>JAPUBQ010000017.1:12400000-13712500 GCA_035578125.1 Mellilla xanthometata | reverse complement strand
CTAATCGGTCAGGCGCCGAGACTAACAGCGCGTCGAATGCCAGGAGTTTCCTAATCCGTCAGGCGACAAGACTAACAGCGCGTCGAATGCCAGGAGTTTCCTAATCGGTCAGGCGCCGAGACTAACAGCGCGTCGAATGCCAGGAGTTTCCTAATCGGTCAGGCGACAAGACTAACAGCGCGTCGAATGCCAGGAGTTTCCTAATCGGTCAGGCGCCGAGACTAACAGCGCGTCGAATGCCAGGAGTTTCCTAATCGGTCAGGCGACAAGACTAACAGCGCGTCGAATGCCAGGAGTTTCCTAATCGGTCAGGCGCCGAGACTAACAGCGCGTCGAATGCCAGGAGTTTCCTAATCGGTCAGGCGACAAGACTAACAGCGCGTCGAATGCCAGGAGTTTCCTAATCGGTCAGGCGCCGAGACTAACAGCGCGTCGAATGCCAGGAGTTTCCTAATCGGTCAGGCGACAAGACTAACAGCGCGTCGAATGCCAGGAGTTTCCTAATCGGTCAGGCGCCGAGACTAACAACGCGTCGAATGCCAGGAGTTTCCTGATCGGTCAGGCGTCGAGACTAACAACGCGTCGAATGCCAGGAGTTTCCCAATCCGTCAGGCGCCGAAACTAACAGCGCGTCGAATGCCAGGAGTTTCCCAATCCGTCAGGCGCCGAGACTAACAGCGCGTCGAATGCCAGGAGTTTCCTAATCGGTCAGGCGTCGAGACTAACAACGCGTCGAATGCCAGGAGTTTCCCAATCCGTCAGGCGCCGAGACTAACTGCGCGTTGATATAATAGAGTACACCATTATTCTATCAGGCGCTAGCGCCGGCCGGCGTCACTGTCTCCCGAGGTAGCAGTGAGGACTAGGTATACGAGGTTTCAGAAGGATTAAGGATAGTAGGATAAAGAATAAAACTCACCGCAAGTATAATAATAATTTTAATTTAAATAATAATGGAAATGCAATTTGGTTTATCTCTTCGTACATTAAAACGATGTGTTTACTTACGAGCGAGCAGTAGTAACTAAGTCTAGTTATCAGTACATAAAGCATTACACCTGTCGCCGATAAATATTGCACTTCGACTTTTGGCTTTCCAAACGAAAGACAATCGGCTAATTTCGGCGTCATGTTATCTCTGTCGCACGAAACTTGAACAGATCGCACTGTACGATACCGAAATTAGCAGATTGTCTTTCGTTCTTTCCAAAGGTCGATGTGCAATATTTTTCGGCGGCTACTAGTAATATTTGTTCTATACAATAATACATTCAATAGATGGAACACGTCACGAGGTATAACGCGGGGCGCAGGGCGCGGGGCGCGGGGCGCGGGAGCTCACACGAAGTGGTCCTGCAGCATGGGCTCGGCGTCGGGGTCGGGGTCGGGCGCGCGCGGCGCCAGCAGCCCGCACAGGCGGCAGCGGAAGAAGTCGGCGGCGTTCCGCAGCGGGCCGCGCGAGAAGGGCGAGCGGCCGCCGCGCGCCTGGAAGTGCCGGTAGCGGCCGCGGTTCAGCTGCTCGTTGGTGGTCATGCCGAGGCACACGGCCAGGTACAGCTGGCAGCACGTGAGCACCAGCACCCAGAACAGGTGGAAGAGCGCGTTGAGCGCCACCCACAGCACCCAGGCGCCGCAGCGCGGCCAGGCGCTCGGCGCGCCGCACGCGGCCGCCAGGTAGCGCGCGCAGCCCCACAGCGTGTAGGCGCACATGGCCAGCAGCGCGCACAGGAAGCCCACGAAGTGGCGGTGGTTGCGCTCGCCGATGCAGTTGTTGACCCAGGGGCAGTGGTGGTCGAAGCGCGCCACGCAGCGGTTGCACACGGAGCAGTGCTTGGAGCGCAGCGGGCGGCGCACCAGGCACGCGGAGCAGAAGCGCGCCGGCTCGAAGGCCGCCGCGCCGCCCGCCTCGGCCAGGTCGCGGATGGTGCGCAGGCGCTCGGCGCGCGACGACGCCAGCACGCCGGGGTCGGAGCGCCACGAGCGCACGAAGCCCCACCACAGCAGCAGCGAGGCGGCCAGGTAGCCGGCCGTGGCGGCGGCGGGCACGGCGCCGGCCACGAACGCCAGCCACGTGATGTAGAACCACGCCTTGGTGCCGAGGTACACGCTGAGCGGGAACACGTTGCGCAGCTCCTCGTCCGCCAGCGGGCCGGCCAGGAAGTGCAGGCCGGCGTACAGGCACAGCAGCAGCAGCGCCTTGGCCGCGTAGGGCGCGTCCGCCTCCAGCGTGAGCCCCGTGAGGTAGAAGGCCAGGAAGGGCGCGGCCAGCACGCTCCAGCGCCGCACCAGCGGGTCGCGCGCCAGGCGCGGCAGCAGGCGCGCGCGCGGGGCGCCGCGGGCGCGCAGCAGCTCGCGCACGCGCGCCGGCAGCCAGGCCGCGCCGCCCGCCGCGCGCAGCATGTCCAGCGGCGTCACGCCGCGCAGGTTGGCCGCGTCCAGGCTCGCCGACCCCTGCCGCAACATACACCTCGTTACTCTATATTTTAAGTACTACTAAATCACTAGTATATCAGCTCCTTACATATGATAATGTAAGTTTCGTAGCAAAGGTACAAAAAGTGTAATATTTTTTATTGAATACAAAGCATGGACCATAGTTCCGAGACTGGCGCAAGAGCACCGGAGCCACACAGAAGAGGCCTACACCAAATGTTGGATGTCCTAACAAAGCTAATTTTAAAAATACTTTTATATCATATGTAAAATTTCAGATTAATAATATTTGATTCCAAAAATTGTGAATATTCGAGAGATATATAATAAATGGCTATTTTATTTTTATTTATTTTGAACCATAGTTAACAACTCTACACTTTTGCCATCTCATAGTTCATTGGTCTACTAATAAAGCCATTGGAACTGTCAATAAAAAAACTTTGAAGATGTTTGAACTGCCCTATGAGAATTGAATTCTTTCCCTTGCAAGAAGTTTGGTTATGTTTGAGCAAGATATAAGAAGGATGGTGGATTTCACACATCGGACATTCCAATTGAAGTTCTTCCAATTTGCTATCTGTCCGTGTTGGAGTGTGTGCTCTAGGATTGTGGGAAGCAGCAGTGATTGAGCAGCTCGCCGTTACATCATTATAAATAGCTGACAAATAGACATCTGCAGTAATTGTCTGCCAGAATTCTAAAACGTGTGATCAATTCCATCTACACTAGCACAAGCAACTAAACTTCCAGCCATTGCAATGTGCACTCCCCATATCCAAGTCAATCCGCTTTTCATCACAGGTCTTTACTTTTCATCACCTTTATTCCATTTACAAAAAACCCTTCATAATTATTTCTATTTATTAATTAATGTAACCTTTTATCTAAGATAATACTTGATATGGCATCGACCGAGATTGCTACTTATAATGAAGTGTTAAGAAGCCTCTGTATTGTTGTTTATAATTGCTTTATACATTTTTACAACGACGAGACAAACTTCTAAGTATGATTAATCTCAACTACTTAATTTCACTTACTGTGGTGTTGTTAATATTTGTAGGTTAATTATAGAATTTTGAAAACAAAAACTGTAGCTGTTCTTTCCTCCTGTCAAATAAAAAATAGCCAAGTGCTGCATGTTATTATAAAGATCAAATAAAAAGGTATGATATATTTAATTTGTTAGCTCCTACTCCTAGGGAGAACATGAGAATGAGCATACTGACGTAGAGCAGCAGGGTGGAGAGGGCGGGCGCGTTGCGCGCCAGCACGGCCCAGTGCAGCGCCGTGTTGCCGTGCGCGGCGTCGGCGGGCGCGGTGCTGGCGCCCAGCGTGAGCAGCAGGCGCGCCGGGTCCACGTGCGCCACCTTCCAGCTGGCCCACATGAGCGCCGTCATGCCGCCCGCGTCGGCCGCGTCGGGCGCCACGCCGCGCGCCACCAGGTACGCCACCACGGCCGTGTGCCCGAACTGCGCCGCCAGGTGCAGGCTGGCGCAGCCCTCGGCGTCGCGCAGCGCGGGGTCGGCGCCCGCGCGCACCAGCGCCACCACGGCCTCCAGGTGGCCCTGGCGCGCCGCCCACTGCAGCGGCGTGGCCTGCAGCTCGCCGCCCACGGCGTCCACGCGCGCGCCGCGCGCCAGCAGGAACTCCACCAGCTCGCGCCGGTTGTTGATGGCGGCCCAGTGCAGCAGCGTCACGGTCTCGCGGTCGGGCCGGTTCACGTCGGCGCCCGCCTCCACCAGCTCCTTGACGCGCGCCACGGCGCCGTACTGCGTCGCCTTCACGATGTCGAAGGCCGAGGGGTCGGCGGGCGGCGGCGGCGGCGGCGGCTCGCGCGGCGCGGGCGCCTCGCCCTCGCGCTGCGCCGCGCCGCACTGCCCGCTGGCCGCCGCGCCGCACGTGCTGTCGTACATGCCGCGCCGCTCACTGCCCGAGCCCTGCGCGCCCGCTCATCCCGCCGCACCTGGAGCGCCGCCCGACTCACCGCGACCGATGTCGCATCCGCTCACTCGAACTAATATACTACGCCAACAGAGAGATGGCAGTCAACGGTGCGATATACCGATCTCGATAGCGAAACGAGATAAACAGTGGAAAAACTTATTGAGGATTTATCGAACCGAACTCTCCTTCAAGTCGCCTGTCAACATCAAACAGGGTATCAAAATCAAATGTCATCCGTGTCTGTCAAAGACAGTGTTGTTTCGAGTTTAGCGTAGTTTATAGCCCAAGAGCCCATACGTTTCTGACCTTCGTCATTTAATAAAAGCTGAAAATTGTTCTATGTGTGTCCCTAGTAGAGGTAAGAATGATCCCCAAACATGAAGCTGAGGCAGCAGTGGCTTTGGCAGATAACTGGTAACAAAGGTGTATAAAATTCCATCTCAAATTCGTTATAGTATAAAACCTGATTTTTTCACATTTGATTCATAATAATATCAAAAGTCGCGTTGCTCATTGCCAGACGGTTATTATGGTGGCAACCCTCTGCCAGACACCCTTAAACTATTATAATTTATGAGTATACTTACGTTATATTATAAAACCTAAATTTTATATATAATCTTTTGGGGGCCTATTAATCAATGTTTACATAAAAGCCGGACAGTTTCGATAGTTCTATCATGTTGCCAGACGCATTCAAAGTGAGCAGTTGTTCGGGGAGCAAGGAGCGTATACAGTAACTAGTGCGAGTTAGACAGAGCGCTTGGTCTAATGCAGCCCTTCACTGTGCATCCACTGTAATCAAGTTTTTTTTATTATTAATTTCTTAATCAAAAAATTTCATTTTTTTTTTACAGTTTGAATAACAATTTTTTTTTTTTTTAATATTAGGACACTTTCACACAAGGCTGGTTAGCCCCATACTGAACCATTTCTAGCTCGTATTATGGTTGCTAACACAACTGATATACTACATATACATACATACATATTATATATAAATACATATTTAACACCCAGACCCACAGCCAACAAATTTAGTTAAGCACAAAGATGTTGACCGGGCCGGGAATCGAACCCGGAACCTTCTGATTAGCAGACCGGCATGGTAACCTTTACGCCAACGAGGTCGTCAAAATAATATAAATGAAAAATAATATAAATAAAATTATTAGAGTTTCGACATGATTGAAGTTGTATTAGAACAATTTTAATGGGTATTGTTTTAAATATTTGTTATTCAAACTGTAAAAAAAAGAATAATGAAATTTTTTGATTAAGAAATTAATAATAAAAAAAGCTTGATTACAGTGGATGCACAGTGAAGGGCTGCATTAGACCAAGCGCTCTGTCTAACTCGCACTAGTTACTGTATACGCTCCTTGCTCCCCGAACAACTGCTCACTTTGAATGCGTCTGGCAACATGATAGAATTATCGAAACTGTCCGGCTTTTATGTAAACATAGATTAATAGGCCCCCAAAAGATTATATATAAAATTTAGGTTTTATAATATAACGTAAGTATACTCATAAATTATAATAGTTTAAGGGTGTCTGGCAGAGGGTTGCCACCATAATAACCGTCTGGCAATGAGCAACGCGACTTTTGATATTATTATGAATCAAATGTGAAAAAATCAGGTTTTATACTATAACGAATTTGAGATGGAATTTTATACACCTTTGTTACCAGTTATCTGCCAAAGCCACTGCTGCCTCAGCTTCATGTTTGGGGATTATTCTTACCTCTACTAGGGACACACATAGAACAATTTTCAGCTGTTATTAAATGACGAAGGTCAGAAACGTATGGGCTCTCGCTCTATTAGTATCGTAGCTAAACCGTATTTCAAATGTAAAATTGCCGTATTTCGGTGAAAAAGTACAATATATTAACTTTTTTATTATAAATTATTAAAACATGATTTGTTTCAAGTACTTTTGAGACTCATCTTCATCTTCTGTTTTCATATTGCAACAGGCAAAATATGTTTTTGTATAAAAAGATATTATACGCAAACCCATCTGGTATAAAATATATTATATATTAAAGTATATTTCTCACTGTATTAAACAAAGAACATACAACAAATATAAACGCTGCAGCTTAATAACCGTAAGAAAACAAATTTAAGACTGTCAGATTTTTTTTTACAAAATCTTTTATTTTATCGTCTGGACCGGTTTTTTCGAAAAATATTTCAAATAGTTTTTTTACATTGACTCTTTTTGACTGTTTTTTCCACAGGTTTATAAACCAACCGATCGAAAATCAGCTGTCAATCCGAATAAGAATGTCTAAAGTTTCCGTGGCCGGCATTGTGAATCGCATAAAGACTTTTCGAATCGAATATTCGGCCTGAGTCGATTCGGATCTTGTTTCCGTGTCATTGTGAAACACACCGCTGATCCGTGGTGTGACAGCTCACGCTTTAAACTAAATACTGCTAGTATATAAAATTAGGTTTTTTACTGAGGTTTTTTAGAACACATTTCACACACGGCTGTCATGTCAAATCATGAAGTTGTACATGCGTCAAATGTTTCTAAGGTTGGTGCCACAGACTTCTAAAGAGAAGTTAGAAGTCTGTGGTTGGTACTGATCAGAGTTACCAGTAAAGAAATAAAACAGAAAATTGATGGTAGCGACCATTTCCCAATATTTGAGTAAGGTTCTATGTACTCGTACAACTGCCTTAATAGTTTGCGTTACTCACAGCTTTTTTATTTGTAATAGGTTTGTGTTTAACTACAGCTTGCCTGTGTTTGTTTTTTACTTCTTCACGCTATCAAAGGGCTGCATCTATTTCGATGAAATTTGGTATGGACATAGCTCGGATTAACACATACTTACTATACAACACATACTATACATACTTTTTATTTCGGATTACGCGGGTAACACCGCAGGGCACAACTAGTAATCGTATATTTTGCAAGTGTCATACAACAACATTCGCGTTCATGGTTCAAAATGTCCCGGCACACACGGTGTAACACGACGCCACATTCTGGAACAGTCTGTGAAGGGATTCCGTCGTGAGAGGGAACGAAGTATGTGTGTGCGGCCTCGTCACCTCCTCGGCCCGTGCTCCATACACCCGGCTAATGTCATTATGCCATATTCTAAATAATGTCATATTTATAATGTAAAACACACTGACCTCTATTTCTACTGTAGAAATAGAGGTCAGTGGTAAAACATGATAAAATAATATACTTCATAATTCTATCAAAAGTATTTTTAAACTATTTGCAGTACCAACATAATTTCTACTACAGCTGCATTTTAGTTTTTCACTAATGTTTTAATTTTGAAACGAAAACTTTTGAGGTGTCGTAACTGCTTATTTTACTAAATTGGCCAAATGCGAGCACGCGCATGAATGGTTCCGTACCATTATCTTTAAAAAATACAATAACACGTTTGTTGTTTTTCACGCTTAAATGATAATTTTATCATTTATTTTTGAGGTTATAATATAATTAAATATAATGATTGTCGGTATAATCGAGTAAAACATTGCTAAAAAACTGTTTGTTTGTTTTTGTTTACAATTGCAATTTTATAATAAAACTTTTTCAAGAAAATATTGTAGACATGTTTGTTGACTGACAATTATGTAAAATGATATTGTTACATTGTAAGTACAAAATGAGCTATTAAATCGTTATAAAATAATACCATCATTATGATAGCCCAAGTTCAAAAATCAGGCAAAAGTAGATTAGCTATTTCCTTGGTGAATGGTTAGGTTAGGTTAGGAGTGATCTCAGCAGGCCGAGAGGATGTCTCCGGTCAGAGCGCTGGACATTCATCTCTCCCACTCTGCATCATCCCACAATCAATATTGATACAAGTTGTCTGATGTATTTTAGGTTTAAGCATAATAAAGTGACTCATGTTGACATGAACTATAAAGGCCAATAGTATAAGAGATCAAACGGAGAGTCCGGAGCGAGCGCGGGGCGGGGCGCTCGGCAAGTAAACTCGGCGCGCGTCGTAAAGCTTTCACTTTATTAGTTAAACAAATATCACTTTTATTTACAACCAAAGCAATCACAAATGATAAGTAATAATAATGACCTAAAACTACTTAACAGATCGAAGTATTTACAACGCGGTGCGGGGTCACGGCGGCGGCTCGCCCGCGGCGCCGGCGCCGGGCTCCGGCGGCTCGGCCAGCCGCAGCGCCACCTCCAGGTCGCGCAGCACCTCCGTCTCCTTGGGGTCGAGCAGCGAGAAGCGCGCGTCGAGCGCCGTGAGGTGCGCGAACGTGAGGTGCAGGTGCTTGTGCAGGCGCAGCAGCGCCAGCTGGCGGAAGTGCGCGGCGTACATGTGCGCCACCACGTGGAACAGCAGGCGCAGCACGCGGCGCACCGTGGCCTCGAACGCGGCCGGGAACTCGTTGGCGTACTTGGTGGGGAACAGCGCCTCGTCGTTGACGGTGCGCTGCGTGTACGTCATGACGTAGTCCACGTAGTGCGGCGCCGCCGGGCGCGACTTCTTGCCGCGCTCGTCGTACCAGGCGTAGGCGCGGCCGCCGGGGCCCGCCATGTCGGGGCACGCGGCCGGCGTGCAGAACTCGGACACGGCGCCGTACACCAGGTTGACGTGGTGGAACAGCGCCAGCGTGTGCGACGCCAGCCACTCGTTGAGGTCGAGCCCGCGCGGCAGCTCCACCAGCGCGCGCACGTCCAGCTCCAGCGCGCGCTCCAGCAGCGCCTCCTGCAGGTACAGCTTGGGGTCGGCGCACGCCTCGCCCTCGCGCTCGCGCCGCCGCGCCTTCCTGCAACAAAACACCTCTTCGTTAATACGAGACACGGCTACCAGGCGCCGCGGTGTTGTCTGGCGAGGGATGGCGTCATCAACATCGCTAGCGGATAGCCCTCCGCCATGTATAACTGTATAACGTCGGCGGACAGAGGTTTAGTCAAGGTAAACTATCACTTGTTTCCGCTTCTCAACAATAGCTCTGAGATAGTAATGTCGCCATTTTTAATTCAAATAAATGTTGACGTAAAAATTGTGTCAAGATTCAGGATGCATGTTGTATCTGCCAGACAACTTGTTAAAGTAGGAAGTGTGACACAGTAAGCTCATGCGATGCCTCCCGTGCGGGCGACGAGAACACCGGCCAGGACTGTGGAGGAGGCTGGCGGCGTGCTCCCGCTGGGTTCCGCTCGCCCTGCTTATAATAGCACCTTCTTCTTATAATTATTCGCAATGTTTTCAAACTAAAATTAGTTCAATATGTCAGTTTAATCAAACGCACAAGTTTTATGATAACATCATATTGAAATAATTGGCCAAGAGCCAGTCGGGCTCGCGCATTAAGGGTTCCGTACCATTATCTTAAAAAAAGACAAAATACGATTTTTTTTTGTATGGGAGAACACCTTAAATTTATTTTAATTTTATAATTTATTAATAAAGTCAATAACAACACAATTAAATATTCTGTGAATGTTTAGAGAGTCGTTATAGATATCGAGTAAAGTTTTGTTTAAAAATGACGTGTTTGTACAGGAGCCGCCTTCAATATTTATTTAGTTCAATTAAATTATTTAAAAAAGGTATGAACACATTTACATATTCTGTAAAAAAATCAAATAAAAAAGCGTGTACCTGATACCGTTATTGATATATAGCAAAAAATACAAAATGCACGTTTGTTTTAACCCCCTTCATGGTTTCATTTTTTATTTGTTGTTATAGCGTCATGGGATTTACATAACTTGTGAAAGGTCAGCTTTCTAGCAATCACGGTTTCTGAGACTCTTTACTCTTTATGGTTTAAAAGTTAAATACGGGACACTAAGCATCCGCTGTCTGTCACCGGGCTGTATCTCAGGAACTAAGATAGGTAGCTGAAATTTTCATAGGTCTTTATTTCCCGTGCCGCTATCAAGGCATATATTAAAAATAAAAAAAAGGAGGGTCCCTAAACAATAAACGTGATTTTATTCGTATTTTTTTGCTATAGGTAGGTATATATGTAACGATAACAGGTAGACGCTTAAAACTTCTATAGAATGTATAGATGTACATTTTACCTTTGGAAATAAATAATTAAAAACAATGAAATAAATATTTAAGGGGGCTTCCATATCATCATCATCATCATCACCCACAGCCGATTGTATCCCACTGCTGGGCATAGGCCTCTCTCCTGTCATGCTATAATATTATGTCTCGGTCCCGTGCCAATCTGGTTGGACCCGCAACATGGGGCGGCGACCGTAATGTCGTCGCCCCATGTTGCCGCTGGAGAAGCAACGCTCCTCTTCCCGAGCCTCGGCCCCCACTCGGTTACAACCTTGCTCCCCCTGACATCACGTCGCCTGGCCAGGTGTCCTGCCCAACTCCATTTCAGGTTCATGACTGCAGATCCGACATCTCGAACTTTCGTTCCTTGTCGGATCTCAGTGTTGCGGATTCGATCTGTTAGTTTGATGGCGAGCACAGACCGCTCCGCGAGTCACGTCGTGCGCCGCCTCATGTAGAGTCCGTGTGTCGGCGCAGGTCGCGCGGCAGGACACGTTGCTTGTAGAGGCGAGCTTTCAGACATGGTGGGATGTGGCGCGGCTTGGGGATGTCATCCAGCTGTTTGAATGCCGCCCGGCGATCTCATTTGTCTGATGCTCCTTACCGAAAGATAGGGTATGGCCGAGATATATATAATGGTCGACCGTCTGTAGGCTCTCGTTCCGATCGTGATTAGATGCGAGGGCCCGGAGACGTTCGACATCACTTTAGTCTCGGCCATATTCATCTTTAGGCCTCTTATCGATGAAGCATCCGAAAGTTGTTCAATAATGCGTTGAAGATCACCACACATACAAACGTAATTTTTAACCACATTTTTACATTTGACACTTTCTCAACGTTCACAGAATATTAAATTATTATTATTAAGTTATAACATTGAAGGAGGGAGGAGGCGGCTATGTATGTATTAACATCATCTTGGCGACCCGCACTTGGCAAATTATTGTTAATTCATCATATTTGCTTTATTATTATTTTTTAGGGTTCCGTACCTAAAAGGTAAAAAAGGCCAAGTGAGAGTCGGGCTCGCGCATAAAGGGTTCCGTAACATTGTCAAAAAAAAATGAAAAAAAAAAACAGAACGGGACGGACAGCGACGTTCTAGTAATAGAGTTCCTAGTCCTGCTAGTACCCTTCGAGTACGTAACCCTAAAACTTTAGTGTAAATGATAATGCGTAAAGAAATGATGATGATGCATACCTATCATACATGAAACACTTTCCTAAACTGGTCATTAGTAAGAACCTGTTCCCGTTTTACGATGGCTCTCTATCAACTCTAATTGCTGAGTTTGACGTGTTGTGTCCGCGCGCGACCAACATGCTCAGTGACGACACATAGATACAGGCGTGACGTCACGCGGGGCGGGGCGCGGGGTGCGGGGCGCGGGGCGCGTGATTACATTGCACAAACCGCAGCGTACCACTCGTACTCGGCAATTTTTACCCAATTCAAAACAGAACTTTTCCAATTCCACTGTAGGATTCACTGAGTCACCGCTATTTACACATTCGTTTAGTGGTTATCTTCTAGTCGAGAGGACGTTGTGTGTGTGCGGGCGCGGCGCCTCACCTGAAGGGCACGGCGGAGTAGAGGTAGGAGGGCAGCGAGAACACCACTCCGAGCACCAGCGCGTGGCACATGGCGGCGGCGGCTCGCGGCGAGCGCCCGCGGCGCACTGACACGTCGCCCGGCCTCGCCGCGCCCCCCGCGCCCCGCGCCCCGCGCCCCCCCGCCCCGCGGCGCGCGCGCACTGTTTACCGGCAAGCCCACTCTCAGGTGATCGTATACTCTAATGTAGGACGCGATTGTCAGCCGCCGCTCCGAGCGCTCGGCCGCCGGTATCGCGCGCAGTAGACGCGGCCGAGCAGCCGCAGTGCCGGCACTCGCACTACAATACCGACACTTCTGGAAAATTGTATCGATGACAATGTCACCAAATTTGCGAAAACCTATCGTTTCCTTTCAAGATTAATGTTTTCATCGATAATCATCCCCATGGATGTGATCGCCGACACGACACGCACCCCACACCCTAACTCGAGGCAGACGTTTGAAATCATCTGTCTCGGCGCGGGAACAGAACCCGGAAGTTCGCACTTTAATCCCTGGCGAATGTTTTCAAAAATTTATTTTATCCATATAATGAACTACTACCGTCTACTTTCAAGACTTGATAAATAAATAATTTTCCATACAAACTTTCACCCCCATAACAAACCCTCAGTTCACCCCTGGCAAAAAAAAATATATCATTATTGCCAATTTTACATAAACTATACATATTCTAAACTTCATTGCTAGAAGTTCAACAACAAGGAAGTTTCATACAAAATGTTTTACCCCCTTTCACCCCCTTAGGGCCCCATACTAAAACAAATACACCCTCCAAATTTCTTAGCTAGGACCGGCCGTTCGGGCTCTGCGTTGCCTATAGATGAATTAATGTAGGTAAATTATATTTTACAGTCAATACATATTATTATTTAAAAAGACCGACAATGATAACAGGGCCTACCAAATGTCGTTATAAAGATAAAGTAAGAAATTGCTTAAAAATCACGTTTGTAGTATGAATACCCCTTAAATATTTAATTTGTTTATTTCGAAGGGAGTTTTGAAAATATTAGCATATTCAGTGAAAATGCTAAGCGTCTACGTGTTACCGTTATTGATATATAGCAAAAACAAATACAAAAATATCACGTTTATAGTATGGGGACCCCCATAATATATATATATTTTAATATTTGTTGTTATAGCACGGGAAATACATTAAATGTGAAAATTTCAGCTTTCTAGCTATCACAGTTTCTGAGAAGCAGCCTGGTGACAGACAGACTGCGGAGCCTTAGTAATAGGGTTCCGTTTTTACCTTTTAGGTACGAAACCCTAAAAAATAGTATTTTCTAAATAATGAAATAAATTTGGAAATAAGGTTGGACAGGTAATGTCGGTAGTGATGTAGGGCGGCATTACCGCGCTGCGAGCTCACTCGGCGCGGCGTCGCCTCGCACTTACCGCCGGGAACATTATCCTTATCCTGCTGAACAGTATACCGAGATATGTAGGCGTACTGGTCGCCCGAGCCATTCCCTGTTCCCCGAGTGACCAGAATCTAGCGATCGTTCAGGCGAGAGTGACCCGCTCCCTTCTAGGTAACCGCGCTTCACCTTTAGACCTCAATGTCACTTACCGTCAGGTGAATTGTGGTCAAGCGCTGACCTATTCAGAGTATAAACAACGTTTGTAACCGTTCGTCCCCTCGTCCCCGCTAAACGAAAGGATCGGAACATTTTACAGCGCGGCGCTCTCAAACTCGCGCAAGAACATCTAGTACATGCCATCTTATTTGTAAAAATAATATGTTGCGTTTCATGTGAGCCAGTGACGTCACCGGCCAGCCGCCAGCCCGCAGCGCAACACTGTATGGTGGTCGCACGCCGCCACTTCCTTTACTCTCAACATAGTATTTCAGAGGAATAAAGTTCTTTTCCGAAGTTAACTTTTGAACAACGTTTCAAACGACAGTCGGTCACGAGTCGCGGAGACACGGCACCGGTTCACGAGGAGAGCGAGCGCGTCAGGGTCGCGTGACGCGACGAGAAGCGCGCGGGGAGCGGGGGGAGCGGGACGAGCACGTGACGCACCTGCAGAAGCAGGAGACGGTGTCGCGGTGCGCGCGGCGCCGCAGCACGGCGCGCACGCCCCGCCCGTCGCCCATGCTCGCGCGCGACTGCCGCCCGCCGCCGTTATCGCGGCTCCGGCGCTCGTCGCACATGACGCGCCGAGAGGACCTACCTTCCGAACACGGTGACCTTCAAATGTTTCCATGCCGACGACGGCTTGGGGAAACTCTTTGATTTAAATAGTAACTTTAACTCAAAGTTATCATCGGAATACTAAATGTACCTGCTGTCACCCGAGCGGCCAGCGAGAGCGAACCGGGCGGCGCTCGGGCGCCTCGACGGTGAGAACACACGTGATGCACACACGGAACTCTTACATGAGCATGTCCCGACAAGCTCTTGGCCAGTTATGAAATGTTCAATTTTGGAGTAATGGTGCAAGGTGAATGGCGGATCAGTTTCCCCAACGCGTACAATGTGGTGGTCCGTCAAGCTGAGTGCCGTGCGGTGATACTCTTCAGGGAAATGTATTCGAGCTAAATTAGAGAGTAACGTTTGAAGTTATTCACGAAATATGGGCAGGTGCGAGCTCACGGGGCTCCGTACCGTCGGCAGAGTAGTAAGCAACGAATGTCGCATAACCACACAATATTCACGTTCTAACTTATTCCTACCAGTATTTATACAAACTGGTACGGAACCCTGCGTGTGCGAGCCCAACACGCATTTAGAATTTTTTTTTTTCATTTAAAATGCTTAAATAAATAAAAATAACAACTGTGTTATCTTCATAACAATATGTGATTTGCTTGCTAGTATATACAATAATTTTTAAGACATTGTTTCATTAAGTCTGTTTATCCCAACCCCCGTCCCGGATTCCCTGCAGTACAATACCTGAAGTGGGGGGTGATTAGGATCCCGTTCCCAGTGGTAATGTCAACTATATGTACTAGTATGTCTGTTTGTTACGCTAACATCACTGTTTGAGGGATCAAAACACATTGTGAATAGTATGGGTTACCAACAACAAGGGGTTTCCAACACACTGTAATGAACCTGTTCGCACGAGGCCCCCACAGACCATCGTCTTGGAAAAGAATGGCAATACAACACGATTGTTGCACGGGAGCCTACCTTACAAATGTTATATTTTAATTTCTTCATTTATTTTTAAAGTTAATACATAATTAAATATTCTGTGAAAATTGTATGCATCTACCTATTACCGTTATTTATATAGGAAACAAAACAATCACGTTGTTATAGTGACACCAGTGAAATACATAACTTGTGAAAGTTTCAGCTTCCAAGGTAACACTAAAAATACAATCGATCCAAACCGTATAAAATCCAGTTCACCTGGAAATCCATAAATAGTGATTTGACTTGTTTTGGAGATTCATACTTTTTCAGCCAAATTTAAATAAATAATAAAACGAAAAAAACATTTTTATAGAAAACCAAACTAAAAAATAGAAAATAAATTTAAATTAATAATAGTGTGAATAAATAATATTTATATAATTCATTTATATTTATTAAAATTTTGAACATAATTCATAATTAAAATTCATTTTTTAGTTCAGATTTCTAAAAAATGTGTGTATTTTAGTTTTTTTTAACTATTATTTATTTTCTAACTTTTAGTTTGGTTTATTTATAAACGCTTGTTTTTTTTTAATTTAAACTTTAGCATGACTCATGATGTGAGCATCATAGAGTGCTTTATGATCGAAAAATAAATGTATAATAATAAATAAAATATTTTTTTAGCCTCATTTTGCCAACTATTTTATGTATAACCTTGTTAGTAAAGGGAAACAACATTTTTTGCATACTGTTGTGGAGATTATTTAATGGAGATTAATTTTATACTTGCTAAAAATTAATTCATTTCATTAGTTTTTTTTAACATATTAGTGTATTGTCATCAGTCCTCCATAAATCTACAAAGTTTGAACGAAATGTGTCCGTTTAAAATCAGTCAATAACACACTCAAACAAGTTGGTTACAAACATACAAGTGATGCTAATGAAAGTGTGTAATAGAAAAGGAAGAGGTTCTCAAATTGTTTATTTTTGTGCTACCATTTATGAACTTATATTGAATTCTTTTATATATATTGGGAAGGAAGCAACAGATATGTGAACATTGAAATAGTCTACCTATCACGGTTCGTGATGTACAGGATGCTCTCAGAAGGTTGCAAAGTTTGAGACACAGGGTGGTGTGGGTGCCTCGTGCCTTCACAATATGCTTTCATTACATTATTTCATAGCCAACAATGTGAGTTGAAACAATAAACTGAAGGCATTGTTAAAGATCACTTTTCCAGATTTTTCAAGTCAAAATTTGTTTTTATCTTTAATATATATAAATCTCTCGTGTCACAATGTTTGTCCTCAATGGACTCCTAAACAACTTAACTGATTATAATAAAATTTGCACACCATGTGCAGTTCGATCCAACTTAAGAGATAGGATAGTTTAAATCTCAAATTATAGTCGCAATTTTAATTTATTGCTCATTATTGTCTGTTATTATTTTGACAGTCACAATTATCTATTAACTCCAAATGATTCTAACAGATGTCGATACCTTTCAGCTGGGTTGAGTAAGTAATCAATAGATGGCGCTGCTATGGTAAATCTACGAATGTGTCATATAAGCTACACTATCTATTTCTCATACTCCTAAGTGAGACAAAACAATGTTTGCCGGTTCAGCTAGTTGGTTATAAGTTATGACTGCAATGTTTAATATACAAGTTTATTAAGTTTAAAGAGTGTATTTCAAAGTGGCCTTTCTCCTGCCGGCACTCAGCAGGCCGTGCCACTCACCAGGGTGTGCCACTCAGCAGGGTGTGCCACTCACCAGGGTGTGCCACTCACCAGGGTGTGCCACTCACCAGGGTGTGCCACTCACCAGGGTGTGCCACTCACCAGGGTGTGCCACTCACCAGGGTGTGCCACTCAGCAGGGTGTGCCACTCACCAGGGTGTGCCACTCAGCAGGGTGTGCCACTCACCAGGGTGTGCCACTCAGCAGGGTGTGCCACTCACCAGGGTGTGCAACTCAGCAGGGTGTGCCACTCACCAGGGTGTGCCACTCACCAGGGTGTGCCACTCACCAGGGTGTGCCACTCACCAGGGTGTGCCACTCACCAGGGTGTGCCACTCAGCAGGGTGTGCCACTCACCAGGGTGTGCCACTCAGCAGGGTGTGCCACTCACCAGGGTGTGCCACTCACCAGGGTGTGCCACTCACCAGGGTGTACCACTCACCAGGGTGTGCCACTCACCAGGGTGTGCCACTCACCAGGGTGTGCCACTCACCAGGGTGTGCCACTCACCAGGGTGTGCCACTCACCAGGGTGTGCCACTCACCAGGGTGTGCCACTCACCAGGGTGTGCCACTCACCAGGGTGTGCCACTCACCAGGGTGTGCCACTCACCAGGGTGTGCCACTCACCAGGGTGTGCCACTCACCAGGGTGTGCCACTCACCAGGGTGTGCCACTCACCAGGGTGTGCCACTCACCAGGGTGTGCCACTCACCAGGGTGTGCCACTCAGCAGGCCGTGCCACTCAGCAGGCCGGGCATGCCGGAGGACTTCTACTATTACATGTTTTCTTTATTGACATGAGTTGTATATAGTGATGAGGGCATCATCAACTGCTAGTTAGTGTGAGACTCGTGCAGGGGAACACCCACATTCAACTCAATACTGAAACAACTACTTGGTTTCTTAAGGCACAGATACAGGCAAAATCTTGGATTTACAGTTTTTCTCATATTGTATAAAATATAGCCAAAGTTATTTACAACATATTATATATATACTCATTTCAGTAGCTTTCACACATAAATCTCAAATTAAAACCTAAACTAAAAAAAAGTTTATTTTTAAATTGATAACTCTGTTTGGTACCAAAATGAGTATAAATATTCTTAGGGTTGTTCTTTATATGTTCAGGAAGCTACATTTTGAATAACTGTGCGCGATTTTACCAATATAAATCTGTAAATTAATTTTGCTCACATCTGTGCCTTTGTTTGGAATGAGGATAATGTTCTGAAAGTGTTGGTAGGTACATTGTGTGACATGTACACACTGGCACTCGGCTCAGGGGAAGCGGAGCACTCACCCCATGAACCAGTCGACGGCCGCAGGGAGGAGACGCGGAGCACTCACCCCATGAACCAGTCGACGGTCGTAGGGAGGAGACGCGGAGCACTCACCCCATGAACCAGTCGACGGTCGTAGGGAGGAGACGCGGAGCACTCACCCCATGAACCAGTCGACGGTCGTAGGGAGGAGACGCGGAGCACTCACCCCATGAACCAGTCGACGGTCGTAGGGAGGAGACGCGGAGCACTCACCCCATGAACCAGTCGACGGTCGTAGGGAGGAGACGCGGAGCACTCACCCCATGAACCAGTCGACGGTGTCGCGCAGGTACTCCGGGAGCCGCTCCAGCTTGACGGATTGGGGCCGCTGCACTTCACAACAGAATATCGCGAGCACGGAGCGAGCGATGCCGCGGCTCGGCGAGTCCGTCCTTCACTCGGACGCCCCGACCCCGTGGCTCATCACAGCGGCTGGCGAGCGGCGAATGCGGCCAGCTCTCGACGGAACTAGAGCGTGGCGCGCACACACTCGCACACCTTTTCTAGATACTCTTTTCACTAAAATAGTCCGACCAGCTGAGCTGTGCCTGCCATGTTGCGCAACTCCTTGTCTTTATGTGCACAGGAATTAATATTAGTAAAGAATGTCCCATAAAACCACTATTACATCACTTAAATAATTGATATACATATATACACATATAACACAGTTTTCATCACAATTGTACAGACTTAAACAAAAACAAGACGTGCACTTTATTTGTTGTATGGGACAATTTGTAAATTAAAAAAAAAACTAGAAACAAGTCTTTCAGTCAGAGTTTTAATAACGCAGAAAGATGTATGCCAGCTACCCTTTAGTCCTTTAGTCCATTGTTCCAGACACTGGGCACAGATATATTCAAATACCTACATTATTAACAACTGAAAACAAAATAGCCATGTGTGAGTCTAGCTCGCGAATGAAAGTGTATCAATATAAAAATATGGCAAAATATTTTTGTGGGAGCCCCATTTAAATATTCATTTTATTTTATTATATATTTTTAACCCAAGTGATAGACAGCGAAGGTAATAAGGTTCTGCTTTTACGGAACCCTCATCATCGTCACGGGACCCTAAAAAACTAATTAATCTGTCAAACTGCCATTTCTTCGTAGACAGAGTTGTTTTCTTTGTCTATGCATTTCTTGATATTTTGGTCCTCTACATTGACAGTGACAGACTGTCCACATTGACATTATGTACATAATGTGTGTTTTTTTCTGTAAGTCTGAAAAAGTCATAGAAAAATTCTATTGCCTACACTGGTCTGTGCTAGCATCTAGCTAAGTTTAATAATTTATAATGTTTCGCTTACCTTTCGGTGAAAGGGTTGATCCGTTGGAGGAAAAACGACAAGCTAGGCAAAATACTATCAACAATGTGGTAACCTTCTGTATCCTCTGCGCGGCTATAAGAGTTGGTAAGACATAACCTGAATCGATCGCACTCGGCGGCCCTGATGATGTTCTCTGTCAGTTGATTGACTGTACGTAGGAATGAGACATTTCGAAGAATTTAATGTATCAAAACGTTTCCCGCAGTAGGCTTCACTATCTCCCTCATCCAATTGGTAAAGGAGTTTGCCAACCCTCTCCCCGATTCCGCCCTCTCCAACCCTTGTGGCTTGTAAAATCCCTCAAGATTCCTATTATAAAGGTCAGTCAATCGTTGTTATTATTGTATAACTTGAATATTTAGCAGCTGCATCCCACTGTTGTTATTTTGGTTTCTCTTAGGAACTCTTCTTGAATATCCCCTTATCTGTTTGTTGGAAAAATATTTAATTTACAAAAACTCGATTTTACTGTCTTATTATAATATGTATTGATGTGACAGTTCAGCCAACAGCAACAGCTGTTTACATAATAATATGCATCACATGCAGCGGTGGGAAGCCACTGCGAGGGCAGCACAAGTAACAAGATGGATTAAGAAAAACATAGCTTACACACAAGACACAAAAAACAAAACTCACAGCAACTTATTACATAACACAAAACTATGCTATTGCATTAATTTCTAAGTAATGTATTAAATTTAAAGAACAATAAAAACTAGCAACATCCAAACTATACCTACTTTGAAACTTATAATCTATATAACTCTTATAAAGCTATATTAATTTATATATTTTTCCATAAGTATTACACATTTAATCATGTGGGGAGTGGGCTAGCATGTTTGTACGAGAGACAGGTAAATTAAAAGTATATTTCCATACACTTCTGCTACATGGCAAAGGGACTTGAAATATTACTTTATTATACAGTATATTTTATATTATAAACAGTATTATTTTAAGGACAGTCAATAAAACCATTACAATCTTATAAAGCATTATGAGATCAGAAAAGCCTTATTGCCGTAATACTCTTGCAGAAGAGGTCCATGTGGACCTTGTTTTTTTTAAACACATTTCACACACAGTTGGTATTCCCATACTGACCCATTTCTAGTTTGTGTTGTCGTTGCTAACACAACTGATATACATACATATTTAACACCCAGACCCACAGCCGACACCATAGTTAAGCACAAAGATGTTGACTATGCCGGGAATCGAACCCGGAACCTTCTGATTGGCAGTCCGGCATGGTAACCTTTACGCCAACGAGGTTGTCTAATGTTAGTGAATATTCCTCTCAATAAGTATGTTTGTATGTTGCAGCACCGCACATCCTGGAGCACAGCGGCTTCTAACCGATCCTCCTCCGCGCCTCGCAACATGCTGGACTCTCCTCGTTACTACACCAGACCTGTGTGTTCCACCATCATTATACTGACACAGAATATACTTTTACAATAAGAAATAAATAGCTCAGCCTGGAATGGGTGAAAAACTCCTTTATGTTATTTATTGAATTTCCAGACTCGTTGTATATTACTATCCTGCAAAATATTAAAATATGATGTTTAAATTATACCTAGTTGTTTATTCAGCATAATAAATCTTATACTCTGCCCCACTGCACTGTTTATTCTTTATTACAACAATGTTTGTATGTACATCATAGAATTATATTATTTATATATTACACTTTACCGACCAATTAAAAGACACAAACGGCCAGCCTTCGCGACGAAAAAACAGGCTGTTGACGCACTGAACAATGAGTTCATAACCGCGGCTAGTAATTGCGGAGCGCCAGCCGCTAATACCGCTAGCGCGCTCTCCGCGCTCGGAGGTGTAGTGACCGATAGCGACGTGTCAGTTAGACTAGAGCCGTTCTCTCCGCTCGAGGTATACACGATAGTGACTAAACGTGTCGCTCCCAAGAAGAGTACTGATATATACGGCCTATCCGCGAACATACTCAGCTATAGGAACGGTAGCGCCAAGTTTATGCTATTTATTTAATCTTTGCGTGCGCGAGGGAGTTTATCCGGCAGCCTTAAAGAAGGTGAAGATAAGCCCTTTGTATAAAGGAAAGGGCAAAAAATCGGAGCCCAAATCGTATCGGCCTATTTCGCTCGTCCCTGCGATTAATAAAGTGTTTGAAGTTGGTCTGAATAGGAGGCTTCTGAACTTCGTAATGGACCGAAACATTTTGTCGGAAAGACAGTATGCGTACAGAGCCGGGCGCGCGACTACCGACTTGGTGCGCGAGGTGCTGTGGAGAGTGCTGAGTGCGCGCGAGTCGAGACTGCAGGTAGCGCTGCTGTGTTGCGACTTGTCGCGCGCATTCGACACTGCAGATCACGGCCTCACTGCGAACAAGCTGAAACACTACGGTATCCGTGGTCCGGTGATGTCCATACTGACTTCCTTCATGTCCAAACGTACGCAGATGGTCGTAGGTGATAGAGGCCGCGCTATATCATCCGAGCTAGAGAATGCAATGGGCGTTCCCCAAGGCTCCTGCTTATCCAATACCCTGTTCAGCCTTCTTCTTAACGACTTGCCTGGCGCAATAGGCGGTGCTGAGATTTTCTTGTATGCAGACGACGTCGCGGCTGTAGTTACGGCGCCGACACACACGCAGCTAGAGCAGAAGCTTAACTCGGTGGCGAATGATCTTGACGGGTGGTTTAGATCGAACGGCTTGGCATTAAATAAAGATAAAACTTGTTTTCTGAGCTTCAATTTAAATGGTCACGCAACAAAATCATATTGAAATGCCATGATAATGGTACATTATTTTATCAATGATGAACCCAATTGAGAGAGCCATCTCAAGTCACAATTTTTAATATTGATAGCACAGTAACCAGCGACGACCTCGTTGGCGTAAAGGTTACCATGCCGGTCTGCTAATCAGAAGGTTCCGGGTTCGATTCCCGGCCCGGTCAACATCTTTGTGCTTAACTAAATTTGTTGGCTGTGGGTCTGGGTGTTAAATATATATTTATATATAATATATATGTAGTATATCAGTGGTGTTAGCAACCATAATACGAGCTAGAAATGGTTCAGTATGGGGCTAACCAGCCATGTGTGAAAAAAAATATATTATTTTGATAAAATTATTTTATGGTTAATTATATTTTATACAATAATTTTGATGAAGGTGCTCATAGACGAGCAGAGTGATCCCGAGCGCGGACACCGCCAGCGAGCATGCGGCGGGCTGCCACTGAACAACATACGTGTTTGAAAGTGTGTGTATATTTTTGTACTGAACATTTGATTGGCATTGTCACTTAAGGTGAGATCAAAGTAGCATTTTTGATAAATCATTCATAAATCTTAAGGCTACGATAACGTTAATTTTGCTCGATAGGTTTATTTATTGCAAAACGGTAGTATTAAAATATGTCGTATTCCTGAAAGTTATAAAAAAAAACAAATCTTATTTTTTAAGTGTAGGCAATGATGTTTTCAAGAATCGTTAGAGCCGAAATTATATTTTCAAAATTGTTTATTTTTTATTTTATTTTTTCGTGAAAGACCTACTACCGCCGTATCACCGTGCCTTCCACAGTTTATCAATGTTAATAAATGAACACTCCCACATTATTTGATTGCTATAATATGGTATGATGGAGGCGTCAGCGGCCGCACGTCTGTGGTTTAGGCATCAAGTATAATCACCGGGTAGCTCGGGAAGCAACAATAAAACAACACGATGAGTTACACTGAAGTTTATTTTCTCAATGCGATTACATTATATTATTGATCAATTGGGAGTGCAAACGTGCGAGCGCAACATCCACCAGTACAGCGGCGGCGCGCGGCCCGCCGCCGCGTACCTTCCTACCTATATAGCATTTATGTTCTCGTTCATTAAGTCTATCTCGTTACAAAATTCAAAATCGGTCATTACAATGAAATTTAAAAGCATTCTTACAGTTATTCACTAAATCCATTCAGCTCTGAAAATCATCATGATATTAATTAATACATAATAAAATTGATTTAACCTCCTCATATATATATAATGATATACTTTACAATTGTAACTAAACGCTGCCCGCGAGAAGGGTGCGACCGTACTTCCAAACGAACACTTTACCTTGTATACATTTGTAAAAGTATCAAAATCGAGTAAAAGGCGTACAAAAAGTGATGCGGGGGGCGGTCGGCGGGGGCGGGGCTAGTCGTCGGCCTCGTCCTCCTCCGAGTCCTGCTGCTGCAGCCACGTGAGCCACGTGTTGACCTGGAACAGCGCCTCGCCCTTGCCGGGGTAGGCGTCGGTCACGTCCTCGCGCCAGCGCAGGAAGGCGTCCTCCTCGCACACCTCCAGGTTGTAGAGGTACATGAAGCAGCGCAGCAGCAAGCCCTTGGGGTAGCGGTGCGCGTGCGCGTGCAGCTGCGCCGCGTACACGGCCGCCAGCTGCAGCGCCGCGTCGCGCGACACCACGGCCGTCAGCAGCGGCGCGTACGCCTCCAGCAGCGCCTTCTCGCGCTCCAGCGCCGCCTTGTCGGGCGCCGCGCCCGCCGAGCCCGCCGCGCGCGCCACGGCCGCCAGCACCAGCCCCACCAGCGCCGACACGAAGGCGGGCGAGCCGCGCACGGCCGCGTCCACGTGCGCCTTGATCCAGCGGTACAGCGCGCTCGGCGCCGGCTCCTCGGCCAGCTGCCGCGCCAGCGCCGCGCGCACGCGCAGCTGCGGCACCAGCGCGCCCAGCCCGCGCGCCTCCAGCGCCGCCAGCGCGCGCTCGGCGCCGTCGCCGGCGCCGCCCTCCGAGCCCGCCTCGTCCGCGGCGTGCGCGCCGGCGTACGCGCCCAGGTTGATCTTGGCGTCGTCCAGCGCGCGCACCAGCCGCTCGGCGCCCAGCGCCGCGTGCAGCTCCTGCAGCACCTCCAGCAGCAGCGGGTGGTGCGCGCCGTGCTCGCACCACGCGCCCAGCTCGCTCAGCGGCACCAGGCGCGCGCGCACCAGCTGCGCCAGCAGGCGCGGCAGGCGCGGGTGCGGGTGGCGCTGCAGCAGCGCGCGCGCCGCCTCGTGCTGCGGCGCGCGCTTGACGGCGCGCACCACGGCGCACGCCGCCCAGGGCGCCGCCTCGCCGTCGGCGGCCAGCGCGCGCTCCAGCACGCCGGCGACGGCGCGCCGCAGCGCCTTGTCGGGCAGCTGCAGCGCCACCAGGCGGCGCAGGGGCTCCGCGTCGGGCGGCTCGGCGTCGGGCTCGCGGCGCTCGGGCGGCGGCGCGCTCGCCTCCAGCGCCTCGGCCGCGGCCAGCGCCAGGCGGCACGCCTCCTCCTTGTCCACGCCCTTGTCCTTCTTGGGCTTGTCGCGGCGGTCGGCCGGCTTGATGGGCACGGGCTCGCGCTCCCGCGGCGGCGGCGCGCTGAAGGCGGGCGGCAGGTGCGCGGGCGCGGCGGGCGCGAGCGGCGCGGCGGGCGCGCGCGACAGCCGGTTGGCGGTGAACACGAGCGAGTTGGCGGCGGGCCGCATCTGCACCTCGTGCAGCGGCGCGGCGGGCGGCGGCGCGCGCTTGGAGGCGCGCGAGCCCTCCTTGGGCGGCGGCGCGCGGCGGTCGCGCGGCGCGTAGGGCGGCGCGCGGCGCAGCTCGCCGAACAGCTTGTCGGGCTGCAGCGGCGCGGCGGGCTGCAGCCCCAGGCCGGCCAGCACGTCGTCGAGCGGGCGCCGCTGGCCGGCGCGGAACAGCTGGTCGCGCTCGCGGCGCGGCGGCTCGTCGTCGTCGCGCAGCTGGTGGATGGGCACGGGCCCCTCGAGGCGCGCGGCGGCGCGCGGCGTCCAGCCGCCGCGCCGCAGCTCGGCCACGTCGCGCAGCATGAAGCGGATGCGCGGCGCCAGGTCGCGCGACGCGCTCAGCGTCTCGATGCGCGCGAAGTACTGGTCCATGAGGCGGCGGCCGCGCTCCGAGTCCAGCACGCGGCCGCACGTGCGCACCAGCTGCGCCAGGCACTCGAGGTCCTCGTGGTGGTCGGCGGCGGCCCGGCGCGCCAGCAGGTTCTGGATGCAGCGGTGCAGGATGGACTCGGCCAGGATCTCCAGCTTGCCCAGCTCGCCGATGAACTTGATGTTGCCCAGCATCTTGCGCTTGGCCAGGTGGCGGCGCTCCTCGTCCTCGGGCGCGAGCGGCGCGCGCGCGTCCAGCGCGGCGAACGCCTCCGCGCGGTTCTCGAACTCGGCGCGGCACTTGTTGAGCAGCAGCAGCTTGAAGGTGCAGGGCTGGCCGGCCGGCTCCAGGTTGGGCGCCTCCTCGCTCAGCCGCTTGCACAGCTGCGCGTACATGCTGGAGTACTTGGGCTCGTCCAGCGCCTTCTCGAAGATGAGCAGGATCACGCCCTTCAGCACCTTGTCCGAGTCCAGCTCCAGGCCGAGCAGGTCATCGCTCAGCTTCTGGAACTTCTCGGGCGTCAGCTTGTTGAGGATGCCGCGCACCTGCAAGGCGAGGGAAGGTGAGCGGGGGGCGCGGGGCGCGGGGCGCGGGCGCGCGGGGCGACACGCACCTTGCGGAAGATGACGTCGTGCTTGGCATCGCTGTCGGGCACCTCGTGGTGGCGCAGCGAGGAGGGAGGGACCCAGCGTCGCCTCGGCGGGACGGGCGTCCGGGCCGAGGCGCGCGGCGCGGGCCCCGGCTGGCGCGCGCTGTCCGTCTTGCCGCCGGTGGGGGCTCCCGCAGACTCCGCCGTGCCGCTCGCGACACGCTCTCGCCGGGGGCGGGGCTCCGCCTGCGGACACCACCCAATACAACTTGACAATCGACAGCCCACGGCGGCGAAGTATTTGCCTCTCGACTAGAAACAACAATAGCTTACAGGTAACCATTCATTTGTAAGAGTAGTAGTTAGCAGCCAAACTGTGCTTGAGGTGCAGTGCGGCGGGCGAGCAGCGGTACTTGAATTGAACAAAGTCTGACAATAACTTAAAATTGTTTTTGCAAAAGCTGTTAAACTTGCCTGTACCCCACCGCTGCACTAATTATAGACAAAACTATATTACACTCACTACTGCAAATTTTAATAAGAATTATTAACATGAGGCATAACATTTTCCATAAATACATTAATCATAAAATTGTATGGCATTGATCTATTTTTAACTAACTACATACAATTTAGGCTTTGTGTTTTTATTAGTTAATTCATTAAATATACAGTATAAACTCGATTACCCGGCCCCCAGTTATCCGGATTCGCGTTTATCCGGACTACAGATCAATTGTCCAAAGTCTTATTTTAGCAAGCATGAGCGTGTCGGAGGGAACTGGCATGACCCGCCCGCGCCGGCTACTCATCCAAAAATAAATAAAAACAGATTTTCAGAACAACAACAATTAGTCTGGTTAAATCGAGTTTCCACCGTATGTATTGTCAACAAAGTACATGAAACCATAAGTGATGGACTTTAAGGCTTAGTATTATTAATCTCTTCTACTTATATTATGTTTGTAATTCTTGTTTGTTCGTCCCATAAAAAAATCTGTAAATTATGAATTATCAACAAGTGTCGCAAAACTAATGTTGTGGTGAAATTATAATATGTGAAATCGAATGAGTCTCCCGACAAGCTCTTGTCTTTAATATGACCTTACGAAGTATGGAACCCTAAAATCCATTCGTAACGTACGACGTAGGGAGGCTGTGTGCGGGGGCGGGGTGGGGGCGGGGTCGGGGTGACCCGGGCGGCGGCACACTGACCCGGTGCCCCGGTCCGCGGCCACGGCGCGCTCCGGCGGCCGAACGCTCTACCATCCACGTTAATGACAAACCCATCGCTAAACTACTATACACAATTTCGGATAAGTTACGATGGATGTAGCTAATCGCCATCAATGTTTCTCCCATCAAATTCTTACAAATGCTTAAAATAGACACGTATAATTCAATAATTGGCCAAGAGCGAGTCAAGCTCGTGCATTAAGGATTCCATATCATTATATAAAAAAAATTGCAAGAAACAAGTTTGTTTTTTGGAAGCTCCCTTAAATAATATTTTATTTCAATTTTATTATTTATTTTTCATATTTGATAAAAAAAAATTAAGTTTGAAGGGTCTATCAAATTTAAAAAACAAAATAGTAAAAAATTGCTTAAAAATTATGTTTGTAAAATTTTAGGGGCAGTCTGTACCAACAATAATATGGAGCAAAAAATGTTGATTTTTACTTTAGTACTTGATGTAATATATTTCAACTTTCTAGCTATCACAGTTTCTGAGATACAGTCTGGTGACAGACAGACACAGACAGCGGAGGCTCCTTTTTACTATTAGGTAACACCCCTAATAGTAGCCGAAGAAGGGATTTTTCTCGAGCGCATCTGATTAAGATATGGGAGATATCTTGAACTCATTTAAGTACCTTCACCAAATACAAGCTTTCCCCATTGTCTTTAATATAACTACTGAAAAAAAAGTTGTATGGCAGACATACTCATATTAGTAAGTTATTAACGTCCATAAGTCGTCATGAAATGCGACAAAGACGCCACAAGTGGATATTAAAAAAAATTTAACAATTTAAATGTAACACTTGGAATAGAATAGAAGAGAATTTCTTTATTATCATATCGTTAAATAATTATTACATTATATAAACATAAATATAACTATCATCAATATGGACTGGTCAGTATTTCATTCAATAATAATTAATAAATTAAATTAAAAGAATAGCAGCTGTCCAGCTTTGTCGAGTGAAAGGTTCCCAAACTTTCAAACTTTGTTGCTCAGTAATGGCCAAACTTGTAGATTTATCTTCAAGGAGAGAATTTAAGTTTATTATGAGACTTATAATCTGCCGATTAACACAGACATTAAAAAAAACACATTGGTTAACATTTATAAAACTTTTAAAAGTGCCTGGTGGCACCCTCCATCGGTGGACAAGATAGGTCTCTTACAGTTTTTTTCATGTTATACTATCTACGAGGGTGAATCAAAAAATTCTTGGAATCAATATTAAAAAATGCAAAGATTTAAATAATAATATTTTATTTTTCTACATAATCTCCCTCCAATGCAATGCATTTAGAATAACGCGTTTCTAACTTCCTTATTCCTTGTGAAAAAAAATATTTTCTTGACCCTCGAAAAAGTCCTCTTCGGCAGCTATAACCGCGTCATTATCGTGAAATTTTGTTCCACGAATTTCCTCTTTTAATTTTGGAAATAAGTGAAAATCACTTGGGGCTAAGTCCGGAGAATATGGTGGGTGGTCAAGGAGATTGAAGCCAGCACAGCGGATTGCGTTGAGCGCAACTTCCGATCGATGAGCAGGAGCGTTATCTTGAAGGAACAACACGCCCAACGACAGTTTTCCACGACGTTTTTCTTTAATCGCTTTACGCACTTTCGGGATTAAATTTGCATAATAGGGTCCAGTAATCGTCTGGCCTTTTGGCATGTAATCAATAAAAAGGATTCCTTCACTATCCCAGAACACAGAGGCCATAACTTTGCCAGCGGTAGGAGCAACTCGAAATTTCTTAATGGATGGAGAGGATGGTCGTTTCCAAGACATGCTTTGTCTTTTAGTTTTAGGATCAAAATGGTGGACCCACGTTTCAGCCATGGTGACAAGACGACGGCAAAAATTATCCGAATCACGCTGGAACATTTCGAGATTACGCTTGGAAATTTCCAAACGTCGCTTTTTGATTTCGTCGGTTAACATTCGTGGCACCCATCTTGCAGACACTTTTTTGAACCCCAGTGAATCAATTAAAATGGATTGAACGCTACGAAAAGATATATTTAGGATCTCAGCTATATGTTTTATAGTCATTTTTCTGTCTTCCAAAACCAGATTCTCAACTTTTTTGACATTTTCTTCTGTAACGGAGGTTGAAGGCCGCCCAGAACGCGGGTCATCTTAACAGCTTGATCTACCTCTTTTAAATTCAGCCATCCAGTACGCAACCGTAGAATAGGGTACAGCATCACCCCCTAATGTCTGCTGAATGTCCAAAAAAATTTCCTTCGTAGATATTTTTTTCAAACTGAGATATTTTATCACCGCACATAACTCACTTTTATCCATAATTTTAACTTTTTAGCAACTCGTTGCACAAAAAAAATTATTACATGCGAACGAACTGACAAAAACAAGTGACAGTCTGCATAAATATAGTGTGATAGACACTCTTTAATTTCAATATTGAACTTGATCCAAAAAGGTTTCATATATATGCACTTCTAAGAACTTTTTGATTCACCCTCGTACATTATAATCTAATAAAGCTCCAAACGCGCTCGAGTAAGTACACATTTAGCATTGTGGGCTCCCTTACTATAACATTTTAAAACCCTACAACATTTTGTGTTGGTGGCCATCTTACATTTAACATGTAGCATACACATGTACATGTATAGCACCGGCAAGCCCTTCCACTTGTTACCAATACTGAGGGAGTATCAATGAATATGTCAACTGGCAATTTGTGGCACGGCCATCTTACTCTGATTGTCATCAATCAGTACTGAGAACACTCCCGACTAGCACCTTTCTGACAAATAAATGGAAATCAGTTCATCCATTGGGAGCTACCATGACACAAACACATTCAACTTATCATTTTAGTGTGGGAGGTTAAAAAATAAGTAGGATTTTAATCACATTCTATAGACTTACATATACCCAGATCTTGTTCTATTATAAAGCTTTATTAAATAAACATTGTAATTTTTTTAAATTATCTCATAAACAACGCATTTGTTTATAACAATTTTTTTAGCAATAGGAGATAAAAATTATAAAAAAACATTTTTAAGTAACTTCTGATCATAAGATAACGGATCAATAATAATATTATGAAAAATTTTTTTTTTTCAATGTTTTTTGTTTCTGTAAATTGTTAATTACAAAATGAAAATTTACAATTTTTTAATTTTTCAATGAGAATCTATTGTAAGACCTTTGAAAAATAGCTCCACGAAAGGAAAACAATCCTAGATTAATAGTTTAACAATTATCACACTTGCAATGTTAATGTTCCTGCTACAAAAAATTGTTAATTAGTTAATGGATAACTTATTGAAAAATCGCGATAAAAATGTTTTGACCATTATTGTTTATTGATTTGTCCTGTAGGCATCTGAATTTTTTCAAATTTTAATTTTCATATTTAATAAGTTTAAATAATATTTATTTATTCATTCAAGGTCTGAAGGAGGTCTGAAGGCTTGAGCAAGCGGGAGTACCCGTTTTCGGGTGTATTTTCAACCCTCTGGGAAAATAATAAATAATAGTCCTACAATTCCGGGAGTTCGAACTTTTTTTTAAGGAAATTTCCTCCTCTTTCTGAATATTTTTTTTCAAATTTGAAAAATCTTTATTAGTTTATGAGATATTTGCAAAAAACTAAACCCCTATTTTTTTTTGTTAATTGTAATTTTTATTTGCTGAACTTCATTGTTTTTCGAAAACTATCTAGATGCCATTTCAAATCGAATGACACCTCAAACATAATTTTCGGAGACTGCTGAAAAAAGTTGACCAAAAAGGCACTTGTTGACTAGACTATAAGCCATTCTTAATTCTGTATTTCTTGGATTTGAAATATATTATATTATATGAATTCTACTAGTCGAGGCCTTTGATTGAATACCCATGTTGAGGGATTTCTTTAAAAAAAACGCCATATTGTGGCAACACAAAGCTGAGTAAAAACACTTTCAACTAACTAACCAAAAAAAATGAAATATCTACAATGCCACAGACACACACAGACACACACACACATCAAACTTGTGTTATAAGTTTTTGCACAGAGGGATAAAAAATCAATTACATGTTACTTTATCACTACTGAGCTAAAGATCGAAAAAGCTTAAAATTTAACAACAGGATAGCTTGATATCCAACAATGAACATAATAAATAATTCTCAAAAAACAGATTCCCGAGGCACAGGTGTGTAATTTGTACTCCATCTGGTGCATCTCCTTTCTTGTAGCTAGAGTAGCACACATGTTGCCAGTCATACTCACACTAGCATACTGCTAGAGCCCACACTCGGGGATGACTCCGGGATATAAAGGGATGCACGGGACACTTGTGTAAAAATATGGTCATCAAAGTGATGAGAATGTGCAGACAGTAACATAAACATATCACATCTAATTGTTTACAAACTATAATGTGCTTTGTGAACTGTCATCCTAAGGCATATTATATATTTGCACATAACAAAACCGTCACACTTATGTACTTGAAAAAAAATATGTAATATTTATCTATGTATGGAACAAGCAAAGCTGCAGACACAAGTTATACATAGCTGTAAGTAGTTGGCATGTGCTCAGCTGTCAAGGTTACATGAGTGACAAGTCAATGACCTCGCGAGGTCATTGTACATGTTCACTCTCACAAGTAAGCTCCAGCACTTCAGGACATGCGGGGTTCACAGGCGCGCCCCGGGGGCCAGCCCGCCCCACCTGCCCTCGGGAGCACTCCCCTCCATGATAACCACACCCACTCCACACCAATACCCGAAATGAGTTAACTGCCTCCCCTCCTCTCCCCTCCACCAAGCTAGTGCCAGCAGAACTACCTGGCTGCAGTGCATGGGGACAGCAAATACAATGTTTCACATGGACTCATCATTCAATATGATAAGCGAGCATACACAAACTTTATGGAGATGCAATGAACATTCGATCCAATTTAAACAATGCACGGCTGACAAGAATCACGCTTCTTCAAGGAGATTTTAAAGAAAGTTCAAGAGACTCAGGATATCAGGATGTAAGTGCTGAAGCTCACTCTGATCCCATAAGATGTATTCCTAGCCGAGTACTACCTTAAAAGATGTCCACTAGAGACAATAAGAGGCTCTGAAGGTGATGGTACACCGTCGCATCTAAACAAAGGAGCGACTGAGATAACAGTCGACAAAGGCGACGAACCACCTGGCGCCTAACACTGTACCTTTGATTGCAGATGCATAGCAATAGCATAAAATGGGGACAAATAGAAATCGGCTACAGCTGACGCTACCAGCGGAGGCGCGGCCATGGCCTGGTAGCGTCGCCGCGACGCGGAGCGCGCGAGGTTATCCTGCCGTCCGCGGCTCCGCCCGAGCCCTGCCCGCTCTCTCGATGTGCATGTCTACGCTTTCTTGGCGAAAGCTACTTCCGATGCGATCGTCGCTATTTCGACACATTATTAGCGTGGAATTCGCAAAAATGGCTCGTTCAGGGTGACGCATCGATACGATCCAATCCGTCGATTTTTGTGGTTTGGATCCCCATTCCTTTGACAGGCGTACTGTTTCAGAGCCTTATTATGGTATTCTATAGCACTAAATACACCATATTTAAATAATTTAACAAACTTACAAGCGATGAAAGTCAATTTGTAGAAAGGACACGCACCGCGACACGACAAGCGAGATCTTAAGCACACACACTTACTAAAAAATATTCGACAAGACGACACACACACGCAAACCTTGACAGTGTGACCATTTCATTATTAGCAAATGTGCCGCGCACTAAAATTTATGCTAATTCAAATACCATTTATTTCGACTTATTTATTTTCAAGTCATGGAATTACAAACACAAATAAATAGTCTTTAGGCTCCATAGATTTCAGTTATGAACATAGAAAATGGTTATGAAGCACATGCACATGAGCACTACCATATAACTCCGTGAGCTCTACGGATAACAGAAAATAGGATATTATACGTAAAGAAAAAACATCGTCTATGTTTTTGCAAAATTGGCGAAACTGCAATGTCACCGCCGTTTCTAGCTTTGACAATGCTACGGTTTGTATCTGGGCAAAATATGAATAAATATTGAAATTGTGCCACATAGTGTGATTTTAGATAGTAACAATAATAATGAAGTAATAAATATTTCCAGAGAAAGCATTAAGCACACAGGTAAGTGTTTTATGTAATTATTTTTCTAAAAAAAAAACATTGTATGACAAAAAACATCGAAATTTTTTAGTGATAGTAATTTATATTTTGATTATTATAATGTAACTAGCTGACCCGGCAAACGTTGTTTTGCCTTACATATTAGTTATTTTTAGTATAGTTTCTAGACAAATTCTGGTATAAACAAAAAGCACGGAAGAGAAAAAAACAGTGGAAGTGCAATGCACCCAAATTACTATGGGAACCACGGAAGAGAAAAACTCACACAAATAAACCGATAATCATAATATATTATATTGCACTACAAAGAAACAATTCGTTTGATTTATAGTTTAAGTTTATTCAAAACTAGCCTACGTCACAGATTTAGAAATAAACCCTGCTACTCTACAAATAAGATTTATTTTGCTTTAGCGGCAGAACGTATTTACGATCTATAATCACACTAGATTCGATTGACGAGTGAATTCCTCTACTCGACCATAGATGGCGGTGTTCTCAGTGTTAGCAATTATAAGCTTAATTGCGTTAAGCATATGGTTGACATTTGCGTGATCGTTCGATTTTTGCTACTACTCGGTCAAGGCCGCACCACGTAGCACATTGGATTACTTTATCGATATCGATGAATACGCGATATTATTTTGTTCACTTCGCAAAAATAAGGAGTATATTTTTTTATTAGTAACGTCACAATCATTAATAAATTATAATAATTACGTTACTATTTAAAATACTGATTATATTTTTGCTACAAAGCATCTATGGCTATTAATAAATTTCGTTTACGAATGAAGGCGACCTTTTACTTGTATTGTAATGTAAAACTAAATAAAGAATTAATTTAAATAAACATTAAATTATTTATTTCCGTGTATCGATACCAATCGATAAATTCAATATTCGACTTGAACACATCACTACTTGAGTAGCGAACTATTTTCGAGAATGTCCTATTGAATAGAATCAATCCAAAATAAACTTTATCTTAATTGTATAAGGTTGATTTTGCTTAACCGTTCTATTAAATATGAGTAAATTGAAAAAAAATAAGACTTTTATTAGAAAACAATGAAAATCGTACTTACCGATGGTACGAAACACCTGCATTTTTAAGATTTTTTCTCCTACTGTCATTTTTACACTCCAAAACGGAACAATACGGCATATCTAAGGAAATACGAATTTGACGAGAGACGAGCAACTCGACGCGATGTCAGAACACGACTGGGATCAGTTAAGCGTAACAACTCTTAATAGTGGCACGCGTGCCACGCCTACTTAGCACTTCCACTGTTTTTTTCTCTTCCGTGTGTAACGTGTACCCATCCCTAATTAATATGCACGCCATCTAGTATTGAGTAGCAGAACTTGCTTCTTCTTAACTATTTATTTTAAGAGTTTACATATTATATTAAGTACTCCGATAACCTCGTTGGTGTAATGGTATTCATGCCGGACTGCCAATCAGAAGGTACCGGGTTCGATTCCCGGCACGGCCAACATCTTTGTGCTGAACTAAATTTGTTGGCTGCGGGTCTGGATGTTAAATATGTAAGTATATAAAATATGTGTATATATGTAGTATATCAGTTGTGTTAGCAACCATAATACAAACTAGAAATGGTTCAGTATGGGGTTAACCAGCCGTGCGTGAATGTGTCAAAAAATATATATATATTGTGTAAATGTTTGGAGGTTTTCCCCCGAGGTACATAATATCGTTATTAGGATCCATTATATTGGCCAAGTGCGAGTCGGGCTCGCGCATCAATATAAATAGCAAAATATTAAGTTTTCCTTCTAAAGGTAATACTATCTTCTCTTTTTACAGTAATATACATCTAATGATTGTGTGATGAGAATGTGAAGCGTCTACCTGTTAATGTAATAATTGATATATAATTAAAGCAAAAGCTGAAACTTTCACAAGACATATATTTTCTCGTGCAGCTATAACACCAAATACAAAAATAAATTTAGGCATATAAACAAGATAAACCATTTATTGATAATGATTAAATTATCAAAAAATAAAAAATGTCAATATCTAATGATGTCAATATTAATACATAATAAAATAATAATAATAATATTAAACAATTACATGTCACGACACACATTATTAAATTTATATTTTTTTCGATTTAAAAAAATCCTCCATTGTATTGAAAGTTCTCTGAACGAGCCAGTTCTTGAGCTTATTTTTGAAAAATCTGTCATTAGATGCATTCATAATATCCTGCGGTAAACAGTTATATACCTTCGGCCCTATCACGTGCGACAAGACCCGCGGCCGACCCTCTCCTATATATCCATTTGTGATAAATAAATAAACAAATAAATATAATCAATACAATTAACGTGTTTTTTGCTGAATGAATAACGAAACAATTAGGCGCTTAAAATTTTCACAGAATATTGTAATTTAAATTATAAAATGAATATTTAAGGCTGGCACGGGAAATACACGGCTCGTGACAATGAGTAATGTGTGTAGGTGGGACGGAATATGCGAGTGGAGCCGGACGGTCGCACGAGGCGAGATCGTGCGGGCTATAAATCAAAGAATCACGAGAAAAATTCAAAAAATATATTTTGTCTTATAATTTAGCAAAAGCCTGCAAAAATGTTAGTATGCAATTGTTACAATAATATGTATAACGCATTTTGAATGCATGACCGTTTTTAACGTCCATTAAATTCAATCAATTACGTATGGCGCCAAGCGAGGTCGGCTCGTCGCCACGTGTGCTACTCTATGTTACATAAGTACACCGGCCATTCACGGTCGTCAATCGACGTCCACTTAAGTACAATGAAAACTTAACAAATAGAACATGTCACGCTCATCGAAAGCGAATGTTTCGGAATATCTGCCTAAGATGAGCTGGAGATTCCGGGTCGCCGGGCGCGGTCCGCGGCGCGCGGTCACATGCCGGACTCCGCGATGCCCTCGTCATCTGCAACACAACAAGCGGGTCAGGGGCGAGGCGGCGCGGGGCGGGGCGGGGCGGGTGTTAGCGCACGCCATGCTCACACACATACCGGGGCGGCAGCGGGCGCGCGGCGCTCACCCTACGGAGCAAACCGAGCGTGAGAGCGGTGCGGGCGGCGGGCGGGCGGGGGCGGGGCGGGGCGCGCTACTCACCCTCGAAGGCGGGGTTGAGGTGGTGGTTGTTGTGCGGCGGCGCCAGGTCCTGGCCCTCGAGCACGGCCACGAGGCACTGGTGGATGCAGATGTACTGCTGCTCGGTCTGCACCATCCAGACGCGCTCCTTGCGCATGGCGTGCACCATGCCGAAGATGTCGAGCGCGTCGGCGCCGCGCGCCAGCTGCTGCAGCGCCGTGTCCAGCGTGATGAAGGTGCCGGAGCGGCCCACGCCGGCCGAGCAGTGCACGACGACGGGGCGCGCGTCGGGGGGCACGCGCTCGCGGAAGGCGCGCACGAAGCGCGCCAGCGTGGTGGGCGGCTCGGGCACGCCGAAGTCGGGCCACGTGGTGAAGTGGAAGTGCAGCAGGCGGCGCTGCTCGGCGCCGCGCGCCACGGCCAGCTCCGTCACGGTCCAGTCGGGGTAGCGCGACTCGTTGAGCGCGGTGACGGCGATGTCGCCGTAGAGCGCGGGCCGCGTGTCGTACGGCCAGTAGCGGTCGCACTTCTCGCGGCCCTTCTCCACGCAGCGCGTCAGCATGACGACGGCGCGCGAGCCCGACTCCCACACCATGCGCCAGAAGTCGTCGCGCGTGGCGTGCAGCGGGCCCTGCGTCACGATGAACTCGCGCGGCGACCCGTGCCCCGGCACGTAGTTGGCGTTGATGTAGTCGGAGCCCTCCTCGTCGTCCACGGGCCGCAGCTTGTAGCGCGAGTGGTCGTACGGCAGGATGTTGGTGAACCGGTTCTTGGGCCGGTTGACGGGCAGGTCGGCCGCCGTGCACGGCTGCTCGCGCCCCACGTGCTTCAGCTCCTCGAACTCTTCGCTGAACCGGAAGTCGGAGTCGGCGGACATGACGCGGTAGTGGTCCACGAAGTCGGCGACGCGCACGGGGCGCGAGGTGCGCGGCGCGGGCCCGGGCGGCGCGGCGGGCCGGGCGCGCCGCCGCCGCCGCCAGGCCAGCGCGGCCGCCGCCGCCGCCGCCGCCAGCGCGGCCGCCGCGCCGCCCGCCGCCAGCCACGCCGTGTGGTCGGCCTCGGTGCGCACCTCGGCGTACTCGGTGTCGGTGAACTTGTCGGGCGCGGTGAAGGCGCGCACCTTGACGAAGTAGCGCGTGGCCGGCTTGAGCGGGCCGTTGCAGTAGGCGGGCGCCGCGCGCTCGTCGCAGCGCTCGGCGCCGATGGTGAACTCGGCGGCGCGCGGCGGCCAGGGCTCGGCCACCTGGTAGGGCGGCCAGCGCGGCAGGCGGCGCACGTCGCGCCACGAGGGCAGCGCGGCGGGCGCGTCGCGCGCCTCCTCCGCCACCACCAGCGTGTAGGCGGTCACCTCGCCGTTGGCGGGCGAGAAGAGGTCGGCGCGCAGGCGCACGGCCACCGTGGTGGGCGTGGCGTGCGCCGGCTCGGGCAGCGCGTCGGGCGCGGGCCGCGGCGGCGCCGCGATGGCCATGCGCTGCGCCCAGCGCGCCGCCTCGCCGCGCCCCGCGCCCGTCTCGCCCGCCAGCAGGAACTCGTACTCGGCGCCGGGCCGCAGCCCGCGCACGGAGCCGCCGCGCGCCTCGGGCCCGAAGCGCAGCTCGCGCACGCGCGCCGGCTCGTCGCGCGGCCAGTACTCCAGCACGAAGCGCTCCAGCCGCCCGTTGGCCTCGTCGGCCGGCAGCTCCCACTCGAACGCCAGCTCGCCGGGCGCCGCGTCCGCCGGCCGGAAGCGGCGCGGCGCGGGCGGCGGCGCCTGCGCCGTGGCCACCGCGGCCGACACGGCGCGCGACACGGTGCGCAGCGCGGCCGCCGCGCCCGCGCGCACCACCACCGTGAAGGTGTAGAGCGTGTGCGGGCGCAGGCCCGGCACCAGCAGCGGCGCGCGCGGCGCCGTGTGCGTGCGGAGCGTGTCGGCCGCCGCCAGGTACTGCACCTCGAAGTCGGTGTGGACGCCGGCGGGCTCGCCCCACGCCAGCTCCACCTCGCGCGCCGCCACGCGCGTGGCGTTGAGCCAGCGCACGGCGCGCGGGAACAGGCGCACGGCGCGCTGCACGGGGTGCGAGCTCACGTTGCGCGACACGGTCCACATGGTCACGTTGTAGAGCGCGCCCGGCACCAGGCCGGCGAAGCGCACGCGGCGCGCGGGCTCGGCGGCGGCGCGCTCGGCCGTGCGCGCGCCGCCCGCGCCCTCCGCGCCCTCGAGCCGGAAGCGGTACGCGTCAAACAGCGTGGCGGCGGGCGGCGTGGGCGTGTACGTCACCAGGATGCCGGGCTCCTCCTCCGCCTCGCCCTCCGGCTCCGTCACGATCGTCATCTCCGACTGGATGAGCGGCCCTGCGCAGGCGGGCGGTGAGCGGGGCGGGGGCGGCGGCGCGCGCTCCCCGCCCGCCGGTACTCACTGGTGCGCGTCTCCATGCTGAACTCGTCCGAGGTGAGGTTGTAGGAGGCGGCCGTGATGGCGATGGCGTAGGCGCGGCCGGGCTCCAGGTCGGGCAGCACGGCGCGCACGGAGGCGGCGCCGGGCCCGGGGTCGGGCACGGCGGCGCGGCGCGCGGGCTCGGGCTCGCCGGCCGGCGCCCAGCGCAGCTCGTAGCGCTCCACGCGGCCGGCGGCGCGCGGCCACTCCAGCGTCACGTTGCGCGTGTCGGCCAGCGCCGCCACGTTGGAGGCGGGCGCCGGGCGCACCGTGTGCTCGGCGCGCCGCGGCGCCCCGCTCGGCACGCCGTCCGCGTCCGGCGCGCGCTCGCTGCCCGCCTCCAGCTCCACCTGGTAGCGCTCGCCGGGCGTGAGGCCGGCCAGCTCGGCGCGCGCCGCGCTCGCCGGCAGCACCAGCGCGCGCCACGGCTCGCCCGCGCCCGCCGCCGACAGCGTGCGGTAGCGCAGCGTGTACTCGCCCACGGCGCTGGCGGCGCGCGCCGGCCCGCTCCACTCGGCCACGGCGCTGGTGGAGGTGGCGCGGCGCACGGTCAGCGCGCGCGGCGGCAGCGGGCGCACGGCGCGCAGCAGCACCTGCTCGTCCCCGGGCAGGCCGTGCGCCACGGCGGCCACGCGCACCTCGTACACGGCGCCCGGGAACAGGTCGGCCAGCACGGCGCCGGCGTCGGGCGTGTCGAGCTGCGCCCAGGCGCGCGGCTCGGGCTCGGCGGCGCGCGCGTAGCGCACGCGGTAGGCGTCCTGGCGCGAGGAGGGCGCGGCGCGCCACTCCAGGCGCAGCTCGCGCTCGGCGCCCGCCGCCGCCAGCACGAGCGGCGCCAGCGGGCGCGTGGCGGCGCTCACGCCGCTGGGCTCGGAGGGCACGCCGCGCGACACGGCGCGCACGCTCACGGAGTAGTTGCGGCCCGGCAGCAGCGCCAGCAGCGCGGCGGGCGGCGCGGGCGCGGCCAGCTCGCCGCCGTCCTCGCCGGGCTCGCGCCACGCCACGCGGTACTCGTCCTGCTGCGAGCCGGGCGCCGGCGCCCAGTGCGCCGCCAGCGCGCCGTCCGGCCCGCGCTCCACGCGCAGCGCCAGCACGGGCAGCGGCTTGAGCGTGACGTCGGCGGTGGCGGGCCACGAGGTCACCTTGCCCGACATGGTCTTGACGGTGACGGTGTAGCGCGCGCCCGGCTCCAGCTGGTCGAAGGCGGCGTGCGGCGGGTCGGCGCGCGCGCGCACGGCGGCGGGCAGGCGCCGGCCCTCGCCCGCCACCGACACCTGGTACTTGTCGAACTCGGCGCGCTCCAGCGGCGGCTGCCACTCCACGCGGAACGAGCGCTCGGTGAGCGAGTCGCGCGGCACGCGCACGTCGCGCGGCCGCAGCGGCACGGTGCGGTACTGCGCCGTGGTGGGCGCGGACGCCTCGGGCTCCGACACGGTCTGCACGGAGATGTTGTAGGCGCGGCCCGGCACCAGCCCCTTGAAGGCGGCCTGCGCCGGCCCGGGCGGCTCGCCCTCCTTCTCCACGTACAGCTCGGAGTCGCGCGCGTCGCCCGGCTCGATGGACACCTTGTAGTGCGTGTAGAAGCCGGGCGGGTACGGCGGCTGCCACAGCACCAGCAGCGTCGTCTCGTTGCGGAACCACACGATGAACTTGCCCGGCGTGTTGGGCTCTGCGGACACGCGCCATTACTCGCGACACCATGCGACCTACTACGGGCGACATCTACTAACGTCTGCAATATCTACTAGCTAGTCTTTTTTTTTAAGATCTTGTTAAATGTATGAAGGAAAATATGATAATGTAACAAAACTAACTAACACACATACAGATGGGAAACAAAAATATTAAAAAAAAATAAGAATATAACAGCGAAGTGGATGAATGCAGTAGAGAGGAGCGTGAGGCGAGCGTGCGCATGCAGGCGGCTTACCGTCACTCCGGGCGGGCTGCGGACACACACAACGTTAGCACGGACTGCACTTACACACACAGAGAGTTAGAGCGCCCTCTCGCGCCCCGCATTGATACCAGATAAAAAAGTTTAGTAGTCCGCTAAGTAAAGGGAAGCTTGTATTTGGTGGGGACACTCGAATGGGTTCAAGGTCGCATACGATAATTAGACACACTGGAGATACTACAAAAATTCCCTCTTCGTCTCCCCTAGCATTAGGAAAAACATGGTCAACGGTTGTGAAAAGTAATCGCAACTGTGTCCTAGAAGCAGACCGCTGTACATCTCTGGATGAGGGGTGGCAAGAGGGGGGGGGGGGGGGGTGCTCACTGGTGGTGAAGTTGCGCGAGGCGTAGGCGGCGGAGTCCTTGTCGTGCAGCAGCGTGAAGGCGTGCAGCTGGTAGGAGGCGCCGGGCGCCAGGTCGCGCAGCACGAGCGAGCGGTTGGCGGCCGCGTCCACGGCCAGGTCGCGCGCGGCCGCCTCGCGCTCGGTGAGCGGCAGCACGCGGAACCGGAAGCCGGTGTAGTCGCCGTGCGCGGGCGGCGCCCACGTCACCAGCGCCGTCTTGGCGCGGCCCGGCGCCACGGCCAGCTCGGCGGGCGGCTCGGGCGCCGTCACGATGCTCTGGTTCCAGGTGAGCAGGTCGGCCAGCGAGTCGTTGGAGTAGTAGAGCATGAAGCGGTAGCGCGTGCCCGGCAGCCCCGTGAAGTTGATGGTGGCCGCGCGCGCCGCCACCGTGTAGTTGGGCGCCGGCAGCCCGTCGGGCGGCCAGTAGTCCAGCCGGTACCGGCCCGCGCCGCCGCCGCCCGAGCCCGGGATCTCGATCACGAGGTCGGCGGCGCGCGCGCCCTGCAACAACCCCATCCTCATTACTAACAAAACCACTCAACTTATTCCATGTTCTCACATTTCATTTTCTACTACATATTGTATTTTTTACAAGAGCAACATTATTTTTCTTACACTGGTAAGTTTGGACTGTCTATGAGTGAAGCTAAATTATCAAATTAACTTCTTTTCGTAGACTCTAAACGGACACGTAAAGTTGATTTATAATATAACTCTATAATAATATTTTTGTAAATATTAGTATTATTGTAATGTTCCTTAATATGTTTATATATTTATATTTTAAATAAGTTATTGATTTTCTGTAGATAGTGATGAATGTGAAAATTTATACTTTTAGGCAAAATTTTAATTAAAGTTTGAACGAATTTTATTCTAAGTTAATAATTGTATAGTTAGGCCCACATCCAGTAGTTAAGGGTCGAATAGATACGAAGAAGGGGCCAAGCGCGATATGGCGTTAATGGAGAAGGGATTTTTCCACCCGTCTCTATTAGCAAAAGCTAATAGAGACGGGTGGGTGGCGATTGGAGATTTTTCCAGGGCTGCCAAAAACAAATTGTGTTTTTTTTTTTTTTTTATTTGAAATTCCACAAAACTATAACTAGATATAACTATAGTCTGGCAAACGAAACATGGGACTCGAATTATTTGCAAACTTTTTATATGGCAATGCTATAATAATGTGAACGTCAATATCCAAAACAAGTTGGCATCTTGTTATGATTTTGTTAAACACTAATTACTCAGCGAAAAATGAAAAAAAACATCAAAAGTGGAGTACGAGAGTTGTTCCGCGTGATCTCAAAGTATCATAAAAAACAACAAGAAAACGAATTGAAATTCGGCGTAATTTCAACGAAAATAAGATTGTTTACATGTGGTGTTTGATTTCTTAGGTTAGTATGACGCTACTAAGTTGATACTTTGTTTTAATTCGTATTTACTATATATCTTTTTGCATAAAGTAATTATCTATTTCGATTCACATTCTTTTATCATTAGTCAAAACCTTCCCACCTTCCTAATAATGCATTTTGGTTATTTGTCATACCATAAAATGTTACATTGTAATTTTAACACATTTTTTTCTTTAACAGGTTTTTCTTAATCTGTATTCTGCCATTGAGCTGATATGAAGTTTGGGTAAACGCAAAGTGACAAGTGAAAATATTGCCTTGTCTGTCTTGCGGTGTTGAATCAGAAAAAGTGATTAAAGAGACAATTGGAACAATAACTCCAGAGAAGTGGAAGAATAATATGACTGATAATGTAATATACATTGAAAATTAATATGAAAATAAAATCGGGACAGGATCACCGAAAATAATTTGGAAAGTTTCATTATAGTAATAATACTGTGATTCTAGTGACATCTTTTCAAATTTAAGTCTTAGATTCACATTTTAATTATGACAGTGAATAAAACATTATAGAATACTGCTTTTTTTATTCAGATTGATTGTATAATTTCTAAAGTATTACTTCCTAAAGTAGGTACTTAAAGCATTTTTATTCAGACAAAATAAAAATAATAATTTCAAAGTATCAAATTAGTTTATTCCAGGTATTTCATATTAGTTTTGGGGTTGCTATACTCAGATTTTTTAAATTTGCCGCTCTTTTCCAGGGTCATGTTTCGTTTGCCAGACTATAACTTAACCTAACTTAATTTAAACTTACAAATGTTTATAAACTACTAGATGTGGGCCTAACTATACAACTCAGACTACAGGAATAAAGGTAGACGCCGCGGTATCGAACTTACGAGTGACTGCAAGTTCAGTAATACTAAATGCTCCAGTAATACGTTTCTGCTCGCAGTCGCTACCAAGCAACACTCGGGCCGGACGGCTCCGCGGTTGTCACTTCGCAGCGTATCTTTCTATTAAATTATGCCGTATTGCGTCATCCGTGATTGCAAAAATAGTTCCCAAAAACAAAAGAGCCACGATGGATAATCTTTTCATAGGTGAGTTTGTTGTTTTCTTCAATAATTTGTAATAAAATCGTAAAAATATTTTAATAAAACTACTTGGAACACAAAACCTAGACGAGCTTGGGCCAGTGTGACAAGTATGCGTCAAATTATTTTATCCAGAGTGTGGGGTAATTTTTCCTATGTCGTCATGGATGGTCTCAAGTTTTTTACTTTTTATAGGGAAATTCAATTCTATTGTCGTTTTTTTTTTTTTAATATAATATTATTTTAGCTTGCGCATATCTTATCATCAACCTAACAAAATTGCATAGATGTATATTACCTTTTTATTTGACTGATTTTGGGGTTCATTATCAGTATTTCGACAGCCTTATCATGTTTCGATCCTACACTACTGCTTTGTATGTTGGTAGTCACAAATCATAAAGAATCATAATCATCATCATCAGCCCATTTTCGACCCTCGACTTGATTTTTAAAATTTTTTAACTTAATTCAAAGTTGGCCCATGTGTACCCCCCCCTTTGAAAACACCCCCCCGCACACCGCGCACAGCCCAACATCTAGTTCAAATTATAAAATAATCCAGTGGTAACAATGTTTTCACTTAGTATTTTGTGTGATAATGTGATTCATGTGATGTATTAGAAGCATTTTAAATAATTATAGATTTAAATTCAGTGTCTTTAACGTCATCAAAATTTTCGTTCTCATGCTTAATTTTTTTGGTATAAAAACAAATGCTAAAGTACCAGTTTTCTAAATCTTAAAAGAAAATGAGACAGTGAAGTCCGAAAACGACTACAATTATGTGACAGTAAAAATTTTGAAATGTTTTATTGGAAAAGTTTTTTTTTTAAGAAATTGAGAATGCGCATGTTTGCCATGGAGCAGACCATGAATTAACGTTACGTGTTTTTATAACTTCGTCAATCTCAGTCACTAGAAATAGGTACTAATAAAGTACATCAAAAAATTTAAGATATTTTGTTTGCTGATACTAGCAACATTACACGCACACGACGACGCGTGTCGCTACAGCGCCAAAAGTACGTGTCTATGTGTGCCACGCACACATGTATATAAAGTCGCATTCACTTGTGCGCTTGACACCGCGGCGTCTGCCTTTATTTCTGTAGTCTGAGCTATACAATTATTAACTTACAATAAAATCCGCTCTAACTTAATTAAAATTTTGCCTAAAAATATAAATGTACACATCTATTACTACCTACAAAAAATCAATAGCTTACATATTTAAAATATATATATAAACATAATAAGGAACATTACAAAAGTACTATAAATTACAAAATATAATTATGGAGTTATATAAATCAACTTTACAGACAAATTAACCAAAGAAACTAGAATTTACTATTAACTAAATTACTAACATTCCTTTTGAAGGACAATAAATTCATCCCTTTAAAGATATCAATATCGTCCTTCACTTTATTGTATGTCTCAAACATTCTAACAATGTGAGAATGTTTCAGCATATTAGTTCTGCACTTGGGTACCAAAAATGTATTCCGGTTAAGTAGCATACTGCCGGTTCGGGGAACTCTAAGCGACATTTTACTCACCTGTGACATGTGTTAGTAAACTACTTTACTATTATATGTTATAATGCAATCATACTACGACCACAGAACAGATATTGATACCCCGCTAATACTATAAAGGCGAAAGTTTGTGAGAATGAACTTATATATCAAGTAGTTTACTTAATGGTAGGAGTAATGTTAAAGTTTTTTGTAATATGTGGCGGTCAGCAAAGCGATGGCCGGTGCCGCGCGCGGATCGAGGCAGGCGATGCGCACACGGCTGATCTATCCAGGTTTCGTGCAAGCATAAAGCTTTATTTGGCTATAATTATCACCGCATAATATATGAGATACATGATGGATCTGATAATGTTATTTAAGACTATTCCGGGATTGGTGTATGCTTATGTTTTTCTTCATCAATAGCTCGAGCTCATCGACGGGGATCGAACCCTCGACCTTCGGGAAGTGAAGCAGCTGCACGCCCGACTGAGCTATCGTCGCGTCAAGATTGATCAAATCACTAAATTTTGATAGACAGGCTTGAGTGTAAGGATGAGGTGAAGAAGTTGAAGTCATATTTCAGGGAACCTACATTATAGAGGAACTAGCTCACCACCAATATGGCACATCGTTTTGCCACATTCATAATAGTAAATGTCGAAATAATTTTTATATATATGAATTTCCTTTAGATTTTATCTTTCTATAATAACTTTGAAAAAATTAAAATATTGAAATAAAATAAATTTAAAAGAAAGCTCCCTGCTACTCAAAAACAAATTTAAAACAAATATGTATTCCTTTTTTGTAGGTAATGATATTTTTTTTCTACAGTCATTAGAGCTTATAATTACAACTTTTGCTTTTATATTAAATCTGTATGGCTGCTGCTGAAATGACTACAATAACACTGTCATGATTATGGTACGGAACCCTTCATGAGCGAGCACAACTCGCATTTGGCCAATTATTTTCATGTATTATTCTGGTATTGACTTACTCCCCAAAAACATACTAAACACCCAAACAGGATTCCCAACAGTAAAAGATATTTCCAAATCAGTCCAGTAGTTTCTAGGCCTATTCGCAACAAACAAACCTTTCCTCTTAATATCGGTATAGATAAATAACATATTATTATGTTAAAGATAGGTCACACTTTCTATATGCATGTCATAAATATTTGTAATTGCAGTCCATAAACAGATGTACAACATTGTAATTTAGTCACTGGAAGGAACTAACCTCCATGAGGAGGCTTGCAGTCCAGTTTGAGGGTTAGGGATATTAAATTATGTACATACATTCTATAAATAAAAACATTTTGAATGTTGAATTACTTAAAAACTTTAAAATACTAGGTGCTTATAAATACCTGAGCATTATACATGTCAGGAGCTATGGAGAATTGGAGATGTACATATTGTCCACTTCATATATCTATTAAACTTAAAATACATATTATCTGTTCCACATGACTAACAATTCTGCTACTTACATAATAAACATTGTAAACTGTTCACGTAAGGCATCTTAATATTTTCGCGTAGAAAACGGTCACACTTATTATTAAAAGTTGGAATGAGTCCAACAGTTTCGGTGCTTTCCGAGCACCATCTTCAGGGGCGAGTGTTACACGGACCGCCGCCGACGAGCTCCGCGCGAGCCCTGAAGATGGTGCTCGGAAAGCACCGCAACTGTTGGACTCATTCCAACTTTTAATAATAAGTAAGTGTGACCATTTTCTGCGCGAAAACACTTACATAATATTAGCTGAAATTATAATAATACTCATAATACTCATAATACTCAAACTACTCGTAAATCAAATCAAGAATATATAAATAGATTAGAAGAGTTTATGTTATGTACTTATAAAAAACTAATTTCAATTTTTATAAATCCTGTATTCTTGGAGTGGGTGCCAGCAAAGAAAGACAATTAAAAATAGTTTTTTTTAACAATGACTGAGAGATGCTGACTCTTCGAACGACAAGTCGAGAGACTCACTCTCTGTCAGCATCTCCTGATGATGCCTTGTGGTTAGGCGAAACACGTGTAGAGTTAAGAATTTCCGAATTGTGATAGGTAATGTTAATCTTAATTAATCTTAGTTAATTGATCTTAGTTAATAAATCTTAGTTACTTAAGCTTGGTTAATTGATCTTAGTTGATTTTTCCTTTACTTGTCTTAATGTGGATTTCGGATCACAGCGGAAGTACACTAAATATTGAATTTTGTCATCTATTTACAATGGATTTCCGCAAAGTAACCCCTGAGTCAATAAGTCATTTATTTGTTTTTATTAGATGGCACCGACTTCAAGAATACAGAATTAATAAAAATTGAAAATAGTTTTTTATAAGTACATAACATAAACTCTTCTATTCTATTTATATATTCTTGATTTGATTTAGGCTTAAAATTATTTTTCCCTTTTTAGTTGTGTTTTTGAAGTCAGTTGTTTGTTTTTTAAAACAATTTTATTTGTTTCTTTTTTAGTGGTAAGTAATGATATTTTTTTAAGTTTAAGTTATGGAGAGCCAAATAAACTTCACGATGAAAAAATCTGGCGTGTGCCGGGTAGGCAACCAATTGGGAGCAAATCGAGCTGGATGCGAACGAAGCGAGCTATGCGCGAGCGATGCGAGCGCGAAAATTTTCACCGTATTTGTTCAAGCCGTTTGAGCATGAAGAAGTTCAAAGCAGCACAAATTATATAATATTGAGAGTGTCATACGCCCAAAACATCCTGGGGGAAAATCAAACGAAGCGGGATAACTCCTAGCGAAGCGAGCGCGTAAATATTTTCCTTTTCCGTTCGAGGGTTTAGCCTATTAATATATCAAATTTTACAGTTCCTTCTTCCACTTAGTATGGCCTAAGTGGCTAAGCTCTGGTGTCGAGAGTTTTTCAAGCCCCTGATTTAGTTTGACCACTGCTTGTACTAAGAGAAGTAGTCCAGGACCAACAAATTAACGTGTTATCCGAAGCACAGTAACGCCCAGATGAAAATACCACATTTTTTTATGAAAGTCTTGTGCATGGTCCCCCATCCAAAGACTGGCCGCATGGGCCGTTGCTTAGCCTCGATGTTCGCGTCAGATTACTTTTGTTAGCCAGGCTGCTAATTTTATGAGCAAAATCTGTATTGCCGTATGAGCGTGAAGAAGTAAAATAGGTAATCGAGTTATTTGGGCATCCCACGGGAATAGCAATGACTTTTAAGATAAAAAGTAACCTTCGTGTTATACAAGGTCTAGTCTACCCCCTATATCAAATTTTAGCGAAATCAGTGTGTCATGTGTTATTTGGTGCATCCCACGGGAACAGTAATTATTTTCGGGATAAAAAGTAGCCTATGTGTTAACACATAGTCTTACCTATTTTCATCTCAAATTTCATGAATATCAGTACAGCCAAACGAGCGTGAATCTCTCTTCGGCCGTAAAAATAACCTAACTTTTTAGGTTTTCCTTTGATTTCCCTAGGAATCCATCATCACATCCTATTTTGGTGACAATGGGACCAATTCAGAACCATACTCTTTCAATTAAAAAAAGAATTTTGAGAATCGATCCACAAATGGCTGAGAAATCGGTGAACATACAAAAAAAAAATACATACAGTTGAATATATAACCTCCTCCTTTTTTGAAGTTGGTTAAAAAAAATCTGTTTTAACATATCATTATTGAGATTTGTTATGTTCTTTTGTCTTATTGTTTTGGTGTACTTTTGTATAACATCCTTATTTCTGTACTTTAGCTAGTCTATCACCTGGCAGAACTTTACTCCCTGCATAAACAATATGGGATAGTATCTCTTTTGCTTTTTAATATAATATTATAATCATGCGTTTTTAGTAGGCTATTTATTATACATGAAATTATGGTCATTTTTCTATCCTTTTCAGAATATCACTGAGCTAAGTAGTTTGTTTACAGCATTACTTATTCTGAATTTAATTTAGACATGACAAAGTAACAAACAATGTAAGGCAGACAGAGTTACCAGCGCTACTATGAATAAAATATTAATTATTCATATTCAAATATGAACACAATGAATTAGTCAAGCTACCTCACCATGTACATACAGCAGTGTGTACATGTGCAGTAACTCACTGAACAGAGCCAGTAGAACATGCCACATTCTAGAAATGATATTGCTGTCAACCACTCACCCTCAACTTGGAAAATTGGCCAAGTGAGAGTCAGGCTATTGCATGAAGGTTTCCATACCGTTACCTGAATAATAATAATGAGTCAGACTCGCAGACATGAAGAGTTTGTACCATTTTTGTATGGGAGCCCCTCTTAAATATAAATTTTATTCAAATTTTTGGGTTCCTAACTTAAAGGTAAAACAGAACCCTATTAATAAGTCTCCGCTATCTGTCTGTCACCAGGCTGATCTCAGAAACTGTGATAGCCAGAAAGCTGAAATTTTCACATCTATTCAAAATAAAAAATCGTAAAACATATTTTGAAGCTTTTTTACTCCATCTTTATAACAACATATGATAGACCTTCTAAACATATTTAATTATGTATTAACTTTAAAAATAATTTATAACATTAATAGTTTAGGGGCTCCCATACAACAATGGTATGAAACCCGACATGCGCAAGCCCCACTCACCAATTTGCCTTTCATTATTATTTTTAAGAAACAAATACTAATTTATTTATTTTTCAAGTTTATACATAACTAAATAGTCTGTAAATGTTTAGGGGAACTACCAAATGTTTTATAAAGATTGGATAAGAAAAATTGTTGTAAGGCTCCATATAAATTTATTATTTAGTATTAAAGATAATACTCATTGATATATTCTGTGAAAATGTTGACCCAGCAACAATTATTGATATAATATATTAAAAAACACTTTTTTTAATGTGCATATCATATAACGATGTGTTTCGGCAGCCTCATTGAGAACCAGATATTCTGCTGGTCTAATGCCAAGCTATAATATTTTAAAAAACACTCAAAGGTGTATGAAATGACAGCACAGCATGAGATAGTAAAAGAATGGACACAATAGTATTGTATGCGCTCCCTGGTGAGCGCGCCGTATATCCGAAGGCAAGCTCGGGCGGTAGTAAACAAGGAGACGCAGGCTCGCAGCGAGCCGTGTGGTGACGAGCGGTACTCACGGCGAGCGCCAGCAGCAGCAGGGCCGGCGCCAGCGCCGCGGCCGCGCGCCGCCTGCCTCCCTCGCAACCTTGCACAATCAACCTATTCCACATCATTGAAGGCGACTCTCCGATTTCCCGAGACTTTCTCTTCGATACACTGCACGATCCTGGCGAGCTACGACGGTAGCATGGTTCTGGGGTATAGTCCGCGTCGCGCTCTACGATCATATCATCACGGCGGGTTGCTTGCACATTCGACACGTACTAAATTTATTTTAAAACATTACGTCTATGAGCGGACACTAACGTTTTGCAACCACTCAAAGAGCTTGTTTTCGTCACTACTCCATTTAAGATTCCGTCAGCTGTCACTCTGTGCTGTCACTGCATTTTTTTTTTTATTAGGCATAGAATATATGAAACGTAGCCCTCCCGGCTTCGCACTTTGCCATATATCTTTTAAAGTGGTCTAGAAGTTTATTATAATCATTTTCGTCAGTTATGACGAAAATAAAAAATCCTACTATTATTAACTTGAAAGATTCTAAGAATGTCTGGATGTTTGTTCCTTTTAACGCAAAAGCTACCATATGAATTATGAAAGTGCACAATTATTTAGCTTATATATCAGAATAACACATATGCTATACATTTAAAAATAGTGTGTGAATTATTCAAAATACAATACAATACAAAATAACTTAAAATAAGATGATAATATTAACTTCAACTATTGATTATCGGCATAATACGTACATATTTTAGATATTTTAATACGGGCACGTATGAAAGTGTATGATATAAAATATAAAGTCTAAAATGAAACACGTAACGCTAAAACACTACCGTTCAAAGTACCTAGTGTTTTCAAATATATAAGCAAATATAATATAAATATAACACCCACATAAAAAAAACCTAAATACAAAATAAGGTAAATTAAGGTACAAAAGAAGAAGTTAAGCGATAGTTTTAGACATTTTAATGCGTTCCCCATGCAAAGCGACAGTTTTAGCGATTCTGAGAATATTATGTAGAAAGATAATGCGTCAAACAGATATACCAGTGAAAACCATTTCACAGACCAATGGGGAGTTTTATTTCATTGTATAAGCCCACAGATTTATATAATTATATATATAATTTATATATCTGTTTACTAGTTTTAACTTTTATGAAGTTGTAGCTTCATGGTATAAACCACATTTGCACCTTAGACAATATTTTGTCTATGGTTTGACGTATAAAAATATAAATCTGTGGTCAGCACAATTTGTCAGTGAATTTTGTAATCAAGTGACATTAGTGAGTGAAGTAGAAGTTTATATTGTTAGGTACTTAGCGTCGTTTTGCTTTCAATTTGCCGCCTGCCGGCATCCACCATCTAGCTGGTACAATAATCCGAATAGTGGTTAGAAATCCCAACAAGCATCTCGTTGTACAGTAAATATGGTGGTGGAAGACAGCAGCACGTGGGCCCCCGAAGACACCCTCAGGATATTGATCGCGTCGGATATTCACCTGGGACACCAGGAGAACGATGCCGTGCGCGGCGAAGACAGCTTCGTGGCGTTCGAGGAGGTGCTGTCGCTGGCCGTGCAGTGCGACGTGGACCTGGTGCTCCTGGGCGGGGACCTGTTCGACCAAGCCAAGCCGTCGCCCAGCTGCATGTACAAGTGCACGGAGATCATGCGCAAGTACTGCCTCGGCGACAAGCCGGTGCAGGTGGAGCTGCTCTCCGACCAGCTGGAGAACTTCTCCAGGAGCGTCAACTACGAGGACCCCAACCTGAACGTGTCGTACCCCATCCTGTCCATCCACGGCAACCACGACGACCCCGTGGGGCAGGGCAGCATCAGCTCGCTCGACATCCTGTCCATCTCGGGGCTCGTCAACTACTTCGGCAAGTGGAGCGACTACACGCACGTGCGCATCTCGCCCGTGCTCATGCAGAAGGGCGGCACGCGGCTGGCGCTGTACGGGCTCAGCCACCTCAAGGACCAGCGCCTCACGCGCCTCTTCGCCGACCAGATGGTGGAGATGGAGCGCCCCGACGAGACCCTGGACTGGTTCAACTTGCTGGTGCTGCACCAGAACAGAGCCGACAGAGGACCGGGCAACTACATCCGCGAGGATGTACTGCCCAAGTTCCTGGACCTGGTGGTGTGGGGGCACGAGCATGACTGCCAAATGTTCCCCATGCAGGGCAAGAAGGTGGAGAAGGACAGCTTCTGCATATTGCAGCCCGGGAGCACGGTGGCCACCTCGCTGGCCGTGGGCGAGGCCCTGCCCAAGCACTGCGGCCTGCTGCAGATACACAGGGGAGACTTCACCTTGACTCCGCTGCCGCTGAAGACCGTGCGCCCTTTTATATTCAAGACCATAGTGCTATCCGAGGAAAATTTAGGAGAAGAAAACGTGAATGAAAACGAGAAGGTGCAAGAGTTCCTCAGGCTCAAAGTGAGCGAGGCCATCGAGGAGGCCGGCGCGCGGCGCAGCGGCGACCCGCGCCAGCCCGAGCTGCCTCTCGTGCGCCTCAACGTGTACTACGAGCACGACGGCCAGAACTTCAACCGCGCCCGCTTCGGCCAGCACTTTGGTGGGCTGGTGGCCAACCCCGGCGACGTGCTCAACATGAAGCGCGAGAAGAAGCTGAAGCCGCGCGCCGAGCGCGCCGCGTCCGCCGAGCCCGACCTGGCCGACGCCGCCGCCGCCGCGCCCGACGTGGAGGCTCTGCTGCGCGCCTACTTCCTGGCGCAGCCGCCCGAGCGCCGCCTGGCCGTGCTCTCGGTGCGCGTGCTCACGGACGCCGTGCGCGACTTCACGCTCCACCGCAACGACGACGTGTTCCGGCGCACCTTCGACGCGCACCGTCGCCGCTTCGTGGCCGCGCTCATGGAGGCAGCGCCCGAGACCGAGGAGGAGGTGGCGGGCGGCGTGCGCGCCTGCAAGGCCGCGCTGGACGCCACGCCCGACGACCGCCTGGCCGCCGCCGTGGACACCTCGGCGCGCGCGCAGCCGCACGCGCCCAAGCTGGTGGTGCCCATCGTCAAGCTGTCGCCGCAGGTGACCGTGAAGCGCGTGGCGGCCGCGACGCGCGCCTCGCGCGGCGTGGTCGTGCTGTCCAGCGACGACGAGGAGGCGGCGCCGGTGCCGAGCGCGGCGCGCGGCCGGGGCCGGGGCCGCGCGCGCGCCTCGCCGGCCGCCCGGGGCCGCGGCCGCCCCCGCCGGGAGCCCTCGCCGCCGGTGGAGGCGCGCCGCACGCCGCGCCGCGCCGCCGCGCAGAAGTCCAGCTCGTGGCTGCAGAACCTGGTGAGCACGCGCAAGCTGCGCAGCTCCTCCGACATTGAGGACTCCGACTGATCGCGCCCGTCCCTCGGCATACTCACATTCACCTGCACACTATAATATTATGTATCATTTTACATTTTAGTATCTAAGGATAATTTTTATTATAAGATTGAAATTAAAACTTTTTTGAAATATCAATATGCTTAAGGTTCCTGATCGGTAAAAACCTACTTATAAGTTTGCTACTTGAAATTTCGTTGAAAAAAATCATAGACATTGTTCATCATAATCGGCAGTCATTTGAGCGTTTTTTTTAGGGTTCCGTACAACAGACAGCGGAGTCTTGGTAATAGGGTCCCCCTATTACCAAGACTCCGCTATGTCTCTAGGCTATATCTCAGAAATCGTAATAGCTAGAAAGCTGAAACTTTCGGAAGATATTATGTATTTTCCGTGCTGCTATAACAAATACTGAAAATAAAAATTTTAAGGGTAAATAAAACAATGGTACGCAACCCTTCATGCGTGAGTCCAACTCACACTTGGTCAATATTTTTTTTTATTCTTTATGGGCTTTCGCTTGATCGCAATCGTAAACGAAATAACAAACATACTTGCGCATTTATTATATTAGTAGGATAGAGACCGTAGTATGTAGGTTTTATATACTTAGTCAGGTCATAACTTCTGTCACATGTGTAATATGAGATAATTTAGACATGTTTAATATTTATGTAATGATTTATATATCAAAATGAACTTAATTAACCGACTTCAAAAAGGAGGAGGTTATATATTCGACGTGTATGTATTTTTTTTTTTTATGTATGTTCACCGATTTCTCAGCCATTTGTGGATCGATTCTCAAAATTCTTTTTTTTAATTGAAAGAGTATGGTTCTGAATTGGTCCCATTGTCACCAAAACTGGTTCTGATGATGGACTCCTAGGGAAATCGAAGAAAAACCTAAAAAGTTAGGTTATTTTTACGCATGTAAAGAGATTCACGCTCGTTTGGCTGTACTGATATTCATGAAATTTGAGAAGAAAATAGGTAAGACTATGTGTTAACACACACGCTACTTTTTATCCCGAAAATAAATACTATTCCCGTGGGATGCACCAAACAACATATAAATCTTTTTAACTTCTTCACGCTCGAACGGTTGTACTGACATTGATGAAATTTGGAATGAAGATAGGTTAGACTATGTGTTTACACATAGACTACTTTTTATCCCGAAAATAATTATTGTTCCCGTGTGATGCACCAAGTAACACATGACACACTGATTTCGCTAAAATTTGATATAGGGGGTAGACTAGACCTTGTATAACACGAAGGTTACTTTTTATCTTAAAAGTCATTGCTATTCCTGTGGGAAGCCCAAATAACTCGATAACCTATTTACTTCTTCGCGATCATACGGCAATACAGATTTCGCTCATAAAATCGGCAGCTTATAGTCTGGCTAACAAAAGTAATCTGACGCGAGGCTTAGCAACGGCCCATGCGGCCAGTCTTTGGATGGGTGACCATGCACAAGACTTCCATAAAAAAATGTGATATTTTCGTCTGGGCGTTACTGTGCTTCGGATAACACGTTAATTTGTTGGGCCTGGACCACTACTCTTAGTACAAGCAGGGGTCAAACTAAATCAGGGGCTTGAAAAACTCTCGACGCCAGAGCTTGGCCACTTGGGTCATACTTAGTGGAAGAAGGAACTGTAAAATTTGATATATTAATAGACAAGACCCACGAACGGATAAGGAAAATATTTACGCGCTCGCTTCGCTAGGAATTATCCCGCTTCGTTCGAATTTCCCCCAGGATGTTCTGGGCTTATGATACTCCAAATATTATATAATTTGTGCTGCTTTGGACTTTAAACGGTTCGAACAAATACGGTGAAAATTTTCGCGCTCGCTTCGCTCGCGCATTGCTCGCTTCGCTCGCATCCAGCTCGCTTCGCTCGCAATTGGTTCTAGTACGTTTTGACACAACAAACATTATGTAATTTGTGCTGCTTTGGACTTTTTTATGCTCAAACAGTTGGAACAAATACGGTGAAAATTTTCGCGCTCGCTTCGCTCGCATCCACCTCTTTTCGCTCACTTTTGGTTCTAGTACGTTTTGACACAACAAACATTATGTAATTTGTGCTGCTTTGGACTTCTTTATGTTCAAACGGTTCGAACAAATACGGTGAAAATTTTTCGCGCTCGCTTTGCTCGTAATTGGTACAAGTACGTTTTCACACAACAAACATTATGAAATTTGTGCTGCTTTGGACTTTTTTATGCTCAAACGGTTGGAACAAATACGGTGAAAATTTTTCGCGCTCGCTTTGCTCGTAATTGGTACAAGTACGTTTTCACACAACAAACATTATGAAATTTGTGCTGCTTTGGACTTTTTTATGCTCAAACGGTTGGAACAAATACGGTGAAAATTTTCGCGCTCGCTTCGCTCGCGTATAGCTCGTTTCGCTCGCATCTAGCTCAATTTGCTCCCAATTGGTTGCCTGCCTGGCACACGCCAAAAGTTTTTCATCGTGAAGTTTATTTGGCTCTCCATAGCTAAAACTTAAACAAAATATCATTACCAACCACTAAAAATGTAAAAATAAAATTGTTTTAAAAAACAAACAACCGACTTCAAAAACACAACTAAAAAGGGAAAAATAATTTTAAGCTTAAATTAAATCAAGAATATATAAATAGAATAGGAGAGTTTATTTCATGTACTTATAAAAAACTATTTGCAAGTTTTAGTAATCCTGTATTCTTGAAGTCGGTGCCATCTACTATGAACAAATTAATGTTTGTTAAAAAAAACTATTTTCAATTGTCTTTCTTTGCTGGCACCGACTCCAAGAATACAGGATTAGTAAAAATTGCAAATAGTTTTTTATAAGTACATGAAATAAACTCTCCTATTCTATTTATATATTCTTGATTTGATTTAAGCTTAAAATTATTTTTCCCTTTTTAGTTGTGTTTTTGAAGTCGGTTGTTTGTTTTTTAAAACAATTTTATAAAACATAGATTCTTATGGTAATAAAGTTTATTCAAAATGACCCCCGCGATGAATATAGGCCTTCAATCTGCGCGGCCAGTCATCTATTGCGGCACGAACGAGGTCCATGTCAATATCGGCGGCTGCCTTAATCAAGGATGCCTTGAGTGACTCCAAATCAGGAGGAGGCTTTGAGCAGGCCTTATTCTCCAAGTTTTGCCATATCTTGTAATCTAACGGACTCAAATCTGGACTGGAGGAGGGCCAGTCATCGTGTCGGATGAAGTCGATTTCACGCGCCGCCAGCCAGTCTTGTGTGCTTTTCGCTCTATGGGCTGGCGCAGAATCTTGTTGGAATACCCAGCGCCTGTTATTAAACATGGTATGAGAAACACACACAAGGTTCTTGAGAACTGTATTTCGATACACAACTGCATTCGTTTTTACGCCTTTCTCACAAAAATGTACCTCAATAAGTCCCAATAAGAGACTCCCAGCCAAACCATGATCGAGAATGGAAAATGACCTCGTTGGACACGCGGAATACGGTTGCTCGCTTCTTCACTGCTGTGTGCGTACACCTTATCATTTTGTTTGTTGTAGCTCTCTTCAATGGTGAAAATTTTTTCATCCGAAAAATTAATTTCGCGACGCTTTTTTCCTGCGTACCGCTTCAACAAAGCGCGGCATCTCTTCAGTCTCAGGTCCATTAAACGAGCGTCCAAACGATATCCTGTTTTATTCGATATGCCCTAAGTCTTCATTTAACACCCTTTTCACCGTGGTCCTGCTTAGCCCCATCTGAAGGGCCAACAATTTCTGCTTATGTATGGGATTTCCTTGAATTCGCGCCTTCACAGCTTTTATCACTGCTGGAGTCCTAACAGAGCGAGGTCGACCACTTCTTGATCTATCATATATACTAGAGTCTTCATTGTAACTATCGATTTATGGTACGATAAACGAATCTTTTGGTTATATTCAAATTTCTCAGTAAGTCGAAAATCTGAATTGGCGCGTAACCGCAACGATGCATCATGCAATGCAATAACCGCGACACGGTCTTCTTTAAGTGTCCATTCTATATTTAAAAATGAGGGAAATTCTAATAAGTATATATTATTTTTATTTTCATGAAAATTCGGAATTCGAATTTAATAAATTTTTTTGTCGCCATCATTCTAAATTCAAAAGTTTTTATTGTGTAACAGAACTTATCTGCCGTGCTTATGAAGAACGCATTAACTACGATTTTGCACTTTTCGAGAAAATGGCGTCTAAAGTTTTTATTTTTATTTTTCCGTTATCTTCAAAACTACTTGGGCTACGAATATAAAATTTGTACCAAACTAAAGAAAATAATTAAAAGAATTTATGTATACAAACATATTTCATATATATGTTATAATAAAACATATAATTGGAAAAAGGTATTTATCGTTAGCAGACTCTATTCTATGTATTGACGTTGACTACTCAAAAACGCACTAACTAACTAACTTGATGCATTTATGCTTAGTAAAACAATATAATGCAATATTGTTACAACAAATCCTTCATTATTACACACTATAAGCGCATCAACTTTAACACATGATAAGTTTATATTCAGCATGGTTTCTAAATTTGAGATCTCCAAGTAGTTCTTACTGCAGAAAAGATAAGTTGGTAAGTAATAGATTATACAATGCTATAAATTTTGTAAAGTATTTATTTGAAAACATTTAGTGCTGAAGACTAGAAGATGTTTAATAACAATTATTATCAAACATTTATAAATGATAAAACATGGGCTCCTTCGCCAAACAAAATCAAATAAAAAACTTTTCCAAACTAATCTTAAACTGTTATATATTACTCCCTAGGAGTAAGTATATTATTATTATCTAGGATAATAACATAAAAAGTATAGTTAGAGAGCACATTTATCTCAGATAATATGTTAAACTATGACACCGTTTCGTTTAAGATACTTACTAAAATAACAGTTAATAACTTGAGTTTGAGAATAACAAATGCAAACATAATATCTAAAAATTCATAATCTATTAAAGGATATGAATTGTTTACCTACTCGTATTTGGGAACTTTGTGTAAATCGAATGTAGATTAAACCATGTGAGATCATGTTATTGTACACCAAATCAGTCAGAAAATATTCTTAGATCTTAAAATTAATAAAAAAATAACTTTCCTACATTATTTTAGGCACTAAAAATTTTTCACAGTTTCGTCATTGGGCAGTCATCAAATTATCGTAATATCTATCTACTGCAAATCACTAACACAGTTCAAGCAATACCTGCTTATATACTATCAATAATACTTTACGATAATACTTACAGAGACCGGAAATGTATTCCTAAAGTGTCGCCTGTTTTCTGGCATTAAAAGTATCTAATAATTTAGTTTTTTTTCTTTATTAATCCCTCTAAGCGATACTTTACTTGCGACTTCCGGGAAAGAGTTTGATTTTATTATTTTCATCTGAAGAAAGTCCGGAATTTTTCATTCCGGTGAGTGACTTTCTTTGTGCCTTAGCGAAAATTCACTCTTCTCAACTTTGACCGACATCACATCTTTTACATATAGTCTAGGCTAGCTCATGTTGTGAAGACACGTCAGTAAAATTGAAAAAATCAGAAATGGCCATAGCTTTTACAGTATTTTTTAGCATAAATCTTCTTGTTTTTCATAGCCATTTCCACCTGACGATGAAAATGACCTGCTGACATGAAGCTGTGTCCCTGTTCAAAATATGATATTGTTATGGTTTCTGTGGCAATGGTCTCATTTTTGACCAAGTTTACAAGAAAACACAGGAACGCCCAGTTTTTATTTTGGGCTGCCCAATTATCAGCACATATAATTATATTCTTTATATCTCGTTTACTCATTATAAAAGCTTTGAATGCAGACTTAATATCTTCTTGAAGGTGTCCATAAATAGTATTATTCCTGATTACAGCAAATGGAATATATCATCCTTAGCTTTAACAAAACTTTCGTTGAAGACTTTAATCCTTGGACAAAAAATTGCATTTTTAAAGTAGTCTAATTAAACTGGTTTAATTATAGGAAGCGTTATAACTTTTTGCAGAGCGACAAAGAAAGAAATGCAATCTTCATCAGTCACAGCTAATAGTGCATACTTTTGATTCACTTCTCTGAAGGTGTTGTGTTGATTCTTATGCAATTTATATCGTGTCGGCCATTCTCCGGTTGCAAGTTTTTATTTGTCCGGGCCCATTTGGTTCGTAATATTATCAGATTCAATCATGTTTTTTTTATGTATAATAGTTTGCGACCGTACCTAGCTGTAAACAAAATATTGGGTTCCGTTTTTAATTAGTTAATTCTAAATTAATTTAATTCTGTTCAAAAACCTCTATTCTCTAATTACCGTGACCTGTCCGTACACCAATTTAATGTAAAGAGTTACTTGTAATTTATAAAACCTGCAGATTTACGTTAATCCATGTAACATTTAAAATAATATTAAACAAGGTGGATCGCATAACAAAATATCGGCTCAATAGAACCAGTCAGTAATTAATTATAATTAAATAACCGCATGTCCGACCGAAAGTTATAATTTCCGTAACATTTTCTCATCTCGGGTGTACATCTTAAAATAACGGTATTTGGCACAATGTTACCGCACGCGTCGGAACTCCGCAATGTGTACCGAGACCCTTCAGCAGTCGCACGTCTCTATCGTTACTGTACTGCCAACGATGCACGTGAGTATATAATTACCGTCGCCTTCGTTACAAAATTTTATAATTACCGTTCTACTTATTTAAATACCTGATTTTTAAAGTTAGACCCTAGAGTTGCTAGTTCGAATGGAGCAGTACTTTGGCCTCCGTAAGTTGTGATAAACCAGTATTTACATAATAATTATGTTGGTTTTAGAAATATCAAGTAAAGTCTATTGTTTTCTAATTTTCGTATACTAATTACCATGTGTTAATAATTACCGTTGTATGAAAAATTTATACTATGTTTACTAACTGTAGCCGCGATGTCCTCAAGTCGCAACTTGAAAGTTTTAGTATAACATTATAAATTAGCATTGTCCGTAAATACGTTTTTACAATAAGCTGATTTAATTTGTATAATGGGAAAAGACTCAAAAAGACCCAAGAAGAAGTTAAAGAAAGGAGAAGGCTAGCTGCACGGCAACGCCGAGAAAGAATTAAAGACGACCCTATTTTGTATGAACGATCCAAATAAAAATAGAGAGAAAAGAAGATTCGAAGAAAAAAAAAATAAAATACTAAAGTAGAAGAAGCAGATATTCTTCAGAAGGATCTTCAGATTCCAAAAGAGATATGAGAGTATAAGGGCACAATGAAAGTCCATCATGAATTTTACTTTTTGAATGTGGAAAAGTCAGAAGAGCCTAAACTATCCCCGCCTACCAGATTCATTCTGTAGGCACCTTCCGTAAACAAATATAGTTGCGATACATCACGGTCTATAAGTGCTAAGAAATATTCAGATAAACCCAAAATTTTATCTAATCGGCTAGTGAAGCCCGCTGATGTATTTCCTAAGTCTTTGAAGTCTCATATTTCATAATATGAGACTTAAGGAATCCATCCATCCATCATCCATCCATCCATCCATCCATCCATCTTATTCTCACCTTATTATGAGACTTATTTCATAAGGTGTTAAGGTTAAGAGAGAGAAGTTCCAAAGTAGCTTAAATTTATCTTACACGGACAGTTTTTGGGCACCTGTCTCTCCTGTAGATTTTAGCCTTACAATGCTTTCCTTCAAAACACTGACAAACGTTCTAAATAACAGTACTAAGCATAAGAAGACTAGAATTCGATTCGATGTATCTGATTGATGAAAGCACTTTTTAAATATTGTAGATTACTTGTTATTTTCAAATAGAAAATTACTATTAAACTAGACTGATTAAACTAAGGACGATACTAGTTGGTATAATAATGATATGGCTTTTTAATTATCTAATTGACAAATGTTATAATAAATTGAATGACTATCTAGAAGTTATCAGTGATATACGCAAATTTTTAGAGCTGTGAGTAGGTTTAAGCTAGATCTATCCTTATTATCCAAGTTAATTAAGAATATCATTCTCATCATACCTACCTTTAAATGATTACCAACTTAGACCAATCATTGTTTTATTTGTTGTTAGCTGATTTTTAATAAACGAGTGCAATGATAAAGTGTCTTTTTTACGATTGGATATGAAGTACATTGCTATTCTTATGCTATAATTGTATTATAATAATGGCGTATTAATTATTAATGCATGTTAAACGAGCGATACTTGGAGTTGATTATATTTTCTAATTACCGTTTCATAAAATATTCAACTTATCTAATTACCATATTCCTATTTTTTTTTAAATCTCATTATCTACAAAACTACTACCATTAGAAAAATACCAAGTTAACTATTGAATTTGTATGTTTGAGGTGTACCTATTGTAATGTGTATAATGTCAAATCAGTGAAAAATAAAAAAGGGCATGGTAATTAGGCGAAGAACGCCAAATTGGAGAATGACCGGTGTACACTTTTCGCAAGATGCTTATAGGTTTTAGTGCCACGACTGCGGGACGAAATACAAAAAATCACAAAATGCCCTCCCCTTCCTCAGCTAACACTCAACGTGCTGTACCATAAGCGCACTAACACTCGACGCACTGTACTTGATACTTAGCATAAACGCACTACCTTGTTAATTTAGTGCGCTTTATTATGTACGGGAATTAAATCATGTAGTGTAATCCTAATAATAAACGCATTATCTCAGGTTAATGCTATTATCATAAGCACGCCAACGTTAATGACCTTTAAGATTGCTTAGAATAACGCACCAACTTAAAGATAAAGCGTTTATGACTAGTCATCCTATCGCTACTAGAAAAAAATTTGGTACTAACTATAGATAATGCACTCTCCATTTGTAAAACTGCTATTAAAGTCCTAGTTAATGCGTTTATAAAAACTGAATAACCGTGTTACAGGCATAATTTATATAATGTTACTTTGGAAAGTTTGTAGATCTTGTTTTCCTGATTTCAGATATGTATATAACTCAAATCACAAAAAAATCGAGATGATGCGTTTTTCATAAGCACGGCAGTTATGACCTGACTAAGCATAACTAGCTGCGGCTCATGGTTATCCAGGAAGAAAAGTATGTCTCGTGTTAGTCCAAGGTGTAACATATCCTCATAGCTTATTCTCATTAAGATTGAACTAACAAATAGAACTAAGATCGTTTTTGGGATAAAAAGTTGCCTATGAGTTAATCTAAAGTCGAAACTATCTTCATACCAAATTTAATATAAATCGGACCTGCCACACACAAACTTTTTAGTCTTAGATGATTATTGTAGATATTGGTACAAAAAAAAAAGTTGTTTGCCGGCTATTATACGCAACCCTTCATGTGCGAGCACGACACATGCTACATATGGACCATACTACAAATCAAATATCGCGTGATCGAGTAACATGTCACGTGGAATGAAACGCCGTGGTGGGAAATACAGCGTTTATTGCGAGGTCGGCGAGTGCGCGGGCGGCAGCACGCGGCGCAGGTACCGCAGCGCGGCCGCCGCCGCCGCCGCGCGCGTGGCGCCCGCGTGCGCCAGCGCCGGCGAGCTCGGCGACAGCGACACCACGTGCAGCGCGCCCAGCTCGCTCCACACCACCGCCAGCCCCAGCGCGGCCGCCGCGCCCGCCAGCGCGCGCTCCGCGTCCGCCGCGCCCGCGCCCGCGAGCGCCGCGCTGCCCGCCGCCGCCTGCGCCGGCTCTGCGCACACCGCCCGCACCGTGAGGTGGCTCACATGTAACCTTGTAACCACCACAAATCTGCAGGAAGCTTAACGACTGCTTGTACTAAGGCTAACGGCCGGGACTAACAATTTAACGTATTACGAGGGTCAAACTGAAAGTTCTTAGAAAATCATAAAATAAGCATTCTAGCAAGTTATTAATTTTATTATAACTTTTCAAAATATCGTCCATTTACATCGATACATCTCTGCATAAAACGTTTTCCTCGAAGTTTTTCTTTTATTTTCGGGAATAAATAAAAATAGCAGTGTGCGATCGGGCCTATACGGCGGGTAACGGGTTGATCGTGAAAGACCAATGGAAGTCTATCATAACTTTTTTGGTGACTTAACAATGACATTGAAAGTCATAAAAATCATTGCACGAAAATTTTCTCGCCTTAAATTCATACTGTGCACATGAGCATGATGTGCACAGACAATTTTCAATTTGCTACCAAATCGTAAGACAAATTACAAATGAATGTAATATATAGTCAATAATATTGGTAAAGAGTTCTAATTTCAAAATGTAAACTTTTTTTTTTAATATAATGCTTTTAAGTGGCCAGTTCTAAAACTTGCAGTTTGGCCCTGGTACTAGAATAATATAAGCGCGAGTTTATAATTAAGTACGATCACTAGGTCACAAAAATAGAGAAAACGCAACACGCGGGGTGGGGTGACCCGTGCGGGGGGAGGGGGGGGCGGATACCGAGTTGTTCGAGCAGACCAAGGTGGTAGTCGGCGAGGCGCTGCGACAGCTTGGGGCGCAGCGCCACCTCCTCGCGCACCGCCACGTAGCGCTCCATGGCGCGGTCGTGCGCGCGCACCAGCGCCTCCTCCTGCAACACGCGCGCGGTGAGCGGCGGCGGGGGGGCGGGCGCGGGGCGCGGGGCGGCGGCTGCACGCACCTCCACGAAGTCCGCGGTGCGGCGCAGGTTCTCGCGCAGGAACGCGTACAGCGCCTCGGCCGCCAGCTGGCGCGCCGCCTTCTTGGTGGAGGCGGTGCCGGAGCGCTCGTGGCGGCCGAGCGCCGCGCGCACGGTGAACCGGCGCATGTGCGGCGGGCCCGAGTCGCCCACCAGCTCGTACTCGGCGGCCGGCAGCCGGTACTCCTCGCACAGCTCCTTGAGCAGCGCCACGTGGGAGTGCGGCGCGGGCGCGGGCGCGGGCGCCGCGGCGGCCGCCGTGCCCCCCGCCAGCTGCTGCAGCAGCGCGCGCGCCGCCTCCTGCTTGGCCTCCTTCTTGGAGCGCCCGCGGCCGGAGGCCAGCAGCCCTTGCGCGCGGCACCGGTACTCGAACAGCGCCTGGTGCTCGGGCCCCGACTGCAACACGCCCGGACCATCTTGACTCATCTCTCACCCTTGTTACCTGTTACAATACTCCCCAGTAATCTTATCATCAGAATATGATCTTACCAGATGCCCCAGATTTATACCAAACCCAGTAACTTGACCCACATTCAGTAACTTAACCCTTCCCCAGTAAACTTACCCTACACCCCAGTAACCTCACTCTGCACCCCCGTAACCTCACTCTGCATCCCCGTAACCTTGCCCTACCCAGTAACTTCAGTCCACCGTGCACGCACCTGTGTCACACACTCATACTCAGGAGTCTCTCCCAGCTTTATCATGGCCTCTTGAAGCACGGTGATGGCAGTCTTCATGGTGCTCACCTCCTCTTGCCAAGCTGATTGTTGTTAGGTCACTCTGCCTTACCTCCGGATCACCACTCTGTAAAACACAATAAAAATCAGTAAATTTTTTAACTCAGTGTGATATAGGCCAGCATAATGCTGCTCGCCTATATCACAAATAAATAAATATTTATAAACTTTTTGTATAAACTAAACGGTTGAGCTCTGGCGTTGAAAGTTTTTAAGCAACCCATGGGCCTCTGAAATTGCTAACAAAAGCAGTGTTTTGATTATGCATGAAGTGAGCTCACCCGAGCCCACAGCAATCTTAATTGCATATTCATAAACATATCTAGAAGTATGTGTTAGCATAATATTGTATAACATAACATCACATGCATCAAGCGGAGGTGCTGCGAGCTGCTCCACTGGCACCCACAGCCTGCTGCACTGAGAGTTGGCTTGGTGTAAGGCGCCACTCGCCTCTTCCCGGGGATGCCCCTGTGTTCTGATGCGTGTGACTCACATGATATATCTCTCAATTTGTTAATTATTTTCAAGAACAAGTGTTTAGTAATAATATCTGTTACCGGAGCGAGCCAGACTGCCCACTAGCCGCTATAGTGCAGGCTACTCACCGGTCGCCACCTACTTTGTTGCCGTTGGAACAGTTACACAAGTAATATGGCCCACAGAGAATAGTGATGATACAATTGTGCTCCCTATCGCTATTCTTTGCTTTATTGTTTCACACTAAATTTGCTTCAACAATGGAATAAGTGTTGTGCCGAGTATCCTATAATTCTTTTTGTGAATTAAAATTACTCAATAATCACAGATTATATCAAATCTATATCCAGCAGGAGTAGGAGAATTATTAAGAGTAAAATACAATGTTATTTGATAACATTTGGTTGATAACACAGACCATGGAGTTTAACTACGAAAATTTACGTTAGTAGTTATTTATACTTCAATGTCAACTTCCAAAGAGATTGCAATTGAACCATAGATTCTAAATACTTCTACAGCTTTTTTCACACAGATTTTACATTTTTAAACCTTTCAAACATTCAATTATTATATTATTAATTATGTGGGTACTAATTTTAAAAATAAATTATAATCTCATCATCATCACCCACAGCCGATTGTATCCCACTGCTGGGCATAGGCCTCTCTCCTGTCATGCTATAATATTATGTCTCGGTCCCGTGCCAATCTGGTTGGACCCGCAACATGGGGCGGCGACCGTAATGTCGTCGCCCCATGTTGCCGCTGGAGAAGCAACGCTCCTCTTCCCGAGCCTCGGCCCCCACTCGGTTACAACCTTGCTCCCCCTGACATCACGTCGCCTGGCCAGGTGTCCTGCCCAACTCCATTTCAGGTTCATGACTGCAGATCCGACATCTCGAACTTTCTTTCGTTGTCGGATGACAGTGCTGCGGATTCGATCTATTAGTTTCATGCTTGATGAATCTTCTTTCTAATATATCAAATTTCCATGTCACAATGTTAGTTACCGTACTCCTCCGAAACGGCTTGATCGATTTTGCCAAATACAAATACAAATCATTTATTGATAACACCAAAGTTACAAGTCAAATAATATGATATCATTACAAAAGTATATGATATGTATCCATGTCAATTTTCAATTATATTCTAGTACTATAATATCATTACAATAGTATATGATATTAATCATAATGTCAATTTTCACTACTAATTCTAGTATCTAATATAATATCAATACAAAAGTATATGATATGAATCAAATGTCAAATTGTCAATTTAAATGTCAATTTTCAAATTTAGATAATCATTTATATTGTACAAAGTTTTATCTAATAGCCAAACCCTGAGTCTAGTCTTAAAGCTGGCGGTGGAAGGTGCATCCCGGACAGTCGCAGGTACGCGGTTGTAGATCGCGGGCCCCAACACGTAAACGGACCTCTCCAATTTCACAAGTCGATGAACCGGCGTTTTCAGTTGCATCTTCTTCACGTTGCTACGTAGATCCCACGTTTTATTAGCACCCCTGCGTTGAAATAATTCAAGGTGCGTGTGTGTGAAAAGTGCAACTTGATATATGAATTCACATGGTAGAGGCAATATATCAAGGTCTCGAAAGAGTTCAACGCAGGAGACGTCGCTCTGAACCCCGCAAATGGCACGTATGGCGCGTTTCTGCATGCGAAAAACTCTATCTCTATCGGCAGCGCTGCCCCACAACTCTAACCCGTACGTGATTACGCTATGGACAGTCGCGAAGTAGCAGGAGCGCACGACGCTGCGGGTGGCGGTGCTCGCGAGCCGCCGAAGCGCGAAGCATGAGCTCGACAGCTTCCCGCACACTTCGTGTATGTGCGTCTCCCACGTTAGCCCACTATCGAGATAAAACCCGAGAAGCTTTGTACAGGACACCTGCTGGAGTGCAGTTTGGCCTACTACTACCGAATAGGATTTTGTTGCGTGACCATTTAAATTGAAGCTCAGAAAACAAGTTTTATCTTTATTTAATGCCAAGCCGTTCGATCTAAACCACCCGTCAAGATCATTCGCCACCGAGTTAAGCTTCTGCTCTAGCTGCGTGTGTGTCGGCGCCGTAACTACAGCCGCGACGTCGTCTGCATACAAGAAAATCTCAGCACCGCCTATTGCGCCAGGCAAGTCGTTAAGAAGAAGGCTGAACAGGGTATTGGATAAGCAGGAGCCTTGGGGAACGCCCATTGCATTCTCTAGCTCGGATGATATAGCGCGGCCTCTATCACCTACGACCATCTGCGTACGTTTGGACATGAAGGAAGTCAGTATGGACAGCGCCGGACCACGGATACCGTAGTGTTTCAGCTTGTTTGCAATGAGGCCGTGATCTGCAGTGTCAAATGCGCGCGACAGGTCGCAACACAGCAGCGCTACCTGCAGTCTCGACTCGCGCGCACTCAGCACTCTCCACAGCACCTCGCGCACCAAGTCGGTAGTCGCGCGCCCGGCTCTGTACGCATACTGTCTTTCCGACAAAATGTTTCGGTCCGTTACGAAGTTCAGAAGCCTCCTATTCAGACCAACTTCAAACACTTTACTAATCGCAGGGACGAGCGAAATAGGCCGATACGATTTGGGCTCCGATTTTTTGCCCTTTCCTTTATACAAAGGGCTTATCTTCACCTTCTTTAAGGCTGCCGGATAAACTCCCTCGCGCACGCAAAGATTAAATAAATAGCATAAACTTGGCGCTACCGGTCCTATAGCGGTTTTGAGTATGTTCGCGGATAGGCCGTATATATCAGTACTCTTCTTGGGAGCGACACGTTTTGTCACTATCGTGTATACCTCAAGCGGAGACAAAGAGCAAATTTTAAATGCGTATTCAGTAGGTGTGAGAATCGGCTGCTACCTAATGTTCATACCACGAAGCCTTACTTGCGCGAGCTCGACTCGCACTTGGCCAATTATTTCTTCTGATTTTGCTGATCCGTGTTTTTCAGTGAATTTAGTCCACTCCTACTACTAGTGGTTGTCCAGCAGTCCGCAGGGCACGCGACCACATGGTCGGCGACTTCCCTCTTGAACTAACATTCACCATTGAGCTATATTTGTGCCTGGATAGGTATTCTGCATCAACTCCTAGTGCGTTACTTAGGTACATTTCTTGTGCGAAATACTCATATTCACATTGTTATTGACTGAGTATTTTTATTCAAATTTACATTTAATTATATTGACATTGTTTTATATCAAATTTGTTATATAAAGTAAGGCGTTCCGGGTAACCTGCCAGGATCATCTGCTCCATTCATACGTACATGAATAACAAAACTGGCATTATAGAGTCTGGTGGGGAAGCGAGGCTCACTCGAGTGGCTAGAACATATCTCCTTGGGTAGGGTCGCGGCGGCAGGCGCGGCAGCGCGCGGCGGCTCGCGGCGGCTGGGGCCGCAGCAGCTCCATCACCTCGAACAGCGTGAGCAGGAGCATGTAGACGAACACGAGCCACGAGGTTTGCAGCAGCACGTGCGCCGTGACGCGGCGGCCGGGCCAGGCGCGGCGCGCCATCGGGCGGGGCGCGTGCGCCGGCGGAGCGCCGCGCGGCCCCAGTACAGCAGCTGGTGCACCAGCACCACGCCGGCGTACAGCAGCAGCACGCGCGCCACCGCGCACAGCGTCAGCGTGCCCGCGCCCGCCGCCATGCCGCTGTCGCGTTGACAGCGCCGCGCGCCGGCCAGTGGCGGTGGAGCGGTTTAAGCCACCACTATACGCACTAGCTGTTGCCCGCGGCGCCGCCCGCGTGCGCGTCGCTTTTCACGTGACTTGTGGAAACTACAATTATCCAGACCTGCATAGTTAATTCTATAGTATCCTACTCCCGTGCTCTTCCCACGCTACTAGAATATACGTAGTACAGGTAAAATATGTGTGCTGTAGTGTACGAGTATGATGTCTTTCATTCCATTCGCTGTTACTACGCTACGCTTCACTTTATAAACACTAAAGTACACGTTTATTACGATACTTTTCACCTCTACTATGCTACGCTTCGCTTCTGCTACTTCTTCTATCATCTTCTATCTTCTATCATGGTGTGCTTCGCTTCGTGACTCATTCGCGAGACTTATAACTAGCACTTGCTCGCGGCTCCGCCCGCGTGTAGCTCGCTTTTCGCGTAACCTGTGGAAAAAATTCTATTGTATCCTATTGTCGTGCCAATTTTGTATAGACACATTGCTACGATATCGAAGTGAGTCGCATCTGTGTTTCCGCATTCGATTCCTGAGATCTAGTTAACCTCTGTTTCGAGCTACTTCGGAATGATGCGACAGATTAGATCGTATGCTCCAAGCCTTTATTTTAATTTAAATAATTAGAATACGTAACGACACAACCATATTGCATCGACTGGCTGTTCTAATTATTTTATATTATTGAAGACAAAAATATATATACTTGTACCACTAAGTAAACCACATACTTAAATTCAAATTCTGAAGTATTCAATAAAAAAAAATGTGAGCCGTCACGGGACGCCTGGCAGATGTGAAACATTGACATTATTTTGTAAAAGTAATATGGAGAAAAGAACATATTGTAGGAACTAAATATGTCATAATGATAAAATAAAATATTAAGTTTTTTTTTTCAGATAACGATGTCTATTTATTGGATAAACATTAATTTAAATGAAATAGAAAAAAATACTAATTTATTCCAAATTGTGACTACTATATATATATCTTCTTATATATAAAATTTCCGTGTCACAGTGTTTGTTACCGAACTCCTCCGAAACGGCTTGACTGATCATTACCAAATTTCATATGCGTATTCAGTAGGTATGAGAATCGGCCAACGTGAAACGTTTTTACCCCTAAGTGATAAGGGTTGTTCACCCTTAAATATATTTTTTCGATGAATTTCTTTTATTTGAATTTTATATAAAGTGGCATTAAAAAATACAAACAACCCTAAATTTTTATTTTTTTATCATCAACCCCTATTTTTTTTGGCCATTTTAGTAAATTTCTGTGTCACAGTGTTTGTTGCCGTACACCTCCGAAACGGATTGACTGATCTTTACCAAATTTTATATACGTATTCAGTAGGTCTGAGAATAGGCTACTATCTGTTTTTTATACCCCTAAGTGATAAGGGTTGATCACCCTTAAATATTTTTTTTCATTTTTCGACGAATTTTTTTTTTTATAAAGTGGCATTAAAAAATACATACAACCCTAATTTTTTACTTTTTTATCATCAACCCCTATTTTTTTATGGCCATTTTAGTAAATTTCCGTGTCACAGTGTTTCTTACCGCACTCCTCCGAAACGGTTTGACTGATCTTTACCAAATTTTATATACGTATTCAGTAGGTCAGAGAATAGGCTACTATCTGTTTTTTATACCCCTAAGTGATAAGGGTTGATCACCCTTAAACATTTTTTTTTATTTTTCGACGAATTTTTTCAATTTATTTTTGTTTTGAGTGGCATTAAAAAATACATACAACCCTAATTTTTTTACTTTTTTATCATCATTCCCTATTTTTTATGGCCATTTTAGTATTTTATTCATTTTTCATCTCGCTTGATCAAATATAGTATGTAACTGTACTTCGAGTAAAAATTTTTTTTTTTTTTTGAAGAAAATAACTAACAAAATTTAACCTGATATACTTATGCTTATGATTATTATCAATCTTAAATACTTAAAATTTGCCGCGCCTTTACTGGTGAGTGAAATGCCACACTATGCCATAGACCGAAGTCGGTCTCCTGTTTTACTCACAAAATTTTTCTTCACAGACTTCTCTCCCTGTTTACACAAATTTCGACCTTCGTTATTGTTTATGTATCGTATGTAGTAGTATTGTTGACAATTATCATTTTGCTATATCAATGTAACTCTCTTATTAACTTAACCGCGGCTCCACCCGCGTGTAAGTCGCTTTAAAGCTATAAAATTTGATGTCCTAATAAACTAGACCCCGAACGTATGAGCAAAAAATTTTCAACAAATATGATGATGACACTACAAATATTATGTAATTTGTTCTGCTTTGGACTTCTTTATGCTCAAACGGCTCGAACAAATATGCTAAAAATTTTCGCGCTCTCTTTGCTCGCGCATAGCTCGCTGCGCTCGCATCCAGCTCGCTTCGCTCGCGATTGGTCCTAGGACTTTTGGGTCATAGCTTACGACACTACAAATATTATGTGATTTGTTCTGCTTTGGACTTCATTATGCTCAAGCGGCTCGAACAAATATGCTAAAAATTTTCGCGCTCTCTTTGCTCGCGCATAGCTCGCTGCGCTCGCATCCAGCTCGCTTCGCTCGCGATTGGTCCTAGGACTTTTGGGTCATAGCTTACGACACTACAAATATTATGTGATTTGTTCTGCTTTGGACTTCATTATGCTCAAGCGGCTCGAACAAATATGCTAAAAATTATCGCGCTCGCTTCGCTCGCGCATAGCTCGCTGCGCTCGCATCCGGCTCGCTTCGCTCGCGATTGGTCCTAGGACGTTTTGGGTCATAGCTCACGACACTACAAATATTATGTAATTTGTTCTGCTTTGGACATCTTTATGCTCAAGCGGCTTGAACAAATATGCTAAAATATTTCGCGCTCGCTTCGCCCGCGCATAGTTCGCTACGCTCGCATAGGGCTTGCTTCGCTCGCGATTGGTCCTATGACGTTTTGGGTCATAGCTTATGACACTACCAATATTATGTAATTTGTTTGGTAACGGCTCGAATGGAATCGCTAAAAAATGTTGAATACCTAAAACTTTAGAAAAATATCATTACCTACTAACCTTAAAAATTTTACAATGAAATCGTATTATACAAATAACAGACTTCAAAATCATACCTACATTTATAAATTCTAACTGTATCTAAAAAGTGAAAAATCATTTTATGCCTACTTATAAGTACCACCAAAGACTTTATTTGATTAAGTTATAAACATGCTATTTTTTTTTATCCTGTATTCTTGGCGTCGGTGCCATCTAAGAAGAACAAATTAATGTTTGTTAAAATAAACATTATTAAATAGATATGATTGAACATAATATTTTTTGGCGTTTGTTACTTTTATATTCCCTTAACATTTGTTCATGGCGCTCCATACCCATTTCACGCATATACCATACACACTTATAATAAGTAAGTAACATTTTAATTATACTAGAATTTGTCTAGAGACAAGAATAAAATTAATAATAAGGCAAAACAACGTTTGCCGGGTCAGCTAGTATATATATATAATGAACCTTTCACGGTAAATGTTGATCCAGTGCGAAGTTGGAACAATTGTTGATCCACCTATTTTGCGTGTATTTTCGGCTCCTCGCCTTTAAAACCGATATACTATGATCCGTCCTTGGTATACTCGTGACGTCGGTGGATCTGCACTAGCACGTTTTCCGTATACTCCTCAACAAATACACCGACATCGTTTGATCCAATAACGGTCGAAAAAAACATACTGAATGTGATTTCTTAGATCCGGAGCCTACATTGACGAATAGGTATTCGAAAACAAAGCGATATATATTTTTTAATAATTATGAGTACGAGTACTTTGAAATGCTTAGTTTATTTTATTTTACCTTGGTTAAACTAATTTTTAAGGATAGTTTGAGAAGTTTTAAGGATTATACTAAGAAAAAATGTCTTTAGGGTTGAACTTATAAATCTTAGTTCAACTGATGACTGATTCGTTATAGATATTTGATCTTTTTTATGTATATTTTTGTGTAATTGTTTTTTATGGATACCTCGATGTCTGTCGATATAAAATTGTCTCATTGGCTTGTTAAAACGAATATTTTATACTTGTTTTGTATTGAACCAGTTAATGAAAGTTTATTATCAAGGATTAATATTAATAGTTAGCTTGAACTGATTTTTATAATTATTTTGTTGCTAGTTACATTTATACCCCGTATCAAACTATTATTATCTTATGAATATCATGTTATTTAGTTTAGTTAACATACGACTATGTTTTAAATACGAGTATTAGCCTGTTTAATTCATCGTTGCTAATAATATTTTAGTTTCGTGTTATATCGATTTTCTTTGAAAAATTTAGTTTAATATGAAAGTAACAGATTGTTTTTTAATTGTTATGTTAATTGTTTATTTTAAGTTAATTGTTGCTGTTTGCTAAAATATTTTTTTCAATATTTTGTTTTAGTGATTTGAAAGAATATTCGCCAACTGGTTTATGAGAATATTGAGTTGATAATCAACGGCATTATTTCTTTCTTGAAATAAAAATAATTAGCCAAGTGCGAGTTGAACTCGCGCATGAAGGGTTCCGTACCATTGTTGTATGTGAGCCCCCCTTGAATATTATTTTTAATTAAATTATTTACTAAAGTAACTTATTTAGGGCCGAGAATGAGTTTGGCCCCCGTACGAAGTAAGGACCTAATAGTTCGAGGGACTAAATAAGTCTTTAACCCGAGGGAAACACTGTGCTTTACATTACGAATACACACACACACACCCACACACTGACACACGCTAACACACAGACACACACGCGCCCCCGCTCTCTCTCACACACACACCCACGCGCGCTTGCTCACACACACACACACTGACACACACACACGCCCACGTGCACACACACACACACACACACACACACACACACACACACACACACACACACACACACACACACACACACACACACACACACACACACACACTGACACACACATACAAACACGCGTCTGATCAACATTTACCGTAAAGGTATCTCTATATATATATATATATATACCATCATATAGCGTGGCGACGCGTCGCCAGGTCAGAGATAGATGTTTCACATCAAAAACTTTCTACCATTTTCTAATTGTTCTGAAAGAAGATACCGATACACACAGCCATGTAGTTTATAACGCGTGCTGACCCCTGCGCCGCCGCCGCCGGTCCCCGGGTCGCTTCCCGTGCTGGCGGTGTACTGTTTATATGTAATCGTGTCTAACGACAGAAATCAAAGGAACGAAAAAAGGCCACCGGCGCGCTCTCTAAACACGTCGCCTGTAAACTCGTTATAATAGAGCTTCGTGACGAGCGGCGCAGGGGGGCGGCATGAGGCGGGGGGCACTCGGCCCGCACACACACAGCTCACGCGGGCGGCGCGAGGCCGGGGGCACTCGGCCCGCACACACACAGCTCACGCGGGCGGCGCGAGGCCGGGGGCACTCGGCCCGCACACACACAGCTCACGCGGGCGGCGCGAGGCCGGGGGCACTCGGCCCGCACACACACAGCTCACGCGGGCGGCGTGAGGCGGGGGGCACTCGGCCCGCACACACACAGCTCACGCGGGCGGCGTGAGGCCGGGGGCACTCGGCCCGCACACACACAGCTCACGCGGGCGGCGCGAGGCCGGGGGCACTCGGCCCGCACACACACAGCTCACGCGGGCGGCGTGAGGCGGGGGGCACTCGGCCCGCACACACACAGCTCACGCGGGCGGCGCGAGGCCGGGGGCACTCGGCCCGCACACACACAGCTCACGCGGGCGGCGCGAGGCCGGGGGCACTCGCCCCGCACACACACAGCTCACGCGGGCGGCGCGAGGCCGGGGGCACTCGCCCCGCACACACACACAGCTCACGCGGGCGGCGCGAGGCCGGGGGCACTCGCCCCGCACACACACACAGCTCACGCGGGCGGCGCGAGGCCGGGGGCACTCGGCCCGCACACACACAGCTCACGCGGGCGGCGCGAGGCCGGGGCACTCGCCCCGCACACACACAGCTCACGCGGGCGGCGCGAGGCCGGGGGCACTCGCCCCGCACACACACAGCTCACGCGGGCGGCGCGAGGCCGGGGGCACTCGCCCCGCACACACACACAGCTCACGCGGGCGGCGCGAGGCCGGGGGCACTCGGCCCGCACACACACAGCTCACGCGGGCGGCGCGAGGCCGGGGGCACTCGCCCCGCACACACACACAGCTCACGCGGGCGGCGCGAGGCCGGGGGCACTCGCCCCGCACACACACACAGCTCACGCGGGCGGCGCGAGGCCGGGGGCACTCGGCCCGCACACACACAGCTCACGCGGGCGGCGCGAGGCCGGGGGCACTCGCCCCGCACACACACAGCTCACGCGGGCGGCGCGAGGCCGGGGGCACTCGCCCCGCACACACACAGCTCACGCGGGCGGCGCGAGGCCGGGGGCACTCGCCCCGCACACACACAGCTCACGCGGGCGGCGCGAGGCCGGGGGCACTCGGCCCGCACACACACAGCTCACGCGGGCGGCGCGAGGCCGGGGGCACTCGGCCCGCACACACACAGCTCACGCGGGCGGCGCGAGGCCGGGGGCACTCGCCCCGCACACACACAGCTCACGCGGGCGGCGCGAGGCCGGGGGCACTCGGCCCGCACACACACACACAGCGTTTGATTGGGTTCCAGTTAGTGATGCTAGCATGTACCGGAGCGGGCGGCGGGAGGCGCGGCGGGTCGCGGGGTCGGCGGCCGCGGCACGCGAGCTGGTCACGTGATACCATAGCGGCGGCAAGTGGGTCAGCGGGGCACTGCACCCCCGCCCCGCGCCCCGCGCCCCGCGCCCCGCGCCCCGCCTGCACCTACGGTGTGGCGGCGCCGGGTGGCCAGCGCTACATGCTTATCCTCAGGGAGGAAATTGTCAAGTGAACAACTTGTCGACATCAACACGAATGTAATGAACAGGTTTATATGCAGTATATATTGCATTATATAGAGATACATGGCGTTTAGAATTGATGGAGTGATCGCAAGCTGTCCGGCGGCGGGCGGCGGGAGCTCGGCAGGCTGGATGTGGCGACACGGCGCCTCATTACGTATATTTGAATAATATTGTTATTATCTAGCCGGATGTCGCTCCCAGGGAATGTATAAATAATGAAGCACGGCGCCCCCCCCTACCCGCCCATATCAGTCACTAGTCCCCCTGCAGCCTGGGGGCACAATAAGGTCGCGGCCTGCCCCCGGCTGGCGTAAGGCGGCATCAGACTCGAGTGTTTGGAGATGGGAGTCCGACACCCGCGTCATCGGGTCCGGCTGACCACGGCATCGCGTGACCTTCGTCAGCGATGACCGGCAAGGGCTAAAGCGCAGTGTGAGGAGGCTAGTGTACCGTGTGGCGGCGCTACGCTCGCTCGGCTTGCAGCCGGCGGGCGCGGCAGGTCCGCGCGTGACTCAGCGCGCGGCGCTCGCTCATACATCAAGAGTGGCGTGAATGAGGCGGGGCGGGCGGCGCGCGGGCGGGCGGGCGGCGTGCGCGGCGGGCGGGCGGCGGCAGTGCGCCGCGCGCGGAGCAGGTGCCGCACGCCGCGCGCCGAGCCCACCAGCAGCCGGCGGCCGGCCCCGCCACCAGAGCGCGGCTCCCGGCCGAGTCCCGCGCGAGGGCCGCGCGGAGTGCACGCGACTTGACGTCTATTCTCGGTGAGCAAACATTCCGCGCGGTAACAGGGAGCGAGGCCGCGCTCCCCCGCGCGACACCATGCTGAGGGCTCGCATGTACAGTGATGTTTGTGCATATTTTCTCGATCTTCATAACAACAAATGGTAGAGTCGAGAGCAGAGGTACTCTCTACATAAACAATACCTTCAAAATTATTATTAAATATACCTCCCATAGAAAATTAAAAAAATACAATCAACAATATTTTGGCATTTTTTATTAAGACATAATTAGGTATACGGAATCCTTAGCTCACAGTCCGTCGCTCATGACGAGAGTCTCTAAGGATCGCACGCGATCATGGAAGCGAGTAACGCTCGATGCGGACGGTGTTTGGATGGGTGACCATGCACTCAGTATGTGTCACGTTTAATAATTGGCCGAGCGCGAGTCGAGCTCGCGCATAAAGGGTTCCGTACCATTGTTGTAAGGGAACCCCATTTATTTTATTTTATTTTTATAATTTATTTTTAAAGTTAATACATAATAAAATATTCTGTAAATGTATATATCGACGCTGGAAAGCGTAAACGCTGTAAACCTCAAGGTATGAACTTTACAGGAGAGCCAAAATACTTTCGGAATTTTAGAAAAAAAACCATAACTCATGAACTGATACGCCTGCAAGCATGTGGTATATAGCAATCTTGTTTAGTTTGTGCTCACCTATAATAAAACATTATCGTTTCTTCCTAAAGTTCCCTGAACAAGATGGTATAAGTATTACAGCAAATAGAACTGTATTTTGAGACCATGAAAACGCTGTATCTATATAAACAAAGTATGGAAGGTTTATTTTGTTATATTTTTGGGAATGGGAAAGCATAAACGTCGTAACGAGCACACTGTCTATTTTCCAATGCTGTAAACAGATGCAATAATTAGTTTTAACACAATGAAGTGCTGTAACCAATGTAAAAGACAATACAGTTATCAGTACAGTATCAAAACTTGTACGGTACAAGTTGAAATAAAAGAGGTTTTAAAAGGTAAAAACTTATATTTTCACTAGGAACTCACTCTTTGAATACAAAATTATGTAATTAAAATTATCCGATTATCTTTTATTTCTCTACTATTAATAACAACTATTTATTTTGTATACTGGAAACATCTCTTTTAAATATAAAACTCTTTTATCTTTTTGGTTTTTTGTTCCTCGTTAATCTTCTAAACATGTTTATTTATATAACAGCTTTATTTAAATCAGCTTCTTTTGCTTAGAATCTTCTAAGAAATAACTTAATAAATAAGTTCTAAAAAAAAACCGAATCATTACAACTACAAACCAAATAGTACTCTTCAGGTAAATATTATTTAGGTATACTTGACAGCAAATAAACCAGGCCATCCCGACATGACTCTTCATTTAAAATCCTTATTAAACACTTACACTTATGAAATTAATTAGTACCAAGGAATTTTAGTTCATTTTAATCATAAAACACCCTTTTTGTAGATATAACTTGGTAGTTGTAAGTCTAATACATTTTAAGAAAATTGTATTGAACAGTTCCGGGAGCGAGTCGCCGGTGGCCCGATATTGCCGTCAAGTGTACATCATTATTATTATTGTATAGGTAATCAACTTTGGTTATTATTTTTTCACTGGTAGGTAATAACAGAGACTGAAAAGTCAATAATAAAACTAATTACTTATCCTTATTGCCATTATTTTCGATAATATTATCATCTTCCTCGCCCGTTTCATCTAAACGATCTTTTACACTTAAGTTCAAATATTCACCGGCGTAAACAGATGGCATAACTTTTTGTCTACTTATTTTTTTAGATCCATGTATGTGGCCTTTGATATGGGCAGACTAATTGGATATAATTCCTTTTTAAAACTACTTTCTTTCATAACTTGCTCAAAGGTATTTTTCGGCCGTTTGCCGAGCATCGAATACTTGATCTCCATCAAATTTGGTTTTTGCTTTTAAAATGTCGCAACACACACTTTTGATATGAACATTTTCTGACTGTTTTTTACATGTTGTTTATCATCAAAACCTGTAAAATCGCGAGCTTTCAGAACTTTTACGTTGTATTGTGCAGGTTTTTGTCTAGCAGATTGAAATAACGTTGGCCACTGGGTGAGGGCCCAAACTGTAAATTTCTTTACAAAATTGTCAATAGTTGCACGCCAGTGATAGCATTATCAACTGGCATGTAAGCATGTCCCGGTATCAGATAGTTAATCTGAATTGTATGTAAGTCTCAGACTACAGGAAATTTAAGTTTATACATTGGGGCACGCTGTATCCCGACTGTATCTAAAAATGTTGTACCGCATAAACGTACGAGTAGTAACCATTAGTCTAAGAGCCCGTGAAGATCGTACTTCACCGATCTGATAACCAGATGAGACGTATTTTTTTATGAAGTATTTTTTATAAACATATATGCCTAAAATTGCTTGCCTATCGAAAAGTGCTCATGGCTTTTTTTTTTGCGCATGCTCGTCGTCAAATGATAATTTAGCTACAATTATCAAAAATAAAAATAACATTCTAACTGTTCAGAATCGTTGTTACTCCTATGAAGCGCATCAAAATCGAATGAGTCACCTATTTTGACTTACCTGTTTACACCTGCTTGCCAGGTAGTTATACACTGAAATTAGTAGGCAAGCATACCGAGGCATATTCTGTGTATTAAAAACTATCAGTGAAATAAATTTCATTTGGTTATCAAAAGTATGAAGGTGATGAAAAATAAAATCAATAAAAGTTTATTTAATTAAAAATAGCCATGAGCACTTTTCGATGGGCAAGCAATTTTAGGCACATTTGTTTATAAAAAATATTTAATAAAAAATACGTCTCATCTGGTTATCAGATCGGTGAAGGACGATCTTCACGGGCTCTTCTACTACATGGTCACAATTAAGATTATGACCCATCAAAGGATGCGAGTACCTTCATTCCAAAACACACGAGATTAACGGTGGGTTACTGCAATATATTTCTCGTCGAAATAACAAGTCCATTGAGCGTCTTGTCGTACAAGGGAAAGTAGAAGGCACCAGACCGCGCGGAAGGTCACCCACGAGGTGGACTGACCAAATCAAGGCAGCAGTTGGGCGCACCTTGAATGACTGTAGTCGGGTGACATCCAGCAGGCAGAGATGGCGAGATGTCGTGAGGCAAATCATATCCGTCCCCTCTAGTGACCCTCCATGACGATCACGACCGCTCTGACAAGAGCGTCACGAATAAGAAGAAAACTGCAATATAAAGTCTGAGACATTTACAAAATCATCAAATTGTACCTAGAGCAACGAGAGTCGGTTCATTCGATGCAGATTTTTTTTCTAATTCTAACTGTATGTGAAAAACATATTTTCCAATGTTCAAGCGTCGATATGTATATACCAAATGTCGTTATAAAGATGGAGTAAAAAAAAACTTTAAAATAACGTTTGTTGTATAGGGGGGCCTTACATATTTATTATTTATCCTACTAATATAATAAATGCAAAAGTTGTTGTGTGTGTGTATGTTTGTTATTTCTTCATGCTCGGCTGAATAGATTTTGATGAAGTTTGGTGTAAAGATAAAGATTAGGTTAGTCCTTGGATTGACTCTTAGGCTACTTTAGTTTTTATCCCGAAAACAATTGTGGTTCCCGTGGGATACGCAAATAACTTCGAAATCTATGTTACTCCTCCACGCTCCAACGGCTGGACCGAGTTTGATGAGATGTACTATGAAGATAGGTTAGACCTCGGATGATTCTAAGGCAACTTTATATCCCGGATTAACTTCTTTTCATCCCGGATTAAAGTGGGTAGCACCGCGGGGCGCAGCTAGTATTTTATAATTTAATTTGAAAAGCTATTTATAATTTTATTGTACACTAGAGGTTGCCCGCGGCTCCGCCCGCGTGTAGGTCGCTTTTCGGGTAACCTGTGGAAGAATTCAATTGTATCCTATTCCCGTGCCAATTTTATATAAACACTAGCTGACCGGCAAACGTTGTTTTGCCTTAATAATTATTTCTAAATATACAGTAGCCGATTCTCAGACCTACTGAATACGCATATAAAATTTGGAAAAAATCGGTTAAGCCGTTTCGGAGGAGTACGGTAACAAACACTGTGACACGGAATTTTTATATAAGATAAGATTACATTGCTCCGATATCAAAATGAGCCGCATCTGTCTTTTCGCATTCGATTCCTGAGATCTAGTTAACCTCTGTTTTAAGCTACTTTGGTGACGATGCGACAGATTAGATCGTTTTACGTCTCACTCAGTGAACCACATACTTAAATTCCACTTAAAAATAGAATAAGAAGAAATATTAAGGGGGGGGTTCCCCCTTAAAGTGGGGTAGAGGAGAGATTTAAAAGTACCATAATCCACCACCCTGGCCAAGTGCGGGGTTGCGGATGACACACATGTTCGGATATGACTTGGTCCTCAAACATGTCGGTTACGTCACGATGTTTTCCTTCACCGTAAAGCGAGTGAAAATTCAGACAAAAATTTAAAAACAAGTCATCAGTGTAGAGCCGAAATCGAATCGGGAGCCGTCTGATCGGAAAGCAGACGTTTACCCACCGAGCCACACTTGCTTTCTTTTTGCTCAATACGTATAACGGTAATAGGTACCCGACTAACGTAAGGCGCTAAGAATAAGAGTTGTAACAGATGATGTAAACAGGGAAATGTGTATAGACGTTTCATATTTTCGGGTGTTCGCTACATTATACTCCCGAGCGCGTGTTGCAGGGCTGCGGGGCGGCGGGCGGCGCGCTGGAGGCGCTGCGGCGCCACTCGCGGCAGATCGCCGCGCGCCGCGCGCGCCACGTGCAGGTGCGCGCTCGGCCGGGGCGGGGCGGGCGGGCGCGGGGCGAGGAGACGCTCACGGCGCGCTGTTGCAGTTCTCGGAGCGCGCGCGGGATGGCGCGCGCGGCGCGGGCGAGGCGGCGGGCGCGCGGCCGGCGGGCGCGGCGCTGCTGCCCGACAGCGGCGGCTCCGACATGTCGGCGGGCTCCGGCGGCTCGGCGCGCCGCCCCTCCACGTGCCGCGTGGAGCTGGGCGCGCTGCTGGCGCCCGAGCCGCGCCCGCTCGACAACAAGGTGAAGGTACGCGCGCCTCCGCCCGCCGCCGCCACCTGTACACGTAAACTATAAACATAGTACAAGTACTCTCTTTATATGTACACAAATAGCTTACATAGCTATACACCATCTACGAGGAGAACTAGCCGCCGCACCGGCTCGTATCGATTCAACGCTACATGTTCCATTCCGAGTATTGGTGCGGAGTCCCGAGCCCCGCCGCGCGACACGCGCCTGCCGGGGCCGCGGCACTCACTATACATATACCTATGTATACATATTGAAATCATAAGCTCTAACAATTCTAGATAATATCATTATCTATCTATCTATTAATTAGTTAATCATTTAATTTCTTTGTTTAATTCCGAAGCAAAACGTTCTAAAATTTTAAAACTACTATTTTACGTAATCGTATTTTAGAACTCTAAGGATTCTTAACACTGAATTAAAGATAATAGATAGATTGAAAAAACCACGCAGGATTTTTCAAAGTAGCTATTTTGCCCCCGCGCCTAATTAATCAACTATCTTGTGTACTTTAGGCATCTTTGTCCTGACTCATTCATCAATAGGCAACGCAGAGTTCAAGCGAGTGGTTCCAGGGGAATAAAATTTGATATTTATTTTGGTAGGTACGTAGACGTGTACTAAGAACGATTTTTGGAAATGTAAAAAGTTTAAAAATAAAGATGTTTCATACAAAACATCTTTATATTTAAACTTCTAGTAATGTAATTTGGAATACGAATAGTTTATTTAAAATTCAAAGTTATTTTTTTTTTGCCTGGGATGAATTAAAAGTTTGTGATGGGGGTGAAAGTTTGTATGAAAACATATTAATTAGTTAAAGTCGTATAGCTACAAGCAGAAGGAATGTAATGCGGCGAGACACACGCGGCTCGGCTCGGATCGGCAGAGCGCCGCGCGTTGCCTCACTCCATAAACATGTGTACCTACTACTAGTTTACAGACAAACATGTCATATTATTATATTAGACCAGGGTCGATCATTATTTTTAAAAACAAAAAAAAAAAATAGTATGATAAGACTCATTAGGAAAGGAGGGGAATATTATAAAAATGAAAGGAAACATCATTTACGAGCGTTCTGAGGTCGGGAAGGGGATGGGGGTGAGTTTTTAAGGGTAAAAAAAAGATTTTTCTCGATTTCCGGCAAAACTAAAAGTCTTATCGAAAAAGTTAAATGGCAAATTAAAGATCTAAAACTTTTGCATAGACACTTTTTTCACATAACCTCAAAGTTTATGTGAAAAATTCAATAAACCAAGTTATTGGTTATTTATTTTTATCTTTTACAAAAAACATTTGTTAACGAAATCGTAACTTTTAGTGTGTCAGCTACTGCCAGTGCCTTCAACTAGACACGTGGCCAATAACGTCGGGTAACGATTAGCGTACAAAATAATTGGGCAAGTGCGAGTCGAGCTAGCGCATGAAGCGTTCCGCACCATTATCTTAAATATGGCACATTTGTTGTATGGGAGCCCCCTAAAATTTAAATAATATTTTTTGATTTTATCTAATAAAAACAAAAATATTCTTTGAATGTTTAGAGAGTGTACCTAATGTCGTCATAAAGATTGTGTAAATAATTGCTTAAGAATGTTGTATGAAAGTTCCCATTAAAAATTTCTTTGTTTTTTTTTTATTTCGAAAGATAAGTATATACATACATATATTATTATGTGAAAATTTTAAGCATCTTATTACTGTTTTATAGCAAAAAATATGAAAAACACGTTTACCGTATTTACGTAAATATATCCCCCATAATATTTTTTTTATTTGTTGTTATAAAGGTACGTTAAGTATATAACTTGTGAAAATATCCGCTTTCTAGACATCATGGTTATCTGAGATACAGGCGGCCGAGGTCACCTTGCGGTAGGGAGACCGGCGAGCGGCGCGAGGCACAGGCGGGCGCGGGCGCGGGCGCGGGCGCGGGCGCGGGCGCGGCGACCCGCTACCCGGCGCGCGGCGGTGACCTACTTCAGGCCGCATCACATCATACTTAGAGTATCGACGCCGCCTCCACAATACATTATTATACTTTTGTATAATGAACTGTGCGACACACACACTATTTGTTTCGTGACAAACACAAAACATACTATATTTCTTGTATCTTAATTTTTTGTATCATACTAGCAGTTGCCCGTGGCTCCGCCCGCGTGTTGGTTGTTTTTCTTTCCAATGAACTCTCTATGTAAACTTAGGCACCCCTCTCTATCAAACCCTTAACTCACCCCTGGCAATCATAACATATACCATTTTTTTAAATAAATCATACACACTCGTATTCCAAATTTTATTAGTAGAAGTTCAAAAACAAAGGAGCTTAATATATACTTTGTGATCCCTGTTCACCCTCTAGGGGAGGAATTTCCAAAAATCCGTTCTTTTTTCACGTCTACGTTAGGTACTACAAAAAAAAAACATTTAAATTTTTTACCCCCAGCATCTGCCGTTTAGGCCCTGCGTTGCCTATAGATGATTGAATGAGTCAGGATAAAGATTCTTATAGTTGAGTAGATTTGTCCGGCGCATAATGACGCGGGTAACAATATGAAATGTACACCGGCACATACGGCGGCCGGCTCGAAGCGAATTACCTAAGTAGGGAGCTAATAGAGATACAGGAAAGTGAAAGCTTTTTACAGTAATTGGGTATCGGGTCAGGGTATTAAAGGGATAACTCGACTCAATCACGCTACGAGAATAATGTTTCCACATCAAAACATAATGACCACTTTAAGAAAATGGAAAGTAAGCTCGCTGGCAGCCGGCAGTAGGGCGGTGCTGGCTGGCAGCCGGCAGTAGGGCGGCGCTGGCACTCGCGGCGTGTTGCAGAGGCACAGCATCCACGGCATGACGGAGGAGGAGAACGTGGTGCGGCCGCACCAGGAGATGGCCGTGCTGTCGCTGGAGGAGAAGAAGTTCCTGCTGGGCGTGGAGCGCGGCGACGTGGCGGGCACGCGGCGCGTGCTGGCGCGCGCGCAGGACTCGCGCCACATCAACGTGGACTGCGTGGACCCGCTCGGCCGCAGCGCGCTGCTCATGGCCATCGACAACGAGAACCTGGAGATGGTGGAGCTGCTGCTGGAGTTCGGCGTGGAGACGCGCGACGCGCTGCTGCACGCCATCTCCGAGGAGTTCGTCGAGGCCGTGGAGGCGCTGCTCGACCACGAGGAGCGCACGCGCAAGCCGGGCGAGCCCAACGTGAGTACCCGTGCGGCAGCCGGCGGCCCGCGCGCGGCCGCCGGCTGACGCTGTGTCCGCGCAGAGCTGGGAGGCGCTGCCGCCGGAGACGGCCACGTTCACGGCGGACATCTCGCCGCTGATCCTGGCGGCGCACCGCGACTCCTACGAGATCATCAAGCTGCTGCTGGACCGCGGCGCCGCGCTGCCCGTGCCGCACGACGTGCGCTGCGGCTGCGACGAGTGCGTGCGCTCGCGCCGCGAGGACTCGCTGCGCCACTCGCGCTCGCGCATCAACGCGTACCGCGCGCTCGCCTCGCCCTCGCTCATCGCGCTCTCCTCCAAGGACCCCATCCTGACGGCCTTCGAGCTCTCGTGGGAGCTGCGCCGGCTGTCGGCGCTGGAGCACGAGTTTAAGACGGAGTACCAGGAGCTGCGCGCGCAGTGCCAGGAGTTCGCCACGGCGCTGCTGGACCACACGCGCACCTCGCACGAGCTGCAGGTGCTGCTGAACCACGAGACGGGCGCGCCGCAGGCGCCGCCGCCCGAGCCGGGCGCGCCCGAGCGCATGCGCCTCTCGCGCCTCAAGCTGGCCATCAAGCTGCGCCAGAAGAAGGTGAGCGACCCCCCGCGCGCCGGCGGCCCGCTCCGCCGGCGCTCACCGCCGCGTGTTGCAGTTCGTGGCGCACCCCAACGTGCAGCAGCTGCTGGCGTCCATCTGGTACGAGAGCGTGCCCGGCTTCCGGCGCAAGAACATGCTGCTGCAGGCGGCCGAGATGGTGCGCATCGGCGCGCTGTTCCCGCTCTACTCGCTGGCGTACATCGCGGCGCCGCACTCCGCGCCGGGCCGCACGCTGCGCAAGCCCTTCATCAAGTTCCTGTGCCACTCGGCCAGCTACTTCATGTTCCTGTGTGAGTGCGCGCGCGGCGGGCGGCGGGGCGCCCTCCGCGCGCGCACTCACCGCCCCCTCCCGCAGTCCTGCTGATCCTGGCGTCGCAGCGCATCGAGACGGCGGCGGGCGGGCTGCTGTGGGGCGCGCCGCACTCCGAGCCGCTGTCGCGCCGCGGCTCGCCGCCCTCGCTCGTGGAGTGGCTCATCCTGGCGTGGGTCAGCGGTGGGTGTACGGGCCCCGCGCCCCCCGCGCGCGGGGCTCGCCTCACGCTGTGTGTGTGCAGGGCTCATCTGGAGCGAGGTGAAGCAGCTGTGGGACATGGGGCTGCGCGAGTACGTGCACGACATGTGGAACGTGATCGACTTCGTGACCAACTCGCTGTACGTGGCGACGGTGGCGCTGCGCATCGTGTCGCACTTCCAGGTGGGCGCGCGGCGGGGGCCGGCGGCGCGCGCGCGCACTGGCCCCCGCTGACCGACGCGTGCGCAGGTGCGGCGCGAGATGGGCATGGGGCTGGCGTGGAACCAGCCGCGCGAGAAGTGGGACGCGTGGGACCCCATGCTGCTGTCCGAGGGGCTGTTCTCGGCGGCCAACATCTTCTCCAGCCTCAAGCTGGTGTACATCTTCAGCGTCAACCCGCACCTGGGCCCGCTGCAGGTGTCGCTCAGCCGCATGGTGCTCGACATCCTCAAGTTCTTCGTGCTCGACATCCTCGTCATATTCGCCTTCTCGTGCGGTCAGTATCCCCGTGCCCCCGTGTCCCCGCTCCATGTCACGCAGTATGTATCGAGCTACGTCTCGAAGCTTCAGGAGGGGGAGGGCGCACTCCGCCCCGCTCGGCCCCTGTCGGAACGTGGCGACAGGGGGGCAAGGAATTTATCAATTAAAAGGATGTTCGAAGGAGACACAAATTAAACAAGTCTGCGAACGCGAATAATGTTAATTCGTCACCGTCAGACAGATTTTGTTGCCGGAGAGCAAATCAGAGTGAACACATTACGAGTAGATATACAATAGGTACGTTGCTTCCCTGTGATCCGGAGCCGCGGGGGCGTGCGCTGCGCGACTGTTTACATGAAGTCATCGGTGATTTTGTTTAGTTCGCTTTTGAATTAAAATGCTTTATTTTTTATTTATGGCAGTACAATCGTTGTACCTAGGACATAAAAGTGCACCCTCTGCTTAGTTTATAAGGCATAGCTATGATATCTTAGAATAAAGAATTAAAGACGCGCTTCCTTCCTAAACAATTTCAATAAAAGATAAAAAAACAAGGCTCAATTCTATCACAATGAGGCACGACGTTATCTATACTCTACTCATATTATAAAGAGGAATAGTTTAGTCAGCCAATCGTTTGTTTGTATGTAGACAACAAGAGAACCAGTAATGATACTCATGTATTAAGTATTACAATTAGTTGAATGTTGTAAAGCTGCGAGGTGGATGGTGCAGTATACCGGTAACAGTGAACGTAAGGTAGTATTGAGGGTGTACGCCGGCAGGGCTGAACCAGCTGCTGTGGTACTACGCCGACATGGAGAAGAAGAAGTGCACGCTGGGCGGCGCCGTGCACGCCAACGGCACGCTGCCCGACCCCGACGCCTGCGTCGTGTGGCGCCGCTTCGCCAAGTGAGACTATCAACACTTTCTATACACATTATTTTACAGTACCTGCTTCATCGAGCTTTGCACGGATTTTTTTATATGACATTTTCTTTAAATGATTCCTAGGTAGATCGATTTATCGCCCCCAAAACCCCCTATATACTAAATTTCATGAAAATCGGTTCCGAAATTCCAATTATATATACTATATATACTTATATATACACGAATAACTCATAAAGATTAAGATACATATCGATACTGGAAACTTCAATTGTCGTAAAAGACAAAACACTACTTTTCAGGAGAGCTAAAAAACTAAAAACAAAAAAGTTTTTGGCTTATAACTTTTTTAAACATAGCAATACCTAGGTAAGTATATTACTAGTGTCAAAGGGCACCCCAACAATTGTATCGTGTTTTAATCTTTAAATAAACAAAATAAGCCTAACTTTATAAATAACGAAAATGGTTGTCCTTTACGATCCACAAAAATAGCCCTGAATGTCCTTTACGACCATTAAAAAATGGGTAGTACATATCAAAAAACAAAGATTATGGTGGTAAAAGGTACAAAGAAACTAAAACTAAGCTAAGAAGTTTGAATGTCGTATAAACGACTTTACGTCTCATACGAGGAAAATAATTTTACGATACATCCCAAATCATAAAAAATACGCGCTAAAAATTGAAATTCAGGGTCGTAAAAGACTTTTTTAGGAAGAATTTTTTGAAGTACACTGATAAAGTTTGCGACGCTGATTCCGAATATATATATATATACACATAACTCATTTTCGTCAAAATTTCCTTTACGACAATTGAAATTTCTGGTATCGATATGTCCGTGGCATGGCAAAGTCGGGGCTTTGGGAAATAATCTAGTGTGGAAGAAGCCGGTAGTGCTAAGAATGTGTTCTTTGTTTGTCGCTTAACTCCCTCGATACGCATAAGCTCCAACGACTCCCGAAGTTTGTTCCGGTGTAGATACCACACTACCGGCTCCTCCCTCGGGGTGTATGTGTGTGTGTGTGTGTGTGTGTGTGTGTGTGATGCGCCCCGGAGCGCCGGCGGCTGCCAGTAACGAGTGTCCCGGTGCAGCCTGTTCGAGACGATGCAGACGCTGTTCTGGGCGGCGTTCGGCCTCGTGGACCTGGACTCGTTCGAGCTGGAGGGCATCAAGATCTTCACGCGCTTCTGGGGCATGCTCATGTTCGGCACGTACGCCGTCATCAACGTCATCGTGCTGCTCAACCTGCTCATCGCCATGATGAACCACTCGTACCAGCTCATCTCGGTGCGTACTCCCGGCCGGCGGCCCGGCCCGGCCCGGCCCGGCGGCCCGGCTCACGGCGCGCGTGTTGCAGGAGCGCGCCGACGTCGAGTGGAAGTTCGCGCGCAGCAAGCTGTGGATCAGCTACTTCGAGGAGGGCGGCACGACGCCGCCGCCCTTCAACGTGCTGCCCTCGCCCAAGTCCGTGCTGTACGCGTGGCGCTGGCTGCAGCGCCGCCTGTGCAGCCAGACGCGCGCCAAGCGCGAGCACCTGCGCACCATCCGGGTACGTGCGCTCCCCCCGCCCCGCCGCGCCGCTCCCCCCGCGCCGCCGCTCACCCGCCGCTCGTGTTCGCAGAGGAAGGCGAAGCAGGCGAACGAGCGCGACTTCCGCTACCAGGCCATCATGCGCAACCTGGTGCGGCGCTACGTGACGGTGCAGCAGCGGCGCGCCGAGTGCGGCGGGGTCACGGAGGACGACGTCAACGAGATCAAGCAGGACGTGAGCGCGTTCCGCTGCGAGCTGGTGGAGATCCTGCGCAACTCCGGCATGAACACGTCCACGGCCAACGCGGGCGCGCCGGGCGGCGGCGGCGGCAAGAAGAACCGCCAGAAGGAGCGCCGCCTCATGAAGGGCTTCAACATCGCGCCCGGCGGCGCGCTGGCGCCCGTGGACGAGTTCCTGGCGTCGCTGCACCACGAGCACGGCGCGCACGGCGGGCACGCGTCGCTGTCCGAGCTGCTGGCGGGCCGCCTGCGCACGTCGCAGTCCTCGCTGTCGGACGGCGGCTCCGGCGCCGGCCCGCGCCGCAAGCCCTCGGCCCACAAGCGCCGCTGGGGCACCATCATCGAGGCGGCGCGCGCGGCGCGCGTCTCGCGCTTCATCGGCCGCTCGCGCTCCGAGGACTCGGTGTGCGAGCACGGCCGCGCCTCCGCCTCCGGCTCGGGCTCCGACTCGGGCTCGGACTCGCGGCGGGGCTCCCGGCGCGCGCCGCCGCCGCGCCCGCTGTCGGCGCTGGCCGCGCTCAAGCGCAAGCGCAAGAAGTTCTCGGACTCGCGGCGGTCGGAGGCGGCGGCGGGCGAGGCGCTGCAGCGCGCCAGCTCGGTGCCGGCGCGCGCCCCGCCGGCGCCGAGCGCGCGGCCGGCGCCGGCGCTGTCGCCGTCCAGCACGGCGGAGAGCGTGGCGGCGGCGCGCGGCGGGTCGCGCGAGCCGCTGCTGGCCAGCCTGGACGACGACGCGCACAAGGCGGAGGCGTGCGCGCAGTGCGGCGCGGAGGCGGGCGAGGCGCCGGGCGCGCCGCCCGCGCCCACAGAGTGCGGGCGCTGCGCGGCGCTGGCGCGGCTGGCCGGCGTCACGCCGCTGCACGGCCACGCGCCGCACCACTCCGCGGGCTGGCTGTAGCGCCCGCTCGGCGGCCGGGGCGGCGGCACGCAGCGCGTAACACATACATATATTTACTACTTTACACTACGCGTACGTATAGTCCTTCCTAAAACAATAACGAAGACATATTTTATCGAACACCAATTAGATAAGTACTTAGATACAAACGAAACGTAATGGTAGATAGCGTATTTGCTAGGATATAAGGACCTATTTTATATACGCATCAGATTATACTATCCTATACACCTCTAGCCATAAGTTAGTGTATAATGTACTCGCGCGCCGGAGCTGCGCCAGCGCGAGACATTCTGCCTATAACAGCCGTCAGCCATGCGGCCAGCTTCGGTTTCCAGAGATATCCATTGGAGGGCGTAACAGCGCCGAGCGACATATATTAATAAATAACAGCTTGAATTGACTAAGTAAAGTAGTATGAGTGAGTCCCGAGGCGGCGGCAGCTCCCCGCTGGAGCAGGGCCGGCGCGCCCACTAGCGGTACGAGATAGGTGATTCAATACTTGATGTGTTCCAGAATGTTTTCCAATAACTTACTCGACGGCGCACACTCATATAAGTAGTGATAGTAATAAGGACACACACACACAGGGATCACACCCCGGCTAGCTCCCCGTCCCAGAACAAGCGCTACGGTCCCCGGGGAACAGACTCCCGGCAGCCGACAGAGCCTCACCCACTCCCAGAGCAGCACGATCGTGAGACGATCTGGCAGCTAACCTTCCTCGACCCATCGCAGCCCCCTCCTCCCTCCACACTAGTCGGTACGATACGGTTATAGCAGAGTTTACATATTTACACGCCATACGAATGTATTTAGTATATAGTTTTGTACTATTATTGTTTGGAGATTTATAGTAACCGAGACAAGGAATGTACGAGCTCCACGTGTAGTACCGGCGCGCCGCACGGCTAGCACTAGTCGCACGCACTCGCCGCCTCCCCCCGCGCCCCGCGCCCCGCGCCCCTCCGGCGCTCGCGCGGGCGGGGCGGGCGGGACGCACTCGCTGAACTATTATATTTTGTAAAGATTGTTATTTATTTATACATTGTATTTGTATATAACGGTGCGAAGTTTAATAAAATTAGCACTACTAAATATCCGAGCGTTTCTTTGTACAATGTCCTCCCCCGAGTACGCGGTGCCGGGAGCTGCAGCACTCGGCGTCTCCGTACTCCCACTCCTCCCTACATTCAGTCTATGTTTCACGGGAATAGGAAAGCAATGAAAGTTACATTTAGTCGTGCTTTCGTTTATTGAGTTTCCGAGTGATTACGAGCTACGTCCCGCATGACGTCACAGCCAGTCTATAGTATTCTACTTAAATTAAGATCAATATATTATATAATTATATAGAAGTACTACAATATCTATTTCGCTATAACAACGGGGTCGCTGGATACAATCATGATGGTTCAAGGAACGTTTAGCATGCTGCATAACAAATTTGTTCCCGTTCCACATAACGTACCCGACCCGCATCGGAAACCTTAATCTGCGACAAAATGTGTGAAGTAGCGGGCTTCTCTCGGTATTTTTTTATGAGTAAAGGTTTTCTGAGGCAAGATGCGGAGCCGCTGCCAAAGCGGCGACCGATGCGCTAGAGCGCGGCGAGGTCTAGCGGCGTGTAGTCTATGGCGCCGGGCGCGCGCACGCGGAGCTGCAGGCGCGCGCCGCGCGCGGCCAGCAGGACGGCGGCGCCGCGCGGCAGCGCGCCGCGCTCGGCCGCCAGCGCCAGCTGGTTGACGACGCGGCGCTCCACCTCGTGCTGGATGGAGCGCGCGCCGTAGTGCACGTCGTAGCCGTCGGCCAGCGCGCCCAGCACGCCGCCCTCCCAGCGCAGCTCCACGCCGTGGCGGCGGCGCGCGGCGCTCGCCCAGCGCGCCAGCTCGCGCGCCACCAGCGCCAGCAGCTCGCCGCGCGAGAACGGCACGAAGTACACGATCTCGTCGATGCGCCCGAGGAACTCGTCGCGCCCGAAGTGCCGCTTGAGGATGGGCCGCACCACCGAGTCCTTGAAGTGGCGGGACACCTCGAGCGCCTCCTCCTCGGGCGGCGGCTCCAGGTGGTCGGGCGCGGGCGGCGCCAGGTGGTCGGGCGCGGGGGGCGGCGCGCGGCGGCGGGCCTCGTGGCGGGCCTCCTGCTCGCGGCGCAGCTGCAGGCCGTGCGCGGCGATCTCGTCGGCCGCCAGGTTGGAGGTCATGACGAACACGGCGTTCTTGCACTCGATGAGCTTGCCCTTGCCGTCGGTGAGGCGGCCCTCGTCGAACAGCTGCAGCAGCACGGTGAGCACGTCGGGGTGCGCCTTGTCCACCTCGTCGAACAGCACCACGGCGTCCGCGCGCCGCGCCAGCGCGCGCGTCAGCTGCCCGCCCTCCTCGTGACCCACGTACCTACACACACACACACACACACTAACAAGTATTCGCACATACTCGAATATAACAGGTAGGTTGTTCTTCATGTAACATATTAAATGGGAATCAGATTTGAGTTTTTGACCTGAAGTTCATGTGCACACGAGAGAGAAAAAAAGAGAGAAATCTATTATATTCTTTTTCCTGGCCAAACTTTTTATTTTAACAAACGCTGTGTTGTCTTCAGCGAAGAGCAATGTTGGAAGTGTAATAGCCAGAGAGAGATCATAGATACATATCAGAAAAAGGAAAGGACCAAGAATGCTCCCTCCGGATACACCATACATTGTGGTTCGTGTTGAAGTGGTATACACAAGTGGCATACGGACCCTGGCGGCGCGCCGATGAGCTTGGCGACCTCGTGCTTCTCCTGGTACTCGGACATGTCGAGGCGGATGAAGGCGCCCGGCTCCTCCGCGTGCAGGTAGCGCGCCAGCTGCTTGGCCAGCTCCGTCTTGCCGATACCCGAGCTGCCTGTATTACCGGCAAATACAACACAACATTAAGTATTTAGTGTACTTCCGCTGTGGTCTGAAGTCTAAATTAAGATAAGCTAAAGAAAAATTTAATATTTAAAAAAATATTGGTGTGTTCCTCCGACTGACCATTACACCTCCACTACAAATCTCATCAGTAACCTAATCCCTAAGGAGACCGACCAGCCACGCAGAGTGAAACTTCATTGTGTTAGGAGGGTAGTTTAGGGATTAGTTTAATGGTGTGAGTTGTAGTGGAGGTGTGGTGGTCAGTCGGAGGAACACACCTAATTTTTTTTTTATATTTTAATTTTTCCTTTGCTTATCTTAATTTGGGTTTCAGATCACAGCGGAAGTACACTAAATATTTAATTTTGATTTCCGCAAAGTAACGCCTGAGTCAATAGGTTATACCGGTAAATACTATTGCAACAAATTTTCCCCTTTTTCTTGGGAAGACAGACAGCAGCGAAATTACAGTGGGTTCCATATAACACAAATATAAGTGTACCAATGTATAGATATAGACATGTGTAGAAGCTAGTAACAGGCAAGCAGTATGTACCCAGGAAGAGGAAGACGAGCGGATGGTCCTCGTCGGCCCAGCCGTTCTCCTTGCGGCGCACGGCCGCCGCCACCGTGTCGATGGCCGCCTGCTGCCCCACTATGTACTGCTTCAGCCTGCGCACACCAGATCACCCAACTTGTCTTTATTTGGGGCAAGACACCAATTCATCAGTATTCGTAACCTATCGCAGACACAATAAATATAAACCAAGGAAGATAGAATATATGATACTCGTTCCTTGTATAAAGCAACATACTAAATGCATGAAGCGAAAAAATGCTAAATGCATGATAGCAGATGCGCCGCGTGGAGAGCTGTGCGTACCTCTGCTCGAGCGGGAAGCGGCGGCGCTCCTCGGCGGCGGCCTCGGCGGCGGCGGCCTCCCAGCGGGACGTGTGCTCCCGCAGCAGGTCGCGCGTGGCGGAGGGCTCGCGCGCGTAGTGCGCGGCGCGCCGGCCCGCGTGGTCGCGGCGCGTGGGGTCGGCGCCGGCCGCCAGCAGCGCGCGCGCCGCGCCCGCCGAGTCCGCCAGCGCCGCGTAGTGCAGCGCCGTCCAGCCCAGGAACGAGGCGCGCGCGTTCATGCCGCCGCAGAACTCCTCCTCGCGCCGCGCCGCCGCCTCCAGCGGGTGCAGCCCCGCCTGCGAGCCCGCCTGCGCCGCGCCGCCGTACCTGCGCCACGCACACCGCTCACTCACCCGACCTGGCCCCGGGGCAGTTCCCTGCGGCTGGGACGCTCACTGCTCGCCCAGGTCGGGCTTGGCGCCCATCTTGAGCAGCTCCTTCACGGCCTCGGGGTGGTCGTTGGCGGCGGCTGCCATCAGCGCCGTCCAGCCCAGCGCGTGGCGGCGGTCCACCGCGCTCCCGCCCTCCGCGCCGCCCTTCACCAGCGCTTCCAGCTGTCTGCAACACACACGCGACAATATACTATACAATGACAGCAACACACTAAGTAAAAACTAGAAATCAATTCTTAAAAAAATCAAAACAATCCTTATTACATTTACATGCTTTCAAGTAATAATATAATTTTCAAAATTGATCAATATGATGAGGTATAGAGGTGACAAACACATAAAAAAACCAGTTAGATTGAGAACTTCCTCATCCTTTTCAAGTCTCAAGTCAACTAATCTAATTCATTACAGTGAGTATATTTACACGTGAATAGTTATGTTGCAAGACTAATAAAATATAAATATCATGTGAGAGGTACACTTATTATGATTATACTGCCCCTTCATAATACACACTACAGACATCATAATTTTTTCACAAAGTATTCAGTTGTAATATCACTGCTTATGGTATATCTTGAATCTTATATTCAGGTTCAGGTTGTATTTTGTTATGTTTTAGTCATTAGCAATGATGGTTACTATAAACAGAGGGAAGTTGGCTGCAGCACTCTTTCCCCTTTCATTCTGACAACAGATAACAGAGTTAAACTAATATATTATTATTACAGAATTAAACTATTTTAGTATGATAAAAATTAACAGAATGAAGTTGTGTGAACATGAACACAATTGGTTAGTTAGCCTTGACAATTTGTTAAGCAATGTTAGGAAGTAGCTATAGTGGGGATTTACTGTTGTGATTTGTTCACATGGCATATTGTTTACAGAATTACTATCGTAATATAAGAATATGGATAGAAGAGAAGATATTCATATTCTTATATGTAATCAGTGTCTGAGTGTAACAGTCTGACATGTAATATAATACTTATGATCAATAAATGAGCTATGAACTAACTTGAGGAATGGCTAAAACGAAACCAGAGTAAATGAGTGTAACCTTTGTAACTCCTGGATATTCCCCGTCTGAGCAGCTCTGAAGTATCGCTTTTCTGCAAATATTGTTCACGGGGTTAATGTTCTTGTCTGTGAGAAGTCAGTCATAATCGCAGGCTCGGACAACTGGAACCTCATATACAGTAATACCCCGGACTTACGCGATAGGTGGGACCGAGCGCTATCCGCGTAAGTCCAATTCGCGTAAGTCGGGGTACAATTTTGCATATACATGCCTATAAAGTCAAACAAAGTATGTTTAATTGAGACCGGAGACTATAATTTAGGAAATATAAAACAATAATTTAGGAAATAAATTTTAATTTAATTCTAGATAATATGACAAACTATATTAATAAAATGTATAAACACAATCTGAAGTGCGCGGCTTTCAAACAAAAAACGTTAAAATAGACGAGAAAATTAAATCGCGTAACTCTGAATTCGCGTAAGTCGAGGTAGCGTAAGTCGGGGTATTACTGTATAAAATAATAAAGGTATGTTAATTTGAAGGAAGCGGTAGGATATACCGATAAGAGTGTGTTCTGGCATAAAAGATGTGGCAAGAGTACCATTGAAAGCATCGGCTGCCAGCAGCGCCACAGCGAGCGAGCCGGCGCCGAGCAGCGCGGCGGGCGCGCGCGGCCGGCGCCGGCTCTCGGGCCCCGCGCCGCGCCCGCCCGCCAGGCGCCGCGCCGCCACCGCCGCCAGCCGCCCCGCGCGCACCGCCGCCAGCGCCGGCCGCAACCGCCCCGACACCGACATCTTCCTTCACACCGCGGTGCTAATATTTATTCTATTTCTTCTTGTAACTTTGCTAATGTCTCCTCAGTATTATGGTAGGCACGACGGCTTTATACATTTTGGTTGGTTTCACAAGTTTAATTCATTTTTATCGTTAAATTTTCTAGAATTTTTTTGCGCAACTAAAGGAGGATTTTCATCAAACTGACGATCAAACAAAAACAGCTGATTGGCCAGATGTCATAACAAACGTAATGTCAGCTGCTAAGAGACAAATACTCAGCTGTGACAATGGCGTTCGATCTTCGTAGATCGCATTCGATCGAAAAAAATAAATACATTTTGTGTCTTTTAGAACCGTAATCATTTATTCAGCATAATAGTACAAATCAAATAAATACAATAACATGTACGCTGTAAGTAAGTAACATATTGCTAATTATTGATGTTCGTTGGTTCAAAAACAAAACTAAACCTTAAAATATTCTTAAAATATGTAGGTAGGTATATTACAAACAGACTGACAGACAGTAAGAAGTTCATATAGAATAGCATTTATTTTATTATTATTATAGCAATAGAAGTCAAGCTAAATGTTTGGTTTCCGTACAAAAAACTACTCTGTGATGTTTGGTTTTGGTGGTATTGTAGCTGCCTGGCTGCCAGCGTTGCTAAGCCTATGACAAATAAAACAAGTTTAATTATTGGTCTGTGGTCGGTAGCGTAGCGGTGTGCGCCGTGCGGTGTTGTGTTGGACTCGGAGTGTTCTCTTTTTGTATGCAAATTGAAGATTTCGACTTTTGTGATGTAAATATGTTTTAGTTCATTTAAATATTTTAGTATTTACAATTTACTTACCTTCGTATCAATCCATAAAAAATGTAAGTATTTTTATATCTATTTGTAATATGTGTGTACGTATTCATAATATCAGTCTTTTTCGAATTTTAATAAAAGCCGTTTAAACTTCAGATATTATATTAGTGCTAGTATAAGTTTTGGACCAGTATTACCTCACTCCCTGCCTTTTATCTTTAATTACCATGAAGGCTATATAATCTAGAATTTATTTTAATTTAATTCTGTCGATTGTTATTCACAGAACGAGAGATAAGAGCCGTTTAAATAATTTTTGGAACTTGTGTAATAGTCTGTGTGAATGTAGTGTCCACATCATCTGGCCAAGTTTCTTTTCGTCTTGCATAGAATCTTACATTTTGTGTAAATCTGAAAGTTGAAGAAATACATATAAATAAATATAATATTATTATTAGGACACATTCACACACGACTGGTTAGCCCCATACTGAACCATTTCTAGCTTGTATTATGGTTGCTAACACAACTTATATACTACATATACATATATACATATTATATATAAATACATATTTAACACCCAGACCCACAGCCAACAAATTTAGTTAAGCACAAAGATATTGACCGGGCCGGGAATCAAACCTGGAACCTTCTGATTAGCAGTCCAGTATGGTAACCTTTACACCAAAGAGGTCGTCAAATAATTATATTATATTTAATATTGTTTTCAATAGTTTTTTTGTCATACTTGATTTTTTATTTTTGCAATTTTTTATTACAATTATTAAACTTTAATAAAATTGGTCTAAAAATATTTTTTACTCTAGGTAGCTAGGCATTTGACCAGCAGGCGGTGTCACCTCACTAGCAACACTCCTGCCTGAGCATGCCTAGTCTGAAATAATTCACTGTGTAGGAGGCTACTGGATGCTTACATACTTTGAGATGCTCGGTGACAGATTTTTCACCAGCATGGTGGTTGCTAGCGCGTCAAACACTAGAAAATTACCCACCACTATGCTATGGTTTCCTTGTGATGTTTTTCTACTCAAAAAGCTAGAGCACATTGGTGGGGATCGAACCCATGAGCTTCGACATGCGGCGGCCCCAGGCCTGACTGAGCTATCATTTCAATCAAATTGTTAAGTTACAAGAGGTCATAAAGATTAGAGTACAAGCAATGTTGGGAGAAGAAGTGTTTGTGTGATGTGCAGCTCGGAGGAGTAGAGTACTGTTGTAGTGAGTGGGTACAGGGAGGTGTTTGTGCAGCATTGCGCGATGAGCGTGCGCCGCGGGCTGGTGCGGCTGCTGCGCCTGCGGAACCTGGCGCTGGTGACGGCGGCCGCCGGCCTGCTGCTCGTGCTGCGCGCGCTGGCCGGCCTGGAGCCCGCGCCCGCCGCCCTGCAGCCCGCGCCCGCCGCCCGCGCGCCACTCCTGCCACTTGGCGAGATACACGATACTCTGCCCACTTTCCAGTTAACCAGCAAGAGGGTAAGATAATCCTCTGCCATTTATTTACTTGTTACTTCTTACAGCTGACCATTTGACCAGCAGGGCGCGTAACCACAAGAGTTAATGACACTCTGCCTCAGCTAGAGTATGCCTAGTCTGGGATATCTGGCTCTCAAGTAGACTGCCAGAACACACTGCTAGATGCTTGATGACAAACTTTTCAACATGAAGTTAGTTGCTAGCAAGGTGTGCACAAGAAAATGCCCTACCACCTTGCTATGGTTTCCTCACAGTGTATTCCTTCAATGAAATTTCGAGCTCATTTTCCTGGCGATCGAGCTTACAACCTTTGGGATGTAAAAACATTAGTTATGTGAGTGATTCTCACAGACATTTTGACTTAATATTATTTAATATACTTTTATTATTATACTATATTTTTATGATACTTTAATTATGGTTTCATTGTGTAGCAACATTGGTCTAGAACTGATCTACAAATCTGAACATATTTCCAAGGAAACTAGCACCTACATTGAAAATGGCGAGGCAATAACTCTCATATCAGCATTGGTGCGGGTACTAGTTAGCCACGCTCGCTCCAACACTTGATAAGCCCAGTGTTACAGGATGTTATACCTCGTTGTTAAGCTGGTACACGAGCAAAATAGCTAATTTAAAATATCTTATATTCTGTAGTGGAATACATTTCTTCAGTTATCTTTGATTCTAAAAAATCGTTAATAAAATAAAATAAAATAAAAAAGCCTTTATTCAACTGCACATATTTACATAGCTTGTCATCTTTCATATTATTATTACAAATGTCATATCATATTAATCGTCAATAAATGTTTACATCGGAATGTCAAGTAATAATTGTAATTGTCGCTTATTATACTATCGCATGTCAAACTATATAGGTAATTTATGTCAAAAAAATTATTAAGCGGATCCATCTTGAAGTGCAGATGTCGCCTCGCTGGCGTAGGCCTCCCCCAACTTCGTCCATAGTTTTCTGTCCCGAGCTAATCTCATCCAGTTTTGTCCATGTCTCTGTGTAAATACATCTGCCCATCTTCGGTACGGTCTACCTCTACTTCGCTTGTCCATTCTTGGTGTCCATTCTGTAATTTTCTTGGTCCATCTTTTGTCAGTCATCCTTGCAATGTGTCCAGCCCAATTCCATTTAAGTATGCGTATTGTTTTTATAATATCTCTTACTCTAGTTTTGCGTCTTATAATGCGATTACTAATCTTGTCTGAAAGCTTAATTCCTAGCATACTTCTCTCCATTTTTCTCTGACATATGGCCAGTTTGGTTTCGTCCTCTACTCTCAATGCCCATGTTTGACACCCGTATATAAGACAGGGAAGAATGGCTACGTCATAGACTTTTTTCTTAATACTAATGTTTAAATCTTTATTTTTCATAATTTCTTTCATTGCCCAAAATTTTTTCCATGCTAACGTAATCCTTCTGTCAATTTCTTTTTCTGTCAAATCGTTAAAAGCAATAGATTGGCCGAGGTAGGTATATTCTTCTACGTATTCTATTTCTTCTCCGTCCACAGTCACTTTAATCTTTCCTCCGTTTGTCATAATTTTTGTCTTGGTAGTTTAGGAGACCTAGCTTATTGTATTGAAAGACTGATGTATGCAGGAAGAATGAATAATTTATTTAAAAGAAGCTTATACTAATACATGAAATGTGTTTTCATAACGTAGCGAACTACGACCGCTAACAAAACAGATTTGACTAATCACGAGTGAGAAATCGTTGCCGTCCTTGTTACTCGCGCTCGGACCTCTCGCTCCCGCAAGTATAAATATACTTTGGCGCTCCGGCGCGGCAGCATTCCACCGAGGCTGTCACAGCGGTCGGGCGTCGGCGCGCGCCTCACTCTGCTCGGCGTTATACACGCAGTTTGTGTGTCCGTATGTTAATGCTGCTACAGGATTCTCCCCCTAGCGGAAGCGTACCGGAGGAGTCACTGTGCGACCGCTTCTGGTCGTTCTCAGAATAGACTTTGGGAGGCTTACTGAGGACTTTGAAGTGTCTTTTTGTTGCGGTTGTGACGGCGGAATATGTTCATTTGAAGTCGGCGGTGAGTCTTCCGATAGAATGTATGCAGGCTTTAGCCGATCGATAGAGATGGTTGATGATCGTCGATCTGGCAGCTGCAGTACAAAATTTTTCTCGCCTCGTGAGATAATTTTGAACGGGCCGTCATATGGGGCTTGCAATGGTTTCTTGACAGCATCATTCCTTATAAACACATGCGTGCATGTACTTAAATGTGGATGTATGAAAATTGGTCTTGAATTCCCGTGCGAAACCGTAGGTGGGCTTGGTTTTACGGACTGTATTGTGGCCCGTAGCTGCGTGACGAAATCGTAGTCCATATCTTGTTCTCCAGTCGGCGGAAGATTAAAGAAGTCACCAGGCAGACGTAGGTTGTGTCCATACACAAGTTCAGCGGCACTGACGCCTGTGTCGGTGCGAGGGGCGGCGCGTAGTCCCAACAGTACTGTAGATAGCTCGTCTATCCACTTGGACTGTCCTGATAGGCGAGCTTTTAGCGCTGCTTTGAGTGACCGGTGCCACCGCTCGATCATCCCGTTAGACTGAGGGTGATAAGGTGAAGTTTGTATCTTCTTTATACCCATTATGTTTGCAAGTTTAGTGAAGAGTCGTGATGTGAATGATCGGCCTTGATCCGAAGTTAAGCATTCCGGTACTCCGAACCGGCTGATCCAGTGGTCGTAGACTATCTTTGCGATTGATGCTGCTGATATGTCGTCTGTTGGTACTGCTTCAGGCCATCTTGTGACGCGATCTATCATCGTTACGAGGTACCGGTATCCTTGCGGTGATGTTGAGAGGGGGCCAACCACGTCTATGTGTACATGCTGGAATCTGCTGGATGTAGCCGGGAATGTTCCAACAGGACTTGTAGTGTGTCGTTGCGTTTTACTCTTCTGGCAATCTAAACAGTGTTTTGCCCAGTTACCGACGTCAATGTTCATTGATGGCCAGAAATATCGCTGAGACAATAGCTTGCGTGATGTTCGCACTCCTGGATGACTCAAGTCATGCACGGCGTGGAATGCTGCATTGCGGTATTCTACGGGAATGTACGGTCGGATGCGTGGCGTCGAAGTCTCGCAAAAAATTGTGTTCCCGTCTGGTAGCTGTATGGGCTTGATAGATAGGTTGCTCTGATTTGCAAGTTCTCGGAGTATAGATTCTTCTTTCTTTTGTGCTTCAGCAATCTTGTGATAGTCTATAGCAGACTGGACACTTTCAACTTGTATGCGACTGAGTGCATCCGCGACGATGTTAGAGCTTGCGCTGACATGGCGGACATCCGTGGTGAACTCGCTGATGAAAATTAGCTGACGAGCACGGCGAGGTGTTTCTGTGGCAGATGGCGACTTTTGAAAAACGTAGGTTAAAGGCTTGTGATCCGTATATATAATCAAGGGCTTCCCTTCAAACAGTTTTCTAAAATGCCGCACTGCCATGTACATTGCCAGGAGTTCTCGGTCAAAGACGCTGTAACTACGCTGCGCTGACGAAAGTTTCTTTGAAAAGTAGCCAAGAGGGAGCCATTTTCCATCGACGAACTGTTGCAGAACTGAGCCAGCACAAATATCAGATGCGTCTGTGAATAATGCAAATGGGGCATTATGTGCGGGATGTGTTAGTAACGCCGCGTTTTTCAAAGCGATTTTCGACGACTCGAACGCTTGCTTGGCTTCTTCATTCCACACGATTTTCGATCGATCACGTTTCTTTGCATTGTGGAGGTATGCATGAAGCGGTGCTTGAATTTCCGCTGCTCTGGGAATGTGATCGCGGTAGAAATTCAACATTCCCAAGAAACGTCTTAATTCTTCAATTGTCGTGGGCTGCGGATATTTGCATATTGCCGTCACTTTTTCAGCAGGCGGTTTAATTCCTGTATTGCTTACGGAATATCCGAGAAAAGTGACTTCTGGCTGACCAAATATGCATTTCGACGGGTTAATCGTGATTCCGTGTTCCTCTAATCTGCTCAGCACTGCTCTTAGGTGGTCTCGGTGTTGTGCCTCGTCTTCACTTGCAATGAGTACGTCGTCGATGAAAGCGTAGGTATAGTCTAAGCCTCGCAACACCTCGTGGATGTATCGTTGAAATGTTTGACCAGCGTTCTTCAGGCCGGGGCACATCCTCGGAAACTCAAAGAGACCCATTGGCGTTATAATGGCGGTCTTTTGGATGTCTTCTTCTCTGACGCAGACTTGCTGGTATGCGCGATATAAATCGATGGTACTGAATACGTGCTTCCCGGATAGCTGGAACGTGAAGTCCTTGATTCTTGGTACTGGATAGCGATCGGGAATCGTGACCGCGTTCAGTCTTCTACTATAATCTCCGCAGACACGTAGGTCTCCGTTCTTCTTTGGAACGATGTGAAGGGGCGATGACCAGGGGCTTTTGCTTGGACGGCATAATCCCTGTTCAATCATTTTCTCAAATTCTTTTTTGACTAGCTCGTAGCGATGCGGTGCGATGGGTCGCGCACGTGAATGTATCGGCGGCCCAGTAGTCTCGATGAAATGTTCGACGTTTAGCTTCGAACTCAGCTTCATTGAAGATAATCTTGTAGTTCCGGGAAATTCAGCTAGTATGTCGTGGTACGGTAACTGAACATCGAACGTTAAGATCGTCGGAACGTTCGATGCGCGCATGATTGCAAGCGTTGAAATGTCGGTCTTCCCGTCGATAAGTTTTCTGTTCCTCAGGTCAACGATGAGCCCGTGGTATCGGAGAAAGTCAGCGCCGAGGATAGGCTTGGTGACGTCGGCAATGATGAAATTCCATTTGAATGGCCGTCGCAGGTTCAAGTCAAGCTCGAGTGTCTTCTCTCCGTAGGTGGCGATAGTAGTGTTGTTCGCGGCGTATAACTTGAAGTCGAGAGGCAGCGGCTTCTGTCCTTTCTTCCGTGGTAAAACTGATACGTGAGCGCCGGTGTCGATGAGGAACGTGAGACCAGTCTTCTTATCAATAACAAATAGGCGGTATGAGCACTCGCATACGCTGGGTCCCGCCGCAGGCAGCGTATGTTCTAGTTTTCCGACTTATCTTTCTTGAAGGAACACGGCGTAGTACAGCGGCGCGCTTGATTCCCGAATCGTTGATGGTAGTAGCAGTACGGGATTGGTGAGCCACCGCGCGGACTGCGGGCAAAACTTCTGCGAACTGGAGAGCGGTTGCGTTGATTGTAGGGCCGGCGGTTTTGCTGTTTCAGTGCGGCGACTTCAATAGTCAACTTGCGTATTTCTTCAACGATGTATGCGGTGTCTTGCTGCTGAGACGTAGGCGGTGTACTGGATACTGCTAAGACCTGGGAGCTAGATGAAGACTCCATCATCTTGTCGGCCAATCGCGCGATTTCGTCGAGAGATGTCTGTGTCTGTAAGGTTTCGCTAAAAGCGAGCACAGACCTCACATGCGGGGGCAGGTGTCTGGTCCACATGAGCCGGAGTGTAGAATCTGGTAGCTTGTCTCGAGCTAAGGTCTTCATTTTTCTCAGGAGTTGTGAAGGCTTCTGATCACCAAGCTCCATATCAGTTAAGAGCTTCTGAAACTGTTGACTGTCTGACTCTTCGTAAGCAGTAATCAGGCGCATTTTAATAGCTTGATACATGTCAGCCTCGGCCGGCCTGAGGAGGAGGTCGCTGATTTGTTCGACGTCGGTCTTGTCTAGTTGCGCGATGACCATCTGCGCAAGTTGTGATTGATTCCTCTTCAACTCGCTGGTAGCAGCTTCGAAGGCGACAAACCATAATCGTGGTTTGTCGCGCCAAAACGGCGGAATACGCATAGAAAGCGCAATTCCGGCGATTTCGTGATGTAACCGTGAAGATCCCGGTGTAGCTTCAGCTTGTTGATCTTGCATCGCTTGTGAGTGTAGCTTGTGCGTTGTTCTTGAAAATGTAGGAGGGTCACCACTTTAGGAGACCTAGCTTATTGTATTGAAAGACTGATGTATGCAGGAAGAATGAATAATTTATTTAAAAGAAGCTTATACTAATACATGAAATGTGTTTTCATAACGTAGCGAACTACGACCGCTAACAAAACAGATTTGACTAATCACGAGTGAGAAATCGTTGCCGTCCTTGTTACTCGCGCTCGGACCTCTCGCTCTATACTTTGGCGCTCCGGCGCGGCAGCATTCCACCGAGGCTGTCACAGCGGTCGGGCGTCGGCGCGCGCCTCACTCTGCTCGGCGTTATACACGCAGTTTGTGTGTCCGTATGTTAATGCTGCTACAGTAGCATTTAGTGAAAGCCCTACTTTCTTGCTCTCTGTAGATACTTCCTGTAGCATTCTTTCCAATTTGTTTGCAGCATCTCCAAATAAAACTATATCATCTGCGAACCGAAGATGGGTAAGATGTTCTCCATTAATGTTGATTCCTTCGTTTTCCCAGTTTAAATTCCTGAATACCATTTCAAGCACCGAACAGAATATTTTTGGGGAAATTGGGTCTCCTTGACGAACTCCCTTCTTGATGGAGAATTCTCGCCCGTCCCTTTCCATTCTTATCTTTGCTTTACTTTTGGAATATATGTATACACTCTAAAACCCCTATGTACCTGTCCTCTACTCCTTGTTGTCGAAGTGCCTCCCATATCGACCCGTGCTCCAGCGAATCAAACGCTTTAGAAAAATCGATAAAGCCGATGTACAAGGTTTTGTTATACTCTTTGCATTTACTAATGAGAGTTGCTACTACCTGTATATGGTCTATCGTCGAAAACTTTTTCCGAAAGCCGGCTTGCTCGTGTGGCTGATTATCATCTAGAGTAGTTGTAATCCGATTGAGTATCACTTTAGAAAATACTTTGTAGACACTGGACATCAAACTAATGGGACGGTAGTTGCCTAATTCACTTCTGTCTCCTTTCTTGTGTAAAAGTATTGTGGTTGATTTGCTCCAGTCTTCCGGGGTCTGTCCTTTCTGTAAAATGTTGTTGAACAACTTTTGCAACGGCGTCATTAACGGCTCAAGCAGTGATTTCATAAGCTCATTTGTGATGCCATCGTCACCCGGTGCTTTTTCATTCTTTTGTGAGCATATTGCATGTCTTATCTCACTTTTTAATACGCTTGGTAGCTCTTCGTTGTTTCTGGTTCCGGCCCAATCGTCTTGTCTATATGGTAGATATAGTAGTGGAATATAGATCTTCATAATATTTAGTAGCTTCCTCAACTATATTTGGTCTTTTTGAGACTAAGGTATCATTTCAAAAATCATCATCTAAAAAATCGTTAGAGCTCCAAAATTCGATTGATAGTTTTATATTTCGAAAAGTAGTTGCATTAAAATATGTGCTTCTAAAATAAAAATCTATAATATAAAAATAAGTTGGGTTCTCCTTCCAATGCTATAATTCCAGAACACAAACACAAACCGATTTTCACGGTTTTGCAATCGGTGGAAAGGTCTCGGGCTCCATGAGGTTTGGAGCAAGCAAAATTTTGGGAATGGATTCGCAAAAAAAAAAAACGATCTACACTCGGGTGGAGCCACGAGAAACAACTAGTTGTTTATATGAATTTATTATGTGGAAAACCAACTACATACCGCGCTCATCGCTAAGCATGTGTAGCGGCTGACCTCGGGACAACATCGCCTCAGTGAGGAATATCATAATGTATAAATAATGATAATGTGTGAATATGTTTGTTGCAGAAGAAGGACTGGCACAACTACACTCAGATCAACTACGAGAAGAGCCGAGTGGGTGCGTGCTGCGCTATCACTACCGCATGTGCTACTCTAGCCGCGCCCGCGGCGTCACTCGCTTCTCAGATAACAAACAACCTATGTGTTAATCCTGAGTCTAAACATTCCCCAAACCAATAATTAACAATCCAAATCAGTTCAGCCATTTGAGTGCGAGTAATAACCATAATACCATAACCATATAAATGTCATGGTTTTCAAAATTTTTATTTTCCACTTGTCGCTCATATAATGCCTAGTGACTTATAGATATAACATAATTAGAGTAAGACAATGCACTCAATATTACTCTACCATTATACTACATTTATGACTCCTTTACTATCTTTATCTATTTGATAGTGTACTTGTTTTCACATAAAATTTTAATGGCCAATTAGCTAATAGTATGCTATGGTACAAGTGTGCAAAGTTGGTGAGGTGCCATTGAGACCCAGCGGTAAGGTGAGGGTCTTAAGAGAGCCGAGCTTTTTTTTACTTTATATGTTTATTTGGAGAAGCAATCTGTAAATGTATAGCTGTATCTAACTAGTAAGTGATTTATATTGCTAAATAACAGCAATTATGTTCTTAATAACTAAATGTTCAATTGTGAATAATAATATAAAAATCTCAGAAACCTTACAGGTCGTTACGTGCCTCGTTGTAGTGAAATGAGTACTCTATGAACAAGTGTGTTGAAAGAATGCGCTGTGTTATTGGCAAGGTGTATTGTCAACTAAACTTATTGAATGAGTCACACATGGAAACATCTGCTACACACACACACACATATACACGTTTTGTCGAAGCACTTGATAAATTTATACAATACAGAATTAGTAGTTATCTATTATTTAAATATTCGTCCGTTCCATAATATGCCTTTTGTGATGTACCAAATTTAATTTAAATTTATTAAAGGAAATTGTATTTTTAAGTTATTCTAGTAAAGTCGGTTCCGTCAACTGATAATGTAAGAGTAACGCGTCATTTTGAAATAGTATATTTGATTGAAGCGAACGTTTCTTTTGAGTTTCAATAAACTCGTGAATAGTACAACATGTCCGCCGTGGCTGCAGGTCCGGGCGAGCAGGGCCGGCCGGCGCGGCTGCCGCCCGGCGCCGCCGAGCTGGAGGAGCGGCTGTACGCGGTGAACGGCTTCAACGGCGCCCTCAGCGACATCATCCCGCTCAACCGGTCGCTGCCCGACATCCGCCACCCCAAGTGCAGGGACAGGTACTCCTCCTCACTCCCGCTCTGTCTGGACCGTGTCAGCTTCGTGAGCTTCTAGACAGTTGGAATGATAATGTACCTGGCGTGGTATCTCGTTTTCCTGTTTATAAAGAATAGCATACATGCTATCTTTATTAGCATAAAACATAGAAGATACATATTATTTAATTTAAACCATTAGTGCTGAACTGGAACTGTGATTCAGCACCGTTGGCCTCTCCCACAGAATATGAACAAGTCTGTTTGACACAATTATGATACAAAGGATTTAAACAAAAGAAATTGGGATTAGTGGTAGTATAGCGAAAATCTCGGTTCGATGCTGTGGATGCTTATAGCCTTGAGAGCGAGTGTGAAGCTCGGCACCGCCGCACGAGTACAGTGCGTGGGTTAGGAGGTCAGTTATGTGGGGCGTATTCTTCTAAACTTGTGACTTGTGACCACTCCTTGGAGGTGAGAGATCTGCATCTGTAACGAGTGGCGTTCCCATCTGGCGGGAGTGGGTAGGTCCTGGCGTGCGGCGGGCCGGGGGGAGTGAGCGCGGGCGCTGGTTGCAGGCAGTACTTCGCGTCGCTGCCGAGCGTGAGCGTGGTGGTGCCGTTCCACAACGAGCACTGGAGCACGCTGCTGCGCACCGCGCACGCCGCGCTGCACCGCGCGCCGCCCGGACTCGTCAGGGAGGTGTTCCTCGTGGACGACGCCAGCACTAAGGGTGAGCCACTCCTCGCACACACACCGGTACTCGCGTGCTGACGGCTTATCGTTCAATGCAGTCACGTTCCGCCTCACTGAGTATTTTTAAAAAAAAGTTCAAGTAAAAGTAGTATACGTACAATACCCTAAAAAGAAAGTATTTTGCGTCGCTCAAAGAGCTTAGTAAATGGAACACCTGAATTTCGTCTAGATATTATAGTGATGCCGCCTTTTTTGCCAACATGTGTTGTGAAGAGGTCACACCTGCGGTGATTTAGATCGGTAAAGGATTCGCCAAGGTGACACACGGGGCATTTGTTGTATGTACACAACTAATTAAATAATCATGTTTTGTGTTATACATATTTTATACCTCTTGAATTATGAGTAATTGAACACTGTGCTAATATCAGTAATATGCTCTAGTGCGCCCTGCGGTACTGCCCGCGTTAATCCGAGCGAGGTAAAAAGCAGCCTATATTACTACCGTACCTTGCATTATATACTACATAATATATAATGCAAGGTACGAGTTACCTCCTTACAAATTGTCATTCAAATCAGTTCAGTTGTTTTAGTAGCAAATATATACACACAGACAAACTTTCGCATTTATAATATTAGTAGGAAGGATGCGTGGTGAAAGTTCAATACAAATAGTATCAGTGTAATCAGAGCTGATAGATTGTACAGATTGTATGACATGAAGGATAACACGCGAGCGGCGCTATCTAGTGGCTATTCCGCGAAACTCGATAATGATCTGCGACTTGTTGGTATCGGAGCATTTTGTGTTATTTGGCAGATTAGCTCGATATTGAAATGTTACTAGTGACGCATTATCAAGTACAATTACATTCATGACACTCGCAATAGGAAAGAACTCGACGTTTGGATGCTGATGTAGAATAAGCGCTGCGTTCGGAGCTGTGCCCCGCGGCGCGTTACTCCGAGGTGGAAATACCCCTGTCCTTTAATATACAGTCTAAACTATGTCTGTACCCAATTTAATCGAAATCAGTTTAGTAGTTTGGCCTGGAAGAGATCGCTTTAAGCGATAAGGCCGCCAATTGTGGCACACTAATTTTAAGTTAATTGTCTTATACTGTGTCTTTTTTATTTATGTGTCCAATAAAGAATTTATCTATCTATCTATCTATCTATCTAGTTTGAGCATGAAGAAGTAACAAACACATACACACACTCACAAACTTTAGCATATTATATAATATTAGTATATACGTTTATTTAAACCGCATTTTTTTAGCTCTGTTTAAAAGTTTTGAAGCAGCTTATGAAGCTTCTAGAAAATTGTAATTATAATGTACCCGGCATATGCTGTGTTCCCATTTATAAAAAAGTAGTAAAGTAAATTTTCATATGACCATAACTTGCTTTTCTTGACCGATTTTAACGAAACAACGTTTTGACAGCGAAAAAAATATTTTTAATTTTCCTTCTAATTTACAAGTCTGTTGGGTAAAGCTATTTATTCAATATTTTTACCGTTTATGATTTACAACGAAAGAACTGTCAAATTAAGATTTTACCCTTATCTTCGTTACGGACATGGCATATAATATAATCGCTACACCGAGTACGATCATAATCGGCCAGAAAGACGAAAGAGTCGAAAAAAAATTGACTTGGATTTTTAAGACATCGGAATGAGTCTGCGCTCGCTTTGCAAGGTTTATTCAGCCCGGCGACTCGTAATGAAATATTATTAAATTTTGTGATATTGTAAGTACAATAATAATAATAGCGTAGTAGTGGTGGCTTACTCAGTATTGTCTGAGTGCGGCGTGGAGGCCGGCGTGGCGAGTGACACGCGGCATGTCCCGCAGAGTTCCTGGGCAGCGAGCTGGAGGAGTACCTGGCGCGGCACATGCCGGCGGTGCGCGTGGTGCGGCTGGCGGCGCGGCGCGGGCTGATCGCGGCGCGGCTGGCGGGCGCGCGCCGCGCCGCGGGGGACGTGCTCGTCTTCCTCGACTCGCACACCGAGCCCAACGTCAACTGGCTGCCGCCGCTGCTCGGTACGCATCATAACACAACTATACATTGAACATGTGCTAAATCATTTCGGGAAGGCAGCCATCTTTGGCTTAAAATTGATCATAGTAAATGAATTTTACTATTGAAACCCTTCCATTTAATACCCACACTGAGGCAGTTTGGAATAAATATTTTTATTTATTTATTTATTAGGCACTCAGACAGATTACAAACATTCATTTTATTCATATATAATCCATAATTTTGTAACGTCGGCCATCTTGGACCAATTTTCATAAAACATAGTAGATGTAAGCGACAGACGGCACACGCCCCGATGCCCGTCATCTCACTTTGTTAGACCTCCCAGTGGTTCACGTCTCTGTCCAAGTAGTTGGTGATACAGAGGCTGGCAGCTACTCTCTCCAGTGTACACGCCGTGCACTGAGCTATGTGTCCCGTGTTGCAGACCCGATCGCGGCGGACTGGCGCACGGTGGTGTGTCCCTACATCGACGTGATCGCGTACGACACGTTCGAGTACCGCGCGCAGGACGAGGGCGCGCGCGGAGCCTTCGACTGGGAGTTCTTCTACAAGCGCCTGCCGCTGCTGCCGCGCGACCTGGCTAACATGCCCGACCCCTTCCCGTGAGTGTGCGCTCGCTACTTAAGGTACTTGTACAAGCCCCCAAGTAACGTGATAAGCCCCCGAGTAACGTTGCAAGCCCCCAAGTTACATGAGAAGCCCCCGAGTAACGTGGCAAGACCCCAAGTAACGTGGTAAGATCACGAGTAACGCGGCAAGCCCATGAGTAACGTGGCAAGCCCCCGAGTAACGTGACAAGCCCCCGAGTACCGTGATAAGCCACCGAGTAACGTGACAAGCCCCCGAGTAACGTGGCAAGCCCCCGAGTAATGATGTCGTGTCGCAGGTCCCCGGTGATGGCGGGCGGGCTGTTCGCCATCTCGCGCGCCTTCTTCTGGGAGCTGGGCGGGTACGACCCCGGCCTCGACATCTGGGGCGGCGAGCAGTACGAGCTCAGCTTCAAGGTATACTACACTTGTACCTCTACTTATTTTTTTATAACATCTTCTTCGTATGAGTTAAGTGGCTTTGATGTCAAGAGTTTATTATCCACCCGAAGGCCTCTGATTTGGCTTAACAACTGTACTTACAGCCGGGAGCGTCAGATAACATTAGTTAACCGAGATACGAGCGTTATTCTAACTCGAATACACATTATAGAATATCTAAGAGTCGGCTGTCGGTGTGTCCGTTTATTAACGTAACCTACATAATATGCGAGTGTGACGTGTGTGCATGTTTTGATGAATATAGTGACGTGTGCAGGTGTGGCAGTGCGGCGGGCGCATGCTGGACGCGCCGTGCTCGCGCGTCGGACACATCTACCGCAAGTTCGCGCCCTTCCCCAACCCCAACCACGGGGACTTCGTCGGGAAGGTACCGCCCTCACACACACACACACACACACTTGTACTACCTCTCAATACTCACAGATACTAGTATGTACTAGTCACATAACTTGTCTTCTTGCCACTTTGCATATAAGCGTACAACCTTTTTTAGGGTTCCGTACATAAAAGGTAAAAAAAGAACTCTTATACTTAGCCACCACTATCTGTCGGTCTGTCACCAGGCTGTATGTCATAAACCGTGATAGCTAGAAAGCTTAAGTTTTAGAAATTTTGTATTTCTGTTGCCGCTGCATCAACAAATACTATGAAAAATATTACATTTTATCCCATCCAACAAACTTTTACAAATACAACTTATGTGTTTTTTTTTAATTCTCAGTACCCGACTCACTCTTGGCCATATTTTTAGCCATAATGTCTCCACCGTTAGGTGCGTGGCGACAGATTTTCCAAGTAGAGGGTAGTAATCCAGGCGCGCACATACTAGTATAACATTATAGGAGTGGTTGCAGAACTACCGGCGCGTGGCGGAGGTGTGGATGGACGAGTACGCGGCGCACCTGTACGCGCGGCGGCCGCACTACGCGCGCCTCGCGCCCGGAGACCTCTCCCAGCAGAAGGCGCTGCGCGCGCGCCTGCGCTGCAAGCCCTTCAAGTGGTTCCTCACGCAGGTACACGATCCTCGATACATCACTTCGGCATTAGTGTACTATAGTGTAACCATTGGGAACATTTAGGGCACGCCATCGGTTCCCATAACACAGTTTCTTAAAACTACTTTGGGAGGCTTTGGATCCCTGTTACAGTGTACATTTTTGTAACCTATGCCAAAATTAATTGATTTTGACTTGATTTTGTCCCAAACGAAAATGTAAAACTGCTCAATACTGTCTTTTTTTGTTTTTTTAGAAGAACACAAAAATGTAACGTCCCATACAAATTGAGTACAGTATCAGTACGTCCCGTAACAGACGCTATAGAAGGTGTACGTGTATAGTGAGGGCGAGTGCTGTTGCAGATAGCGTTCGACCTGACGGCCAAGTACCCGCCGGTGGAGCCGCGGCCGTTCGCGACGGGCACGGTGCGCGCCGCGGGGGCGGGCGCGGGGGCGGGCGCGGGGAGCGGGGAGCAGGGCGAGTGGTGCGTGGACGCGCATCACGGCGCGCAGATGGACAAGCTGCAGCTGCGCCGCTGCCACCTCGCCACCGAGAAGGAGTTCACCTTCTCCTGGCACAAGGACGTCAAGTCAGTATACACACGCCGGCCGGCATCCCGCCTGACAACACCCAATGTCGAGTTTTATTATACGTTCCTATTACTAGAATTCGCTGCCTTCTTTTCCTGGTCGAGTGCGAGTTGGGAGACGACATAGTTCGTTTTCGATTTACCAGTAATCTTTTTTTTATTATGTATTTGGGAGCGTCCATAAATTATGTGACGTGTTTTATTTTTATTTTCTGTCCCTCCCTCCCCCCTGGTAAAATGTCGTGAGATTTTATTCAACCCCATCGCCCAATACCACGAGAGATTTTTCAAAATACAGGTTTCTTACGTAAACGCGTTGGATTGTTATAGTAAAAAGAAAAAAAATGCTTTGTGCTTTTATTTACGACAATTCAATTAGAAAAAAAATTGAATTTTATTTGCCGAGTCCCCCCTCTTCCCAACGTAAGATTAGATGACATTAGATGAGACCTCTCGTAATTGATGGACGCCCCCTTTTATGTTTAGTTTTATTTGTTGTTTATATTTTTAGATACGTTACGTGAAACCAGTTGCGATCGGATTCAGGCCATGATCGATAGATAGATTAACACCTTATTAAAACATTCGCAATATTAAATAACGGAAAACACTTTAAATAATTCACCTGTAATATATTTGTTTAAGAAATAAATAAATAATGTGTGTGCGCAGGAGCTCGTCGCGCAACATGTGCTGGGACCTGCCCGAGGCGGCGCCGCGCAGCCCCGTGCGCCTCTACGCCTGCCACCTGGGCGGCGGCAACCAGCTGTGGCGCTACCTGCCCGTCCGTATACTGCTGCTGCTACTACTACTACTATACCCCCCCTTTCCCCCTACTCTTCACTACTTGCCGGAACCCCTGTTCCCTCCCAACTATAACCTAACTGTCTTTAAAACGAGTGTTACTAGTTCTAATATTCTCCTGTATTTGTTTAAGATAAAATAATTTGTGAAATTAATTAGGAATCTGAATACATGTAATATACCAAAAGGCGCGGGCTTAAGAGTCTGTGATATGGCGAATGTAATAAACAAAAAAAAACGTGAGGGAATCGATACTTTCTAGGCAAGCACGCTCCTTCTTAGATCGCAACATCACTTAACATCAGGTGATTTGCGATCAAGCCTATTTATCGTAAAAAAAAAACGCGACGCGACTACCACATGTCATATGATGTTTTCCTTCAACGAAAGCTCGAAGATCTGGCGGGAATCGAAGCCATGACCTTCGGGATGTAAGGTGGCCGCACGCCCTACCGAGCTATCATGGCTTCAAATCTTAACTGGATTTCCATGAAAGCTAGGTTTGTGTGAGGAGTCCGGAGTAAGGGTGTCGGCGTGATGTTCCAGGAGACGCAGCAGATCCGGCACGGGCAGGCGGCCGACTGCCTGGAGTACTCGCTGGAGCCGCCCGGCGTGTACATCAACCCGTGCGCCGGCTCCGCCAGCCAGCGCTGGCGCGTCCAGCACCTCGACCAGGTACCGCGCCGTCGTCATCACACGCACCGCGCACTCTCACATGCGGAACTAGCGACAGACTGACTTTGCGTCGCCATTCATTCAATACTAATCGGCTAGGCTATCAACTCGGACCTCTTGTTTTATTTTTTTTATAACTTATAGGTTTGCGTTTGAGCACAGCTTGCCTGGTGTTAAACAATACTATGGCCTACGATGTTACACGCTTGCCTAGAAAATACCTATTAACTCTAGATTTGAAGACCCCCAGGAAGAGAATTCCAAAGTTTTGCAGTCTTGTTCTCTATCTTTACCTTTACCCACTAGGTGGGGTCGGCATAGCCTGTTTCTCGCTTCCACGCCAGTCTATCAGCCGTCATCTTTACGTTCACTCCCTTCTCATGCATATGTCCACTCGAACGTGGACTGCCCGAGTCTGCTTAGTTCTATAAACTTTCATTACAGCTCTCGGCTTAGATGCAAAAAGGAAAAAACGAAACTATTTCATACTAATAATCTATATAAAAATAACGTTTCCAGTAATAGTCCTATACAGCGCATGTGTCGCTCATATAACGAGCTGGTACTCTAATGTTGTGACGCCTCAGATAACAACCAATGAAAGACTCACATTACTGAACTGGATGTATTTAGTTAGTAACAGCCTCAGTCAACTTAGAAATACACTGTAAACTCTATATAACGACACTGAAGGGACTGTGCATTTTATGGCGTAATAGAGAGTGGTCGTTAAATGGAGAGAATGTATCATTGTATGGAATTCAAGATAAACCAATAAAACTAATAGATTTTGAGCTAAGTGACGTTACATGGAGTTTACACTGTGCTTTTGATCCAGTGACCGACTCGGTCGTAGGTCGTATTGAAACGCTGAGAGAATAAATAAAACTTTGCAGGAGATGATGGCGCGGTGGGACGAGATGCAGGAGCGAGTGACGGGCCCGCTCGAGCCCTGGCGCGAGTGAACATCGCCGGGGACCATACCGCGACACTCCACATACCGCCGCCCGCCACCACACTCACACTTACCGGCATATAGAGGAGAACCTGCTGCATCGGTTCACGTCATGATTACACTAAACCAAATAATTGGCCAAGTGAAAGTTAAACTGGCGCACGAAGGCTTCCGTGCCAGTATTTATGAAACAAAAACGTTAAATAAGTGAGATGACATAAACTTTCAAATGTTTTCTTTATTGAGTCGAGTTACTGTACACCATACAGTATAGTATATATAGTGTAAATTCTATACAACGACACTAAGGGAATGTGCATTTTATTGCGGTATAGAGAGTGGTCGTTAAATGGAGAGAATGTATCATTGTATAGAATACAAGCTAAACCAACTAAAGCTAATTGATTTCGACGCTTTAGAGAGTTTGTAGTTAAATCGAGTGTCGTTACATGGAGTTTACACTGTATGGCAACAGTCTAGGCTAGTCAGTACGCCAAGTGGTCTGGTCTCGTGTTATTGTAAACTGTTGCTATTTCGGCGCGAGGCTGCGAGTTGTTTACAGCGCGAGTGCTCGCAGCTGGCCGCCGGAGCGATACCAAATATAATATTGTTGCTAATGTAACTTTCCATTCACGAATACTAATGTTGTTTCGATTATGTTTTCTATATGAATACACTAAAAAAGTACATGTTCAAAAAATCTAACATTAAACTTAAACTATTTTTTTTTCATATTGATGAATCTGATTGGTACGAAAAGGCGATCTTTATTTTTCTTAATAATAAGCGTAGTTAGCTCCGTTTTGTTCTGTATATTCAAATACTACATATGATGATGATGATGAAGTATTGAAACTCCGGTAGATGTCGTACTTTTCTGTGTGTACTATGGCGTGGTTCACATTTTAGGGTATTATCGGTTGCGTGTTGACGCTCTCCGTCCACTTGTACTTAACTTTGTGTACTATATCTGGTTCCCACTCTTTATTTTAATTATATTTAACTGATTGTTGATGTAACGGGAAACTTTCACTGTTGTTAGTCATATTCGAGGTTATTATTGTGTAACCCGAAACCTCGGGCCGGGTTTACTATGGTTAGAAATACTTTTGTTCTACGAATTTTAGCTAAATGAGTGTTTTTAATTTTTTTTCCGTGGTGTCATGTTTTTTTGTATATGCAAAACGTAATTACTTTAGTAGAAAAATATTTGAGTCTAGATGTAAACTTAGTATGTTATGAATGTTGTCAAACTGATGCCATATTTGATAATGTTCCGAGTGAAACGTTTGTTTATATTTAAGTTGTTGTATTGTGTGCAATTATTATTGTGTAAGAATAATATTTTAAGGATTTGAGGAAATGTGTTTTAGTAATTTTGTTAATCATATTGAATTGTTTTTTTTTTATTTATTTTATGTAAAGCCAACTTAGTAAATAACGTTTTAAAATTATTGGCTTAAACTAGTGCTATTTACATATTTCCATGTATTTGTTAAAACCACCGTGAGGCATCAGTCAATATTATGTTTTATGGTTTGTACTAGTAGTGTCGAGTAGGCGCGGTATATCTTATGACTGGGATGAGCTTATTTATTATGTATATGACTAGATATTTCCTAATCATCTTTTTGTACTAAATTAATCTAAATCGATATGCATTTATTTCTATAACTCATGTATTTTGACGTGTTTATTATAAAAAGACATATTAATTATATTTAGTACTCCGTACTCATCTATATGTTGTTAGATTTTTTTGCAGATAATATTGTCTAATTTAAATACATTTACAAATAAATGTTAAGAATCGTGAATGTGTCAAGTGATGGCGCGTGATGCTGGCTCCCATCATAACCTCTCCACGGGGTACTGGTGATAACGTAAACCATTTAAAGGGTGGCTTTAGTACATCCTAAAGGCCATTTTTGTTCCACTTCTTTTACACATCACCAAAAAAAAAAATCCATATCTATACAGTGATTGGAGACGAGCGCCAAAATGTATGGACCAAATGACCAAAAAGCCACCCTTAAATATGATTTTGCCAGTGACCCTTATTCCACATATAGGGCAGCCTCCTTGCGAGCCAGTTCTTCCAGACTACGCTTAGTTTCATAGTTCGTCTGATCTCGCGTCCCGCTGCTCGGCTAGCTGTATAGAGTAAGGGAGTATTGGTAATGTGATGCTGTCGTATCGGTGCTTGTAGACGGCTCACCTAGAAGCATGCAGCTGCACTGCGCGGCGTTACAAACCTATATGGCAGTAGTGTATGCGATGTCCATACAATGCCTCATGGCCTGCCTTATGCCTTTACATATTCTTGTTGTTATAGAAGCTTGTCGTGATACGTAAACATTCATATTTTATACTCAGATCGAAGCTGTTAGCATTGTTAGAGCTCGCATTTAATAGTATTATATACAATCAGGGTGTCCACGGACCTGGAAGGTCAGGGAAAGTCAGGGAAGCTATTAAGGGTCAGGGAAAGTCAGGGAAATGACTTCTCTACCTGGAAAAGTCAGGGAAAACCAGGACTTTTTGATGATCGATCTTTAAAATTAATTCAAAATTCTAAAAAAGTATAGAATAAATAAAAATAATATTATCTTATCAGTCATCAGTACTTCTTATATACTTACTTTCTTTCTTTCTTTCTTACATATTTATATTCCAACAGCTAATTAGAGAGAGGAAAATGACTTTGGTCTTGGAAATGGTCTAGATTATGTAAAAAAAAATACAAAAAAAAAACTTTTTTTTAACCTAAATAATCTATGATCAAACTGCTGTCATTTTCCTCTCTCTAATTAGCTGTTGGAGCAATTTATCTGTGTTGAAAATTTTCACCTTGATAGTTGGCAACTTGGGAAGCCAATAACATAATTCTCTAAGAGTGTTTATGAAGACATATTTTTTTGTCTCTTACAATCATTCGGAGGAGAAACATTTTTACTTCGAATAATTACAGCTATAAAGGTCAGGGAAAATTTTAGAAGTGGTCAGGGAAAGTCAGGGAAATGTTTTGACGATTTAGAGTGGACACCCTGACAATATCTGCTGGAGTTAGATATAGAGGGTATTGTAGAAGTACCTCTTCCAGAGTATTTGTAGGATATTGTGGCGCGCAGAGAGTATATTATTATTATAATGAATGTTAATATGGAAAGTTGTTCAAGTTTGTTTGTCTGTGTTGGAGTCTAAGCAATTCTAAGTGACATATCACTAGTTTTATACTTGATTGTTTAAGAATATTTATTGTGTTATTGTAATAAAGTATTTTTATAATTTGAAACAGGCGTTTTTATCGTAGTGTTATATGATTTGGACACGCTCCTGAACGTATGTGGCACGATGGCGGGTTCCGACTGAAGAGGTTCACTAAGTCCGTGTATTAACCAAACTTCAGTTTTTTTTAACAACTACGAGTATGTTATTCACTTTATTATATTATCTAAGCCACGGGCAAGTAGTTATGTGTCTTATTTATAATGATTTTTAATCAGACTCAATCCTCAAGATTGTAAAAAGCGTCAATTTTATATCATCAATAAAAATAAAAGTTGTACTTTTATTTTTATTCTGCCATTGTACTCATTAATTTATTTTATTAACATTTCATCATCATTTTTCAGCTTCAACACAATTTAAGCATCGACAGGCAATATCATTTAACTTGACCATTTGTAAGGTAATGTGGAGTTTTAGACACGAAATTTGCGAATAAAAAATGTCCGATTAAATTTTATTTTAAATTTATAGTTACATTGTGTGTGTGTTTTAAATTAATATTTTGTGCCTTGTTTTGTAAAAAATAATCGATAAATGTTAAATGTACTGTATTTTATCATTAATATGGGTTCCTGGTTACCTGAATTAAATAAAGTTATTGTTATTAATCTAATAATATCCATAAATATAACATTCGTATGTTTTGTTTGAGTAAAACAATATATTGTGTCGCCGACATAACGCATAAGTTCAATAGTGGCTTGTGACGTCACGCTACAGTGAAATCCGTATTGAGAAGAGATGTGCGAGTACGAAACTCACACGCGTTTGTGATTTTTAGTAGTGATAAAATTCATATACGGGTTCTATATTTATTGTTATCTATGTATATCTATCTTCTGTAGTAAAAAAACAATTACTGTTCGTTAGTCTCGCTAAAACTTGAGAACGCCCGCACCGGTAAATCTTATTTTGATCTTGCAATGTTCGTTGAGGGTAAAGGAAAGGTATAAAAGGTGAGATCAGAAAATCAAATTGGCGGTTTAACCCTAAAATAGTCCTTTACGTTTCCCCATATTATTTTACTTAATTCATTTGTTTTAAGATTATTTCAACAAAGGTCTTCATATTTATCGACTGAGGCAGTACGAAGTCAGGCGGGTCAACTAGTCTACTATACAATAAACGTGTCATCATCTAGCCTAGAGTAGCCTGCTCTTGCTGAAGTCTAGCTTACTTAAATAGTACTATGCGTGCCAACTAAGAATAGGACTGTCAAACCGCCATCTTGCTCAATAATACGCGCTAACGTCATTACCAAAGTGTATGGTGTGCAACAAAAAATATTGTAAATAAATATTGTAATTATATTCAGTTTATATATGTTTAATGTACGCTTTTTTGTTTTGCTATTTCTTATACATTTACGGCAAATTAATTATAAATTAGTAGGATTTGAAAGTAGCATATTTAGAAAAATATATTTTTTTATTGTTGGCCCTTTTTTTACCAAATAAAAAGAGTTTATTATACTGCTTACAGCACTTAAGTCGAAACTATCCAAACCAATGTCTCGTCACGTGATTGTTATTTAGGTGTTGTTAATTTGCCTTGGGTACTTCTTACCTGTAGAATTAAAATTATCCAGTTATTAAATTGAATATAATAATTATACAATAATTAAATTTATAACTATGAACCAAAAAAATATAATTCATTTTTACGCTTTCTCTGCTGTCAAAAAGTACTTTTTGACAGTTATCGTGTGAAGTTGAAGCGTTGGTTTCTCTGTCTACGAGTTGAAGCAAGCGCGATCCTATTGTTAGTTGGCACCATTGAGCTATATATACTAGAGTAGCAATGACAACAAACGATTTTCAGAAATGCGTAGCCACTTGATAGTTCAAAAGACGTAGCTTTGAAACCGATACATTATGCCAAAGTAAACTATATTTGTCTCTTTTCTTCCAGTCATTATCTAATTAACCTAAACTAAACCGTAGAAGTGAGACAAGACATTGCTGGCATGAAAACGGACAGAGCTGCCAGTGGCGCGAAATAATTTCCCCAAAATAAATGAACGAATAAATGTTTTTAATTGCTTTAGTGTTATATTCTGAACAGAATTTAATAAAACTTTCAATTTATACTATTACAAAACTGTAACAAAAGCTTGTGTGTACCTACATTGAAAATATTTTGAAAAGGCTGTAGTGAATAGATTTTGATATGAATAAAAGGCAGATTTTTATTTAAAAAGGTAGTAAATAATAAAAATCTAAGATAGTAACACGTTCTGTAGATAGAAATAAAAATAAAAAGTGTGCTATTGTATATAAAACTGCAGGGTGTTATTGTGATTAAACACCGCTGTGTAACATAAGATTGTTGTAGAAGGTTTAGGTACATACTCTACTAAAACAAATAAAATATCATTCTAAGAGAATTTAATACAATTTTAAGATGATTACACATTACGATGATGAAATAACATTACTTAGTTAAATAAAATACTTCTCGTAATGATTGAGTATATTACAGACGTTGCCGAAATTTTATTCACAGATATTACCGGCACACACTTCCGTCATTCATTCTTTAATTAACTAAACTTAACTTCCCAAATAAATGGGAAAAATCAAAATCGCTTTACTGGCAACATCGATGTCAAAAATAATGGACGATATATTTATTTTATTTTCTGATTTAATTTTAGACAATATGATCAAAATTATTCAAACTAACTCATGAAAAGTAACGCCACTTGCTTTATCATCCTTTTCAGACCGCGATACACAATTTTTAACAGCAAATTTCACCATTATGAATTATTTTAAAGGGCGCGTCACGCTTACTACATGTCAAGCAGGCAACTGACGTCAGATTAGGCCACAGGCGTCTTCGAAGTTGCAACGCGTCGCTGCCGTAAACTGCCAATCTAGTACATATAACATCATTGGTTGGCACGCATAGTGCTCTCGATAACTTGCGCGGGTGAACTCTGATCTGGGGAAGGGCCGACGGAGACAAATGAAACTAAACCGTTAGTTTTAATGTTTTTTATTACATATTCCATTAGAATAGTTTCTATATTCAGTATTGTACATGGTTAGAGGAGCGGCGGGCTCCCTGCTGCCGCCACCAGCTTTACAATGTCGCAGCTCGCTCGGCCGGACCGGCGCGACACGACAACTAGTGCTCGCACCGCGCCCGCGACCGCGTTGCTTTGGTACAGTTTATCGTTAGATGGAAAAGAGCGCGCCTAAAATGATAAAGCTAGTTTAGACAGATGATACCTGTCCTCGGTGTTCTGTCCGACTGGTTAGTGAGAACGGGCGTGTGTGCGGGGGAGGGGAGGGGAGGGGAGGGGGGCGCCTCTACCTGTACTCTAGAAGCGGAGCGAGGCGTCGCGCTACTCTATCCTTACCGGTTACATTATAAATAAGTCAAGCGTAAAGATATGTACAATATTTTTACAGATTACATCGTTAAGTACCTATTTACAAATTAGACTTTATACACCGTAAGAGAACTATACCGCTCGAAATATCACCGCGAAATCATAACCTACGTTCACGTTACGTCATATATATACTTTATCGATATATTAATTTAAATTAAAGTTATATCTTACGAATACTAAATAAAGAGTAAGTATTACATTACAATGTATTGCTTCGTTTAGTCACATTTTGCAAAAATATCACGATCCTCGGGGCGGGCGGGCGGCGCGCGCGGCTGGCGGCATTCCCGCGCTGGGGGCGCCCGCGCGCGCCGCCCGCGCTCGCGCCCCGACGTTTCAATTTAGTAAAAAATATCTTCCACTCGTCAGTCGCTATCGCTCAATTAGTACTCTAACACAGAATAGACACCACAATTTAAATTATACACATTTATGGACATATACTATAAAATATCTACTTTTTATTCCATTACAACGTTATAGCTTCTCGCTGAGCTATCATTACCTAGAGGAGCCGAGCGAGCTCACACTCACTAACATAGAAAGTAAAAAAAGTCAGTCTTAAATAAACACGTGTGCTGTGATAAGTCAGCGAAAAGTCCGCCCTAACGGTAGTAGTGTGTATACTATTGCACGACACTGCACAATGTACGTATCGAGGTTCCTGTCAGCCTAGCTCTACGCGCGACCCGACTCGGCCCAAGGCGAGCCGACTCAGCCCGAGGGGAGCCGACTCCGCCCGAGGGGAGCCGACTCCACCCGAGGGGAGCCGACTCCGCCCGAGGGGAGCCGACTCAACCCGAGGGGAGCCGACTCCGCCCGAGGGGAGCCGACTCAACCTGAGGGGAGCCGACTCAGCCCGAGGGGAGCCGACTCGACCCGAGGCAAGCAGACTCGACCCGAGGCAAGCCGACTCAGCCTGAGGGGAGCCGACTCAGCCCAAGAGGAGCCGACTCAGCCCAAGAGGAGCCGGCTCGACCCGAGGCGAGATAAGTCAAGCCGCGCTCTACGCCACTACTCCGGGACTCACACACGTCGCTACCGATACAAAACGATAGTAAAATATTCCTTAAATAGTATTGCGAAGTGAGAAGACCTTAGGTCTAACGTTACAAAAGGAACGACTACAAGAATAAAATATCGTCACTTTCATTATTTACAAATACCTACAAGTACGGGTAGAACGAAATATTTGGCTAAAACGTGATAGGAATACATGGGTCGCGTGGGAATCTAACCGATCTAGGATAATATAGTCATGGGAGTAGGATAAACTCGTAAAAAGTAGGTCAAAAATAATAATAATAATATCAGAGTGAGATAGTGTGACCTCATGAGTATTAGTGTAGCGCGCCGGGTGCGGGCGCGGGCGGCGGCGCTCACGAGCGGTGACGCGCGCGGCCGCTCTTGCGGCGCTTGCGGCGCGCGTCGCGCACGAACACGATGTTGGCGGGGTCGTCGGCCAGCGCGGGGTAGCGCGCCAGCGAGTGCACGTCGCGCGCCGCCCAGCCGTCCACCACGCCGTGCGAGATGAGTTCCTCTTTCTCCTCCTCGGTCCAGGCGGCGCGGCCCTCCCAGCCCGCCGCCACCTGCGCCTTCTCGCGCTCCCAGGCGCGCGCCGCCGCGCGCTTGTGCGCGTGCTTCAGCAGCTTGACGCGCTCGGCGGCGGCGTCGGCGCCGTAGCGCAGCACGATGACCGCCGGCGCGGCGCCCGCGCCCACCGCGTGCACGCGCACCTCGGCGCCCTGCTCGGCGCTGTCGTCGTGCGACACGTTGAACGTGCCCGACAGCCGCCGCAGCTCCTCCATGTCGTCGCGGATCTTGAGCGCGTTGTCTTTCACGAAGTAGAACACGTCCTGGTCGTGGATGCTGAGGTGCACGTCCAGGAAGTGCGAGTTGTTGAACACGGTGGTGATGACGTCCTCCACCACGCTGTTGGCGCCGTCGGCGACGCTGATGAAGGCGCGCCCGTCCACGCGCGAGATGAGCACGCCCTCGCCGAACACGCCGCGCCGGTACGCCACGCGCGGCAGCAGGTTGCGCGTCATGGGCTCCATCTTGAGCAGCGGCGTCGGCACGAACTCGATGTCTGCCAGCTTGTCGTTGACCTGGAATGCGAGCACAGGGAACGCTTATTTCTGCCTCGATGTGGAGTATATCAGGTGAAGGTGTAATGCGAGGCGCGAGAGAGACTCACCTTCTCGATGATGCAGTGCAGGCCGGACATGACGCCGAAGTCGGGCGCGAGCTGCGCGGCCGTGACGGACGTGCTGGGCTGGAAGATCATGTCGGTGATGTACTTGGAGCCCATCATCTTGTGCAGGTCGTACCCGTACAGGCGCAGCCAGCTGCTCAGGCTGGTCATGTAGGGCACGCGCTGGTTGCTGTTCACAGGGTCGTTGTTCTTGAACCGGTAGATGAAGATGTCGGTGGGCAGGCTGAGCGCGGTGGCCAGGTGCTCCCAGCTCGGCGTCATCCACTGCCCCACCACAGGGTCGTACAGTCTGTTGTCCAGGTACACCAGGTTCGTGCTGTACTCCAGGATGCCTCCGTGGAAGTCTACGGGGACGTAGAAACCAGGGTTTGTGTCTTTCACAATCTTTCCGAACGGACTGCGTTTGATCTCCTTGATGATCTCACCGTTAACGTCGAACACGACCAATGGTGAGCCGTTGTGGTCAGTTGCCACGTAGAACCTCTGGTCTTCCGTTTCTATGCACGTGAGGAAATCTTTCTGGTCGTACAAGAATCGGACGGTCTTCTCTGTCTTTGGGTAGTGCATGTGCGTGATGAGGTTCGGGGTCTGCGGGTTGGTGTAGAAGAACTGTGTGATATTTCCCTTGTCATCCTTCCAGGCTACCAGCCGGCTCCTGTCGTCGTAGTAGTACCACATCTGGAACTTGTCCCGCTCCAGCGCGTGCACGAACTGCCCCCTCGAGTTGTACCGGTACTTCTGTTCCCCGCGCCTCACCACGAAGCCTCTGCCATCGTAGCTGCTGAACTCCACGTCTCCATACTGAACCACTCTATCTCCGATGTCGTACCCGAGGTACTTCTTCTCTCCATGTTCAATGACTCCTATCACGTTGCCATTCTCGTCGTAATTGTACTTCCAGTCGTCCTCGGATCCGATCACCTCCATCAGGTGTCCGTCGTAGTTGTAACTGATGCGGGTCACGGAGGAAGTGTCACCGATCATCATCTTCTTAGTTTTGATTCTGTTCCGGACATCGTACTCGAGCTCGAGCCGGAACACGTCGAAGGCCTTGATATTGATGAGCACGGACTTGATGCGACCGTGGTCGTCGTAGTCGGCGATGGAGAAGTACTGCTTGCTGGTGTCCTGCATCACAGACCGGTTGAAAGTATTCCTGTAGATGCGCAGGTCGCTGACGGCTTCCAGCGAGCCCAGGTTTTGGTTGTACTTGAGCCGGAGTTGCGGCATCTCCTTGCTGTTAATGTTGGCGTCAATGGTCGAGAGCCTCGCGTTGCCGTCGTACTGGTACTTGAAGTGCGCGTTGTTGAAGCCGCTCTTCGAGTTGAATTTCATTTTCTCATCTTTCAAGATCCCGGCGTGGTACTTGTAATCTTGTTTCAGCTCGTACTCGGGGTCCGTGATCTCCACGTTCTTCACTAGGTGGCTGTTCTCGTGGTACACGTATCGTATTGCCGAGGCTCCCGCTAACACGGTTTCCAGTTTACCGGTGCTATCGTACACGTACAGTATTTTGCCTGACTGGTGAGGGAAGATCTTGGCTAAAACGTGTCCGTCGTCATTGTACAGGATTTCATACGGATGCCTGTTCATCGGCGAGAAGTACTGATATTTGAAGAATCCGAGTGACGTCATGAGGGCGAACGTGTGGATGTGCCCTCGAGGAGTGGTCAAGTTCTGGAGAGCGCCGGAGTCGTCGTAGTCGAGCAGGTAGTCGCTGCCCCTGGGCGTGGTGACCTTGAGCGGCAGACTGGTGAACATGTCGCGGAACGAGTACGCCAGCGAGGATCCGTCTCCATACTTGATCTCGTGTAGCCTGCCGGCGCGGTCGAAGCCGTACGTCTCGTTCAGGTCACCCCAGCTCCATCGCGTCAGTCGGTTGAACCTGTCGTACTCGAGTTCCACTTCGGCGAATATTTCGTTTCTCGGTCCCCACTTGACCGGTCTAGCCATTCTGTCGTAGGTCACATTCAGCAGCTCTACTTTATCGTCCATGAACACGGCGACGGTTGAAGTGTCTCTGTCATATTCGAGGGTGAGCAAGCTCTCACCGTTAACCCTCAATTTGCGGCCGATTTGCGCGACCGCTTTAGCACCCTTGCCTTTGTTAGAAGTCAGGCGACGAAGGAAGTATCGCCACTCGAATCTGTTCGCCAAGTCTCCGCCGACCTCAGTTCTCTGCTTGGCGGGCACGGGGTAGCTCTCTCCCAGTATGGGGTCTATCTCGGAGAGTATGGTGTACGGCGCCGTGTCCGTGGAGATGACGTGTCCCCACGGCATGCTGGTGGAGATACTGCCGTCTGTAGATATTATTGTCTTCTTTTCAGCCTCCCCGACTTTGGTGTTGACCGACGAGCCCTTTATCAGAATAGAGACTGGTTTCCTGTTGTTCTCGCTGACCTTCACCGTGGCCCCCTTGACGCTGAGGTCGAAGGTTAGAGTTATGATGCGTCCGGTCGGAGTGACCGCAGAGGTCAGCCTGCCGAACTCGTCGTACTTGTAGATGTAACTTCTGCCGGTGCTGTCGTACTTGGCTTTTAGCAGGCCCGTCGTGCCGTGGTAGTCGAAGGTCATATTGAAGTTATCTGGTGTTCTGAGCTCTTGAAGCATCTTCATCCTGGACATTTTCAATCTGCACTTTTGCCCCTTGGTGTTTTCGATGGAGTTGACCAAGCTCGAGTAGTCTCGGAGAAGGAACACCTTGTTCCCGGCGGCGTCGGTCACGGTGCTGAGCTTGCCGTTGCTGGTGTTGACAGTGTACGTGAACACGTAGTTGTTCTCGCCTGTCAGAATATTCTTCGTCATGACGTGCTGGCCAAATCTGTTGAAGATGTAGATTTCTTGCGTGTCTGGAGAGTAGATGGTGTACTCCCTGGCGCCGCTCGCGTCCGGTATGCTCGCCATTACGGAACGGATCCTGTAGTTCGCCTGGTCCGCGATATGGACGATGCCGTCTGGACTGACGATCACGGCAGAGATCGTGTTGAATTTGGAATTGGAAGCCAAGAAGTGGTCCGCCTCGAAACAATCACAACCTCTTTCCAAGCAGTTGCATTTCGACTCCGCTCCAGCGTACAAAGATATCTTGCCGTCGGTAGTGATCAGCCTCACCCGGTTGATCCTCTGGGAGTCGCTCTCGGCTACGTAAAGGTCGCCGGCCGCTCCGAACGCGATACTCTGCGGCATGACTAGCGTGGCGTACGTGGCCAGCTCGCTGTCGTAGCCCGTGAGCGGAGAGGGGCAGTGCAGCGGCCTGCCCGCGATCACCTTCACGCGGCCGTCGGGCGCCATCTGCAGGATCATGTGGTCGTCGATGATGTGGAGGCTGTTGTCGAGCGGGTTGATGGCGAGCTCGGTCGGCCACCGCAGGTGCACCTCCTCCACGCTGAGCGTGCCCTCGCAGGGGATGGGCTTCCAGTGCGCGCGGTGCATGTGGTTCCCGATCACGGTGGTGATGATGCCGTCGCGGTCCACCATCCTGATGTTGGTGCCGTCGGCGAAGTACAGCACGTTGTCGACGGAGACGGCGACGCCCTTGGGGTACGCGAGCTTGGCGTCTCGGGCGAGCGCGCCGTCGCCGCAGTGCGCCTCGTCGCCGGGCAGGCAGCGCTCGCCGGAGCCCACCACGGTCTCCCAGTTGCGCTCGGGGTCCGAGTAGTCGTCCGTGTTGCGGACCTTGATGATCTGGTGCGACTCGGGGTCCGAGATGTACAGCGTGCCGTCCAGCGGGGACAGCGCCATGTGGTACCGGTACGACACGCGCGTGGCGCTGGAAACGACAGGAATATAACGTTAGCAGGAGCAATGAAAGCCACGAGTATTAATGTACGTATATGTGAACACAATACTCACTTGAGTTTGACGACGGTGCGCACGGAGCCGTCGGTGCTGATCTTGCGCACAAGGTTGAAGTCCCCGACGTAGATGGAGCCGTCGGGCGCGGCGGCGAGCGCGACGGGCGCGAGCAGGCGCTGGCGCGGCGCGGCGCCCGCGCACTCGGCGCCGCACTCCAGCACGCGCTGCCGCCCGTCGCCCATCGTCGTGATGATCAGCCTCGGCTTGTGCTTCAGGTAGATGTTCGCGCCGTCGCCCTTTTGAAGGATACCTGGAACACGTTTCATAACGCATGATTCTTACATCCAGCGCTGGTCAGTTAGTGAAATTGATGATAAACAAGATAAACGCGTGGTCGCTTCCTACCTTCGTGGAAGTTGTATCTATGATGAATGTCCAGGTTCCACCCCCCGACGTCGGAAATGCTCATGTCGTGTCCGCTCAGCTTGGTGGTCTGCACGTTCCAGATGATGTCCTTGCAGTCGGTGTACTGGTAGCCCACCTTCACCAGCGCCGTGGTCACCCCGTACACTCTCTGGCGGTACACGTTCAGCCTGTTCCACGGGTACGTGAACTTGATGACGGGGTCGGCCTCGAAGGTTTTCTCGAAGAGGATGCCCTCGATAGTGATGCGGAGATGGATGAGGGCCAGCGTGGGAGGCACCTTCTCTGGCGTCAGCTGCAGCTGGATGGTGGAGAGGTAGCCGGCGGCGCGCGAGCTGTGGTACACCAGGTGCAGCCCCGTGCCCGGGATCTGGAGGCTCTCCTGCACTACCTGGAAATGTCACATACAAGAATTAAAAACATATCCTGAAAAAGGTATTTACATATTCTTTTAAATGTGAATATGATCGTGTTTGACCACAACCTGAAATGTGGCATACATTTTGTCTAGGTTTAAGCACGATTACCTAAAAGGAACCTCCAAATTATAAAAAGAGGAATTGAAAGCCCCTAACTTCTCAAAAAAACCAGAGACTCGGTAAGTGGTTTTCTTCCCAGTGGAAGGTTAAAGTGCAATATTTGTAGCGAAGGTTTGTAACGAGCACAGTATGGCAGCGTCCGGCGGTTACCTGTGACTCGGCGAGTATGGCGCTCCTGTCGGGGCAGGCGCCCTGGAACCCGTGTTTCCAGGTGGCCAGCAGCACGGGCTTCATGGCGTCGTAGTCGTGCGCCAGGCACGCCTGCGGAGCGCCCGCGCCGCCCTTCTCGTCCGCGGTCGCCATGCGGACCTCGTCGATGATCACCACCTGCAACCACACGCCACCTCGCTATAAACACTGGGGAGGCATAATTGATTAACTTACATACTTTTGATTCGGGATAAAAAGTAGCCTGTGTGTGAATGTTAAAACTATCTCTATACTGGATTTCATTGAGATCGGTTTAGATGTTTGGTGATTGAAAAGTAGCAAACATATATTTACACAAAGGAGTAGGATTAACTCATAGTGATATAGCATGTTCTAGTCCTCGTCTGGTTAGCTCGTCCGGTCGAGAACTGGTCGCCAAGCGTTCCTCCGCCTTTACAGAGCCTATTCTCTCCCACAACTTGGTAATTTCAATAGTTTGACTTATAATAAACTTTTGTGCTTTCATGTTTGTGCCGGAGAGTACTGTTTCTAATGATATGAATGTAAGGCACTGCACACGGCGTGGAGGCGTGCCGCCAGGGGGCGTTATGAACGTGACGTCCGCGCCCGAGTCACAGGGAAATAAACTTTTAAAGGAAATAATTGAGTCGTAAAAAACGTAATACTGCTTTAATCGCCACTTCGCATGTTGGCGTCGCGAAAAAACTTTAAATTGCTTCATTCGGAGTTGAGTGGAGTGGTCGGGTTGATAAAGTGGTGTATCGAGATCCTGGCTAATGATGGGAGTCAGGTTCGATAACTCCGCGCCACGGTATCCTACAACGGCAAAAAAGACACATATTTCGAAGCGCATATTTGGGATATTTGTATCTCTTCATACTTTAATTAATAGGAAATATCAAGGTCCACATTGCTAGTGCAACGCTGGAGTTAATAACGTTGAGACAGGTGGGATAAAGTGAGTGTGACATCGGTTAGTGAGTGTGAATTGGCTGGATACGTAACACCATTCAGCGCTCATCATCAGCCATGAGACCCGAACCTCTGCACAAGTTATCTGTTGAGTACCAGTACCTGACTGGACAAATTTCGTTACCTCGAGGTCGAGCCAGACAAATATGGCGCCGTGATCATCATTGACATTGTATTTCTGTAATTTGTAATTGACATTGTAATTTGTAGTTTGACTTGCCCTATATGACGCGATGTCATAAGGTAAATATCTATCTATTCTTATCTAAACATTACATTTGAGTAGACTGTGTCACGGTGGTCCAGTACGCTCTACTAAGAGCTCCCGGCCAACAGAGTGAAACCAAAGTAAGCGGAGTGAGCAGGTGGCGAGTACTGACCTCGTTCCAGGGCACGTAGACGACGTGCGAGGAGCGCTTGAAGGGCGCGCGGCCGAAGTGCAGCGTGACGGCGCCGCCGCCGTTGACGAGCAGGTCGAACCAGCCGTCGTCGCGCGTCAGCGTGAACCCCTCCAGCGGCGTGGCCGTGGACACGCGCACGCCCACCAGCGCCGCGCCCAGCGCGCTCGCCACGCGCCCGCGGACCACCGCCGACCGGCTGCACAACCACACCCGCTACACTCACTCGGCCCGGGGGCGGACAAACACTAGTAGCCCCCCCAGTAAACCGTTTCCAGTTTGTGTTATGGTTGATAACACGACTCCATACCATACCACATATACATACTTTTTATAGATACAAATTTAACACCCAGACCGATTATATTTTACAGAGATTTATTGTGTATTTGTATTTATATAGCTAATAGCTCTAATATTCTAGCAGTCTCACTAGCAGATTTCTCAGGATGGTAACTTCGATACATCGTGTCAGGGTGTCTGGTGTGGGCAGGTGGTGTACACCACGCACTGGACGGTAGCTGGTCATGAGGGAATCTACGTCGATACCTTCATTATCTACGGTATGCTATTGTGGAGTGATTACATTTGTCGGTTCACTATCTACGTTTATGTAGGTATTGTTCTACATCACTACTTTACCCTTTACAGTTACGGACAATGTTTAATATGGTAGTAAATGTAAATACATACACGGTATAAATAAAAAGCGAAACACAAGTTCACAGGACACATGAAGGACACACACACTACGGCTACAGGAGACATGCATATATATACATAGATACGGTAGGTAGGTATACGGCAGTTGATGGAATGTACATATATATCGGAGGCGACGTGTAGGTAGGTATATACAGGAGACACAGGAGGCACACCCACGTGACTTACCTCGTGTTGAAGTGGTTCCAGAACATACTGCGCAGCGTTAGGAAACCGAGAGAAATGACAAACAATGAGTTATCATCATCAATACTGTTAGTTCAGAAGGAGCAGCATGCAGGGCCCGGCCGGGCCGGCGCCGGCACCCCGCCGGGCCGGCGCCGGCGAGGAGCCGGGCCGGCGCCGGCGAGGAGCCGGGCGAGCCGCGTTACGAAATAAGGAAGAAAAGCGTCGTGTTACGAATCTTAGTAAATAAAACATTAGGATCGACTGGGGCACAACATTGCGTACTTCATATAACAGATAGTTGTATTCGGAAATCGTTAGTATTGTTAGACATTTAGCTAGCTCCGGGCGCGGCCCGCCGAGCCCTGACTGCCCGGGTGGCAGGCTCCCTGACCTCGTGACGTCAGAGTTCAGGTCGGTCAGCGCTTAGCGAGCCGCACTATCGTTTAGAAGGAAGTCGGACAGAGAACACGGAACACGGCCAGACCTTTCGTTGAAGGTCTCCTGCTTGGCGTAGTTCTGCAAGCTGCCCTCGTCGATGAGGAACTTCATGCGCTCGAAGAAGGAGGCGGTGATGGCGGGCGGCTGCTTGCGGAGCAGGATGTCGATGGGCTTGGGCGAGGACACGCACAGCTGCGAGCCCTTGCACGCCGCGCTCGCGCAGCACTCCGGGTCCTCGCAGTCCACCAGCCCGTCTGCAAGCACACGGCGCGCCACGGTTACCTCGCGAGTATGCGTGCGGTTGAGAGCCACCGCTCGGATCGATCGGAGCTTACCTTTGTCGTTGTCCTTGCCGTCGTCGCAGATCTGTTCCTTGAGCGTGGTGCAGTCGGGGCCGTCCCAGCCGTCGAAGCACTTGCACTCCCAGCGGCCGTCGTTGGCGACGCGGCAGTTGCCGTGGCCGGCGCAGGCGCGCGGGCAGCCCTCCAGCGTGCAGTGGCGGCCGTTCCAGCCCGACACGCAGAGGCAGGTGCCGTTCTTGCACTGGCCGTGGTCGGAGCAGCGCGCGTCGCACAGCCGCAGCGAGCAGAACTCGCCGCTCCAGCCGGGCGCGCACACGCACGCGTCGCCCGCGCAGCGCCCGTGCGGCCCGCACTCCAGGTCGCAAACCTCTGCACACAGATACCCTCGCTTGTACACTTTTCTTGGTAAATCTGATTGGGCCAGGTTAAACTAGTAACTTAAGCGATTCAAATTGGAATGTATGTAATAGCTATGAAACACGAATGAACAAACCTTTGGAGCAATCGTCGCCGGACCAGCGCGCGTGGCAGGAGCAGGTCTGCGTGTCGACGTCGAAAGTGCCGTGTCCGGAGCAGTCGGGCAGGCACTGCAGCGCGTCCTTGTCCATGGTGGCGCAGTCGAGGCCCTTCCAGCCCTTCTTGCAGACGCAGGCGCCGTCGATGCAGAAGCCGTGTCCGGAGCAGGTGGGGTGCGGGCAGTCGGGCTCGGCGCAGAACTTGCCCTTGTAGCCGCGCACGCAGGAGCACTTGCCGTTGACGCAGTGGCCGTGGCCGCTGCAGTCGGGCACCTCGCACTCGTCGTGCCGCAGCGAGCACTCCTTGCCCTTCCAGCCGGGGTTGCACTGGCACTCGCCGTTGATGTACTCGCCGCGCTGGCTGCACAGCACCGGGCACACGCCTGCAACACGGACCGTCACACGTGAACCGGCTGTCTGCAGAGAACGGACTCACTACTAGTCCACGACTTCAAACTTACTTTTGCTGCAGTCGTCTCCGCCGAAACCCGGCTGGCATTGGCAGTGCCCCATGAGGCACTCTCCCTTGCCGGAGCATCCGTTGGGGCAGTTGTGCGTCATCTCCTCGGCGACGACGGCCACGAAACTGATCTCCTGAGGGTCACCGTCGTCGTTGTACAGCGAGAGGAACCAGTGCCCCTGTTCCATGTAGTGCGTCACTTCTTTCTTTACGGACGGCTGCAATTAAAGACGTAGAATTAGTATTCATAGGCTTTATAAAAACGGATCCAATAAGGAAAGGAAAGTACACGTACGTGCGAAGCCCTGGTGGTCCTGGCCTTGAACCCGCTGAGCACCTCCAGGAAGTGGTACTGCGTGTGCGTGGGCAGCGCGTTGCGGCGCGCGTACACGCCCACGGAGGCGCCGCGCGGGATCATGTAGTCGAACTTGACGTACGACGCTTGCGACTGATAGAACTGCATGTTCCAGTAACTATATGGAGGGATTTCTTTTGATAATTTTTCACCTAAAGTAATTTGTTTGAAGGTCGTCCCGTCCGGAGGGAACGACTGGGCGGGGAACGTCCGCGCACCTAAAACGGTAAACGCCGGATTAGAATCGATGGCATCGATACAATATGTGGTATCATTTCACAACATCATGCGATAATGTGGTGACCTACGAGTATAACTACTGCCTGCAACTACATGCACATCTCATCTACAATCTACAGTGTACGAGTACAATCTGACATAGTCTTATATCTACTTCTACATGAAGTACTTTTATGGCAACAAAGTTCATTGTATACGAGTACCATGATAATCCCATAAGCTCGTGCGTGTAAAGCCCCCACCAATGTGAAGTTAGACTAGAGATATACATGCATTTAGTTTGTTAGTGAAACCGATAGTTTGTTTTAGAGAAACCCTATCACCTATTGATGGTGGTCGTGAGCGTTAGTAGGTTACGTCTGATCGTATTGAAGTTCAACGACCTCACCTTCCAGAATGAGAATGGGTGGAGGTTCAACCTTTGGACAAACACATTGTATTTCAGTGGTCGGAGCTTCAGAGTTGGTTTCCGTAGTGGCGTCAGTGGTCGACATGGCGTCGGTCGCGGAGGACACTAAGTCGGTTGTGGATATTGTCCCTGGTGGAGTACTGGAGGTGGATACCTCAGCACTCTCTGTGGGATCAGTGTCAGTAGATTCCGTCTCGAACGTACTCGAAGGATCGGTAGTGGTAGTTGCAGTATTGTTGTCGCCATAATCATCGTAGAAATTATCTGCCGAGTTACTTTCGCAACTCGGACAAGAGCACTCGCAGCTTCCTCCGAGTTCCTCCACGACGTGGGTCGTTTTATCCACATTCATCGTACCCTCTACCGTGAACGGTTTGTTAAAGTTAGAAGGCAGGGTGGGCTCGGCATCCATCGGCGTTATTTTAACGGACGGGATTTCGTTCGAGTCGCTCGCTGTCGGTACTGTTAACGTAAACGAATATATCGGCTTATAGGCTGCGTTTTGAGCGTCGTCGCTGCTTATGGTAAGGTTAATCAACACATGTTTTGGGTTAGGCACATCGGATGTTTTAGTTTCAGCAGTATTGACAGTGGTTTCCTCCGTGGTGAGGACGGTGCTTGCGTCACTGTGCATAGTAGTAGTGGTAGTGGTGTTGATCTCTATGTTATTATTAGTGACCACCGGCGGGAGCGACGTGCTCGCGGACAGCTCATCTTGCGCGGCCAGCCTGTCTGTAGTAGCGACAACAGTTATATCTTCTACAGATGGTGTTGTTATTGGAGTTTCTGTGGTGGTTATTGGTTCGGTGGTGCTGGGTAGAGGTGCAGCAGTCACTGCTTTCGAAGTGCTTTTGATACTACTATCGTAACGAAACTTTTCAAGGTCTTTTCTAGTTTCGTAGGAATCGAGGTTAATGTTTATATCTTCATTGACTTGTTTCAGTCTTGTTAGTAATTTCATGTACTGAAGCTTTTGTAATCCATAAGAATAAATCGAGGGAAATGAGTCTCCTTGCATATTCTCAGGATCGTAAGCGATGTTATCTTTAACCGTGATCACATTAGGTTTGTTAGTCACCAACTCGGTCGTTCGCTCCGGACTATGAGAATTAGTTATTTTGTTATCATTATGTCCCACTCTATCCTTTATCTCGTGTATGTCTCCGTTAGTGCTCGCATCTAACACAACATTACTGTAAACGGTAGGAGTGTTTTTAGTTGATGTTATCGTGGTATGTTCAGTAGCGGTGGCTTGAGACGTTGAGGTCGACTCTACTTTAGTGGTGGTCTCTTGTGTTATTGCGGTCGATGAAGACTCTAGTGCGGGTGATGGCTCTAGCGTTGTTACGTCACCAGTATTAGATACACCGACATCACTAGACACAGAAGCGAGAGGTGGCGTGTCAGGAGGCGGCCCCACACCATGCGGGAAGCTAGCGCTGAGAGGAGGCGGAGCGGAGTCATGCACACTATCTACGGAAGGCGCCGGCTCGGCGGGAGGGACAGAAGCATGCCCGCGGGGCGCCTGCGGAGGGGCGCTCCGGCGGCGCCGCGTGCGCGCGTTACCTGCGCCCGCGCCGCCCGCCGCGCTCGGCTGCACGCGCGACACCGACTTGTTCGACTCCAGCGTCGTCGCCTTCGACGCCGGGAACAGCTCCGTCGACTCCCCCACGAGCACCGTGCACGCCTTCGAGTTCTGGTACGACCAGTTCACGAAGTATGACGCTGCGGACAAACATTACGTGAAGCGACAGGACTGCGACTATCCGCTCAGAATCATCATTGTCATCGGTCACAGCCAGAAATGTAAAACTCCTCACCGGTTACAATATGTTAGTAACTTGATTTAAGCCAAACAATAATACGGCTTAACGATCCTTTCGGGAGTTTGTGTCTAACTCAAAGTTAAAACAAACGAATTAATTATGATCGTGTCGATACTCTTCCCAGAAATCTTATTATTGTTATTTTTTGTTTCGCGGGATTGAGTTGGCAATAAACAATGGGAAGGGTTTATTTTTTACTGACATATTTCTCACACTTCTTCCTGGTTAGCCCAATACTAAACTATGTTATAATTGGTATTCACAGCCGGTATACTCCATATACATACATAAATACTTTATATCGATACACATCCCACACCGACAGTCAACAAATTTAATTAATCACAAAGATGTTGGCCATACTGGGAATCGAACCCGGGGCTTTCTGTTCAGCAGTCTGATATTGTAACCCGATAGTGGAAGAGAAGAGAAGGAGTGCCGACCTGACATGTAGGAGCAGAGCGCGAGCAGCAGCACGAAGAGCAGGATGAAGAGGATGGCGGTGCAGCGCCACGAGCAGCGCGAGGACAGCCCCTTGCGGAAGTGGAAGCGCGGCGCGGAGGGCGGGAAGTGCGAGGCGCGCAGGGCGGGCCGCGCCGCCAGCCCGTACGCCGCGCCGCCCGCCCCGCCCGCGCCGCGCTCCAGCGACCCCGCGCCCTTGCCCGGGCTGCTGCACGCCGACGCGCACTTGTACTCCATGCACGCCGCCTTCTGCAGCTCCCCTGCACACACACACGCTGCGTTACACTATGTGCTGACACAGCCCGCCACGGTAACATGATATATAGCAACATGATAACTTCACCGAGATATATCCAGTGAGTGCGACCTGCAATCGTACATTTGCTGAGGTACCGCTGTCTTCTCTCAGCCGAGATTTAAGCGTGAAGCGCAGCTATATTTCGCCTCCAAGGAGAATAATTGTAGATAAAGTCAAGCGCATATGAAGCTGTCTAGTGTAGCCTACGACGACCGTTATTAAAAAAAATGTGATCCGTCACGGGACGCCTGGCAGATGTGAAACATCGACATTATTTTGTGATACGAACGCCGTGGTGACGCGTCGCCAGAATTCGGTTTACGTGCGGCTATAGATGTTTCACACCAAAACTGTGTTTCACATATAAAGGGCTCGAACTTGAGCACAGTTGACAATAAGCGATATTGCGATGTGCGGTGCCAAGCACTGGCAGCTACTAGCTCGGAGAGGAGGGAGAGGAGGGAGAGGAGGCCGACCTGAGGGCACGTAGAAGTTGCCGGAGGGGGTGCGCACGAGGCAGGCGGGCTCGAAGTCGGCCAGGTCGGCGGGGTTGCCGGTGATGCGGCCGTTCAGCCGCGGCATGGTGGGGTTGCGCGGCGGCACATCGGGCGGCGCGCGCGCCTCCAGCAGGCAGCCTGCGCAACAAACACACAAGCTTTTTTATTTTTTACTCACGGCTGGTTAACTCCATACTGAACCATTTCTAGTTCGTATCATAGTTGCTAACGCCACATACATACATATACATACATACATATTTTATATAGCTACATATTTAACACCCAGACCAACAGCTTACAAATTTAGTTCAACACAAAGATGTTAGCCGTGCCGGGAATCGAACCCGGAACCTTCTGGTTGGCAGTACCGGCATGATAACCATTACGCCAACGAGATTGTATTTCCATACTACTACTACTCTTTACGTGACACGGGTTTTAGTTATTCTAATATTATCTATGTTCTAATATATAAAATTTCTATGTCACAATGTTAGTTTCTAAAACTTAAAATACTATGTATTCTCATGTTGTAACTAAACAGTGAAAATAAAAAAGTATGATCGGCGCAATGAAACACACAACGAGCGGTATACCACTGGTTTATTCTTAATTATATAAATATTTCACAATAAATAGTAGTGATTCTGATTACGAGGAGGTATCTCTGTAAGATGTCAAATACATTACACGTATATATTTTTTAGTCTGTCATCAAATTAAAATAAGATTTATCGCATTGCAGTTGTACAGTAGGAGCTTGTGACGTCACAAGCCTGTAATGTTCGTACTATAACGTGTTACTACGTCTTATATCTTTATTGTTATTGGTGTTTGGCACAAATGAACGTTGAGCAATTTGATTAATCCAAAATACGTCAGCCTACTACTATAGTAGGCTTCCTATAATAGTAGGTTTACTATTTGATAGTTAGGTAAGTTCTTTCGTTCACCAATACGAACAGACAGCTGGTGTGGTCAACAAATTGAGCGGGTGTGTGAATAATGTGGAGAATAGTTGAGATTAATAAGTGATTGTGTATGACGCTAAGGGCTGGCTGGTCGCAGAGCGTCGCGCCGCCTCCTGGCTTCATACCGCCAGCTAAACACGAAGTGAGCAAGCGCGGAGGCCGCTCTATAAATTGCTTTTAAACCATTATTTGTGAAGTTAAAGGCTTTAGCGAAATGAAACGCCGCGGCCCGGCCGACCATTAGAACAGGGAAAAATTTAATTAATTCTATCACGAAAATTTACAAGTTCAAAATTCAATTAACGGAGAATATCGAGTAGCTTCGTGGCTCGCTAAGACATCGACCGCACAAACCTCTCGGAACGATTATTGTTATGATTAAACACATTTTATGAAAAGATCGCTTAACCACAAGCATCATAATTTACTTTGGACGAAGGTGTAGCGTGCCTAGTCTGGAGTTCTTAGCTTTCCGGATGCCTATATGCTCGAGTAGAGATGGCAGTGACAGGGAACGGAAGATCTAAGTGGTGTTTAAGATCCGTCTCCGCCGGTAGCGACCCCTATAACAACTTTTGATCTTCCACCAATTTTAAGGATTCCTCGGAGCGTTGATTAATTAATTTATTGTGCGGCCCGATGTAGCCGCAAGAAAACTCAATTAATTTTAAAAGGGTTTTTGTGTTGTTTTTTTCTCGATCGAGTGTCCCCTCCCGCGCCGCACCCCCCTCGGGAAGAATATGGCGAACTTCGTCGATAATATCGCGGCCGCCCTTTGTGGTCGCGCCCTTTGTGCTCCACTCCTACTAATTACACATTAATGAATTTATTGAAGCGACGCTCTGTCCGCCGGACGAGCAGCTCCCGGCTCGCCGCGCGGCGCTCGGTGCTGGGTGCTGGCGGCACGTCGCGCCGACACTATCTATTCCTCACCAACTTTATGATAAGATCCGTTCCCTGCGTATCTGTTACTTATGAATAGGGCTATTACCGGAGGAATTCTCCGACTAGCAGGCCGCCGTAAGCCGATATCCCTTTGAGAGACAAGTGAAGGAACTACGAACGATTTGTTTCAAAGTATCGTGTGTCAAAGGCTCACAACCCCCTGGCCGCCCCCCGCCGCCCCCGCGCGCCCGAGGAAGAACCGAATCACCGAATCCCTCGGCTAATTTAAGAGGACAAGCGTAGTCATTAATACACACGTCAGTCGTCGTGCTACTACTAAATGTGGCCCATTTATATCCGCGCTCCGGCTGGGAGTTATGGTAATCGGAGCACTCGTCCTTTGTCTGTAATGGCGGGTAATTACCGGCGCGGCGGGCGGCGCGCTGCCGACTCGGCCCGCCGCGGTGCGGGGTTCGACGCTCGTTACGCGACTCGTCCCAACTTTAAAAAGGGAACGCGATTTAGAACGTCGCCGAGGGACCAGTCGCCGGGAACCGGAACAAACTTGCTTTCCCTTCCCTAGTGAACTTCGCTCGACCTTTACGTTGGTGTCCCCGCGCGCCCGCTCACCTGCCGCGGCCCTACATCATGGTGTGGATACAGCGCGCTGCATCAAGTCGAATAACAATCGGATAAGCGCCAACTATCCGTATTCCGGTTCGTTTGGTTTTATATTTCCCGCGGCATCTGGCAGCCGCCTCCCGCCTCCCGCCTCCCGCCTCCCGGGAAGCTCGCTCTTATCGAGAGATAAAGCGGCGTGTTGCGGCTCAGTGGCGGGCGAGCCCACTCCGCCGATACTACGTGATTTCTTATTGGGACGGGGAAACAAGCGAACGGTAATAAAGTGGAGCGGTTTACACACCGCCGGTACCAGCTCATTCCACGTCTCTTACAACAATAAGATAAAAATCCCGCCTGCCGCCGTTTTCCATCTGTGTTACAACTATTTGTAAAAAATAGTATAAACACGCGTTACGCGATGTTACCCGCCTGTATGGCACTGCATGCCGTGCTTAGGTATGTCGCCAACTACACATGATATATATCGCTTGTTGAACAAACTCAGCTAACACAATACACTCCCCACAATAAGTTCGGTGGAGGTTCCTTGTTTATGCAGATTAATATCGGACGCATAGTTCGGGGCGCGGCGCACGTTCCGAGTGTCGATTCCCCGATTCAGATTTAAAATTTAGCGGCGAAGTTGTGCGGCTGCCTGCGATGTTTATACGAGAGCTGTGCGATTTATAGCCGAGAACAATCGGCAGGTCGGTCCGGCGTCGCCTGACTTCGTTTTAATTAGCGGCCATTCATCGCGGAACAATCCGCTCCTCCGACGGACCCATTATCGGGAACTTTTCGATAGTCGAAAAAGGTGTATTCAAAGTTCCGCGATCGGGCGCCATTGTCGGCGCTGTCTGCCGCCCGGTGCGAGCGCCGAATTAAACTACTCCGTGCTGAATAGCCATCTCGCCTCTCTTAGCGTTTCCTTTGCGATCTATAGCGGAAGGCTCGGGGCATTATTGAAAGGCTCCGAGAGCATTAGCGACACTGGAAACCCGAAGGACGGTATCTGCGGGACATCGCCCATTATATATGCGTATACATATGCTACACCCGGTCGAGGGGAGGCCGCTGTATGGCCGCCGGTCGCGAGCCTTCGGAGCCAAAGTATATTTAACGGCCATTAGCAAATCATCTCGTTTGTACTTAGATTGGAGGCGTGCGAAGCGACGCTCGCGATGCTGCAGTCCCGACTTGTGAGTTCGAAACATCTCGTGCTCCCTGTTAGCGTCGCAACGTGTACGTCGACTTCGTTAAAGGACTCTGGGCTTTATCAAAGTGCACAGAGCGGCTATGTTAGCTTGCTATTCGCGGGCGGAGTCAGCCGCGCCACGCGACCGAGCCCGCTAGCCGAAAGGATTTGGAGTATATTATAGAATGCGGTGATACGGCGGGCGGCCTCCTCGCCGCGATAAGGAGAAGCGAGTACGTCACGCGACCTGACCAGTGTCCGCTATATTTATGTTGCGCTCATTTCCTGATAGAAGCGGCGGCACCGGCCGGCCCCGGCACGGCAACCGGCACTATGCTAATGCATTAAATAATGTATCTATTTGAACATACCATGACTAGTATCTATAGTCAGATTTTGGAACCACCTGTTTTTGGAAGAAAATCAATGTAAATGTCAAAGAAATGAGAATAATTCTTGGATTTGAGAGATAAGTCAGTATAGTAATAAGTCGTATAGCAGCACGGTCTGAGTGTACGGGGAGATTACCGGCGGATAGTAAAGGGTAAGTGCAACGTTAGAGCTCGTTAGTGGCGGCCTTCATTAGTGTTTACTAAGAAAACGGATAACTTGTAGTTATCCGGAGAGCGGCCGGCGCCAGGTCACGTGATACTTACACTATTCTATTACCTACATTAATTTGTTTTACCTCTAACAGTTTTCTTATGGATTGCTTTAAATCCCATCAATTACATTTACTCAAATGTATGAAATGGTTATTGCCGTTTTGATATCCGCTGTAGGTTCATACGTAGCTCTGTCCTCACGTCCTGTGGAGTTGTCGGAGGAGCAGGCTCGGAGTGTGTGTACCCGGGAGCTGGCCAGCACGCAGTATGAGAGCGCTAATGAAGGCGGCTAATGGCCACAACACCGCCGCCCCTCTCCATCGACCTCACTATCTCCGCGAGCATATTTCTTTGTCTAAATCCATTAAATTAATTACGGCCATTCCGAGCGCCGACTCCCTATTTATTAGGCTCGTTATCATTCATTGAATCACCGGAGAGCCGCGCTCCGTGATGGATTCTCCTTGCATCCATAGGTGTCAGCCGGCGGCATTCCTCGCGATATTACTCCGCGGGGGCGGGACAGCACACAATGTGCGAGGTGGAACTAATCAGGGCGAGGGGAGTCCTTGAGTGATGCCGTGACCGATCCGCCGCGGGGCGCGGGGCGCGGGGCGCGGGGCGCGGGGAGCGGGCCGGCCACTGCCACTGTTCTATACCAAGATTTATTCCCTCTCTTCATTTCGCGTCATTGAAATTTCCTTTTGTGTTTCCGAGGGTATCTGTCACTCGTCCGATAACGGCTTGGCATAGCGACCCCCCCCCGCGGTCACAGATCACGTGAAATAGAAACAAAGCGACACGCACCTCCAGATAAATGTCTCCAGATAGCGAGCTGTTATCTCTGCTCGGGGAGGAATAATGCAGATTCATTTGGCGTTACGTCTTAACTTTTGTCACAAGTTCCCTCCCCCTTCCGCTAATGAACGATTCACAATTGGGATTCGTCGAGAATTGATGTTTTGTATAATTGCTCGACACCGGCGCTGTTCCCGGCGACAGGAGGACAAATGGAGCTCGTTAGCTGTGCTGCTGCTGTACTGCCTCACTGGACACTCGGAGAAACCTTCTAAAGGTGGCTGCAGTCTAGATTAGACCAACGGCATTTGTTATAAGACTTATGAGAAAACACACAGAAATACTTCTCCGTACATCGTGAGCAGCAAACTTTTTGTCGTGAGTTACGAAAGATCGCAAAACAAAAGTGGTTTAGACTAAAACCAACCTTAAAAGTTAAGCGTTAGTTATCAGTAACTCTCTATACCTTGTGGTGTAAAGGTGTATGCACATCAGCCCGAACCGAATGCACCTAACGAATCATAGTAAAAGACACTTCCTTTATGGACAATAGATTCGGACGATGCGACGCAGACAAGTGTGCGAACTTTCATGAGACTTCATAAAATAGGGTTTTAAGTTAGTTAAGTCCCGATCTGGCAGACTCGGCCTGCCGGCGGGCAAAGTCGGGGTGCGTCGTGTATGGTGTCACGCGGCTGTACAAAACGCGTATGTTCCGTCGGGATTTTTTTGAGCGGAAGCGCCACCCGCGATATCCCGATAGAGATTGATGACGTTAGCACCCCGCCCCCGCCCCCGCCCCGCCCCCGCCGGCGGTCACAGCGCGCGATTACACTCCCCCGGGAGCCGCGCGACTATCCAGATTACACTAGTGACGGACGTGTGTACCTCCATCACCCGCACCGCGGCGCTAACCATCACTACACGCCGGCGCAAGCTTATAACCAAAATGAAGCATTTAAGTTATATGAAAAACTTGTAAGTGAGGCACTTAAAATATCAGTGAAATATAAAAAATAATAAGTTTCCAAGCGATCCCTCGATGTGCATTTTTTATGATGAATAAGCTAAGTATATAATAAATGAAGTAGCGAATGACCGGCGGCGGTACAAGCGAACGGCAATGTGTTACTTGTTACCGTGTGAGCGCACTAACTACTTATATTATTCTTATGTCGCTATTCTATGCATACCATAGTCTACCAAAGTTGGGCAACAACCCTGTCAGTTATTTGGGTTCATGTAATGTTTAGCCATTTAATCAGTTATAGTTAGAATAGTAGATTACATCTTTTAAATTTTGACGTTAATCATACTATTTCAATATTTCGATGAGTTTTTAAATATGCCTATAATCGAGTTCTATATATCTTGTCTACAGCTCGGTACTAACTATTACCTTGTGTAACTGTCAGGAGCGGTTATAATCCCGCGTGTACAAGTGATGCACTGTCTACTAGTGATCGGCCAGCACCACCGCCCGCACCCGACGCGAGCTGTGAGCGGGCGGTGTCGGCGCATGACAATACCGCGCTTCCACAATAAATCAGCGCGCACTCCGCTTGGCGGCTTATTTGCATTCCGGCGGGAAAAGTCCGCGGCGGGAGTCGACGCGGCGTCGACAGGTGTGCGAGCTGTCATATCGCCATTCCGTTTTTGCGGATCGTCGCGCGCCACGTGATTGATGGCCACCGCGCTCCGATCCCGCGGCCCGCTGCCAGTGCTGCCATATCTACATAATATCGTTTAAAAAGCCCCCTGCGATAGAGCGGCGGATACCTTCAAAGGGTTCGCGCGTAACTTTTTTCCAGTAAAGTAACGTAATGCCGAGTCAGCGTGACGAGGAGATATCCGGGAGCACCACCGGCCGGCACCGGGCGGCACCGGCGGGTCGAGCGCACTCAGCGCGCGGCGAGCTTTGTCCCGGAGATGTAGGCTGTGCATTAGCGAGGGTCGCCCTTCTTACCGTTATCCTCGACACACACAGAACCCCACCGGACGCGGAGGGTTCCGCGGTCACGATTAACCGCATGTCATTTTGATTAATACACACAATCATTGTACATCCGCCGCCCGAGCTCGCTGTGGGGCTCCAAGTGAATACATTATATTCAGTCCGCTTCAACAAACACTCGCGGTGAATAGTTTAGTGCAAATATTTGCGTTAGTTGTAATTAATTGGTGTTGCGTTATGATATGAGTGGAGTAGCGCCCGCCGGCCCGGCGCCGGGTTCAGGATACATTAGTACACGACCTACCCCGGACCCTGCCTGGCCGGACCATCCATCTCGCACCGTCGGCTGCGAATGTAACATTGACGAACGATGCCCTTCAATATGGGAGATGACACAATGCGATGACCCCGAACCCATTCTTGGTAAGAGCCCCAGTAATAGTTTCCCCGCCCCCGCCCCAGCCCGGCGGCTCTCCACATGTTATCGCTCGGGGTGCGGGGTCACCGGGACGTATTTGATGCAAGCGTGAAGGATGGATGGCCCGCCGTGTGCTGGAGGATGGACGCGGGATTTGTGTACGTATATTTGTATGAGAGTAGTGTCGTGCCGCGTGGGACGAGCGGGACGAGTGGGACGCGGCCGACATACAGGCTAGTTAGGGCAGTGACGGGCGCGAGCGCTGATGACGTCATCCATCACGGCGGCTGACAGCGGCCGCACTTGCAGCCGACGCGGCGTTACGCGGACAGGTTGTACCACTATATGTATGTAGGTAAGTATTTTATATTTAGAACAACAAAAAAACAGTCAGACGAGTAATTGGTTTTTATGTTTGTAATCGTTCATAATTTTCTGGACTTTATATTTTACTCAAACCTGTGTTCTCAAAGTGACTTAAATATGGGGATTGAGTGAAATGCATAAGATAGAGCGAGGCGGCGACGGGCCGAGTGTCCAGTGTGAACCTGACCTACCCGGCTCCATCTATACTTGTTCGAGGCGTATTCTACTAACGTCCCATTAGGAAGGGAAGTGAGCACAAATAACGCGGAGTATAAACGAGATCTAGACACTAAATAAAGGCTCCGGATTAAAACGACGTCTTCGTAAGAAACGAGCGCGGAGGCGAGCGCTGAACACTAATCTCTCGGTTGAACGTACTAATCTTTGGGTCAGAAGTTTACTTGACTAAAGCCGTAAATACGAGAGCAATCGAGAATCAGGTAAAATAAATCCCTGCAATTGTTGGTACCTGAGGTAAACAGTGTGGTAATAGAGTGAACCGGTTCCTTATAGGTAAGCGCACTCCACACCATAAAACACTAGATACATCGTTTATCATCAGGTAAATTGTTATCAAGCGGAAGCGTAGCTTGTGTATAAAAATGTGCACGTGATAGCGAGTGCAGCAGTTAGTTCGAGCACGTGTCTATCTCTAGGCATTCACACCGCCGCGGTTTATGTTTTCATAAATTTCCGTTTAGATCAATATTGTACATTCTCGCGGCGCGGCGATGGGGATTTGCAAGTTGGCGCTTCTCCCTCGATTTTTTTATTCCCTCACGGGTTTCCCGCCGATAAAATGTTTATGGAAATAATGTTGTGAGGAGCGTGAGCCGCAGGTAGCGAGTGCACAGTTATAACGTTTATCTTAACATGTCGCGGGAGAAATTGGTTGTATCAAATACTCATCTTCAATATCTTCCCACTGTATCTACTATTCCCAAGTATTCTACAGCAGGGCCTACAGTAACTGTAGTCCTGATGTAATGTGTCCATGTCTTCTGCATGGTCATCCACCGTAAGATTGTCCGCATCAACCCTAGCTAACTGCGACGGTCGTCAGGTCCGGTTAGCCGAGTTGCCGTATCACTTTTTGAGTGTCGGTGTGTGCCGCCACCGGCCGCGCCGAGCCTCGGCTACCCTGTCCACGTCAGTTAAACGTATGCAAGTCATAGCTGTCGATTATTGCTCTATCTCACTCACCAGCACCGGGAAATAACATTACAAAAATATTGTAAACGTCGCCCCCTATGTGTATGTAAGCGCAACACATAATTCAATCGGCAGCTCTCCGTACGAGGCGCGCAAAAAAAGATAAATAATTTGAAGCAATTTGAATAAAGCCACAATTTGGCGCGCGAGCTGCGAGTCTTACAATTTAATAGAAGTTCAAAAGGCGCGCTGATTCCGCCACAATTCCATCAGCTTAGCGAGATCCCGCGCATTATGCGTATAAAACGCGGTTATCGCGCGCGTCCCGCCCGCGCCCCCCGCCCCGTACCACGCGCGCCCGCGCCGCCGACCACTAAGTACATTGCCGTGTCGCTTCCGAAACTATGGCGTATGGTCGCGGCGGACGCGCGATGTAATGCGAGCGCTTGTTTGTGTCGCGGCGTTATACCGCCGCGCCTGGGCCTCGGAACTACTAGTAGTAATACTGCGGACACAAACTTGAGAAACATTTCCTTACGTTGGCTGCATAGCGAGCGGCAAACACTGGCATTAAAATACACGAGCAGAGTGCGCTCGAGGTGTAGATATTTATAGTTTCAATTAGCGGGCAGGCGCGGCCGCATGACTCACTATACTTTCTAAAAAATATACTTCTCGAGGAAACTCGTAGTCGCAGCGCAGTACGGCAACAAACACGGATTGTAAATTAGCGCGCGAATAAAATTGATCGCGCGAACATAACGACAGTATAAAGCGATCGTCGGCGAGATTTAATCGGTCGCTGGAAGCGGCTCGCGGCGCTCGAGCGACAATAATCAACGCGTAAAAACATTTAATGCGACCACTTTGAAGAGTGCGATTTGCTGAATACGATTCGGGCGGAACAATTAAGCCGATTCAAGCGAGTCGGCGGGCCGAGGGTGCGGGGCGGGAGGGGGGAGGTCAGTATTTAGCGACAATTACGTCGCATCACCGGCCATTGTCCGCCGGCGATTAAGCTCCGAACACAATAGCTCCAATCTGACCTCCGGCGGAGCGAGCTCGGCCGCTTCCGCCGTAACTCGGCGCCGCGCGGAGACACGTCGTCACCGGCTGCGGAGTGTGCTCGGTCTGAACCAGTACCGGTGTCGAGCCAGCACCTCCGGCGGGTCAACTAGCACCGCCGTGCTCCCGGCGGGTTAACTGCCGCCCGCCACAACCCCTGTTGGCCCCGATATGTTTCCATTATATTCTCGTCCTCAAACTTTAAGTCTCGTAGGCTGACGTGTCCAAGCTCGCCCTGAACTGCGTTTGACTTATCTATGGAGCTCGTTGCACCTCATGTTTACTTCCAATGTTCTACTTATCCAAGCCTCGTCCAGTCCTTATCAGCTGATAACGGTGGCTGTAAGCTTTGCTAATTTATCTTGGAGTCGGTGCCGCGTGAGGTCCGCTAGTGTAATATAAGAAAAAATTCAGCGCGCGTGTGCCGCGTGCTAGCGCTGGCTGCTACACGCTACGACGCCGCGTAGCAGTAGTAGAATGACGCGTAGCAAAATGCTCCCTACTTTAAAAATGAATTATCTTTAGTGAAAGCAGTGAACAATAGGTTTAGGTAAAGATTTGACTAACTTACAGCTGCTACCTACATGGGTACATTAATGTGGATATCATGACTCAATATTTAATCATGGCGTCCACTCCAAGTACCATTATCTCTCTTTATTATGTGTATCTCATTAGAACTAGGTGACTTACATACTAATTGGCACATAAAGTACGTGATGCTCACTAAATAGTAACTCTAAAATATTCAAAAGTTAAACTCACAACAGCACAAAGTAACACTTATAAGGTGAAAGAAAACAGCCTGGGGACCACATATACCGCAAACTAGAATCCGAAGACGTGTGTCATCCCCTAAACCATATTTAGCCAAGGTGGTGGATTATGACATAAATCTCTCTCTTATCAAAAGAAAGCCTCGGATGTAAAGCTGTAACAACAATGGGCTGCAAACTCTTACCATTCACCTAGGTTTTGTATTATAAACCAATAATAACTTTTTTTTAAGTAAAGAGAAAAACAAAATGGCTCAATCGCGGCTTACTACCCGCTGGATGGTAAGCCTCCGCGTTATCAGCCCCGAGCAAGCGAGTTTGTTTACCGTAATGTTAGAGCGCGGTGCTTCCTTAACTTGTTATCAAAGTTTGGAGTTTGTTAAGAGAGGAGAACTCTCCTCCGAGGCAGGCGGACTCCTCTTTCTCCTATGATGGGAGATTACAATTCTTTTTCTTAATTTATTATTCTTCTTATTTTTCGTATGAGCTAAGTGGCCTTGCTCAGGTGTCGAGAGTCTTAACCTCTGATTGTAGTAAGAGTAACTAGTTAATAATTTATTTATAGTTATAATAAGTAACACATATTTAGCGTGGTTGCAATCGCATCTTCGCAATCGATATATTTTCAGTATGGGGATAACATATATATCTAAACTATGTATTTAAGTATGTACTCGTAGTATATTCGTTGTGTTGTTGTAGAAATGGTTTAGTATAAGGTTAACCAGCCGTGTGTGAAATGCGTCCTAATAATATATATAAAAAATATAACATATTGATATTAATGTTCACAAAGCGTGGCATACTCACGCCATGTTGTGTAGTTACTTCTTAACTCTCAAACAGCCAAATCCATTTGTATGAAATTTTATACGGCTTAGCTATACTAGATTAACAAATAAGGCTATCTTTTGTTCACTGATAAATACCTCGGGGCGCTGCTAGTACTATACTATTGCTTGGTTATCAAAGATGTAGCTGCGGGATGATATCTGCAGCAATAAAGCAATGTAACTCCATCTTAATAGTGCGAAGTTAATTTCCCGCGCGACGGCGGCGCAGGCTCGCGAGCCGCCGCGCGAGTCTCCGCTGGCTTTAATTGGGATGCAACGAAGTGATCGCTATCCCCACTGTTGTTAATTATTGTCCGCCATTGTGAGAGGAGGATTTGACTTGGTACCGCTCTCATTGTTACACGACTCTAAATTGATGCTGAGAAAGCTTTCGAGTCACATGCGATAATAAATAATTAGCTTTTATCTAATTGCATGTTACAGAAATGTTTGCACTATTTATAAAGTCTTCGAGCGATGTCAAAGGCAAAGTCTTGAAATACTTAAAATTAAATTGTTGGCACTATAGATGGGTATCAGACTAAAGTAAAATGTAATAAAATAAATAATAATAATTTAGTATTATTGGTCATAACATGTAAACCTAGTTAGGTACCAATAAATTTTTTAAATTACAAAAAAGCTGATATAACTGTAACTTCAACATTTTGCCCATCAGTTTCTCAAACGAAATCCACTGCCTAATATATGTAACTAAGTATTCCAAGTTAGTATCTTCGATTACATCAATAACAAGTTTAAATATTTTTTAAAAGAATCACGTTACGTCCCGTTTTGTTGTCACCTCCTTACCGTAGGCCTAAGCAAAGTATCCTGTCTCCGGCTACGTGATAAAATACGCAAAACAAATAGTATATATACGAGTATATACAGACATTGCGTTGCGCGCGGTTCTAGCTGTAATATCACGATTCATTAATCACGCGATAAGAGCTGAGCCAACATTTATTTAGCGGAACACGTTGCTTGCTTCCTCGTGCGGCAGCTTTCCTTACGCGAGTATTGTGAAGCGGCCAGCGTCTGCCAACACCTGCCAACGGGACGCAAACATTGGAGCAAACGTTAGATGTGCATGATCACCCATCCAAAGACTGCCTCTCAATAATCGCGTCGGATGATGTTAATGTTTACACAAGATAATACAGATTTATTTTTAACTTTGAACAATTAAGTTTTAAGTAATCCTTTGAATCCTTATGATATCTAGTGTTCGCTGTAAGTTCAACTGATATTGCTATTAAGATAAAAAAAAAACAGAAATATAGTTATTAAATGTTATTTAAACGCATGTTTCAACAAAAAGGCAATACTAGCTGTAGGTAATAAGTACCTATGTACCCTTATATTATCGATGACGTACACAAATACATGTGACGTATGTTATTAGTAGCACTCGATATAAAGTTTTCCATGAAACCTGAAAGCGTCTTAGTTCATTATGATAGCCTGTCCGATACGTCGGGCGCGCGCCTAGCCGCGGGGGCCGCGGGGGGGGCCCCACCCCGGGGAAGGGGGGAGGGTATAGTTGGGGTAAAACGGTGTATCTGATTTCTTGTAACTTTTTTTACGTGTGACAAATACGTTCCGAGAGTTGAGCTCGACGTTCCCTCGTTTCATTAGATTTGTCCTTTTTTAGGGACAAAGTTTTAGGAAGTCAGGACGCGGCTACCTCCGCGGATACGGATTCGGAAAAACAACAACTTGTCCGTTCTCGTTTACTTTATAACTGTATAGCGGGTTTATAAATACAGTGCTTACTTTAGTGTTCGGGCTACTTCAAAACTAAGATAAACTATGGTCAGTATGTTAATTTAGTAAGCTACTCGTATTTTTACCAAATTTCACCATAAGTCGTAATTTCGTGAAAAACTTGCAAACGTCTATTCTTAAAACTAAATATCAATGTTTGATAAATAACCACTATTCAATATAGTTGGAAGTTGAACAGTAACATTATCTTCTTCTTCTTCGTATGAGCTAAGCGACTTAGTTCTTGTGTCGAGAATTTTCAAGTCCGAAGGCCTCTTGGCAAATCGAATGCTTGTACTAAGACTAACAGCCGGGACCTACAGTTTAACGTATCAACGCCCAGATGAAAATGCTACTTGTAAATCGACAGTCACATGCATGTCACCCATCCAAACTCCGTCAGCATAGATCGTTGCTCAGCTTGGATGATCGCGATAGATCACTTTAGTTAATATTATCTGAAGAGTGCGATCTAGGTAAAAATCATCATAATCTTATAGAAGGTATAAAATTAATTATTCCTTTTTTAATCAATAAACTTCGTTTATTTAAACGTTCATAATTAATATTATCTAAACAAAACATCGTAGATTTAATATTTATATTTATTTATATTTATATAAGTTATAAAAACACTTTTTAATGTAGTTTAGGCATAGTTTTACGTAAGCCTTTTAAAGTTGAAGTATATGTAGTAGCGGCGGGCGGCGGGCGGCGGCCGGCGCCGGGCCGGTGCCGGGCCGGTGGTGCCGGCGGCAGCAATGAAGGCATCAATCAAGTGGCGTGAGGCGCGGAAAGCCGCCGCTATCTGATGTGCTATTTGCTCCTACTTATAACCAATTTCCGCTCCAACATTCCTTTACTCGCTTTAATGTTTATAAAACCCTTTTACAGAATACACTTCTCCACGCTCACATATTGAATTTGCCTTAAACTAGTAATTCCAGTTCGTCCAGTTTGCTAAAAATTCGAAAATAATTATGTTTTACATGGAACTTTACTTTACTTTTCATTACACTAAAAGTAAATAAAATATTATGTACATGTCAGTGTTGCCAGTGTGAGTAAAACATAAAGGAACAGATATAGCCAACTGGAGATGATGTGGGAACGCCTCGAGATCCGCGGTCGTATAAATATTTCCTCTATCTCAGCTAAAAATAGCAATACAAGCAAATACGTTGCGAGGGCACTCGAGCTCCCGAGCAAGGGTTCCGCCAAATCCGCGCTCATTAAAAACTTTTCAACGCTTAATGAAAATCTTATTGAACTGGGAGTGCATCCGCGGGCGGGCGCGGGGCGGCGCGGGGCGGCGGGGGCGGCGGGACGGACGGAATGGGCCGGCTAAGTGTATTACACTCGGATCGCTGCCTTTCATTCGACACATCAAAGAAGATCCCGTTCGTTCGAGACTAAATCGAATCAGTAGAGCTTTGTTTCTGGCCGCCGCCTGGAGCCCCCGCCCCGCGAGCAGGCGCGCGGCCTGATGTCAAGCGACGTGTATACACGCGTGTAGTGTATGATAGCACCGCAGGCCGGTACTGCAATCTGCAGCGGTGTGTCAGTGCCAAACTCTTACATAATAATTGAGGCTCAGATTGCCTATTACCCGCTATCGGAACGGAATTAAATGTAAAAAGGCTGCGATATTCCGACAAGTTGGCACGGTGCCGCCCGCCCGCCGCCGGATCTTATTCGCGTCTTGACATGAGAAAAAAAACACGATTATAGAGCTTTCTGATGCTAGCCTGAGTAGCAACCTTCGAGTTGATAATCTATCACCGAGCAACCGTGCGTTCCAACAGCTTCTTTGAGAGCCAGTAAATCCAGACTAGGTGAACTCCAGCTTCGGCATGAAGGCTGTAAACAATACAAAATAAAACGAAAGCGAGAAGTGCTCTTAGCAGACCATGTTACGAGGTCTTAGCATACACTCGATTTGCAAGCACGTTACTAACAGAATGTTTCCCTACTATTAGTTCTTATCCCCCCTAGGGGTAGCTAAACATTCCAGATTGAGAGATAGGTTAGAGATTAGGTCGCGAATGTATTTCACAATATTTGAACATTCGTTATTCATGAGGCATCTACATATAATGCGAGGTGTTATCACGTGCACCGCCGGGACACACGTTATGACGAGAGTAGCCGGGAACCTGCACTAGTGTGCTAGGTTCTGTGACTAAGGTGATCTGATGCGATCAACAAAGCTTTTTTTGCCAAACACAAAGTGTACTTTACTTAATAGATACATTAATGTGCAAATGAGCACATTCTTAGAAACTTTATGTATTTAGTAGTAGTAGTTTATGTTAAAGTAATACTATTTATAAGCTTAGTAGGCTAGATTGTAGTTTAATAAAGGGATAACATTTAATACCATTAAATGTGACATTCTGAAGATTCAATGAATTATTATTATTATTATTAAAAGCCTATTTGATCCCACTGTTGGGCAAAGGCCTCCCTACCCTCTTTCCATTTGTCCCTATCTAGCGCTATTGTGGACCAATCCTCCAGGTGTTTGTCGAGCTCGTCCCTCCATCGCTTTTTTGGTCTGCCGCGAGGTCTTGTATTGGCCGGCGTCCATTTCGTAGCAATTTTTGCCCGCTTTTTCATTTTTGCCCATTCAATGAATAATTAAAAAAAAACATTTTATATAGGTTGATTTAGGTCGCTAACCCGAGGCGCGGAGTTAGCCGCTGACCCGCTCCATTTTTAGACTTGTAAAAAGTCATGAGCCACGTTCCCCGCGGGACACACTTCTCAAGCGAATAGATTGAGAGACAGCAGTATAGCGGCGGAAACGCGGAATTCCTATTTAAAAACGCCGACGAGAATTCTGAACTATTTTCAGGATCGTTAAAATCTTACATCCATTTTAGCTCCGTCGTCTGTTTGCCGAGCGCTCCTCTAATGATATCTAATTAATTAAAGGTTTGAGAATGTCATTATGATGCAATATAAATTAGTTTAAAACGTTACAGTTGTTATGAAGAGAGCGGGCTCCGGGAGGACTTACGTTTAGGTCAAACAAACGCGTTCAGTTCGTGCTCGCGGTAACGGACACGGTGACTAACCAATCACAGGCCACTTAGCTCCATATGAAGAAGGAAAAAGAAGAATGTGGAAACGCCATTACTATTTCGTTTACAACGTTTGATATTAATGTGGACGCGATCCGAACGCGTTGTTATGAGTTAATGTTTAGCAAGCTACAATACAGTAACAAATCGATCCAGAAATTATGTATGCGCTTGTACCTCGCACCGCGTACTGTGTGTTGTCGTTGCTAGCCGACCCGGCGTGGCGGCGTGTTGCATTAACCGTCCGCCGCACGATTAGCTGCGAGCGCTCTGTCATACCCAGCAACCGATGCTTAAATATTCGATAGTATCACGTTTAACTCGCACTGCTTCATTAGGCGCGTCCACACAGAGCGAGCAGCCTCGCGCGGCAAATGCCTCGCGAGGCTGCTCGCTCTGTGTGGACCCGGCTATTGGTGGGAGGCTGCGGTCTCACGTATATTTTGTAGGACGGTTACATGTGTATCTCATTTCGACAAAGAAAATATTTGAAAGTTCCCTTGCACTCGGATATATTATGTTACGCAGGCGAGAGAATTCACTTTTAAATGTTTTCTTCATTGAAGCGAGTTATATTTACGTTTTATCTGATAAAAAACGACAATCAAATAAAACGCATTTATTTAACACATATGAACTTCGATAAGAACACATTTTATTATATTTTATGAAACCAGTCCTCATTTAAAATACCATTTTTTTTTTATTGTAAGTTAGAGGCAACAGCTTAAATTGTTAACATCTTAAGCTTTATCTAAACCAAGGAGATCACTTATTGTGTTCACATTTGGACGCATCCTCTGATTGTGACAAGACAATGTGCCTGCCAACACAGACGTAAGTACACCGCGTTGGTTTAGCCTAGACTTAAAGTAGAATTTAATTGTTTAAATAGTAGAATGTGGCATGCATTGTGTGTGACATTATATCGTGTGAGCTAGCAGCTGTCCCCGGCAGTGGGCGACCAGTGCGGCTGTATCAGTACGCGGGCATTGTCTGCTGCACTGCGCGACTCTAATGTTATGTTACGTCTCAGCTCGCTGTTCCCGAATCTCTCCAACCCACCGCCGCAAATACCTCCTTCCCGTGTCAAGATAACGTGCTGCTTGCTTACTCGGTAATTTGAACCCTGTGCCCCGGAAATAAGGAGCAAAGTTAAGCAGAGAGACGAAACGCAACGTGGCCGGTTTATCACGGATATGCGCCCTGTCGAGACAATTATTATAAATGGAAATAATTTAGCGGACGCAGCGCAAGCTTACACGTTTCGCCGCGAGTAGGCTTGTATTGTATATTTAAAGAAAGTTGAGGAGGTATTTTTGGACGTACAATTTTATAAATATTTTTTGTGTGACAAATTTAGTTAGTTCTGATCGTTGAACAAAATATTTTTAGTAAGTGATAGAATTTTTGACATTTTTACTAGCTACTTTTACAATTCATCGATGTTGCTTAGAAAGGTTAAATGTTTTGTCTCGTTCTCTCAAATGGTGCTTTTCTATCTCCGAGGTAATATTTACGGGCGTATCCTTGTGTTCCGCACAATTAAGCTTAACGTACGCATTAGTCCCCGCTACGGCGTAGCACCGCTACGCCGGCCGCGTAGCGCTCGTAGCATCGTAGCCGGTTCAAATACTACACAGTATACTTACATACTTATACATACCTACAAAGGTATATTATTTTGACTCTCATAGGTATTATACACAATAAAAGGTTAGTTATTATGTTCAATGTAATCTAATGATTATAGAATGTATTTTAAACAAATTAAAGAAATAATCAAAGAAGCCCTCAGTTACTAAACTCATCTAACTGTGCCAGCATTTTTATGCCAATACCTTTGTTATTAAGCGCTGGCAACTCCCCAAGATAATATGAGAGAAAAATGACATTTCTTTTTTGTATTAAAGTTCTCGACCATAGAGTATAATATGTTAAAGGTCAACTGTATTAAGTATGTATAATTATATAATTTTGGTAAATCATTGTTATACTGGATGTTTTTGGAATTACAAAAGCTTATACTTGATCACAATTTAAATACTAGTACTCTGTTTCTCCATTTCTCTCTGTAAGTTAGTTGTAGAGTAAGTTACGATGCTGCCGGTACCCGCTTTACGATAATGAGCGGACACGCGTCGACGACGCTGGCTGTACTTCCTACAAACTGAATGAAACTAAAAACAACTTTGTTGACTTCATAAAGTAGACAGACAATGAACAATGTATTGTATATATACTAAATAAAGGTTTCACTAAAATATTTTACGATTATTCAACTAAAGTATTGATATGAGGCAACATTTTATCTAATTAGTGATCAGTCGGTGTTAATCGAAGCCTTAATAACATACCATCTGTTGATGGTCTATAGGTACCCCATCATACTCGTGGAGTATGATGGGGTACCTATAGACCACTCTTAGGTATACATACCCAGGGCTCTTAATTGGAGATGAAGAATGTAGAACGTATAAAACTATTAACAGCGATCATTTATTAACTTTATTTATAATAAAGTTTGTGTAAAACTTTCAGCTTTCTAGCTATTTCAGTTACTGAGATACAGCCTGGAGACAGACAGACAACGGATGCTTAGTAACAGGGCCCCGTTTTTCCTTTTAGGTACGAAACTCTAAAAAACCTTTATTGTATTGTATTATATTTAAGGCAGATAATCTTTTTTATACACATTTACATGCAAAAGTTGCCTCTAGGGCATAGGCCTCGATCCCTATTGTTTATTACAACCGACTCACACAGAAGTCCCCCCCGCACCCCGCACCCCGCATAGCAACACTGGAGAGAGGATCCGCAACATTTCTTTCAAGTCCCGCCGAAGTGTTGTAATAAAATATAAGGAGCTTTTATACTCAATTACAAATTAGCTGGCGGCTACATCGCCTTCGCTACTTAATGAGTGCAAGTCTCAGAATACAGAAAGAACCAGAAACCGTGAGCGCGCCTAAAACTGAGGCTACTAAAACTACTCCAAAATGGAGTAGTTTGACGCGCGACCGATCAGTCACTCTGTGACCGTCGGGACGTACGACGCTGTACCAATTTAATTAAATTATGCCGTCTTATGTCGTTCCTACCTATAAAATGCAGCGGGTCTATAAAAGAAACAGGATGGGATCACATTTCACGTGTAAGTATCGTATTTAGGTATCAACTTTGAATAAATTTCTATGTTTTCAATTGTCATAGATAATGAGGCATCCATCTTGTTAGTGTTGCCAGTATAAGAGTTTTGATTTACCCTTCTTTTTATTACCTCTTGAGGGCTTTTATTCATTGTAGAATATTAATAATTAATTTAATATAAAATAACCGACTTGAAAAAAGAAAGTATAAAACATCAGAGCAGCCTGTGTGTACATAACCAAATAGTCCTATTAAATAGTATGTTAGTATCTATGAAAAATACCTAGACATAAGATTTCATCATTTATCTAAATTTAAATTTTTGTTACTAAGTTCAAATTCTAAGAGACAATATTATAAAAAGCGTACTAAGCAAAAAGGAAATTAAATGTATTTTTTTCTAAATCGTTATTTTTTTCTAAACCGTTTTATTAAATTCAATAAATCTATCAATTTCTTGAGACAATTAGGTAGGTACATAATTATAATAAAGATAAGGACAATTTTTATTCTATTAGTATCTCACCTCCTGGACTCCCAAATTTTACCCTAAAAACGGGCACATAATGCCTGAACTAGAACATTACGCGGGTGGGAAGTGACGCGGGCGGGGGGCATTGTTTTGATTTTTGGACACAGCGTGTAGCTCGCAAATACAGATGAACGCGGCTTCTGGTACTTTCTGTATTCTGAGGTGCAAGTGTCGGCCGGCACGGAGCTCCACGGGGCGGCACGGGTTCTCACGGGGCGGCACGGGTCTGCACGGGGCGGCACGGGCGCGGGGAAATCGCTAGCCTCTGATGGGAACTGATCACTGTTTATAAGCATGATAATAGAAATACTTTTCCAAACTTAGCCTTCAGCGTTCGAATTCCATTGATATTAGAAAAATATTTTATTTATTTAGCATTGCTTTTATTGAGACTTATTTAGTTACAACGCTCAACTGATCGTTTGAAGATTACGTTAAAGGTTTAGGAATACATTTCTGGGAAAGGATCTAAGAATCCACTTTTATAGACATCTACGTAGTAGTACTATGTTTGTCTCAAGTTAGACATATTGAATAAAGATTTAACAATCAGTGGAGCGACAGTTAAGTAATGGATTGTCATACTAGTTCGTAATAAGTTTTAGTTGTCTATGTCATATATGTCACAAATATTTGAAATTGTAGTCCTATTACATGATGTACGACATTCTAATTTAAGTCATTGGAAGGAACTAACCTCCATGACACGGGCGCTCAGTCCAGTTTGAGGGTTAGGAAAAATCAATTATGTACAGCATTTAATGAATAAAAAAAAATATTTAAAATTTTAGATTTTTTTTTGTTACTAAATTTGTAGGACTATCTTAAGCAGGTATGGCAAGATCAGGAAAGTTCGTTAGCAACACTTTAATCATCAAAGCTGTGTGGTGTCGGAGCGAGCACGGCACGGCACGGTAGCGTGACGTCACTGACACGGCACGAGTATCTAACCGAAGAAATTACTCGTACCTACTTTCTACACTAGCAAGGATTTAAACCTAGTAGTGCGGTGTACTTGACGTCACTTGACCATCACTTTGATATCTCTGGATGTCTCTGATGGAGATAATTTAAAAAAATATTGTTCACTAAATATGGGCAAGTGATTACTGAGTACGGGGCGGGAATGAGCGACACCCCTCTACGTGCTGCTTACCATATCCCTACATTAAAACACAACACTGTATAGGCATAGAATTGTAGATAGACAGATAGATAAGACTGTATTTTCGTTACTACATTTTTGACTTTCAGTATATGAAAAGTCTTCTTTATCGTATGAGTTAAATGGCCAGGCTCTGGTGTCGAAAGTTTTGAAGCTGGCCTATGCGTGCGGTTCCCGTGCGGTCACCGTGCGGCAGTGCGACACGCGCGACACAAGCCGCACGGTAATGTTAGTAGTACGGCAGTAGGCAGCGCGCGGCGCCACAAACACAAACTCAGATCCCCTCACAATAAAGTTTCCCGGCACTGTTCACCCGCCGGTATATATTTTAAAATACTTGTCTATTTGTTCGCCGCATGTCGGCGGAGTTTCGCCAAATTGCTTCAATGCGACTTTTTCCGAATTACGAGACATTCCTTCGGCGAGATGAAATTCTGATGAGTCGGATGATTGGAAACATGAATAAACCAATTTGTGAGTCTGCGGAGTCTCCGGGCGGCCATATTTATATATATATGTCCAACATAAACACGGTCCGGCGGCGCACTAGATTATTTACGCGGCCGGTTTACTCGGCCACGATATATGAAATCGTAATCCTCATATCGCGATCCTAAAAAAATATCAATAATCGGGGAAAAGGTCGGTTATAAAGTACGTTTAACCGGATACAAGTGGCGATATCCGGTATCCCTACGGGGATACTGCGGGGACGGGGCGGGGGGCGAGGGTACTGCTCATATCTCGTGAGATGTGTGTGTGTGTGTATCACAACCTGCAATGAGCACTCGGGCCGGTGCACTATCTCATTTCACTAACTTGCCGTCAATAATGAAGGTGATATGATTTATCATGAAACTATCGAGGTTAAGCAACGGTCGATGCGGACAGTCTTTGAAAAAGTGTCCATCAAGACTACCGAAGGTCGGATGACAGGTTAAATTGTAGGTCCCGGCTGTTAGTCTTAGTACAAGCAGTCGTTAAGCCTAGTCAGAGACTTTCGGGTGGTTCGAAAACGCTACACCAGAGCTTGGGCACATAGCTCATACGAAGAAAAAGAAGAATGAGATAACTGTCACACTTTCTTAATAAAACTATTTTATGATTTCAGAGAAATAAATCATTAATTTAATCATAAAATAACGATGCCCATGTATATAATAATAAGTTTAATTGGTACTATGATTCGATATTGAAAAACATCAATCACTTATTTATTTTTGATTTTATACTATGACTTGAAAGAATAGTAGAAATAAATGGTATTTAGACGTTGAGCTGAAATAACCTCCTAACAATTTAACAGTTTCTGAGACTGGTGGAATGTCTCTAAGAAACTGAAGAACGCTTAGATACATAGCTAGGTAAATAAAAATTAAGCCTAATTTTAGTGTCGCACTGCAGGTGACAGCACCGAGCCCCGCGTCACTATCCGAGAGCTGCCTGTAATTAACACCAGCTTCCAACCAGCTGTAATCGATTACTATTTGCATACGGTACGTATAATACTTATCTCTATAATGTTGCCTCGACTCGATAGCGTAATGAGGTTCCGGGGCGTCCGAGCTTCTCCGCGTCTCAACTAATTGCGGAGACGCTGCCGCAAACTTAAACCTTGCCGCAATTCAGCAAACGTGTTTTATAATTATATTATATTAGTAAGCTTTGTGCTGACACTTAACAGTGACATTCGAGTATTTTTGGCGCTTGCGGCTTTAGATGGAGCCGCTAGTTCATCTATGGCCAAAAACGCAAAGTCATAACAAGTGCAATTACCTATTACATTACAATACTAGTAGTTTTGTGAAACTCAGATGTATGTACTCTTAGGTATGTGAATCAGAAGAACAGACGATTCAAGTTTGCGACAATACTAAAGCATGAACATTTGATTGTCGCTTCTCTATTTTATGGAAGAAAGCGGTATCTCTTATATATTTAAAATATTTTTTTGTTTTTCCATTTTCGTTTGTCATGGAATTTCTTTTTGGATGGAAGTCAGCTGGCAGAGGGCGGTGTCAGGCGGAGGACTATGACTACAATAACAGAGTAATTTTTCATCGCGAGGCGTTCAAAACAGCGCGAGGACGAACTGTGGAGTCACCCGCCATTGTCGCCGGACGGGCTCCGGACTCCGGCGAGATATTGTGACGCGGGCTACTGCAAGGCCAACCGTTCACGCAGTTTACTGTGTGCGAACAACTCAACGGTCAAACTAACTATACAGTTAACTGTAAAGTAAGTGGGTGATTGTTTGTGTTTGTGTTCGGCGTTAGTATTACAGTAATTACTAGGGTATAATAGTGTAGCGCCTGTATCTCGACTAGCTAAGACAGAGTTTGGATGGGTGACCATGCACAAGACTGTCGTTTTGAAAGTGCATTTTCATCTGGGCTCTACCGTGGGGCAGATGACACGTTAAATTGTAGGTCTTAGAACAAGCAGTCGTTAAGCCAAGTCAGAGGCGTCCGGGCGGCTTGAAAACTCTTGACACCAGAGCTTGGCCACTTAGCTCATACGAAGAAGAAGAAGAAGTGTATAGTACCGTAGCAAAATAGTAGATAAAGATATCGTCCCGGGAATGTCCCATCTTGCGAAGTGCTGATACCTGGACTCTTAAGAAACTCTCGGCAGATCTCATTATTCGCGGCTCATTATCCAATAAGCAACGCGAGCCTCCGCGACAGCGACCGATCGCGACGATAAGCGCCGTTATTCCGTTACATCGCGCCTCCTAACGACACCGCCCTTCGTTAACTCCGAGAGCCGCAGGTACTCTACTGCTCTTTCTCATTTGTAAAAAAGGTATTTTAAAATGTCTCGCTAAATGAGCTCGTTGTATTGTTATTGTGCTCCGCTTGAGAGATGTTGCCACGGGATTACTCTCATTTCTATATCTATGTCGGTGATTTATTCGGGGAATGGAGAACGTAAATTACAACTCTACATTTAAAAATATGAATTGTAACACGAAACCTCAGAATTTTTATCAAAACTTGATTAATTTTAACCACTCTACCTTCGTGGCTCTAGTTAGGTCCCAGTAATGAAAATACAGAGCGGTGATCAGTGCGAGCCGCCAGGTAGCGCAGGTGAGGAGCAATGTGGAGGGGCGGCAGGCTGGGGCGGCAAGTAACGCCGTATTGGAGCTATTAATAACAACGCAGGGTTCCGTCGTTATTGTAACGGAAAATCGGGAAGATATTTCATATCCTTTTGTGTGTTTATAAAAGAAAACCCTAGTGAATGCAGCGTTTAAAATGTTTTGTACTCTTCATAATAGAGATCTACTTTATTTTGTTCAAAAAAAATAATATTGAAAGTAATGCAACATCATCGTATTTCAGTTCTTTACATTAAAGTATAATAATGGACAACAATTGATGATATTGTCGTGACGTTCATATTCAATACCCTTACTGGAGGAAATGTTCGCATCTTAAAATATCCCTATGTTACTTACATTGGGATATTGAATTGACTAATAAGATATTCATATTTTTTCTTAATTCGAGAGAAGAATGTAAACAATGGTAATTCAATAACGAAAAAAAATTAATAGTCTACCTATTACGATACGTTCTGCATGTATATATATCGCTTCTTATTTTTTTTTTTAGCATTTTGGTCATATTTATTTAGAATTTTGCAATTATATTATCTCTTTACCAACTACAACTGGTTTGCGAAGTAAATTATTAACTGTTATTTTTATCTCCTGATACTTTAACAATGTCTTATTGTGACATTCCTTTGTTTACATTATTTCTCTTCCATTAAATATCAGGCCATACTCGTAGTTCAGTATGAAATCTAAACCAGTGTTAAATTAGTCTAAGAAAAGCCGAGGTATCCTGATTAGCGGTTAAAATTCTAGCATAAGGAGAAACAAAGCAAAATCCTTCGAGCAGCTTGAAAACTCTCGACACCATAGCTTGGCCACTTTGCTTATAAAAAAAGAAGAAGAAGAAGAAGACGGGTACAGACTGTCTGCATGTAGATGCATGCACTGACCGCTTTCTTTCGCGAGTGGCCCACAGCCTGGCACCGCATTCCCTAATTGATTCTACCGGCTAATTTCCAAATAACAAGACGAGCGATATATGCATACTTACTATATTCAGATGAATGTTCGCTTTATTCTGAACACTATTCCATTTAATACTAAATATAATATAACGCGCGTACTATGATGCTCCTATAATAAAATCCTAACAGAACTTTAACGTAATTGGACATGATTTTAGTCATATTGTTGAACCTTTTTTGAAACGAGAAACTTATCTAGTCGTAAATGATATCTGTATGGGAAGGCTATAAGAGAAATTAAGCCTTTTGTAGCTCACAGTAAACGTTAACTCTATCGTGATTGTTCCGGCCATTGTGCTGTCACTCACGCCTTGCCGGGACTCCGCTTACTTCAAACCGAGCTCGGTGCAAAGAAAAATGAACCTCATTGTAATCTAAATAAGGTCCACGAGGAATGCAGCTTGTAGCGCTGGCCGGGAGCGAGCCGGTAAAGTTGTGCCGAGTTGGGAACTCCAACTTTTTGCTTAAGGAGGGCTGTTAGTTTGCCTCGTTCAGTTATGAGGCTAAATAAATGAGTGAGTGGCCACTCCAAGCGGTATATAGGGTTTTTTATTATACTTCTTTCAAAATGGCGTATGTTTCAGTTACAACATTTCTTCTTCTTCGTATGAGCTAAATTGCCAAGCTCTGGCTCTGTTGAGAATTTTCAAGCTGCCCGAAAGCCTCTGACTTGCCTTAACGACAGTTTTGCATTAAGACTATCAGCCGGGACCTACAACGTGTTATCTGATCCACGGTAGCACCTAGATGAAAATGGCAATTTTTTTAAATGACAGTCACCCGTCCGAACATCGGCCGCATTGACCGTTGCTTAGCTTCGACGACCGCGTCAGATCTCCTTAGCTAGCCGAGCTACTGACGCTACTACAAGGTCCTATCCTTTGAAATTTTAGTCTCACAAGCAAACATAAAGAAACCACTAGAATAATAAATTATACTAAATAAAGCTGTTTTAAAATACGTTTATAAAGATATTTTATATTATATTATTAGGATAGCATACTTCTTTAAACCAACGTACCATTAAAAATCACTATATTATTATTCTTTATATTTATTAGCACTCACTTTATAACAGCGCTAAATTCCTTTAAAGAATTTCTCATCTGGGTTACCCAAGTTACAGGCACCAGCCGAGTTTGGGACCCGATGTATTATCGAACTGCATACACACTAAGCGTACATACTATAGACCATATATGTATAATTAAAATAATAAATCCTTTTGTTATACAAACTATGTGTAGGTAAAAATTCACGTGTATAAACAAATGTGTATGAGCTTATGTATTTTGGTAAATAAACAAATTTCTTTCTTTCTTTTCTTTCTTTCTATGGTGTTATTGGTAAGGTTTTAAAAGATGAGACCACACAGCCAGAGCAAGCCACAGTAGCGGCTAACAAATGTGTGTTTGTGCCGCGCAGGTAGCATGGCAGTGTGAGCCGGCGGAGTGAAGCCGGCGGCTGATTTGTTTGACGAATGGTGGCCGACGCCGCGTGTTCTGAATGCCTCATATTTATAGGGAGTACTATAGGCTTGCGATACACACCGACATTTTAATATATTTTTTTTATATTGAATACAGTCTCAGGGTCAAACAAATTGATACGTTTTACAGGAACCACGGTAACTTTATGCTTGCCTTTAACAGCATTGTTTAGTCCATTATTTTTACGATCATTAATAATTTCTTGTTTACGAAGTTATATTCAACTTATACGCAAATGCTTTTTCTTATGTACTATTTTTTTAATATTGCCGATTCTTGATGATGTTACGGGAGAAGCAGCTAATATTCTTAGTACATAGATTTTCTGTATTGTGGTAAAGTTGATAAATGCAAATTTGCTTATAAGTATCACAAGGAGCTTAATACATTTATTCTGTGCACTTTTCATTTGAAATTAGGAATTTATTCAAGATTGAATCACTAGAAAAAAAAGATTTTTTTGTTGTAAAGCCAAGTTACCCCTGTGTGCATTCCTGGTTGTTTCCCCGGCGTGTTTGGCAAGCGAGTGATAAGCGCGTGTTATCAGCTCGCGTGATGGATGGGGAGGCGCTGTTTGCTCCACCAACACGACTCCAGCAGATAGCTTTACAATGACGTATTATACACTAACGAGCTTTATTACTCCGCTTTAAACAAGCTTCGTTACCTTCTTCTGTTGTTTACGAGAGAAAATATTAAATCTTAATTACGTTGATAAGAAATTTTGGCTTCGACAAACACTTAAAGTAACTTAGATAACTAGAAAAATATTTAAACAACTTACAAAAATTACTGTTGATTGGATTTGTTTTTCGAACATGAGATTGAAAAAAAGGTAATTGGGCAGAAGCTAAACAAGTCGACCGGTGACTCTCGCTCTGGATCCTTCCTAATGCAGAGGATGGCGATTGTCATTCAGCACGAGAACGTAGCTAGCCTGATGAGCACCTTTGCACCGGTAACTATTAGGGGCGGGTTATTGTTTAGAAATATTTTTTTAATAAATTTAATTTTGACATGTAAAATATTTAAAAATTTACATTATGTAACTAAATTAAAAGAAAAATGATTTTTCATTTGGTTCTATTCACAAACATCATTTAAGCATTTTCTATGACCCGCAAGTGATGCGGCCAGGACCCTGATCCACTGGTTGTGACTGTGCTCGCTTTACGTAAGGAAGGTCTCTCTCTACACTTAATTAGTAGATATAGTAGTTATTTTGGTATTTGCCACACGTATGTAAGTCCCATAAAAATTAAACATAAAATGCCTGATTACAGCAACGTAACGGTGTGCCAGTAAAAAATGCATTATGTTAAAAACAAAACCCCTGATCATGTAAGAGAACCTAGTTAAATAAATGAAAAAAAAACGGTGTCCCAGTAGTACCCCCCGGGTGGTTGTAGCGCGTGAAAGAGTGATAGATGTAGTGAACAGGTCTCCCGGAGTAACATATAGCCGGCGTCAGGTGAGCTGTTCCATCAGAATGTGTTTCATTCGCGGATTGTGTTCGCCGCGAGGTTCCGGGGAACAGGCTCGTGGGTCTCTGTGTTTGTAGGGTAATATTTATGACAGATGGGATACATTCACCTAGCGGCTTTATTCAAAAGAGAAAGGAAAGAAAGTAGCAGTGTCTAGCATTAGGCATTGTAAAGCCTATTTGCCATTATGTTATAGTATTTTTATTATTACTATATGTCATTCATCCCTATATAAATGTCACGATAGTGAAATAAATCGAACACTTTTCAGAGTTCACTTTACTTCACTATCTAAGGTCACTTGTCTAAAAGCGTGGTCCCTACACGTGTATTACATCATTTGTAGGTTCATTTTAGACCTCAATATCAATTACCATCAGGTAAATTGAACCTTTTTAGAGTAAAAATACAGAATCCGATAAACTTGTAAATTTACCTAACGGCACGTATTTTGAAGTCTACTTTTAAAATAACAGTGTCAAGTCACTCACGTTCGTGATCCGGCCGGTCGTATGTGGACCTCAGCATGCCTGTAACAAACAAATACAATCTAGTTACAACTCTATCGTAATGTTTCAGCGCATGTGCCTTTAATAATAAATAGCTGTTAACAATATTCAGTTAGCGCGCCACTGCCGCCGGCATAGCGTAAGTCCCCAGTAAACTACGATTTGCGCATTAAACAGTTGTTTATTAAATTTTCATTCATCAATTACGTCCAATTCACGTTGGCCGTCGACATTCATAGCGGGCCGGTACAGTCGCGGACACAAGCGCCGCGCTATTAGTTTGTTTAGCGCGCGACGCGTTGCCATGGCGACCGGCTGCCACAGAATACACGCAGAAGGCTCACTGGACACCGCGCGTTTTACATGATAGTACATTGGTTGCTACTCAAACTATACAGATTAATTTATTGTAAACTGTACAGGTTATGGTGTTACAAGTACTTTCATGCTAGGTACACGGATTACTTGAGTAATAAAAATGGTTTTAATAGATGGTTAGAAAGAGACCGTTCATTAATGGTTATTAGATAGAGTTATAAAATAAATAAATAAATAATAAATTTATTTGCACAAAAACTTATGAAATAGCTTACATCGAGTTACATGGAAAAATTAAAAATTACATCTTAAGCTAATTGTTACTTAAATGCTAACTCGGGGGACACTGTACTCCACACTAGGATCAACCTGGGTCGTGGAGTTATAATTGTCATAAGCCTAGTAAAAGTGGTCATGTGACGCGTAGATTACATTTTCACTTTAATGTGAAAAATAATAACGTACCTAGCTCATCTAAAAAAAAAAACAATGATACAAAAACAAGACGACAAAAGTTATTTCTCTGCGCGTTATTATTGCGCGGTGAAGGTAGTGTCGGGCGCACGTTAATTGGTGTCCGGAAGCGGCGGACACTCGCCCAGTTAGCACCTCCAGATGAACAGACACGCGGACAAACAGACACAATATAAAGTACAGACACATACAACCACTTCTCAACATTGTTTTTGAACTTTAATTTTACAGCTGCGCTGGTTTATTTAAAGATTCCTAACAGTATGACATTATAAAAGTGTAATATAATGATACGTATTGCATGTTGCTGTTTTTTTTTACAACAAATGGATCTAAAGATGATAGTTAGTAAGTAAGTAAGCAACAATATGATCTTTTATTATGTTGCTATTGGACTCAAACGGAAGTATATTTTATTTAAGAACGTAATGCTTTATGTAGGAGGTCAATATTACACTTAAATTGTCATAATGAGGAACATATTTTGTGCGCGATGTTACCTTACAGTTCTCAGGCCAATTAAAAGTTTTCCGGTTTTCTATTGACAATTAAATACCAATATTGTTTTAAACAATCACATAAAACGAAAACCTTTTTACAAAAGCATAGTTCAAAGTGTTGTTATAAAAATAGTGTAAGCGTAAATAGATGTCAATATACTAATACTACGATCCGTTAAGGCAGGTCGGTATGATTGAATCCCATTGTAAACGAATGTCGCCCTCGATAATAAAATACTTGTACGTCATCGTCACACTCCAATAGAAATATGAATATCGAAATGATAAATTCCAGCTGGAGGGCACTTCCTGCGAACCGGGAAATTTACTTTGCAAATAATAACGAAAAAATATATCTCGCGTCCCCCATACATGTGTACACATAGCTATACCTATAGCTAGGTACAGCGCACAGCGCGTCAAGTGTTTATTATTTCATTGTGTTTGGGATGGCCCAATAAGTACATTCCGCGTGACTCCCGAGCTGACTCAACGGTGAACTTATTATACATAATTTTATGGAATTTCTGAACATGTGCATATAAGTAACATAGATACGCAAAATTACAATAAAATTTATCAGAGAGACAGCTGAAAAATATGATGATGCTCAAGGTAAGTAATATGATAAATACAAGGTAAGTAAAGATTTTTAAGTAGATGGTTTCGTTCTTGATCACAATTTACCTGATGGTAAACAACAAATTGCTTAACTGCAACTAGACAAACATTTTTTGACCCACTAAGTTTAGAAATTCGCGAAAAAACAAAACGTTATATTATGCTCGACAACGTGCAGCAACGTGAAGTGTTTTCTTCTTGTGAGTTTAAAAAAAACTTAGAATAAAAAGTATTAAGATTAAGATTCAATTTGGCTCCACATTCATTGTGGGTACTGTTAAGGAATGGAATGGATTGCCTCCTACTGTGTTCCCTGAGTAATAAAACTTGGACTTTTTTAAGGCGAGAGTGAACAGATTTCTTCTAGATCAACGTGCTACATTTTCAGCCACATCTTCCCTTAACATTAGGCGAGCTGGTGGCTGATCGTAGATCTATCTAAAATTTGAAAAAAATATATCATGTTACACTTCGGTCGGTAAGAATATTTCCTTCTCTTGACTCAACCTTGGCCCATTATTATATATTGAGTTTTCCTAATTAAACTTGGTTAATGATTTCAAATGCTAATCTAATATGAGTTGCGAATAATATTTATTAAAAGCGAATTTGTTATGTTATTTTAAACAATTTTTTTCAATGTTGTATGCATCTGTTTGTAGCTCGCGCCCGCGCGGATGTGTTTCCACAATATTTGATGTCAATAAAAGATGAGGCAAATGTGTGGTGATGCATAAAGCCTCCATTTGAAATGCATTTTTGCATGTCGCTGCTCTGTATGCAGATTGCTGCGATCACTCCGCACAATGCTATTGGGTTAGTTGGCCTTTGTAAAACCATCGCGATATGCACAAACGGCGATTAGTTTAATCGATTCCAACGGTTTCCAAATAATAGGTTTATTATATTAATTATACGAACACAATGCAATAAATTTAAGCTCTGGACGCAGTTCCAGTTAGGACCGTGTTAGGAATAATTTCGAGCAGTATCTCAAACCGCGTCCGGTCCGAGTAAGATGAATGAGCTAAAGAAACTGTACAGATCTTGTGTTTCGTATTGACCTTCTACATCCATTGTAATGTCGTATTGTGAGCGCACTGATAGCAAATCACCGCGGGTATTTGTGTCGGGCGGAAGGAATGCGAGTGAGTCGCCAGACCGCTGACAAACAAAAAGTAAATGCACAAAATATGAAAACGCAGAAACGTAAGCACTTGACAATTTTAGTTTAACGAGACATGATTCGGATTACATGTACGTTATTTAACTCACAAGAACTCTAAAGTAATTCCTTTGCCATTTATAAAATTATACGACGTATGGCATCGTCGTACCATATATATATACAGTATATATAATATTTACGTATGTAAATACTATATAAGATCGAGTTTTATCCGTAGAGGTTAGCTAGGTTTTGCGGCTGCATTGTTCTTCAAATATAAGCTAAGTGACTCTGCTCATGCTCTGGTGTCGAGAGTTTTCAACCCACTCATATGTCATGGATTCACGAGTTTTTGTTTCAAGACGGGCACTCACAGACTACTGCTTCATCCGACGCACTGTAGCGTCTACATGAAAATAACACTTTTGATTATTAACACGTCCAAAGATAAGTTAACTTAGGTGATTGCGTCATATCACCATAATTAGACAAGCTAGTACGTGTGGAATAAAGTAAGTGTTCTGTGAGTTATTATTGCGTTAGAATCGAGCCGGCGACAGGGGGCGTCGTGAGCGGCAGTCGTGCGCGTGCGCACGTGGCTGTACAGCAGGCAGCAGGCGCGCGACACCCCCCGCTCCCCTCTCCCCGCCCCCGGCACGGCACGACTCGCCGCGACACTGTGCGCCGACAACCACCAGTTAATACTACTCTAGCCTTACTAGCTCCTACATACAACGTGCATACGGCCATGGTTCAGATAGTACGTGGATTCATTATAAAGACCCAGAGGGAATATTAACAATGGACTGTGCACCGCAAAGTCCGCCATAGTCTGAGAATAAAGTTAACTATGTGTTATCAAAATATAAACACTGATCCAGGTTCTACCGACCTATCACCTATCACTGTATAAAATTTCCTTAGAAACAGCTACAGACGTTTGAGCGTGCAAGCGTAACAAAGATGAGCACTTATAATATAAGTTTTCGATTTAAAATTACATCTTCCAACCAATTAGTAGAAAATGTACCAGCTTTCGATCCTTCGTAAATTGTAAGAAGTAAGACCTTATTAAAAGTCAGGTGTGTTTTTTCTAGGTCTTACCTACTGAATATTCTAGGCATTCCCTAGGTTTCATCACACGTAGGTATCGTGTATTATAATAGCTGTTCGCGAACACATGAACCCTGAATGTGCGGTATTTACATGCGTCGAGCTGTTATATATATACATATGTTGTGTGTATGTATGTATGTAGCGATACATAACGAGCTGTCAATAAAACGTCCCCATTAACATGTAGATAAGCTGTGTTCATCAGCCGACACACAGACCGCACACACCTACCTGCATATACATACGTCTGTATATACTCGTACATATTGTATCACTAGCTGCGCGCTGCGGTGCTGCCCGCGCTAACCCGGGATGAAAAGAAGTAGACTGTATATTAAGGTGTTATTGTAAAGAGTTCAGCCGCGCCATACAAATTTGAGCGAAATTCACATAAAATCAACAATTAACAAAATAGAAATTATTAACTCTATCGATTCTAGATAATATCACTAACTACAAAAAAAGTAAGATTTGTTTTAATTTCTTAATGACATTCAGAAACACAACATTTTAAAACTTTGAAACGACTATTTTTCATAAAACAAAACTGTCGAGCAAATTTTACGTAAAACTTATGTACAAATATCGTGTTTTGAACGAACGATATTCTAACGCTGAATTAAAGATAAAAAACGAAAGCCCTATCATATTATGCGGGATTGTATAGGATGTTGCTCCAGCCCCGCCTTAATCTGGGGTCTAATCAGTCGCCAGCGACTAACTAGAATAGTATTTGCATATTTAATGAGTCTCGTCAAAATCTGTACAAAATTGCGGCCTTTAAGCGAGTACATACATGCATACGTACAGACAGACAGATAAGCAGACTTTACTCGTAGCGCTCGCTCAGTGAATTAAACCAAGCTATTGGTCCATCATTTTTTTTACTGATATTTAAATACAGTCATAATATATTCTTCCTTTACTAAAAATGTTCAAAAATCTATTATATTAAACGTGCGTAAAGATTGTCGCTACCTCGCCGCAGTCACAAGCATGTGCTGCTGTGTGCTGGTCCGCGTGTTTTTGTCGCATGTCCCGAGCGAGTTGGACTGGATATAATATCTCCAGTTTTTACCGCGGACCGGTTACAAGGATAGGCCCGCTATCATGACACGAGGTAAAAAGCTACATTGCTTCTGGATTTAGCCGGCACTGCAGGGACTTTTGGAAATAACAAACTAAAATCTTTTCTCTTTATTGTACACTACGTCCGTTTTTAGTCGTTCTCTCCTCCTCCTTTCTCTCCTTTCCATCCAAAGGTAGGCAACCTTTGGATGGAAAGGAAGAGATCGCTTTAAGCGATAAGGCCGCCAATTGTGGCACACTATTTTTTTTGTTCTTAGTTATTATTTTATCTTTAGTTTTAGTTTTAAGTTTGTGTCCAATAAAGTATTATCTATCTATCTAAAATGTAAAATAACGCAACATCTTAAAAGGGAGGCTTTGTTATGTCAATCTAGTAAGATTTTACGACTTTTAGAAATGTAAGAAACAAAATACTATGTATATTATTATGGACTTAATACTGTGGAACTTTTTGCTGGATCCCTATTAAATAAAGTGATAACAGCTCAGCTGGCCGTGCGACCGCCTCAGATCACGAAAGCCTTAGCTTCGACCAATATGCCAATGAGCTCGAGCTTTCGGTGAAGAAAAACATCATGAGGAAACAAAAACATGATGGTAGGGTTATTTCTAGTGCTCGCCTGCTTAGCAACCATCTGTCACCTCAAATCTGTCACCAAGCAACTAATTTCCTTGAGAGCCAGCTATTTCAAACTAAGCATGCTCTACCTTAGGTCGGAGTGACGCTATCTCGTGTGGTTTAGCGCTATAGGTTAAACGAGAAAAAAGTTATATGTTAAACGATTTTATAATTCCAACGTTGCAGTAAGGGAGTAAACTTTTTATCTTGACACGCGATGATTATCGAGTAGAAGTAATGAGTATGTTGGGACACAGAGAGCGACATGCGCTTGTCTGATAATGAGCCTACAATTACACGTAATGCAATAACGAACCGAGTAAACTGTAAGAGGAAACACAAGTCATTATTTACACGATGCTTGATCCGCGCCTGCCGTGCCTATCTGTGGGACAAATCTCTTATTTAAGACACTGCACAAACATAAGCAATGGCTAATATGGTCAAATATATTTTAAAGATATGATTGAGTGTGTGGCACCGCGGGTATTTAGCCCCCGCCGCAAAATGGACGGGGTGTAATAAGTCTGACGCGTGTGTAAAAAAAGTATTTTTTTTTACTCTGAATAGGTCAGCGCTTGACCACAACTCACCTGATGGTAAGTGATATTGAGGTCTACGGTGGATCGCGCTTACCTAGAAGGAACCGGTTCACTCTCGCCTTGAAAATCGCTAGATTGTAGTCATTGTCTTAGTTTTGTCGAAGGTTCAAAAAGGAACAAAAAGCCAGCCAGTGTCTGGTCAGTGTCTTAATTAAAAGACTTGTCCCCCTGAAGGAGCAATTATATCAAGTTATCGTCTCATCACCGGCGCGGGCGTTGTGACATAACGATGGGAATACAGTCGCAGGCCGCGGTGTGCAATCATATGATCACAATTAAAGGTTGAAGAAATCTTCCGGCCATCTTTGGAGAGCTTTCGAAATTACCCGTCCGGTGACGATATGAAGTATCCCAAACTTGCAAATTATATAGGTATTCAGCAAGCGAACATTTTAAACAGATGTATTATTGCATAAATCCGGAATGTATAAGCAAGAAAAAATATAGTAGTTTGATCATTTGTGTTAAGAATAGACACGGAAACAAAACAAAAACTTTATACTCCTAGTCGTTCGACGCAGATAAAAATGCCACTTTAAAAACGACAGTCTTGAGCATGGTCATTCATTCACATACCGTCCGCATCGACCGTTGCTTAGCTCAAATCACATTAGCTAGCCGAGCTACAGGCGCTACTTGTACTAATTCTACCTATTTAAAAAATCTGTAAATGAGCAGCGAGAATCTTAACCATGATAGTTTAGAGACAGTATCACGAGCCGCCGGCGGGCAGGCCGCTGTGGGAGCACTCTGTATACTGTTCGCCTTATACAGTGACACTCTGTATAGCGTCGTGTACACCCGCGATGTAGCGATATTAACAACACGGAGTTAGCCTTGAGCGATATTTGCAATTACATTGATTACATTTGTTATGTTTAAACTTATTGGAATAACACATATGCTATTTTTTATCCCGTATTAAAGCTGCTATCACCGCGGAACAGAACTGGTAGATGCTAATAAAAATCACGTCGTTGCGTTGATCAAATTCATGATTTGAATCCCAACTAGCACCGCCCTCCCAGGCTCGTCACAAGATCTGAGGAGTGTCCTGCCACCCGAGTCCGCCGTAATTTATTCGGCGCCAGTAAATCTCATCCAGAAGAAACGGAGGCATTACAATGAATTGAGTAATTACCTCGGTAATAAAGCGCTCCAGTAAATCAAGACGAAATCTAATCCCGCGCCGAGGATAGCCAACAAACAGAGGGGAACCAGCTTCCATGGGAGCCGGCCGGCTTGTGTACGAGATTTAGGTACCGCGGTTATTCCGCAGCTTGAATATTTTACTAACACCGCTCCGGCCAATACCAGGTAATGGAGGTTCCCCTTTTTTTTTTTTTTTTTTTTTTTTTTTTTTTTAACGTGAGGAAATGCATTTACGCATGCCCACCACACCCGGGGAGGTGGGTGGGGTATGTCGGGCTCGATGCCAGAAGGGCATCACTACCGACTAAAACCTCACGATGGCCTCCTCACCGGAAAGGGCGGGGTGAGGTTCCGCTTCTCGCATTAACCCACCACCCCGCCCACCTCGGCTAGCCTGAGAGAGACTCCTCCTCAGGGGATGACTCCCCTTGCAGTGCACGTAGTGCACCGCAACCACCTCGGGTACCGTGAGTGCAATGGACGCCGGACAAAATGGAGGTTCCCCTAGCTCCTCTCCGCCGGGGAACCTTCCTCCGCCAATAGAGCCGCGACCCCGACACTACACGTCGCCTCTAATGGCTCCGGCGGCGTCACCTCACAGATCAACAAGTAGACAGATACCGCGGCGTCACTCGCGGTGATTTACGACCGCCGCGGACAGAATGACATCCGAATCGATTTTTTCAATGTATCTATGTAGTTTCTCGGCAGAAAAATAAGAGATTCGCGCCGGGATGGCCTCCAAGAGGATATTGCCTCTCTAGATTGCGATCTGGAAACCCTTTGGGAGATATAAGCCGGCGCAAGATGCTCAAATATGGTGATTTTTAGTGACTGTTGGGGTTATGCCGCGTCATTAGCTTAACGTGATGGATTAGGCTATTTTCGGTCAGTGTTGCTGGACAGCCGACGTCACCAACTGTCCCGAACTACATTACTGGGGCTTAAACCGATAATATGGATATTTGAAAGAAAGAAAGAAAAATAATTATTTTTCTTAATAAATTATAATTTATAAATTATATATTTATTATGCACAAATTAAAAACAATATGTACCATCATAAATTAACCATTTCATTTGTGCACAAAAGGTGCTGGTTTAGCATAATGCTGAGAGTACTTTCAAGGTACCCCAGCGCTGGTTTTCAACCAACACCTTTACATACTATACAGGCACAGTAAAAGGGTAGTGAGATAACCTAAATATATTTTGTAGCAGTGTGTTGGCATGCTGAGGTCTGCGCACGGAGAGGTAGCCAGCCGGATACGGGTATGTACAACGATCTCTCCACAACCATTCACTGTGCGGGAGGCGAGCTGCCGTATAAGGCCCGCTCCGTGCCCATAGCGGGTCCGCTTACCAAACCTGCCGGCCGCTCACAAGCTGTAACATCGAGTATAACTTGAAGCCGGCAGCGATGTCACACCGCAATTGATGATTTCGATACTCTGGGAATGTTCGCTTATGGTTTAATTCTTACCCTGAGATTTTCTTATCGGACTTCATAAAAATAGGTCTCAGATTATATTTTGTATTTGTTAAGATAAACAAGATAAACAAGATAAACCATTTATTGATAATTTTACAATTATACGTCAAAAAAAAAAAAAAAAAAAAATAAAAAAAAAAAAAATAAAAAAAAAAATAAGACATAACGGTTCGATTTTAACTGACTTTAAAAACACTTTTCTGTTGTAATGAATAAAGTTTCAGATAGATTCCAAACACATTTAATCGAAATTGGTTCATTGTTTTTTTTTAAATAAAGTATTTTTTTAAAATTTACTTATTTATTTTTTACCTCGTTTATGGTAAGACAAGTAGTTCTCCACGAGAACTTACAAGCGTCTCACCGCGCCCGCGACAGACAATCTACCTCGGTGCGTAATGACCCTCATTACGTAAACACTATTATACATAGTAATTATAAGAAGCGAGCCGGTTTGTCAGACTCTTTCAAGTTTCTCGATTACATTACGAGACGAGTAGCTAAAATATATTAGCGATAGTCCGTCTCTTTCTTATCCTCGCGACTCGAGCAGGACAGATGCAGTTAACAAAGGGCCGAGTTAGATTGGAAAAATTAACAAGTAGAAAGATTAGCGCGGGCCGAGTGGCGCAGTATTAGCATTTTAATTGTGGCGAGACTTGGACTCTTCATTATTATTCTTACAATTTATTACTTAGCTTCTTGTTACGCACTTTTGGTACGGATGGCAACATAAAAGAGTTTTATTGCTTTCATATTTTGAAAGCGATTTATTGATAGGAGAATTATAGCAGTATACAATATAGAATAGATACTTTAAAAAAGATCTACTCTATAGTTTAGATTGTATTCGTAAAGAGACAATAATAGTTACAAGAAAGTAAAGCATTTCTAAACATTTATTCAAAATTTAAGTTTGTTGAATATGGTAAACAAAAGGAACTTTAGTTTAAAACAATATAAACAGTAACTATAGTTACAATTCTTGAAGACTGTTAAAATGTAAATATAAATAAATACAATTCAAATATTATCTATCAAACTTCTATAGGATATTTGTGTTGTCAATACCTATACAATTAAACCATAATGGGCAAAATCTATCTCGCTAGTTGTTGGTTCCGAGGCTATAAAGAAACATACATACAAGAAGAATTCAGACGAGTTTGTAACCAATCCTTCATATATCAGTTCAAAAATAATATTATATACCTACTTTTCGTTTCAACTAAGTGACCAAGCTCCTGTAAAGAGAGTTTTCAAGCCGGATCTCGTCCTCAAAATAATGTCAATGTCAGGTATGACAAGTGACAGGTGTAAGAAACAAGCGAACACGCTATACCGTAGACCTTTTGTCTATGCGCTGTACGGAGCACGTGTAAGCTGTACGGAGCAAGGTTCAATCGGTTTCTCAAAACATCCGCAATGCTCCAGAAGCACGCGGCTCCAAATACTTAAGGCCCATTTGTTAATCGTTGCTATGTCGTCCGGAGCACAGCGCCGCGAGAGGTAGTTAATTTGAACGTTGGCCGTAATTAACGGATCTCGAGACCCTTGAATATGAGGCCTTCATCACGCGGCGGCACACGGCACGAGCGGCCGCGGACTTAATGCCGCCATTATAATTTTCTTATCCCAATAATATTATAATGACGAAATTATGTATGTTAGTTCCTTTTACACGTTCACACGGCTGTACCGATTTCTATATAGTGGTTGTAATTGGCTGATTTGTAAATGTGGATCAATGATAGCAAAGTTCTTGGATTAACAAATAAGCTATTATAATTTTACTTTTTTATAGCTACCGTATTAACGTGGGCGACTGACAGAAAGTAAAATATGTCCGCACAGTTACAATGTCACAGTTTACGAAATTAGAAATATAATCTCTTCCACTGTTTGTAGTTGTATCAGCAAAGTGGCCTGGCCGTGGTGTTCAGTTTAAAAATTGCCCTAGTGACGCCGGTTTAACGACTAATTGTATTAAGGCTAACAGCTGGGTCCTACAACTTATGGTGTCAAACGATCCACGGAGATTCCTACGTCAAAAACTGCTTGAATTGATTGAATATTGATAAAATAAAAATGACATAACTAAGTAAACGATCTTTTGCGACATGGTATAATGATGTAGATGTAGACATGGTAGGCGGCCCTCATCAGAGAGAGCAAAGCTTTTCCCCTTGAGATTAGTATCTGGCAACATTATGCAAACGGTACCCTCGATCGCTCGCAAATTGCACCACGCGTTATTGCTTCAAAGAAAGGGGCCGTTTTCTTGGATTTTTCATAGAAACCGAGCGGAGGTAAATTAGATATTTTCCCTGCTCTTAATGAGGGCTCGTCGCCTCTCCGCCCGCCGCCCTCCGCCCCTCGGTAGCGCTCGTCGTCACTCAATATCGCGCAATTACTCTGAACGGCGGCGAATGTTCACCGACAAATATATTCATGAACTTTTGAATGGCGCCATTTTTTGGATATTTCACGCGGAGATTTTAAATTTAGATATTGGAGCCATTTGCATTCGCTGACGGCGGAGTGCTCAGATGCTCTACAAGTTGTGCTGTCCGTATTATCATCTGTAGTTTGCTTAAAATTGTTTATGTGATTACCCAAAAATTTAGCCATTGTTGATTACGAGACCTTGTCTTGCAGGAACCGATTTATTATTAGTTACCTCAGAAATAATTACGAAAAGACATAAACTATGTGTATTCCTTAAATATTAACCAAATGAAGTATACCTTTTGTATGCAGGAGCTATCGTAAAAAAACTAAAAAGCAAAGTATTTCCCCCGTTTCTCCGGATCGTACTATTCTTCCTAAATGTTGTATGGCGATGTAACAGTCGCGGAGTATGGGCGCGCCGCTTATCGAGTCGTTAGCTAATATTTTTGACCTCCCTCGTTCCTCCGCAAATCTCACCGCTGGATACAATTTAAATTTAATCTAACGAAATACCCTCTCATTCTCAATATTAAAATATGATTACGGTGCGGGGAGAGGCGGCGCGCGGCGGGGGGAGGGGGCTTCGATAAAACGCAATCAGCATTGAATCACGTGTTCCTTTTGAAATCGGCTTATCCCTGAGACTTATCTAAGCGATTCCTCCGCGCGGCTCCGACTGAACCGTAAGTCGACTCGGATTGAATTGACTTTGGCGACGCACCGCGCCGGCCGGAGGACGCGCGTCTCCTGCGTTACCTTTGAACGAGTAATTACGCCGAAATGCCGGAATGAATACGCAGATAAGCCGAGCCAGCCTTTAACGACGATTATCGCCGCACTCCGTCGCCGCCGGCCGCCTCCCGACCCTTGTTTATTGAAATTTTAGCGGTTTCTAGTTATTGATTCCGCGGAGACGACCCCGAGGCAGGATATTAGGCCATCGCCCCTTATTTTGTGCTTAGTAATAGAATCCGGATTAGATAGGGCTCAAACGATTTCATATCAAATTTTCGGATAAAATAACGATAAGAAAAATTAGGATATCTTTTAGAATTTTGTTTTTCACAAAATAATATGGTATTAACCTGATATAATGGTCAGGAAATTCAAAATAGGAAAATCAAAATTAAGTTTAAAATATATTCTTGCACTGTTCGGCATTATCAGCGTGTTTTTATTCACGTACCTCTTACCCGCTTTTTATCAAGATACCTTTAGGTCGTTATTTTTATAAGATATATATATTTTTTTTATATTCAATCGTACTCAAACTCAGCACTGGCACAATATATAATATACTAGCAGATTGTCCCGGCTTCGCACGGGCAATAAAAAATCTATCTAAGTTGCAAAAAAAGAAAAAATATAACCTATGTTACTCTTGGATAAAGTAGCTTCCTAACAGCGAAAGAACTGTTTTTTCGCCCTAGTAGTTTCGTTGCCTATTTGCGTCAAATTATTCCTCTTTATATATTGGTAAAGAAAAAAGTTGCAATAAAGTGTTTAATCAGAGTATAAAACCTAGGGGTGAGTGCGAACAGTTACGTGTTAAAAATGCACTAGTGGCAGCCCGCGGCCCGGCACGGCGCGTTTGACATGGAAATGTGCAAGCCTACTCGTTGCGATTCCCGCGAAATTTATTCAAACGTGGAACTCCCCCCCCTCTCCGCGCCGCAGCCCGCCCGCACGCACCTGGTGGCTCGCCCGCATTCATATGCACATTTGATTGTCGACAGCCGAGCGCGGCAGACGTGCGCCGCCGCTACACCGCACACTCATTACAAGCCTCGTACGACCGAGATCAGGCTTTTGAGAAATTACATGCTTTTCTCGGAACTAGAGCTTAAACATTTATATTTTATTCTTAAGGTTTCTTCTTTCGATGTTACATTAGCACGAACGTGACTTGTATGAAAATTTGGACCAAAAACTGACAATGTACTACATTAATACGATTATAAAGGCAAAATATTGAGAACCATATAGGTTTTTCGTTACAAATTATAAATGGTCAAACATATTGAAAAAAAATGTGTAAAGACCGTCTAAAGAACAAATCTAGAAATATTTATACTTATTTTAAATATTTTTGACCATTTATGGTTTAGTACGAAAAAACTGTATAGTCAATATTTTGCCCTTTCCATCGCCTTAAAGTGAGGAGTTCGAAAAAGTTCCCCAATGTTGATGATGTAAGTAAAGCGCGACTTAATGTTATGTTTTACAGCGCACCTGTCCTCGCCCACGGCGCGCGGCGGGGAAGACATCGTATCCCGCTCGTGTTGAGATATAGACGTGTCAATCCGCGATGCGTATCTGCCCCCGGTGACTTGCATCTCGTGCCACGGGGGCTCAACTTAAATTAAGGGGCGTGGAAAGATAAATGGCGGCGCTGTCAATATCTGCGTTTCATTAATGCTTTGAAAAGTGTTTGCGTGCTTTGAACGGTGCGTTTCGTTCACTCACCGTCTAATGGGATCTCAAGTTTGGGCTTCTTTACCCGCTTGGGCTTCGGTGAGCTTACGCCTCCATAATAGGCTTTATTTCCGATAAATGACATGTGAAATTGTTTGCGCGAATTTTCTGAGTACCTATATCTAAAACGTATTTCTAGCTAAGGTGAATGATATTTTGGAAAGAAATTGGAATCTATTGAATAAGTAGTGGGGTTTTGGTAGAACTGCCTGAATGTTTCGTACGAAAGAAAGAATAATAAAACATTATGACAAATAAACCGACAAATGTAACAAATGTTAGCTATAACCATAAGAGATTCAGCACATAGCATAACAGAAGGCGAAATAATTACCGAATGAAAATATCACAATTAGTCAAAGCAATTAGCTGTACTAAAGCTAAGCTAAACTCGCTTTATATTCAAACGTTTAGCTGTAAAAGTAACACTGTGGCTACAGTATGTTTGACAAAGAATAACAAAAATATGTGTAAAACTGCACGTCTATCATTAAATGTAGAAAAGGACTGGAAAATTATACACGCGCTCCCCGTAAACACTAGTTGTCCGTAAGACATGAGGTTTGCGCCGCTTAACTGGCTCCTCACCAGCAATACACACCTTATTACACAGGCCATAAAGACCAGAATGGATTGGATGTGAACATCTGCAGCGCTAAGACAATATTGCCGCTGCATTGCTTGAGTTTCCAAAGGGCAATATCGACGGATTCAAACCAACCAATTACGTAATATTACGACCAGCACCGAGCTGCATATTCGATTATACAATTGGTTTGTAACAACTATGCTTAAACTGACTATTTTTTATTCAAAATATACAGAAGGCACTTTTACTTATCCTAAAATACTGTTCGGGGTTTCCTTTCGTAACTCTACGTAGTTTGATAAGAAATAAAAAATATACGAGTATTAATAGCAATATCAATCATGCTTGGTCTTTCTATCAAAGTTTGCAGTAGATCATTCGCTTTCGGCTACTTGTAATAAAACCACGCATGTATTCACTACCTACTTAATAAGTCCTCTTGGTTGTTTCATAAATTATAATTGAGTAACGGAGGTCCACGGGAGTTTAAGATACTGACCTAGCCGAGTTTGGGACCCATTGCTAAACCATGTTATTCATATAACATGTTTATGCAAAGAAATGAAGAAATGACGATTATAGTGTTAGAAATAATTGTAAGAGTGGTGTAGCAGTAGAGTAGCAATATCAGACACCTCGGCGGCTTCCCTCTTAACTCGTCGTTTGAAAACAGCGGGCTATTACTTGCGTTACCTCGTGCCTGGCACCGGCACCCCTCCCCCCCTCCCCCCGCTCGCGCCCTCTCGCAGCACTATTAACGAGGTAGATTGCCCAATACTACTTACTCCACCACGCGCGGCGTCTCACATGCACAAAGGTGAGCCAACCATGCGGAACCTCCGCACCTAATATTGTAAGGGTGTGCTACTTAGCGATCCACAAGAGTTTACTAAACACTAGCCAGTTTCTTCACAAAATATATGTTTAAAAGACTCACCTACTCAATTAAATAATAATAGTAGTAGTAATAATAGTTTGGTCTACACGAGTATTTAAACGGAAATTATCGTCAACACACTCTCTAATAGCCCTTTATTAAATCATCAGGGAAGGGTTGCGGTGCGACATTTTTCTGAGTAAATTATTCATAAAGTTCTGTTATGCAACTGTTTTATGACTGACATGCTTTGTGTAGGAAGGGAGAGTGGGAGAATGTGTCTCACATGTAGGCAGTCCAAGCTGAGCTGTGCATTACTGGATTACAAGACGAGCGGCGTGCGAGGCGGCGCGCGCAGCCTCCGACCAACAATCCCAATTAGGGAGGCACAGGCCGCTCTAATAAGTCAAATTGAACAATGGAATGACCACTAATTGGTCCAGCACACGGCTCCGCTCCGAGCCTCTAAGACCGGCTCTAACCACGTTTGCTGCGAGCGCGATGCCGAGCGAACCGGGCGCCGCGCTCGCCGGTAAAAAGCGAATCTAATTGTCATCAACGGGAGTAGAAATAACAAGCGATACCGAACGTCAGCGGGCGGGAACAGCGCCGTCAATGTAAAGTGTTTAAAGAATGGCGCCGAGCGTGCTCACTATACTGAGTAGTGCTGCGCTCGGACAAGTTATCGATCTGTCGATGCATTATTGAGAGACGGCTTCTTGGGCCGCGGCCGCGGGACGGGCCTACGGGATATCGTGCTATGACGTCACTACTCATATATTCACAGCCGGGGTACATCCCTGCTATACAAATATATTGATTGACTTTAAAGTTGTTTTCTTTAGTGTACTGCTGTGGGTATGATCAGTAGGTCGCTTATCAATACGAGTCAGCAACGCTTTGGCCGAAAGTGAAGCGTACCTATATTCTGGAATTCTGAAAACCGTTAGTTGCTTAGCGAGATATTTTTATTCTAAGGGTTGTATCTAATCAGGCAAGCACTTGACAATGCTCTAGCACCACGCATTATTAGTTCAGATTTAGTTTCTAAACTCCGTAAAAAGACGACGTAATAAATTGGTTAGTTGGATAAAAAATATAATATTAGGCAACTTGTCTTCATTTTCCAGGTCTAGATAATAAAGTCTCGCTATAAAACTGAGATAAGCCGAGGACATTGTAACAAGGCGACAGTTATTACATTCTTGAATAATAGAGAAAACTCAACTACGATGTCTCTCGAGCCAGCAGACTGTGCTGTTGTAGACATTGTTATGCCCGGGCTTACTTTATAAAGCGACGCGGTAAACGCACGTTCTACCAGGAAACGTGGTGGCCTTCATTATTCATTTATGTCGATAAAGAAGTAGTTTATTTTAAAAATAGAACGCAAATTTCAAACAGCGAATGCTCTCGTAACCGCTTCAAAAATAGTTCGCGGCACAGAGAGTAGTGAGGCGGTGGAAAAGTTTGCGCTTGACCGCTGGCGAATCGCGTTACTGCCGTTTCATAGGTCATTACACTAACTGGATGGAGCTGCGCTTTGATATCGGTACAATTATTTTATATTTGAAGTGCTTACATTACAAAAGAATACAATACGTTGAATAGAAGCTAGTTGTTTTTTTAAGAGGGTAGTAGTGAAATGTCCATTTGTAGAAAGAAATAAACTTAGTTCATTCTGTATTTTGAAATGTTCTTTTTAATCTGGCTCTCCGAGTGAGTGTCAGTCACGTGAGTTGTGAGTCAGATCGCCGGTGTCAATCTTGGCGAGGAGATGCACTAGGACGTGGCTCGCGTGACATCGCACGGGAGTGGGGCAGTGGGGTAGCAGCGAGCCGCCGCTCCGTGATCTGGCCGCGCCGCCTCCCATTATATGTTTTATTCTAGCAGCGACACTATCGCTTCGGATTTCACGCGACTTTATCCCGCACTCCGTGCCGCTGTACATTCCGTGTCGGTCATTTTGCAAATTGCCGCACAGATAGTTTTAATGCTTTTCGTATTCGATTTTTCGACTTTACAGCGAAAAGCCACCTTTTCATACGTTTTGTGTTCAGTTCCTTTGAGCGTGGATTTTCGTTCGCATTTTACAACGGTCGCGTCCTTTGATTACGTAATTTGAACAGCTCGGCGCCGACACCCGAGAAATAGCGAGTTTCCTCGTGTAAAGTCACAAGTTACTACCTATAGGTATAATACGATTCGTTTTCCAAAAAGTTTGTCAAAGCGTTAGTGGATTGTTCTCGCATGAGCTGGCGTTTTCACGTTTGATGCGCCGGGTCATTTACAATACAAATAACGACGTCCAATCGAGTCCGCTCCCAGGTTTACCTTTGCGAGTCAGGCGGAGCTACAAAGGTGGCTTAACGAGCCACTCGACGCAAGACGCTCGCGAATTATAAAAGTTTCCTCGGAAATAAAAGGGAAAGTGTTCCGGCAGAGGGCGCTCCCCTCGCCGCTACCTCGCTGTCAAGCTTCAACTGGTCTGTCTAGAGGAATCTATTCAGCACTCAAATGCAATTTTGGAATACGAATCAAATATTCAAGCTTTCAGGCGCAACGTAAACATTCATTTCAATTTTTGTTCCATTTCTCTGTCCCAATAATACTGGAGCTTTTACGAAATATGTTTTCTAGTATAAAGGTGTACATAATAGTATGGCGTAGTATAGGCGCGTCACAAGTCATTAGGCGGCCGATGACGGATGGCGGGCGGCCGGCGCCGGTAGCCGGGTGACCTGGATTCTACACCTAGTACAGTAGTCCTAGTGTACCTAGCTAGAAGTTGGTATCTATAGTGCATGTTTGTGGTGCGTCTTTAAAAAGAAAGTTGGTAGCATTCAACCAACTTTTTGCTACTTGTTTGAAACTCTTCTTTTTCTTCGTATGAGTTAAGTGGCCAAGCTCTGGTGTCGAGAGTTTTAAAGCCGCCCGAAGGCCTCTGACTTGGCTTAACGATTGCTTGTACTATGACTTGCAGCCAGGACCTACAATTTAACGTGTTATTCGACCCACGACCAGATAAAATGCCACTTGAAAAATGATCTTCTTGAAAAATGGTCTTGTTCATGGTCACCCATCTAAACACTGTTCGCATAGATCGTTTAAGCTTCCACGATCGCGTCAGATCACCTTAGATAGCCGAGCTACAGGCGCTGTAACTAAATATTGTCTTGAGTTAAATATAAATCAAAGCAAAGTGTATGTACGAAAGCTACTGTATACTGTATGCGGCTTTGTTAGGAACTTCTAGGAATGGAGACGATATCAAAATCTTTCAATCACCCGCTATGATGTGGAGTACTTTATACTTATAAATAGGATTATGTCGATATTATATGAGTTATTGTAGAAAGGTAGAATACGACAAACGTAAAGCCAATTACGAAAGTAGTTCAAGTGTTTGTATCTTGACATCAATTAATATGTTGTGTAGTTCACTTTAATAATTTTAATGAATCGAATTCAGATCATCCGTTTGAGAATGAAGTAACAAACATACACACACAAATTTTCGCATTTATTGTAATAGTAGGATTCGATTTAAAATAATATAATGTGCGACAATACTTAACACTGGAAAAAAGTTAAATTCCTGAGCATTGCATGCACTTAACAATGTATGGCGGACCATTCGGCCCGTGTTTGTAAGTGACGCGCGGCGCTGCTGTGTCAAACACTTCATGTAATTAATGTACGTGTAATGATAATAATATAGTAATTACTTTTTGTACTCAAAAAATATGATGATTATATTTAAGTATTTTGATAATTTTATGTAATGATATACCTTAAATGCATTATAAAAATAAAAATAAATATTGTACTTATGTACGAGAAAGAGACTTATGTTCAGCGTTGTGATCACAGGGCTAGGATAATGAAAACAAACGCATATATTTACGCGTAGAGATTAGATTTTTCAAATATATAATGAAAATGTGTAGCAGTGCTACGCCGTAGCCCGAGCCGTAGCGCCGTAGCTCGGCAGCTACGCGGGCGGCGCGCCGCGTGCGGGGAGTATTTGCGTTTAATTCGGCACACATTAACGGAATGAACATCGTTGTTCGCGGCTGCTAACTCACTTTATATAATGAATGCCATACATTACAGGTAGAGCTCCGTGTCGCGGCGCGGGCCCGACTGTCTCAGACGTGTCGTATTTATTTTATTAATAAAAATGTTAATGCGGAGGTGAGTGGCGGCGGCTGCATTATGCATGCGCGGCTCACTTGACACAGCAGGATCGCCATGCAAATTCAATCCGCGCGAGATGCCACCGGAATTATCATAATTGTGAGGTTTTTGTTTGCGGACGGTACCTGCCCGCGGACGGAGTTTGCGACACTTTTAGTTGGGGGTGACGTCATCGCGGCCATTTGCAATTCAGAGTAGGAAAGGCGCGCTGAGTGATCGGCCGCGAGCTGACTCTAACTCTTGTCGGTGTCGGCCGGCGCGGTGTCAGCTGACGACAAATTGAATAATGTTGTAATGTCCGGGCGCGCCTCCTCGTGCGGGCCCCGCACTCCGCGGGGGGAGGGGGGGGGGCGCTCCACACACACGTATATTTCCATTATTCCCAATAATGTTGTTTCTTTTTATGTTATTTTTCGTTTACTGTGTTTTTATATTCGCTTGCAATCAAGTAGATGCTGTGCGCTTTTACGATATGCTTCACTTGGAGAGCTTTTTTGTGTTCGATGTGTTTATCGTGTACCGTACGCGTTACAGTATATCAGCTGTTAGTACACGTTAGCGTTGCGGGTGGCAAACAAAGTCTAAACGGTTGGCTGACAGGAATGAAGCATTTAAAACTCAGATAATAGCAATTCAGGATCGAGTAATTCCCAATTTGAAGAGGAATAAACCGCTTTATAGCGAGTCAAACGCTTACCGAATATTACGCGCGTTTTTATAGAGGCTGTCGACAGGCACAGGGTGTTAAAGTTGCTCCTCCAATCGTAAATACAGGGTGCGCCGCTTTAAGCCTACCGATCCGATTTTATGTCGCAATGAATTGTCGCCGGCGATTTATGACGCCATGTAAAGTGGCCGTAAACTTTATATGGAACACATTTGTACATGATTACTTGCGGACGCCATTGCTGGTACGAATAAACAGCTAATTTACATTTAATGTTTACCAGATTGCTTTAAAAATATGTCTCACTTTAACAGAAAGTATATTGCATTTGCGACCCTCCATAAATATTTAGATAAATAAATATCACTTGTCAATAACAGTAGTATAACTACTTCTGAAATTGCATTCCATCCTCGCACTATAAAATATTTCTCTTAAAAAATATTCAAATAAAATTGCGTGCAACGTAAAACTAGCAATCAGCGGCCGCTATAGCCGCCAGTACTTATTTATATCCATACTGAAATATTCGTATCACCGCTATTGTTCTAATACTGGTGAAAACCACGATAAAAATATCCAGTTAAAATAACATTTTTATCATGAAAATGCTACACATTTTGTCTGAATGAAAAAGCTGTAGGTATATATGTACCTATCAGAATTGGATACTAATACTGCTCGCTGTTCTGACTTTGATTCTAATTTAGTAAATTACAATAAATATATCGATATATCGACAGTAAATCAACCTCTTCTTCTTAGTTCCGAACGCTTCATTCCAAATTCAAACTGTGCCAGCGTGGGCGTTCGGGCGCTGTCGGTGCGGTTCGGCCGTTGTCGGCAGCCAATCAGAGCTCGCCGCAGAACGCGCCATTTTTCCCACCAACAAAGTTAGTGCATCCATCAGTTGGCAGAGCTGGGGAAGGCCGCGACCTGTCGCCTACTGACAGCTTTGACAGGTTTTGATTTGTTGCTGTTGTTTCCCGTGTTGTGGTGCCGTGACAAGTTTAGTGTGCTCGGCTGTATCCGCCAATAGCGGCGAGTGAGATACATATTGATGACAAATCCTAGGTTTTTCATATTGTAGCGCCTGTAGCTCGGCTAGCTAAGGTGATCTGACGCGATCATCGAAGCTAAGCAACGGTCGATGCGGACGATGTTTGTATGGGTGACTATATGCGCAAGAATGTCGTTTTCAAAGTGGCATTTTCATCTGGGTGCTACCGTAGTTCAAATGTGACGTAATTTTGGGTTCCGGCTGCTAGTCTTGGTACAAGCAGTCTTAAAGCCTTCGGGCGGCTTGAAAACTCTCGACACCAGAGCTACTTAGCTCTTACGAAGAAGAAGAAAATAAAAAAACATTTTACAAAATGGCCATAAAGAAATAAGAGTTGGTGATACAAAAGCAAAAATAAAGGGTTGTATGTGTTTTTAATGCCACATTATAAAAAAGTAGGACCAAAAAATGTCGTATATATATATATCGTCGCCGTAGTTGGAAAATTAAATAACTAACAAAATCAAAATTGCGAGAAAAACGCGATTTACTGTTTTTTTGCAACAAAAATGATGATAACTTTTTTTTGAAAAACAATTTTGCTGTCCAAATTTTAATATGTTAAAGATTGATAAAGGATCTAGTTATTCATTCAAAGAAATTTTATTTCAATTGATTCGTTTGTGAGAAAAGCAAAAAATAGACACTATGTATTTCTCCCTCGCCCAAAATTTTAATATTTTATGTAATTATTTAGTTTTGCAAGTTAGTTATTTAGTTCTACTTCGCCAATATCTTTCATTAATATATAAAAAGCCCATAATAAAAGCACTTATTTAATTTTCCTCCAACGGGAAAGTTTATAATCGATCTATTATTTATTTATTACTAAGGCTATCCAACCCAATTCTAAGTATCGATTTTTGATTACTAATTAAGTTTTAACAAATTCTTTAATTTTTTTATTATTAATAATATCTTACATATAACGTCAACATAAAAAAGAAAATATTCTAACATAAGATCATCCAAGTCCTTCGCCCAAACGTGCCCATCAGACTCGCAGCATTTCCCCGCTGTATGGCAAGGGAACTTTGCTGTCTTTAGGTACTGCCCAGCCCCCGGGTCTCGCCCTTTCTCACGCAAACGACGCCTAATGTCTACGACAGATTTTTTTGCCTCTTCCCCCTACTGCCCCACTATTCCAACAGCAAAAGGCACAAACTCATACGCCGATTCTAGGGCAGAATACTTCTGGTGATTACTGAGCGCAGCCGCCTCCACACCTTCACCAGCCACGCTTTGAGTAGCTGGAAGATGGCAAGATGCGAAGGTACTCACGCAAATGCTACTTTCGTGAGTACCTTGATTACCTAGCATGCCCAGATAAGACAGCATTCTTTCTGTCAAGGAATCAACTTAAGTCTATCCGCCCGTTTACCGTCGGAGCGCGATAGGCCGGGAGGTTCCAACACGCACAGAACTGCGGCTAGCACCAGAGCCCTCCTTAAAATTTCATTAATGGCATGATACCTAGGTCTGCGTCCTGCACACCGGGAACAACTAAGAGCATATAAGCCATACGCCTCTACTCTCACGCCACAGATGCAAACGTGGGGCTCACAAACCACACAACCGAGTCGATTTCCTGCAGCCAACCCTAAAAGAGTCGTCGTCCAGCAGTGTGTCCAGATGAGGTGAATGCAGCCAGGCTCCGGACTCAGGCTTAGTAGCGGCATTGAGGCGAGCCAACTCGGTTCCTGAGACCCACACGCGCATGCGAGACAGGATGTGGGAGCTTGATAAATCATCTCAACACCTTTGTGAGTTGGGCTTCGTTGGCAAAGCTGCACCAGGATGCATCGCTACCCAGACATCCTGCGTCTTTGATGCAAAAGGGATGGTGAACGAGTCCCCACATTCAGGCAGAATATGCCCAACCAACCCGGAGACACCATAAGCTGATGCCAGGAAAGCAATGGTACCGCACTCCTGTACTCACCTAACACCCAGACCTCTGAATTGGACAGGCAGATTAGCCTGGCACCATTGCTCCTTTAAGACTGATATTGAGCCGATCCTCGATCACACGTTTCAAACTGCCATCAAATTGAAGGACCTCCTTCGGGAGCTTCCATGTTGGCGCCGTACGCATGACATAAGTCAAGTTGGGCATCCCGAAGCAGGCCCGCATGCGAACCATAGAGACGTGTGCCGGCAGGTGTTGGAACTGATCAGCCCGTGAGATCAGAATCTGTTTTTTCTAGCTATCCCGCAAGCCCTGCTCAAAAATGGGCGAACCGAGATGGAAAAAGACATGCGAGATAGGATTTTTAGCCCAGGAAAGAGAGACCTAAAACTGTATTGAATTTTTTTAAATAAAACCATGAGTAATGTTTTATAATAACGTATTTATAATGTGAATGAAGTATGAAATGAAATGTAATGATGAACTATGGCATGAAATGATTCTGAAAAAGTAATTTGTAGTATTTTTAACCGACTTCAAAAAGAAAGAGGTTATATTATATTCGACTGCATATATTTGTTTATGTATGTTCACCCATTTCCCAGTCATTTGAGTACCGATTCTCAAAATTATTCGTTTAATTGAATGAGTATAGTCCTTAAATGGTCCCATTGGCACCAAGTTAAGATCTGATAATGGCTTCCCAGGGAAATCGAAGGAAACTATAAAAAGTTAGGTTAATTATACGCCTGAACAGATTCACGCTCGAACGGCTGTACTGTCTAAATTTCATCAATAGATATTGATGAAATTTGGGATGAAGATAGGTTAGACTATGTGCTACATAGGCTACTTTATATTCCGAAAATAATTACTGTTCCCGTGGGATGCACCGGATAACACATCTCTTTTACTTCCACTAGCTGTACTGATTTTCCTAAAATTTAATATGGAGGTAGGCTAGATCTTGAAGGTTACTTTTTATCTTAAAAGTAATTGGTGTTCCAGTGGAATGCCCAAATAACTCAAAAACCTATTCTGCTTCTTCCCGCTAGCTCCTCCTAGCAGCCCTTAGTCTGGCTAACAAAGGTAATCTGACGCGAACATCGAGGCTAAGCAACGGTTCATGCGGCCAGTCTTTGAATGGGTGACAATACTGCACAATACTGTCATTTAAAAATGTGGTACTTTCATCTGTGTGCTACTGTGGATCACACAACAATTACATAATTGTATAACCATCACATTCCATGAGACACGAAATATTACATAACTGCTTTTAATAACTTTTTTCGGGACCGTATTGGTCCAATAGAGAATAAAATGTGTCGAGGGAAAATTAAACATAAGACTTTATGCACTTTATTCGCTCTTGAATTGACGCATGGGTGTAGTTAGCTAATTATTGCAGAGTTAGCTTCTTTTCCTTCGCTAAATTATTCTCTTATATTCGATATTTATTTTTCCAACTACAGTGTGTTGTAATGTTTATGTGTAGTTTATTTTGTGATTAATTAAGATATTACAATTTTAGTGAGACAGAAAGATGCCGCTTGAATTGGACTTTATGATAATGCAAAAAAGTCGATTTCACGAAATTGGTTAGTTATTTAATTTTCCAACTACGGCGACGATATATATAATGTTATTATGTGAGTATGGAGTGTGTACACGTCTTGGCAGTATTTACGTTTCGTTTATTAGAGTTCGGTTTTAAATCGCAACCAGCGGCTGAGTGATGCCGGCAGTTTATTGGGAGCAAGATATATCGGAGCCAAGCTTGGCGACTCTCGAACCTACTCGCGTACTACGGATATCGTGGTTAAAGGATTACTACGTATGCATGTTTTTTAACTCCTTACAGGCATTTCTTTAGCAGAACTCGTAACTTAATGTATTAAGTAGGTTTATTATTTTTCTTTATGTTAGAAACCTGCGAGAATCATTCACCTTATTTACATTAAATTTAATTTAATTTCTAACGTGATTTTTATTTTGTATATTGTTTTTCTTGGTACTTGGTACGATGTAAATAAATAACCACATGAGTTGGGGATGGATGGTGGAGGTTGCCAAGTCTGGAAAAACTGGCAGTCAAGAATGATTCCGGAACACAGTTAGGTGCTTGGCAATTTTTAAGTAGAGAATGATTGCTAGCCATGCGAGCACTAAAAATATCCTATCACAAATGGTTTCCTCACAATGTTTTTTTTTTTCACCGAAAGCTCGAATTTTTTGGCGGGGATCGAAACAACGACTTTTGGGACCGTAGGTAAAGCAGCCGTATGACAGAGCTGCCGTCGCTCCAGATGGTAAATGATGTAAAATGTCCGCTTACTTTTTTGATACATATTATTGTTAGTAAATCTTGTGGAGTATGCGATGTACCTACTTCAATTGTTTTAAATAATGAATAAATTCACTAATTACAAAATCGATATAATATAATCAGTAGGAAAGATTGACTTTTCCTGATTTTTTGTTACATACAAAAATGTACATGTATGCCCCAAAATACGCAAAAAATGTTTCCTCTAATTACGTTTAAATAAAACTTAACGAGCCATAAACAAATCAATCGAATGATTTGAAGAGGCCATTCAGAACAAGTCGATTCAGGAACATTCGAGATCGTTCGAGAACATTCCAGAGAGTTCCTTGTTCACAGATGAAAGTTTTAATTGGAGGATTAGTACACGGCTCGATTCCGTGTACTGTTAATCATTTACAAACACAAGCTTTCCTTAAAAAGCTCGTGAAAGCTCACGGAAATGGTTTGATAGAAATTACTCGTAATCCTAATTTTCGTTTAATTTCAAATGATACGTTGATTTACAATTTTATTGTAGTATGACTAGCTGATCCGGCAAAGTTCCAGTTGTTTTGCCTTATAAATTATTTCTATTAATAAAAAAAAAATCAGTCATGTAATAATCAAAATTAAGTATGGAAAATAATAATCATAATAATCTTAACAATCAAAATTAAGTATGGAAAATAGTAGCTGATTCTCATATCTACTGAATATAAAATTTGGTAAAAATCGGTCAAGCCGTTTCGGAGGAGCACGGTAACTAACATTGTGACATGGAAATGAAAGAAGTTATAGAAGATATAGCTACTATAATATTTAGGCGAAGAAATTAATTAAGGCAGGCATCTGGCCAGCACAGCGCGTAACCACACGAGTTAGCAACACTTCGGCCTTTTTTTTCGTGAAGAAAGGCGAGCGGGGTATGTCGGACTCGACAGCCAGAAGGGCCGTCACTACCGACTAAAACCTCACGGTGTCCCATCTCACGACGGTGGCAGGGATGCAGGACCGCTTCGCGCATTACCGCTACTCTCCCCGCCCTGGGCAAGCAACACTTTGGCCTAAAGTTTCACGACAAAACATTTTTGTGATGAGCTAAATTTGTTGGCTGTCGGTCTGGGTGGTAAATATGTATCAATATAAAGTATGTATGTGTAGTATATCAGTAGTGTTAGCAACTTAGCATAATACAAACTAGAATGGGTTCAGTATTGGGCTTACCAGCCGTGTGTGATATGTGTTTCAAATTTTAAATTAATTGTTGATTAAAAAAAACATATAAACTCTAAGTTTACTGTACGTTGCTTACTCGAACAATAAATACATTTGAATACTAAAATTGCAAACAATCTATTTTTAGCCTGGCTAGCTACCATCTTCAAGTTGAAGAATGTGTCGCCGCGCACCTAATAGTGAGCATCGGCAGCCTCTTTGTTAGCCAGTTATTTCAGACTAGACATATTCCACTTTCGACCAGAGTGTACAGCTAACTCATGTTTTTACGCGCCCTACAGATCATATGTAAAAAGCACTGTTAAGTGTAAAACAAACAGCTAAATAAAAAGCATTGGGGTCGAGAATTTTGAAGTCTCTGAACTCAGACACCATATTTTACATAGTTCTCGCTTAACTAATAATAATAAGAGCTGTGTACAAAGATATCTTAACCTTCTCGTTTCCACCACCCCTATACTAAGTTACCTAGTCAAGTAAAACCATCTAAGTGCAGTTTCAGTACATCTAGATCGTAAACAAACTTGTGTAGTGAACCCAGACTAGGTAACCTGATGTACCCCCCTGTACACTGTACGGACAGGTCCACATCAAGCTAGCCTCCGATGTCCGCGTAATGTACAAGCCCATCAATTTCCCAAGCGAAGGCTTTCAAGGAGCAGGTATCTGATGAGAGTCGGCTTCACTCCGCTAGTTGTCGGGGTAAGGGCGGGGTCCGCGCCTTACCCCGCTGCTACCTGGCAGGACTAGATCACGGCGGGTTCACCCGGAGTATTGATAACTAGCTCCACCCCGACATGTTACCCTCGTCAGCTCCAGATAAAAAGCAAACCCTACGTGTTAATCTAGTTTTAGACATCTCCATACTATATTGAGTGCTTGGTAATTGAAAATAAAATATTAGAATTAGCATTTCTATAATAAACTGAGTGTTTGTTACGGGATAATTAAATTATTTGAATTGGATTGCTGTCTACCAACTTGCGCTTGGCCAGTGTGGTGGATTATGGCCTATATCTCTTTCCTCGTGAGAGAAGGCCTCGAGTCCCAGCAGTGGGAACGTATAGTGGGCTGCTTATGCTTATGAATTTGATTGTTATCAAATTACTATGTTTTTAGTGTCCTATTGCCTGTAGTGTTCTTCATTGTAGATTGAAGAAAAACTGAAATATTTAGTATAATTGACATTTTGGTTCAACAGATATGGCGATGTTTTTTTTTACTGGTCAATTTTAATGAAAATGGCAGAGAAATTAAATACCATATAACTAAAGTAATATTTAAATATGAATACAATCAAATTTGATCAAGTAAAGAAAGTAAACAAAAAAAAAAATTGGAGCACTAGATTTTTGTTCTATGAAGTAAGTCTTAAACTTTTAGGTAAAGTATCTGGAAAAAGTATTTATGTACTAGTTATGAGTATGTGTTTGTGTCCCTGACGAAGCAGTAACTTCGTCAGTAGTGCAGGCGTGGTATCCCGGAGTAGCCGGTGTTAAGGCGCGGTGAGCACTATTCTCTGAGGTAATTAAGGCGGGACGGGGTGATAAGCGCTACTCTATGCCAGCTTGGAGCACGCTCCAGGACACCTATAGTACGTGTATTTGTGTGTGTGTGTGTGTGTGTGTGTGTGTGTGTATACAAGTAAGATTTTCTAATACCATCGAACACTGATCAAAATAATTAAAACATTAAAAATAACAAAAGAATTTAAATATAACTCGGAAAGCTTGAATAGATTATTTTAAAGTCCTCGTCCTTTTTTTTGTGATGTTGAAATATGTTACCATGTCCGCATCAAAGATATATAAAACCACTAAATGTAAAGTGAAGTGAAGTTTAACCTAATGAAGTTCATACAACCAGACTAATGGCAATACTTCATAAGAAGCACGTCACCGGTGTGAAGTTACCTCGATGTAGCAAATTATTGAGACGATGTGAAACTAACGTTTTTTACCTGAAACAAGTAAAAACAATACATTAGATTTGTTAAAGTATAAAACATATGGAAAATGTATCGTTGAAATATTATGAACGTAAATATATGAGTCAAATACTTATTAACGCATTAAACACATCATGAATAAACTCCACAACAATGTTTATCTTGATTCATTACAATATAAAATACCAAAATACCATTGAATATATGTATAAGCCAACTCAAACGTCTACGTCACAAATAAGACTTCACACGAAAATCCTCTAAATTTTCGTGTTACCAGAATATAATCAAAACAGGAAGAGAATCCAGCGCGTGTATACTCGCCACAATATTATTTACTAACTCAGATTGTAACACTTGATAAAGAAGTTTTCTATATTATTCATCTATTTGTGAGAAAATGTGTTGTGATTCTATTGTAACTAGCAACCCGCGCCGGCGTCGGATTTTTGTCAGCCTCAAAATTCTAATTATATTTAATCTACGAAACTTTACTAAGGATGTTTTATATACTTAGATACATTCATATTTTTTTCGGAATTATTCTACCAGATAACTTTCGCTTTGAAATCCATTGCATGGTTTAGGGGTACAGATAGGCATGAAGAGAGACTTCATTTTATACTATAGAAAAAAATTAAATAAAAATTTGATTTCTTTTCTAAGTTTCATACTACGTATTTAGAATTAATTAATAAATAATGATTAATTCTGAATAATTACAGCAAATGCCTTCCCATACTATATAAAAGAAAAGGGAGTAAAAGCAGGCTGATTATAATTGAATTTGGCCGGGCTTCGACCCACAGTAAGCGCAATATATGAATATAGGGCTTGTAATATAATATGTGGTCGCGCGAATCCGCTCCGCTGAAATAGGATTGGCGGGCTCGCAGTGACCTTTCATTTCTCAGTAAATAGACCTCCTCCGGACCTCCCATAATGACGAATGGGACAAATTTGTTTTGCTGACGTAACGACATGGAAAATTCTATAAATCCTTGGACCCTGTATTTGATTTGTGACGTCCAAATAGGATTTCAGCATTTGCTTTATTGACTTAGCCAACGAGTTTATCAAATGAAAACCTATTCTAGATTATAAGCAGCTATACCAATATTTACAGAATTATTTTTAGGCTTTTTCGTGTAGTCTTTTTTTTTTAATTCTTAAATGGAAAAGGAGTTTTGTCGGTAACCGACTATGAGACTTACACTATAAGACTTACATCATAATAAAAATGACTAAATCAGCTTAATACGTTAAGATAAATTTGATACATACTGTCTTTCTTATACTCGTATATTGATAAAATATAATATATTTTATAGCATCACGGTCATGTACTAGTATGCTTATATCCCATATTTCAGAGCCAAATCGTCTTAACTATCAAAAGAGGAGTTGATGTATTAAAATACTAAATGTTGTTTGTTATCCCAAAGAATTCATAAAACAACGCAGCACTTTTTACATTAAAATCTTTCATTTTTAGATACACGAGAATGTGCTTAATAAGCTCTAATAACGGACAATAAAGCCATAAAACCGATAGCACCTCTTTACGGCGGCTATAAAATTTTACACCGCATACACTGTTTAGCATGTTAGTGGGATCATATTTTTTTAAGTGTAAACTTGTCGATGTGTGGGGAACCTTCGCTAGCATCGTGCGGAGTGCACCGCGCGGCGCCTCGTGACTATGTTTTTGTTGGGGACTTCTGTTTGTTTTCGATCGGTGAGCGAATGAACATGTTTAAAAATTCGTCGATAAGTTTTCGAGTTTGTTTTGAAAGTAATACCATTTTTATAACTGGCTTTAAAAAAGAAGGAAGTTCTTAATTTGTCAGTATGTATTTTCCACGTTTGTTAGCGCATAACTCCGTCATCTATAACCTTCTTCTATGATTACTGAATATTTACTGAAGGATACTATACAAATTATATTGAATTTGGTTCCGTATTTTTTAGATTGAAATCGGTGAAATGTTCAATGCTTCCATCTTGTTTTAAAGGTACGTCTATCTTGAATAGGTTTTTTTAGGTATTTTAACGTGAAGTGGCACACACAGTAAACACGCCGATATTATAATTCCGGTCGGAACATAATATCGTCACTAATTGACAAACTATCAGGATATTGCTCGCAAATACTTGTCACAATAATTGCTGTCATGAACAATGCCAAATTGGAACGAAACAATCTGGATATTAATGTAATAACCCGACATTAAACTTTAAAATTAAACCCGCATTCTTAATTAAAATATTAGTGAACACACACGCGCTCCAATGACTACTAATTACGTTTAAATTACGCAATAAATTAATTTATTAAAAATTCAGTGATGGTAATAAAAAGCGTGATAAAGAGCGCCTGTATCGGCGGGACTGCTCGCTCGTTCTGTCCGGTAATAGCTGTGTAATATACATATACAATATATATACTCGTAATATACATACGAGTATTACAAGTTGTAAGTTGAGACCGCACTGGCAGTAAGCGACAACGCTTCAATTGGCGAAGAGTTATAGCGCTTAAACAATAGGGGACTGAGTAATTACCATTTTATTAGGCTGGACGTGAACTCGACTAAGTATGTATATAGTAAGTATGTACGTAGTACTAGTTATTATTCTGTGGTATGTTCTATATATACAATTATTTTTACGTTCGCCTCGTTCTGCTCTCAGTACAAAAAAAAAACTCCATCTTCAAAGTATAAAGCTAAAGACATTACAGAGTAGATAAAACAACCCTCTGAAAAGCAATAACCTTCAATGGAACCACGCGCCGAAAAAATATGCCCTCATCCGCTCAGAATAACATGTAAGAACAGCACTAGCGATATAACGAGTGCTAACTCTCCTAAAATAAAAACAGAAGCGAAATTACGCGAAGGGGAGGCTTCTCGGCCGACAGGATAAACACGTCAAAGGGTGGTAGCGGCGCCAGAGGAAACACTCGGCTCGCGGCCGCTGGGATAAAAGTCAATCGAAATTTTTACAAACACTCCTTCCATACGAGAAAGATGTTTTGTTTGTATTCGTGAGGAGGTATTCTTGCCGGCGAACCGGAATAAATGTATTTGGTAGAAGCGGCGTCTCGAGCGCCAATTGGGGGTGGGGTTAAATGGGTTACAAAAAAGGATCATCGAGAGAAATAAGAGTACTTTGCGTTTTATTCGTGAGTAACGGCTTGATCCATATCCGCGGTTGTGTTTTAGTTTGCGACCGTCACAAAAAAGAAAAGCCGCTTCTTTTTCTTAATTAAGGGAAAAAGTTGGACATCAAACTATCATAAGTTTCGTAAGAAGGAGTAACTTGAAGACTTTTAATATTGAGAAATCAATTAAAAGTAGTAGACTTAGTAACCTCATACTGACTGCTACAATTGAGCATTTTAACAAAGAAATAGTGTAAGAATGAGTTAAGTGTGTGCAAGACATCCACTAATTCTGTAATAGAATTGGGGTTTGTTAGCACCACGCGGCTCGAATACACGCTCGTACGTGGCGCCTGACGCACCCGCCGCGCCACTCGCAGCGGGCAGCGGGGAGCCTAGCGGAGCGGGTAGCGGGCAAGAGGAAAACTCTGATTGTAACAAGGTAAATGTAGACAATATGTCTATAATTAGCAAAAAAAAAATATACATTTACTTTTGCATAAGCATTAAAAGTTACTCAGATGAAGTAGAGATGTGTACGTTAATATTTTATGAATATTTGTTAAATGAGAATTTTATCTGAAAAACTACCAGCACACTGTAGTAACTTAAAAAATATTTGTTGTTTAAATATTCTTAAGTATGTCAGGTTTTTAATATTGAACTACTTGAATTAAATCATTTAAGCCATATTTTGTTTCCTCTCTGTTATGTTCATAGGCCTTCCTTTGGCTGACTTGAAAACACTTGACATGACTTAACGGGAACCCAAATAAAAATATATCATGTAATGCGAGCATCAAAAGCGCCTACATTAAATTGTATTTTTTTTTGCTAATGCGTTGTAGTAGATCAAAGTAAAATAATTATTGTTTGATAATAATTCATCATTTTAATCAATGTTTTTTTTAATGAAGTCATCCTGTAAAATTATCGCCTGTAAGCCGACTTTACAGAGAACCAATGTTTTTAATCGCGCAAACTACAGATCCGCTACCCGGTGAAAGTATAACCGCACAAAGCGCGGCACGTCCCGCCGCAGGCGTCCGCAGATTAAACGGATTATGAGCGCGGGACAGCGTGCGGGGGGGGGGGGGGGGAACTCTCGCGATCATTACTAATAGTTGAAACATGTTACATTACTCCATCACCATATCACATGATCTTCTTCTTCCTTGCTCCCACTAAGTGTGGTCGGCAGCAAATTTTCTTCTTCCACTCTCCTCTATCAGCCGTCGTCTCTACACTCCCTCCTTTCTCTCTTTCTCTCTTTCTCTCTCATGTCCTCATCCACACACTCCACCCATGTCTTCTTCGGTCGGCCTCTTACCCTTCTTCCTTGCACTACCATATAACATGATATGTACAAAAAAAAATATTAAACAAACAACCGACTTCCGTTTTCCTACGAGAAACCATCACATCAACATCACGCCGTCCGTCCGTCTATCAGACCTTTGATTTTTACAATTATGTACATAAACTCATCTCAACTCAATTTGTTTAATAAAATAAAACAAATATAACAAATAAAAGACATGAACTCCAGGTGCTTGAAACTCTAGAGGAGATTTTTTAACGCAATCTGTGAATCACTAAGTCCTTCAGTTGTCAAGAAAGTTGTTAGCTAACCAAATCACCAATATGTATATGACACAAACGACGTCAAATCATCATCATAAATATGATGGAGTTCGTATACCCCTTATATAAGCATGTCTTGACAAGCTCCTGGCCATTTATTTTATATCAAACAAATCTCGCATCAATCAATCTGTAATCTTACAACACAAACAAGCGTGGGCTGCTTACATCCACTATCATGTTATTAAAAACAAAGAATGTCACAACCTTTGTGAACAACAAGTTTAAATTAAACATTTAGAAAACCTATATGATTAACATTTTGTATTGGCGGCCATTTTAGTTTTCAAATGAATCAAATTTATGTTATTTTTTTATTTGATGATTGCAGATGTAACAAATGTGTTATCTTGTATTAATTTTCACAAAAATAGCAAAGAAAACTCTCAACTAAAAACATTTCTTAACCAAAAAAAAAAAAAATTGTTTCAGTCGTTTGGATGCTATGATGCCACAGACAAACACTCACCTAGACATGTCAAACTTATAACATCTCGTCGTTTATGCGCCGTGAGTTAAAAATAAGGTCAACGACATATAAGAAGTCCGAAGACCATTAAAATCTCAGTAGAGGGGGTCGTTATGAAACTCTGCTAGACGGTAGAAGCCTAGCTATAGAGACCTAAGACCTAGTCTAGTAATAGAGATATACGTTAGGGTTGTAATGAAATAGGTATTCATAAGCTAGGGTTGCCGCATTGCGTCGCTCGCGATACCGACGTATTCATTTGGATATCGGAGTGAGCCGCGCCGGGGCAAACCTACACGTAACGTAACTTAGTGTATATACATACACGTATGTGTACACATAGGTATAAATATATGTTTATGATACACTATTAGTAAACATGATTAGGTATTTATAACTAACGCAAACCCTAGGACATCTTTAGAACGTGTAGTCAAAATCTTATTTATTATATTTGTGGATTAAAAAAAAGTCATAAATCAGTGTTGCACTGGCAGCATAGTATTTATATACTTATAAATAATATATTTTAATTTTCCTGTAGTATCGTTGATTCGCCAGAATCAGAATTTTTAGAATAGTTAGTGAGATGGATATTGTGTAAAACCTATCTACTGAGCGTCTGAGCCTAGGTTACCTAACCCAATTACTGAAGATAATCCAGACCTTACCTACAGAGTTACAAGCCTACTCGGTTTAATATTAAACCACCTTCTTAATGTACGGAATTGGTAACACACTGGCAGCTTACGTTTGTTAAGTTATATTACGATGTTATTAAATTATATTATGACGCCAATATTATGATGAAACTTCAGGTTTAGATAATAAAGGTTGAATAATGTTAGTAAACTTGTATTTAGTATCGACTCTTCTTCTTCGTATGAGCTAAGTGGCCAAGCTCTGGTGTCGAGTTTTCAAACCACCTGAAGGCCTCTCTCTAACATGGATTAACAACTGCTTGTACTAAGACTAACAGCCGGGACCTACAATTGAACATGTCATCCGACCCACGGTAGCAACCACATGAAAATGCCACTTGAAAAACGACAGTGCATGGTCACCCATCCAAACACCGCCCGTGTTGACCGTTGCTTAGCTTCGATGATCGTATCAGATCACTTTAGCTAGCCGAGCTACAGGTGCTAAGTTTGCTAATTTGACAATATTATGATGAATTTTCAATCGAGTTGGAACGTTGAATAATTTTAGCTAACTTGTACTTAGTGTCGACTGTTACTCGCAGTATTTTTAAGTAGATTTATATACATTTGACCGCTGATTCGCCTGGTAAGTCTAAGTAAGTAGTAGCCAAGGTAAGTATTTTAATCGTAAAGTAATTAAAATGAATTTAACCTGATATAAAATCCAATTTAGTTTTAATTTAGTGGTAAAAGTTTGACACAAACGTCCTCCAACATACCAGGCGTGCATATAAAGTAGCGACTCCATAAAGTAGCGATGTTATCTGGCTTATTATAATTGGGCGCATAATTCTTTGTCTAATTGAGCCGTTTCAAATTAGGCGTTGCTTTCGATTTGTATGTAAAACATTTTTATACATTTGCATGTAATTAAGCGAGTAATATCAGTAACAGGCAACATCTGGGGCCGAGGTTATCTGACTCCAGCGCGACTGTAATCCACGTCTCAAGTACAGACTAACAGTAAGCATCATAGTTGTAAGCTAAATTAGTCGCCGAAACCAGAGGTCGGGCGAGGCCAATTTAATTTTATCCCACCATTTATAGGGAGGGATAAATCGCCTTTATTTGTTTAAAGGCGCACTAAAGTAATAACAGGAGTAAATGAAAGGTTACTTTGTAGGATCTCGTTAAGGTTCCGAACGTTTTTATCAAAATGTGCTTTTATCACACCGAGTCACGGCACCGACTGCTTTATAATTATACTCCCTTTGTACGGTTTATGTTTACGGTGGCGTATAAAGTTACTGTGACCTTCTTACTAGACGGGACTCGCTTCATTACGAACAGAGAAAACTTTTTGGGTTAATTGCTGATACGTCATTTTGGAGACATGCAAACTTTACATGGATTTCTGATAGAAAGCAAATTCCTAACTTAGTTAGAATAACCTTATTTGGAAATTTGTTTGATCAATATGTGTAGGTCTCGTTTCAGGCTATATTGGAGCCTGAAGTGGTTTATAGAAATATGTCATCAGTAATCAAATATTTTTTAAATGCGAGGTTTTCAGATGTTTATTGTATAGTGAATCTTTTGAATCTTTAAAAAAACCGTTTCTCTGATTCAGAAACCTTTAGTAATGCTTGTTACGAGGGAGCCTGTAAGGTTCGCAGTAGAGGCAAGTAGAGAGTATGTCAAGTCATTACAGAGTGGGGTCGCGAGGAGCGCCACACATCTCCCAGTTATCGTCAAAGCGGCGCGCACCCGCCGTGATAATATAATGGTCTGCCTTGCAAATGATTCTGAACTCGCCTTTTGAGGCGCACCGGTTTGTTTTCAAAGGTACGCGGCGAAGGGCGATAGTGCTCGAACACTCGGCGCGGCCAGAGCTGAAAACAAGGCAAAAAATACAAATGCTTTCGCAACTAAAACTGTAAACAATTCCAAGTAGAAAGCTGGTAGCGGCCGCGCGCTGCCGCCGCCCACGCGAGGTAGCCGCTTTAAATACCCTCCTATTTACACGAAATGATAAGTCACGGGAATACCCGAGATTAAAGCTGAACTGGCGAATAATAATAGACGAGAGCGGTGCCCCTCGCTACACTGCGGGCGCTTTACTTCGCGCGGATAAATTACACAGTTATGAATAAATTTCGCATAAAACTCGGAAGTGCACCTTTACACGAGGAAAGAGACGGATCGACGCCGGCGCCGCGAGCCGGACGGAGACGGAGGGCGCGGCGAGTCGTAATCCGAAAATTTCATTAAGAAGTCCGCCGGCCGAAGAGTCGCTGATATCTAGAATATTCGGCGCACTTATTAAGACGCGGGAGGAAATTTCATCCTTTCCGCGGATGGAGTTAATGTAGTGAGCCTTTCAGAGATGAAATTATGCGCGATATCGACGAGCAAGTTTGTGAATAATTTCCGGCTCGGCGATGAGTTGCCACTGCTTCTACTTGATTAAACAACTTTTCGGTTTGTGAGCGCCGCGCCGCGCTGTGCTCCTGCTTCTTGCTATCTATTGCTGCGATAGCACTCGTGCTGTTATCACTAACACCGAGTATCAGTGCGTCGCTTCACCCCGAGCGATACAATAACGCACAAAACAAAAAGTTTGTAAGCGACGGCGGCATTCCATTACATTAACATTCAAGCCTTCACCATTTTTACGGCGAAAATCTGCGAATCACTCCCAAGATTCCGGGGAAAAATTACATCACGTAATACGGGCCCCATTAATTACGGTTATATCGTAAATTTACGGTTAATCAAAAAAACCTGTCCGAAGCTCCCCCTCGGCCACCGGGTCATTAGCGGGCGGGCCCGCGCGCGCGAACATAACTTGATTTTCGGATTTAATTCAATTATCAATTAAAACGACGGCTTCTGTTTATTTTTTCGGGCGAGCGACTTGTAACTCGTCTCTGCCGTCCGCTCCGCTTACCTTCCCGCCGCTGTTTGTTTGCTCGGGGAGGATAGTAATTAAATAATGCATTTCGAGTGCGCACTTTGTGCCGCCGAGGGTCCTCCGGCTCTCTTCAAATACATCATCTGAATAAGCAATAAGAATCACCTCTTCAATATTATAAGTATTAGGCTTCACAAGGAATCCTACTAATATTATAAAGGCGAAAGTTTGTATGTATGGATGTATGGATGTGTGGATGTATGGATGTATGGATGTATGGATGTATGTTTGTTACTCTTTCACGTAAAAACTACTGAATGGATTTGAATGAAACTTTACCACAATATAGCTTATACATCAGAATAACACATAGGCTATAGCTTATACATCAGAATAACACATAGGCTACAATTTTTGAGGTTTTTAATGTGAGGTCGTAAAAAAAACACATTTTTGCGCTTACATTGCAAACGCTGACTGAATCCTACAAGATAGATCAAAACAATTTACTACAGTATTGTACTACTTAAAAAGGTCTACAAAAAAGTCCGTGATGGTATATGTTTATCTCTTAGGAATAACCCACAATAACCATTTTTTACCCTTTACTTTGTACGAGAAATAATGGCTTATTTACGAAGCGATTTTAAGCAATACAGTATTAATCCTTATCCAATTAAGTATCTTAAATACATTGTGCATTTAATAAAGATCAATATGGCTTTTTACAGCATGTAAATTAAATAAATATTTTCGAAGATATCACAGATTTAAAATGCAGCGGCGCCAGGCGAACGGAGCGGGGGTAGGTGCGGTGGGGAAGAAGTGGCTCAACGCTGAGTGCGCGACCCGAACGCGGGCAGACGCATGAGGGCAGACGTCATTGACGGTTGTGTCCGTTTTGCGAATTTTCAAGGCACTAGCGATTTGATAAAAACGTATGGTCGCCTACTTTAAGTAATATAGGCCTAAGGTTAGTTATTGCCAGGTTTCTTTTTGGTTAGGAGTAACACGTACAAAAAGATACTTCATTTTTACGAATTACTTCATTGATAATTCAATTGCTATATAGATAGGTTACTTACAGTTAATTATAACAAATTATATTAGCAATAAATTAAAATTGCGACTATAATTTGAGATTTAAACTATCCTATCTCTCAAGTTGGATCGAACTGCACATGGTGTGCGAATCCTACTTCCTCCTAATATTATAAAGGCGAAAGTTTGTATGTATGGATGTATGGATGTGTGGATGTATGGATGTATGTTTGTTACTCTTTCACGTAAAAACTACTGAATGGATTTGAATGAAACTATACCACAATATAGCTTATACATCAGAATAACACATAGGCTATAGCTTATACATCAGAATAACACATAGGCTACAATTTTTGAGGTTTTTAATGTGAGGTCGTAAAAAAAAACACATTTTTTGCGCTTACATTGCAAACGCTGACTGAATCCTACAAGATAGATCAAAACAATTTACTACAGTATTGTACAACTTAAAAAGGTCTACAAAAAAGTCCGTGATGGTATATGTTTATCTCTTAGGAATAACCCACAATAACCATTTTTTATCCTTTACTTTGTACGAGAAATAATGGCTTATTTACGAAGCGATTTTAAGCAATACAGTATTAATTCTTATCCAATTAATATTATATGTATGTTTTTTATTATTCTTTATTGTACACTACGTCCTTCTTTAGTCGTTTATAAATTCCTTTCCATCCAAAGGTTGCCTGGAAGAGATCGCTTTAAGCGATAAGGCCGCCAATTGTGGTACACTAATTTTAAGTTAATTGTCTTTTACTGTGCCTTTCTTATTTATATGTCCAATAAAGAATTATAAAATTTCCATGACACAATGTTAGTTACCGTACTCCTCCGAAACGGCTTGACCGATTTTTACCAAATTTCATATGCGTATTCAGTAGGTCTGAGAATCTTCTACTATATATTTTTAAGGCAAAACAACGTTTGCCGGGTCAGCTAGTGTAAAATAAATTTGGCATGTTTTTGTGATAATTAAATTAACAGAGTGATAAGGGCACACAATGTAGCACAATAATGCACCCACACGGCTCCATCCCGCCCCGTTATCCACATTATCATATCAAACGCCATCCGAAGCATTCAAACGAAAAAAGAAACAACGACCATTGAAAACCTTTCATCCTCTTATTAGAGAGAAAGGGTTATACCACCATACATCATTTATACGAGGAAACTGCGAGCCATTTTGAATTCTACGCCCTTAATTTTAAAGTCGACAAACAGGGAAGATAAATATTAGTGGCGGCATAACAAGCTTATGCCGTGTCGCAATCAAAGGTTTGCCATATTTAAATAATTGTACAGATGGAAATTTACAATTGAGAGCAAAGGAGGAATTTGGAGTAGACGGTATATCCGATGACTCACCCGACCACATTGAAAGTTTGGGAACGTCAAAGGAAGAAAAACAGAAGATTCATGTTAAACGTAAAAATATGTAATATGGAAGTTTATGATAAAGTGAATTGCTTTGTTAAATGTTCTGTAATATTTATATTTTTAAATAACAGTTAACATATCCCCTCAGGTTGTAGTAATGTAGGTGTGGAGGGAGATAAGTCATTAATAGCAGAGAAAAAGGATAGAAGGAAAGGAAATAAGTTTGGACTGATTGCATGGGTGATGATGGGATGGGCGTTAACGCTGAACTGACCTCGCGGTGGAAATAATGACGTTAATGTGAACAAGATAGATATTAATAGGCGGTATCAGGTTATTTTATGTCACTCTGTGTACTAATATAGGTACACATTATTATTATTTGAATTACATGTTAATAAAATATAATAGCATTCACTCTGTGTGAGCCCCCGCCCTGAGTGCGTGCCTGTCCTCACGACAAAAATGATGAGGTCCGTGGAATCGAGCGGCGTAATGAAGTGCTGAACTTTCAGGTCATGTGTGGACTCGAGGAGAGGGGCGGGGGGTAATTTGCCCCTTGCCCCTAAATGGGCGTGATATAGTGCGCGTTCGGCTGCCATCGCCGCGGTAACGGCGCCCCGTATAGTTTTAATCTTCTTTATTGCTGACCCTTTGAAGTTAGGCTCTTCCGAGACCATTAAGCCGTTTGCGCGCGTCTTCTCCAGCCGTCCTTCCATTGTGCCCCGCGCCGCGCCGCCCGCTTTTTATGAACATGATTCAACTCTATGGAAATTGCTCCAAATTTCGGGGCGTCGTTCGACCTCGACCCTAAAGGGCTAAGGAGAAGTTTTAAATTTGATATCAGGACCTAATTAGAAAGAATGAAAGAAAATACATTTATTGTGCACACTTAGGTACATACTATTACAATAGATATTTAATACTACTTATATATACTCAGGTTTGTGCACAAAAGGAGCAAATTCAATATAATGCTGAGAGTACCAAGTACTCAAGCGCTGATTTTCAATTCACTCTTTAAAATTATAAAACATAAAATTACGTTTTGTTTTAAAACCTCAACTCAAACAAACACACTCCCCCATTTCAGAAAACCGATTAAAAGAAATCCTTACAACCATTTATCACCAAACACTTTCCATTAACCATTAATTTTCATTTTATGTTAATCGTTGGAACATGTAGAAGACAACCATTCGTGTGTAGCACCCCTTTAAATACACACACACACATTTAAATGCCAGCACACATATGTACACTTTAACGTGAAGCGGTCTTGCCTCACGCACACACGCACACGCACGTATCTACACACACACACACACACACACACAGACAGCTGATTAGGTCGCGGAAGAATGGCGCCCGCTCCCACTTGTTTAGTAATCTATACAATACTTTCGCGTGAGCTAAAGATTAATGTTTCGCATTTTGCTTCACTTTGCCCTGATTCCGGCGTGACTTGTGAGAGGGAAGCGATTCTCTTTAAGTCAGAGTTGTAACAAGACTGTGTCAGAATTTATCTTCTTCTTCTTTTTCGTATGTGCTAAATGGCTGAGCTCTGGTGTCTAGAGTTTTCAAGCCACCCGAAGGCTTCTCTCTGACTAGGCAAATCGACTGCTTAAAAGACTGTCCGCACCGACCGTTGTTTAAATATAAAAATAAAATAAATATTAGGACACATTCACACGCGGCTGGTTAGCCCCATACTGAACCATTTCTAGCTCGTATTATGGTTGCTAACACAACTGATATATTACATATACATACATACATATTATATATAAATAAATATTTAACACCTAGACCCACAGCCAACAAATTTAGTTAAGCACAAAGATGTTGACCGGGCCGGGAATCGAACCCGGAACCTTCTGATTAGCAGACCGGCATGGTAACCTTTACGCCAACGAGGTCGTCAATTAAAGTTTGACCTCGATGATCGTGTCAGATCACCTTAGTTAGCCGAGCTACATGCGCTACTTCGGAATAAAATGTTCATGACTGTTACCGATTTAAGAAAGGTTATTTAAACATGATTTTCCTTGATCCAAACGGTGCAAAGTGAGTTTCAGGCATTGGACTAGATATTTAGTTAAATTTTTGTCAAGTTAAAGTTAAACGACACAAAGTTGAACAATATCAAATGTTGTAAATGAACGCGGAACCCTTCAGAAGCCTATGCCTTAGTCCACTCCCACACGCGAGAAGATGCTACGAAATTAATTGTTGCGTTCACGTCGCGGACACGCCGCGTCGTTCAAAAATCATCGCTCATTGTGTGTGTGTGTGTGTGTGTGATACTCGCACTCACATAAGATAGGAAATAGTTAGAAAATGGTTTTTATAAGTATCCAGGCTGTCCCTAAAATATACAATTATGACAATACGGTGTATTGACCCTAAACGGTGTTCCAACAGCCAATTTGAGAGCCAGTAATTCTAGACTAGTCGTGATTTACCTTCGGATAGAGTGGTCCAAGTAGTAGAAGCTATGTTATAAATACGAGTATACTCGAAATTTAAAAGTTGAAGATGGGCCTTTTTAGGAAACAGCAACTCCAGAATAATCCATATCCATGCTTTCTTATAATAATAGTAGTAAAAAATCGTTTATGTCTACAAAAAAAACACTTTTTTTTACATTATAAAAATGTCTGTGTCTGTGTAAATGCGTCTGTTTGTTACTTTTACAGACTACTCGTATTTTTGAAGGCCGTCAATTACTTTTTGCCTTTCATTAGCATTCGGGCAAAGTCGCGGCTAACTACTAGTCTAGTATAGTATTGCAAAAGCAAGTCTCCAAGAGAATGGTTGTGGCGGCCGGCTCCCCGACTACACAAGATGAATAGCACCGTGTGTGTACATTAAAGTAATTTAACATTTAGCCAGAGAATATAAATCCAGTTTAACGGCTTTTGTTCCGCCGAGTGGCGCTTACCATTACCCGGGAGCCTACACTCGCAGCGCGATACCACGATACACCCTCACGACAACTTTTAGAAAGCTTTATTTTTTGTATTGTTTAATGATGATTGGACTCGCGTCACAAAACTATCTAAACTAACGACTAAATCAGCCAGTTAAATCATAACCACTATTAATTTGCATCACTTGAATGTCAGTTAAGTTGTGGGGCACAGTTAAAGAAGTTTAACTATCAGTTGAAATGAAAATCTCGACTTATAATTTTTGGTGTCCTCCATCCTTATGTGTAAATAGTAAGATTGAAATCCAAACAATACTTTTCCATTACATGACTAAACAATAGTAAAAACTAAAACAGTCTGTTTAAAGAGTTGATCTAATAGGCAAAATAATTATTGGCGCCTGATTTGTTTGTGTATGATTCCCATGAACCGTTGTTGGCTGTGATTGGTGAAAGCTGCATAGATTCGTCATCTCTGACCAATCAGGCGGTTTTTTTTCTCTTATCAGCTAAACTCCAGTAGGTTCAACTAACGATAAGAAACAAAAAAACTTCGACTTTTTAGTACGTTGCGGAGTTAAGTCAAGAAAATGTTAAGTTAAGAAAGCCGTTGTCACAAGTGTGTCGCCTATTTTAGATCGACTTTATCCTTAAGTTATTATGGATAAAGTTGATCAACGTTAGTTTGTCAGCAAGTTGTAGTGTATGAACAGGCCGGGCGCACACTCGATTGCCCGCTTCCTGTTTGTTTTGTAATACAGTTTTCATAAATGGATTTGTTTTTGTTGAAACAGTGAACAAAAATGTACAAATTGAGGAAAAATGGATTGCAGTACTAATAGAGCACGACTTTTTAATTGGCATGCTTCGTACGGGATGAACGTGGTTTTGTTATACTAACATTATGGGTATATTAATCGGGAAATTAAAATAGCCAATCTATACCATATTTTATTTAAACTGAATTAGAATTGAAGAAATCACAAACATACTCACACAACTTTCTTATTTATAATAGTAGTGATAGGATTTATGTAAATGTTTTTAATGAATTAAAATGTTTTAATGAATGAATGAAGAGGAAAATCATTTTTAGATCAAATTAAGGAGAAAGCGAAAGTCATGTCGTATAGGGAGGTCAAGGATTTGACCGAAGATAGAACTGCCTGGAAAAAACTTCGCAGACAAGGGCCCAGCATCAAATATTGAATGAATTTAATGAATGTAAAGCTAAAATAAATGACAAATGAATGACACTGAATGACCGTGAGGCCGGCCGGCGCGCTGTGCCGGGTGCCGGCGCCGCTGGTGCCCCAGTGTTTGTCACCGGGCGCGGGTGCCGCCGGGCCGCGGCTTCGTAATATCCTGTCGCTGTATTGACCCACATCCAGCGCCCACAGCGCGGCTACTACTCAAAAACCTTTATTACGAAAGCAATAAAGCCCATATTTAACCCCGTCAAAGGTCCCGCTCGAATTAAACCGACGAAATGAAACTTTGCTCGTCCTTTACGCTCGCCACTTTCTCGGTACTCGGTGGCCACTTGGTGGAAATAGAAAACGAGGTTTTTCAATTGGAATTTTTGGTTAAAATCTGTTTTGTTTGAGAGCGGAGGCATCGAGACGGTTAAGTAAATCTCGACTCTAAAATTAATAAGGTAAAACGTTTTTTCTTAGCGAGGGGACGAATATAACATAAATATTCTTATCTCGTTAACCCAAATAGAGGCCTCACACCGCGCAGGCCGCCGCGCGGGTCTAACCTCTTACATGTTACTCGATTCCGAGCTTTATTAAACTTGTTGGCTTCTATTTTGTACACAAAATATAATAAGTATGAACCGATATTAAAAGAGTTTTTGGAATTTTGCTTTAATACTTTAATATCATCTTGACGTTATTAAAAAAATCACAATTTTGTAAACTTATACCTACCTATACATACTCAAAGTAATAAAGCTATTCCGAGCAAGATATAATATAAGTCAGCTCTTTCTTTCACAAAAATAAAATATGAAAGAAGATAAAAGGTAAAATCAATCCATTAAACAACAAAGAGTTAGTAAATGCGATATTTTATTACGTTTTCCTCATTTGTGAGTAGAATCCGGCCGATGAAAGCCTCAAGTATCGGCTCGGGGCCGCGAGCCGGGGGATGGGAAAGGTCAACACGTCGCGGAATCCAGCGCCACGGAACCTCGGACACTTGTGGGTCACACACACGAGACACATGATGGGACAACAACAATACACATTTACACCAGTGAAAGTTGCCTTGATCAACAAAATCTAAAGTAGCAATTAAAGATTCTTTCTTTAATTTCGAGGGCATGTTTTGATTGACTTCGGGGTCAGTCTGCGTTAGTACCAAAGTTACTGGCAAAAGTAAACTGACAATATTTACTTTAAAAACTACTGTATTGCGGTTTAAGCAACGTTTATTGCAAAATAACTGGTCAATGAAATCGAATATCTCAAGTTGCCTTTAACGTACGAGTATGTTATTTATTACCAATAAAGCTCTGTGTTTCTGTATTATACCTAGTTCGGCGAGGCGCCAAACTTTGTATTGCAAAACTCGGAGTTCCACTATAATTGTAAAGAGCCAGCGCGTTGCTTACCCTCAGGTTAACAACCAGCTAGTTTCCTCACACACAAGCTTAAATCCATAATATATTTAAAACATTTCTATAGCAACATTTGAGTGTGCCATCGAACAAGTCTTTCCGATAAAAGTGTTTTCCACAATGGAACAGTATCTCGTCTGCCGCGACCAGCCAATCCTCCGGGTGCGAGGAACGGTGTGGTCAGTGAGTCGCGTGACCAGTCCGCATTACACCAATGAATCAAATTGAATCCAGCGCGGGCGCCGGCGCGGCTTCAGGAAACGCTAATAAATAATCTCCTAACTAGTCGCCCCCCCTTCCCCCCTTGCCCCGCCTGCTAATGGACTATAGGCGCGACCGATTTGTTTACATCTACGCTCATTATGGTGTATTAGGAAAAGAACACCTCTATATTGAGGGAAGGTCTTCTGAAGGCAGGCGCTCTGACAGCGGTGGCGGGACACGGATGTAGAAAGATGTAAATGTAGATGTAGGATGTAGATCTTTTGTAGAAAGAGAACAATAAAGTAAGCAAATTATGTTCTTCATGTAATATATTGAGGCTAACCTAAACTGTCAATAGGTAAAATGTTATAAATATAGAAAAAACATTGGGGATCGCTAATGATTTACAAACTTATATGAAAAATTGGAAAGCGCTTTAGTCTAAGGTAGCAGTGAAATCCAAAGCAGGCAGGAACTGTGATAGTACATTGTTAATTGACAGTACATTTTATACATACTACTCTGTTATATTAATTATCTTTACCCTAATATTATACAGTGAAATGTTCAGTAACGTTTATCTAAAACAAAGGTTGTATCCGCAACCACCTCCGCGTCGCCCGCCGCGCCTTTTTACTCCGACCTTAACACACAGTGGCGAGGGCTGGCGGGCAGATTTACACGAGTCTATAGGCAAGACATTTTTATTGACTTCTGTGGAAGAGTGACACGTGTCAGGTGGAAACGAGCTGTTTAGTCACCGCTCGGAAGAATGTACTAGCAACACAGATCACACAGGTAAAGTTTCCGTTATCATTTGTCGAAGTTACTTACGTACTAGTTTAACGTACGCATGGCTAGTGTGATCTACGGCTCAGCATGAACAAGCATTTTGGAAACCAAAAGCTTAGAATTTTATAGTAGTTGAAATTTTTCTGTCGCTTATCAATTAACGGTGTGTTTCTGCAGCCTTGCTAACACCCAGTTATTCCAGACAACGTATGTTACACATTAGAACGGAATATCCGTAACTCGTGCTCTGCTCTTCAAATACATAGTTCTAAGCAGTAACAAATAAAATAATTAGCTTGAAATTTAGTCATATACAAGTTGTAGTTACTTTTTACACTTATCAAAATAGGTAGCTAGGTTGGAAACGAAATTTAACCAGTTTTCGCTCGTGCAAGTTGTTTTTACTGAAATAAACTCAAAAAATATGAGCCGTCATCCGGTAGCCGTATAGTGCGCGGCATAAAGGCAAACAGCCCACTACATATCAAGTTAACTGAGGAGTTTGCTGTAAAAATCTAGCTCTAGGGCTCCTCCGAGCCCAGTAAGCGCGGCGCGGGGTCGACCGCCAATAAAACCATCGGCAACCCTCCGCCGTGTGATTAGGGATGGTCTCGTTATGAACCGGCGCGGGCTAGCCGCCACTCGAGCGGGAAGTCGCCGCGACTCAATGAATAGGGTTGTTGTGGCAATAAATAGCAAGGCGTCGCCTGCCTCCGCCGCGGTCGGATAAATCAGGCGGCCGGCCGCAACACCAGCGCCTGCTCTCTGCCGAGAGGGTCTCAAGATCTATGGCACATCTAGGGGGAGCCGCTCTTTGTAATTAACTAGCGGCCACTAACTAGTTATAAGTAACCTTTCTACTGTGCTGTTTGCTCACTGGCTGTCACTATTTCGTGGTCAGTTTCGGAATGTAACTAGTTTCCTATACCTTGCTAGGTATCTGCAAGTTCTAAGTGGAAACTATTTTAGTTTTGTTTTATCCGTCGGTATTTGCATCCATCCTGTCTAACTTTCTTAATTGATGTTCTTGATAAGTTATATCCAAAACTATTTCAATATGAAATTTAGTTTGAACTTTATATTTCTGTACTGAAATAAAGGTTTTAGATTTCATCAAGCAACAGAACAGTACGCCGTGCGTTTTATTGTCTCACCTTAAATCCAAACAATTCCAAGACAAAGTTGGAGTATACTCGGGCCTGGCAACATTGTGACATAAATGGTAAAAACAATAGCAAAATAGCGTCGCAGGTGCAACTTACTGCGAAACTAGCAAGTTTTTAAAGTCATTAAAAAGATTTATTACTCCAACATATTTCAGCAGAACACTTGGAGCAACTGACTCTAAATTTACTTTAAAATTGTCCAACTCCGTCTAGTTTCGGCAATTAGGTTATGTACAATTTAAAACTAAATTGATTGAAAGTTGTTGTCAATTGAAAGTATTTCTTGAAGAATTAGACGCGAAATTAAACTTAATTGGAAAGTTAATTGAGTTGCTAGAAAACACAGTTTGTAACTAACCTAATTAAGATAAAGAATGTTATTAGTTAAAGATACTAGTTTTTGGACATAATTTAGTTTGTATACTAAAGATATAATAATAATAAGCTGTTCGCTGATTCGAGCTAGTGCCTAAATAAATGACTTTTGCCTGAACCGTCAGAGTTGCCACGTATAGGCAGCATTGATTGGTGCGATTGATGAACGCTGCCCGATGCGTCATCTCTGACAAACCACGTGCAAAGACTATCCCAGGGTTAGCTCGGTTCAGCGAACAGACTCTGGCTTGCAGTGATTCAAACAGAGCAGGCTACTACAAAGGTACCGAGATACGTTCTCGAGAAGTGCATGGCCACACATAGTGACCTCAATAAACGACTACTGTCAAAACCATTGTATTGAGTAGTACAACACAATTTGGGCTCTAAATTAATGGTACGAGTCATTTCCGTTGTCGTATGATTTAAACTTTGGCAATAGCTTGATCGTGTTAATAATTGAAGAAGTATAGATTTTAAGTATACCTAAACCATAAGCAAGTTAGTGCATACTTTTTAATGCTCATTAATTTACTAGTAAAAATATACTAAAAATCACTAGTATTACTAACACATAAAACCGTTACGTTTAGGGTAAAACAGCTCCAATTTAAAATCCCTCCAAACAACATTTCCAAGCTTGTCTATAACAGGAGATCCTTATCCGTATGTAATCAGCAATTGAAATGGGCCTCAGAGGTCACAATTTATGCGTCGGTCGAACCACCTGAGGCAGTAAAGCTCGGGCTGACTAATTTATCGTGGGTTAATTTACTCTACATGCTTTATGGGCCTTGAGGGTCAGAAAGAATGGCTGCGTTGTGATTTGCATGTCTCGGGTAAGTGGCGCCGGGCCTGCAGAGCGGCCGAAGGGGCCTGCTGCCGGCTCCGGGGGCCCGACTGTTTGTCTGCCAGTGACAAATGTAGCGGCCAACGTGCGGCTACAAGGGAATGCATTAACTCGACGGAAATTAAGGCTACGGTGTTCTGAATTCAGCCGAGACAAATCATTTTTAAGCGATGTGCCTGTACCGTGGGAGTAGGCATTTTACTAAATAAATTAATTAATTCATAGTTCTAACGATTCTAGATAATATTATTACTTAAAAACAGTAAGACTTGTTCTAATTTATTTATCACTTTTAAAAGCACACTAAAATGTCAATTTGAAAACCTAGGTTTTACTTTTTTTAAACAAAACTAGCATTTAATTTATAATCTTAGACTGCAATATCACTTAACGTCAGGTGAGTTGTGGTCAAGCCCAAGCCTATTAAGCGTAAAAATGTAATATGACATTAATTTTAATTGTTTCAACGGCAAAATGTCTTGAGTTCTGGTGGCGTCATTCACTCGACACTCATTCATATTAAACTTATTTTACGAATAATGAAACAAAATTTAATCAGAAATTTCAAAAAAAGAGAAGTATAATTACAGCTCCCAATTTAAATTTAGGTACAATCTAGAAATACGAGTAAGAATAATTTCGACTAAAATCACTAATTTTAGTATTTTGGACGGAGCGCAACAGATGACGCTTACTTTGCATATCGCCTCGCGTTTTATAATTTATCTGAACGATAAAATTACAAGTCACAATAAATCCAACTAACTTGGATTAGAGAGCAGCTTGTAACAGAGGTGAATGACCTGAGCACGAACTTAATAATTGAGTAAAGCTCGCAGTCTGAAATACTCGTAACAGCCGTGTCGAGGCCGTGGGCTTCTAGTCGCGACTTATTTGCATTACGCTAAGTTTCTAATGTGTAATTAAACATAGTAGAATAACGAACATACGTTGATTTACTATAATATATAAAATGTGTATTTTAGAAATTTCACTATTTGCAGAGGCGTTTCACAGAACTATTATATTTTTTTAATTTTCAATGTTTCGTTGTACTAAAAGGACCCCTTTTAGTTTTTTTTACTTCTTACAGCCGGAAATTTGACCAGTTGGGCGCGTAACTACAGAAGTTAGCAACACTCTGGCCCGAAGTGGAGCATGCCTAGTCTGAAGAATCTAGCTCTCAAAGAAGCTGTCGGAACTCACTGGAAGTATGAATGGTATAAATATGATCGAGTTAGTATGTATATGTACTACTAGCAGATCGTCCCGAATTTTTACGGGCTGTAGAATAATTTATGTTGCGAAGAGAAACAAAATATAGCCTATGTTACTCAGGCACAATGTACTCGTAGCTTCCCAACTGTAACGGTAAACGATAGAATTTTTTCAAATCGGTCCAGTAGTATCAGAGCCTATTCGCGTCAAACAAACATACAATTAGTTTAGAAGAAGTTGGAGGAGCCGTTGATGTCCCGTGTCAGTGTTAGCAGATAATGTACCCGTGTCCTGGTCGCGAGGCGGCGGACTCCGCGGGGTCCGGCCGGCCTGTCAGTCGCTCAGTCTCCGGCCTCCAAACTGGACGGCCGTTAATTATAACTTTGTCAGCGGCGTGTCCGCAAACTGTGCACTTCAATTAAAAGTCTTCAGTATTAGATAGCGGGAGGTAATTACCCCACGTGTGCGCTTCATTTATTTACTGACTCATAAATTTAAAGGTTAATGAAACGGCCGATCCAGTTGTTTTTCTACCTGAGGATATATTCGTGTGACCCAGTTCTCGGTTTCGGTGTTTTACGAAGCGTCGCATTTAATTGTCACTTGGAATTTTATTCCTAACAGGTTTTAATTTATTGTTGTTTTTCCTCGTAATTTGTTTTGAACGAGCGATAACCGTTAAGTGCCTGAGCCAATTAGGCTTCGAAGTGGGAATGGTTCAATCGCGGGTATGTGCGGGCGTCTCCCCGCGCTGGGAGGCGAGGCGCTGACAAATGACCGCTCTGATTGTACATTCACAGTGTTGGCACACTAACGGCGAGCGAAGCAGCGCTATCAATCTCCTAATGAAAAGATTACCGCCCGAAACAACTAATATATTCCGGTCCATTGAACGCGCGGAGATTAACCGCCTCGATCGCACATTGCGATTACTAAAATCATTACCGAGTCAGTAACGGTGCTTTCCTTCCACGGCGAGACACTCCGCCGACATTATAATACAATCCGCACGAAACTAATCTAGATTCAATACAAACTTAACGTCGAACTTTTGTAAGAGAAAAAAAGAAAACACTAAAGTGCTACGAGGAGCCCGCGCCTAAATTTAATGCTAATGAAAAAATGCTCTCAGCAGAGACATTTACTTCTAGCGCCGAAATAAAAGTTAGCGGAGAAGTCCGCCGCCTCATGCGAGCGCCGAGTCTCCGCCGAGCCGGTAACTCGACGCGAGTCGCGATTAATCAAATAGAAAGCTAAAACTCCGTCTCCCATAAGAATCTGACACACGCGCCGAATAAAACCAATAAGGGAGTTAAAAAGAATTGTTTACAAAGACCGATTCTATCCGTCCTCCTTTTTTAATGGGAAATTCTTTTACCTCGGCATCGGCGAGTTGGTCTCCGGAACTTACAAACAAATAAAACAAAGGGACGTCCGGTGGCGTGACGTCACTGTGCGCTAGACGTCCCCTCGCTTCAATAAGGTCTCACAAATTACTGAACTGTTTTCGCTGCGAACTGCTGCCAACTATTTACATCAAGACGAGAACTTCAATACACAAAGAACACGAGTCGAGCCTCTTTACTCTCTGTAAACCTATTGGAATTCATTCATAATATATTTATATATATTCATTCATTTCATCATTCTTGATTGCTTGTGTTTATTTTTTAATTGTGTAATATTTTCTATACCCATATTATTATAAGAAAAAGTATGATTTTTTATTTGTTTGTTTGACGCAAATAGACTCCGAAATTACTGGACCAATGAAAAGCTTGGCAAGCTACATTATCCCTGAGTAACATAGGCTATATTTTGTTTCTCTTTGCAACTTAGATTATTTTACAGCCCGAGTGAAGCCGAGACGATTTGCTAGTTTATCATATTAAATTTAAAAAAAATTGTTCTTAATAGTCTATTTAATTAATAACCATTCAAATTGTAAATTATTTCTTTACGTCGCTTGGTCAGACGCTCTGATCACTCACTTTTAGGCGAGACTGCTTTGATTATTTTTTTCTTAAATTAACAATATTATTTTAGAGTCATTACATATTAATGTCATATGTCGGGAGCAGCAAAGCGCATGTCAACACGGACGTAAAGAAAATGTCCGGCGAGTGCACGCGTTGCACCGCTCTGGAAGTAATCCGCGCTGCAGTGCATGCTACGTATTCTGCGTGCACAGGCTGCTATCAAAGGCATTCTGCTCCCATAGTGCGGCCTCCCGCCTCCCGCCTCCCGCCTCCCGCCTCCCGCACTCGGACCACTTTTTATCAATAGCCGAGCACTAAAGCCCGTGTTGTTGGTCGGTAGCGAATTGCGAACGCTGTTGCAATTGTTCCAGTTTCGGCGCTTGATCTGTTTTAACACCCTGTATTTGTAAAGGAAAAGAGCCTTTTGAACGCGCTCCGTATCGCTTTACATTCTCTGAAAACTATTTTTGTAAATTGAACTGGATGTGCGGAAGTGCTGCGGGGTATGTGTATTGAAAATACAAAATTATAGTTATTATGTATGTATATGCATGTTTTTTTCCTTTTTTTGATACGGCAAATATGTTTGTTTATACACCGTTTGCCGCGTCAGGGAACTGAACATAAGGCTATATAGGTTTATAGTTTGAGCAACCTACTAGGTTTTAAACAATCATGAAAGTTGCGGTCGGAACTTGAAGTCCCTTTATAATAAGTGTCAGTATCTATATATCCACAAGTACCAATTAAATATTAAGAAAACCACCGACAAAATATTTTTAAGTGACTTCGTCGATTTGAAATTTATCAAATTCTACTAATCTAGCTCTTTTATTTGATATACCTGTATTGGGAAATTATGACAAATAAGTGATCCGCCATTAGGCAGCGGCGGCCTCTATCTGATTTTTATCAAACTTGGCTAAGAATACCTTTACTTAATGCACTCTTCATACACAAACCTCTAAACCTTAAACCGTTTATCTGTTCGGGACCTGCGATGCTACAAAAAGACTCACAACACCTCGTCGTTTTTGCTTCGAGGGGTTAAAACCTGTATTGTATATATTGTGTAGTGGAATAAAACAGAACGGATAGCGCAAGCAGCCTGGGCTACGTTATGTAAAGCGCCCCCTGCCGGCCGCCGCTACAACCTAAACTATTCCAGCCTTTTGATTCGAAGCTCCACAAAAACTTTTGACTTTTCATGTCAGAACTTCTATATGTTCCTTGGAGTGAGACGTTTCAACAAAGTTAGGACTTTGAGCCTGTTTAGCCTCGTCATCTTTATTATGAGACAAGTAGATCGCTGGGTAGTTTAGTGCTTACTATATTAGGCAAGTTATTTTATTGACCTACTATTTAAACGTTTTTTATATGTAATAGTCTTGTATCATTAGTGGGAAAAGGTTGAAGAAAAAGAAGAGTCTTGCATACTGTTGATATTAAAACTATTGAGCTAAAAATCAGAAAACCAAGTATCATCATTTGCGATTCGCCATTGGGAATGAACCGCTTTGGCTTTGACGACCTTTTTGGCGTAATGGTTACCATGCCGGACTGCCAACCAGATGATCCCGGGATCGATTCCGGCACGGCCAACATTTTTGTAATGAACTAAATTTGTTGGCTGTCGGTCTAGGTGTAAAATATAAATATCGATATAAAGTATTTATATATATTTACGAGTATGTAGTATAAAATAGATCACAGTGGTGTTACAAACTAGAATTGGTTTAGTGTGGGGCTAGCCAGCCGTGTGTAAAAATGTCCAAAATAAAAACTATTTTTATCCGGAATGTTATACATTTATTGAAATAAATGTGTCCTTATATTTATTTACTTATTTATTATCATCGTTAATTACAGTTTAGAATTAACAACCGTTTAAAAAGGGGGTTGTTACGATGAAAACCATTAGAGGACAGTCAAAGACTGGCAATTAAAAATGAACGGCGAGTTAACTACGATAACCTTGAATGAAACATAAAGGACGAAAAAGCCTTCACAATATGCTCGAGTCGAAAGGTGAAAGTGTTAATGTTCAAGTCCGACAAATCTATACCAATACAGAATACAGAACTTTATTAGCCACTAGCTGACCCGGCAAACGTTGTTTTGCCTTAAAAATATATAGTAGAAGATTCTCAGACCTACTGAATACGCATATGAAATTTGGTAAAAATCGGTCAAGCCGTTTTGGAGGAGTACGGTAACTAACATTGTGTCATGGAAATTTTATAATTATTTATTGGACACATAAATAAAAAAGGCACAGTAAAAGACAATTACTTAAAATTAGTGTACCACAATTGGCGGCCTTATCGCTTAAAGCGATCTCTTCCAGGCAACCTTTGGATGGAAAGGAATTTATAAACGACTAAAGAAGGACGTAGTGTACAATAAAGAATAATAAAAAACATACATATAATATTAATAATCTTATCTTAATTTATATAATCTCGTGTCACAATGTTTGTCCTCAATGGACCCCTAAACCACTTAACCGATTATAATAAAATTCGCACACCATGTGCAGTTCAATCCAACTTGAGAGCTCAGACTATTCTAAAATAGGATAGTTTAAATCTCAAATTATAGTCGCAATTTTAATTTATTGCTAATATAATTTGTTATAATTAACTGTAAGTAACCTATCTATATAGTAATTGAATTATCAATGAAGTAATTTGTAAAAATGAAGTATCTTTTTGTACGTGTTACTCCTAACCAAAAAGAAACCTGGCAATAACTAACCTTAGGCCTATATTACTTAAAGTAGGCGACCATACGTTTTTATCAAATCGCTAGTGCCTTGAAAATTCGCAAAACGGACACAACCGTCAACGACGTCTGCCCTCATGCGTCTGCCCGCGTTCGGGTCGCGCACTCAGCTATTAGCCGCTTCTTCCCCACCGCACGCCCCGTTCGCCTGGCGCCGCTGCATTTTAAATCTGTGATATCTTCGAAAATATTTATTTAATTTACATGCTGCAAAAAGCCATATTGATCTTTATTAAATGCACAATGTATTTAAGATACTTAATTGGATAAGGATTTATACTGTATTGCTTAAAATCGCTTCGTAAATAAGCCATTATTTCTCGTACAAAGTAAAGTATAAAAAATGGTTATTGTGGGTTATTCCTAAGAGATAAACATATACCATCACGGACTTTTTTGTAGACCTTTTTAAGTTGTACAATACTGTAGTAAATTGTTTTGATCTATCTTGTAGGATACAGTCAGCGTTTGCAATGTAAGCGCAAAAAATGTGTTTTTTTTACGACCTCACATTAAAAACCTCAAAAATTGTAGCCTATGTGTTATTCTGATGTATAAGCTATAGCCTATGTGTTATTCTGATGTATAAGCTATATTGTGGTAAAGTTTCATTCAAATCCATTCGGTAGTTTTTACGTGAAAGAGTAACAAACATACATCCATACATCCATACATCCATACATCCACACATCCATACATACAAACTTTCGCCTTTATAATATTAGTAGGATAAATAACATACGTTAAAAGCAAGTCACACTACAATAACTACTTAATACTTTAAAATACTAGTAAGATTAAATAAACTCATAAATTTCATGAAATAAATATTCTGCACCATTAAATACTTGCTACACTAGTATATAAGGAGAAAAAGCTTGATTGTATGTTTGATGCAAATAGGCTCCGAAACTACAGGACCGATTTAAAAACTCTTTCACCGTTGGGAAGCTACATTATCCCCGAGTAACAAAGACTATATTTTGTTTCTCTTTGCAACTTAGAGATTTAGAACTCTTGCGAATCCTGGACGGGATGCTAGTTGTTTATAAAAGACAAATTTAAAATAAATTAGTTCAAACATCTTGTATAACGTTCTATCTTGTGTCTTAAATTGATAGGTTTATAATATACTCGTAGGTACACTAGCATACTTCGATGTCATATATCTTAGTCTCAATTTGAGTTGAATACAATAATGAATATTTACTAACAGTAATATATGAATAAAATTACCGAAAAAAAGGCTTTTAAACTATTTTAAAAGTCGTTTAAGAGTCGCTTATTATTAAAGGACTTCTACAAAGAGATTCTGAGAAAATCAAGTATGTTCAGTATTATTGAGCATATTTCATGTGAATAGTTTAGTTTCGAGAATCACGGGAAAGTGCTCCAACTTCGCATGATTATAATTTCCAAGTATTCACATCGATCGGAAAATTTTAACAAGCTACTTGAAAACTTCGTCGGCGGCTTCTTAGTGCGTTATATTCATTACATCGACTCTGTACTCTGAAAATATATGGGTCAAATTTTAACTTTACTGCCAATAAATAACCTTTTATGTTTTCATTTATACACACTTATAAAATCTAAATCCGGATATCCCTTTTACTGAATTTGAAAGAAAACACATATGGTGCATAATGTATTATGTAAGTATATGTGAATTCATTCAGAAATAAAGGGATTTTCTATTAATATGAAGGTTAAAGCATGTCTGGACTGTAGTATGTTTGTATTTGTATTTGACTAATTTTAGTAAAATTTGGTATCATGATAGCGAACACCCTGGCTTAGCACATAGAGTTTGAGGCGATGACAGCTTAGTCGGATGTGTAGCCGCTTCGCGTCCCGAAGGTAGTGGGTTCGATTCCCGGCAATACGCTCGGTGATGGTAAACATCATGACAAAACCATACCATGGTGGTTTGACAATTCATAGTGCTCGCCTGGCTAGCAACCACCCTTAAGTTGTAAAATCTGTCGCCAAGCACTTAACAGTGTGTTCCGGCAGCCGCCTTGAGAGCCAGTTATTCCAAACTAGGCATTTTTTACTCTCAGCCGGAGTGTCGCTATCCAGTGTAGTTAAGCGCCCTGCTGGTCAAATGCCTAGTACAGCTAGGCAACAAAATAGAAGACAAAGTAAGTGCAAAGTAAAAGAACTTTTTTTTATTAGTGACAACCGGGTAGCGGGTAGCGCCGCAGGTCGCAGCCAGTTATGCCCACGAGTAGGCTCTATAAGAAGATACCGTGTAGCAAGTTAGTAGAGGCTGCAGATCACATCTCCGTGCGCGAGCCGGGGAACTCTTAAAAGATTTCTCTTGTCTTAAAAAAGCCCCGATGGCACATTGCGGGAGGTAGATTTCACTAATATTTTCGCAGACATTTCAGTGCAAAGTATTATTTGATTACTGTGCATTTTTCACCAATATGCAGAAAACCTTAATATCATAAAGGCGAAAGGTATACTTTCGTCATTAAAAATTGCATTTTCATATAAACGAGAGTGAACCGGTTCCTTCTAGGTAAGCGCGTTTCACCGTAGACCTCAATGTCACTTACCATCAGGTGAATTTTGGTCAAGCGCTGACCTATTTAGAGTAAATAAAATAAAAAAAAACGTTACCGTGGGTCGGAAGGCACGTTAAATTGTTAGTCCGAGCTATTTATTTAGACTTACTCGTAGTACACGCAGTCGGCATTTGAAATGTGGTATTGGAGAAGGATAGAAAGAGTTAGTTGGACAGGATAGTAAGTGGTACTATGCCTAGTACAAGAACAAAGAGCCATATTAACTACAATAGACAAAAGAAGAGGAAAGATGGCCACCTTATACGACATGACAATTTCATTAATACATCATAGAAGGAAAGATAGAAGCCAGGAGAGGAAGAAGAAAACCTAGAAGATAATTTTTAGACCAAATAAGGGGAACGCAAAAGTCATGTCGTATAGGGAGGTTAAGGATTTGGCCGAAGATAGAACTACCTGGAAAAAACTCCGCGGACAAGAGCCCAGCTCTTAAATATTGAATGAATGAACATAAAATTTAAAGAAATAATAAAATGAACATAAAGCAGATATAAGTGAAATCTGTCTATACGTGAGCGAGCGTCACCCCTGAGCGGGGAAACTTCTCGAAGCAATGTGTTCCCGCGCTCATTGTTACTCACTACTCTTACACAATTCTTTTTTTTTATTTAATTTTACTTCGCCCGTCCTCGGGTTTATATCCGCCTATTCGAACTTGTAGATAATTTTACTTTTACCATGCGAAAATATATTTCTTACATTTTTTTTTATTTGAAATAGGTTTGCGTTTAACCACAGCTTGCCTGATGTTAAGCAACGCTGCGGCATACGTTGGAGCACGCTCACCTAGAAGGAACCAATTCAATCTTGATTTGAAGATAGAAGAAAATATGAAATATTGAGTGTACTTTCAAAAAATATTTTGCTTGAAATTTTTTTTTTTAATATATTTTAATTTTTCCTTTGCTCATTTTAATTTGGTTTCAGATCACAGCGAAAGTACACTTAATATTTCATATTTTCTTCTATCTACAATGGATTTCCGCTAAGTAATGCCTGAGTCAATAGGTTATTTCTTACATTGACATTTTAGAGATAATGTTAATGCGATAGTATAAATTTGAATTAAATTGTTTCAGATACTGCGATTCAAAAATACCCCTACTAATATAATAAATGCGAAAGTTTGTGTCTGTATGTGTATATTTATATATTTGTTACTTCTTCATGCCGAAACGGCTTAACCGTATTTGATGAAATTTGGTACGGAATTAGCCTAGACTTTGAATTAACACTTAGGCTACTTTTAATCCCATAAACATTACTCGTAGGAAAATAAATGTCCTTATTTAAGGTCCCAAAGGTGCGTAGGTAGGAGAGTATCTGGTCCCAGATATAATATAAAGGAAAGAGTACGCTTAAATCAAGTTATTTATAGTATAATATTAGCGGTACTATTTTTATCTGTAATACTAGACCACATAAAATGGAGGCTCTATTAGCACGTGAAGCGCGCCTGGAGCCGTCGGCCAGGTTATATTACCCCCGTTAATAAGTTGGCGCATAAATACAAAGTTTCTACTTGTATAATGATGCCAAGGTCAAAGTTGTGTAGAGAGGGGGGTGGGGGGTAAAGAGGGGTGGCTTTGTGATTTTATACGTGACCTTAATCTAACGTGGAGCGCGTGATACATATTCGTAAATTAGTTAGTGGCTAGTGTTGGTCGCTACACTCTGCGAATGGAACTGTTTTTTGGGGAAAATATACGGGATTCTTACAGTGGGATTATGATTTACTAGATGCTTATATTGCGGTTTAACTCGCGTTAATCCGGGACAAAAAGTTGCCTATGTGTTGATCCAAGGTCTAAGCTATCTTCATAGTAAATCTCATCAAAATCTGTCCAGCTATTAGAGGGTGAAGAAGTAGCTTAGATGTTGAAGTTATTTGGGTATTCCACGCGAAACATAATAGTTTTCGGGATAAAAAGTAGCCTTTAGACATAGGCTACTAATCCAAGGTCTAACCTATTAACATAGACGTGACGAAGTAACTAACATACACAAACAACACACACAAACTTTCCCATTTATAATGTTAGAAGGATGTCGTCACAATCTTAGACTGCAATATCATCAACATCATGTTAGTTGTGGTCAAGCGTAAGCCAATTATGCGTAATTTTTTTTTAATAGATACTCGAAAACTGAAACATGTTTGAATTTTTAAAGTAAAAAAGTTATTATTATACTACTAGCTGGGTTTCGCTATTTCATCATAATCGAAACAGCTGTTTAGACGTTATAGAGTAACAAACAAATTCACAAACACAAAACTGTTTTATATTATTTTTGCCTTCATTTTACCAGTGGGATGGGATTTAATATTATTATTATGCACGGTTAAGTGTTCTATATATGTGTATCCGTGACATTATGCGCTATATAAAATTGTTATTAATTATATTCTACAAAATGTACTTTATACATTGAATTCGCAAGGTATGTTAACTCAAATTGATTCACTTGTCATAGAAAAGGCAAATCACAGAAATCCAAATAAAAAGTTTTATAAAAGGCAAATTGTATCGGAACTTTGTCCGAAGAAGATATAAATTATTGTAATGTAATCAGTATCGTCCAGGAATTGGGAACAACAACACAAGACGAGAAGTTGAGCCGACTCAGCCCCGTCGCGACCAGATTACAAAGTTCTTTTGGAAATGAATTTAGCTTTGTTGATTTCGTTATTTTATTCAGTGGCCGAGTTTCTATTGCTTTTTTTGTGTTTCAGTTAAATGTCTCCCTCAAGTCGATTGGGTTTGGACTCAACTCACTGAGATTTTGTGAATTAATCAATTTTTTTAAGTTTTACTGGCAAATTTTAAAATTAAAGAAATTGATATGCAACTTTATTAAAAAAATATCTATATATTTAAAATCCAATCATTCAAAATGCTCTTTTATTGAGACAACAATAAAGTCGTTGGGTTAATAAATACAGCTTTTAATAATAACTTTACACATGTATACACACTATAATTTTACAATTGAAAACATTCCTTATTAGTTTCTGTTATGTCCTTCTTCTAACACAATTTTACCCCTAATGAAAGCTCTAAGATTTAATGTAAAAAACGAAGCCTCTTTATAATGTTCCCGATCTTTATCAATTCAGATTCATTAGAATACTTTCTCCACTTTTATCAGTTGCAGTACTTTGCTAATAAATATGCGCAGAAAAAAACGCAAATTTCTCTTGTTTATTTCTCAGTTATTGTTGTTTTATTATTAACAGCGAGCCTGTTTTATCTTGTTTAGAATTAGTTTTTTTTTTGCAGCAGGTTTTTGCAATCTGCTATGAATATAATCTCGTTTCATTTAATTGTGAAAGTTTTAACAAGAGTCTGAGTGATAACATTGAATTTATGAGTGAAATCTTTTTGTTTTTGACGGTACAATTAATTAGATTTTAGGCAAACACCGAAGGTTGCTGGCCATTTTACATAACTAGAAGTGTTACTCAAAGTCACACGTGCTACAAGACAAATATACTTAAAAAAGCGAATGTTGGGACACATTTCACATATAGCAGCTTAGCCCCATGCTAAACCATATTTAGTTTGTATTATGGTAGCTAACACAAAAGATACAACTATACTCGTACTTTATATACATACTTATACTATACTTTACATCGATACATGTTTTACACCCAGATCGATTTAGTCCCAACATATAACATAGTTCATCACAAAGATGTTGGCCGTGCCAAGGATTGAAACCAGGACTCTCTGGTTGGCAGCCCGGTAAGGTAACCATTACACCAACTAGGTAGTTCGCTATTTCGTTGGCGTTATAAATAAAAAAAAAATATATTCAATGTAAACGATTAAATGCAAAATTTTACAGAGCATTTATAAACTCTGGAAATTCAAATAAAAATTTGAACAAAACAACTTGTAAAAGAGTAACGTTTACAATATATGTAGAGAATACACACAGCAGCTATACAAGGTGACCGGGCGCCGCGGACACAAAACAAAAGAATGGCAGTTCGCACGGTTGTTAAGTTTTAGAGAAAAATAAATCCCCGATAGAGGGTAGTTTAAAAATCCAGTCGGAGCGGGAGCGGCGGCTGACTCGTTAGACGGATGCTCCGGGCTCCTGTACGGGACAGATCTGGCTCTTCACCCCCCTCCGACCCCCTCCCCTTGCCTCACCGCACCCCCCGCTCTCGCCCGGGCCGGTGTCGAACGCACCCGATGCCATCGTTAAATTGCTATAGGTTGCTTCAAGCTCGGTGTTGCTCGAAGCAAAATACAAACTAAAAACTAGACATTTTAGTATTTCTCTAAGCAATCTAGATTTTCTATCAGGAAGTGATGTTTTAATTAGCATTTTTGAATGTCTATTAGCAATCACATCATTTGCTCGACGCTCACATTAGTGTACAGTTAGTCAGATACGATATGATATTCTGCTTCGTATAAGCTAAGTGGCCAAGCTCTAGTGCCGAGAGCTTTCAAGCTGCCCGAAAGCCTGTGACTTGGCTTAACTGACCTACAATTAAACCTGTCACCTGACCCACAGTAGCCCAGACGGAAATGCCACTTTTTAAAAGACAATCTTGTGCATGGTCACCCATCCAAAAACTGTCCGCATCCTCCTTTGTTTAACCTCGATCATCGTGTCAGATCACCTTACTTAGCCGAGCTACATGCGATTTGATATTGATTCTCAAGGCATTTTGTCATTGTTAGTTATCTTATTAAAGATGTATATAAAATATGTAAGTGCTTAGTTGTTAGTTGTTCTTATTTAGAGATTTGGCAACAAGGCAGTTAGAGTTAAACGTTAAAGATAGAGTAAAACGGCGAGTTAATTGTGTTCTGGTGTATTTATAAACTCAGTGTTTCCCCGGGGGGAGGGGGGAAGTTTTATCGGATTCGGAGTAATCCCAGTATTGTTTGTTCGCCGGCCGGGACTCCAAGATATTGGGGGTTTGGTATCTAGCTTCCTTTTTTTGTGAGGGAAGTGCTATTAAGATATACCTAGATATGTATAGTCTACACTATATTTTATATTGAAAAGAGGTTTATTACTTTATTTTTAACGAAAAGGCCCAACTAGCATCTCTGGTTGTGAAGTGAGTGAGTGAGTGAGACAAAAAAGATTTTGGTTTGATTATAGAATATTTTAGTTATCTCAAGACTCAGTAGCGTATGTATAATTGTATTTATATCAAGCCCGTGCGGACGGTGCTTGGGTGGGTGATCATTTAAAAAAAAATAGTTTTTCCAATAGCATTTTCATTTGAGCGCTACCGTGGGTCGGGTGACACGTTAAATGGTAGATCCTGGCTGTTAAAACCACCTCATCTTCTTTACTCTAAATAGATAATACAAAAGGCTTATTGTAGTTCATTTATATTGTCATACAATCATTGTAATGCTTAAAATGCCTACACGTATTCTAACTCCCCGGCCGCGTCACGACGTAACTAAAGTTAAGTCCCTCTAAAGGGAGAGTATGTTAGACAATACTTCGGGATAGAAGTGAAAGGTTGGAGGTGAACAACTGTATTGTCATGTGTCTTTTATCTAGAAACGTCAATGTGTCTCACATAGATATTTAAATTTGAAATTTACATTTCTGAATATTTCAATAGTTTTTTAACAATATCGGTCACAGTATTTTGAACATAAGCTGTTGCTTGTAGCTAAATTTAAATTGCATTTATGAAAAAAAAAAGAAAACAAGTAGTAGACAATTATACGGCTGTAAAATCCATACAATGTCTAAATCACCAAAACTATTGTAAGAACATAGTACAACATGTAAACAAACAAGTGGCGCGTGGCAGCCCTAGCGGCTCAGCCAGTGTGCGGTACACGCACTACTCCTCTCAGTAATCAGGGGACGCTCAGTAATAGCCGCAGGGCTGTCACTCGCAGCCGAGTCAATAGAAATCCTCATATCCCGACAACTTTCCATTCTTACAAGGAACAAAATGAGCCAACTTGTAGCGTAAAAGAAATTGGATTTTCGTATTGAATTGACAGAGGGTACGGTAAGGGGGGTTTGGGGCAGGTATGTGGGAGGGGGTAAACACAGGTGAGGGCAAACATGATCTGTCAAGGATTGCGACGGCCCGAGCTCGGATTGGTTCTTGATTGGACGTTTGTTGCAATTTATTATGATCGAGGACACAACCCGCTAAGCCAATGGGGGACCGTCTGCTTCTAGATGTGCTTCCTCTAATTGACAGTGAGACAATGACACATACTCAGAATTCTATAAAATATTTACACTCTATGTATCATGTGTTTACTTTCTTGAAGGATTTTAAATAATTCTTCTTAATTCAACAGTTAAAATGATAACCGAATGTATAGTAACTAGCTACTCCCGGCGGTGTTACTCGCGCAAATGTGGGACAAAAAACTCCCTTTGAGTTAAGCGGTTAGGTTTTATCTAGCTCCATACCATAATTCAAGTCGTTTTAGCATTTTGAACGTTTAGAACTTACTAATAAATATACTTTCATACAAACGTTCTCATTTAAAAAATGGAGTTAATACATTGAATAAATAAATAACCAGCACTTAACAAATCCCGAAGTATCGAATAACAAACAAACAAGAACGGCAAAGTATAATAAAAGTATGATTACCGCCGGCAAGTACATAAAGTGAAGATAGAGCGGTCCCGAGCTCCGCTTCCGGTAAACAAATCTACATCTCATCGCTTCCGAAACTTGCTTCCCCCAGACACAGCGAGTCTCACCCACAAGGAAACAATACTCCAAATGAATTAAACAAAAACAAGCGATCTACCGCATTTACATTCGCCGGCGGGCGCTCTGCTCGCGAACTATTACCGTACACTAATAAATATAATAGACGCTCAACTTCTTGTTGAAAAACATACTGCATGTATCATTCTATACACGTAGCGCCATCTATTCGTATTTTCTTGAAACGACTTCACTCGGGTCACGCTACCCACTATCGTTATATCACTATGCGACTGCAGCGCGTTGCGGAATTTGTCGGCAGATAGACTGCGCGCTCGGTTTGTAGCGCCATCTAGGTTTCATTGGTAATGATGGCAAACTTCCTTTTTCCCATTCTTTGGGAATCAGCAATTCTCTCTAGTATTCTGATCCCTGATATTACTCTCCTATGTTATATACCCTAATCTATGTAGATACTTATCTGCAAATAGATGACTAAATCATAAACGATACCGCAAGTTTGAGTTTTCAGAGAATTTAGTCTGTACTAGAAAGACGGAAAAATAATGGTATTATAGGTATATAATAAACTAGATTTTAATTTAGAATATTAAATCATGCCTAAAGCTTCGCGGTCCGGCATCGAACTGGTTACCTCCGCGCTGGGACAGTGCCGCCGCCCGGCTACCCTCCCGCCGATGCCGATGATTAATTAACAAGCCCGCGGTTTTAATAACAGTTTTAATTACGAATTAAGTGAGATACAACGCTGTTATACTCTGGAAGAGACTACTCAGTTAACAATGAGGGGTGCTACTTCGTACATTAAGTCAAATGGTCGCTACTATTACAATCGTTTGGAAAATCTTTAACTCAGAACTTTATTAGCCACAAATAATATTTGTTAAAGACAACTCACACAAATACTACTCGTAGTTTGATAGATTAAATAAATACATTTAATTAAATAATTTACAATATTGAATACTTTACACAAAGCATTTTTTTTTCATATGTATGTATTAATCAAATCGAATCATTTTTATTTCAAACATATTCCATATTACACATAATCAATAAAATCATAAAAATAATAATCAAATCAGATTTTTTAAAGTCGGTCCAGTAGTTTCGCAGCCTATTTGCGACAAACAAACAAACAAGAAATGAAACTTTTCTTCTTTATATATTAGAATAGATATAGAAGATACATATATATGTGTAGATATGAAGCGTCTGCCGCCGTGTCCCGCACTGAAGTAAGGCCGACGCTCGCGTGCACTCGGCTACCCGAAATCCGTCAGACAAAGGCACTTCCGGTCGTGCGAGACGGCGCACCGGAAGTAGGCACTATCGCCATCTATCGCCGCGCGCCGCCTTATCGGAAACTCTGTATCTGGCGCAGTTATACACTGTCTTTTGTTTCGCCGCCACGTTAGCCTTCAGGTGGAGGAAACTCCTGCCTGCTCTGTACGCTTTCTGCGCAAGGCTCGGCTGCTAATGGCTTTTGAGCTGTCAAATGTCAATTAACATTTTTTGATAAATGTCATTTGTAAATTAAACTTAGCAGTTCAACTTATTTTCTGTACAAATGCATTGGGTAGTATTAAAGAGCGCAAAAATAATAAGAGTTATAAAATAAACAAATTAAATAAAATAAAAAATGGTTGCCTGTAAAGTCGGTTTTACGGGCGAAGATTTTACGTGACAACGTCTGCCGCGCGCGCTGCACGCGGCAGACCGATCATAGTTGAGTGGGAGAGAGACGCAAGGCATTCGGCGGGCCTCTCTCTCGTTCGGTGACTCATCGTAACGTTACCGGGCGTTACACTTTTTCATAAGTGACTCCCAGCCGCAACCTAATTTAAGACGTTGTCACGTCAAAAATTAAAAGTAAATAGGACCGGCATCACCTGGGGGTCTTCAAATCTAGAGTTAATAGGTATTTTCTAGGCAAGCGTGTAACATCGTAGACCATAGTATTGTTTAACACCAGGCAAGCTGTGCTCAAACGCAAACCTATAAGTTATAAAAAAAAAACGGTTAAAACCTCTGAAAAATGAAACCTCTTTTAGCGTGTCGTACATAAACTACATGTTTGATTGCTTATCCGCACCGCCGGTAAATTAGAGGCAGACGTAAACAAACGTTAGAAAGACCTCGCGTAAATTGTCCAATATCAAGTGGAATCATGACAGGGCGGTAATTTGCCGGCAAGTAGAGTTCGACCCCTGGTTTAAAGCAGGTAAGGAAGTAGATGGCTGCTTGGTGAGATTTATAACCCCGCGGAACAGTGGGGAGCGGCGGTTAGCAGGGAGGGAATGCTGCCCAGCGCTACTTTATTTTATAGTTTTACTAGCTGACCCGGCAAACATTGTTTTGCCTCACTTAGGGGTATGAAAAATAGATAGTGTAGCTTATATGACACGTTCGTAGATTTACCATAGCAGCGCCATCTATTGATTACTTACTCAACTCAGTCGAAAGGTATCGACATCTGTTAGAATGATTTGGAGTTAACAGATAATTGTAACTGTCAAATAATAACAGATCAAATAATTAGCAATAAATAATAAAATAATTGCGACTATAATTTGAGATTTAAACTATCCTATCTCTCAAGTTGAATTGAACTGCACATGGTGTGCGAGTTTTATTATAATCGGTTAAGTAGTTTAGGAATTCATTGAGGACAAACATTGTGACACGAGATTTATAAATATTAAGATTGTAGTTCGCTTGTGGAATTAAGAGCTCAGAATACAGATTAAGAGTATGATTGTTAGTATAACCTCTAGGGAGGTCAAAAGCAATATTGCGTTAGGCAATTATAAACCGATGACGTGAAAATTGTATGTTAAACGTATTAATTGCCATGCGGGACTGGATTATAGTTATACCAGGAGTTTAAACTACGAGTACCTAGTTATAGTTTTCCATTTGAACGCAAATCTAAACTTGTCTGAAAAACGTGATTTTGCTATTTTGTAATTTTATTTGCATTAATTGGATTACAACAATAATACCCCAAGTTCTTTCATAAACATAAATTAATTTATTTTTGCGGTTGTGTTGGCAAAATAAATACATGCTTTGTTATTTTTAATAGTTTATTTTTTCTGTACACTGGTTATGAAAATTGTTTTCTATGGACTTTGTGTCTGATAATGAACATTTTATTATCATTATTATTTTTAAATAGTACAAAGTGCAAAGCAGTGCCAACACAATGGACACATGAAGCTAAAGGAGTCACATACCCACTGCTGAGATTTGGGGTCTACTCCCACGAGAATATAGAAGTAGGTCATAATCCATCACTCTGACCAAGTGTGGCGAAAAAATACACACGTGTAGAAAATGAACACATTTATTCAGTTACTCTAATCACTCGATTTAACGACAATTGGCTTTAGTCGGTTTAGCTTGTATTCCCTACATTGATACATTCTCTCCATTTAACGATCTCTCTCCATAACGCCATAAAATGCACAGTCCCTTCGGTGTCGTTATATAGAGCACTGCATAATATACCTACTACTTAATTAATAACTATGACTCACTCTAGCTCCGCGAACTCCCTTCTCTGCAGTTCTCATCGTATCCTTACCTGAAACATCAAAAACAATCCATATAAATATTGATCGCTCAACTTTACAACTACTTCCTTAAGTACATTGAACCTGGCAGCGTATCCCCTAATACGGAACCCTATCTGTATTAATGTTATGCTTGATTGAAAATAATAATGGTGGATTTTTTGTAGAAATTGATTGTTGTTGGCGTGCACGCCATGCTGACTGACGTGCTGAGGGAGGGGGGGGCTCAATCATAGCTACACTATTAATACCAGAGTTAAGACAAAGGTTAAAATTACTTTTTGAAGGAATGATAGTTCAGTCAGCCGTGCGGCTGCCTTATGTACATCCACCTTTTTTACACTTAATAGGCTTGCGCTTGACCACAACTCACCTGATGTTAAGTGATATTGCAGTCCAAGATGAAGCGCGCTTGCCTAGAAGAAACCGGTTCACTCTCGCCTTGAAGACAGTAAGGTTGTAGTTCAGTGGGAACAAGGATTCCGGCAAGGAGTTCCACAGTTTGGCCTTAGACCAGTGTCACTATCTCGTGTAGTTAAGTACCCTGCTAGTCATATGCCTACGCCGGGATCAAACCAAGGCTTTCAAACTGATAAGCAGACGTTTCTCAACCGAACCGCACTCGCTTATTATTTTAACTCACTGTAATTATTAGGCAAAAATTTAAAATTTTATGAGTAATTTTCTCTAGAATGTTATGTAGACATCCCTAGTGGAACGAGAAAATGCCACGTCGAAGTTTAACGTTAATATTTAATCACATCGTAAAGTTTATCTAATAGACATCTCAAAATAGAACATCTTCGGGGCTATATCGGGTGTTTCAGTTTTAATTAAAGGACAGACAGTTCAAGGGCTATTCCAATTGAGAGTTATATAATATACGACCGATATAACTAACTCAATAGTTTACTTATTACATAAATCTTAAACCACAGGAAACTTCCACACTAGATCAATTTAATTCTTGGCTGCCATCTTTCATGGCATCTCCTCAACTTCCTGTAGAATATAAATTTAAAATTTGCTAACACAATAAATCTCAATCCGCAGCGAACAGAAACTTTCTCTGAAATCTTTCCGAAGGGAAATGTTACGGAACAAAGCACGACACTAACTCAAACATTTGCAAACTAAAAATCAGCATAACGTCCTGGCACCAGGGCGCGGCGACCTTTCCGAATGACGTAAATAAGACGCTTCGCTAGTCAAAAAAGCCATCGGCATTTGTCATTCAGGAGGAGCGATGTATAACGCGCGGCGGAACGCACCGGATCCGAGGGCGATCGCGGTGCGGGACGAGAGAGGAATTTGCAATTTTATTTGATTTTCGATTTAAAATGTTATTGAGGTAGGCACAGGCGCCCTTGCGGCGCGGCTCTCGGTTATGTTTCCTGCTTAGCATTAAGACCGCGTCTGGAGACAGTTTGCTCTCGGTATTACATTCACTCGCCGGATAGCTGTTTGTCTTCGGAACATCATCTCGCAGGGTCTCGGGCTGTTGACGTTTTGCAATGAGAGCGTATTCATTTTAATATGCGGGCTGCCAATTATGTATTTTATGTTCTTACAAGTATATTTATAATGCGTCTCAAAATAATTTCAAAAGTATTTTAACAAATAACCAGTCAAAGTGTAGGTACTAACGCATTAAAAGCTAAGAGCAAATCCAAAAGGTCAGACCCATATATTTTCGGCTACATGGCATCCACATTTCGCGCCGTCAATTTCGCGAGTAGGTACTTTCAATACTGAAAGCATTTTAGTGTCCGTTGTGTAAAGTTGACACAAAGCCCCGCTAACTGCTAAGTAGATTAACACCCATTTACCGAGGAAACTCAATTTATTTTCGCATCATTGTCGAGCCTACGCGCCGCCGGCGGCCGCGCTCGCCTCGCGCCGACCTCGCCGATTACAAGGACACTCCATCATGCTAATACCCTGAACAACTCCTTGTCGAGTCGCCTCACCGCTTTCATTAACGCCATAAACACTAAGTAGACGAAGATCAAGTTTAATAACCGATATTTAAAAGTTTAAAATGAGATTAGAAACGTTTCCCCCGCAGTCTAATTCGCCCACATTTCACATTAATTCCGCCAAATCATACTTAGCATGCATTAAACGTAAAACGCAACGTAAACAGTTTGCGTTGGGCCGACGAGGGCATTAATGCTGCGCCCTATTCGATTAAAAGGAAGGAAATAAAAAATCCACCCTCCGACTCTATTTCATAATTTGCATCGTAGACGCAAATAAATATTGGCCCGCGATCAATTTAGATTTTAGAAACATTTTTGCGGGAAGATTTGTTTGCAGGAGTATGTGTTACGAAGAGTTCAGTTTCTTCGTGAAAGTAATAAAATTAAATGTTTTTTTTCTCATTTACGTTTCGTCGAGATATACCTGCATGAGAGTCTACTGACTAGATTTTAATTTGGTTTGTTGACTATTTTACCCGACTACGCATATTATTGCGGTTTCAGAGTTAATTTTTACTCCTTACAGCTCTAGGCATTTAACCAGCAAAAAGCGTACCCACTTGAGCTAGCGATACTCTGGTCTAAGGTGGAGCATATCTAGTTTGGAATGTCTGGCTTGCAGTGGTTACCGGAACAGACTGTTAGGTTGCTTAGCGACAGATTTGTCAACTTGGGTGTAGTTGCTAGCCAGGCGAGCTTTAGCACCATGCAAAAAATTATCTTATTTCTTATTATTATGAATACCTTTCAAAATCATAATCAAGCATGCAGAACGTGCTAGAAAAACAAATCCATAAAAGTACGACGTAAATTCAGATATATTCTCAAATTTTCAAATGATTTCCCCGAGAAACCTTAAATGTCCCCCCTCTCCGGCGATCTATCTCGCCGTCTGAGGGTATCTTCCGATGTTTTCGCGATTTGTAAACAAACGTATTTCTCCTACTCTGGCTTCCGTAATTACAACACGACGAATAACTCGAGGAAAATCGACAGAAAGTCAGACTTTTTAATATTTTGGTAAGTATATTTTTTCTGTTGGAATTTCTTTTCGGTAATATTTCTCTGTACTGTATTTAACGGTAAGATGCTTGTGATACAAGGAGCTGATTTGTGTACAAATATGAAAGTCAAATCTGGAAAGGAAGACAGTTTTTTTTTACATTGAGGTATTTTGATTGATATATTTTAAAAACAAATCAAATCTAAATATATTTTACACACCCACAGATTCAGTTAAACACACCGTCAGTAGCTCAGCTGACTTAGCTCATCTGACGCGATCATCGAAGCTAAGCAACGGTCGATACGGACGGTGTTTGGATGGGTAACCATGGTCAAGACTGTCGTTTTTAAAGTGGTATTTTCATCTGAACGCTACCGGGGTAAATTGTAGGTTCCGGCTGTTAATCTTAGTACAAGCAGCCGTTCAGCCAAGTCTGATTCCTGCGGGTGGCTTGATAACTATCGACACCAGAGTTTGGCCACTTATCTCATACGAAGAAGAAGAAGAATTATTGCTTCGTAATTTAAATATTGAAATTTGTAAACATTTTAATTTAATTTATTAATAGTATATATTAACGAAGCCCGGCCAGCCCAATACTATCCAGTCGATTATAGTAAGGTCTCATTCTGCCGTTTGTTCCCTCTCCCCCTTCAACCCCCCGTATCTCATGATGATAACTCCCCGGGCAGCAAGCCGGCCGGCTGTACATCCACCGACACTACACCACCACGCGTCTACCATACAGGGGTATATGGAACCACTCACATAGAATATAGATAGCCTTATCCATTATATTCCAAACTAGCTGTGCCCGGCATTATTCGGGATAAAAAGAAGTTAATCTGGTAAATGTAGCCTATCTGCTAATCCAAGGTATAACCTAAATGTATAGTAAATCTCTTCAAAATCGGTCCAGCCGTTGGAGCGAGAAGGTGTAACATAGATTTTGAATAGCAAATGAATTTGGAAGTCATTTGCTTATCCCACAGGAACCTCAATTGTTTTCGGGATATAAAGTAGCCTATGTGTTAATCCAAAGTCTAACTTATCTTCACATAAAATCGATTCAACCGTTTGAGCATGAAGAAGTAACAAATAAAATTTGACATTTATAATAAAGATTACTATGATTGCCTAAAAAGGGGGAGGGCACCCACACTTCCCCCTTTTTAGGCAATTATAATAAGATTTATAAGATTAGCTTCTATTTGATTTGATTAGCTAATTCTCATGATTTACACTGGTATATATTAACATAATAAAAGTTTAGTTTTCTAGTCTCAAGTAATTACTTCTGCATCATATTGCCTTTAACATTTGAAGTGTTGTAAGTATCCTAAAGGCAATAATGCCTATTGTTTGTTTCCGCCACCATTGTCCTTACGGAGAGTGTATCCTTCCCATATACCCTTGTATTTATAGTGGTACCTATTCCCAATAATAAGCGAAAGGAACAAAAACTAATCTAACTCGCACAATAGTAAAGATAACGGGGAGGTCCCGCGGGACGAGCGGGCCGGGACGACCAACCTTGTCCCACTCAGATGGAATCTGTTTCTGACCATTTATACAGAAACCAGACTGGGAAAGAATATAAATGGTGCTTTTGTTAAGTTTAATTATATTCATTTCCAAGGGTTCCTACAAAATGCTTGGAGTCATTTTTACATTACGGTTCGGCATTTGATCAACGCGTAGCATTGAATCAGTGGTTCTCTGGCCGAAGCATGGCTAGTTTGGAATTACTGACTCAAAGAGGCTGTTGGAACACATCATCAAAATTTTCCAAACAAATATTCAGTAGCAGTAGTAAATAAATTTAAAGTTGTTTTAACTAAAATAATCGATAAATAATCTGATTATATTAAACAGTAATTATAGGTTATTAATTACATATGTAATCGTAGACAGCGCAGCTTAACATCAGGCAAGCTGTAGTCAAACGCAAACCTATCAAGAGTAAAAACAAATAATAATATCCCACCAGAGTGCCGTAAACAGAATTAAACTGACTGCTACAATTAAGAGTAGAGATTAGATAACATTTTATTTAGTTAGTCTACGGACCATTAGTTAGTTGTGTTGAAGCTAGCTCGGCTGCGGAACTCCGCGCTAGAGTCGGAATTAAACATGTTATCGAGTTTTATATTCTAACAAAACATATTTCAGCACCTATTTTAGTTTGAAAAATGACTTAAAATATGGCGTCATAGGCTAATCATTTGAAAAATAACTAAGAGTTGAAAGTTTTCGAGTCGCCCGAAGGCCTCTTACTTGGCTTAAAGACTGCTTGTACCTACTAAGACTAACAGCCGGGACCTACAATTTTACGTGTCGATACACGGTAGCGTCCAGATGAAAATGATAGTCTTTTTGCGTGATCACCTAAGACTATCCGCATTGACGGTTGCTTTACCCCGATGATCGCATTAGATCACATTACTTAGCCGAGCTACAAGCGCTATAGATTTGACAGGCTGATACTTCTATATACCGCGTCTACCTTGAATCGTATGATCGATTATTATTTATATCTTACAAGTCGGTATTGATTATATGATGCTCCTAAGTCTAACTACTACTTTATTATATCGACGAACAGAAAAAGAAAACTTAAAGGCAAAAAAAAAATCTTCAAAATAGTCTTGAAAATAAATAATAATAAGTTACAGTTACTGAGTAAGGTCGGATAGGTAATACAGTAAAAAAAAATATCCATTACAGTAAGTAAGCAATACCGAACCGTCCAGTATCTGACGGGCGACCCGTCTCCCGCACATTCAGCTAAATTGCACAGAATAATAACGAAAATATATAGAATATCCAATAATCTTATATGCCTGAAATAGGGCCAGTTTACGATATGATTTCCACAGTAATTTTGCTAAATTTATTTCAACGAACAATATTTTAGGCCCCAACGCCGAGAACGAGCTCGTATTTATAACAAAACGTCTCTGAACGCACACATGGAGGAGGCCCTACCTCCGAATATTGTGCCGACCCGCGGACAATGTACGAGACGGCTTTTATTGTTGTCTATGAATTTCATTACTTTACAATAGGTGCTTTTGTCTTCGACCGGCGGCATGTACCGTCGCAAATTGACTGTGAAATCATATCGCGCGAGGAGTTATTGGCACTTACTCTTGTTGATAGTTATACAATTTACATTTGCTGAAAACTTTAGGTTAAACCTTTATTTACCTAAATTATACTATGTAGATCTTTTTTACCAAACAAATTTACTTAAATTTTATTTAAATTAATTACATATTGTAAGGATGTCTTTAGCTTTAAATTGATCAGTTTATGGCAATAATCTGCCATAAACGTACAAACTGGCACTGTCGTAGTACGTAATTACATTTAGATAAATATAATACCAGTAGCTAGTTGTTATTTATAATAAGATTTAATAAGAAATAGTTTATAACCTACTCGTAGAGTACCTAGACGTAACTTTTGAAAAGGAGCTGTTCCTAGTAAAAACCTAGTATATTAAGTTAATGTTGTGTAGAATGAGAACGCTGTACCTACTTGTACATGTTATAATAATTATGTCACTAAAGTACTACACAATCAAAATCAGTTTGTGGCAATAAAAATGTTTTCTAAATGTTGATTAAAAAGGTGCTTGAAAATAAAGATACCTGAATACAGTAAAATAAAATCGAGACAAAAAACACTTAATAGAGGTTCTGCAGAAAAAATAGCACAACAGCAGTAAATGCCAGTCTAGTTTATACGCCTTCTCAGCCTTTAGCGCAAATATAGGGAAACCTGACGGAGTTTAGCTCAAGGGCAGCGTTCAACTTACATTGAACACTGGCGGTGCTAAATAAAGCTGCCGATAGCAGACACGCCACGCCGGTCTAGCGCGCAATGACGTCATAGCACTGATTGTATATACAGATACAGGTTTTACTGAGAAAGACGCTATTTGTGGCACTGAATCTAATAAAGATTTTTTGGTAGATATATCTGTAATTTATCTCTCTTCATCTGCCCTCGAAGATTCTCGTTTCCGAGTCGAGTGACGATTCCTTGACTCTCATTAATGAAATATAAGGTACGCGATCTGAATATGTTTGTAAAAGGTAGCTAGAATAATAACTAGCTAGAAATTGTTGGTAAAGGTTCAATAACTGATATAGCTAGTGACAGTGTGTAGGACACTAAGCTTATCCTAATCGAGGAAAACAAACGGAACACCGTCCATTAAGCCGGTAATACTAATTAAACGGAACGCGACCGTCCCGGCCTACAATGGACCGTTAAATATTTGAACTATCGCGCAATACACCGCTCGCAGAATGTGAATTACACAATTATAATCCCTCCCCCATTCTTCGTAATTTAATTCTTGCAAGGATCCGTAGTAGCTATATATCCGGTATATATAGTGAAGCATAGCTCACGTTGTGCAGGGGTGATGTTCTAAATGGTAATATTATACAATTACCGCTCGCCTCTATGGCTCAGGTATAACCCCCCCCCCCTTAGTTCCCTCCCCCTCGATACTCCGAGCTTCAAAATGTTCTAACAAACGTTTGTTGCGTGTGCACCTGGGTACTGAGAAACTGTTAATTTTCAGAAATTATGAAACAGGGTACATTTCCCCTTGTTTGTTTATGAATTTCTAACTGCTTAATTTAATTGTGAGACGGCTTAACCTGCTTTTATCTCTCTGACCTATAAAGCTCACAATGTTGTACATCTTCACTGCGAGTAAAGAGTAAAAACTCAATTTGTAAGTACTTCTGTTTGTTTTGTCTTGTAATATCTGATCTGTGCCTGACACGATTCTAGATACAGATGTTCAGTGATGGATTGAGATACATCTGCGTTATGCGCGCGCTTGCCGCCGACTCGAACGTAACCTACTTATAATACGTCACGGAGACGTGTTCACTGTTGTTGTGCATTAACGAACTTAGTATGTAAATTACCGACTTCATTACCACACAAGACATCCCAAAGTGAAAACACGGAGTTAAATCCACCCGCCGCGAATTCATTCCGTCAGCGAGTCTCGAGCTGTCAACGTCAAGTTGTGGCGGGCGACGCGCCGAGAAAAAGTCAGCCTTATTCCCGAGCTCCGGTGACGGATGTCGCTTGTTTCGAGCGTTTGCTCCGCTCGAGGCATTTGCATGATAACTCTGTTGTTCCTCACACTTATGCATGTAAGCAAACGTCGCGATCTTAGCTGAATTTGAACAAATTAAGCAAACAACGTAATCCGCGACGGAGGTGCCGTGTTTGTCCGCCATATTAGGTCCGGTAAACAGGGCTGCTGTGCATTTTGATTGGATTACTCTTCAACTCTCATTTACATTGTGACGTCTGTGTTTATGAGAAGACTTGAACATTTGATTATATAATTTAACACTATGTACAAATATTTATTCAGACCATACCAGTATATAAAGAGAAAACGTTTGATTTTTGTTTGTTTGTTTGTGTTACGTGAATAGGCTCCTACACTACTGGACTGATTGAAAAATTCTTTCATCGTTGGGAAGTTACATTATCTCCGAGTAAAATAGGCTATATTTTGTTTTTCTTTGCTATTTAGATTATTTTACAGTCCGTGCGAAGCTGGAACGCGATGCTAATAGGAAATATTAGGATTAGATACTTAACAGTATAATCTAGATATGCTACGTGCATTAAACAAAAATGAATGGGTAATGTTACTACAGGTTTTCACGTGTGACGTTCTACTATCGGATGGGTCTTCTGCTCGTTTCCCACTTTTGACATAAAAAAAAGAAATAATTGCAATACCTACATGTATAACAACAAAGATAATAAAGTGTAGAGGCCAACCTCCAACAGAGCTACATGTGTAGTAACGTCACTGGCAAGCAGCTCGAGTGAGCTACACGAGAGTCCCCGAAGGCTCTGGAGGCTGCATTGTGAACTGATTAATCGCAATCAAGGTAACAAGCCTCAACATCAAACACCTCCGGCGCCGCGCGCCTAATTACATAATCGCACGAGACAGCGCGTGACAACCCTGCCAGTGTACCTCCTCGGAACTGAGCAAATCTTACACAAGAATACATACATTTTGTTGTCGAATAGTGGGTTAAGACTTTTATAGAATAAGCCCGCGTTTGACCAACTTCATGCCTATCGAAGGAAACACCCAAACTTAGGAGATATCTGGGAGATACTGTATTAAGTTTCTAATAATATCTTTTGTAAATTTAAATAAAATCAGAGCAGCTTAGGAGTAAAAAAAAACACTCTTTTTTTGACGTGACAACGTCTTAAATTAGGTTGCGGCTGGGAGTCACTTATGAAAAAGTGTAACGCCCGGTAACGTTACGATGAGTCACCGAACGAGAGAGAGGCCCGCCGAATGCCTTGCGTCTCTCTCCCACTCAACTATGATCGGTCTGCCGCCAGACGTTGTCACGTAAAATCTTCGCCCGTAAAACCGACTTTACAGGCAACCATTTTTTTTTAGGTATAGAAAAGAGTGTTGTTTTTTACTCCAAACATGTTTATTATTGCATGCCGCGAGGCTGAATATGACGCTATTATTTATTTGCAAGACCATTTTATACTTATTTTCTTTCATGTGTGAAATAAATAGAGATTGTTGTGTTTTAAAAAACTGTTCAGTTAAAACATGTCCCTCTGCTATATATTCTGTGCTAGGAACATCGTCGAGGCTTGCAAGGGCAGGCTTCTTTGATCAAGGATCACGTTGATTTGAGAGATATGTCATGTTTACCTAATGAATAGCTGCTTAACTAAATTACTGCGTATTTTATTTCAGAAGCTTTCTGCCGTGTGATTATTCTAAAATAAAGGAGAAAAGGACGTAAAATTACACATTTAATAGGTATTCAATTACTTGAGTTTCAAATTGTACCTTTGGACGCGAAATTGTGGGACCATAAGGACCCTTAAATTGTTTAGTAATTGGGGTATGTGGAATGTCTGTCCTCGACATAGACGTGTTCCTAAAGGTGATTAATCATGCATCAGGCGTTTCATTATATTAATTAATAGGTTAAAAAGCATTTAACAATTAAATATTAAACACAACGTTCTACGTCAAGAGTTTCTAAATTTTAGTAGAACATATAAAAAGGAACCATCTTCCTTGTAATGATTTTAGTAGCCAAAGTTTTTAATCCGCTTGAAGGCTGCTTGTAATAACCGGAAACTACAATTTAACGTATCATTTAACACGGTTAAACACGCACGGTTTCCCCTAGATAAAAAATACTCTTTTTAAATGACAGTGACCATGCACAACATGGTCACCCATCCAAAGACAGTCCGCATCAACCGTTGCTTAACTTCGATGATTGCGCCAGACCATCAAACTCCGCTACTAGTACTACAAAAGTACTATACATCAGTGCAATAATTAGACACTAAATAAAATCTCTTAAATTTTTCATTCATTTTCTATCTCCCAAGCTTGTAAGTCTAGAACCGCAAATTGTCAGTATTATAAAGCGCGCTATCTATTAAAACACGCGCCAGCCGAGGAAGCAACGTAAGCGAATCTCTTCCAATCGCCCGTAGTAATTGCCGAGGGGAAACTCGCTGTAACACCCCGGGAGTTTTTCTCCCTACTATCTGGCTTGTAATCTGTGACTTTCAGCGTACTAACTATCACTTACACTGTGTCGGTTAGAAACTAGTAAGCAATCTGTGGCAGCAGTTACATACTAGCTGCTACGTATTATGTGAGTCTATCGTCTGAACTATTCGGTCATAAACTGGGATATCGCTTCGCTTTTGATATAATTTTTGCTACGTGTGCAGTAGTCGTGACCGTGGGACAGACGGACGGTATTTGAAGAATATTTTCTTATTGAATATACATTGTTCTATCATTAGAGTGGACTGTATGAAAGTTTTGAACTATCACTAATGCGAGAATGGACGCGGTTGCAAAGGTATTATATTTGTTAAAGTTATAGTTTAAGTCAAATTTTGATAATATCGGTAACGCTAATTTTAACACGTGTAACTTAAACTGCGGTAAATGTAACACCATCATATTTAGTTAAAGTTACTTGGGCCAGTTAAAAGGAGATCATATATATAAATATAATAGACAAGTCGCAGGTTCTTATGTGACGCGTTTAATACGTGTTTCGATTTCACGTTTAATTGTTTGTAATAGTAACTTGAACTCCAACGCAAAAACTACGGGTTGTTTTAAGTTTGACTTGTTTAAGTGACAAAACAATTTAATTTAGATTTATTTGTTCGAAAGGTACATTCTCTGCATTTAACATCCACTCTCTATAACGCCATAAAATGCACAGTAACTTCAGTGTCGTTATATTAAGTTTACACTATATATGTATTTGACCAGTTAGCTTTGACAAAAATAAAGGAAACCTAGTTAATATAATGACTAGTAGATGTACCCGGTGCACTATTTCCGCCAGATAAGATGTGCTCCGCTAAGTGGATTGTCGGTCGCAGAGTCAATAGAATTTCATGAAACTAAGCGGAGTAAATGAAACAGTTATGTCGAGTTAAACTGCGCACTCGACCGGACTGCTTCTATTTCTAACGACGGTTCTTTTGCCGGCAACGGCTTTTATATTATACTTTTCAAATTAGAGTTTTCTTTATTTGTGACCCGAAGAGATTTATTATCAGATCTTGCAGTTAATTTTTGTGTGACTCAATTGTGGTGTTAGAACTTTCTTTTTTGATGTGCTAGGTTCAAAGTCAAAGTATTTTTATTAACCTTTGGGTAATTGCAAAAAACTTGGTCTCTCTCTAGTCATCGTTTAGGTACTACTATTCTTTGTGTTTCCCTTTTGTACAAACATGATTGTGCTTCAGTTACTGTGCTGACTGTCATAACGCCTACTTCTTTAAAGGGTTAGTAGTAGGTTAATATCTGATATATACAAAATTAAATATTGAATCATTGCAAACGTAAATAAATGGTGAATTCCATGACTCTTATGTGTAGTTTCGAGTGGTGTTCAGGTAATCATTGTGGTGGTATTATGGTAATGGTAGCCGGCGGCGCGCGGGACCCGCCCGAGCGGCGACGAGATGCCACGAGACTACTTTCGCAAGTATTACCAGTTATTACACTTAACTGAACTGCACTATTTTTTCCTTAAGGCGATAACGAGGGCAACACTCAGAATTTACAGTTTTTTTATTTGAAATCGTAAACTAACTAAGAATATTTATGCTTATGGTACGAGTTCCAATCCGACTATATGAATAAAAAATAAACTATATGAATAGATATATTGTAACAATTTTTTTTTATTGATAAATCTGATTGGTCTCAAAATAAGTATAAATATTCTTAGGGTGGTTTTTTTGAAGGTCTTTAATCAATATTGTTTACCTTTGATTAGCAGAATTTTCGTCTTGGCCCTACCGTGGGTCGGATGACACGTTAAATTGTAGGTCTCGGTTGTTAGTCTTAGTACAAACCGTCGTTAAGCCAATTCAGAGGCCTTCGGGCGGTTTAAAATCTCTCAATACCAGAGCTTGGCCATTTAGCTCATATAAAGAAGAAGACGACCCATACTTTTGTAGATTGTACAGAGCGACAAGTACGTACTGCTACTGCTATAATAAAGAAACTAACACATCATACAAAGAAAGAAAAAAGCGCCAATTAATGAGAGCTTTCCGTACAACGCGCAATATCCAATTAAAGGTTTTTTCAGTGCCTTTTCTGCAATTAGTGACATTTAACCCTCCGATAAATTCCGTCAGCTAATATCGAGTTTGTAGCTAAATCTAATTACAGAATGAATTAAAGCTTGTGACGGACGCTCGCCCGATTAAAACGACGCACTTTTTCTATTTTACTTACAACTTTTTTTTTTCGCTACAAATTTGTTTTTGGCTTTGTGTTTTTTAAATTGTTTAAATCATTTTGGTTATACACATCTGGGTTTCTAGTAAAGTATAGAAACAGATTTTTGTTATGTGAAAGAAATTTTTATGATATTTTTACACTGAATAGGCTGGCGCTTGATCATAACTCACCTGATGGTAAGTACAATGTCACTTACCATCTAAAAATATCTAAGACTATCTATCAATTAAGAAGGGAAACTTTTTACATAAAAATCTCTCATACTACTTTTGTATCTCTCGTACATTACGATTACATTTTTTTCATTTAATGCTTTTTAAAATGGTTAATTTACCAAACACGTGTTTTGTCTGTTATGCCACACATAGCCTTGGTTTAGACACTTCAATCGCTCGATTTATCAAGATTTGTTAAATACAGTAGAAAATGATAAGTACCTACTTTAAAACCATTACGTAAAAAGTAATAAAATAACTTTCTCCTCACTAAAGCACCGAAACCAAAAGGACAAGCAGCTGCCGCGCTACGTTCCCGAAGCGCTGTATTAGCTAACTAAATAGTGCTAAATAAATATTCCTTAATAATGTAGCTTCCTAGTTTAGCAGCTAGATGGCGCGTCGATCTCTAACTTGTGCTAATTAGCGCGCGCTGCACTATTTATGTTTCGCTATCATGTTTAGATGCAAATTAAACTCTGACTATGCTCCTGAGAAGTTGCCAAGTTTTTTATTGGCTTCAGGGAAGTGTTGCCTTACATCAGAAGTGTTGGACAACTATCGGAAGGAACGACCCTAGATCTCACGGCTTGCCTAGATCTAGACCGGGAGGTCCAGCGGCAAACCAACCGACCTCTTAGCTTTAGCTCATTTTTGTCATTAGTCCAGTGATGGTGTATATTTTGCCTTAAGTTTAAATTTCAATAAAAATACATTTGAATTTGAATTTGATGAATTCTTATCTGATTATATAAAAACTTTAGTTTTTATCTAAAACTAAACCAGATTGGGGATACGAACTCGTTGGCGTAATGTTTACCTTGCCAGAATGCCAACAAGTTTCCCGGGTTCGATTTGCGGCACGGTCTACATCTTTGTGATGAACTAAATTTGTTGGCTATGGTTCTGGATTTTAAAAATACTCGTATATCAATATATATAGTATATGTAGTATATCAGTTGTTTTAGCAACCATAATACAAACAGGGTTTAGTATGAGGCTTATCGTTTAGTCGTGTGTGAAATAGTCCCAAGAAAAACTTAGTTTTTTGTGGTAATATTATTAAAAAACCGTTAGGAAAAAATTTGATTGACATAAAAATACTTTTATCTAAAAATACTTTCGTTTTTGTAAAACACGTATGCGTAGGTGCAGTAAATAATTAAATTTCCCAGTGTCTCCCGTCCCTCGGCTTTGTGAAGGCAGAATAAAGGCAGGTGTAATGGCGGCGCGCACAAAGCGCGAGCACTCCAGCACATTGCTCATTACTGACAACCGCTCACACTTCGGCTCACAGTTTTAATCAGCGATCAATAACGTATCTACCCGCAGCTCTTTTACTAAACTCTGGGACTTAGGTTTGTGTGCTTGGGATGCTACAACCGATTGTAGGGTTGAATTTGGTCAGGTTAAGGTTTGAACCTAAGAAAGTGTATGTTAATCAAAACCAATGGATAAATACTATACTTTTCAATACACCTGTAGCGCCTGTATCTCGCCTAGCTAAGGTGATCTGACGCGTCATCGAAACTAAGCAACGGTCGATGAAGACGGTGTTTGGATGGGTGACCATGCACAAGACTGTCGTTTTCAAGTGGCATTTTCATCTGGGCACAATAAAGAGGAAAATTTCGTTTTTTGTTTGCATATGATGCGAATAGGCTCCAAAACTACTGGACTGATTTGAGAAATTCTCGTCTTCACCGTTGTGAAGCCACATAATCCCTGACTAACTTATAGGCTATATTTTGTTTCTCTTTGCAACTAACATTACTTTATAGCCCGTGCGAAGCCGGGGCGATCTGCTTGTGAAGAATAAAGATTTAAAAATAAATACATAAGAATAGTTATATACATAGGTATATTGAGAATGAGTTTTAAGAATGTACTCAGTGGGGAGGGGAGGCGCGGGATTACATCCGGCGGGAGTCGACTCGCGGTAATTGCACATGTACGACTTTACCAACACAAAAGTTGAATCCCTACGAGAGCGGGATCCTCCACGCATCCCCTTTGAACCAAGACAGATGGAAATTGGATTAGTCTTTTAATGAGGGATTCTTTTATGTAGAGATTCCAGTCGTCATTTACGAAAAATCGAATTGGAATCGTCGAGATTGGATCGCTCGCGTCGATCCGGCGTCAGCTTGCCGCCATTTTGTTTTAGGTTTACCTCTTAGATGCTATCGGAGTGTTTGCTATACCGTACCTGGAACAACGAGGCGGAAATTAGTTTTTATGTTAGCTACGAACTGAGATAGCATGGATTTTGACTACTGTGATAATATTTACATACATTATTTTGTAAACGTTCAGGTGTATATGTAGATATGATTTATACATTTACAGTTGTCAAGATATTGAAATGAACTAAGGACATATTTATCAAATATTTATATTAAAAAAAAAAAGGTTGCCTGTAAAGTCGGTTTTACGGGCGAGGATTTTACGTGACAACGTCTGCCGCGTGCTGCGCGCGCGGCAGACCGATCATAGTTGAGTGGGAGAGAGACGCAAGGCATTCGGCGGGCCTCTCTCTCGTTCGGTGACTCATCGTAACGTTACCGGGCGTTACACTTTTTCATAAGTGACTCCCAGCCGCAACCTAATTTAAGACGTTGTCACGTCAAAAATGTATGAACTTATATGTTTGTAGTTCAGAGTGAAGACCATTAATCAAACCGAATTTTTATTCAGTTTAATTTCACCGCACAAATAAAAAAAAATTAAGCCTAATTAAAAAAAAATAGGAAAGTTTATCTCTGTCTCCTGCTGTAAATAAGTTAGTGGCCAAAAGCGGAATGATCCCGTGACCTCAAGCCAGCGAGGCATTACATATTCAATTAGCACTAATCCCACAAAGTTGTGCACACGCCGGCAGACCAGGGTCTGAATAAATGAGGGCACACGTGTGGCCAGCGGCCTTCGCCTGCCGCCAGGGCCTCCGCACACTACTACCTACTACTACTAACAGCTAAATCTGCGTCGCCACTGCTTATTGCATCAAATATTCAAATATTACAATCCTTCGTACGGAACCAGGTCACATCATTAATCCTGCGGAAGGACTGTGTTTACTTTAACAATGAAATTACATATTATTCTAAATTAATGAATTGAAGTAGTTATTAGGTACTTGATGGGCAAATGATTACTATCTTTATTTAAATATAATGAAAATGCTTGAAGCGTTTTTTTACATAATATGGGCTTGCACTTGATCACAATTCAGTTTATCGGTAAGCGATATTATGATCTTAATTGAAGCTAAAAAATCTGTTACCGCTTACCCAGAAAAAAACCGGTTTACTCTAATTTTGAAAACCGCAGAATTATAGTTTTCGTCGAACAAGCATTCGTAAGGTAAAAAATTCCACACTATTGTGGTTCGCACATGAGGCAAACCGTATAGTTACGCACTTTTGATATCTTCACGATATAACGATGCCGCCTTGGCCTACCGTATCTTGTAACTTCATGAAATAGAACCACTCAGGTATGTCAAAGAAGTAAGGCTACATGCCTAGCGAGCGGTCTACTATCTATTAAACCCTGGCTTCGATAACTGTTTACTTCACTCTCCGCGCTGTGAGAGGGCCGAGTGGAAGTCTAGTGAGGCAATGCGGGACGAGCGGGACTAACCGAACAAACTGACGCGCCCGGACATCGATGCATTGAGTTAAAAATTCCGTATCAACTAACGAGACTTGTTTGCGTGTACTTTCTACCGAACAAGTTAGCTTTTTCCCTTTTACATTTTTTCTACAAGCTGACAAAAAAGAGAGATTGCACTAAATCACTTTGAGAAAATTCCAAATTTAAACTCTGCCGATTACGTTCCGATCATCTCAGTTTTGCATTCCAAAGGAAATAGAGTATCGAATTTCGCATTTGTAAAGTTGAAAGACCCTCGCTACGTAAACAGCGCCGACATTGTATAAACTCCCCTCAAACGGTACATTAGTCTGTAAATATACAATTTCAATATATCCCAGGCGCTCCGGGCAATTGCGGTAACGAGTAGGAAGGAGCGTTGCATAAAAACACGCGATGCACAGACCTCATCGACATTCATAAACAACCTAACACAGACGTTAACATATACTCGGGATAATTCCTGAGCGGTTGAATAAAACATTTTGCCTAGACGCACCTGACGAACCCGGCGTTACGCCATAAAAACAACAACTGTGAACAAACAATTCCAACCCTTAACACGACCAAGTAAAGTATAATTTCCTTAGCACGCAAGTGAGTACAGGTGATCCGGCCAGATGTTTGGCTGTGTTGTGAAAATGGTAAAGTTTTTCCCAATAAATAATGGAACACTTTTATGAGGAGTATGGTAATGCTTTAAGTGCCTCAACGCTGAGTTTCACCAACAACACGGGTTTAGTTTTACTTGGTTACACTTCAGAATACAACCGTTGATATTGATAAAGAAGTTGTGATTATAGATGTCACAGAATGTATTTTAATTTAAACACTAGACATAATGCTTAAAATGTATGTGTTCATAAAAAATATTATAAAGTTGCCAATGTTCTGCCAACAAAAAAAATTATAAAGTTGAAATTTTAATTTATTTCTCTTTTGCATATAAATACACAATATTGTTATTTTCAATATATTTTTATTGCTGCCAGTTAACACGCAATATAGTTTCTTATACGTTTTTTTACAGCCACCATAAGTGAGTGTATTAAAACGAATAAAAAGAAGTATAAAATCAAGTGAACATAAAAGAGTGGAGCATAAAAGCTCGTATATCTGTAAAAAAGCTTGTAGATGACACAACGCTTCGGGAAACGGATGACAATCTTTACGAGCACTAACAAAAGCATTTCAATTTTCTATTTTTCGACAGAACAAAGTCTCTAGCGGGCTTAGGGACATAGTACACTGGGCAGCCGTCAACTTACATTTCTTAAACTTAAAATAAATTGATTAACTGTTTATTGCAACACGGATAAAGGACAACATAATAAGAGAGAAAAATAATTAGCTATCTACCTTAATGGCTAACATATAAAACGATCTATACCCGGTAACCAACGTTCGGATTCTAAATAATATAAATTGTTATGATATAATTAGGAATGGTCATTTTAGTTTATTTTAGAAATTGAACTAACACTTATGTTTTTTTATTTACAAGACCAAAATTGTTATAAAACCAAAAAAAAAATACAAAGACTTCAAAGGTTTCAATTAATTTCGATCTTCTATTAACGTCCCAGTTCTTAAAAAAACTTGTAAACGGTTATTTGGTGTAAAAGCTACTAACGAACGTTGAAGTTCTAGTATGTAGTCAACTTTATCAATAACGTTGCGATCACGGCACAAGCCGCTCTGATCGTCACTACTATGTGTACAGTCTCCCCGACAGAATGTCTGTTTGTCATCCCCGACTCACTTGCCCTCTCCTACTACTAGTATATTATGCTTTATTTTCACTTTTATTACGCAGTTTATGACGCACTTTTGTAGATTTCAAAACAGCCTGAGGAATTGTAGTTCCGGGATTAAGCGTTTTCTCAACATTAAAAAATTGTTATTATTATTATTATTAGCCGGTTTCGTCCCACTGCTGGGCAAAGGCCTCTCTATCCTCTTTCCACTCATCCCGGTTTTGAGCTTTTTGAGTCCAGTTTTTACAAAAGGAGTCTAGTTCGTCCCGCCATCTCCGTTTGGGCCTGCCTCGACGTCGGACGCTCTCAGGTGTCCACAGCGTGGTGCGCTTGATTAAAAAATACTCATATTAAATAACTAGCTGAGCCCCGTGGTGTTACCCGCGTCAATCCGCTACAATAAAACAAGATAAAAAGTATTTTATGTCCGTCTACTGATTCTAAGCTACCTTGCCACCAATTTTCAGCTAAATTAGTTCAGCCGTTCTTGAGTTATAAGTGGTGTAACTAGCTCCAGTTTCTTTTATATACTCGTATACAGATTAATGATCAAATAAACTTATCTAAATGAAGTTCGATCAGAATTATTCTCTGGCTTCATTCAAGGCGATAAAGATTTAAGTTAAGTTTTTGGGCAATACACCGAATCAAGCTAAGAGTTAACCGGTTTCTAATAAAAATATATGGTACTAAAAAATTAAAATTATATTTTAACGAATGTGTTTGCAAATTGTACCAAATGTTAGCCACTAGACCGGCTCAGGTCGCATAGTATTTGAAACTATAAAATTAGTTTCAAATACTAGGGTAGGTTACTTAAGTAGAGTTACTGATTTAAAATAAAATGTTTTTTTTTATTGTGCATTTCATTGTAGAAGAGCTATTTATCATATAATTAAGTCACGAATATTATACTTCAGACATGTTTCTTTTAGTAGGGTCCTTGTTTCATAGAATACTTTAAGCACGAGTAAGAAGACATAGCACGTCGAAACAATGTAATATCACCAGTATAAGGTGCTTACTGGAGCCGGGGGATAATCTCCTACTTGACTCAGATATTTTGATGTTTTACCCAAGAAATTGGTTTTCCCTTTGAAAAGAAAACCCATTATCGTGGCTCAGGAAGCCTTCTCGTTATCGCGTATCTAATTTAGGATGATCCAGATTTCTGTTAGCGGAGAGAGAGTGAGGGAAGTGCTTGGATCTATTCTCCTGTAGTAGTAGCTGGATGGATCTGTATATATACCTGTTATACCTGTAGAGATACGGTGTTAAGAGATACGATAAGGGCGCAATAATTATGATGAAATCGTGTCAGGTACATACCCTATGAAAGAGTAAATTGGAAACATTTTTATTGAATTTGAGGGACAAAAATACATAATTAGATACAGATATGCATAATTGTGTATACAATTATAATATATAGATTAATGTTTTATATTACAGGTAGTTTAATTTACACTAGCTAAGGTGATCTGACGCGATAACCAAGGTTAAGCAACGGTCGATGCGGTCACTTTTTAATTGAGTGACTATGGGTCACCCAATTAAAAAGTGATCATGGGTCGGATAATACGTTAAATTGTAGGTCCTGGCTGTTTAGTCTGAGGCTTTCGGGCGGCTTGAAAACTCTCGACACCTTGGTTTGGCTACTTAGCTCATATAAAGAAGGAGTAGAAGTTTCCATAATCAATATACAAAGCGTAACCGTCATTATCGAAATGAAGTCTTTATATTGTTTACATACACGGTTGGAGCCGAAGATAATTTTATCTCATCTTAAATCTCCACTCCATCATCATCATCAACTACCATTACGGGCGTCACAGATCGACATGGTTTTAAATTGCATCTGCCACTCGCAAACCGCGGCTCCATATGCAAATGCTAAATAGCAAATGAAACGTTAAAAATTGCAATAACAGGCGTCATCCGCAGCACTCGCGCCGCACACTGTCACATGCACGCGTGCCATGCCGCCCCCTGCCGCCCCCGCCTCTTGCCGCCCCCGCCTCATGCCGCCCTTGACTCTGCCGCCCTGCACTCACGAGAGTGGTACAGAAGGCTTACCTTATAAACTTACATTGGTGTCAAGATTGTCATTGTTAATAGAGCAATATTTGCTATATTATTTGTTGCAGATAAACAGATAAACAAATTTATTGGTAAAATTGTACTTTTACAAGTCAGTACCAGTTATTTACAAAAGAACATAAATTAAATACAATGTACACAGTGTAAACAAAAAAACACATTAGTAATGAGGATATAATTGCATACATATCTAATGTCTTTATTTATCTGGTACAGTATAGCGAAAGCTTTTCATTTGCATACGTCAATTAAGTAAAACGTACTTCGAATGAGCCAGATTTTTAATTTACTTTTAAAAAAAATATTATTGCTTGAGACATTAGTAATTTCTTCCGAGAGACTGTGAAATTATGGCAAAGTTATGGCGTTTTTTTGTTATCCATGACGTTAATCATATAAAAACATGTTCATACTTGCACATTGATATTTTCCAGCACAACGTAATCGTGTTAAACTAAAATAGAAGTAGCATATTAAGAGTAAATATAAATCGAGTTTCGATAAACTCATATGCTACTTTAAGTTTTACCTCTAAACCAAATTTGAGCGTGAAAGTAAAGTTAAATAGATAATTTTGAAAACTACAGTTTTGCTGAAAGTAACCATCTGTTTAAAATTTATTCTGCGTCAGTACATAGGTGGCGCCATCTAGGGGGTGCATTGTGCATCGCTGGCGTAATGATGCATTTCGGGCATGCTCCGCACTGCACCACGGTTCGCCGGGGGACGCCGAGAGGTGACGACATTTACACTGAAATAACTTCCATTGCAGTGAGCTTGGCTCGCCACTGACGATTGTCTAATGTAGCAAAATCTATGTATGTGCACTTCTCAAGATTTAATACAGTTATAAACTTATTACAAGTACAAGGCGGCCTTATCACTTATAGCGATCTCTACCAGGCTACCAATTATCTTATATCTTTAAATGAGCAATTCTTGTTTGTATATAATTGGAATCTCGGAATCGGCTCCAACGATTTTCATGAACTTCTCTACCAGGCTAGCAATTATCTTATATCTTTAAATGAGCAATTCTTGTATATATATATAAATGGGAATCTCGGAATCGGCTTCAATGATTTTCATGAAATTTAGTATATAGGGAGTTTCGGGGGCGATAAATCGATCTAGCTAGGAATCATTTTTAGAAAATGTTATATTAAAAATAAATAAAATAAAACAGTTCAACCGTACTGATGATTAATTTATGTTCTTTTTTGCAGTTACAATAATATTGCTATTAAGACAATGACGTTTTGAAAGAAGATTGTGTACTTAGCAACAGATGAAGTGATATTTCCCTCCGCCGCAATATTTCCACAGTTCCAGTCATCTTTCCCAACCGGTTATAATTTAATTTCTTTATTTTCTTTTGTCCTCCCGCTCCACTTTTATATACAAAGTTACTAAATTAACTCAATTTACTAAGCCGCGAGTGCTTTGTTAAAAATATGTACTTTACCAGTTTTAATATAATTTCTTTAGACAAGCGTATTTTTTGGACTAATTGATTTAGCGAACATATTTTTTTTATTAACTAAATTTATTTTAAAGAATTACCAGATCTTCAAAAAAATAAGACAATTTGGCCAGGTGTGAGTTGGACTCGCGCATGAAGGGTTCCGTACCATAGTTGTATGGGACCCCACCTTTATTATTATTTTTCTTATTATTCTACAATTTATTTTTAATTTTAATAAATAATTCAATATCTGTGAATGTATAGAAGGTCTACCAAATATAATTATAAAGATCGATTACAAAACTGCTTGAAAATTACGTTTGTTGTATGGGAGCCCAACTCAAATATTATTTTTAATTAAATTTAAAAATTTAATTGCATAGTTCGTAAACATTTATTGATTTCATGAATGTACTGTTATTGGTATATGGCTAAAAATACGAAAAAAATACGTTTATTCTATGCAAAAAAGTAAAAATGTTAAGGGTGGTTACCCTTAATATTTTAACTTTTTTGCATTTTTAGTTATTATTTGTTGTTATAGCGGCACGAGATACACATATATTGTGAAAGTTTCAGCTTTCTAGCTATTACGGTTTCTGAGATACAGCCTGGAGACAGACATACAGTCAGCGGAGGCTTAGTAAGATACGCAAATAACTCCAAAATATATGTTACTCCTTCACGCTCCAACGGTGATAATAATTTTGATGAGATTTACGATGAAAATAGGTTAGACCTTGGATTAACACATAGTTTACTTTTATCCCGGATTAACTTATTTTTGCCCCGGATTAAAGCCGGGATAAATAATTATATTATAATAATTTAGATTATCATGAATGTTCCCCGACAAACAAGATAATAAGTTTAGATAGCACAAAATAACATTCTCAGGCAAGTTTTGATCAAATCTTATTTAACATAAACGCTGTCTTAATTAACTCTTCAATAGATTTCTCAGAAAACATTAACCGAGGTAACTTTAGGCGTTTTGGATATACTTTTAGACAAACAGCTTATCAGTTTCAATTCAAGAGGTATTTTAAGCGGTTACTGGGGGTGTACTCGAATTGTTATTTTTTTACTCTTAATAGGTCAGCTTTTGACCATTATTCACCTGATGGTAAGTGATATTGAGGTCTACGGTGGAGCGCGCTTACTTGGAACGAAATGGAAGGGAATTCATTCTTGCCTTGAAAATCGCTAGATTATAGTCATAGGGGAACAGGGAATCTGGCTAGGAATTCCAAAGTTTGCTGGTTCGGACAATAATGACAATCGATACTAATATGATGTAGCGTCTGAAGCTCAGTTAGCTAAGGTGATCTGACGCGATCATCGAGGTTAGGCAACGGTCGATGCGGAAATCTATGTTTGAGTGATCTGCACAAGACTATATTTTGACAAGTGGCATTTTTATCAGGATGCTACCGTGAGTCGGTTGATTGTAGGTCCCACCTGTTAGTTATAGTTCAAACAGTCGTTAAGACGAACATAATAACAAAATCATGATTTGACAGGTTTTTTGCTAAAAATCCTAAACGGAAAAAAATAGATTAAAAGCCCGTCTAAAGAACAACTAAGAAAATTTATACTTATTTTAGTAGCAATCTGACATATCAATGTGAAGAAAGCCCTTATCTTTGCCTTAAGCAAAGCGAACGGAAAAGTCTCAACACCAGAACTCAGTCACTAAACTCAAATTAACACGAAGAAATAGAAGTAGCATGATGATAGATGTTAATAATAACAATGATTTTATTAAATTCCATAATAATAAAATATAGGTAAACTTTTTGTTATTTTTATTTACAACCGCGCCGGCTGTAGGCGCGCCCCCGCCCCGCGCCCCGCGCGTTATCAGCTCCCCGCAGGCGCCTCCAGCCTCTATATTTTTGTTAACAACTTCTTCCTACAATTCCCACTTGTAAGCCTTGTACAGGGTTATTATGCGTGCCAACTAAGAATAGGACTGTCAAAACCGCCATCTTGTTCAATCATACGCGCAAACTTCATAACCAAAGTGTATGGTGTGCAAAAAATTTTATGAACAAATTATATTCAGTTTATATGTTTAATGTACGCTGTTTTGCTATTTCTTATACATTTTATGGCAAATTAATTATAAATGAGCAGGATTTGAAAGTAAAAGCATATTTATAAAAAATATAATTTCTTTTACATTTTTGTCACTTCTTTTTGTACCAAATAAAAATATTTTATTAAACTGCTTACAGCACTTAAGTCGAAACTATCCAAAACCAATGTCTCGTCACGTGTTTTTTTTCTAGGTGTTGTTAATTTGCCTTGGTTACTCCTTACCTGTAGAATTAATGAATCCAAAATTATCCAGTAATAAAATCAAGTATAATTAAAACAATAATTAAATTTACATCTATGAACCAAAAAAATAATTATTAAATTTCTTTTTTACGCTTTCTTTGCTAGCAGTACTTTTTTGACAGTTATCGTGTGAAGTTGAAGCAAGCGCGATCCTATTCTTAGTTGGCACGCATAGTACGTGTGATTCATACGGAACAAGGCAGAAGCCACTTCCTCTCCCTATACAATTATTTATATCCATAATATTATATCTACCTCATATTTTATGTAAAAAATCTAAGAAATAAAATAAACATATTATGAATAAACTCAACGGGGTATTGCAGCCAGTACAGCATTTTGGAAACTCTGTCACGCAGTAATATTAATCTTTCTTGATAAAATTTTTTTCTTGTTCGTTTCTTTTTTATCTTTGAGTCTCATATTATTATTAGAAATTCATTAAATTTATTTAAAGAATGTCTGCTTTTCAATCAGAGAGCCTCTGGTTTAAACCCGGTCCTACACCAAAAACTTGTTTTTCAAGTTATGCATAGATTTGCATTCACTTTAAGTTGAAAGAAAACGTCGTATGGAAACTGACAAGTTTGAGGACTATTATATCCAAAAACGTGTGCTATCCGCCAACCCGCACTAAGGCAACGTGGTGAGTTCTGATTTATACATTTCTCCTCATCAAAGAAGGTCTTGAGTCCCAGTGGCAGTGAGAACGTCTAGTGAGTTGCTAATTATTGAGTGTTTAGAGAGGAGTGACGAAACGAATTTAAATCTTAAAATATTTGTTCTAAATTCGAATCAATGCATATAGAACGTTTTGTTACCGGATATTTTTATTACCAATATAGCCGTTAGCTAACCCTGTATGGTATTACATTGTATTTTGTGATGGAATTCGATTTTGCGGAGCACGAAAAATTCCCCAAACATGGCTATAAGCAGATTGTATGACGCACAATGCTGCCTTATTTCCGATGTGCCGATACCTTTAAAAGGTTCAAAAGTTCATTTCTGAGCTATTGTGTACGTATTTAATAGAGCCATGGTGCTACCGCCATATTTTTGTAAAGGTATTTTTTTCATATTATTTTTATAATGCAGTTTAATTAAAATTATTTACATGGAGTACAATGCATAGACTTTTTTCAAAGTAATATCATTTTTAATTAGTATGAAATATACAATTTTTACATTAAACTTGCGTTTGATCACGATTCATGTGATGGTTACCGATATTGTCAGATTTACATGTCAGTTCATAATAACAATATACAATACAACAATAAATTTAAGTAATAAAAAGTAACGAATATCTCAAGTTTACATTTCTAACATAACTAATAAATAAATAAATTTAAGGACACATTTCACACACGGCTGGTTAGCCCCATACTAAACCATTTCTAGTTTGTATTATGGTTGCTAACACAACTGATATACTACATACTCTCTATAGATACTTATTTAACACCCAGACCAACAGCAAACAAATTTAGTTCACCACAAAGATGTTAGCCATTATGATTATAGTGAAGCACACTTGCCCAGAAGAAACCATTTTTATCAGAATGTCAGCCGTAATATCGTATTTTCTATAAGCCCCCTCCATCGCTATAATAGATTTCCCTTGCATTAGGTATACAATATATGTATCTCCGCCCGGGTTAGAGGAAGAATTCTCTGCTTAGTGAAAGTCGTTGAAACCTTTTTAAACTTGAAGCCGAGAAAAATTGCCACTTTCCCCTCAACAGCTGCATTCAGGTAACGCAGCTCTTTACACTAATAATACTTATCTAGTCATTGTATTAAAATATATAAATATGCGTATAATGTATCTTATATCTTTTAATGAGCAATTCTTGTATATATATAATTGGAATCTAGGAATCGGCTCCAACGATTTTCATGAAATTTAGTATATTTTTAGAAAATGTCATATTAAAAATAAAAAAAAATTACAGAGCAAAGCTCGGTCAACCAGGTACTGTAGATAAAATGACAATAAAAATTCGAAGAAAAAATTAAAAACAAATAATTATGAGTATGACAATAATGATCATAATAAATATTAATTATTGCCTTAAGTAACAAATACACTATTAAAACGAAACCATTGGTGCTGATAGACTGTGTTTCAACACCAATGGCCTTTCCTTCAGAGTTATAAGTCTTGGTTAAATATGTATAGTTGTGTTTATAGAAACATCAAATATTTAATAATAACAGTTTAGTAAAATATGTTTGGTAAAGTTTACTGCCGCATTTCAAGTATACTAAAGATACGCTCAATCGTAAACGACTAGATGTATATCTACAGTAAAATTAAATAAATTTGCAAAAAAATAGTCCAAATATTAAAATAGGAGTAATTCAATAACAGTAATTCACCTGTAAATTTAACTTAAGCTTTTCTTAATATACTCTGGTACCATTAAATATTTATGTAAGAAATTCTGTTTTACATGATAGTCTAAGAGAGCTGCGCCTCGTGATGGAAGCTTAACCCCAGCCCCTGTGCGACCTGTATCGCGTGTTATCAGTCGCGGGAGGCTCGGATAACATATGCAGCCCATTTACTATATATACATACACACATACATACATACATACATGTATACAGAGCATGGGGATTTGTAAATGGTATATATATTTTAGTATATTTTCAGAGACAATGTTGTTTTATGCCTGAAGTTTGTTTTAAAATATGATCTTGTATGTGACATACATGTTATGAAAGTTTAAAATAATCTTTTAAACGTATTCCTATAAAATTAACTTAATACGATTATATACTTTTGTATTTGTAAGCAATTTTTTTAGAAATAAACAGTTTTTTATAGTTTTTAGTTTTTTAGTAGTTTTAGTTATAGCAAAATAACAAACCTAATGAAATTATAAAATAAAAAAAGTGGTTAAGAAAACTTAATTTTAGATTTTTGAAGCAGTTTTATTTCTAATTCATAACTCTGATTGTTACCAAAATAAGTAACTATATGTATTCTTAGAGTGGTTCTTTAGAGAGCTTATAACCAATTTTTTTGATATTTTTATCCGTTTACGATTCTTAGCCATAAAACTTAAGCTTAACAATAAAGAAATTTTGTAAATATGATATAAATACCTACGCACTGTCAATATTAACAATTTTACTGGCTCTTGTCCATAAACCCTTTGGGTAGAAACTAACGGAATAATAATTTATTAAAGTTTTTCTTTTTTATGACAATTAGTATCATATATGTATTTATAATAGTATCAATAATAACATCTATGTTTGTACCTAGTTTTCATAGACAATAAAATTCATTCATTCATTCAATTCATTCATTTGTTCAAAACTGTAAAATCAAGATTTTGCCCTTTGCCGATTTAAGTAAAAATCATTCTCTTCAAGCCTCTTGAATCCTTCTCATGCCCATAATTGGTTTGCACTAAAAGCAGAGAAGGCTATATTATCAAACCCTGTACACATGATATAACCCGAGCCGGCGTGTGATCGTAAACCGGCATCGCTTTACACAAGTTGCGAAAGCAATTTCATTTGGAGCGAAGTATTCAGCTAGTTTGGATCTAGTAAATCTTTTGATACTGCTCGGGATCAATGCCGGCCGGTTATCTATATCAGTTACCCTTTACGTGGCCTGCGAGGACGAGCTTGCTCGGGACTATAGTTATAGCTTAATGATGACATTTTAAGGTGAGACGATTATCTACGATCTGGTCTATTTCTTCTTCTTTGTAAGAGCTTAGAAATTAATTAAGTACCAATTCAATCTGGTAAGTTATTGAGAATAAAGTTTTTTTTTCGTAGTAATCCACCCTCGTAATTTTTAAGTAGTTTTTTTCTCAATCTTTCTAACGATATTTAGTAGACCCTCTATACATTCAAGAATATTAAATTATGGATTAATTAAAAAAATAATTAAAAAAATAATATTTATGGGGCTCCCATACAAAAATAGTACGGAACCATTTATGCGCGAGTCCAACTCGCTCTTGGCCAATTATATACTACATATACGTTTCATATTATTATTTTTTACATTTAGCAATACTTGCAAAAGTACCGTAGCTCTAGCTACGACGTTCACGTAGCAACGCTACGCTTGTAGCCGCTCTACGACGTAGCCTAGGTAAGTTCGACTTGAAAACCGCAAATTCAAAATGTAAGCAAAATGAAGTACACAACTCTTCCGTTATACGACTTTAGAGAATTAACCGCAAATTTACAAAACAAGTTACTTACAATGAACATCGTTATCGAGTGACCTCATTCCGAGCACAATTGGCCCACAAATATTCGCATCTGTGTATTTTAAAGATACTTTTGCTCGATATTCAGCGAGCGGAATGGCCTTTTGTTTCTGTATGAAATACAGCTGTATCGGAGGTCGGTACGCTGGTTCCGATACTGTGCCTGCTACGAATGTCGGCGGTGCTAGCAATCGGTTAACATACGATATAGGTACGCATGTATATAGTTAGTAAAGATTTTTAATTTTATAGTTATTGTAATTATGACATTTTAATCAAGGTTTGTTTCTGAGATTCAATTTTTTTCAAGTCTTAATTTGAAGTTTTCCATCATCAATCTGTAAAGTGTATTTAATGACTTATTTTTAATGCGGTATACAATTTGATACTTATATAAAAATATTGCATAGTTTGTGTATCTGAGCTAAACGTATAACTGTACGAGCTATACGTTGAACTGTAATCATAAAGCAAGCTAAGTAGGATCCATCTCAAGCAGTTTTTTTTTTCAACTAAACTGCTGCTGCTCAATCGACATTTGAAATGAAATGAAATAATTTTAATTGCGTAGCCACAGGTAATATAAAAACATGGAAAATAATATAAAATGTCCCTTGTAGGCTACCGCATATGCGGTGTGCAAAAGGTCAATTAATTAGTTAGGTAATTTATAAGTTAATTGTACTCCACTATTATTTTACAGCTAAGCAATAATATTTAAAAGAAATGTCAAAAGATTATAAGTATACAATATCAAAAAAAGAAAAAAAATATGTAAATACAATATCAAAAAAAAAAAAAAAAAACTAGCTAACTGGGTTGGCACGTCGACCCGAATCGGATCTTGGCCTCCGATACTAAGAGACGCCACTGTTCTCGGTCCTGTGCCACTGTGTGACCTGAAGATTTACCTACAGACATACAAAAACTTTTCCAGGTAAAAGATTCGCAGTAACAGCAGAGCGTTACTGGGAAACTATCAATAAGAAAGCAATACATGAGTGGCAGTAAGCGAGCGAAGCGGTCGCGCGCTAGTCGGTCCCCGCGCTGCCGATATTTTCATTTAACTTTGAAAATTGCTGGCGGCCGCGCGCGCCTCGCAAATTGCACTGAAATGGGGATCAATAATGGGATTCTACGTGCGATTTTCTTCACACGAGAATACTGTAAATCTTTGTGATAGAAAAATTTCGGAAATTGTCTACGGAGCGCTAGTCGCGGGGAAATTGTTTGTGTAGCGTTCTGTACACGTGGATACAGACGGGGAGAGGTAGCCGGGACAATCTGACAGCGCTCCGAATATAACCTATTCGTAAGTCTATCCGCGAAACGTTTGTCGCTTATCAAAATATATTTTTATTTCATCCCGTTGAATCGGAGGAAAACGAGGCGAGACAATGACAGGCTTTACTGACCAAGTTATCCGTAAAACGAGTCGACAAAAAGCGAAATATTGAAACGAAATAATTTGTTCTCCGAAAGTTTCCCGAATCGGAGACTATTAGGGGCCTCGCCGAGGCCTTTGAGTCGAAGAAAGATTTACATGAAAAGAAAGTTTCAGTTCCGTAAATTATGATTCAATTAGTATTAAAGGATTGGTCTCAAAGGGCTCGTATTTTTCGGGTCGGCCGAGCGGCCGATACGGAAATCCTTTGTGCTTTGAAGCAAACTAAAGAGGTTTGTATCTGCGAGGAGCGGGGGGCGGGGCGGGCGGCGCGGGGTGCGCGGGGATTTACTCCTCACGCAATTACAAAGCCACAAAGGGAAAGTGGACGTGTTATGTTTCCACTGTTTTTATTAGGAAGATACACGGTCGCCTCGGCTACTCGAACTACTTGATGGCTACGATTATGCTTGTATAATATGCTTAAGTCACTCTTATTCGAAAATATTCACTTTGGTCATTTCACAGAAAGCATATCAATATTTTAGCTGTTTTACACATGCTTTTGTTTTGTATGAAACAGTTGTATCTGGTGAATAAAAAGATTCAATTATGCTGACGTGCATGACATGACATGCCAAAATGAGCTATTTTTCATAACGTGCAACTTTAAACGAGCGCGGCTAGTGCCGGCAAGGAACTCAGTTCATTACGCATTACGGCATTTGTTACTCCGGCGCCGAGATCCCGGGTCTTTCACGCTCAATGTACTGTGAAATCTTCGATATTGTCGGACGTCTGTGCCTTTGTAACATCTTTATTAATAGCTTACTCAGCTTTGGCAGCGGTATCAAGTTGTGAGCGTCGTTTTGTGTGTAAGCCTTGTGTAATCTTGTAGAGTGTAATATCAGAAACATTGTCAATGTGTGTTTCCTCCATTAACCCGGCAGGCAGGCTGTATACACACTGTGCCAAAGCCTCAGCAGTTGTCACCGGCAGCGGCCGCCAGACAGCAGTAACCCCCGCGCAGGATTAAGTGACGAATTATACTTTTTGCGCTCGTCACAACGCCGCGATTATTCCGCTCGGTTCGTAAGTTTCAGATATTCGTCTTAAGGATTAAGGGGCGCCTTCGCAAACGAAATTTCACGGTATTCCCTTGATGGATGAATACGGAAACCTTAATTCCGCAATTTCGGGGTGAAAATAGTACAAGGAAAGACGAGACGTTGATGCTAATGACGCGTCGCTCCGCGCGCCGCACTTTTTATATCCCTCGATTGTTAGCGGGCGCGTCCCGGCTCTCGGCTCGCTGCGGGCCCGGCCGCCGCCATATGGAGATTTTAAAAGGCATTCATTCATTAAACAAACATACATAAAATTTAACGAAGCGCTGCCATATTCGTTAACGAATTTCCGGCTCTCATTATGATTATCCCACGAGCGAGCTGCGTCCCTGTCTAGCGAGGGATTAGTGCGGGCAAGCGAGGAGGACAACTAGCGGTCGCAGTGTCCGGCGCGCGTCTCCAACTCGCGGTAATGGCCACTATTAAAGACAACGCGCGGGTTCCAGCGAGCGACATCTCGCGACATAAAAACGTCATTGTTACGCGCATCAAATTGTTTAACACATTCCCTTTTACGAGTCGTCGCGTGTTTATGGGACCGATCTGAACGATTTGTGACACCCGTTATGTTTCTAAATGTGGAATGTTTCGGTCGTCGGCGCTCAACATCACGCCGGCGCGGCGATACCAACGTCGCGCTCATTATATAAACAAACTAAAGAAATTAGTGGAGAAACAATTAGGCTAAGAGGATTTATTATAAGAGCGTGGACTAGACACGCTCCCGGTTACAATAAACTATGCGGCGACAAAATAAATATTGAACTCGAAGACATCGAGCGAGGGAGAGCGCACATCGCTTTACATTAATGAACGAGGCGAAATGAAGTCCAGCGACACAGGACGACCCAAATTAAAGATAAAACGTGGCCTCCATTACACGGGACAAATTATCCGGGAATTCGGTAAAACCAAACCCGGGCCGGATGAAATCGCCGCAAACAACGCGAGCTGCCAGAGCGGCGGCCAGCTCCCGCTAATGTTCCACTAAACGACAAATAAAAGCCGCCATAGTTTGAATTGGGACCCAAAAACTGAACATAAACAAACACGGACCCGAATTCCAAAAGTTTTAGGGCTGCGGCAGCGCGCGGCGGATCGAAACCATTCGGTAATTTGTAAAACAAGTTATAACTAACGGTAACAACACCTCCCCGACAGCGTTCAGGAAACGTAAACATTGCCACCTCCGACCTTCCTCCGTGACACCGTGCCTTCATCCCGACGAGTTACGAATCTAATAATTGATACAAACAACGTTTACGTTGTCTCACTCCTAGTTTTGTCCGACGCTTTTATTGTTGAAACTTAACGAAGGATTTATTAGTTAAACTAATAAAACAGTCAACAGGAATGTTCAACTAGAACAGTTAAAAATAAATGTTAATTTTACTACCAATACCAGGAATGGGATTAAAAATAACTAAACTCCGACCGCGCAGTTTGAGAGCTACTTAAATGAACATAGTGACGCTAGTAATAACGCTCAGAGCATTTAGTGAAATAAAGCACAGCACGGCCGAGTGCCGCTATCGATTCCGATCTCGCCGAGAATTCTAATTAAATTGCATTTCATTGAAAATCTAGGACGATTATAGAATCCGATGGTGGGCAAATTAAAACCGGGACTCGGTCGGATTCCCTGTTCCATTCTCGTGGAGTACGACGCGATAAAAATCCATTAGTGGAGAGAGGCCTCTGACACAGCGCTAGCTGGCTGGATGGGGTCGCCGACTACTCCCAACCTTACACCTTCATATCATCATCATCATTGACAACTCGTGCTAGCTGTCTGTTGTACAAAGGCCTATCTTCTAGAACACCGGTATTTGTTTATTTTATTCAATATTCGATTCCGCAATTATAACGAGGCAGTAATGATAGAATCACCTCGTATTTAAATCAATTAACTAGTAATCTATACCAATATATAAAGAGGAAAAGTTAGTTTTTTTTTGTTTGACGCAAATAGGCTTCGTAACTACTGGCCCGTGCGAAGTCGGGAAGATCTGCTAGTTATGTTATACATTTCTACCATTTGTGTATATTAACAGTTTGTATTTAGTTAAACTGCAAAAATCACGGGTCTTGTATATGGGCCCTTTAATATTTTTTTGTATTATATATGACAGCGCGACAGAAGTACATTATTTGAGAATACATATTATAACTATTTAACTACCATGGTTCGTGAATTACAACAGCCTGATGACAAACAAACAGATGTAGTGAAGACAGATTCAAAAATCAAATTAAAAAATTTGCACTGTTTCCGTTGCATCGTTACAAAACAGCGTAAAAATATACATGGCATCACTTATGCAAACTTTATTATCATATCCAGTGTGTACTAGATCCGCGTCGTAATGCGCTCTGCACCAATCCCATGCTTCATTTTGCATCCCCGCTAACGCTTCACGTGGAGCCACTGATCTCCGCTAACTTCCTTGCTCATATATATTTCACGAGTTGATAAATAAAGTCTAACTGTTGAAAGAAGAAATTAATTTCACGTACTCGCTTCTCTCTACATATGTCTTTGCAAGATAGTTTTAAGATTTCGTTTGTAGGAAAAGTAAGTATTATATTATTAATATTGATATTACAAGCCTGTTGTATCCCACTGCTAGGCAAAGGCCTCCCATCTTTCCTTCCAGTCAGCCCGATCTTCGGCTTTGGTGTATTATAGGGAAACGGTATTTTTTAATAAGTTTTGTGTGGAGCTCGTCGATGAATGTAATGTAGATATGTCACATGTTTTTATCTATTTATCCATCTTTGAAGACCTCGTTGGCGTAATGGTTACCATGCTAGACTGCCAATTAGAAGGTTCCGATTTCGATTCCCGGCACGGCTAACATCTTTGTTCTAAACTGAATTTGATGGCTGTCGGTCTGGGTGTTAAATATGTATCTATGTAAAGTATGTATTTATGTATATGTAGTATATTAGCAACCATAATATAAACTAGAAATGGTTTAGCATGGGGCTAAACAGCCGTGTGTGAATAGTGTCCTAATAATAGTGTCATAATAAAAATTTTCCGTTGTCCAATTGCACACATTGTGACACTTATACAACTTTGGGTGCAATACATTAATATAGCACCAGTGAACTGGTTTGATGATGAAAGCAGAATGTTTTTTTTAACTAAAATCTTATATATTGCTCTTCGTGATTTTATTTGATCTTATTTTTTTAAAAAGAAGTAAGCACATAATTTCTGATGCAATTTTCTCTCTAGGTAAATACAATGTAAGCATCTTAGATAGAGTTGTTCTAGGAAAGAACGTAAGAGTTTATGAGACGACATCCTGACAAAGTAACCTATTTCAACTTGATGAAAACATGGAAAATGTTAAAAATTGGATCTCCTGTCACAATTTCGAGCAACAGGAAATGGCTGTCAAAAAACCTAGAAATAATTTTAAAACGACGCCGACTAAGTGATAAAATGAAAATGAAAAATATTTATTTACTACTTTATTACTAGATTACATATTCTCTTGTGACTACTTAAATAGGCGAGGCCTGAATCTAAGTAGTCCTATTCAACCTGTTTGCATTTTAAAATAAACTTAACCTCTAACAAGACAGTGTAACAAATAAATCTAAATACAAATAGAACAATGAGTACGATAACGTTACAAACTAAGACTTATATGATAATTTTAAAAAAATCTGTTGCTACGTATGACAGAGTTACTAACCAAGACTGTATTAAGTATTACTTATATTTCACTACATTATGGTTTATTATAGTACATCAGTTGTACTAGCTAGCTACAATAATGCAAACTAGAAATAGTTCAGTACGGGGCTAACCAGCAATGTGTGAAATGTGCCCTAATATTAACTACTTATTATTGTTATTTACTTATTATTGTTTTTTTCCCCTCCATCTAAAACGAGTTTAGAAAAATGTCTGTTTCTAGATCCTATCGCTACAAGACCACGATTCGTGGCAGGAGAGTCCTGTCCACCACCGTACGCTGGTAGAACACCAGTAAAAGCTCTACGACCAAATGTATAAGGTATGTACGAGTTGTATGTATGTATGTATGTGTGTGTGTGTGTGTGTGGACTGACCGTTGTGCACGAGCAGGGTCTCGTCCCTGGCGAGCGGCAGCTCGGAGTCAGTGAGCGTGGCGTCGGACGCGTTGTCCTCGGCCGAGGAGGGAGTGGAGGGCGCGGGCGGGGAGCCGCGCCGCACGCGCCGCCCGCCCTCGCTGCCGGAGCCGCTGCCCGCGCACCCCGCGCCCAGCCGCCCCAGGCCTGCGACACAACCTCGCTCACTCACTGACCACACGCCCGCCCACACCTACACTACTACACACATACTTTTTATTTTGACGTGACAACGTCTTAAATTAGGTTGCGGCTGGGAGTCACTTATGAAAAAGTGTAACGCCCGGTAACGTTACGATGAGTCACCGAACGAGAGAGAGACCCGCCGAATGCCTTGCGTCTCTCTCCCACTCAACTATGATCGGTTTGCCGCGCGCGCAGCACGCGGCAGACGTTGTCACGTAAAATCTTCGCCCGTAAAACCGACTTTACAGGCAACCATTTTTTTTTTATAATTCTTAACCCCTGACATAATCGGGGACCTTACATACTAGGACACTGCGTTGTTACTCTATTTACTTATCATACAACATTTTTATTTAGCACATACTGCATAAATTTAATTATACAGTTGTGCTAATGACACACATAATTTGGAAGCTTTGGAACCCTCTTACTGAGTCTCTTTTTCCCGAGAATTTTCAAATCTAAAGTTAATAGGTTCCTTCTAGGCAAGCCTTACATCTTAGACCACAGTCAAGCTTAACATCAGGCAAGCTGTGGTCAAACGCCTATTCATCACTAAAAAAAAAATTTTTTTTTTTTACCTGATAACGTTTTATAAATCAATGAACGTACGTGTCAAGAAAGGTGTCACGTTCCATCTGAATCGAGCGTGCAAGCGATAGAGGAACACGATCGATCTTAGCGTTCAGTTTGTGACGTATCTATATTTAACTTCAAAACACATCATCGACCGGTGCGTCCGAGTAGAAGAAAGACAGCTAGTTTGAAATTTGGCTGCTACGTATTAGTATGACGTTACTTATTTAACGCAGTTTTTTTTGTATTAATAAATGGAATCATTCGTATTAGCTCCCCTTATATTGACCTCTCTATTGACTCAAACCTGTGTTGTTTATATATAACAAATTTTACAAAGCATAAGATTACAATACAGATTCAAAATAATGATTGTACAAAAAAGAAACAAAACATCTCGAAATAAATGTCGGTTTCGAGCTGAATAAAACATATTGGTGTTCTCATAACAATAATATGGTCAAAGAATATACCAAAGGAAGATAACATAAAAGGCGAATCGACATAAAACACGTTTTCAATCATAAAAAGGGAAACATTTCCATATTACTTAACTGGAACAAACACGGGCACAAATATCCAATATTTGTGAAAAGGTAGGCGAGGCGGCGGTTCCGTAAGGAGATAATAATAAAACCGAAGACAAAGGGTCGAATCCTCAAAAGGCATTTGTAACTTAACGGTGGCTTTTTCCATACGTTCATTAAGTATTTACCTGTCGGGAAGATTCTAGCCAAATAAATAACAAAAGGAAAAGAAGCCTCACAAACAGCGAGCGGGAGGAAACGAGGTGTAATTAGAAATAATAAGGCTTCGGGGCTTCCAGTGCACAGTACCAACTCGTGCTGTGCGGAGAGTGGGAGCTTTCAGGTGATGATGATTTATACAAGTTACATATTGTTAAAAATAAATTAAAAACATTTTTGACAGAAAAGGCTCCATACACCGTCGTGGGAAACATTCCACATTGATTAAATTGTATGTATACATATGTAACATTTACTGTTAGTTACTGTAGAGTTATCTACCTATATACAATATTATCACACAATTACCTGTTAGACGTGTATCTTTGTAATAAATATTACAATTATAGTCTTCTTATATATAAAATTTCCATGTCACAATGTTAGTTACCGTACTCCTCCGAAACGGCTTGAAAAATTAAAAAAATGCCTGTTCAACCTCTTTATGTTCTATTGTTTTTGTTTTGTTTTGTGTAGTTTATATATGAAGCGTATTTATGTGTTTATCTCTGTATTTTTGGTTAAATGTATGACAGTAAAGTGTTTGTCAGTCTGTATATAAGTAGCTTTAAGATTGGACTTAATTTCATTATTACTGCACGCCGAAAGGCAGAATATAGGGCACTTTTGTAACTGACCGAAATCCTGTCTTCGTACCCTCAAATCTTCGCAATAAATTAATTTGATTTGAAACAAAAAATACAAAATTAATCGTACGTCTGAATTACATTAGAGACCGATAGAGTTTTACATCCAACTCAAGCACAAACTGGATCATTAGCGAGATTAAGGAAAACGTATCGAAAGGAATGGGCCGGGCGAGGCTCAGCATAGAGGCTCTTGAGACGGGAGAAACTTTTTAATTTAAGGCAAACATCCCGCGAGGACCGACTCAAACGACGAAAAGAAAATAAAATTAGTTGAGTCTCAACCTCATTACTGACTCACCAATTGAGTATGCAGATTGTATGCGCTAGTTTGGAAAACTTCACAAGGAAAGGAAAGGGTTTTGTAAAATAATTTAATTTTCAAACACTGACGTTTATGTACGTTATATTTTTGAAGTATTTAATATTCATTATTTTTTTTAATCAGAAATGCTTTAACGACAGATTTTCTACACATCTATAAAAACCCTTTTTTTAAACTCATAGGTTTGCATTTGACCGTAGCCTGGTTTTAAACTGCACTGCAGTGTACGATGTTACACGTTTCCTTAGAAATTAACTATTAACTCTTGATTTTAAGACTTAGATGGTACTTCTTAGAAAACTAAGACTCTGGAAGATAGTTTTGCAGTTTGAAGTGAAACATAGGAATTTAGACTGATAAATAATAATCGGTTGCTGCTTAGTCTATCCTCGCCCTATATTGAAACGGAATTGGCGAAATATATTTTTATCAATTTGATTTTCATCCACTTATTCCCCGAGGCACAGCTTCAACGACAACTTATCTAAAAAAAGGTCCGTCTCCCGGAGAGATCACTAATCAAATATCCAGGAAGTTGCGCCAATGCCATAATTAAGAGCCGTCGGAACCCTTCACAAAGGAGGTCCAAACAAAAAGGACAATGCGCTCGTTACGGCGGAATTTTTGCCAAGTCTCTCCACTCCAGGCGGCGGGAACCCTGATTGAAACTGGGTTGCCAGCGTAACTACTACCGCTGCTTTAGGGAACGCACCGGGGATTCCACGCGCACACTTTTTGGGGAAACATTGTAGTTTGAATAGACTAATAAACTGTCTAGGGATGTGTACGTACATATGTACTATATTTAAAAGATGTTTTATGATTTGTGACCCGTCCAAATTTCTTTTTATATACTGCTAGCTGACCCGGCAAACGTTGTTTTGCCTCACTCAGGGGTATGAAAAATAGATAGTGTAGCTTATATGACACGTTCATAGATTTACTATAGCAGCGCCATCTATTGATTACTTACTCAACCCAGTCGAAAGGTATCGACATCTGTTAGAATCATTTGGAGTTAACAGATAATTGTGACTATCAAATAATAACAGACAATAATTAGCAATCAATTAAAATTGCGACTATAATTTGAGATTTAAACTATCCTATCTCTCAAGTTGGATGGAATTGCACATGGTGTGCGAATTTTATTATAATCGGTTAAGTGGTTTAGGAGTCCATTGAGGACAAACATTGTGACACGAGATTTATATATATTTAGATAGTACGAGCAGGGCTAAAAAAAGAAACACCGCTACACAGTGGATATTCCGAAGATTCGCACAAAACACTTCGCCTCAATATTCATAGTGAGGACTGCGAAGGTTTGGAATTCTCTGCATGAGGCACTGTTTCCTGAGAAGTGTGATCCTGAGATCTTCAAAACAACGTAGGCCACAGCACTGCTTAACATCAAGCAAGCTGTGGTCAAACGCAATCCTATTACAAATATTTAAAAAAAACTATTTTCTATTTCTATATCTTTTTATTTATCTAATACATAACTATTTCTATTATTGATTAAATCGCAAACACTTACCGAATATATTTAATCCGACAATGGTTACTGATTTCTAATCCAATCTGAGAAAATTCCACAATTTATAAGCGCCACACACAATCCAGATTGTTCTGTGTTAACCATTAAAACTCACACACAGTATAATTTAAAATAACTGTTTAATTATTCTCGGCACTAAACTGACGTTCGTCCTTCAGTTAAATTTAAACGCAACTAATTCGCGAATCAAGGATATAGTGGAGCGGTGCAGTGGGCGAATTCGACTAGTATAAATAAAAATATGTCTGTCTGTCTGTTTCCTGCGTTAGAGATAAGAGGTCCAGTATCGAGAGCAGGACGTCCGCTGTGATAGGGAGTGACCGGTCAGCTACAAGTGTGGACATTACTTTACAGTAAATAACATAGCTCGTTATAGTACAATTATTCATAATGCTCAAAAATAATTTCGAAGAATCCTCTAAGTTTGTACTCATAGAAGTACGTAGGTATTATTAAAAGTTTTGAGTCTAAACTGAAAGTATAAAAATTAAATAAAAAAGTTAAACTTTTCCAAGTGAATTATTTATTATCTACAAATTGATCATAAATGGATCAGCAAAAGTTTTTCGATGCTGAATTATTTTTCAATCATTAATTCATGAGTTACCCAACTAAAGAAAGGTCCAATAATAAAAAATGAACGAGGAGGGCGGATTCCGATTAAAGATTGATTGAGTCTTTAACTTATGAAAAGATATTTTATTTTTATTGGATTGAGTAACAATGAAATCTCAGCGGAATAAAGTTTAGAGCGAAACAGAATTACAATAAATTGAATGCGAAGTAGTCAACTCATAAATATACAATTGGCAAGTTTGGTCGCGGAGCAAAATCACGTCGGCGGCAGTTTAGCGCCAACCCCCAAATGTATCCGAGAAAATACGAGAAATAAACATAAAAATCCTCTTTCCGCACGTATTGTTACACATTCGTTACTGTAAGAAAGGGAAACTACAATTTGAATCCCACAAAGCCGCCCAAACGAACCACAACCATACCCTGGGGTGCGCCTGTCTCACTCGTCGCCACTAAAAAATCACGCATTACGCAAACTTTGGCTCACTTGTTCAAAATACATGTCGATTGGCTAACACGAAGATTTCTTAGCTTTGACGTACATCATAAGATTGAAACACTCCACTCTAAATAAACTTGGCATTCCGCGTATGCAAATCAATAAGGTTTCTTTATTCCCGCTAGGCATATAATATTCAAAGCACGGCGAGCCGCGTTAAAGCAAACGTAGAAATTTGTCACATGAGCGATGGTTCGCGTGCGTGTGTCGCCGTCCAAATCCCAAATATAATCCGTCAGCGCTCAAATAAAACACACCTTTATTACTTTAAAGAGAAAAGCTTAAATCCAGCGTCAACTCCTTCGGGAGTTTCGCGCGCACGATTCCGGATTATCGCGCGAATTTATATCTTAGCGCGATAATCAGAGAGATGTGTTTAGATAGCCGGCTGGCGGCGGCGCGGCGCGCAGTGAGGTACCGTATGACTCCATGCCGGCAGGAGTAAAGAAGGTTGACAAATAGGTCGGGCGTGCCGATGTTCACTTTTATTAAAATTAAAACGTTCTATGCTGACATTATTAAAACGCGGTAAGGTCGGGAGTCGCCCGCGCGGCCTCGTTATATTCACAACGAGAACACGAGGGATAAGCTGAACATTTTTATTATCATCGCACTAGTTTATTGCGTCTCGAGCTCGAGCATTACAAATAATCTTCAATGTGGGGTGTGTTTTTTAGCGCCGAGAGTGCCGACAGGCGGCGCGGGAAGCGTCGGAGGTAATCTCCTCGCGGAGCCGCGGGAGGGCGCTGGCGGCCTGCAGCGGGAGATATGCCAGCGAAAATATCTATAACCCAGGTGAACAATAAATGTGTCACAGTAGAGCGTTCCGGCGTCGGAGGGCGGCCGAGCCCTCACTCACTCTGCGACCTCACCGGCGAGTCATTCACCAGGACTGTAGTTGTCAAACGCTGACGTGTGCGCTCCCAGGAATACATGATAGACACGGAGAGAGGCCTTCAGTATTGTGGTCACGTGCGGCGCGAGCGGCGGAGGCGCAATCTCCGAACAAAGAATTACATTTATATAAAGCATACGAAAATCTCCCGTAATTCAATGCATCGGCGACGTACTCCGCCTGACACATGTGCTGACAGAACAGACACGCTGACAAAATACAATCCGCCAAAAAGTATTTGTCGAACCGGCGCTTCACATTATACAAACTACAAATTGTTATTCTGAGAATATTTCGCCAGTTGTCAGTTGGTTTATGAATTGAATTGTTAACGGTCCGTATATTTTGCGTTAGCACATTGCCAAATAAATTTTATTAGTACGTGCTTCGTACGATAGGCCTGAACATGCGTCAATTGTTTTATTATAAACGTTCAAGATTAAACAATTCAGTGTTAAATTATTTTTTATTTGGTTAAATTAACTTTATCAAGTAAACTAATTTTTAAATAGAACGAAACCAATAAACATCCAAACCGCTCTAATAAATAACAATAAAACAGATCAAAGACAGAATTGGACAAATAACCAAAACAATAGTGAAAAGGCCCAGTATCGGATATCCAGTGATTAGATCGTAATCCCTGCGGAACACTCGACCGCGAGCAATCAGCAATCATTCCGAATGATCCGCGGCTTATAGAGCCGCCACCCGGCTACAGACTGTTTGTTTTTGATTTTTGTCTAACGAGACAATGGGGAAATGATGAGCGCAGTGCCGTGCGGCGCCCCGGGGACCTCGCCCTACACTGCGCCTCCACGCCCCGAGCACGGCCGCGCCGAACCTTACCTTGCCCCCGTGGATATACAAGCTGAATTTATGAAGCAGTGCGAAGCATAGAGTGCCGCCAGCCGACACATGGCGGCAAACAGGCTACGCGACACTCCGGGGACACATAGTGCCCCCAGTGCTCCGCGGGACACTCGCTGTGACACCGTGCCTCACATTTGATACATCCGTTAAGGATTTATTTGGCCAATTTAATAGATTGAAAATCGGGGCTTGTAAATATGTAACCGTTGGCATTTAACGTCTTTCATAATCACATCGCTGTAATTAAGGCTATTTTAGGCTCCTCGATTATCAGGTACTGTTTTTATTCGAGTAGGTATTAATCCAATTACGTTCGCTGTTCCGAGCGGAGCGGTCACGCGAAATTCAAATCCTTCGCTTCCCGATACGGCAGACACGCCATCCATTACGTTCCTATTAAGCTTTTCAATTTACCTTCACTTGACCGTCTTATGTTCCCGAATACCGCTGCGATCAAACGCGAGCTTTGACTTGCCGCTCACCGCTGAAAGCTAACGAGTCAATTATTTGGAAGATCCGTAATCGAATCGCGTGTACACAATTAGATCGGCACATCACTATCAATGGGCTCGGAAATTAATAGAGCATCAAACATTGAAGTGGTAGATTAGGCGGCGCACCGGCAGCCGCCGGGACCCGCCTGTGTTCCGCTAATTATACGTTACTTGTTTACCTCGTAATGATCCGACATCAAAGTGCGTGTCGGGAGTCGGCAGCGCTCCGAGCTAACACTAACTCCGTGATTTATTTACGCTGTCGGCTATCGATCCGCGCGTCTCGCCTCCGAAGCCGTTTGGGGAAATCTGACGATCGAGGTCAAGTGGATATATCTAATTCTCTCGTGTTTTTGTTTGATTTACATCACATAATCCTGGTGAAAGGAATATTCATATTTGCTTTCGTTTCTCGGAGAATTCTGATGACATGTTTGTGGAACATCAAAGCTCGCGTATCAGCGACTTGCGACCGACAGTACATCTATTACAAGAGATCACATTATGGAGATACAGCTCTCTCGAAAGAAGGCAGATAATAACAGCAGAATAACTCCCACGTGTCGGTTGGCAGCTAACAGCTAGCGACTGTCGGCCGAGTGATCGCTTCAAGCTGGAAGGATTTAAAGTGATTTATTGTCTTAACCCGACGACTGCTCAGTCGAGAGTACATTTAATCTACTCCGAGAATGAGCTTAATGGTATTTTTAATTAAAACTTTGAGATATTTGTGAGAGAATGTTTCACGCCGCCATTTTATCACGCGAGTTCGGTTTAACGATGGGGGCTCGAATTTGATATTGAAGATCGTTAGTCTTAATCGATGATGAAATAAAAGGATAGTATCGAATTGCAGCTACAATATACCGGAGGTAAATAATTGAAGTAATTGTTGGGTCAGATCGGGTCAATTAATCATCGGACGTGGTCCGTACCGCATTCATTAACGATTTATATGTCGGTGGAGCGCCGCGAGCGCGGCCGCCAGATGGGAGTACCGAGCGTTGGGATATTCTCTCTGTCCGAGCTAAACTGTTACACGTTTGATACTGCATCCCGGCGAGAGAACTCCGCAGCAGATGTGTTATGGTATCGGTACACATTGTCATACGTGTGACCGTAAAATTAACATTAAACTATTCGGATCTACAGTAAATTAAATTAATTTTCCTATAATCGTTTTAATACTGTTTCCAGAGACACACGATGGCGGATCCAATTAACTCGGTATTATTACGTTTTGGTTGCGCGTGGATTTAATGTTTGACGCAAATATTTGTAACGTAAATAAATATTGCGCCGGCGAGTAAAATTACATTACCGAGCTGCGTTCCGATACATTGCACTCGTGACAATTTCCCGCGCAGCGATAACCGACTATCAGGTGGGCGAAGTAGCAATAAATAATACAGATAGGTCACGGTGCGCCACAGTTACACATGAGCTGGTAAAGCTTGATAATTCCACGCTAATACCTGAATACAACGCTTTACATTTCCACGTTCACGCCAATTCCGGAAAATTTGTACTTTTGCAGAAACCATAAAAATGTTTTCTGGCATTTTATTGTTTGTTTTTGATTTGGATTTGCCCGCACTGGTAACTTTGCTGTTCATATCACTATTATGCCAATGATGATGATGAATTAGATAATGCGTCGCGGTACTTCATATTATATGTCTATATAATGACTTGTAAATCTATATTTATTAATAAATTATCTGTATCTGTATCTGTATTGAATTTTCTCTTAAGGACTGCAAACATTGGAATTTTCTTCCTGAGTTTCTGTTTCCTGAGAAGTACCACCTGGGGGTCTTCAAGTCTAGAGTTAATACGTATTTTCTAGAAAGTTGTTAAACGAAATTAGTCAACAGCTTATTCTACTAATTTGCACGTGACATACGTGATAGAAACTAAATATTAACTTATCTAGAATATACAAACGTTTGTAGTAACAGTGGACATAAGTGAAAATCACTAGCATAGAGCCACAAAGTTTTACGGTGTAAGTATCTTTATTTGCCCGATATTATTGTTATAAGACTAGTTGAACCCTCAATTAAGAACAGGCTGTTTTTAGGATTTTCCCAGCAGTTATTCGAATTATTCTCACCTTTTGAACCTTCCCTAGACCTCCACAAACAATTCAAGACCAAGATAAGATAAATCCGTTGGGCTGATGTTGAGTTTAAGCGAAACTAACGAACAGCAATTGATTTATATACGAGTATATATATAATACATAATATATTCCTTTGTTTGTTTTAGAATGCTTGAGCGTGTACTGTTGTTTTCTTACTACACTGACATCATTATGAGTTAGTCATAGAGGAATAATTATTTCAATGCCATTCATGTGCGGTTTCTTTATAAATAAACGTATCGATATAACTAGGTATTTAAATATATGAATACACAGCTAGCTATACACATATAAATAATATAGTTAACAGTAACGTTTCATAGAACTACGATAACGCACGTGTGTGGGTTTGTCATTGAATATAATCATTATCCTGTTAACACTATGTGTACCGCTATAGCTAATTATAGTGTTTATAGTTTCACTAAATAACTAATAATTGACATATTAACTGATGGTGCTATTAATAAATATTTGTATTTGTATAAAAACAACAGAATTCTCTAAAAAATTAAAAATGAGTGTGTTATTTTTAAATAAATGTATTTTACCCAAACGCGTGTGTCTTGCATTTTTTTATATTTTGGTTTTGACTTCTGTTAGATTGATTTAAAAAGTACATTGTAGTCTTAGATTTAGCATATCGATTTAGAATATTTTTTTAAGATCCTACCAATGATACTGTCATCGGATTGCCAACCAGAGGGCCTTGGGTTTGATTCTCGGCACGGTCAACTTCTTTGTGATGAACTAAAATTTGTTGGTTGTCGGTCTAGGTGTTGAATATATTATAATATGAATATAAAGAATTTATGTATGTGTATGTAGTATACCAGTTGTGTTAGCAACCATAATACAAACTAGAAATGGTTTAGTGTGGTGGCTAACCAGCAGTGTGTGAAACGTGTCCTAATATTTATTTATTTATTTATAAAATATCTGAGCACATAAGTAAATTTCCAAAAGTAAAGATTTTTTTTTCATAAGAATCGGACTACAAGTGTCAATATCATCTAGCTACAAAGTTAAATAAACAAAATTAATAAACATTAACCAATTTAAGTAGATCTGTCAAATATACCACTGACTCGTTATATCAAGGGTCAGCCTGACATGGCCGGATGGAGTGTGGGCGTTGTGATATTTAACTGGAGATATTTTCACTTTTTATATTTTTCTTGGGACCTATTTCGACTCACTTTGATGTGTGAATATAGAATTGGCACATTTTTGCATTTTTGTGATGTATCAAGAAAAAAATAAAATAAAATATATTATCTTTATATGTGTAAGTAAAATTTTTAGACTTCCGTACTTAAGTGTTAAAAATCGGACACTTTTATAAAGCCTCTATTGTCAATCTGTCTGTCACCAGGTCTATCATAAACCATGCTAACCGGAAACCTTTTTAACTTCAACGAAGGAAAAACGTAAACTAAAAAAGTAAGTTTGTACTTTACTTCACTTAAAAGAACACAAACCTTAAGTTTATTTAAAAAAAAGAATGTCACACCGAGCTGTAAAATCCAAATTCAAATTTCCCGAAAGACTGTTAAATATTAAATCAAGCGAGAGTGCACCACGCCACTAAAAGCGCACTAAAAAAGCTTTGTCTTGTCTCGAAACAATAAACCCGAATATATCCGAAACTCGTCGAGCCGTTTGAGTGCACTAAACTTAGTGGAGTTATCTTTATGTCTCTATTTCGTAACTTTAAAAATAGCCGTCCACATGTTCGATGCATTCTCTCGGCGCCACAATGCCATCCGCTGTTCCCGCCCGACAGACATGTGCCTATTGATGCTCGCTCTATGGGATGCTTATCACTTCTCAGACAAGGCATTACAATAAAACGAGCATATTCAAATTCATTCGTAACAAAACGTTTCGATTCTCGCGCGAAGCGGTCGGTATCTTCGCATAGATAATGCGGCCGTTTTGCATAACGGGTGGCAATGTATAAAATTAGAATAAAACAACAAATTTTGGTAGCGTTGTCTCCGTTGGCACGTTATAACGCGTCTATAACTCCGGAGTGCATCGTGCCTAGGTAATAAAAGTGTAACGCACAAAGAAGCTCCTCATCGCCAGGGCGCGGGCGCGCGATGGAATCGCTCGCGCGCGGTTACTGCCGGCTGGGGACCTATTCGCTCTATATTACCTTCTTTCCGACGCGTCAGCTTCCAAATTCAAAATTATGTGCCGCCATCTTTATTCTGGCGATGACGGATTCAGATTAGTTGTTTGATTTATGTCTTGCTTCTTTACTGGATCAAGCCACCAATTTATGTTGTAATTGAGGTTTTATTTTCAGTAAATTTATAAACTATCTGCGCCCCGCGGTGTTACCGGCGTTAATCCGGGACAAAAGAAGTTAATCTGGGATAAAAGTATGTTTAAATCCAAGGTCTAACCTATCTTTGTACTAAATATCATCAAAATGGGCCCAGCTGTAGGAACGTGAAGCAGTAACATAGATTTGAAGATATTTGCGTATCCCACGGGAACCACAATTGTTTTCGGGATAAAAAGTATTATTTGTGTTAATTTAAGGTCTAACCTATCTTAACACAAAATTTAATTAAAATCGTTTAAGCCGTTTGAGCGTGAAGAAGTCATAAAAACACACACACACACTTTCGCATTTATTATATTAGTAGGATAATAATATGTCATGTTTACAAATGTATAAAGTCGCGAAAAGAGTCGAGATGACAACGTTGAGAAGCAAATTATTTAATCAGTTCACCGTGGCGAGGTGAGGATGGCGACGAAATGAATGAAAACAATACGAAAGAGGAAAAAAGTACAAAAGAACTGGTACAAAGTGGAAACAATTTGAATAGCTCAATTAATTTGTTTCAATTATTCTCCTGCGGTACGGGTGACAACTTCAATATGATAAAATCCATTTGTAAAAGAATATCAATTCTGTCATTTTTTATTATAATTTACATACTTACAACATATAAATAAATAAAAAATTACCAATATTCTTTGCTTTAAAGGTAGCACTTGGTATGCAAATCCAACAATGATCAAAATCAAATATATGTACTCATATAACTAACGTTTTTTAAGCAAATGTAACCGTTTGTTGCAATGCATAAACGACGATAAATAAATGCACTATATATGTATTTTAAACTGTGCTTATAATATAATATATGAATAAACCTATCAATATAATTTTAGTACCCTTATTTACATACCAAGTTACGTACCTTTTTCCACGTCTGTCTTGAACATAGAAACCAAGACTGACCTAGATATTGAAAACACGTTTCTAACAAGTAACAAGGCGGTTAAAAACTCGTGACCATAAAAAAAACAGCCCTACGAGACTCCCAGCAGGATTACTAAGTTTTTCCATCTAAAACTAAAACTATAAATCGTCATAGGACAAGTTAACATTCGAAAGTCGCGCAGTTAGATCACATATACATCGCAGATTTGTAAATATAGGTAGATAGGGCATACTTATTATGGAAGCATAGTTGTGAGCAAATTTACCTTTATGAAGTTGCTAAGGCTAATCTTACAGTTTTGCTCTAATTAGTGTGAAAAATATAATAAAAGTAACATAATTTTTTTTATCACACACGCCTGGTTAGCCCCATACTGAACCATTTCTAGTTTGTGTTTTATGTACTAACACAACTGATATACTACTTACACTTACATACATATTTTGTTTATATTACAAATTTAGTTGCACAAAGATGTTGGCCGTGGCGGGGATCGAACCTGGAACCTTCTGACTGGCAGTCCGGCATGGTAACCTTTGAGCCAAGTGACGCCAATGGGGTCGTCAAATTACGAGTATATTTAGAATTTGAACCTCTATTTGTAAACATAGTTACGAGTAAGAGACCGTTTTATCAAAATCGGTTTATCTGTTTCGTAGCTATGATACCACAGACAAACAGACACACGCCCAGAAACTTGAAACTATTAAAAACTGGAATTTTAGTAAAAAATAACGCCCGTAATTTTCTTAGACCAGTAGAACAAGTCCGTAGTGGGAGACGTTTTATTGTCAATTTATGTCAGATTTGCATTACTGGTGAGTAAATGAGTGTCGGGGGGAGTTTGGCTGACGACGCGCCGGATAATGAATGCGGGAAACTTCCGCCGGACAAGTTGATGCTGCCATTGCCTATATTTTATAAGGCTTGGTAACTTTTGTAGAAAAGGATGTTTAATGTACCGCTAGCGCATGTTTTCCTACGTTTGTTTGTGCAGCGTCGTGTAAAAGGAATAATTTTAATATTATAGTGGTTTTGCATGGCTAAATTTCATTGATTATTATAAACAAAAGCAAAAATGAGTTTGAATAACAAAGTTTGTATTATACTTTCTTACAATTTAGTAAGTAGTATAAATTAGTGGTTAAGTATTACGTTTAAATGTGTAAAAACAGACACGACAAAAAAGAATAGTTTTTTTTAATGTTGACTACTTATACAAATACAAGTTCCAAATTATGATAACTATATTCAGCTTTACTTTTAGTTATTTTTGCGTTATTTTTTGGTCAATTTGTCCGTTCTATCACAAATCACTGTCACTTTTAAATCCATGACAAAAGATGTGTCACAGGTACAAGAACATGAACCGATGCAATGACGCACGCAACCGCACGCTTTACACATAACACTACACTAAGTATTACGATCTCATAATTTATAATAATTCATAATTAATTTATTCAACAATCAATCAACAATCAAATAGTCAGAATAGTTATTATACCAAAGCGCTAACTATTATCTAGCTATCTAAAAACTAAAAGCGTGAATCTCATAAATCTCGCCCTTCACTATCCGCTTTTTATGACTAATTGGCGAGAATAACAACATTAGTGCTACAATACAGGTAATCAATAGTAATGGCTAGTGGTCCGTCACGGTGCGTGAGTTGTGTGTAGCAGGTCCCTGTGACCGCACTGGCCACAATTGCAACTCGATATATTCGATTGAACGTCGCTCCGATATAAAATCGATACAGCGTTGCGGAATAGTCCAGTTTTACACCGCCGCCTGGTCGTCTATTGTTAGCTGCGACTCAATGCTAACTATGATAGATGCACTCATTTCATGAATATACAGGGACAATATGATACACTGTCATATAGACACTTTGGTAAACTTTTATTTAGACTAAGTGTAAATAAATAAATGCTAGGACACATTTTACAGACGGCTGGTTAGCCCTATACTGAACCATTTCTAGTTTGTACTATAGTTGCTAATACAACTGATATACTACATAGTTAATTTATTGATAATAAGGATTATTACATGGCAGAATAATACATACTACGAGTAGTACACACTAAGTACTAAATACGGTTATTAATTTATATAATAACAAAAAATATGAATAATAAATATGCTGTGCCGTGAATCGAAGCTGGGACGCTCTGTTTGGTAGTCCAACATGGTAACCTCTACGCCAACGAAGTCATCAAAACAAGTAATAATAAGTTAGCGCTTGACTGCAATTCGCTTATAGTAAGTTATGTTGTGATTAATCTACATACCTATGTAAAAGTATTGTTGGTTTAAAGTGTGTGAGAGCTAAAAATAAACTACAAGGAAAAACGCAAATGTTTAGTTAAAAAGGCAAAGCCCGCTGTAAACCGCTTGGAACAAACCTCTCGGAAGCTCGAAGCAGATTATTCAAGTTTGATAATTCCACGTAATTGTCTCATCTTGTCCCCAATTAATCCCGCTGACGAAATTAAACGAAATCCGAAGCCCTAATCAAATCCACTCGCAGGAATTACTGGAATACTCTCCGCCCGTCGACAACTATACAACTTCTCCTTTGATTAAGCAAACGACAAAGATTTTCTTGATTAAAATTTAGCTGAGAGGTTGCGGCGAGCGCTTCTCGAGATGGTGTAGTGTTTCTACTCGGATCCTCACTTCTTCGGCTTGGGGAAGTGGAGTGCCGCGTCTGAGACGAATCCTACCCTGAATACCGCGCCGGGGAACTCCACTGCCCTGGTTTACACTTAGCATAAGCACGTAAGCAGCTCACTGTTCCCACAGCTGGGACACTTCTCTCACTAGTAGAAAGATATAGGCCATAATCCACCACGTACATGTCACACGTCTTTTTGCAACGTACCGACAATGGTTGCCTATTGCCACCTGACTTTTTTTAGTCTTTAATTTTACTTTGAATTTATATGGATCGTGTGACTGAAATAAAGAAATATTATTATTAGTATTTGAATATTGTATTCTTCAAATGTACCGGTTTCCTTGCGATGTTTTCCTTCACTGTGAAGCTAGTGAAAATCCATACATAACTTGAAAAACAAGACATTGATAGGGCTGGGATCGAATCAGGGGCTGTATGATTGAAAAGCAGACGTTTTAACCACGGTGCCACACTCGCTTTTTACACTCACAAACCTTCAAAGAAGACACAGACACGCAGCAAATTTAGTTCAATGACGTGCTTAACGCGAAGTTATTTTATATACACAAAATGTTCCGACAAATTCTAATTCCAAAGCAAAGTGAACATTCCGTGCCTTTTCAATTCTATGAACAAGTTATTACTGAAATGAAAAAGCGTGACGTCACAGCCTAAATAAGAAGTGGAGCGGGCTCGCACGTTCGCCGCGATATATTATAATAACACATAAATAAGAAGCAGGTACCGTATCCATATTTCTTGGCTCGCTGATTAGATACGGAGAATAATATTTCGCGGGAAAAATAATATCCTGATTTATTCTTAAAGGGCAGATAACGGGCGGTAGATGGCGCCCGGAGAAGTTGGCGGCGACCGCTGATACTACTTCTACATATTATTTTTAGGGAAAGCATTAAATTACGGGGGATTTTTGCCAACGAATTATGAAGAGCATATTTCGCCGGAACGACGCGTGCTTTTGGGGCGAGAAAAAAATTGAATAAGTAATTATATATTTTATAGGGCCTCTTATTTATTAGGGTACGCATTATCCGCGCTCCTGGAAAAAGGCTTTAAATTGAAGCCTCCAGGAAGTGTGGCGCGATTTATGAATCATTTATGAGAGTTATAAATATTCACGGAGCGGGTGCCGCGTGTGTGTTTTGGAGTTACTTAGTGATCGTCAATTTGGCTCGTTAATATGGAATGTACGCTCTGACGGTCGCGGAGGAAACTTATTGAATAATCGTCCACATGGAAAGAATATTCGGACTAAAGGAAACTCAAATTATAAAGTTACAGTTAATTTAGACACGTGTCTGAGTATATTTTAAATTTTATTAGACAGTGCAGCTAGGCATTTGATCAACAGGGCGCGTAACAACAAGAGTTAGCAACACCCTGGACTAAGGTGTAGCATGCCTAGTCTAGAATAACTTGCTCTCTGCCGGGACACACTGTTAGACACTTGGTGACAGATTTTTCAACGGTTTGTTGTTATCCAGGCAAGCGTAAGGAAATCCCTTACCGCCATGTTAAGTTTTCTTCAAAATGTTATCCTTCACTAAGCTCGAACTCATTGGCGGGAATTGAACTCACGACCTATGGGACGTAAGACCGCACGTCCAACTGAGCTGTCATAGGTTCAAATTCTAAAGTTGATTAATTTTCTAATTGATCATATATTATGTATAGCAATCATTTGATAATAAACGATCATGTTCTGGCAGTGTACCATGCAAATTCTAACACTACATAACTGGCACTTGGTATAACTTGGCAGGTCGTTTGGGATGCATGTGGTATATAGGCATACGTTGACATAACATAGATAAACACTCCATTATGTATTGTTTTGGCACGTTAACTAATGTACAGTGCATTACATACGTAATTAGGGTCTACTTTCAATATTATAGCTGTCGAGGTTATGACGTCATAAAGCTTTAGGGTTGTGCTTATATTATAATATGTTTGTAAAGGAAATTACAAAGCGGTGTTGGTATTGAGGTAAGTTAGTACCTTCACCGTCTGATCATCTCCGATGGTGTAACTGCAAGAGAAAATAAACCGTTAAAAGGATTAAAAATAAAATAATAAAATCTGCTAAGAAGAGATCTGAGAGAAATAAACCCGACTATCTACCATAAAACTTTAGGTAAAGGTACTTAAATTTAACATAAAAATAGTAAACCAGATATCAACATATATCACTGAACAATCTCCAACCCCTCGTTCGCATACCCGAGCGTTCAATCCAGACCGACGCATGCAAAATCTTCTACTTATCCGATTTGAAAGAAAACCGCGACACCCCTGAAAATCCTGCATGCACTTAGACTGAGACGACAGCATATAAAAGTGGCGATGATAGAAAAGGACGGGCGCACTGCGGACAGCGGTACGCGGGCTGAATCGCAAATGGGCATCCTAGTGCCGTTGGACGCAGTTTAGACTTATTTCGCGTCACAGGTTACTCAGGTTATCAGACTGCATCGGTTACGTAACTTGCTCGGCAACCTACTACTAGGTCACTCGTGTGTACTAGAACTGTGTTCTGACACTGTTTTATAGTCTGTGGATAACTAACTCTACAAGGCTCGAAAATAATCAACATTTTCGGGGTCTTTTGGAATCTTCTGTTGTTTACATTGAAAGCTACGTCAATTCTCAGAGTCACTTATAAGCAAAAATAGCTCACAAAGAATAGTGTAAAAATAAGGCATTTTTTACCCGATGCGATTTTGTGCGTTAGAAGAAAATGAGATTTAAATAGTAAAGAAAAAAGTAGAAGTTCTTTAGTAAATATGAAGAACATTTGGAGTCCTTCGGTTACTAATAGTAAAATAATGTTTTATTAAAAGTAATAATTTAAAAGAATACTTATTTCAAAGAAAGTAACTTTTGTTTTTTCGTCCAAGTAAGAATGAATAAGTTAAGCGGAGGTTATCGATTTCTTCCATGTTTGTGCTATTTTTAGCAACGTAATAAAAACGTTAAAGTAAAACTCAGCTCTTTCCTCGATAAGCGAGCTTTTCATTGCAGGCACAATTTATTATGAACTATAATTTGCGGTTAAAGATTTTATGAAGTCATGTTTAAGCCGAGTTTTTAAATATTAAATTTATTTGTATGTTAAACACTTGTAACTGCAATTAACTTGCTTGGTAATCCTGCATTACGTTACGTCATATACTCGTTAGTTTAACTTAATACAATATTCGCATAAATTCTCGAATATGAATAGTTACAAAATACATTTATATTATTCAAGGCGAGAGAGAACAGATTTCTTCCAGATTAACGTACTACTACCGCCACTATTTCGCTTACCATCAGACGAGTTGGTGGTCAAGGGTAGATCTGATTCATTTAGTAAAAAAATAATAATAACATATTAAAGAATAAACTAAAACCGCACTAATTAATTTACTCAACATTTTAAGATTCATTTAGACCTTTAAATTTTTAAACTATTTCTTTTGACAATAAATCATTAATATTATTTTTATTGATATAAGTCTATTTTTGCAGAACTGCCATAATTGGCAATACTATTTTTTAATGTTAATTTTAAGCATAGATGTATTTATTGCTTACTGAGCCAGGATTGAGTAAATTTTTATATTATGTAATGCAAGATCTATTTACTCTAGCATCTACATAGACGTAGGCTATATAGCAACTCCACTATTCCACAATCCAAGTCCAAACTGTGTCACCTGTCAAGAATGTTCAACTCAGATCCAAAACCCAAAAAAAATGAAGCGCTAGCCATTCCGGTCACGATTTCCGCGACTCATCTTTAGGCGACACATAAATTGGTCACGCGAGCGTTTTACGAATGTTTAATCGAATAATCGAACCTGTGACCTCATCTTGTGACCCTGACCGGTGGCCACTGAGCCGTGCTACACTACTGTAGATAATAATAGCATTATGTAACAGACAGACCGGCTCTGATTTGCTTCCGTGTATTGTACCATCCCGATACTATTAGCTAAGTGTAACTGAAAGGATATTTCACCGAAGATGCCACTAAACAAGAAAGACAATAAAATTGGCAGCATATTATTATTGTTTGGTATTATTGGTTGATAACACTGTCATATGTGGCTACAGAAAATATTATTAAAACTAATAAATAAGTCTTAGTTTGTAATGCTATCGTATTCATTGTTTTATTTGTTATACTGTCTTGTTAGAGGTCAAGTTTATATTAAATTGCAAACTGGTTAAATTGGACTACTTAGATTCAGGCCTTGCCTAGTTAAGTAGTTTAAGTAGTCACATGAGAATATGTAATTTAGTCATAAGTTAGTAAATAAATATTTTTCAATTTTTTTTTTCATTTCCATTATACTCGTACATATATATATACATATATGACCCAAACAAATAGTATAGCATCCTACTTCTTACTATTATTAAAGATGCAAAAGTTTGTATGTGTAAATGTGTGAATATGTAAGTTTGTTACTTTTTAATGCTCAAACGGCTGAACCGATTTCAATCACATTTGGTATGGAGATAGTTTAAATCCTGTATTAATACATAAGCTAATTTTTATCCCGGATTAACGTGAATAAACGCAGCTAGTATTAGATATAAAGTATGTAGATACAATTTTTATAACAGACTTTTAATTTTCGACAATTTATCTACTAAACAAATCTTTCTTACATTTAATATCGTTCAAAATCAAAACCAAATGTTATTTCAACGGATGGACTGTTTGTAATGTATTTTCGTACTTTTAAAGTTTACGAAGATAGTTATCCTGAAAGGAAAAACTTTCTCTCAGCTTGTACCGGGTAAGGGCGGACGAACTAGTAATAATTGACTTAACCAAAGACGCCGGCATTCAAAGTAGATTGTTTTTACACTCGTAATCTAACTAAGAAGTTTTGAAGGTCCGCACGCAAATTAAACAGAATGAGAGACATATATTTCTACAGGACACTCGTAAATATAGTGCCAATTCATACAAATGCATCACTAAGATATCTTTAGTTTAATATTTATATTAATTTATTTATCACCACACATTTTTCGCGGTCGCTTTTTTTTGTTTCTTTTTGACGCAAATAGACTCCAAAACTACAAGACCCATTTTGAAAAAAAAATACCGTTGGGAAGTTACATTATCCCCGAGTAACTTAGGCTATGTTTTGTTTCTCTTTGCAACTAACATAATTTTTTAGCCCGGGCGAAGCCGGGCGATCTCCTAGTTGTAAGTAAGTTTAAGATTTCCTGACTCAAATAATGCATGTTGTAATTCTGACATGTCGAATCTGGACACTTATGGATAAAGGGGAATGACATGTAAGAAGAGAGGCCTATGTCCAGCAGTGAGAGAGAACCATCTGCGGATGATATGTGTAGTTTTTATTTTTAGGCATTTATTAAACCGAATCAGAAACTGATTGCAAAATCAGTAATAAAATATATACGTAGCATATAGCAGAGTTTCGTGAGAAATACAACATGGTAACATAAGATCATGATTTAAGATATGTGAACTTATTATTTTTAGTCAGTAGATAATTAACCATCTGAGTGTATTTAATCTGTGCCAGCTATAAGACCGTGGACGGGGAAATTGTATTTTCACGGAGCAAGTCTCCAATGAGTTTGTTTTCCAAGAGTTTGGCTGAAGGCAGCGGACATTTTATTACGGGCTTGTTATATATTGTATGATAACAAGTTATGTTAGGGTAGATAGTAATATGAAGATAGTTTTCACATTTTTAATTGGATATTTTAAATATTATCTTATTTTTCGTTGAATAAGTTTAGTGGCAAAACTCTGGAGTCGAGAAAATTTTATGGAATCTAAGAAATATTTATTTGCTTTCTAGTTATCCGCAAATAGAAAAATAAAAATATACTGTGCTTGACCTGTTTGAAAGTCATTGTTTATTTCCAATTTAGTGTAAAATGAGAACCGCCTTCAAGTTTACCTACAAAGCCGCTAAAATTTGTAACGACAAAATTTTGCTTATAAATTGAATGTTTAAGTATGATTTTACTTTTACGCTCAATTGATTGTACGGATTTTGATGACATTTTGTGTAGCGAAAGCTTAACCCCGAAAATAGCACATAACTTATATATTTATCCCGAATGAATAAAAGAATGAAAATACAAATAGGTACAAAAAAACTTTTAAAATATGTACGCACGTGTGTGATTGTATTTGTAAATATGTAGTTAAATCTAGTTGGAGTATTTTTTATTTAATTCTGATCAAATAAATGTTAATTGACATAACTGCATGAACTTTATGACACAGGTAGAATCCACTGACTGTTCTCGCTGGGACAAGCTGTTGGTGAATGTTTAACGCACAGTGCACAGTGAGGAATAATTCAGGAGATATCGAACCACGCAGATATACTGAATATCTGATGGAGGGGCGTGCGTACACAGGGAGGCAATCAGGATACTACCCTACAGGACCTGGGATCTGGCAAGATATTTTTGAGTTTATACTTTATTCCGTCTGGAATTACTCTCAAGAAAGCTGTCAAAACACGCTGTTAGATTCTTGACGACCGATTTCAACTTATTACAGTAATTATATTTCTTGCTGAATTAAAAATGTATTTATTGGGAGAGCAGCGGCAATACGCGAAGCGGTCCTGCATCCCTGCCCCCGTCGTGAGATGGGACACCGCGAGGTTTTAGTCGGTAGTGACGGCCCTACTGGCCGTCGAGTCCGACATACCCCGCTCGCCTCCCCCAGGCTTGTAGCGGGAGATGCGTAAATGCATTTGCCTCACGAAAAAAAATGGCTTTTTCCATATGTTCCTTCACTTCGCTCAAGCTATTTCCGAGGATCGAAGTCATTTTTTACTGATCAAAGATCATTGTGCTAAACTAGGCAGCCATTGCTTTGAAATATTTAGGTATATGTTTAAAAAACATCAAAACCTACGTATAAAAACTACGTATAACTCATTATTTATTAATTATCAATTGAGTATTTGAAAACTCGTTGCAGAAATAAACAAACAAGAATCAACACTAAAACTTAGCGTTATTTTTACACCACCTAGAGTTTAGAATTTTTCAGACTCTCCCCCCCTGAGTTTGTCCAGCAGGTGTCAGTTCAAGCAGATGGAGGCAGATCGAAGTCCGTTCCAATCTGCTCATTATCGATTCATGGGACAATCGAAACATTTCAATTATCCAATGTGCCAGTGTTCCTGTACAGGACTATTTGATAGCATTTTACAGTTTCAATAGATTTCTATCAAAGATCATATTTACCTAGTAACTATATTTCATATTTTATGCTTTTCGGATATTGCCCATGATGTAAATAACAAACTGAAAATTTTATGTCAGAAATTAGAACTATTTTTTTCTTTAATTTCGTGATTTTCACTCCAGGGCGTTTCTAGTGCTATTCCAATTCAGCGTGGTTATGCCGCGAGTGTGCCGTATAACAAGAATGCTAAGACCGTTTTACAAGTTATTAAGTAAGAAAAATAGGCATTAATTTCAATATATATTAACTTTGCAAATCACCTGATGCATTTCTTTGGTAAATATTTTCTAGTTAGTATGTCATTTAATAAAGTTATTAACTAAACAAAATAGTGTATACGGTATTGAAGTAAATTAAATCCTCTCATCGTAATACATGTAACGTAAAGACATTTAAAACAATCGCATGTAACTCCACGAGATATCACTAGTCAATATATTAGTTAGTATATCTTAAGTATAACCCTGTATTGGATGTATTATTATATTACGGTATGTACTTTGCAATTTAAATGAGGTTTCTGGATCCACTTATGATTTCATGAGGATCTCCAATCCTGAATATGTGTTACTGTATCAATAGATTTTATTATTCATTTCATTTATGTATTAAGGGTTCATGGATTTTTGCTTTTATGGATTTCAATTGAAGATATTTTAACCGAAAAATATGAGACCTTTCAGCTTGACACAAACTTATTGAGTGAATTGTTTTGCAAATAATGTATTATATCTATATAGTTACATATCATCACTTTGTAGTTTTTTGACCGATTTAAATATGTTTAAGGTTTCCTTAAGACTGTTTTTTTTTGTGTTTGTTTACTCAAGATCTACTCTATCCAGTTTACTCCATCATTATTATTGACCATCAAAAAAATCATAAAAAAAAACTATTTTACTAAAAGAAAAAATTACAAATTTGCATATATTTTAAAAGATTAAATTTTTTATGTTTTTATTGAAATCCATATTCAAATTTTTGATTGTGCACCTGTTTTCGGCGATTTTACCAGACACATGAATTAATAATAATACTAACGGGGATAGAGTGTATTTACTCACTTATATAGCTATAACTGCAGTCATCCCCATTCTGTTGCGACTCACCTGCGAACAAAACAAACATACATTTAACAATATTATATTTTTAAGGACATTCTATCTATCTATCTATCTAAGCCTATAAATCAGCCCACTGCAGGGCAAAGGCCTCCCTACCATCCCTCCATTTTTGTCTGTCCTGGGCAACGGTCTTCCAGTGTGGGTTTTGTGTGTCGAGGACTTTTAAGGACATTACAAATAAAAAATATTTATAAGATTCCACAGCGTGTCAGGTCACTGGCCCTAAAATGTAAGTCAAACAAAAGGCTCGCGGCGTGACAGAAATAAAAAAGTTAGCTTGTTATGAAAGACTCCATTCATGTCTCGAACCAGTGCGTCGTGACGTCACGGATACAATAACGACATATATAGACATGTCCCATTTAAATAAAAACATCTGCGTTCGAAATGGGACATGGCATTATTATTTCTTATATCATATTTTGTTTTGCATAATTAAAAACAGCACGCTTGCAACATTCTCGAGAGTAACCTTCGAGGAAGAAGCTATTCTTTATTCAAATTCACTAATTTATCGTGGGAGCGCTCACGTTCATGCAGATATGGGTTTTATCACTTGTAAATAAAGTGTATTGTCGCTTGTTTTAGCGACAAGTCCGATCCCGAGCGTCACGGAGGACGGCGCGTGATCGTCACACGACATTAGATTTGAATCTGGAACTCCTTAAAATGCCGTAATGGCTGCCGTCTTCCGTGTACATGTTGTGTATTATTTTTATTGTCTATTTACAGCTGGAAGTTACGTCATACAATCGTGATTGAGCGAGAAAAAGTTAATGTTGTGAGGACACCCCGTGATATAGATGTGTTACACGTGCAAGCTCCAGTAATAACACCGGGTTGTAACATCAGTAATTTAACCGAAAATAATGTACATTTTAACGCAGAAGCCCCGCTTCATTACAAACAAGTATCGCATATCAAAAAGCCAAAGTTTTTACGCTCCATCCGAATCGGCGTAACTTTCTCTCTAGGCTTCTGTCGTAATGACGTAACTCTACACTTTATGGTTCGCGAGGAATTTAATTTTGGCCCTTTATATTTTTGACCACGGTGTCCCTCACCCGGGGGTGCGGGGTGCGGGGTGCCGGAGGAGGGAGGGAGGGAGCTGGCGTTCTTTATCACAGATATTGCGGGTACTCTCACGTACGCATATTACAACGTAGGAGCCTCTTAAAAGTCGTGAAAAGGTCTAAAGAGGTCAGCCCGCGCGGTTATGGTGCCTTTGAAGTCCCTTTACTTGTGACGATTGATGTTCCGCCGACACATGGGGGGCTCGATCACTATCTCACTATTCCGGGAGTGGAAGACAAGAGTTTCTGAGCGGAATCTAACTATACACTGAACGAATTTCCAATATGTAACTTTATTAGGATACTGGTTACAATATGTGAAGGCTACAAAATAATACGTCAATAAAATATATTTTTGAACTCTGACATGTACTAAGACTAACAACGAAGTTTAACTAATCAAACGTGTCATCAGAAAGAACCACACCAAATGACACTATTGAAATGACATTCTTTTGCATTGCCACCCATCCAAAGAACGCTCGCACCCACAGTTGCTTAACATCGACTAGATCGGTTTAACAAGCCAAGCTTTATAGAATAACTAGCTTCGCCCTGCGGTGTTACCTGCATTAATCCAGGATAAAAAAGTTGCCTATGTGTTAATCCAATGCCTAAACTATCTTCATGGTAAATCACATCAGAATCGGTCTAGCCGTTGGAGCGTGAAGGAGTTACATAGATTTTGAAGTTAATCGCGTATTTCGAAAAACCGAAATTTATCAAAACTGGTTCAGCCGTTTGAGCGTGTAGAAATAACAAACATTACACACACACTTTCGCATTTATTATATTAGTAGGATGCGTACGTTTTTACATAGATTAAACATAGTTATAAGATTTTTGTTTTATATTATGTAATTTATTAAGGCTCTATTTCAATAACCGTGTATCTAGTGTACTCGTTTACCTAAAGCTGTCAATTACTTGTAACAAATAAATAAACAAATAGATACAATTAGCCGTAGTTAATAATCTATGTACGGAGGAAACCGAGTGTCAAGTTCACCAGTCAATGTCAGAGGTGCAGCATCAGCGATTGTAGACAATGCTGAGCCGTCTGCGATGATTCACTCCACCGGCCATTGTCTCGGCGCGGTGAGGGAAGCATGATACGGGCGTATTGATGCCTCGAGAGCTCTCCTGGCTTTTATGGGCCGGCTGCATGACGTGGGATATTCTAATTATTAAAATGTTGTACCGAAATTAAGCATCGTTTTGAACGGTCCATTTAAGTTTGTTACTCACTACAGCCAATCACTTTGTTTACTGCATTATAGACTGTGTTGTTTTTTTGATACGGTTCAAATTGCAGTTACTAACTATGCATAAAAAGCAAGTGTGACGCAGTGGTAATAACGTCTTCTTTATGATCAGACGGCCCCTAATTCGATGCCTACATCAATGACTTGTATTACGAGCAAGTTATGTGCGGATTTGCACTTGCTTTACAGTGAAAGAAAACATCGTGAGAAAACCGACATGTTTGAGGACTACAATATCCGAAGATATGGGTCATACGCCAACCCACGCTTGATCAGGCGTGGTGGATTATTGTCTATATCTCTCCCATCATCAGAGAAGGCCCCGAGTCCTAGCAGTGGGAACGTCAGTGGGCTGCGTATGCCATTTATTTATCCGACTAAAACCGTCAACATTTCGAATACTTGACGAAGACGAATTTTACTCGTAATTTCTCATTGTATCATAGTTTTCTACTGTTCCAAAAATCAATAACGTGTTGATTGGTTCCCATCTGCTACCCCAAATTAGCGATGCCGAATCGGTGTCTCCGCATGTTCGCTATAAAACCGAATGTTCCGAACATTGTGGAATTCGAGCACCGAATTCGAATTCTAATGAAAATGAAATATCTCGGCAAGCACGCGACGGTGCGCCTTGTTACCGTGCCTTAACACCCGGGGCCGTACCAACACTATCTTACTACGATCCTATTAAAACTCCTAAAACAAATGCACTTCAACCCTGAACCGTATTGTACAGAGATAAGGTTCAAAATAAAAAGGTACGTATCGGAACGCGTAAAATTAACGCGTCCATGATACAGCCCTTAAAAATAGAATTTAGAATCTCGCGAATGTTCTATGACACTAACGAAATACTGAAACGGTGTATCAATGTAGTTAAATGCGATTATTTGGCTGTTTCATGTTCTAACACGTGTTGTTAAGCTTTTGTGTTTATAGATAGAGAGTTTTATACGGATTGAGCCGGGTATATAACTATATGTGATTTATGAATATGGAAGTTGTAGAATCGTTATTCATGTACAACAAATCGTATAGGTATTTTAAATTTAATACGTTTGAAAAACAATTGCTATAATTTTGTGTGTTGTATTCAATGGTGTAGAATATTTAATGAAATTTATAAGTTTAATTTATCAAACTAGCCTTTTTGATTATTTAAAAAAATATTGTAGTATGACTTGCCTTTATTGCATGTTATAAAAGGCCAATAAAGTTCTGTGTTTCTATGCATTGTTAAATAATTGTTAGCATCATTATCCAGCGGTAGAGTTAATGTCATAATGTATTTATTTTAAGTTACTTTTTTGTAACTAGTTTTATTGTAGGCCCCGCTTGATAGATATTTGGAAAAACATGATAAAGCTTGCATTTCTAAAAAAAATATGTTCTTCTTAAGTGTGTAATATCGTAGACCATAGTATTGTTTAACACCAGGCAAGCTGTGGTCTAGCGCAAACCTATAAGTTATAAAAAGAAAAAAAAGGCGTCACAAACAAAAACAGTCACGCGTTACTTATACAGAAATTATTAATCACTGCATTAAGGACTTGGATTCAAATTTAGTTTCTTAAATACCAACAACCCGTCCCTGCTTTGCATGGTCTCTAAAATAATCTAAGATGCTGAGAGAAACAAACTATAGCCTTTGAATCAGTCCACTAGTTTTGGAGCCTATTTGCGTCAAACAAACAAACTATCAAACTTTTCCCTTTTATAATATTGGTATAGATATTTTGTTTACTTCTGAAAAAGGCAGATAATCTCCTAAGTACGTAAACGGATAGACATCAGCTCGGGGTTCATAATGTAAGCCTAGACTGGAACCCAGCACTGCGCCCTCGCCTCGGTCCCAGACAGCGGGGCGCGGCGGCGCGGGGCGGGGTACTCAGGAACTAACAAACTCTGGATGTGTTTTTTTTTGCAACTAATAATACGAGTAGTATATAGATACTAGTACATTAAAAAAGTAGTGTAAAGCATTTGTTTTTGAAAATAGATTGACGAATATTTTGACAGCTCCAATTTTCTTTATTAATTTGTATGTAATAGCACAGAATAATGACTAGTACTACGTACAGAAGCTTCACTTCGCAATGGTTTTCAAAGAAATATGAACTCAATCTGATAAACAATATGATTTAATTTAGCTCGCGGTCCAGTCGAGCACGTGTTCATTTACATACCTACCAATTTCTTTTCGAAGGAATATGGGCTTTAATTCACTATGCTACGGTTCATAATAAGTTGTACATGGTTATACGCATTGAAAGAGCCGCGGACTAGGGTTGCTTACTCGACGCTTTTTTATTGTACCAACTGTTAGGTTATTCGAATAGTACGGGGAGAAACGGTTTGTAGTTTGAATTAGTTTCATTTCATATGGGAACATAATGTAATCCAGTCAAAATAGATTTAATCCTGTCAGCGTCTTTAGGTAACCAAAAAAAAGTTAAATTTCGATCACACACTGCACAGTATCTTTTTACTTTTTTTTCGTTTTGTGTCCATCTTGCAATTATATAATGAATTAATCAAATAATTAAGTTGAACGTGGTCGAACATATAGCGCGCACGCGTGTGTTTTCGTTTTCTTGTGGCAGCCTACTAGATTGGCCCTTGCGCAGTGGCCGCCGCCCGTAGGTATGTTTTTAACACCTACACGCGGAGTGACACAGGCCTGGTAATAGATATCTTAATCTCGTACAATTCACAATAATATGGAGTTTTTTTTTTTTAAATACATTATATTGACTATTTTTTATTCTGTTTTGTATTGTTTGGTTTATTTAATGTGTAAGGATTATTTAAATGTTGTTTTTTGTGTTATATTTCATATTGTAATATTGTATTAATAAGTGTTTTGTGCGTTTCTAATTCGACAAATAAATAAATCAGTTGATACAGGGACTGTCTGATCAACTTTTTAAAGTATACTCGTGTATTTTTTTCCACGCAGGACCAGCAAAACTGATTTGAATAAAATTTAATATAACAGTAACTATATACCTTGGCTACAGAACTACGTATACAATGAAAAATTAAAAAGTCAACGAGCACGATACGCTGTACTTCAGCAGCCGTACAGCCTCCACGAAAACCACTCGATCAAGACTAAGTGAGCGCGATTTGCTGGTCAAATGCCTAAAGAATACCAGTTTTCTAGATAAGTACGCACTACCTAAGATCGTAATGTCACTTACCAGCAGGTGAACTATTAACTTAACGCAAACCCCTCTAGTTTAAAAAATATGTATTGTGTTAAAAATTATGCCGGATCCATTACTTGTAAGCTCCGTGTGTTAGAGCGGCGACATCGCTTCCGGCCGCGGCTCGAGCTTCTAATGACGCGAATATTTCTCGCCTGACGTTTAATTAACTATCAAAAGAGGGTAGTTCTCAATGGCCTCGTACAAGTCTGTATTCTACTCTACTAATGCCAACGCTTTACGGTACCACTGACGGCTCTGATTGCCTTCTCACACTTCTAATGTTAAACAAGTTTTTAAGCAATGACAGCTCAGTAAGGCGAGTGGCCGCTTTACGTCTCGAAGAACGTGGGTTCGATAAAATTGCCCCGCCAATGAACTTGAGCTTCCGGTGAAGGAAAACATCGTGAGGAAACCACAGAACCATGGTGGTAAAGTAATTTCTAATGCTCGCCAACCACTCAAGTTGAAAAATCTGTCGCCAAGTAACCTAACAGTGTATTGCGATAGCTGCCTTGAGAGACAGTTATTCTAGCCTTGGCATACTCCACCTTAAGCCCGAGTGTCGCTAACTCATGTGGTTACGCGCCTAGTTATATGCCAATTTGTAGCAAGTAAAATAAGTCAATATGTTTGTAAAAGTGTTATTATTACCGATTCTTATGATAGATAGGATTGCGCTTAATCGCAACTCACTTGATGCTAAGTGCTATTGCGGTCTAAGGTGGCGCGCTTGCCTGAAGAAATCGTTTCACTCTCGCCTTGAAGACAGTGAGGTAATAGTTCAGAGAGAACAGGGATTCCGGCAAAGAGTTCCACAGTTTAATTGTCCGCACAATAAATGTGGACACGAAACGTTTCGTGCGGATTTTGTTTGTTTATTGGGACGTTGGTTTATTATATAAATAACTTAATCATTACTTTTATAACGAATTGATAGATTTTGATTGTGAAAGAAATAAATACTTATTTTCTTTGTGTACTTATCCTTGTTATGTAAAGTTACTTGCGAGCGTTGCAATTTTTTTTTTAATGCCGTATTTATTAAGCTTACGTTTGACTGTAGCTGCTTTACTGCAGTTTACGTTGTAAAAGACTTACTTGAAAGGAATTTATTGTATCTTTACCATGCATGTATAATTTTATGTATGAAAGAATGAAAATGGTGCTCGAAAATCACAAAAACTGTTGGACTCATTACATATTTTAATAATAATGTAAGTGTGACCATTTTCTACGCGGAAATATTGAGATGCCTTACGTGAACAGTTTACAATGTTTATATATGTATAGTTTATATAGGTATGTATAAGGTAGTCCTGCTAGTAGTGCGGAGTGTCATGACGTCACTCCGCTGGCAGTGGGCGGCGAGCGTGACACGTGACAGGTGACTGTGCCGGCGCTTGGCTTTACGTGCACTACCCTCAAATACTTAGCTACTATATAAGAATATACTATATACAGCTTACTAACACGCGTTTGGAGTAAACCTAGATTATATCTGAATATGAACAAAAATACAGCTTCCCCAAACATATTTAAAAGTAAGCTGTATATATTTTATATTAATAAAGCAAGCACAATTTAGTGTTAAAGAATTTCTAAATGACAAATTGATTAATAATTGACATACATAAAATAATTGTAAAATGACTTGTAAATCTTAAATAAGATTAAATAATTGATCTATATCTGTAGATTAACAATTTACGTTCTATAAACTATGGATATTTGCGAAAAAAACAGCTATTACGAGTACATACAAAATGTTCAGTAAGGTGCGGCAAAATGTATGATGACGTATTTGTTTTTTTTTTCGCATAAATTAATAAAAGTTTTTTGTCTACATGAAAGTTAACTTTAAAAGAGTTCCGTTGGTCATCAGTTATCTTGTGTAGCTGTATGTATAACTATAGCCCGTCCAACCGCTTAGTTATTTTTTGACAAAACCTAAAGACCTCTCAACTCAAATTAAAACCTCGCATTTAAAAGCAAAAGTTTGCGTAAAATGATGCAGCTACGTTCTATTGGTACTGTTAATTTTTTTTTTTTATGTAACAGTATTCGTATGGAAATTCAGTCACGTCTAGTCATGCACGACTCAGTCAGTTAACAGCAGTACTAACTACTAATCTAATCTATGTCAACCACAGACCAACTCTGGAGACTAATCTAAGACCGGATTCTGTGGTTTAAAGATTGCCTGAGATAGGTGCTCAATATTTGTTCAGATGGTGTACAATTGAAATTGTAATTTGTATTTTTTCTTATCTTGTTTTGTTACTGGTGAGTGATCTGTAATGTATAGTTGATAACCGATAAAGCGTAAGTGAGATGCTGTAAAGTACTTTTCATTTAAACTCATATTTTTTAACTTTAAATGAGTTTTAGATTTAACGCTATCATCAACCCATGCTGGTCCACTGCTGGACATAGGCCTCTTCTAAGGCACGCCATCTAACCCGATTCCATGCTAGTCTACGCTACCGACTACCTTCCTCAGATCAACGATTTAGAGATTATTTGTTTCTTCTTAAAATAAAATAACGATTTTAAACAAAGGTTTATTAATAGAAATCACTAAATATTGCCAAGTGCACCAGTTGTTAAGCTTTAGTCTAACATTAATCAGCAATTATGTATGGTTGCACACAATGACTCGCCTAAATACTGTACTGTTATCTCTAATCGACAGTTTAACAGTGATTACTATAGATGTAGATAGACAGTGACTGAGATCCAGCTAGTACATGTATTAAAGTGTCAAACTTCATGGAATCATCTCTATGTGTAGATAATTTATTTAAAACGTTTCTTATTCATATATTTTATATATTTAATGAGCCTGCGCTTGTTCACAATTCCTGATAGTAAGTGATCTCTGTTCTAAGATGGAGCGCACGTGGCTTAAAAAACCGGTTCATTCTTGCTTTGATAGATAATCATTTTTAAAGGAACAGAGCCATTGTTTCATATGCAAAAAACATTACAAATAAAAATTAAGAGCGCATAAAAAGTTAGTTTCTAATTATCTTACTGAATTTTCTTAAATATTTTGATAAAATATAAAATGGTTCAAGATAAGGTGCTGTCATCTAGTGCGTGGCATAACGGGTACATGAGCATTCAAAGGAATTACCTACAGTTAGAGAATCTGATGGCCATATAATTAGTAGTTAGAAGAAACTGTCGGCTTAATAACCACCCATCAATGTGTAGCTTTAAAACGCGCTATTTAAATCAATGATTGACAAAATCTGTACTTTGATTACTTTAATGGTTTCAAAATTGACTTTCGGAGTTCATAGTTATATACCACCAGTAACTAAATAAATATGTTTATTGACGCTAATTGAAACAAGGTAAAATGTTTATTTTACAAACATTCGTTCAAATTAAATTCAACACAAATAATTTCATTGCGATCTCAACGTAAACGGTTCTAATATTATTCTTATTCGCTCGCAAAATATTCATAGAAATAACCGAGTATTAAACTCAATCCATTTTGAGCTTCGTAATACATCTGAACATCTTCATAATCCAAATGATCCTAAGCAAACAGCCACTCGGCCCACATCTCCAGCTCAGAGGAAATAAATCTAGGCCCTTCACCTCGTAACAGATCAACTTCATTCACCGAGTTGGTAACTCCGAGTGTTCGCAAGTTTGGGGAACTCGCGTGACACTACTTAAGCTAAGTATCCAAACATCGCTCTCGCAAAAGGCATACGTAACGATTCAAAGCAGTTCTCGGTCCAACACGCTAATATAAAGCGGTCCATTCACACGACGACAGAGACGCGCGAGTCTGCCGCGATTTTTTCACGGAATACGGTCTAGAATACTTTGAAATATTGCTTCGACGCGTGCGAGTTCAGCTCTCGTCACCGCTGAGCATGCGTTGCAAAATTAGACTGTATGTCGACGCGTGAGAGTGGAGATTGGTCCGCGCCGGATGGAGTCGGCGCCGAATATAAGTTACATACGGCTGCCTTCACAAAAATAACGAACGTCCGCCGAGACGGCAGTAGTAATCACGCGGCTTGAATGGGACGCCGCACACTATATTATGTAAAGGATCTTTTGAGCTTTTTCAAAGGGATCTGTAGAAGCGTTTCTGGCGGTTAATTATACGTTACGAAGGCCGTTAGTCTGGAGTTTGTCTTCGGAATTGAATTTTGCATCGCGACGGAGCGGTTTTACGCCTCTTTGGTCGCAACTGTGCTCTGATGGCTTGCGGTTCCTTTTTTGATGACTTTTGAAATTACTTTGGCTGTCGTTCGTGAGCTTTTACCTTTATTTGTTCTCTGGAGTGGCTTCTTGTATCGGCTCTTTGGGAAGTTGGAACATTTAGATGTGGAGTTTCTTTGGTAATGTTTCGTAACACTTTCTGTTTTCGTAATTACACAATTTGGTTTACAAAATTATACGTATAAATATACTCGTATCTATCTATTTAATAATCATAGTACAAGTTTGTGTAAGATAATGTCTGTCCCTTCGCTGATGAGGTCGCCTAATCTTCTTCCATATTTCTAGGTATCCAGTTTATTATAATGAATGCCTACCTTTCCATCTTTTCAATGTATCGCAGTCAACGCATTTAAAGCAAGACAACATTTGAACTTATTTCAATGTAAAAAATACTAAATAGAAACGTGAAAAATCCTCACGTCCAAACCAAACATCGCTCACAAACTTCTTCCTTTCCCAACAAGACGGGTAAAACTAACAAAAGTAGTTCGGCCAGTACCGAGCACATAGCGCCCGCTCCCGGCTTCGCCTGCACATTATTACACTGCGCACTAACTTTATACTGGCAATAAATTCCGTGACTGGGAACAGTAATAACTAGATATTCCTAGATATAACAGGTAAAAATACCTTTAGTGTTTCCCCCGACGGTGCTTTATGCACTGCGTATTGCCTTTATACCTTCCAAATTAGAACAATAAAGGTTTTATTGACTCGTAAATAAAAGTTCCGAGTTCTATTCTGTTGTCGAGTATTGTTTTTGAATGAAACGGGAGGTACTCGTGAAATATTATTGAGCTCGGGAAGAGGCTTGCATTTATTTTAATTATGCTCAATAAGTAATAATGATGATGATAATCATTAACGTTAATCCATATTTTAATCGTGTAGAGTGTAATTAGAAAATTAGTAAAATTAACAAATTCAATTTTGAATTAATAACTTTTTATCATAATGTACGTATGTAACTAAAGTGTATTGTTTAAAATATTACCGTATTTTTATATTTAGCATAATAAAAGAAAATTAATAATAATAACGATGCCAATTTAGTCTATACCTAGCACATCTTTATGTGCTAGTTAAAGACATGGATAAATTACACTTCACAGTCCTAGCTTGCTAAAATAAATAATTATAATTACTAATTAAATAAAAAAAAAAAACGGAAAGTCCAAAAAAAAAAACAACGAAAAACTAAAGTATATAATTTACTGTAATTAAGCATTGTAGTTATTTTTACAAAATATTACAATAAAAATGCAATGCCGACCCCACATAGTGACTTGAACCAAAGAAGAAAATAAATAAACGTTGTAGCAATTTTCATAAACTCAAATACCAATAAACATAGATACATACGCAACAGTCAATATTCCCTTCTCCCCCAATAAAGCAGCTCGGTAAGCTATCATAAGGCAGCCCGGTAATGCTGTGTGCGCGTAGATTAGGCGTGTTTGTTTGTTTGTTTGTCTGCCAGCGCTGTTTGCGCGCCACTTAATGACGCCCGTCGCTGGCTCGCTTATAGCGGAGCTATGATTTGTAGAGGGCACCGTTCTGTTTTAGCTATTCTACTGTGATGTATATTATAAAAATACTAGCTGCCCGGCAAACGTTGTTTTGCCTTAATAATTATTTCTAAATATACAGTAGCCGATTCTCAGACCTACTGAATACGCATACAATTTGGAAGAAATCGGTCAAGCCGTTTCGGAGGAGTACGGTAACAAACACTGTGACACGGAAATTTTATATATAAGATAAGATGATGAAGCGAATCTCAAATCTCTTTTCTATAACAATATTATAAAGAGGAAAAATTTGTTTGACGCAAATATGCTCCGAAACTACTGGACTGAATCGAACAATTCTTTTACTGTTAGGAAGGTATATTATCCCCGAGTAATATAGGCTATAGTTTGTTTCTTCTTGCGACTTAGATTATTTTAGAGACCGCGTGAAGCCGGGACGGGATGCTAGTAATTTCATAAATTCATAATATATACTTTTGAACGAAAAGCTAAATAAGGGATTTGAGCAAAATTAACTCCAATAAATGATTTTCTTTCTTTCGTCCTGATGAGATAAGCTTGTTCCAAGCATAACTTAAACCTTAAATATTAAATAAGAAGATGAAATAAAAATAAAAAATGAAGATTTGCTTAATTATCATCATCGTCAATCATCTGTTTCTTAAGAATCAGGTTCTCAACTAAGCTCTTTCCTTAGTGTTTGTGCGTTAACACAAAATAACTCCGGATATTAACTCTCAGTTTCACCAAAACATCTAATTCAATAGCGCAGCTGCAAAGTTTGCTACGTTTCCGGCTACGTACGTAGAAGGTCTACGCCGTAGGCACCGCTACGGACACGTAGGAACTAGTGTCTGTACGTGCTACGTGCATTCCTAGCTCGGAACTTGGTGCTAACTTTAGGAACGATTTGTACAGGTGAGGTTTTACCACATATTGAACTAGAGAGAACGAAATTTGTTTGCTTTGTCCATTTGTTAATCTTTATCGTAAATTGATATATTTTTGTGATATACTTATATATCTTAATCTAATCTATATTATATTTGAGCTTTATCCAATATACGAAAAACAAAAGTGTCTTCCAACAGGTTCCGTGAGAGCCAGTTATTCCAGTCAAGGCATGCTCCATCTTAGGCTAGTGTCACTGACTCGTGTGGTTTCGCAAATGGATAGCTGGAAAAAAACTTTAGAACCAAGTCGACACCAAATGAATTCGTCTGCCTTGATAAATCTATCCTTCATTATTTATAGTACTTATTCATTTTCAGAATTACACATTTTAAAATATTTCGCAATTTAGAGTACATTTTTGCAACATTTCATATCGAGTCCTTTTCACTTGCATTGACGGACAGACCACCAATATAAATTATTAAAGTACAAAGTTGTCATATTTACAATATGAAAACTTTGTACATTTGTAAATATATAATTATATTCGTTGCATAGTTGTAAAAAATAAAGTATGTACTTATACGGGCCTGAACACCGGTACCAATTGTACAATATATCCGGTTCAGCGATTAACTAAACAATAGGCATTACGGAGGAGACAAATCGAGCGCTTCATCATCAGCCGCGTGAGTGATGTTAGCCATCAGGAGGACGGCGCCGGACCACCGGTTTTTGTTAGCGTGTGGACTGAAACCGGTTACAAACGAAACAATTAAGAAAAAACGGTTACGAAATATGTTATCCGGTTATTTTCAGTAAACACTTCGAAGTAAAAGACTTTATCATATGATAGTAACACATTTGAAACAAACACCTGCTAGAAACTGAAACATTTAAAAATATTATTAAAGACTTGGAAATGGACCTAAACTTTACAAATTTTTATTTTATGAAAAAGGACTATACTATGTTTTTTTTAATTTCAACTGATAACAGAACTTTTGTTGATGTTTTAATTTTGTGAAACTCATTGTAATGTTTTATTTCAATTTTGAGTTTTATTTTAAGGGACTCGTAATAGTAGTAGTAGTAATAGTTTTAATAGTAGTACTTTTAGACTGCAATGCACGATGTCCAGGGTTTGATTCCCTCGACAAGACTGTTGATAAAACAGTGTATTCGAACAAGTCTGCTTCGAGTTTCAGTGTGGTATTGAATGTCTATAACATAATTATAATTTGATATGAATATTGGGAATACTTGATATTGTGAAACAATTTAGACCTAAGAAAATTGTTCACAAAAAAGCGGTTATTCCGTCCCGCAAATTGGTTATCTCGGGTAATTGGTGACATTACGAGTTTTGACGTGTCCGACCACACTCCCGCCGTTATGAATCGGTTTGCGGGATTAAAGGGTCCGCCCGCTTGTTCCCAACATCACCGTTAACCAACACATACGTTTATTTCTTTCAATATATCAGCAAAATAAGCAAAAATATAAAAACTTGTTCAAATGCTTCACTAATTTGATTCCTACCCACGAATATTTAAAACAGAATACTAAAATAGAGCCAACGAAGTTAGAACACAGAGCGAAGTAATAAAATCAATCAGTGATCAAATTACAAACCACGGGCTCGGCTGTAGAGCAATATAATAATAGCGCGACGTACAATAATATCGATGCTCATAATTGAATTAGAGAAGCAGAATATAAAATCCAATTATCTGTAACATCTGAGAGGCTCCGAGGGCGCGTTATCTCGCCGACGCAGCGAATGTTTTAATTGGTTTATAAATAACTCTTTACCCGTCCCCAGCCACCTCCGTCCGCAGACATTATGACCTCAGGGCGAGCGGAACGTCCAACCCTTGGATTACTCCGCAGTATATTACACGCGAGATATCTTCCAAACAATGCCGCGGTGGATATAACCTATCACATATACAATAAGCGGCCGTAATTAAAATTTTGTTTTAAAATTGTACCGCTTTTTTCCAAAGACGGCGTTGCCCTGTTTGTGCTCATTCAATTAAGTTGCCCGCTTTATTTAATGTTAAACGCGGCCATCTAGCATTACGCGGGGATTATTTTACGCAGTTTAAATTATACTTTTTGTGGATAAATTACCAGCTAAAAGCGGACTGGATTTATGTTAAGTTAAACAGAGTTAACCGCGCATTAAATATTAAGTACTTTACGAACTAAAATAGGCTTTTTTCAACGTTTTGAAATGTAAAATAACATTCGTACTCGTCGTATGAGTAGGTATGTTTCAATACAACGGTACACAATAGCTTGAAATATGGTTCTGTCCTCGCGTCGTGGCAGTTTCCAACCCTCCAGAAACACGATTGTTTATCACTATGCTCAATACAATAAATATGACTAGCCGCTCGTACAGACAACTTTGGATGTAGATCTTTCACCACCCCATTTTAATGGCTCGCTTTTTGATTAATGGTGGCGAGATGGTGGGGTATCGAATATTGCATATTCGGACGTCCCCTATCTTTTTTGAACATTAAAAGCATCACTAGATGTCTTTTTCGTATTCCTTATTTTGCCCGCTTCGCGTGATGGCGTATTAATGCGTTTTTCATAACTCTTAATGAATTTGAAAAATGATTGTGGGGAATGAGAAGTTTTGATTTCATTAAAATTGATGGATGGGTATACGAAGTAAAAAATATTAGTTTCTTGATAATTTATCCTTGGTTAAATGTATTAATCAATATTGACAAAAATTTATTACATGAAACGAATGCCACCAATAGCGTCGTTACAAAAAAATCGTATAGACAATTTAAAATATGTTAAGATGTTTTCGTCCGGTCGCGATGAACTCCGTAACCTTTATGTGCGATGTAGCGGCGGTCACAGGAATCCTCCGCAAAGCCACCGGCAAACGTCTAGGGAGCGCATTCGGCCGCCGATAGAATTTCACTCGCACGCTCGAATTCGGCCGAATAAAATTTTACCGAAATTGATTCGGCCGAGCGGAAGCAGTAGACCGTGAAATTGGTCGGCACGGTCACTCGGGCCGGTCGCTATCTTCGCCGTTTGTCGGAATTATGCGTGTATGTCGGGTGTCGCTTCGGCCTCGTGAATTATACATGTGTTCGGCCGCCCCGTGATTTAGTGCGCTTCTTCCGCTCGGAACTGTCGCTTAGGCGATGTTTCCGTTCCGATACATGTTTATGTTGGCTTTAGTTTCGCGACACTTTTGTTTTATTAGCCATTATTCTGACGATATACTTCCTAGTGGATCCCGCTAAGTGGATTGAGGCTTTGCGGGGAGGTTGATTACTGTACGCAAGTCAGTAATAATAACTAAACAATAAGGTGTTTGTGCTTTTATTTTATTTGTACACAAAGATTTTTTCCTAATTTAACTCTTTAAATGTAAAAGCTAAACGTCCGTAGTGAATGACTATAGATGCAAGCCAAAAGAGAAATAACGTGTATTGCAAAGTAAACGTATTCAACCTTCACAAAAAGCGGTGGTACGCTCTGGCGTCTTTTGAACAAGCAACAATGCCTTCGGAGGGTACGAGTATGTCTTTTCAGAAGTCAGCCCTAAACACAGCATTGAGCCTGCCCCGCCGTTAAATTAACTGATGGTGTATTCTCCCACCCTCAAGCCATTCAATGGTCAGTGCCATTAATTCTTTGGGGTTTTTCATGGGAAAAGAAATCGGAAGTTACTATTTTGGCATCTAAATGCAAGCTTGATGAGTAATCAGGATTGTATAGAACTGCTGTGGGGGAGAGATTTATAGTATTTTGATGGTGTTTTGCTCGTGCTAGGGAAGGAAATGGGTATGTTTTCTTTGATATAGTTTTTATGTACATAAGGATCCTCTTTTTAAAATTTTGGTTAGACAACTTTAGATACATTAGAATTGTCCAAACACTCATCTAATAAAATTGATATGTTAAAGTTGATAATGCGATATATCTTTGTCTGATTTTATATAATATACTCGTATTATAAAAAATTGCTAAGTAGTTATGACTAAAACTTACTTAAATGATGAAAAGTTGAACGCATTGAAGACAATCTGCAACTTACCTGAAAACAAAAAAACAAAAACTTAATTTTTGAAATTCAGTTTTGACATCGATATTTTTTAAATATCAATTATATTTACTATTAATTTCCTATTTTTCAAATAATTTAATTAGTTATCTACAAGTATACTTTAGTAATCTCGTATTTTGATACACTGTTTGATACGAGTAAGTTTATAGTTTTTAAATTCTCTTCCTATTTTGAACACAAAACACATTTTTTTTTTAACAAACCAATCTAGACTTTCAATTCGTGTAGAAAAATACAACGAAACAATCAAATTATATGCAGCCATTTGGACGATTCAAATGCTATGCGACTTGGAACGTGACGTCACAATTAGCATAATTAAATGAGCAATTTTTTTTTTCATTTTAAATTAGTTACCATTTTGAACTGAAAACAAGACATGTCAAACAAGGTACATTTTGGTAAATTATACTACAGGTTACTTGTGACCTTAGGGCCCAAGTCGCATAGCATTTAAACATCGCTATATGTACTCATATTTACACATGTTGAAAATCGTATGTATGTAAATCATGTACGTATGAAAATCATTACTCCCTCGAATAAAGGTTAAATAACAAACAAACAAATTAAGTTTCAAAACAGAACTAAGCCTAAACACGAGTATCTCTCTGACATTGAGATAACTTTAACAATACACAGTTCACTGGTTGATAAGCTTTACAAATCTAAAATGAGCAAATAAACAACAACAAAGATAACATTAAACCAATTACATTTACTCGAATGAACAAATAAATAAAGTACAGGACAGAAATCACTATCAATGCTGAAAGTTGACAGTATTAACTATAATCTTGTAAGTCGATCTTCGGTTCCAGGTACAAAGCTAAGATTAGAGGATAAAAGAAGGATAACTTCAAGTTTAGACGCATTAACATCATCATCATCAGCTATTGACTGTAGCGCCTGTCGTTCGGCTAGCCAAGGTGATCTGCCGCGATCATCGAAGCTAAGCAACGGTCGATGCAGACAGTATGGGATGGGTGACCATGTACAAGACTATCGTTTTTAAAGAGGTATTTTCGTCTGGACTCTACCGTTGGTCAGATGACGCGTTCGATTGTAGGTCCCGGCTATAAGTCTTAGTACGAGCAGTCGTTAAGCCAAGCTTGGCCACTTCGCTCATACGAAGAATAAGAAGAATTGCCTTTATATACAAGTTTCTTGCACATATAAAAATAGATGTATTATATTGGCGTAATGGTTACTACGCCGGGCTGCCAATCAGAAGGTTCCGGGTTAGGTTCCCAGCACGGCGAACATCTTTTTGATGAACTAAATTTGTTGGTTGTCAGACTAGGTGTTAAATATGTATCGATATAATCAACCACAATACCAACTAGAAATGATTTAGTATGGGGCTAAGTAAGGGCTAGTATGGGGCTGGTTAGCCAGCCATGTGTAAAAAAGTGTAAAAAAAAAAACACTCTCCAACATTTCTTTGGCTTGAAATAACTACTTTAAATCTAGTTCACTCAGCAAAATACGCATTATTCATTTTTGACATAGTTGTCCATCTGTATTGATTAATCTTTTTTGAATCCGTCAAAATCTACCCCTGATAACCCTCGAGATATCAACATTTTTTCTGCCACATCCTGCCCAGGTTTACTCGAGATACCGAGAGATATCCAAATGCAAAAAAAAAATACAAATAGATTTATCTAAAATGTACGTGACCGTTGAAAGGTTTTTGTCATTTCTTTGAGTGCAAGAGTTTTTGCTTATGAACGGACTCGACAATAGAAACTTGTCAGTTGTTTGTTAAATATTTATTTTTTGTTGAGATACTCGTATACATACTTATTTTTTGTGACAAATAATAATAGATTACGAACTTCGACTAACTATCGAAAATAAACTTTTCAATAATGGTATTGTTTTCAAGCCGCCCGAAGGCCTCTTCGTTAAGCAGCAGTCGGTTTAACGCCTGATTGTACTAAGACTAGCAGTTTAGACCTACAATTTAACGTGCCATCCGACCCACGGTAACGCCCAGTTAAAAATGCCACTTACAAAACGACAGTCTTGTCACATGGTCAAGACACCGTCCGCATCGACCATTCGATGATCGCGTCAGATCACCTTAGCTAAATGAACTATCTATAGGCGCTACAATAATATCTTAATAACTCACTTCTAAAGCCATCATAATCATCATCAATGAAATTAATTTATTCTGCCATAACGATTTCGTTGGCGTAATGGTTACCATGCAGGACCGCTAATCAGAAGGTTCCAGGTTCGATGCCAACATTTTTGTAATGAACTAAATTTGTGGGCTGTCGGTTTGGGTGTTAAATATGTATCTATGATATGTATGTATGTATATGGAGTATATCAGTTGTGTTAGCAACCGTAATACGAACTAGAAATGGTTCAGTATGGGGTCAACCTGCCGTTAGTGAAAAAAAAATCATGTTACTAAGTCAACTATACAACACACACAACTTCCTGCACAGTGAACTCTGAAACAATGTTACTACAAACTTGTAGTTGTTGTAACCAAAAATGAGTAGAAAAAGCGAAGCGAAGCGAACTTCCTAATCCGCTCACGGCGCGGCGATAGCACGAGCTTTCAAGCTCATGTTATTGAGCGCTACTTGCGCTTACGTATACAGGGTTATATGGGGAAATTAGCTAAATAAAAAGATAGCAAAGCTTAAAATCAGGATAAAAAATCAGGACAACCTCGTTGGCGTAAAGGTTACCATGCCGGTCTGCTAATCAGAAGGTTCCGGCTTCGATTCCCGGCCCGGTCAACATCTTTGTGCTTAACTAAATTTGTTGGCTGTGGGTCTGGGTGTTAAATATGTATTTATATATAATATGTATGTATGTAGTAGTCAGCTGTGTTAGCAACCATAATACGAGCTAGAAATGGTTCAGTATGGGGCTAACCAGCCATGGGCGAATGTGTAAAAAAAAAACTGCGGTCAGAAGTGAGCCTATTCAGCATAAAATAAAAATACGCGGTCACAGTACGAACCTTGATTCTTCTTCTTCTACGTTTGATCTTATGTAGAAAAAACGGTGCAGTAATAAATTTCAGGTCTAATTTATTAGTTGTAAATGTTATATACTTTTCCTTTTTTTTACTGACGCTGTATAAAAAGCTTTAAAGCTAATATATTAAGCTTTTACCGGAGTATGACACCTTAGTACTAAAATTAGTTATGATGTTAACTAACTCTCTGAATTTGGGACTCCGCCGTAGGTTACTGTTCTACAAATGTAGATACAAATTTTCAGTTGCTTTTTCTCAGAACTCGGGTTGCAAATTTAATATCTCTACTTGATTAAAGTTATGGTGTTAAAATAAATAAAATATTAGTTACAGGCTTTTGGAAAAATTGCTATGTCAAAGAACCGTGTAAATTTCCAAAGTTTCAGTTTGCCTAATGAAAGCCTAAGTTTAGAACAAAAAAGCGCAATTATTGAAATTGAAGAAATGAAAAAAAAAACAATTCTTATGTATGTTTGCGTCAAACCTTGCGTCTACCTGCCCGAGTACCACAGCATGAGGAAAGATATATTTATCCATTAGTGAAAACAAGACATTACTCAATTATTTTACACTCAACGGGCTATTAATTGGTCTAGAATTATCTAAGTGATTTTCATTACACTGTCTGACCACGTAACACACTAGCAGGAAAGACAAATTTATCTCTCCCAAAACACCAAAAATAAAATAGTGTTTCCTGCTGTTATGCTACGTGGTCAGAGTAATAAAAACTTTCGTGATAACCATCCACACAAGCTTAGCAAAACAAAGTTTAGAGGTCGAGGCTAAAAATGGATTCTCAGAATCTGAGAGTCGACGCACATAGAGATAGTTACAGAAAAGTTTAGATATTTTGCTGATATGATATCAGACAAACATGTACTTGTTCTATTGATTTTTGAAGGTAAATAGTGTCAAGAAAAAATAAAATACGTGCAGTAAGTGTTAAGTTTTTTTTTTTTTTAAAACAGCTTAACCGCAACATGATTATAATTTTTTTTATCAAATTCAAATTGTTTATTGGGACATCAGTAAATTTGGTACAAAGATATTAATTAAAGGAAAAAATAATAATGTATACAAAAAGAGTAATATATTATTTCATATTGTATAATTCAACTTAATATATTTGTTGGTGGGTTTTATGGTTGCTAACACAACTGCTATACTAAATATACGACTACATACATAAATACTTTATATCGATACATATTGGACATCTAGACCGACATCAAACAAATATAGTTCATCACAAAGATGATGACCGTGCTAGGAATCAAACCCAGAACCCTCTGGTTGGCAATCCGGCATTGTATTCATTACCTGTGTGCGCTGACACTTTAAAGCTAAAAATAAACACATCTCGTCTAGCTAGTCCAGTGTTTGCGGAAGCACAATTTAAAAGATTTCAGTGATATTTCTACTTTAAAGTTTTATACGTTTCTTTTAGAAGTAGAAAGTTAAGAAGCTGAAGATGTCTCTGCTATGAAAATGGACGTTAAGCTTTTCTTAAAACAGAGAAAACTAAACGTAATTGAAATATGGTAACGAAAGAGCTTTTTAGTGAAAGCTTTTGAGACGTTCGTTTATATTTAAAGCTGATTTAATTTCGACTAGAACGTACCGATGATGTTATGCTTTTTGAAGTGTTAAACTATCGCAGTATACAATATCACTTTATTGAAAGACAGAAGGACAACAAAGTACTTCTATAAGGGTTTCTTTTTACCTCGTAAGGTACGTAGGCTTGAAAATAACAATTGATGTGCTTAGATAAAGTGTGGTTAATAATGATCATTTTAAATATTTTTTTTTTTATAAATTACTAGCAATATCTAGGCATCAAAATTTTCAGGAAGCCTTAAAGCTATTAATAAAACCTTGAAAAATCTAAATCTAAGCTTAAAAAAGAGTAAAAGAAGCTTCATATCTCCCAAGTAGTGAGGTTTCAATACCGCAGTTTCCAGGGCAGTGCATCAACAGATATTTTATTTAACCCTTCCACGGCTCCTTGATAAATGGACCGGCCGCGGGAGCTGAGGAAATTGATATTTCAGAGGAACATCGCGCGGTGCTACCAACTCCAGCGTGTAATGTTTATAAAAAAAAATAGTTGCCTGTAAAGTCGGTTTTACGGGCGAAGATTTTACGTGACAACGTCTGCCGCGTGCTGCGCGCGCGGCAGACCGATCATAGTTGAGTGGGAGAGAGACGCAAGGCATTCGGCGGGCCTCTCTCTCGTTCGGTGACTCATCGTAACGTTACCGGGCGTTACACTTTTTCATAAGTGACTCCCAGCCGCAACCTAATTTAAGACGTTGTCACGTCAAAAAATATCATTTGTCTATACACGAGCTAGCCCAAAAAAAAAGCCATGAGCACTTTTCGATAGGCAAGCAATTTTAGGCATATTTGTTTATAAAAAATACTTAATAAAAAATACGTCTCATCTGGTTATCAGATCGGTGAAGGACGATCTTCACGGGCTCTTAGACTATTACTTGTTATGTTGCTTAACGGGATTACATCTAGCTATTGAGTCAAATCAAATCAATTTATTACAAACTAGCATTGCGCTCTGGTTTCACACGGGCTATAAAATAATCTAATACAATATAGCCTTTGTAGCCAATGTTTCTCGTGGAAAATGTAGCTTCCCAATGGTGAAAAAAAAATTCAAATCGGTCCAGTAGTTTCGGAGCCTCTTCACGTCAAACAAACAAAAAAATCAAACCTTTTTTCTTTATAAATAAATAATATTGGTATAGATGTGGTAAGAGTACAAAGACAGGTATTCGGTCAAAGAAAAGTGCACTATATTCTGCCTACCGGCGTCCAATAATAAATTAACTATGCCAAATCTTAAAACTACTAATCTGATTCAAAAAAATCTTTTAAAAAATATTTAATAGACAATATACATATATATAACTAATGAACGTTTAGTTATAGCCGTAGGAGAAGAGGTAATTTAATTAAAAAAAAAAACAAAATGACGTTATAATACAAGTAAGACAATTTAAATTTTATAAGAAATGCGTGGGCTGATAGCTTAAATAAGTATTCTTATATATAAAAAAATATTGTTAATATTTCAAAAGCTTAAAATTCAGAAATGTTGAATCGAATTGTATTAATTGTCGACGGAACAGATTTAAGATTATTTAAAGCTTTAAGGAATAAAAAACTATGAGTTTTGTTCGGGGTTTCTAGTACATAAGACCCCTTATAGTACATAAGACCCCTTATAATTGTTGAACGTGAAGTCAGGTGTAGTCGGCCGCTGCTCGGCGCAAACTAGTACGGACAAGCTTAATGCGGTTCCATGTTTATCCCTAATGTTGACCGTTCTGATTGTGAGTGCCGACATGAGTGATACCAACTCTATTGTGTACGAGTATGTCTGCAGAGGTACTAATTAAGAGATTGAAAGAGTTTTGTAAGCAACAATGATAGATATTTTCATCAGATTTTCAACATGCAGTTGGTAACTATCCAGGCAAGCATTGGAGAATGCTCTTCGACCATGCTAAGGTATTCTCAAAATATTTCCAGAAACTTAAGCTTATGGCGGAAATTGAATTGCCGCAATATGTATGAAAGATGGCCGCACGTACAACCAACCTGGCATCACATCAAAACACTAATGACTTTTATTTCAAAGCACATCCAGTTTTTTCAATATGACAACGGTTATGAGTATTACCTTGTCTAAGCTCAACTTGTTTAAACTCAACGATAAATGAATTAACGGTTTCATTGTAGTTTCTAGTAAAACCTTCTCCAAATTTTCACTTTTTTTTTAGTATTTGGCCATTGAATTCGTACAATAAAACTACGACCTTTAAGGCTCCCAGAGGTCAAAGCGACCCCTCGCGATTACCATTTCGCATTTCCACAATTACCGTTTTTTCCGCGATTTAGCAGTAAAGTAACAATATCCCGGATCCCGGCATTGTAATCCCTACAGGAAGGAGGCTGCGTCCTAAACAACTATTAGCTTAGGGCGCCCAACAATGGACTACGGATCTACGACTACAGTAGCTCGTAGAGGTGGCTACGAAAACGATTCGTAGGCGCTACGCCGCGTAGCAACCTCCTCTACGCTAAACGTGTTATACATTATTTACTCATATTTATGTACATAGCTATCCAAAGAATTAACTAATTATCGCACAAAAATATTACAATGGCGATTGTTTGAATTTGTAAGTATAATTTGATACTCAATCTTGCTCAAACGTATCGATTTCAATGAAAATGTATTTGAATAGGACATAAATCTTGTATTAACATACAAAAAACATTTTTTATTCTAAAAAAACGTGGGCATTGCCTTTACCTTTTAGAATCTGTAAAAACATTACAAACTCAATATTCGTATTTGAGATTCAAATTTTAACATTTGATTTTATAATATCGTCATTTTCTGCGCAAATTGTTAAACAAACTTTTAAACTGAACATTTAATGAAATTGATCATTCATTCTGCCGTAAATTCCGTTTAATTTTACATAAAAAAACGTGACAACTTTCCGAGAACTCTCAACTTTTGGATCAACAATCATTCCGACAAAGTTGGGACGGTTCGTATTCTGATATCGAATGCTTTAATAACAGAACGATTATCGAAGAAATCTTTGTCATTAAACTGGAACTATCAATACATTAATAATTATATATGTATTTTTTTTTCTATATCAATATTATAAAGAGAAAAAGTTAGATTTTTTGTTTGTTTAACGCCGAAACTACTGGACCGATTAGAACAATTCTTTCACCGTTGGGAAGCTTCATTATCCTTGAGTAATAAAAGTTGTATATAACCGGGGTGATCTGCTAGTTTTATATAATATTCAATTAAATATTTTTTTAAAAGTATTGGATCATGCTGATTGAAAAGAGAATAACAGTTTTTGAGAAAAACATTACGGACCTACTCGTAACAAGTATTAAGTTCTATTGCGTATTTAGAAACTTCTATTGTTTTTTTTTGTTTGAATTAATTAAATACGCGTTCCAAAAGCCGTAAAAAAACCGTCGCAATGTAGAAGTCGAACTAGGTTTTGTTTGAATCACTTGTAAACCGTAGACATATTAAACTGTTTATGTCAAACATGGTCCTTACCTTGCCCCTGTTTAGTTCCGTTACCCGCCACTAGGTCAGTGGCGCCACTAATCGCTCGCTAAGCCCTACTTTATATTCGTGGAGAACGCGCGCCGATTGTCCGCGCCATCGGAACCAGACCAGCTGATACTACTCCAACTTATCTGATGAGGATTCCTAAAAATACTTTGCAGTTTTGGAGACGTCATATTTTTTTATTTTTTGACTCTTTAGATGTGCCGCGCCACCGGTACGGAGCTTCGGAGCGGAAAAACGGACAGCATAAGGAGCCTATTTGTTGCCACTGCTGGGACTCGAGATCTTCTCTCACTAAGATTGAGATACAGGCCACAATCCTATACGCTGGTCAGGTGCGGGTTGGTCAGACTCACATATTCGGATATTGTGTTCCTCAAACGTGTCGGTTACCTCAAGATTCCTTCAACCGTAAAGCGAGTACAAATCCATACATAACTTGAAAAATAAGTCATTGGTGTAAGACTGAGATCGAACCAGGGACCGTATGAATAAAAAGCAGATGGCCTGGCCTACTATGCCACGATCGCTTTCATTTTCAGAGTAATTGAGAAATACTAACTAATAGATTTGACTAGGGATTTTGGACTAGCTTTAGTTTTTTATCGTTTGACGTGAAAAGTTACAAACACACACACACACACAACGTATCGCATTTATAATATAAGTATGATGAAAAGAACACAGCCGTAAGTAAAGCGCCGGAGTAAGAATCTCCCGACTTGTTTATTCCTGTGTTTGTACACATTACTAAACACATTTATCAAATACATAGATCGCTGTAGGGTTGCCACATACGATACTCTTAGTAGTGGCACAGATTGTTTTTTTTTCACTTTAAAGGTTTGCTAGATAAGTAACAAGTAATAAGAGAATGTGAGAAGAAGAGAAGAAGTAGACCCGCGGGCTGGGGAGTACCTGCGACATCAAATTTCCCTTCCTATACAGAAGGGCTTGGACGTAATCTTCTGAGATTTAATTTTTTTTTTTATTGACGTTAAAAGGAAATATAAATAAATAAATACTAGGACCCATTTCACACATGGTTGGTCAACCCCATACTAAATCATTTCTAGTTTGTGTTATGATACACAACTCATATATTACATTTATACATACACAACTACATATTTTGTATAGATACATATTTAACACCCAGACCAGAACTAATTTATTTAAGCACAAAGATGTTGGCCGTGCCGGGAATCGAACCCGGAACCTTCTGACTGGCAGTCCGGCATGGTAACCATTACGCCAACGAGGTCGCCTATTATCATTCACGTTACTTAGATACAGTTGTACAATATATTGTGTTATTCAATCACAGTAATAAGAATTGTATTATGTATTGTGTTTGTATGTGTATGTATTTATTTATTTTGAGCACAATAATCATATTTTCTTTTCTTTCAACACAACCCTAGGTCGCACTAGCAGTAACCATAAGCCGTGGAGCAAATATATTTGTTGACTCGCTACATGCGCCTTAGTAAAAGTTCTTCCATAAACTGGGGGAGTCATCTGCGTCTATGGACTCTACGCATAGACATTGCCATGTGCTGATTAATATGTGTTTATATGTGTTGATGCGAGTAACAATTGACTTTACATTTACAGACTACCTTAACACGAAGAGAGGTGTACGCTCGGTTTGCGATAACAGGTTCATATTATAATGACAAGACTACGATATTAACAGATAATTTTGTATTATGATTATTCTGCTGATGCTGAAATACAGAATGTATATGAACTACATCAGTTGTGTAATAGTAGCACCCATAATACGAACTAGAAATGGTTTAGTATGGCGTTAATCAGTAGTGTAGGAAATGTGTCCTAATACTTACTTACTTACTTACTTATATGGTAGTATTATCACCATAATTTCAATCTGTTATCGTAAACTGAGCATACACTTTCCTTTGTGTTCCCTATATGTATAATGTTTTGGGTAAATTATCATTTAATTAAGATAATTTAGCAGTTGTCGCCACTATCACATAATGTGTTGGGAATTTTAATATAAAAATAATATTGGAAAATAAATAAACGAAGATAACGCAATCTTTGACAAAATCTCGTACATATGGCAGCCGGCTACTTGTTTTAGATTTAACAAGCGTTTATTAAGGATTTTTTTATACTATGATGGGTTTGCGCTTGATCATAATTCACCTGACGCTTACTACATTGTGATCTAAGGTGGAACGCGCTTACCCAGAAGAAACCGGTTCACTCTTGCCTTGAAAACAGCAAGATTAAAGTTTTTGGAGAACAGGGAATTTGGCAAGGAGTTCCACACCTTGACAATACGTACAATGAAGATGGAGGCAAAACGCTTAGTGCGCATTTAGATAAACTATGATTCCTTGTGAGTACTGTAAAACTTTAGGACTCTCTCCCTGGGTTTCTGTTTCCTGAGCAGTACCATCAGGGAATCTTCGAATCTTGAATTCATCGGTATTTTCTATTTACTCGAGTAACTTCGCAGATCACAGCATAGCTTAACACCATTTAAACTGCGGTCAAAAGCGAACCTATTTGTTATAAAAAAAAAACTTACGGTGAAAAAATAATAAAGCCACGTAAATTCATTTCTTTTATACCCTAGTTTTTAAATAACGTTTTCTGCAAAAGAAACACTTGCAATCACGCACAGAAACTAATCCAGAAGTGCAGCGAACGCAACAATGAATCAAATGCAGGAGAAGTGCGCGGAAAAAAGAAGTTGAAAAACCGCCCCTATTCCATCAGGCAGAGGGTCGCATTCGAAATAAAACAAAAAATCCAAACGATTTCGCGAATATAGTCCGATTTAACTTTTTCAATTAAGCGGATACGGGCCGCGGGTGTATTCTGACCTAGATCATCCACTCCTATACTAACTCTTGCATGAGCTGTGGTCTCACGTCTTTTACAACTTCTCAGTAATCTGTGGCATCGTCCCATAGTTACTGCTAGCTAACCTGTGCCGCTCCACAATGCGTTGTCAACTAAATGAAAACCTTTGCCTATTGTTTGGTTGTACTATGAAAGCTTTCACGTAGATTCTACAATTATTGGTGTTCGCGGCATTCAATGAACGAATATTTATATAGGACCAGCTGGATCTTTGACATTTTGTTTGGTATATTACATTTGGTTTACAATTGATTACAAGTATATACAACGCCGATCTAATGCTAAACGACCTAGACCGTGACTTCACTAATATCGTTAGGTACAATTTCTAAATAGGCACGATGAAATTATATATTTTTTTTGTATTAATATGTAATGATAATAATAAGTAATATTATAAGTAATTTGTGATATAAATTTGAAAATAAAATGGTCCTAAAAATACAAATTGAGTACGTAGCGCATCATAAATTGATCTGCTTAAATTATCAATTTAGTAATTTGTTGATGACAGTAATATCGAGTATTACAATTCAAACCGATCTCTGGTAAAGCTAAATAGTCGTGTACAAAATAATATAAGGAGGGTAGTTGTACATACCTCTACTATATTTTTAGTGAAGGCTAGTGGTAGCTGAATCAGGAATCAGACCGCATCCAATTTAAAAACATTTGGCTCTTTGTTGTCGAATCGGATTCCGGAATGAAGTTCCGAACCACAATCTGTAGAAAACTATAGAATTGTAGAAAACTGTAGAAAATGTTGAAAACCCGAAGTCCATTATCTTCGTGGGATCAGAACTCGTTCGGAACTCGGTAACGCGATAGGAGACGTGGTTTCTATTGAATGGATTTTACTTTGAGAGAAACATTTTTGTTACTATCTCTGATTCGGATCTGATGTTTTTCCTCGGTGGTAAAAACGTCGGCTGTATCAAACGGTTTTACGTAATAGGCTTCCTCATAACAAAAATAAAAAGTTTTTGAAGTAAACAAAAACACGGAAGACTACAGATAAGCCTGATTGAAAGGTTTGCAAGTTTTCTTTGCTGTAAAACATTGAAAGGAAATTTAGTATTTGCAATGCTTGTCCCATATACTTGTAACTCAGGAGTGCAATTTCAAACTCGTCTCAAGAAACTAACTTATTAAAGCGAACATGAAAGCTGCTGAAAACTGAATTACGGCCACGTCGGTAACCTTGTCCCAATTAAAGTTCCAATCAAGTGTCGAGGAGGACGGAGTGGGCACCGCGGGCCGGCGCCGGCCGCCGGGCCGGCTGCTCGCGGTGCCGGCGGCTCAAGGCGCGGCGAAGGCGCTCGCCCCGAGCCGACGCCGGCCGAAGTGCGCCCGAGCGGCCGCGATCAATACCCCACCCTGGCACCCGCGCCTCGCGTCAATTCCGGGGGCAAAAGTCACGCTTTCGGGATAGCCGTCGATTTCGGACTGTCAGGCCCCGATTGAGTACGTGTGCGCGCTTCCAGCACGTCGGTAACGAGCGCTACCTAATGCCACATTTTGAATTTCGAAGACGGTCCGAACGAGCCGCGATCGCTATTTGAATTTGAAATTAGAACCCGACTAATATTGGTATTCTTAACCGATATCTTGAATTTGAAATACGGCATGATCGCATACGAACGAATACGAAGATTAAGTTTTCTTTGTTGCAGAGTAAATATTGGGTAAAACTGAATCTTATTTCGAGTATCAAACAAACTATATTTATAGGCAACGGTACACATTAGGAATTGTGTCGATATGTTTACAATAGAGCGTGTAAACACGCCGCGAGGATGTTGTAAGGGAATTGTGAGATAAAATTGTTGGTCTTCTTAGATAAGTAGGTCACGGAAGCGATGTCAACTCGGGGACGGACAGACACTTAGACTCGCCACTTTCACCCGACGCCACTCAGCAAAAATAGTTCGCGCACACAAAAGCGAATCGTCTTTATAAATTGTCTTTTATAAATGTGACTGACTGCATTCGAATTTCAAATTCAACAAATCCATCTCACAGTTGAGACCGTTGAGTTTACGAGAGTTGGTGAAGCGGTGATGTGGTAGCTCGGGGCGGCCGGCGAGTGTGCTTTACTTATATATCGCTGGAAATCTCTAAGAATAATAGCACCCGAAGCGTAACTTATACTTTAAAGCTCACCACGGCGCGGCTCGAATCGATATCTACATATTTAGGAGGCGACTTCACGAGGAAGTGGGTCACGGTCGAGTTTCCGCGCGACCAAAAAACACAATCCGCCGCGAGGCTGGAGCATTGCGAAATTAAAATGTCGCCGTAGGCAAAACTAGGGGTTTTTTTCACAGAATAAGGATGTCATTATCTCGACACGCGAAAGACGGGACGCGAAAAAAATCAGGCTGTATTCAAACGACGAAAAAGCGGATACATTTTTCTCTCGGAAATGTATTTTTATATTGCGGAAGCCGAATTAAATGGAGCGTTGATTGAAACGGGGCTAATAATGCCGCCGTTATTTATGTAGGCTGGCATTAGGAAACCTTTGCTGTAACTAACAGAGGCTTGTTTATCTCTTTATTCACTTTTCAAAAAGTTGAACCTTTTCTCTATGTTCATTATTTTAGCTTGTTCTATATTTCTTCAAAGTTAATATTTGAATTCGGCAAAGGACCGAGGCAGATGGCAGGGCAGGAGAAAGGCTTATATACCCAGCAGTGGGATAGAACAGACTGTGGATGATGATGATGATGAATATTTGAAAAAGCCTGACACAATACTCCAGAAGATTACTTTAGTTTCAAACGGGATAAAATAAACTGTGGATGATGATGATATGACATGATGGCTTGTTTTATAATAAGTCAAACCTTTAAAAACCAGCTGACTTCACCACCCTTTAAAGTTAGTTGTAGGATGCAAAGCAACCGCCCGCCAATACCAAAAACTGTTAAAGCTTAACTAATAACGAGTTAAACTAACTTAATCCCCTATAACGCAGCCTTAAGCAGGTTATTAAACAAAGTTTCCGTATCAAGTGGTTTATGTATGTTGTGTGAAAACGCGGTAATACGCCAGTACGTAGGCTCTGTAATTAAATTGTTTATGTTTTATGTAGTAACTTAAAGTTATGGCAAGGTTCATGTCTGGTATATGGAGAAAATAATATGATGTAGGATATTCATACTTATTTGGAAACTCATGAAGGGAGGCTGTATTTATTATGAATTAAACTAATGGAAAATTAATCTGCACTAAAAACTCTTTGTCATCCAATAATATAAATACTTTTACAGGTCAAGCTATTTGTTAAATATCTGTAATCTTTTAAACAAAATTTACAAATGTTTTTCATTTTGATGAACCATATAATGGTAAACCAACACTTCGTGCCCGTAATTTTATAATGAATTTTAATACACATTTTAGATTTTCTTTAAACAATTTTACAGAAAAAATAGAAAAGTCTTTCGACTACTTAAAAACTGAGTTTCAGCTGTGTTGCGGCAAACAATGCTTAACTTGAATTCATTCAGTTCATTTAAGTTATGTGCTCAAATAATAAGTATTGTCTTTATTATTTTTAAACCCTCAAATGCAAAACTACAATACAAATTAAACTTTGCCAGGCAACATTAAACATTCAAACGCTTTTGCAAACATATAGATTTAAAAAGTAAATTCGTATAAAAACTCGCCAGACATTAAAAGGGTTACAAGTAAGTCCGCTGAACAGGGACGACCTCAATGAAATATTAATGAGCGTAATCGAAAAAAATACAAGCGTCTAATCCTAAATACATATCAATTTGGAGACAATTCTTTTTGAACGTTAATACGTTACCTTTGACCTTTTCATTTCGAAGTTTGTTAATTTGTTGACAATTATAAGGGCTATTATTATTCATTACTTAGGCGGTAGTTAGTCATAGGTAACTTAATTAGTTGGAATAAAAAAATAATCTAAAGTTTTTTCACTAGCTACTTTTTTGTCAGCAATTTTTTGTTATTTGTCTGTATGTAAAGTATTGATCACGTTCATGTCTCAATGTTGACTTAATATAGACGACCTCGTTGGCGTCATAGTTACTATGCTGGACTGCCAACCTACGGGTCTCGGGTTTGATTCCCGGCACGACCAAGCATCTTTGTGATGAACTATTTGTTTGCTGTCGGTCTGGTTGTTAAATATATATGTATCGATGTAAAGTATTTATCTATGTGTATGTAGTATATCAGTTGTGTTAGCAACCATAACACAAACTAGAAATGGTTTAGTACGGGACTGACCAGCCGTGTATGAATTGTGTCCTAGTTAATTAATTAATTTATATATATGTAGGTACGTATTTTTGGATTTACAGATTCTTCTCGAAGATTTGACTAGTATGCCATTAAGAACCACCCAGCCTCTTCGGAACAAATTACAAAAATGTTAACGTCACAATCTCTTTAAACCCTGGCATTGAATCAGGCTCCTACACTTACACTATGGCGTAAAAAATCCGCCGTGAAATCGTCCCGGGTTGAAGCCACGTAACGTAATTCTCGGAGCGCATGCATCGTAAATTTACGGCCCCTGGGAGAGCAAGTTGTGTACTTTACTGCGGTTAGCTTTTACGATCGCGCCAAGCCACGAGCGCTCAGCGAGACAACCATAAAACTGCGAACTAACCAACAATTGCTCAAACTTCGCATACTTCCTCTATTATACTGCATTTGACATTGTAATAGACTTAGAATAATTTGGATCTAAGTCCGGAAATTTCTGCATTTCCATATAAAACGATATTTTGACAGTTATGCAAATACTCGTACCTCTACTTATTATAGTTGGATTTTATTGATAGTCTGCTTTTTAGTGGTTCCCGAACGAAAGGAGCTCAATAAAACCCGGTATAAAACATTTATTAGTTTCCCAGTAAGGACGTGATCGTAAGATCTGAATATGACATGAGATCCTATTTCCTTCGTATTACATTTTATCGTATATGACATTGGTTATATAAGGTCAAAACACCTGTAAATGCCTTACTTTAGAAAATATATAATATAAAAAAGAAGATATAATTATGTATAAGGGCTGAATGCTTTAAGTGTTAGATTAATACATTAATATAGCCTGGGTGAAAGATTAAGGCTGCGGAATTGCCCCTGCCTGTCGTAAGAGACGACTGAAAGTATTCGGAGAGGGGGCCCTGACACCTGCTTCAAAGGAGTCTGGAGTGGATGGCGGCGGCATGTGACCGTTGCGGTCATTGGGGGATTGGTCAGGAATCCAGAAAGGATCACGGCGTAGTGTAAGGAGGTCGCTGTTTCCCGGAAGAACCCGAAGTCCCCCGTTAAACACAGAGGCAGATCTCTTCCTGAGTCTCTTTTTCCTGAGAAGTACAATTTGGGGGTCTTCAAATCCAGAGTAAATAGATTCCTTCTAGGCAAGCGCGTTACATCTTAGACCACAGTCAAGCTTAACATCAGGCGAGCTGCGGTCAAACGTAAGCCTATTCATCAATAAAAAAAAAACCGGGAGGTTAGTAAGTTCAAATCCCACAGTAACTTCGCTGCACCCCATTGTAGCCGGGTATTTGTTGAAGATTTCCCCCTCGTCACAAAAAAAAAATTAAAACATTATAAGTTTGAGAGATATATAAAAATAATGCTACGCAAGTCGCTGGCTCTCGTGTCCCGCACCGCCGCCGGGCCCGGCTACCGATCCCAACACCTACGCTGGCTCGCCACTATTCCTATTTTCTGATAATATCTCAATATGTTACATTTTATTTTTATTTTCTTGTTTATTGGCCGCGCCAGATTACTATTTTCAAAGTTTTATTAAAACTCCGATAAAAGTTTAGTTCGCCTGTTTCCGATAAGCCAAACGTTCTGATTATCGTTTTTATACTATAAAGAGAAGGGAAATGGATTTATATTGCCTTTCTCGTGTTTGACAAAATACAAAGTCGTGTTTTGGTTTTTTTATTGGACCATCAAAGTATGTTTATGATGTGTTAACTAAAGATTTCTGTCGTAAGACTTTACTGGAAACATAGAAGGAAAAGTATTCGGAATGCTTCGAAAACTATCATGCATACAGACTTATTGATAACGGATGCCAAACTTTAGTCATAAATATAGATAAACAACTTTGTTCTCAGAAATTCAGAGAACAGCGTAGAAATAATTCTAAAGTGAATATTGTTGCTACATACATACATTTCTAACTATACAATTCAAATGTTTTATTTAATGATCTAAGAACGGAATTGTTAGTGAAGATGTACATAAATAGCACAAACATAAGCAGCCCACTGTACGTTCCCATTGCCAGGCTTTGCTGGCCAAGTGCGGGTTGGCGAATCACATAAAATTCTCCAGATTATGCTGTCCTTAGAGCCGCACAAACAAGTGCATAAACACAAAAGCCGTCATCAAAATAACTTTATAGCACCTGTAGCTCCGTTAAGGCGATCTGATGCAATCATCGATGTTAAGCAATAGTCGATGCAGACAGTCTCTGGACGGGAGACCATGCACAAGACTGACTCTTAAAAAGTAGCATTTTCATCTGGGCGCTACCATTGGTCAGATAACATGCTAAATTGTAAGACCCGGCTGTTAGTCTTAGTACAAGCAGTCTTTTAGCCAAGACCTTCGGGCGGCTTGAAAAACTCTCAACACCACAGCTTGGCCACTTAGCTCATAAAAAGAAGAAGAAGAAGATTAATATGTTATAGTTGCTGGTAGCTTTGTATATTAAAGTGTGGCTTGCAGTGTATCGTGGATCCGTAGCTAAAGTACAGTGCGGTGCAAAGTTAAGTGGCTTTGTCCTTTCTAGTGTTAAATATTGAGTTCAGCTTTAGTGCTATCATGCATTCTGTGGCGCCGCTGCTTTGAATACATGTGCTTGCTAACTTTTTGCACTCAACTGCTTTTTTTTGCGGACCGGTTGCTTCTCTCCATGCTCTTTAAACAGGAATAAATGTGTCGATTTTATCAAGTTAAAAAAGACTAAAAGTTTAAAAAGAGATAAACCTTTTAATTTTTGGAAGAATATTTAATATTTACAATGTCTTCGGGTTTTTAGTAATACAATTTAGTTATATAAATTGAATTTGCCTACTTAAACAATTCTTCTCACATCACTTTAAATACATTTAACTAGACTCAATAATCATTAACCGAATGTATATGTATGTAAATGTGTATATCAATAAAAAATCTAGTTTAATTGCCACACATTGCACCAAATAGCATTCGATTGATTTAGTTATAAAGGCAAGAACACACTGAGAGCTGCTCAGTTATATAAGCTGTAGTTACACGCTCGACCGCGAGTCTGCTCGCTCGTGGAGACTTTGCTTTATAGAATTGCTACTGTGCTTAGAGTAACCGATGTCTCTGGGAATTGTGTTTTCATTTATAAGTGTCCAAGAGTTTGTCAAGGCAGGTTTGTGTTAGGGTTCTGTATATGGATACAGACAGGTGGAAGACTGGACAGAACGAAACTATCCTGATTCCTGTAAATGATTATAAATGAGTAAGTTTGAAGGTATATGAGAACGTTATTTTTTCAATGATTGGATTTGTAACACCCATCTCTAACGCTCTTGAATGAATATTAAGCATTTTGCTCGCTCCTGTGGTTCTTAACAAATTTACAAGATATTTTATAAGAATAATGGAATTTCTAGCTGTCTTATTTGAGGGCCAGTTGTTACCGAATTAGGCTTTACAGCCTGTGTTGTGCCATGTAGTTGCTCTCCCTGGTTTGTTAAAATTATTTCTAGCCAAAACGTTTTTTTTTTTTGTTTAAGGAATTTACCGATTCTCTCAATACGCTGCAGACCTTAACCGACTGATCTAATGTGGTGTTTAAACGCATGCGGCTCGCGAGTTAATTTTAATGTTGAGATTATTGGAACCTCTCAGAGCGGCCAGTAATGATGGGAAAGCACTTTGAACGTGTGATAGTTTAATTGACTTGGTTTTAACGGCGTACTGGTTATAGCGGCTAACTACAAACAGTTGTGAAACGTTCAAACACATCTAGTCTTCTGATATATAAAATTTCCATGTCACAATGTTAGTTACCTATACTACTCCCAGTACTAGGTACTCCTCCGAAACGGCTTGACCGATTTTTACCAAATTTTATATGCGTATTCAATAAGTCTGAGCATCGGATGCTGTCTATTTTTCGTATCCCTTAGTTATAAAGGTTGTTCACCTTCAATATATTTATATAATTATTTGATGAGTTTTTTTGTTTTTATTTTTTTTTAATGGGTCATTAAAAATACACACAACCCTGAATTTTTACTTTTTTATCACCAACCCCTATTTTTTATGGTCATTTTAAAAATTTTATCACATTTCATCCCGCTTAAAAATCGGTCAAGCCGTTTTGGAAGAGTACGGTAACTAACATTGTGACGTGGAAATTTCATATATTAGACTAGAAATAATTTATAAGGCAAAACAATGTTTCCCGGGTCAGCTAGTATTTATACAAATCAAAAGTACTCGTACAATGTGATTCGATTCTAACATATAATTCACGGTTCGCTGTAACCGCTGTTGTACTAACTTGAATAAAATTCTAAGGATTATTGTATAGGCTAATGTTTCATTGTTTTACATTGGGCAAGTTAGGGCTAAGCCATTATTAAATAACAAAATATTAGAATTAACACAATGGTTGTAATTCTTTCGCGTTTATACGGCTAAATTCATAAAGCCATATTATGTATATGATTTCCAGAAAAAAGAGTATTCAATTTCAGGTAATACTTTCATTTAAATAACATTAGGTTAGGTTAAATCTACAATTAATTTGTAAGGTTTTACTTTTTTTTTAATTTTTAATTATTATTTTTGTTTGTATTTTTTCATGAAATGTTTAATTTTAGTGTAGTCAAAATTAATGTTTTACTAGACAATATTATTAATAGAAAATAACATTTAAAATTAAATACACAATACATGGCGTATTACTACATTTTTTTTAATAAAGCACCTGTCACACAAATTATTACGTCCCTTAACAAGTGGCGCCATCTTGTTTGCCGCTAAACATTAAAAAATGCTATAAAAATTCGCCCACTCATACGTCCTAAACTTTAACGATAATGAACAACATGAATTTTAACTAGAAAAGCTATTTTCACACTTTTTGCCGTTTTCCCTTCACACGGGATAGGTTTAAATGGCCATCAGACTAGATGGGAATTTTAAACGAATTTTTTTGCTCATTTGGCTAGTTTTTAGAATGTTTACTTTAATAATGCTAAACTCGTTTTATTGTTAGACACTGACTTTAATAGAATCCACATTTTACTTTCATTTTATTTATAACATTTATAATACGAAACATGGTAAAACTTATTGAAAAAATAACGAACGGTGTATATAACAATTAAATAAAGTTATAAATTGTATGCCAATAGTTTGTAAATGTTTTATATTGTAGGTATTCGTAATTCGACGATACTCGTAATCTTAAAAAATATAAACATTAAATATAATTCAATAATGTTAAAATAATACACATGTCAAATTTATAATTAATAAATCAAACTAAACTAAGTTTTAAATTTAAGATCTCCCATATTTGTCTCAAATCGACAAACAGAAATAAAGATCATAAAAATCTTAATGAAATGAAAAAAAACTATACAATATTTAAAAATAAAAATATCTAACTTACTATTAGTAAATTACATCTAATTTAGTATCCGCGGGTAAGGTGCCTAAAATTCTGGCGGCATTTCCTCGCTGGTTCACCAAACTTAAACGTTTGCCGAGGTAAGCGACAGCTCTAATCTTGGTCATTGGTTCTGTCCACCAGCCGTTTGGAAAGATAATTGAAAAACTTACGAGTGTTGGGGCCCCAATGTCGCAAAGTTTCAACTCCTAAAGGTGAAAATATGTATACAAACGAAAATATGCACGCAAAGTCTTAATTAAACAACATGTACATGAATCCAGACACTTGTCACTCAGATAAATCTCAAGTAAGCGCGGTGTGTGTAATCTGGGCGATGCCGAGCGCTCGCCTCCATTTGTCACAGAATTAGGCAAGTCATGTTAAGTTTGTGACAGTCGGTGAGCCGCCACGCCGGCTCGTTCCGGTTATAATATACATGTACAGCCTCATTATGCTCGTCTTGTTGTCTGTCTGTCGAGTGAAGCTGCGAGGTGACGCTTCTAATTCTTTTATATCATATTTTAATCGCAAATTAGTAGCGTCTTTTTTATGTTTGTGGGACGTTCCCCAATAAAAGATTGAATTATTTTCGTTACAAAGCTTTGGCAATGGCTATTTGCACAAACAATTTAATAAAGAGACTGAATACATGGCATTGCACGTTAATGACTAGGTAAACTATGTTTACCTAATTTTTCTCAAATGTTTATTTACTAATCCAGTCAAGATTATTGAATAATTTGATGAATGTATTATTATGACTTGCCCTATATGAGGCGATGACATAATAATGATTATTATTCTATTATACTGAGACTGATCACAATTTGTATGTCTACTAATTATTTTGTATCTAGTTATTTATGCACAAATTATCTTACTTTTTTGTCAAGCAAGCATCTGATCAGAAAACAAATACAGACTAGTTAGCTAATACGAAAAATAAGCAGAAGATATAGGCTATATTAAACGTTTATAACGATGAAAAAAGTATAAACAGGACAATACTTAAAATAGTAACAGAAAATATAACACATACTAAAAGCTCTCAGAACCCAGAAAAGTATACAGAATAACATTTTTAAAAGCCAAATATTCTATAAGGCAAGTTAACATCTTGTTGTGTCCTGTTGAAGCCAGGCGATGAGAACAGCTTAAACATTTTCTCTATTAGATAAGCGATGTTCTACGCAACAATGTTTTGGAAGCGCAAGCCCCGCTCTACCTGCGGGCATAAGTCACAACAAGCTAGACACGGCGGGACAGGCGGGACATATCGCGGGACATATCGCGGGACACGGCACGCTCCCGCTAGTTATGTTTCCTGAAATTTGTACGAATTTTTAGTTCAAATATTGGCCAGTTATCGTGAAACAGTTGTCGGAATTAAAACGCAGCCGGCGGCGCCGACTGAGGTGCTTTTACGAGTATGTCCCATTTTTTGCAGGAAAATGCGAGCTCTGGTTTGTTTGGACAAATCATTCGAAATACGACGCTGTTACTATTTTTTTTCATTGTTTAAACTAAGCGATCAAGCCACTTGAAGGCTTTTGACTTGTGCTAAGACTAACAGCCGATATCTAGATTTTAACGTGTAACGATAACACCCAGAAGATAATGTCACTTTTAAATACAGTCTTGGGCATGGTCATCCATCCAGCCTCAACGGAAGACCAGCGTTGGTTGCTCTCCAGCAACCAGCATTATGCTGAGTTGAGGCTGTGTTGTGACTAATTAAAGTTATTTGTTTATTTTAAATATTATATCTTGTCTTGTGTTAATTTGTCATCTATACTATAAGACTCTTTGTCCTGACCTATTCATTCATTCATTCATCTATAGACAACGCAGAGCCCAAACGGCTGGTCCTAGGGTTATGAAATTTGGAGGGTGTATTTGTTGTAGTATGTAGACGCGTACTAAGAACGGATTTTTGGAAATTCCACCCCTAAGGGGGTGAAAGGGGGTAAAACAGTTTGTATGAAACTTCTTTGTTTTTGAACTTATAGCAATGAAATTTGGAATATGTGTAGTTTATGTAAAATTAAAAATAATGGTATCAAGTTTTTTTGCCAGGGGTGAACTAAGGGTTTGTAATAGGGGGTGAAAGTTTGTATGGAAAATTCTTTATTTATCAAGTTAAAGTCTTGAAAGTTGTTACAGTAGTAGTTTATTAAATGGTCAAATTAAAAATTAAAAAACTTTTGCCAGGGGTGCATTAAGGGGGATGCCATGGGGGTTTAAAGTTAAAAATGAAAGTTTTGTGTTTTTGAACTTAGAGGTGTACAATTTGGAGTGTGTATATATTTTAGTACTTAAACGTGTACTATATAACAATAGATTTTTGGAAATTCTACCCTTAAGGGGGTGAAAGAGGGTAAAATAGTTTGTATGAAACTTCTTTGTTTTTGAACTTACAGCAATGAAATTTGGAGTGTGTATAGTTTATGTAAAATTAAAAATAATAGTATCAAGTTTTTTTGCTAGGGATGAACTAAGGGTTTGTAATGGGGGTGAAAGTTTGTATGGAAAATTCTTTATTTATCAAGTTAAAGTCTTGAAAGTTGTTACGGTAGTATATTATTTAATGGTTAAATTGAAATTATATTTTTTTGCCAGGGGTGCATTAAGGGGGATACCATTGGGGTTGAAAGTTAAAAATGAAAGTTTTGTGTTTTTGAACTTAGAAGTGTAAAATTTGGAGTGTGTATATATTTTAGTACTTTAAAGTCTACTAAGAATAGAATTTTGGGAATTCTACCCTTAATGGGGTGAAAGGAGGCAAATCAGTTTGTATGAAACTTCTATGTTTTTGAACTTCTTGGCATTGGTATTTGGAATATGTATAGTTTATGTAAAATTAAAAATAATGGTATCAAGTTTTTTGCCAGGAATGAACTAAGGGTTTGTAGGGGGGAGGGGGGAGGGCGAAAGTTTGTTTGGAAAATTCTTTATTTATCAAGTCTTGAAAGTTGTTATGGTTGTAGCTTATATGGTGGTTAAAATAAATTTGTTATAATATTTGCCAGGATTGCATTAAGGTATGCCATTAGGGTTTAAAGTTCAAAGGGAAAGTTTTGTGCTTTGAAATTTAATACTTCTGAATTGGAATTTAAGTATGTGTTCCACTTGGTGGTATGGTTCGCGTATTCTAATTATTTAAATTAAAAAAATGGCTTGGAGAACACGATCTAATCTTTCGCATCATCACCAAAGTAGCTAAAAACAGAAGTTAAGTAGATCTCAGGAATCAAATGCGGAAAGACAGATGCGACTCATTTTGTTATCGTAGCAGTGTAATGTTCATAAAAAATTGGCACGGGAATAGGATACAATAGAATTTTCCACAGGTTACGCGAAAAGCGACTTACACGCGGGCGGAGCCGCGGGCAACCTCTAGTAATAAATAATTTTCTTTCTTTCTTTCAAAGACAGTCTAAAGACAACCATCAAATTATAGCTTGTGTGTTTAACAGCCAAGACCTACAATTTAACGTCTCATCCGATCTACGACAAAAATACAGTTTTTAAACGAAAATCTTGTGTATGGTCAATTGGTCACCCATCCAAAGACTGTCCACATCGACCACTGCTTTACTCCGATGATCGCACCAGGTCACCTTAGTTAACCCTGCTACAGGCGCTATAATTATTCAACACTAGCTGTTGCCCGCTGCTCTGCTCGCGTGTAGGTCGTTTTTTTTTGCGAATCGAATGTTCCCTGTTTTTTGTTTGTTACAAACCTCTCGGAGCCCGAGACCTTTCCAACGAATGCAAAACCGTGGAAATCGGTTCGTGCGTTCTGGAGTTAAAAATCAAACTTATTTTTATATTATAGATAGGTATTATACAATCAAACATTTGACTACTCAGCTTTTAACAAATTTACAGGCTAAATGTTTTTAAAACGTTTCATAAAAGTTAAAATGATATATTATCATTACAGAATAATAATCTGTATAAACGAGGCATAATAAGTTCGCACGCTAATTCCCTGTTTGAACACTATATTAATTATGTTCACTAATTTAGAGTAATTGACGTAATGGTACTAATGTGGTTTTAAATAAAGGTCATTTTAATAGTGACATGCAAACAGCTTTTATGACCATTTCATTTTTATATTTCATCAGCATAAATATATAGCATTTCTGTGGATTGTTTATCCCAGAGGTCAGCTACAAAATTATTTCCAAAAGAAATATGCCACTAGTGTTTGTTTATTAAGATTATATTTAGAGGTTTTGTGTTACATCATAAAAGAAAAACTGATTTTACGTTGTGTTACCTTTTCTTTTAGAAAACATTTAAGGTCATAGAAGGAAGTCACAGTTAAGGCAGATAATAAAAACGATTAGTGTCAACTCCGACTTAAATAAGATGAAAAAATACCTTTTCATAATAATAATAATAATTCATTAATTTGACACATATATATGTACATCATTCATGTTCATATTAAACTCAATACAAGTAAGCTAACTAAGGCGATCTGACGCGATCATCTAAGCTAAGCAACGGTCGATGCGGACAGTTTTCGGATGGGCGACCATGCTCAAGACTGTCGTTTTTCAAGTGGCATTTTCATCTGGGCACTACCGTGGGTCGGATGACACGTTAAATTGTAGGTCCCGGCTGTTAATCTACAAGTCGTTAAGCCAAGTTTGGTGGCTTCAAAACTCTCGACACCAAACTTTGGCCATACGAAGAAGAAGAATACAAGTAAGTCTAAAGACATTGTAATTGACAGTCACTTGTCTACAATAGTACTTCATCACTATCTCGTCAGTTTCATTTCGCGCCACTTTCCCCGATATCGGATAAATTAATTAGTCGGCCGTAAATCTGGCCGATAGATGTATTCCTAAGCCTCGCTCTACAATACTGGTGATGTAACCGCGGGCCGCGGGCTCGGCGGGAGTGATCAATGGGTAGCAGCGGCGGCTCCGATCGCGACAAAGGGTACACGGTGATTGATGGACACCATTTGCGTCACTTTAGCTGCGAATAGATTTAAAGTGGGAGATCCTTTTGCTTTGTCTTGTTGTGGGGGAAACCTACTTCGCGGCGCGGATTTAATCAGATCGTAGAGAAGATATTCGAATATCAATAGATCGATATCGATAGATCACTGTAAGTGATAAGGCCGCCACTTGTAACACTACTTATAAGTTGATTATTTATTTTTCTCTCTGTTTTGTATATTTGTGTTGCAATAAAGAGTAAATCTATATATCTACCAATACTGTATAATTATACAGTGTAGTGTGTGGTCAGATTTTTTTTAAATACTGTACTATATTTATTAATAACAGTAAAAAAGGGGTCAATTACCACTAAATGTATTATATTGGAGAATCTTGGGCAGTTACAATTTTATTTAAAACAAGATGCTCCCTGCGGCGTTACCCGCGTTAATCCGGGGAAAAAAGAAGATAAAAAGTAGCCAATGTGTTAATAAAAATAGGTAGGTTTAAACTATCTTTAGACCAAATTTCATCAAAATCAGTTCAGTCGTTTGAGCGTGAAGAATTAACAAACATACACACACAAAAAACTTTCACATTTATTACATTAGTAGGGTTAGGCGGGCTGTCAGCTTGTTTATTACCCACGCCAAGAGTAAATAGTTTCAGAACTAATTCATTGTAGCTACTCAACCACACCCAAACAAGAAAACAAAATACTCAGAACCTTTTATTTCTATTAATTATTTATTTCTATAGAAAAACATAGTTCAGGACTGTTATATAACAATTTCAACATGAAACATCATGTATAAACATTGTTAGCAAAGTCTCTCAAAAGTATTACGAGTAAGTCTTATGTGTTAAACGTATTCTAAAGTTTTAACAAAACTCAACTCACACGCCTTCTCACCTCTCCGAGTCTTATGAAAAGAGAATTATGTAAAAACGAGTAAATGAATCTCGCGACGATCCTTATTTGTCTTACCTCGAGTTATGCAAAGATTGAAAGCCGAGCCTTAAGGAGAAGTGGTCGAATATGATCACCAATTCAGTTGACAGATACAAATGCGCGCGCTCCTTAAAGCTCGTACCTTTGTCGCAATGCGAAAGCTGATGGGTTAATAGCATGTTTCAAGGGACGCGTGTAAAAGTGACTTAAGTGCTGCGTCACGTTTTGTTTGCACAATTCTTACAAACAAGTTGTTATGCAAGTAGATATACATCTTACTGTAGACAGATCGAGAAATAAAAAGTCAGATAAGGAAAAGGATAGTTTGTGTTCATTTAATAATCGGACAATTACGAATAGTACTGAAACGGATGCCGGACTGCTAATCAGAAGGTTCCGGGTTCGATTCCCGGCCCGGTCAACATCTTTGTGCTTAACTAAATTTGTTGGTTGGTCTGGGTGTTAAATATGTATTTATATATAATATGTATGTATATGTAGTATATCAGTTGTGTTAGCAACCATAATACGAACTAGAAATGGTTCAGTGTGGGGCTAACCAACCGTGTGTGAAATGTGTCAAAAAAAAGGGTGACAAAAATGAGAAAATGCAGGTTGAAGCCCCTTTTAAATATTAAGTATATTCTTTTATTAGAATTTGTTGCGATAGAAGCAACAGAAATACGTAATCTATAAAATATCAACGCTAGCTATCACAGACGACACCTAGACGAACTGAGACATTTATGTTCGTTAACGAATATAGAACAGTAATAGCGTAAGAAATATCTAGTACTTAATCTTAATCTCAGGATACTAAGTGAAGGACACTAACGAGCTAACACTCGTATATTATATACCTAAACAACCCTCCATTAACACAACCTTAATGTACGTAACATTTGCCGAACCTCAGAATGCTTATACCTTCAGTAGACGTTAGGCTATAGAAGTAAAAACCGAAACGAAGCTATTTGGCTTATCTTCTTAGGCCAAATTTCTTGAACATTACTAGACTTACCTAGTTTACTGGAGTCCATGAAAAATAGATTTTCCCCAAGCTAAATGGCGCGGAAAGTCTAGTAAATGTACGTCGGAGAGTATTAGCAATATATACAGTCATGAAAAGTTACAGCTTATGATCTTGTAAAGCTACTTACGGTTAGGCCTAGCTTAGTTAGTGTGAAAACGGCAGTATTTTTTTCTCTGCTAGCTGCTCAGCAAACATTATTATTACATTTGACGACCTCGTTGGCGTAAAGGTTACCATGCCGGACTGCTAATCAGAAGGTTCCGGGTTCGATTCCCGGCCCGGTCAACGTCTTTGTGCTTAACAAAATTTGTTGGCTGTGGGTCTGGGTGTTAAATATGTATTTATATATAAAATGTATGTATGTATGTATATGTAGTATATCAGCTGTGTTAGCAACCATAATACGAACTAGAAATGGTTCAGTATGGGGCTAACCAGCCGTGTGTGAATGTGTCCTAATATATAATATATACTGTTTTAAGAAATTCAATCAACTTATGTTACGAACTGACTTGGTTTAATTACAAATAAAAAAGGGACCATACCCGCGGACACTGACTTAGATTTAATCTACTATTTGTAAGGTTTTTTTTATTGTGTGTATTTTTTTTTCATGTGATTCGCTCATTATTCTTTAATATTCACTTATATAATAATTTTAATATCTTATTAAAAAAAATTAATAAATAACTAAGCCATATAATAAAATCCAAATAAATAAAAAATCACCATCATCCACCATCATTGATTAAGTTATATTTATGCATTTTGAACAACTCACACACTATTAACAGAAAATAAAGCCTAAACAACAACAATATCCTGATGAAAATCAGGATAACGTGCTTATAAGCTATATTATTGCTAGCTTTCATTAAAATCCGATAGCTTTTGCGTGAAAGAAGAACAAACGTCTATGCATACGAACTTTCGCGTAAATAGTTTTAGTAGGATACAATATAAGATTAATTTAAAAATTCAGTGTCAACCTTTTGTAGCTCTACATAATGTTATGAAGCTAATAGCCTAAGATCCCACTGCAGGATAGGTGTGCTCATCGACTATTTGTTTAAAACCAAATTTTTATGTTTATTTATAGTTAAGAGAATATATATTTACTGGGGTGCCTATCAAAATTTGGCCGCTATTATTTTTTTTTTAATTATTTTTAATTTATTTTTGGTAAAAAATTTCGTTTATTTATTATTTAAATAAAATAACGTCTACATCACAGCAATTAATATGAAGATTCGAAAAAATCACGGTTGCCGTTGCTCACCTGGCCGCACTTCTTTGCAGCCTGGTGTAAACAGGTATGATTTCGATAAATTTATACGTTCATAACCTATTTTTATGAATTATATGTCAAATTAAAGCTAATTTTTTTCTATTAATTATCATATAAAGTTGCTTAATTAAATCTGGCCGCAAATAATGGTTGCTGGCTGTTAAAGATAATAAATATTTAAGGTAGAGTGAAAGAGAGTTAGCGCGTAACATCATTTGTCAGACGAGGACAGCGATTGCCGACTGTGCGACGCTTTTAAGCCATTGCGCATGCGTCGAATGCTCAGAATACAGAAAGAACCAGAAACCGTGAGCGCACCTAATACTGAAGCTACTAAAACTACTCTTAAATAGAGTAGTTTGACGCGCGACCGATCCGATCCGATGGGATCACATTTCACGTGTAGGTAAGTATCGTATTTAAGTATCAACTTTTTTAATTATTGAATAAATTTCTCAGTTTTAAAATTGTCATAGATAATGAGGCATCCATCTTGTTAGTGTTGCCAGTATAAGAGTTTTGATTTACCCTACTTTTTATTACCTCTTGAGGGCTTTTATTCATTGTAGAATATTAATAATTAATTTAATAAAAATTAAACGACTTGAAAAAAGAAAGTATAACTCATCAGTGCAGCCCGTGTGTACATAACCAATAGTCCTATTAAATAGTATGTTTATATCTATGAAAAATACCTAGACATAATATTTCATCATTTATCTAAATTTAAATTTTTGTTAATAAGTTCAAATTCTAAGAGACAATATTATATAAAGCTTACCCAGCAAAAAGGAAATTAAATGTATTTTTTTCTAAAGCGTCTTTTATTCAATAAATCTATCAATTTATTGAGACAATTAGGTTGGTACATAATAATAATATAGATTAGGACAATTTTTATTCTATTATTATCTCACCTCCTGGACTCCCAAATTTTACGCTAAAAACGGACACATAATGCCTGAGCTAGCAACATTACGCGGGTGGGAAATGACGCGGGCGGGGGGCAGTGTTTTGTTTTACGCGGCTTCTGGTTCTTCGAGTTCGTAATAAACAATGTTTTATATTTACATTGTTATTTTATTTGTGCATCTAAAAAATATTATATTAATTAACGTAAAATAGAATTGATAAAGATGAAGTCGTGTTTTTTGTGTAACGAAAAAAGCAATGACTTGATTTTAATAATATATCATTCCAAAAGTGCTTGCTAATGTTAAATAAATAAATAAATAAATATTAGGACACATTCACACACGGCTGGTTAGCCCCATACTGAACCATTTCTAGCTCGTATTATGGTTGCTAACACAACAGATATACTACATATACATATATATTATGTATAAATACATATTTAACACCCAGACCCACAGCCAACAAATTTAGTTAAGCACAAAGATGTTGACCGGGCCGGGAATCGAACCCGGAACCTTCTGATTAGCGGACCGGCATGGTAACCTTTACGCCAACGAGGTCGTCATCATCGTCGTCGTGTTATTGTTTCGTCGTAAAAAAAAATGTAAATATCATGACCTTTTATTTACAATTGACTCTACTAATGATTTTGGATATCATTCAGAGTTTAATTTTTTGTTGCAATTTATAAATTTATCATTTTGAAAAAATTACATATTTTTTGGAGTATTTATTATAAGTCGTCTCTATTTTTCCCCGGTGGTTGAGAACACTAACGTTCGACGCAAGCGCAACGGCTTAAAAGCGTCGCACAGTCTGCAATCGCTGTCCTCGTCTGACAAATGTTATGCGCTAACTCTCTTTCACTCTACCTTAAATATTTATTATCTTTAACAGCCAGCAACCCTTATTTGCGGCCAGATTTAATTAAGCAACTTTATATGATAATTAATAGAAAAAAAATAGCTTTAATTTGACATATAATTCATAAAAATAGGTTATGAACGTATAAATTTATCGAAATCATACCTGTTTACACCAGGCTGCAAAGAAATGCGGCCAGGTGAACAACGGCAACCGTGATTTTTTCGAATTTTCATATTAATTGCTGTGATGTAGACGTTATTTTATTTAAATAATAAATAAACGAAATTTTTTACCAAAAATAAATTAAAAATAATTAAAAAAAAAATAATAGCGGCCAAATTTTGATAGGCACCCTAGTAAATATATATTCTCTTAACTATAAATAAACATAAAAATTTGGTTTAAAACAAATAGTCGATGAGCACACCTATCCTGCAGTGGGATCTCGTACTATAAACTGTGAACTTTGGTAAACGGTTTGTTTGGGTGCTCCAATTAGTGACGCAGTGCGCAACTAGATGGCGCCACGGGTATCGAATGCAATGTTCATGCAACGGAACTTGGATGCTAGTCGACAGAGACGATAAGAAACAGCTAAAATACTATCATCTGCGAGTAAAATTAACATCCTTCAATTGTTTTAACAAACAACACTATTTATAAACTAAAATTTATTATTTCATATCATTGTTGTTGCGGAAGGCATTAGTTCAATAAACTACTTATTTCTATTGTTAATGTTATCAACTACGATTACTATAATATTGTAACAATTACTATTAGCTCGTACTAATTGAGTTACGAATCCAATATGCAGAAGGAAGTTCTCGTCCTAAACATACCTAAAGTTAGTGATCCCGATGCAGCGCGCGCGTGACCAATGCCCCCATTCATTTTATAATGCTCTTTTTTGTTCCCTCAACCCAATTCCATTCTTATAGCCGAGTATAATCGTCAAAGAAGCCGTTTGGCTCAAACTAAAGATGTTATTTCTCGAGAAGGAAAAAAGTTTACAGCTACTTCATCGTTGATGCGTTATTATTATGATGCGTTTTTGTGGGAATTGAATTGCTATAGATAGTTTTTATGTTGCGGTGTAAGTGATTTTTTTATTCAAACTGACTTTGTGAAGATGAGTGAAAACAATCTTTACGAAATGTTTTTAGAATGTATACTTATCAAATATACGATTGTATCTAAAAGTGTTACTTAAATTAATATTCATGTATTTTTTTTAATTTTTAATTTGGATAGCTCGATGCATCACCATCATTAGATAAGAAATCAAAATAAGATTAAAACTGACGTAACACTTAAAGATCTCCGCCCACGCTTACTATTACAATGGATTTAATCCTTTCACAAATCATCGATTATAATTTTATTATAAACCAATCGAGATATTTTAAGGCGCTTAGCTGAAGAATGCACCACAAACTGTCTCTCTATCAATCAAGTTAAAGCTCCGATATTATGGTAATACTTATAGACGTTATAGTCTAATAAGATAAAGTCGAAATCATAAACAGAACAAAACGACAACGTTTTTTTTAATGTTCGTATTTACAACTTAATGTAAAACGCAAGTCAAAAACGAAGTTTAATTCAAAGCAATTTCTCAATAGTACCTAGTAATAAATATCTCTTAAAATGACAAACAGCCGAGATTAAAGGATATCGCAATTTGGAATGCCTACGCAGTGCATTGCTACACACGTGACGTCACTGTTATAACGACTACCCGGGCTCTCCCATTTCCTGCAGATAATAAAGAAATAGACTATGATAATATATTCACTGAGACTATTGTACCGGAAAATTGAAAAATACTTGTTTGGTAATATTGCATTCATATATTCATGGGAGCACATGTTTGCGTGGATTCTATTATGTCGTCAGGATGTGTGAGATGTGGGTAAACATGTACCTACAAATAAACACGACTATGAAATTGGTACAGGATGATCGTTCAACTTTGTGCCGGAGACGGCTGAGAGGTCAACATTACTGAGAGATATATACAGGTTGTCATGACGCCTACATCCACTCGGAAAAGAGCAAGTTCAATAAAAAGGAGAATAGGTATTTATTTTATTTTCGTTTTACTTATAAATAATGCTTTAGATATCATGTCGGTCACATTCATTTTATAGATTACTAGCTGACCCGGACTGACTGAATTATTTCCAAATATACAGTAGCCGATTCTCAGACCTACTGAATACGCATATAAAATTTGGAAAAAATCGGTCAAGCCGTTTCGGAGGAGTACGGTAACAAACACTGTGACACGGAAATTTTATATGTAAGATTATTTATTGAATCTCTTAGAGAGTAGGTTTAGAGTCGTCACCTAAACGTTTGTTTTATGAAGAATTTAAATAGAGTTTTGTAATTTTGGATGATTGGATTTTTCTCTTACTTATACCTACATATATTTAATTTTACCTATTGTACATCACTCCCGTACCCGATGTTGATGCTGTTATTAATATCATCAGTGATTGATGGCCAACCTAATTTGATCTCGACATGTGGTGCCGCGCGCTAACTAACTTTCGCTAATAGCTCGCGACTTGCAGCACTAATGACATAATTATTGGCTGCTGTTTCTTCTGTCTTATCTAATTCAGTTAAGTACAAGTGTCTCGGTTTAAAAAAACTGTTAGTAATGATTTGGTGCTTATCTGAATGGACGTAAGCTACAAATTCATAATCAAAGTGTACAATCGATACTGCTATTTTATTAAACGTAACAAAATGTATACTGCCTATTAACTCACAAACAAGTCAAGTATGTAATAATGTCGTGTGACAGCGACGTATATAATTATTATCAGTCATTAGCGTCACATCGTCAATACAATACTTAATTAGCAGTGATCCAATTATCCATGGCTTTTCGTTACATAATTTGAAGGCATCGATGATGAAAATACATGGCGGAAACATGAATCGTTTAGGAGATTTGCTCACACAATAACGTATTTGGTATCAGCGTTCTCGTTCTAATCTAAAATTTCATTTTACAATAATACTGTACAGGAAAAGTTACGAATTAAATTAAGATATTCACAAGTCAATCGTTTATATACCTCAATTAAAAGCATACGTACTCATATATCTCAATTGAAAATCCATGTCGAAACATTAGATACATTTTTGGAACATCAATCCCGATAAGAGAAAAATAAAAACTGTCTATATTTTTGGAGAACTTTGTATATAATTTTATATCAGAATATCGCAGCGCTATAAAACGAACAAAAAGTGCGTAGCCACTCGCAGTCTTTTAAAACCAATTTGTCCAAATTTTACGATCGCGGTTAACGCATCAAACAATGAGGCGAAGTATTGCGCTCTTTATACCATTTTAAGTTTTATCGTTTACCTAACGATAACTCTTTTATAGACCACCATAAAAGTATCGAGCCCTTTTCGATTCCGTGCGCATCGAAACCTGAGAGCCCTTAATTATAAGTTATATTCAGTAATGTCAGGGTCTGTAATTACAATTTGGAAGAATAGTTCGGGCACATGTAATACTGTAGGCAATTAGGGTGTTTTTGTTCCTGATGACATTGTGTTTTCTGGGAAGTTTGTTGTTTGTTCAGGCCACGTGGGAGTTCCGTTTGTTGTCTCTCTTGCGCCGTTTGGATGCATGTGTCGACCTCGGGTTAAATTAACCGGAAACTTGGGGGAAATAGTTAAGATTCAGTGCAGGTCTGCTGCAGTCACACACAAAGTTAAACATGCGCCGTTTGTAACATGTGTCGTTTAAAATAACTGTGACGGCGGAATAGAAACTGTCGCTGCGGATAGAATTTTAAACTTATTAGTTAAACTACGTATTTAGTTCGTGAATGCTGATTAGCTCGTGCGGGTCGAGGCGGCCGGGGATTCGGGACGCTCCTATTTATTTTTCTAACTAAAGCTAACAAGCGCGTACAGCGTGATCACATTAACGTCCGTATGAATAAATGCATCATAGTAGGACACAACAACAGTTTCAGAATATAAACGCAAGCGCAGGGAACCGGCCGGCTCGATGAATAAAATATCGTATCTTAATGCAAACAGAAAACGAGTTTGTATCGCCGGTAGCGGACAATGTGATCGATAAACTTATCCAATTTAAAAACAGGATAGGATAACACAACAATAGGTGGATGATGGTGCAGTTCTGTCGCTCGAACAATACCTGGCTGGAGTGACGGCGCGCGTGAACACTACACATGTAGAGTAGTGTGTCGCGGTAGAGATGTAAATTACGTAAAAACTCAATACAGGCGGGTGGGTTCCATCTTTTGATAGTATAATGTGGAGGTTCGTGCCTCGGCTGGGGCCGGCGGGATCGCGCGGGTGGTCCTACGCGGTGGACTATTTAAATATTTTTTTTATATTTTATTATTTGCCATCGCTATACGGTGATTTATGTTTGTTTAACACGAAGGTGTTGGGACAACATGGGTGTGATTTGTTGGCTCTTTATTGGCTCTCCGTTTCAATTGACCACAAAATATTACTTCATTCCATTTCAACTCGTAAATTATTCAGTTTACGTGTTTTGAATAAAAGTTTGTTAGTAGTTTATAAATTTGAAAGCGTTTGTTTACATCTGTCGTTAGTTGATTGAGGAAACGGTTTTGTTTGTTGGTTCATTAGCAACAAATTATCGCTGATACAATTCTATTATGAACTTTATATCAAATTAAATTCCTTAGATCTCAGTGCAAGATGCGTTGAAATACGTAGTTTTATGACCACCTAACAAGTAGATCATTTCTGTTTTTCTATATTAAATAATCAAATATCATTTGGTTCGTAACGTTGCATTGCTCGTCGTAAATCCATATTTTATCCATTCAAAACCTAGCAATTGTATGTAACACGAACTCAAATCGAAGCCCATTATCGTATGGAATGGCCTTCAACCCGATTGTCGTCTCCTAGTTAGTCCTCGTTAACTGCACTTATCTGAACCAAATAAAATAAAGTTGTTGTTGACTCATCGAGACCATTAGTCGCTTTATCTCAAACTCGTACAGACGAATACTGTTATACAGAAGTAATAAGAACGTCTTTATTTAAAAAAAAGGAAGCATAGTAGTTTTAATTTCTTCTAGAATTCAATTAGAATTTAATTTTCAATCTTAAATTTCCTAAAGCAAAATATTAAGAGACCATTAGTCGTTTTATCTTAAACTCGTACAGACAAATACTGTTATACAGAAGTTATAGGAACGTCTTTATTTAAAAAAGGAGGCAAAGTAGTTTTAATATCTACTTACTAGAATTAAATTAAAATTTAATTTTCAATCTTAAATTCCCTAAAGCAAAATATTTCAAATAATTTTAAAACTCTTTTTGAACTTAAACAGAATTTGTCTAAATCTCTAAAGTAGTCACATTCAAAACAACTTCAATATACTCGTAATCATGATAACATAAAACTGCAGCTTTGATTTCTAAGTTTCTTGACATAACATGTAGGCAATTACTTCGACCAAACGCCTATACACATCGTCCGATAGATTTCTAACAATCTTGAGTACATGTGTAATGGTCTCATCTCTCTCGTTTCCAACATTGTCAAGTTAGTCGGGTTCACTGACTCTGTTTATTGTCGGATTGCGGATCGTATTAGAAACGATACACTTTTCACCGTCAATGTGTGTATTTCGATGTTTACGATTTGTTAGTTTAGCTTTTACGATTCCCGAGATATTTATGTTCTTTGATGTTGTATTGTCGATATTTTTTACGGTTAGTTCTCGACTGTAGTGGTATTAGATTTCTTCGTTTTATTTCCGAGCAATTTTATGCCTCTCTTAGAGTTAAGACATATATTTCTAAGTCATCGTTATATCTGACAGGAAAAACTTTACTATAATTTAATGTATTTGCTACACTAACTAGACTTGCTGTTTGTTAATAATGCGTAACTGAACTTATAGTGTATAGTTCATTCAATATTGTATAAACTATACACTGTAACGCAAGAGGTATTAACTCCCGAAAATAAATAAACATTTCCGCACCGCAGTGCTACTGAAAATATTGCAACGGCCGAGGTTCGGGCCATTAAACGTGACGCAGCCTCCGACCACAACAACCGCGGTAATGTTGGTCCACCGTAACACCTAAATCCGTAAACACTTACGTTGATCAAAGAAGCAGCGATCCAGACCATTCATAACGTTGCGAACAACCTCATAGTGCACTACAACACACTAATCCGCCGGGGTCACAGCTCACAAGCGACGTTACACTCAAAACAAATCACAGCGTTTGGGTTCACACTACGGGTAACACACAACGTCAGGGCGGCTACTGGAGCGAGCGGTATGGGATTCGGAGAGGTGTTGCCGATGCGGCGGCCGGCATGCGACTGGAGTGCGCGCGGCGACAGCGGAGAGGGGAGGCGCGGAGGGTGGCCGAGGGAGGGGGTGCGTGCGGTCGGAATTCGCTTCCCACGTGCTGCGACGTTCCTCTCTTTCTTGCAGGACGGGTTAGCTTTTTGAAAGCGCCAAAGCACGGTCCGGCCACGCATCGATATGCCGAGGGCGACGTTTAGCTGTAACCTTGTTTATATGCAATGCAGCTAATAATATCGCGCGAAGAGCGCGCGCGGCTCTTGTTGTTTTATATTCGCTAAGTAGCGTAGTGAAGTGCGTTTAGTGCTCCGTGTTGTTCCAACGTTTCCGATACATTTGTACGTTTCACTGTTTCCTGTCTCTGTGACTTGTCCATTTAATTCTGTATAGAGCTCGAGGATAATAAAGAAAGCCACATTTAAGGTTTCCAACGCGATATTAAGCGAAAGTTTTACTTACTTGAAACATTTTGTTTTTGAAGATGAATGGAATAAATGATAATGTCATTTTTCACTTGAGACCAGCTTAAACAATGTAATCAAAAAACCATTACTTATTCTCTTAAAATGATGAATGCATGAATATTCACTAAAATTCAATAGTTTGAGTTTATGGTCCAATAAAGGTTCAAATTACTTACATTTTGTCTGGCTTTCAAAGGTCATAGACACTCTGTATAGACCCGATTGCTTTTGTACTTTAAGAGTCATAAAAAACTCGATCAGAAAGTACTTTAGCTCCCTGGAATGCTAACTTTATCAACTTATAAGTATTTGAAAGGATGGGTAACGTCTTTTTAAGGTCTATTTAGATGATAATATAGTCTGCAGAAATATATTTCGTTTTATTGAAAATATTTTCGTACTTAGTGAGAATGGTCTAAAGTAGATATAATATAATTTACTTTCATGGTTAGAAGAAGATTTAGAATTCATGGTTAGATTAAAGACGCCTACGTATTTAAAATTCATGCATATTTTTTCTCACTGAACTAGATTTCTAGAACTAGTAGCAACATTTAATTTGGTAGCGCTCTAGCTTCTTCTTCTTTTGTTTCAACATCGATTCCTTGTTCCTACTTCAGATGTGATACATATTATTTAGTATTAACATCTCACAGACATTGACTGTGGCCCACATTGAACATTACGGGCGCTCGAGCCAGATTTACAAGGAAGCGTACAGATAGCAGAAAAACAAAAAGTTAATGTATTTCTCGGAGCCGTTTCGGCGGTCGCCCCACATCGCGCCTTATCGCTTCTCACTCGTCACCAGATTTTAAACTCGCTTCTTTTACTTTTCGAGTCTTTTTTGAGTCATCTTTTTTAGTTTCTCTCTTATTGGCCCCGTGATGAGGGCGAGTGGTGACGGCTCCAATGAGAGGAAGGGTTAACTGTCCTTCCGACAGTTTCCTTGTTTGTTATTGTTGTTTATCGACTGTTTGTTATTTGTAATTGCGGAGGGTGCTAGGGTGATTACATTTAAACGTTTTAAAAACATTTCTAGCATTTTTTTGTTTAGCTCAGCTGGATGTTATGACGCTCCAATAAAAAAAAATGCATAAAAAAAGGTGCTTCCTAGCTGTTAATGATTAGATCATTCCTTTGTAATGCTTCTAAGCATATAGGTATAAAAAGGCCGTGCAAATGTTTCCGAAGAATAGAATAGAATAGAATAGAATAGAATATCCTTTATTCGTCTTAACGTATATACGTATACCTACTAAAAATTAAGGCTTATTAATGACAAAGATATGTTGTATCATTTTAAATACACAAAAAATACTTACATACATTGTGAATAGTTCACATTTGATACAGGGATGAATGATAGAAAATGATATCATCCTTAATGACAATTAAAAAAAAATAACAATTACAAGATCTGCTGGATAGACTAGATCTGTAAAACCTTGATCTAGTAAGTAGTTATATAGATAGACAACTACAAGACAGGTAAACCAAAAATGTCCTCTAGCCGGTTGAAATTGCCAATCCAAGTGTCATAAAACTGTAACTCAACTAAACAACCTGAAATTTGTATTTACTTCAGATGTTAGACAAGTTTCAAGTGACAAAAACAGTTACAAGATTCCAGTCTCAAAGTTTGGGTCTCATCTGTTTATCTCTACTTTTGATTTACGATGTGAAAGGAACAAAAAATTTAAAGAAAAAATGGCTGACGAGTTTAACTAGATGGGTTTGTAAAAACTCGATACACAATGGGAGCTATTTGTAACATTAGATGACTAATATCGGTTTTTAGAATTGTAAAAAATAGTTTAAGCCGAACTGTGTCACCGAGCCAATGTTTATCAAAGAAAAAATAAATAAATAAGAAAGAAAAGATAAACATATTTTTATTTCTGTTTCTGATGTCTTATAAAGCTCTTATCGTGCTGCCTTTATGATTTTTATCGGCAATGGAAGCATACGTCTACTTTTTGTTTGATACGTAGGTATTTATGATGTATGTTTCTTCTACTCTTTACAACTACTAGGTACACGAGAGAGCTACGCTCAGACCAAAACTGGCGCATACCTAGTCTAAAATTACTGGCCTTATATATTTATTTATTATTAACGGCTGCTAAAACACACCGGTAGGTGTTTCGTGACTGATTATCAACTTGAGGTTGGTAGCTAACCAGAAGGGAACAAATAGATAGATAGATAGATAGATAGATTAACTCTTTATTGGGCAAAGTATACAAGGTACAACAAATAAATACAAATTCAAATACAAATATCAATATTAAAAAATACGTAAAGGGTACTGAACCTACTCCATGCAGGATGTAGGTAAGACGTCTGCCATATCTGGCTATCATCGCTTCTAAAGTATTCTAAAGTTTGAATTTCCCCATTATAATAAAATATTAAATTACAGATCTAAATTAAAACTTTAAATTCTAACTTTCGCGGGTCAAAAAATATAAAACTAAGTCTAAAACAGTACATTAAAGCCCCTCGCCCAAACTTACCTATCAAGCAGGCAGCATTACCTCGCTGAATTGCTAGAGAAATTTGTTGCCTGAAATTTCCTCATTAATATAGACTTGTAGTCCTTTTAGTTTACATTTTTATTCCTATTTCTTTTCTCTATCATAACGTCAGATATTTGAGCAACATTACTCAAGCAAACATCTTCACAAACCCTCGCGTTATAGATAAAAACATGTCATCTCCTGTACAAAGACTACCCTCCGCAGTCGTGTATCGGGCGAGCCATTAGAATACATTGGAGTGTGAAACACATTACGGCTCTGAATAATCCAATAAATACGTAGCCGGGGGACGGGTGATTAAAGGGTTAACTAGACGCCTTCTGCTGGGATATTCTAAATCTAGTCTGTGGGATACTCTCGTCAAAATAAAGTGAAATGCTGATTTTTCTTAAATCTTAGCTAGATTTCATTGTGCTGGTGGAATGGCGCTCTGTAGGATTTAGTTAAGATTTTTCTTATAGTTTTGATTGAATCCTTACTTACTTTTGGATTTTTTTATTAAGAGAATAATTTGAATGTTAAATAAATTACGGTATTATGTTTTAAGAGCTTTCGCCTTTAAAATATTAGTGGGATTATACTCGTATTGCAAAATTAATAAACTCAAATAGTTACAACAAATATAAGTTAACAATAAAACAAAAACAAAACAAACGTAAAAAATATAATTAACCAACTGTAGTCCGCGGCTCCGTCCGCATGTAGGTCGATTTTTTTGGAATCTATTTTTTCCAGAATAATGTTTGCTACCAACCTCACGAAGCCCAAGACCTTTCCAACGAATGCAAATCCGCGGAAATCGGTTCGTGCGTTCTGGAGTTATAGCGTCAGGAAGGAAACCCCTACTTATTTTTATATTATAGATTACCGTTAAGACCCGTACTCATTCACACTAGGCCGTCACAAAAACGCGTCGCACCCCGGCCGGCCGTCCGCGGCACAGGTCGTCCGCACTGAATGTAGATATTTATCACAATTTGCTGCGTAATGTAGCGTGACGCCGTCGATGTATCACAAAGGGTACGCCAGACCGTGGCCGCGCGATCGGACGTAACGGCAGCGGCAGATTGAGTTACGTCAACCTTACCTGGTGGAAAAGGTCCCTAATGTCATTTCGGATTTTAAAGTTTGACGTTTGCGCTCGGATTGTGGTCCATTTGGATACTACCAGTTTTATACGATCGTAGTAAAATTAATATCGTAATTATATAAAATCGCAAGTATCGTAATTATAAAAAAAAAATCGTGATTAAATTTTCGTATTCGGAGTTTTTGAAAGTGTAAATGATTTATTTAATTTCTTTTAAGGTTAATCATAGCTATTTCATTGCAACGTTTTGAATTACAAATACAAATACAAATTTTATTTATTTGACAAAGTAATTGTTACCAATATATAAAAAAATCCGAAAAAATCAGAACTGTATGACGGAAGCCGATATTAACTAACAACTACTCGTATTACGTCATCTTTTAATTGTTTTCAGTACCTATAACAATGCAAAATTAAATTAATTATTTATAAATAAACTTGAGTCATCTTCTCTTCTCCGTTTGAATTAAAGCTCCAAGCTATGGCATCAAAAGTTTTCAATCCAGCTGCTTGTACTAAGATTACTAACTGGAACCTACAATTCAATGTGTCATCCGACCCACGGTAGCTTGCATATAAAATGCAACTTTTAAAATGACTGTCTCGGCATCGAACGTGGCTTTACCGTTAATAATTGAGTAAGAATAGTTTTTCACAAACTTGACTTGAATTATACAATTTAGCTAAGCTCGATCAGCCGGCTATCTATAAGACACAAGTTAGAAGTAATCCTTCAGCAGAGACTCGGCTCGGCCCCGAAACCCCACATTAGTGCAATATACTTGACAATAACTTAATTCCGAGCAATGAAGGGCCATCCCTCGTGGCTTCTTACCGAGGGATGGGGATGACAGTGTTACACCATACACAATAACATCAGTATGGGCACTCGACTAAAATTTAATTAAAATTGTTTTTTTACACAGCTAGGCATTCGACCAGCAGAGCGCGTGACCACACGAGTTAGCGATACTCTGACTAAAGTGGAGCAAGTCTAGTCTGGATTAACTGGCTCTCAAAGAGTCTGCCGGAACACACTATAAAGCGCTTGGCGAAAGATTTTTCAACTTCAGGGTAGTTGCTAGCCAGATGAACACTAGAAAATGATCTACTACTATTATAGTATATAATATACCATATATGCAATATATTGGTAAATCTCGTTTCGTCGTTGAAAATGATGATAATTTGGGCTAATGTGCGTCTGAATCTCGCTAAGGCCGTGATTTGGTCTTCGGCCACATCATGCCGCTGATGATGGTTACAAAGATTTGTAAAGAATCTCAAACGCGTTGACTAACATTTCAAAAACTAGTCCAATGTCATTAAGTGCTATGTGCTAAGTGGCCGAGCTCTGGTGTCGAAAATTTTCAAGCCGCTTAAAGGCCTCTGACTTGGCTTAACGACTGCTTGTACTAAGACTTACAGCCGGGACCTACAATTTAACGTGTCATCGACCCACGGTAGCGCCCATATTATTACTACCACGGTATTGATAAGTGATAACTCGACATTCTTAAACTCGTCGATCTTGCTAAATTCTCATTAAAGTTGGCAAGTTAAAGAAAAGCGTGCGTCAAACTCCTTGTTAGTTTAGGGCTTTGCACACTATCGATACTTTTGTACATGACTCAAAAGCTTAAATATAAGTGTACTTTTGTTTTGTTTTGGGTAATCCGTGCTCATACCCAAGAAGCAATTAATATCTTTATCTTATCTTTATCCCTATCTGTAAGTACAATTACTGCTTATAGTACAAGCAGTAATTACCCTTACTGCGGATCTCCCGTACGGTTGCACTGAGTATGACAATGGTAACATACTCGAACGTAATCAGAAGTATCGATCGTGTGCACAGCCCTAAACTAACAAGGAGTTTGACGCACGCTTTTCTCCGACTTGCCAACTTTAATGAGAATTTAGCAAGATTGACGAGTTTGCTACTTGATGTACCTAAAATACATTGTATAATTACTACTTCGCTTGTGCGACTTGTTGGTACCTTGAAACACAATTAACTGCTTAAAAGCGTTAGTGTAGGTTAAAAGCATTGTATTTTTTAATCTAAGGTCTAACCTATCCCAATATCAAATTTCATTGAAATGTCTTCTTCTTATGATGCCTCTCCAACTAGTAAAGGTTGGCAATCAGCTCTGCATATTTTATTTTGTCCATTGCTAAACGAAACAAATCAGCGGCACTTCTGATGATTGAACATTATTTTCTTCTGCAACCGACTCGCCTCCTCCCCGCAACTTTTCCCATCATCACTTTTGGGTGTAAAGAAGTAATAAACACACACTTACACACTTATTTGTAATATTATGAAACGTGATGTTTAAATACCTACATTATTAAAAATCGAAAAATTAATCACAAATAGATGTGAAAATCAACCCGAGAAAAAAATAACTACCAGACAGTAAAACATAGATTTAAACTTCAAAATATTCAAAATAAAACTGCAACAAGTCAGGTGCCAAATTAAGAAAAATAACGTTTTTTTTGCTAGTGGCAGCCCCAACTCATTTTCCCGCCTTTCCTGCGCTCGGCGCGCGCACGTCAGCTGCAACTGTCATCTCTCCGACGTAAATAAGAAAAATGCAACATCAAATTTTATATTCACGCCGATTTTATACGTTTCGATTCGACATGCTCCTGACACGACGCTGATTGTATTGCAAGTTGTCAATTTTGAGATTTCGATGGAGACGTTTCGTAAATTTTGTTATGATTTCTAACTTTCACGGACAACTTTACTACGAGTTTATTTAAGATATATTAAATATAGTGTATTTTCCTCTACCCCTTGATCATTTTTAGATTAAGATTTAGTAAGTAATCCTAACGTATATTTATTTTTTATGTTTGTAATAAATAGAGTAAGTTTTTTTTGGAGGGACTTATATTTAAAATAAGTAAACTGCTAAGAATGTATAAAAAAAACTATTCCATAAAATAATATAAAATTAGACGTATTAGAGAGTAAAGTATGTATGTATGTATTTATTTCGAGTAATTACCAGTTAGAAAGATTCTGGACCCGTTCCGCACTTTGGGGTATTTACCTGAAAATAAAAAAGATTGTGTTAATTTAGCAAACAACGTTATTCTTTAACTATGAAAACAATTTCACTTGGATGTTCAATTAGTGCAACAACGATAAAACTCCAATTGTCAAGTTTTAAATCACGAACAACGTTGAACGCAATGGGCAATAATTGGTGCATTTTTTGCAGCGGCAACACCGGCTGAGTATAATTTTACAAAATGGCGGATCCCAAATGAAAATAAGTGTTATTGTCGGAGTAAATAATGAACTGAACAGCCTGAGTAATGGCGATGATTGATTGTTTTACAGACTGAAGCAAAGGCTATTAGTCGTTTGGTTGTTTTATTAAATGCTTACTCTTAATTGTGTCATTAATATTTCGGTTCAGATTTTGAAATTTTCTGATTAGTTTTTACATTAATCATTTGCACTTCAAAGTACCTAATTCACGTAAATTGTAATTATTGTTCAAATAGTTTTATCTCAATAATGTACAGCAAATGTCAGTAAATTATGATGATTTGTTTAACAGAATTTCACATTTTTGACAACAATAAAGTGTCTTTTTTACACTTAACACTGTTAGTTTCAAGTTGAAGAAATGAATGACAGTTGAATGCTATCATTAATTACTTCAATCTTGACAGATTTGGCAGATATCGATCGACAAAGACGAGCTTTTGCCGTACGCGGCAATATATTGGCGAGACGCTTCACCCGTTGCAGCGACTCAAGGCGCAGCGTTTCACTAGCTATTGCAACAGTGTTTACACGTGGAGCTCTGGTCGAACTATTGAGAGAGTGAAGGTGCTGGTACGTCAAGTAAAAGCCAGAATTGACAGCTGACTGGTTTATTCAATATGCACACAGAATAACTTATAAAGCTATCCATTTCCCAATACCTCACAGGTGCAGTATAACGATGCATGCCGCGGTGGCACAGCGCGATTTCTGCGTGCTCAGGTAGTCGGCGCTGGTGCGGAGCCAAGCGACTGGTGCAGGGTGCACGTGCACCAGCCGCTTGGCTCTCCAACAACGCCCTGGTCACCCTGGTCAGAGAAAGGTACCCTACATCCCAGGTGCAGGGCGTATCATGCACCCTTCACTTAGTTAGTAATTTAGTCTAACACTTATTGTTAAATATAAATTGGTTGGTTGTACGAGGTAGCTGAAGTAGAGGCAAACGTGGCTGAATTGTGTAAATGAGGATATGAAAGAAATGGGAGTGAATGTGGATAGGACAGCTGACAGAATTGTGTGGAAGAAGAAAACTTGCCTTGCTAACCCCTCTTAATGGGAAAAGGTTGAAGAAGAAGAAGATTGTTAAATATAGATATTGAATGGTGGAGCTTAAAAAAAGTATGGATCTGTGATCTGTCTTATATAATAAATGTGAAAGTTTGTATGTAGAAAAGTAACTTATTCACGCTTAAACGGCTGAACCGATTTTAATGAAATTTAGTGTGAAGATAGGTGAAACCATGGATTTACACATGGACTACTTTTATCCCGAAACATTTGTGGTTTCCGTGGGATACGCAAATAACTTCAAAATCTATGTTAGTCCTTCATGCTCCAACGGCTGGTCTGATTTAGAAAACATTTAGTATAAAGATAGATTAGGTCTTGGATTAGCACTAAGAGTAATTTTTATCCCGGATTAACGTATTTTTGTCCCGGACGCCGGTAATACCGCGAGGTTGCTAGTCTGTAGTAAATAATTTCATTTCATTTAATTCCTTTTATAGGTTTACAAAGTCAAAATAATTCGTAATGAACGAAAATAAACTATCGTTTTCAATGAAGCACTGAATCATAACTAGGAATGTTCATAGTTGAACACTCGAATTTATTGGAAAACTGCGCTGCTGTAGTATTTTGAATAAATTTAAATCAATTTCTAAAGGTTCTTGCATTAAATTGTTAATTAAATTTGCTTCGACGGCGAAGTAAAATGAAATAGTTTCTTGATGTTAGAGTTAATTTGCACGCCACTTCTTTTTTTATTTTGTGAAAGTTTTATTTTAAGTCATTTTCAATAAGTGAAGCGATCATTGAAGCTAAGCAACGGTCGATGCGGACGGTGTTTGGATGGGTGGCCATGCAGAACACTGTCGTTTTACAAGTGGCATTTTCATCTGGGCGTTACCATAGATCGGATGACACGTTAAATTATGGGTCCCTGCTGTTAGTCTTAGAACAAGCAGTCGTTAAGCCAAGTCAGAGGTCTACGGGCGGTTTGAAAACACTCGACACCAGAGCTTGGCCACTTAGCTCATACGAAAAAGAAGAAGAATCATTTTCAATCTGACAAAGATTAAGAATAGAATATAATATTTTATTCATCATAAGGTATATCCTATTACAGATACAATTAATATCAATAACAAGATACAGAATGAACTTGTCAAGAAAAAACCCTATGTACAATACCTAGCTTAGGCTAAGGAGTTTCCAGTAATATAAACAGTCAAGAACAATTAACATCTCATGCTATCCGTATTCTTCCTTCAACCATCGCCCAGCCACCATATGAGACAAACAATACAATTTATTCCATCCACATGTAAACCGAGCCACTGCGTATCGGAAATATTTATTTACAGAAGTAAAATCAGCGCTCGCGCCCGCAAACTTACGTTGCAGAGAAAATGTATATTCGGTGTAAGAAAACCGAGTTTGTCTACTCGCTACGAGCGAGCGACGGGCTTGTGGTTTGGTGAAGAGCAACGCGATTTATTTAGTTCTTATACGGTACACTAGATAACATCTTCTTCTAAGATCTTCTTACAATTGATTGGACTAGAGCCTCGAAGTTTGTTAAAAATAGACGGAGGGAAAAAGATATGTAGAGAGTGAGAAAAAGAAAGAATAAGTAATACACGTAAATTAAGTTCTCCCGCTTCCTTTCACTATGAGACGAGCAGGTAAATAAAAAATAAAATAAAAAAAAGCGATTTGCCTCCACCTTTGTTCTACGAACGGCCAAACTTTGTAATTCTTTTCCGAATTCCCTGTTTCCCAACAACTAGTCACATACCATCAGATGAATTGTGGTCAAGCACTGACCTATTTAGAGTAAAAAAAAATATCAATAATTTTTTGCCTAAATCAAATCAAGAATATATAAATAGAATAGGAGAGTTTATTTCATGTACTTATAAAAAAATATTTGCAATTTTTACTAATCCTGTATTCTTGGAGTCGGTGCCAGCAAAGAAAGACAATTGAAAATAGTTTTTTTTAACAAACATTAATTTGTTCTTATTAGATGGCACCGACTTCAAGAATACAGGATTACTAAAAATTGCAAATAGTTTTTTTATAAGTACATGAAATAAACTCTCCTATTCTATTTATATATTCTTGATTTGATTTAGGCAAAAAAATATTTTTACCTTTTTAGTTGTGTTTTTGAAGTCGGTTGTTTGTTTTTTAAAACAATTTTATTTTTACATTTTTAGTGGTTGGTAATGATATTTTATTTAAGTTTTAGCTATGGAGAGCCAAATAAACTTCACGATGAAAAAATTTGGCGTGTGCCCGGCAGGCAACCAATTGGGAGCAAATCGAGCTGGATGCGAGCGAAGCGAGCTATACGCGTGAAAATTTTCACCGTATTTGTTCCAACCGTTTGAGCATAAAGAAGTCCAAAGCAGCACAAATCACATAATGTTTGTTGTGTCAAAACGTACTAGAACCAAGTGCGAGCGAAAAGAGATGAATGGGAGCGAAGCGAGCTATGCGCGAGCGAAGCGAGCGCGAAAATTTTCACCGTATTTGTTCGAACCGTTTGAACATAAAGAAGTCCAAAGCAGCACAAATCACATAATGTTTGTTGTGTCAAAACGTACTAGAACCAAGTGTGAGTGAAAAGAGGTGGACGCGAGCGAAGCGAGCTTTGCGCGAGCGAAGCGAGCGCGAAAATTTTCAACGTATTTGTTCCAACCGTTTGAGCATAAAAAAGTCCAAAGCAGCACAAATTACATAATGTTTGTTGTGTCAAAACGTACTAGAACCAATTGCGATAGAACCAAGTGTGAGTGAAAAGAGCTGGATGCGAGCGAAGCGAGCTATGCGCGAGCGAAGCGAGCGCGAAAATTTTCACCGTATTTGTTCGAACCGTTTGAAGTCCAAAGCAGCACAAATTATATAATATTTGGAGTGTCATAAGCCTAGAACATCTTGGGGGAAATTCGAACGAAGCGGGATAACTCCTATCGAAGCGAGCGCGTAAATATTTTCCTTATCTGTTCGTGGGTCTTGTCTATTAATATATCAAATTTTACAGTTCCTTCTTCCACTAAGTATGACCCAAGTGGCCAAGCTCTCGCGTCGAGAGTTTTTCAAGCCCCTGATTTAGTTTGACCCCTGCTTGTACTAAGAGTAGTGGTCCAGGCCCAACAAATTAACGTGTTATCCGAAGCACAGTAACGCCCAGACGAAAATATCACATTTTTTTATGGAAGTCTTGTGCATGGTCACCCATCCAAAGACTGGCCGCATGGGCCGTTGCTAAGCCTCGATGTTCGCGTCAGATTACTTTTGTTAGCCAGACTATAAGCTGCCGATTTTATGAGCGAAATCTGTATTGCCGTATGAGCGCGAAGAAGTAAAATAGGTTATCGAGTTATTTGGGCTTCCCACGGGAATAGCAATGACTTTTAAGATAAAAAGTAACCTTCGTGTTATACAAGGTCTAGTCTACCCCCTATATCAAATTTTAGCGAAATCAGTGTGTCATATTTTATTTGGTGCATCCCACGGGAACAATAATTATTTTCGGGATAAAAAGTAGCCTATGTGTAAACACATAGTCTAACCTATCTTCATTCCAAATTTCATCAATGTCAGTACAACCGTTCGAGCGTGAAGAAGTTAAAAAGATTTATATGTTATTTGGTGCATCCCACGGGAATAGTATTTATTTTTGGGATAAAAAGTAGCGTGTGTGTTAACACATAGTCTTACCTATTTTCTTCTCAAATTTCATGAATATCAGTACAGCCAAACGAGCGTGAATCTCTCTACATGCGTAAAAATAACCTAACTTTTTAGGTTTTTCTTCGATTTCCCTAGGAGTCCATCATCAGAACCAGTTTTGGTGACAATGGGACCAATTCAGAACCATACTCTTTCAATTAAAAAAAGAATTTTGAGAATCGATCCACAAATGGCTGAGAAATCGGTGAACATACATAAAAAAAAAAAAAAATACATCCTCCTTTTTGAAGTCGGTTAAAAAGTAAAAGGCCCTTTGTTAGAGTTCTTGGTTTTAAACGCAGATTTGAGAGAACAGTTTTACTTTTCCACTTAAAGTTTGACTTAACTGTAATTGTATGCCGGCAGGCAAAACTTAATGCAATACAATCGACCAAAAATTTATTTCGAAAACCATATTCGCAATAAAAGAATTAGAATTGAATTGTTACTTTTGAATAATTTCGAGTTGAAAAGGTTACCATAGAATTAAAAAAATAGGTAGATACATAAACAATTCCCCGCTCCGCTTGTAACGCAGGAGCGATATAAAACTCTTTCGGAAAGTGGAGCGCGCTCGGTGCAACACATTCTAACTGAAACCTTAAACTTGCTATTGACAAAACACAACTTTTGCATCTCAAGCCTCCTGATCCAGGCTATTGCTGCCAAGCTCCCGGTTTGTTTCTACTACTTATCACAGATCTTTTAGCTAAAATACTAAATCCTTATAGTGAGCATATGCAAACGCAGCCCAGTATACATTCCTACTGCTGGTACTCGGGACCTTCTCTCAATAGGAGACAGATATTGGCCATAATCCACCACGTTGGCCATATACGAGTTAGCGGATGACACACGTCTTCGGATATACGCACGCTATCGGATATTGGTATTAGTGAGCATAATATACTTTCAGTTATTATGGTTCCGTGTCCTATTACTGAGACTTCGTTGTCTGTCCGTCTGTCTGTCTGTCTGTTACCAGGCTGTATTAATATTGAACCTAAATAATTAATTAATTGAGCTAGTGAGTTGAAATTTGCGCTAATGATGTATTTCTGTTGCCGCTATAACAAAAAACACTAAAAATAAAATAAATTTATTATTTGAAGAGGGTTTCCAAAAACGAACGAAGTTTATTAACCATTTTTATAGATAATGGTACGGAATCCTTCATGCGAGTGCCTGAATCACACTTAACCAATTTTTTTGTAAATACGTTTAAAAAGGGATGTTTTAAAAAAACATCGTACACGATACTTAATATTCATGCTAGGTATCACTTACACAATAATATACTGCATAAGAATCGTCATCATAATTAACCTATATCTACTCATTGCTGGGCATAGGCCTCCTCTCTCTTATTGGTATAAGTGCGATCATATACATCACCTAAGAATAGTAAGTAATATTATCATAACATTTTTTTGTAATATTACGACAGATTCACACACGGCTGGTTAGTCCCATACTAAACCATTTCTAGCTCGTATTATGGTTGCTAACACAACTGATATACTACATATACATACATACATAATATTATATATAAATAAATATTTAACACCCAGACCCACAGCCAACAAATTTAGTTAAGCACAAAGATGTTGACCGGGCCGGGAATCGAACCCGGAACCTTCTGATTAGCAGACCGGTATGGTAACCTTTACGCCAACGAGGTCGTCAAAAATCATGGAGTCGTACTGTATCGCAAACGAATAGTAGTAACCAAGTGGTGGTTAGAAATAGGCTGATGATGATGATTATAAAGTAATGTTCATCACACATCAATCACAAGCGAATACGTGCATTATCAGATCCTCAGTGACACCGGAGTGCGCGCGATGCGGCTCGCTCGGCGCGCTTTGTTCCCGCACTCGCGTTTGATGTCGCCGGCTCGGGGCCGAGTGGTCAGGAGTGCTGTTGAGGCGGCTGTTTGTTACACCGACGTGTATCAAAGCATACTTGTATTATTCAAAGCGTAAAGTGCAGGTTTGTACTCGTTCTATAAACGACCATTGATGACTAACTCGAAAAAAAAATGTGTTGGAGTTTTGACAAAAATTGCAGAAAACTGAAGTTGATTATCATAATTTAAGCCACAAGCACATAATTTTGCTTTAGTTGCCTTTTGCCTTGTGAATTTGCTTAAAGGATCACTTTAATTGTATTCATACGTATTTTGGTACCAATCAGATATATTAATTAAAAAAAATGGTTGCCTGTAAAGTCTTTTTACGGGCGAAGATTTTACGTGACAACGTCTGCCGCGTGTAGCGCGCGCGGCAGACCGATCATAGTTGAGTGGGAGAGAGACGCAAGGCATTCGGCGGGCCTCTCTCTCGTTCGGTGACTCATCGTAACGTTACCGGGCGTTACACTTTTTCATAAGTGACTCCCAGCCGCAACCTAATTTAAGACGTTGTCACGTCAAAAAAAACTGGCCCAAACAATTTAATTTTAGATTTTTAGAACCACTTTTTCTCCTAATTCTTAAGTATGATTGGTTCCGAAATAAGCATAAATATTTTTTACCATTCATGATTTATAATTTAAAAAAAAAAACGGTATATTCAAGACTGTCCATAAATAATTTCAAGACATTTTTCTTTATTTTATATGTTGTTTTTCGACATTGGTGTAAATGAATCCGCATCTAGTTGGTCTATTTTTACGGCGTCAGTCTGTATGTTGGGGCACAGGTTGTGGTCTCGAGGCATCTTCTAATTAACTGTGATCCGACTCCGCGATCCTAACAGCTTTTTGCTCCAACCAACGGATTAGTTTATCAGAGCTATTGTCTGTGGCTTCATTAGATGATTTAGATGGTGTCTGATTGTAATGAGATAGCTGTTGTTTAAGTTTTTTGTGTTCCTTTATCTTTCAAGTTACACGATTCTCGTTAGTTAGTTAAGCGAACTCTGTTATTAGAAAAGAAAATGTGTAAAGATTTTTAGTTTCTTTTAATATTCTTGGTTTTGTATAGTGTTCCATCAAAGTTATAAAAATATTTAGAGGTGGGTTAAAAAGATTCCTTTTATTCTATACTATAAAATATTGTGAAAGTTTCAGCTCTCTAGCTACTACTGTTTCAGAGATACTGCCTGGAGACAGACAGACAGACAGCGGAGGCTTAGTAATAGGGTCCCGTTTTTACCTTTCAGGTACGGAACCCTAAAAAGGTGTTCGCTGTTGATCTACGTCGTGAATCCCGGAAACTGTACTGCGGGTCCTCAGCGGCTTGACTCGCGTTGTCGACGTGCTTTTACCAATGGTCGGTAATTATTTTTACCTGAGTTAACACACACTGCGCTATTTTTTTATACGCTACGTATCTGTGGCGATTGTGTGCGCACGCGCATCCAAACGACGCAAAAGGTTGACCACGAGAGGGCGTAAGAGTGACAAGATGTGCTTCAGCGGTTCCTTAATGACAGTCCGCGAGTTTTCAGCACACTTTCTTCCAGTTTGAAAGCTATCACAAAATTTGATCACAAAGCTATCCTCATTTCACTTTATAAGGCTTGTAAAAACAGATCTTCTATTTACAAAATTCATTCCAGTAAATAAGAAAAATATGCGAGCTTATTTCATTTAAGAAGATAATAAATTCAGACGAAAAACATCAGCAAAACGAAACAACTAAGTCTAATATCTTAAAATAAAAAGACTTGAAACTTAACTTTTGCACTAAAATTTGTAGGCTCTTTCCAAAGTAAATTTTTATCTCAAACTTTGGAGAATATCTTAACAATGTTTCTAGGGAACATTGTTTGAAATGACTTTTTGTTTTATCTTAAGTTTTAGTTTAATAATGACCGAGTAGCACTTTAACTTAATGTAGCCACGCCTGCTCGTTACAAACAATGTTCTTTCTAAGCACTCCTTTATTTTTATCTATTATCTGGCGCACCTTTTAACTTTTAAAACTTTAATTTCATATCTATAAGTAAAATCATCAAAAGCACATCACATGGATGATACATTTCACGAGCTTTGTGAATATACTGCTGCTATTATACACAAGTTTTATTATACACAGAATTTAAAGCCATCGTTAATTACTCTAAAAAAATCAGCCTCGAGCATCAAATCCTAATTAAGACTGACTTAAATTATGATATCAGCTCTGAAAGAGATTCAACGGCAACAAATTACGTACGTAACAAATCGATCGCTAATGAACAAAAGACTCGCAAGGATAACGGTCTTAGAAGAATAAAAATACTAATAATATTTACGGAGAAAACTTTACAAATCACAATGCAGACTAGGATTAAATTCAAAAGAAAATAAGACCCTAGCTAAAGGGCATAAAGATCTAAATTGATACAAAGACAATTCATTCAACAGTAAATAAAAAGATGGTTGTTATTAAAGAAAAAGAATTGAACCAGCTTTACTTCTGTTTGAACGCGACCCGAGTTAGTTCGATTTGAAATAAATGGATGCACCTATTCTGTTAGGACGATCTCTCATTCTGATTAATAGTAGAAACTATTCCTTGTATTGTTCAGATAGTCGGAGATTTAGTTGTAATGTCGTTATAAAGTGTTCTAACTGTGTTTTGTTTTGTTGTTGCTTTGTGGACGATGCTCCGTTTATTTTTATTGTTTTTTGATGGGGAAATAAGTTGAAATTGACTGTTAACGGGTTTTACAGTTAGTCCTAATATATTGATGCGTTGTCCTATTGTAGGGATTTAGAAAGTTGTTTTATTCATTCACAAAATTAGTATTTCCTTTTAAAAGAAAAAAGATCTTTTTGAAATATACATGCAATTTAAATCATCATCAATCAAGTCATATTTTAGCGCGCTTCACCGTAAAGCCCAATGTCATATACTATTAAGTGAATAATAATTGTGGCCAAGCGCTGGCCTATTCAGAGTTAAACATAAGGTACCAAGACAATAACGTTTTTTGGTTATAATGTCTTACAAAATTTTCATAAAATATTCCTCTTGCCTGAGCAATAAATATCTTTAAGAAATAATATCAAAATTCACAATTACCATTGTAAAATCTCTCTGCTGCATTATTCATCAGCCAGTCTGACCTCAACAAGCGAAATTGAAAATTCCAAGTCAAAAGAACACCGACTACCGACCATTTCAAACTATAACTACAACACGAAGTTTCTTCAACTATTACTTTGCCTTTAACAAAGACCCACAAATTGCGAGCAGTTAGAGTGTACGCTAATTTGACCTACTTTTAAATAGAAACAAAATAGAATTTGAATCAGCAATTTGAGCGTCGCTAATCAAATGAGGCACCGAGTTCTGTTTAATTAGAGAGGAGCGTTCGGCGGGACGCAGTTACGCGAGAAATGTGTGAGAAAATAATACACAGAAGAATTTCGAACAAATGATTGTCAATTTTCTGGTAATATCAGCAATAGGAAAAATACTCGTGGTCTGGTTGATAAATAACTAGAAACACCAGTGTCTAGGATTGTGTTTGATTGTCTATTTTAGTCATTTGTTTTTTTTTTCAATGATATCTTGATTGTTTCTTATAAGATCATCTTGTACTAGCTCTGGTAATTTTTCTAGACCTTAATCTTCATTACTAAATTCTACAGCAAATACTTGATATTATTGGGAATAGAGATTTTTTAAACATATCAGAAGGTTTTGAGTTTCTAGTATGACCACCAAATATTAAAAAGATGACTGCATTCATATTCGAAGATAATAATAAATATAATAAATAAAAATAAATATAATGTTTAATATATTATTATTATGTACTGTTTTGTTGCTATTAGTTGTGTTATCTATTGGTATTCATAAATTATAAAGAGTACTTTTGGAACATGTTTAATATGACTTGTATTATACGGTACAATATAGGTAGCATTAAACGAATATAGCAGTATATTAGAAGCAGTATATCGACATGCCTTCAACTAAGCGGTTCGTGTAGTTTATCAGCTCGCTTATCTGATGTATGTAACAATGCTTACTTACAGACATATTCATTTGTTAGTTACGCAAACTGTGAGCAGTTAAACAGTTATGGTTTTTGTATATGGCTTAATGATAGTGTAGAGATCTTAATCTTGTTTAGTTTCTAAATTTACTAAATGTTTAGGGAAAAAAGATTTTTGCACGTACTATACTTGTTTTGAGCAGTGAATTGCTCTTGTGACTAAATATTATGTAGTTAACTAGATGCGTTTCGTGACGATAATTATGGATAAACATTAGCCTATGTGTTAATTCAGGCCTAAGGTTATCTTCATACAAATCAAGATTGATGCAATAGTTAAAGTATGAAAAAAACAACAAACTTATACACATACAGATAAACGTTCGGTTTAAGTGGGATTAATTTAATTTAGATCAACTAATATATTTGAAGCTGGGCTAAAATGTTCATGGAGTTTATTTCTCTATCTTTTTCTTCATTCTTTAGACTCTCGGCCAAATCCTTAATCTTTCTCTGCCTTTCCTTGCTTTCATTTCCCCGTCTATGATGTTTTTGATGAAATTGTTATGTCAATTATGAGGGAACGATTAGTTCTCTATTGTTTTTTCATTATTTATTCCATTCTCAATAATTTATTTTGATATGAATGGACGTTGGTAACCATATAATAATATGTTATTTAGATAAAAATACAAGCGTTATGTTATCTAATACTGTGCTAGAACATTAACAGTTCATTAAAATACTAAATTCTTATCACACAAAATTAACTCTAAACTATTCGAATCTATCTCATTATAACTTCCTTATGTGGGTGTACCAAGTGTACCACTAAAAATTCCTATTCGCTGTACAAAATTAACGTTGACCCCTTTTCTAAGAACAGTTTTAATAATTCCTCTACAAACCTAAGGCAATGAAACCCAATAGTTACAACGACATGGTTCTAATTTGCTAAGATATTTAACCACGCAGAGTTCAGATACGATCGCTTGAGCTATCTAACCTTACGGTTTTGGACGCACTCACACCGTACTGTAATAGATTCAGTAAGTGGACAGAGTAATAACGATTTTAGTTACCATCAGATGAGGTGTCAAGCGTAAGCCCACTCAGTGCAAAAAAAAAATTATCAACTATTTTTGCGGTGTTAACTATTAGGTTAGATCAATTTCTTCAACATGAAATGTGTCTTCTTATTTTTCTTAAAAGCAAGTGCGGCTCGGTGGCAAATCGTTTGCATTTCAATCTGACAGTCATCCCGGACCAATGACTTGTATTGCCTCACTAACTGTCTGAATTTGCGAATAAAATCCTCAATTATAAATAAAAAATAGTAATTGGCACGTAATATGGAATATGAAGGTTAATTATGTTACATGTAACTTAAAGCTATCGACCGGGATTTATGGAGGAAGGGAGAGATCTTTGCCCATTACTGGGACAGTAAAAGTAAGGAAAGAAACCATGAGCAATAATGACGCAGACAAACTTGTTTAGGAAAGTAATGTCAACACTCTGCAAAACTCACAAATCTTACGAGGGCTATAACTAATGTAGAAAGTAAAACATCGCAGTGCTGTGACATGCTAAACAAATTACTTCGTTGATTTCAATTAGAGTGCAGTCAGTTCCATTCGAAACTTTGTCACGGACAAATGCGCGATGATCTCATCCGAGTGAAAGAGTTGTTAGACATCATTGAAATAGCAGATGAGTAAGAGTCTCTTTCAAAACACGAAGGGCTCCGAATAGTTTCAGCACATGTGTTTTGTTAATTAGTTTTGTTTCTTAAGTATTTACCTCGATGATACATTGATGGGACTTGTTGAGATACGTATTTTGTAGAATAGTGGGGCAGAGATGCCAAAAAGTATCAAGTCCGACCTAATGTGACAAATAATAAAAACCTGATTTTTCTTCACATCGCGAATTGCCAAACAAATTAGTAAGAGATCAGAAAGTTCAATATGAACTATGTAACGATTATGACAATAAATATTTTTTGTATTTGTATTTTATATCGGTTCGCGAGTTCACCATTCAATGTTCGGTGTTTGTTGTATTTGGGGGAATATTGACAATTACACGTAACGTGTACTAATGCTTCTGTATATTATTTGTTAATCATGAGTATTCTCATAAATGACTACACAAACGTTTCGTATTCGACATACTCCTAAAGTAGGTGATAAGAAAAATGCATTATTAAATATTCCGTCGTGTGGACGGATCGTCATCGCAAATGTGCCGAATACATTAATACAAATTTTAATAGTCATGTGACGTACCACAATTACATGCTGATACTCTAATTTTAATATTTGAAAATAATACGAAAAGGGATTATACCTTTCTTTTCACGATGAGAAAAGTTCCTCTTTGATTACCCATTAGACGAAGAAAGACTTTAGTTGTTAGATTTTAGCTATTTCTTTTATTCTTCGTAGTTTATTACCGTCTACCATATTGGTTGCTATTACGATTCCTTGTTACCGGTACCGGTGTCTGACACCGCGCAGTGAACGACCGCACTATTCCTCTCCCTCTAATGGTCTCTAATTGTTTGAATCCATATCTTGACATCAGGTCTATCTCCATCGACTTGCGTACCACGGAGCTTATAGAACGTTGATTCGATCTACTTTAAACCGTCTGAGAGAAATGTGTACTGCTATAAAAGTTGCATTATTTCCGTCTAATACTTAATTTCGTGTTCAATATAAAATAAAAACACACCATCGTATAGGGATAGCCTCAGAAGTAAGAAATAAAAACAGATGAGCTCCAATAACTTATTTTATTCTTGACAATTTTACACTGCTTGTCCTTCTGTCCGATACCGCTTGACTACCCACGAGTCTGAAGTCAATCACCGCACTCTTTACAACAATATGACGCTTCTATATTTATTACTATGAATCCAATACATCGTCTATTTAATATTTCTACCAACTATTGATGATTAATTACTGGCTCGAATATATATAAATATGTAATCAAATATTTATAGGCTTACAATAGGTATCAATACATTGTCTATATAATATTTCTACTGACTAATGAACTAAACATGATAAGTTACTTCCTTGAATATATAATAATTATGTAATTAAATAGTTATAGGCTTACAGCTCGGCCTTCCTGTTTGAGGCGGGTCCTCTCGCGTAAATGTGAAAGAACTTTGAAATTTAAAGATAATCACATTAGACAATTAAGAATTTCCAGAAATAATGCAGCATTGTAAATTCATGTTCTCTAGTATTGTAGACAGACATACTTATTAAGTCTAAATTTAATCTACTTAATTACTATGATTTCCTATTAAAGAAATAAGTATTAAGACAAAAAAAAAATGCTTATTCTAATATTCTTAATTAACACATAATACATTTTAATTTGATCTTATTATGATCATTTGCATAGAATATTTTTCTAATTCAATTTGAATTGACATAACGATTAAAAATATGATTATAAGTATGTTGTAGCAAAGGTGCTAAGCTACAGATGTGATTCCTGATGAAACACTAGATTATTAATAATCTACATGATATACATACAATATATTTAAGTTTATAATTTGAATGAACTCAAAGAGGAGTGGAGGTTTGCAATAGCAATTTGTACATAGTTGTTAATTTACATAACATAAATCAATCTTCTTGGTCATTATCAGAACTATCACCTTCCTCACTACTTACAAGATCTCTAGTGAAATTTAACCACGGCTGTATCTTGTCTACTGCTACTACGGCTTCATATCGGCGATTATTTTTACGAGTAAGTGGGGTGTCTTCTATAACGTACCGGTCGTTAGGGAGTGCTTTTGCGACGCGGTACGGGCCCTGATACTTAACGACTAGTTTTTGTGACTGTCCATCGTGTGGCATTTGTCTTTCTACGCGCACTAAGTCTCCTTCCGAATAACATTTGGCTGTTTTTCTGTGGCTATTAAATCTGTCTCTGTCCTTGGTTTGTTGTTCCTTAATTCTTTCAGCAGCCTCATCCCTGATGTCTACCAGTTTGTCTGTAGGTGTTACGCGAGCGGTGTCCTCTAAGACATCACTTAGGATACCTTCACTTTTGCCCTTGATATTGAACCCAAAGAGAAGTTCAGATGGTGTCTTCTGGGTTATCTTGTGTGTTGCAGTGTTGAGGCCTAGCTGGATATCTGGGACTTGTTCGTCCCAACACTTTTCGTCTTTGCCGTGCGTAGAAGTAGAAAGTGCGTCGAGAATGGTTCTATTAAACCTTTCTACTTGACCGTTCGCTCGAGGGGTAGCTACGGCGTTGATTATGTGTTTGATGCCGTAGGTCGTCGTGAACTCCTTAAAGGCTCCGCTAGTAAAGCTCGTACCTTTATCTGTAATGAGACGCGTGGGAACACCAAAACAGCTGATGTGGTCTTTGAGAACCTTAATTGTAGTCGCTGATTTGGTGTCTCTCACGGGTTTCACATTAACAAACTTCGTAAAGCCGTCTACGAGGACCAGTACATAGCAGTTCCCCTTTTTGCTCTTTATAAATGGGCCCAGGTGATCTGCGTGGAGTGTATGAAACGGCACACTTGGTTTGTCGATGGGGTGCAATCCACCCTCACGCTTCCCGCCAGGTGCTTTGTGATGTGCACATTCTAAACACGACGTAACGTATTTTTTTACGAATTTCCGCATCTTGGAAAACCAGTAGTTTTTACGGATTCGTTGTAAGGTTTTGTCGTAACCACAATGTCCGACATCGTCGTGGTTCATCTTTAAAACCTGCCAACGTACACCCTTTGGCACGACCCACTTGATTTCCTCGCCTTCAATTCTGTAAACTCGGTTGTTTTTGAGTTTATAGTTTTTATGAACATTTATAACGTGGACCGATTCAGGATCAGCTAGAATTTCCTTAATTCTTTTAATCTCTTCGTCGGCTGACTGAACAGTGGCAATCCAGTCTGGCTCACAATTTTCGGTAGCAAAGACATCGAAACACTTCTCGGCTTCAATCGCACACGCATCAACTGGGTTGCGGCTTAGCGCGTCCACATGAGTCATCCGCGATCCTGGTCTGTACTCGATAGTACAATTGAATTCTTGCAACTGTATCCACCACCGTGCGACTCGAGGGATCAGATCGCGTTTGACTAGCGTTGACCGCAACGCGTTGCAGTCCGTAAATATTTTAAACTCGATACCTATAAGGTAAACTCTAAACCGGTTAAGTGATGCTACTACTGCCAACGTCTCGAGGTCATAAGAATGGAGTTTTTGTTCCTCTACGTTCGTTTTGCGACTAAAATATGACACGGGTTGGAACACACCATTAGAGTTGGCTTGTAATAATATGCCTGCTAGGCCATCTTTGCTGGCGTCCGTGTGGACCTGAGTTTCGGCGCTGTGATCATATAGCGCTAGTACTGGCCTATCAATCAAGATTTTTTTAATATGATTGAAAGCATGGTTCTGAGCTTTACCCCAAACCCACTTTGCGTCCTTTCTCAGTAAGTCTGTCATCGGCGCGGCTATCAAGGCGTACCCTTTGATAAACCGTCTGAAGTACCCTGACAGGCCAAGAAACTGTCTCAACTCGTGCTGGTTTGAAGGTTCGCGAAATTTTGAGACAGCATCAGTTTTCCTTTGACCCGGCCGTACCCCATTGGAGTTAACTTCATAGCCAAGAAAGTCGATCGTGTCAAGGAAAAAGTGGCATTTGTTTAATTTGAGTGTCAGACCGCCTTTCTCTAGCAGCTGTAAAACTTCCTCCAGGCGCTGCATCCCTTCAGCGACGTCTCGAGCAGGGATTAAGACATCGTCCATGTAGACTAGCGCGTATTTAACCTTTGCTTCATGGAGTATTTTATTGATGGTGCGTTGGAAAACTGATGGTGCATTTACTAAACCGAAAGGCATCCGGTTGTACTCATATTGGCCGTCTGGAGTCACGAAGGCAGTTTTGTGCCGGGAGTCTTCGGCTATAGGTATCTGGTAGTAACCAGACGCTAAATCAAGCGACGTAAATACTTTGTTTCCGGCTAATTGATCCAACTGATCTTCGATCCTAGGTAGGGGGTAATGTTCCTTCTTTGTTTTGCGATTTAAAGCTCTGTAGTCAACGCATAGACGTTTTTCCCCGGTTTTCTTCTGCACCAAGACAATAGGACTCGCATACGCAGACGTCGACTCCCTAACTATACCATGATCAGCCATTTCCTGTACCATATTCCTTACTAAAGCACGATCCGCGTACGACATGCGGTAAGGACGATAGACTACCGGCTCATTGTCCTCAAGCTCAATCACCATCTCTGTTAAGTCTGTGAAACCCAAATTATGTAATCCACTCGAAAAACAATTGCCGTATTTTTCAATCAGCTGTTGCAGTTTTAATCGTTCTTCGTCGCTTAATTTGTCGCTACAGTTTAGATTGTCGTTGCTTTGTGTTTCGCAATATGAGTAATTACACGAGTTCACTTCATATTTAGCCCTCTCTGTATCATTGTGGTGAACTCTTGTCAATAACGTACCCTTTTCAAATGTGATTGTGTTGGGTGTAGCATTATAAACCAATAGCACGCCGGTGCCGGCCTTCATTTCATATTCTCCTGGAAGAAGATAATGTTCTTTTCCATCATTTCCTCGTAATGAACCATTAACATAGACCCGTGCGTTTGTAATAGAGTTGGAAGCTACTGGGATGCCGTGCAGCGAGTTTGGAGGTATATCTACCTTTTTATCAGACACGAGGTGTAATTTGTCGCCGCAAATTCTTTGAAATATCACAGCAGTTGGGGTCTTTGTAATAATGATATCGGGTCGCTCAGTGAAAGAATGGCCTAATAAAACCGACTGATTAATAACGTAGTCGTCTACTACGTATAGGTTTATGACCTCTTTAATTCCTTGGACTTCCACAGACGCCGTCGTCATACCTACCGGAGAAACAATATTTGCGCCTATACCCTTAAGAACTGGCAAATCATCTGGCGTCGCGACATCTAAATTGAGTTCTCTGACTTTTTCGAGTTTTATAAGTGAGCACTGGCTACCTAAATCTAAATGGCAGTCGGTGGTATGTCCGTTAACTTTGATATCGATAATGTATTTAGCTGTTAAGTCTTTAGTAGTACATAATTGAGCAACCTGTTTTTCATTTTTATTTTTGTCCTTACTCGTGTTTGTATCGCGGTCTTTAATAGCAACTTTGTTCCTGAAGCAATGATTCGACAAATGACCTGACTTATTACATGTGGTGCAATTTGCTGGGGGCTTTTCGCATTTGAAACTCGGGTGACCGACTTGGTCGCAGTTATAACACGTCATTTTAAAGTTACTGAATTTTGCGGTAGTGTTAGCACTCTTGCGATCGTTTCGAGATTTCAAATTGTCATTGTTTTCGCGACTTTGCCCGACTTTGACAGTCCTAAAATATTTCAACACCTGTTCGGGTTCAGAAAACTGGGCCGCTTGCGCACCTACTTTAATCGCCCTATCTTCGACACCGTATAGTAGACAGTCTACAGCCTGTCGCCCATATATTCGACAACGATTTAACATGTTGATTTTAGCATAATAATAGTGCTCTAATGATTCGCCATACTTGACCCTTTTGGCTAGCATTTCAGTCAAGAGTTCAGCATAGTCTTCGCGAACCGGAAATGACTCTATCAGTTTTTTCTTCCACTCTGCCCAAGTGTACAACATAGACGGTAAGCCCTGATACCAAGATTTGGCTATGCCGGTCAACTTAGGCAGAGCGTAGTGAATAATCTCTCTGTCTTCCCAATGGTAAATTTCAGCACACTCTTCCACTTTTGTCAACCACGTCAAAACAGTTTGTTCTTTTGACATGGGATCAAACTCGGGTACGATGTTAGTGTTAAAAGTTAGCTTGGGTCTATCTGAACTCTTGACCGATTGCAAAATAGACAAAACCTTATCCAATACGCTATCATTACAATCATTAGGCTTATATCGCTTAGGACTAGGCGGATGTACATCACCGTAATATCTTGACTGGCTGCGACTTCGCTCCCTTCCATCCCGCCTGGCTCTCGGTGTGGTCCTGTGCTGGCTCGAGCCCCTCTCGGACTCGTACCGCGAGCGCGAACGTGAACGTGACCGGCTGCGCCTCTCTCTCGCTGGCGTCCGGAGTGACCTCTCCCCACTAGCGTGTGCTCTAAGTACTCTTCGACCCTGATGCTCTCCATCGGGTCCACCATATAAATCAACCTCAGCATCGCGCACCCGCGATGCCCCTGGTTGCTCCGAGTAATGGACACGTGTTCTCGCCTGACCCTCGAACCTGGATCGCCCTGGCCACGTCCCATTACTCGCCTCACGTTGCCGAAAGTCTCGACCCTGATCCTCAAACCTGGATCCTCCTGGGTCAACCACCGCATCATTTGGTTCTCCACCTTTCGGCCGGCTCATATTGAGACCTGAAACTGACAAGTGACCGCTTAGTAAGCCGCAAATGCACCGTACAATTTTAATCCTCAAAATCCTCTTTTTTTTTTGAGAAGTTAATGTTGTATAAGTTTCGCTACACTTATGCCCACTCTAATATTGAGCATGTTTCTGTTTGTTCCAAAATTACTTACTCAAGTTCGTCACGACATTCAAAACGTTCATATTAAGCGCATATTAGCAGTAATAGCAGTGCGTAATAAGTTACGGCACTTTTATTTCATCATTACTTTTATAATAATAAAATAATATATTTGTCTTTCACTTTTTATTATTTAAATAATTGACTTTACTACTTTCGCAGATCAACGAGAGACAACACACACAAAAAAAACAAATGTAAGAAGAACTCGTCAAGCATTACTTACTTACTTACTGGTTTACTCACTTATTATGTATCATTTGTTTTTGATAAAAAAAAATATAATGATTTGTCAGATTAATTTTAGACAATGCAATTTATTGACGATCATACGGAAATGAAGAGAAAAACAATCTGTATGAACTGTCATTTCGTTTCCTCTTTACCGCTGAATGGCGATACATGCTCGAACCGCGGAACGTTACATGCTTGATTTTAATTTAATTAAGTGGGTAGGTACATGAAAAACTTTAAGCAAAGAAAAAAAATAATTTACTAATTTCGATGTATGGAAAGTTATAAAAAATACGAAAGAAATTCCACAGTTCTAGCATGCAATCACAATAAAATGAATATTTCGCTATTTGTAATAACATTTGTTGAGATGACGCAACAATATTACTTACGTTTTTCTTTTCTCCTTTTGTAGGCGTAGATCGAAAAGAATGTTTTCTTTTCGCCGATCCCACTTCTGAGACTATAGGGATAGCCTCAGAAGTAAGAAATAAAAACAGATGAGCTCCAATAACTTATTTTATTCTTGACAATTTTACACTGCTTGTCCTTCTGTCCGATACCGCTTGACTACCCACGAGTCTGAAGTCAATCACCGCACTCTTTACAACAATATGACGCTTCTATATTTATTACTATGAATCCAATACATCGTCTATTTAATATTTCTACCAACTATTGATGATTAATTACTGGCTCGAATATATATAAATATGTAATCAAATATTTATAGGCTTACAATAGGTATCAATACATTGTCTATATAATATTTCTACTGACTAATGAACTAAACATGATAAGTTACTTCCTTGAATATATAATAATTATGTAATTAAATAGTTATAGGCTTACAATCGTTACTAACATAACAGTTACAGATATGACGATATAGAGTTACAGTTCCAAAATTTTGTACAAAACGCTTTGTCAACCTTCTTCATTATGAGGAATAAAGCTTTGGAACTCTCTACCTTGGAAGACTCTTTTTTCTGAAAGGTTAAGATATTTTCAAAAGATATCTTCTAGGTAAGCGTGCTACATTGTAGCCAACAACGCAACTTCACATCAGGCAAGTTGTAGTCAAACGCAACCTATAAATTCTAAAATAAAAATCAATTGAGGAAAAGTCTAGTAAAATTGCTGTGATCTGAAGCATTGCATATGAGAGGGTAAAATACTATCTATCTACAAATAATACTAAAAGTACATAAAATATACATAATACATACTCGTACTAGCCAAGAAATATACTTAAATTATTTCATAGCTTATCTTTCTTTGGTCTATCGATTCTGTAAACGCTTCGATTAATTATATTCTACTTGTTTTGTAGATCTATGTCTAGAAGATGTTATCGGAAACAGTTCCGAACTGACAGCTGGCCGTAATTTTTGAACTGATTAAAGGTGTTCGGGTCATCTCAGCTAACTGATGATCTTGAGCGGTTTTTTTTTCTTTTTAAATTTATACGAGCGTAATCATCATAACCGGGTTTTTTTTCTCTAAAGTAATAATATAGAATTATTAAAAACAATCACGAGTATTGCGGTATTATTGAAAGATGAAACTGTGGAAGATATTTTTGTATACTCAGTACAGCTAGACATTTGACCGACATGGCGGGTAAATACACAAGTAAGCGACTCTCTGGTTGAAAGTGAAGCATGCCTAGTATAGGATAATTGGGCCTCGAAGTACTGTCGGAACACCGTTAGGTGCTCCGGTGCTTGCTATAGGATAATAGGAAATAGTTTTTATAACTTAAATGTGATTGCTAGCACTAATAAATATTATGTTTAGCACATACAAAAATCCTTCATATACTTACATACGAGTATATTGTTTTTATAAAGATGCTTCCATACTAAACACAATTTTTACTATCTGCCGCATAATCTAGCCAAGTACCTATACCAAAAATTTCTATGCAGCCTGGTTAACATAATTATATTTAAAAAAAACTTTACACATACAGGACTACTCTTTAACATTTGTCCAATAATATTTAAATACCAGACGGTGCACCAAAGTATTTTTAAGCAAACCAAATTTCGGAAATTAGTCTGAGGTAATATTAAAACGTCCATTATTAAATCAAAGAATGTTTCAGGAAAAATACAAGACTAACATAATATTCCAGACATATCATAACCAATAAGGCAATCGTAACTATAACTTTGTGTGTATTTATTATAAACTTCTAATCATAGTTTCCGAACAAATCTACAATACTTGATATCGCCCACGTTCTTGCTTACAATTATCCTAATTAAGACTCTTCATAGTGACTGTTACAGTATCTGTGTCAGTGTTTACATACAAACTTGTACTTTATCTGTGTTGTTAGTATTGTCCAGTTTACAATAAGTACTGCCACAAGCAATGACGGCATAAGCCGTTGACTGCTCAAACTGATAGGAATATTATTTTAAAAATATTTCAAGAAACTCCACACTGTAAACGCAAAATTGAGTTGTTTTTATAAATTGCCCATTTCATAGTTTATTAAAAAACAATCGGTCCAGCCGTTTGAGCGTAAAGATGTAACAAACATACACACACACATATTTTCGCATATATGATATTAGTATTCCACATAGTATTTCGCATATAGTATTTCAGTTTTATTGTCTATATTTTATGACAATTGATTGAACACTGACCAATGTCTGGTATTGAAATTTATTAGAGTTTCAGTAGAACAAAAACAAAACCCAACAGTTATTTTGTGTTGTTACATTTGTTTGATAGATAAATAGGAGTTAATGGTACTAAAATCTAAATATTAATTCAAACTGATTTTTTAAATCCATGTCATGTGATGCATTAAAAAAGAATTTTATTGGCTGATTTTTGCCTTTGGTTTATGTTATATACCTTATGCGTAATAGAAATTTATAATTTTATTAAAAATTTAGAATATGACACTGCGTTATTTAAATTAACATAAATACACATTGTAATCCTTGTTTGCAAGTTATTACTGCGCGGCAGAGTTCTCAAAATGCTGGTAGCATTGCAATAGATAGAAATATTATCTGAGAGTGATGAGCTAGTAACTCGAGCATCCTTCTGATGACTCAGAATCATCTCAGAGATGCTTTTGTATAGGACAGATTTTGTTTCACATTTCCAATTTTTATTTTTCATCAGATACTAACATTATTTTTAAGTTGTAATTACTAACCCATGGACCCCACCTGTAGTCTGAATAAAGAAAATTTTGAATTTGAATTTGAATTGCCTCGTTGTATAACTAAGAATCATTGCAGACAACTGACCATTCTAAAGTCTGCAGGCACGAGGACAATTTGTTTTTCAATGTCTATACAAAAATTTTCAGTGTTAAATGTATTGTACATTCCCGTTACGCTATCAACAGGCTATTTGATCATTGGCTGGAACAATCTCCGAGGATTTATAGTAATTAGTGGCGGTATTTATTGTGTAGAGTTTAGAAATATGGCCGCGGGAAGGTATTTGTTTTGAACTAACTTTTTACTCTTTATTTTCGTTTTTAACGAGAGAATGCCTGTGGGGAAGTCAGTGCGTAATGAAAAGAGACTTTCAGAAGAAGAGTTACAAACTTGCTTTTTCTAGACTGGACGCTACAGAATGTTATATTACACGCTTTTTATTAGCTTCACCTGTATGTTTGTTTGTAACCAACTTCTTTGGGCGCGATTTTGACCCACTTTAAACGGCCAGATTTCGTTCAAACTTTGTATATTTATTGAGAACCGATGACAATACACTAATTTGATAGAATTATTAAAAAAAATTGTATTTTTGTTTATATGTTTGTTTGTAACCGACTTCTTTGGGCGTGATTTTAACCTATTTTAAGCGTGTTTTTTAGTTTTTTTTTTAACTATTATTATTATTTTTAAGAAAAAGACACATTGTCATGATAGACATAAACACGTAACTGTGATATTTACCGTTAAACTGTGATGGAAAGAAAGTGAGTGTTTCTTATAATTCACCTTTGTTTTCTAATGGAGTCTAAACTTACAACAAATTCACAGACGTCGATATAGTAATGTGTCTTTGAAAAAAGTCTGTCAACTTTTCAACACTAGAAAGACACATAAATATTTTACAAGGGTTTAATATAATATAATGTTTTCAAAAACAAGGTCCAAGTCAATGCGTACTTATAATATATTCTCGTAATTATTTGTCTCTAATTAGATAGTATTTATTTTTTTAGAAACACGTCAGGTATATAATATAAACACAATTGTTGATAAAACAATACATTTTTCATGGAACTGAATTCTAGTTGCAAAATTGTTAGATTTATTGAAACTTAGAAAAATGTAAGCAAGTCCATTAAATCTACGAAAAAAACACCCAGCGGAGCAAAAGTTGAGTGAACTAGTGAAATAAGTTCTTGTATTACGATATTAAGTTTTCAAAATTTCACAGAAACTTGGGAAGTCATTCACCTCACAAGTTTTACACAAGAATTCCACTAATTACTGATTCAATACACATGCTTTGTATATTGCGAAGATTACCTTCCAAAGAGATCGCTTTAGTAAATTTGTTTAGAGTAAGTTGTTTCAAGCTTTAGCACATTGAATTACAGATTCCCCAAACTAAAACTAAAAACTTTTTGGTCACTTTATAGTTAAAATTAGAATTTGGTACGAAAACAGATTGGGCCCTAAATATTCAATTTTTTTTAAATCCCGAATTAACGCGGGTGAAATTTTGGGACGTTGCTATTTTTAACTTAAGTTTAAGTCCTCTGGATCTGTTGAATATAAAGTATTTAAGTTAAATAAAACAATTATAGAACCCCAACCCAGTGGTTGAGTTAGGTTTATGTGTTTGTCTGTAAGCTTTTTTTTTACATTTTGATGATCATCATAATCTATTCGAAATAGAAACTTTCTTTAGTACCTATATCAGTTTTATGTCTTTAGTCAGCTGCTATGTACTAAAACCAGAATAAAATAAATATTTTTTTACTAGGACTCTCGTACAACAAGCTCGATTTTGGTCTTTTTTTTACTATTAACAGCAAGTATTAGACAGCAGCGCACGTATTTTTTTTTAAATATGCTTTATCTGCATAGATAGTCTGTGAGTAGCAAGTGACCCAGAAGTATCGTTTAACATAGAATGGCCACTTCTCGTTAGAACAAAGGTTAGGACGAGCCTCGGGCGACTGTTGTTGTGGTTTACCGTGTACTTTATTGGATGATCACTACAGGAGGTACAGGTCTACACTTAGCTAACTGTCTAGAAATACACCTTAGCTTTAGAAATTTGAATATACTGATCAAATAATTTTATCGTAGTTAATATAGTAATAACATAGTTAAAGCTTTAATACAGTGACATTATTTGCTATGTTTTATTTATTTTGACATTTATGTTGCAATAGGTTCACGGTTGGTCACAGTTTAAACACAATTTTGAACTGATATCCATGGGGATATCAGTTCAAAATTGTGTTTAAAAAACTGTCAAGTGGTATGGACCACTTGACAGTTTTTTCATGTGTGTTTTTGTAACTCCGTGACGACCTAACAGCTGTACCGATTTCGATTAAATCTGGTATAGGGACACGATAGGTCCAAAATTAAAATATGTACATGTGTCAGTCTTTTAAATGCGGGAAACACCACGAGACGTAGTCAATGATGGCGATTCAAAATTCTGTGGTTCAGAACGTGAGTGTCGTGTGTGCCGCTGAATCGACGATTCAGCGGCACACACGACTAAACTAAATTTAAAGAAGCCCCGTCTCTTTTCATCTTAGGTGGCCAGAAAGAGACGGCACGTTCTGAACCACACACAAAACAACTAAAATCACGTCAAATATGAAAAATGTAAGCGATTTTAGAGCGCACCCAATTGTATCAGCTCTAAATCTGACGTGTTTGACGTGATTTTAGATGTTTTGTCTATGGTTTAGATCGTACCATCTCTTTTTAGTCATTTATGACGAAAAGAGACAGAGCTACTTTAATTTTAGTTGAGTCGTGTGTGCCGCTGAATCGACACCAGTATACAATAACAAGCTAAGCAAAGAAATGGAGGGATTGAAAATCGGCATTTTAAAAACTGTTCAGCAAATAAATAGCCATTATCCTGGCCGGAGAGAGAATTTATCGTCGGATTATTTTATCGGCAGTTCGTAAAACACTGCATTATTAATTACATGGGACCTGCGTGATTCATTTACGATGTAAATTTGTTGGTAGGACACGTAATTTTATTAATGAGTATGTCCATTGTAACCTTACATTTTAACAAGTAAATGTATTTTTTTATAATTTTTGTCATATATAGGAAGTGAAGTGAAGTCATTTAATTTAGTTCCGAAACACTTAAATGTTTAATTGTTAGAAACCAATTCACGCTAATTAATAACAATAATAGTTTATTTTCCAAAAATACTGTTTGAATAAATGTTTTTCATAGATAATTAGGTAAGATCAATTTTAACAATAATTAAAAAATATATGTGTGACATAATTAAGCATCAATATTTAATTTATTCATTAGGTCCTAAATTCACTCTTCTGATGCCAAAGATACCAGTATGACAGTACCAACTAAATAATTCTACTGATTATTTTAAGACCTGTGTGTTTTGTTGTGGGATCTTGGAGCCACTAAAAGTGCCGTAATTGGCCTATTACCTGACCACGCATCGAAACGTTAAAACGTATTATTATCTCGTCAGTCTGTTTAGAAATAAGATTATGTCTTACCTAAAAAAACATTGATGTTCTTAAGTTGAAAGTTTATAGAACATGATTTGTATGGTAGTGGAATAAAGTTGATTTTGATAGTGAAAATTGCGGTCTTATAAAATAAATAAATGAATTTTCGGTAAGATTGTTAATGTGTGATACATAATGTCTACATGATGTTGTTATGGGCGTTTCTAACGGTCATTATCAGGATGTTGTCGTAGATTAGTTTATAAAGTGGTTCAATCTCTAAACTAAAGACTAACTAATTAATCAAATGTTTGATGGTCAAGACAAGAGCACTATAATTATTTCAAATAATAAATAAAATTGACAAAATATAACACTAAAACTACTCCTTTTTCCAAAACAATATTATAAAGAGGAAAAGTTTGATTATTGTTTCTTTGTTTATTTGACGCAAATAGTTTCCGAAACTACTGGACCGATTTGAAAAATTCTTTCACCATTGGGAAGCAATATTATCCCTGAGTAACATAGGCTATATTTTGTTTCTCTTTGCAACTTAGATTATTTTATAACCCATGTGAAGCCGGGGCGGGGTGAAGTTATAGCTTTTGACTGTTATCATTAATGTTTTGGCATTGTGAAAGTTTTAAATTCAGATTTAATCAATCTTTCTAGCACACTGTTAAATTAACAGGTCACAAATGATTAAGTTGAAGAATGTATTCAAACACGTTTCATAAACACACAAATTATAACTGTCCAGTAGTCCGTCATCAACACCATCAATCTAATTTAAACAAATAAATCCAATCAACACGAAAAATGTCTTGTCATCGAATAACGCCCATAAAAATAAATCAGTGACCATAATGTGGCATATTCACAACAGAACTAGTTTCGGGTTTCGTAGCGTTTTGTCACAGATTGCATCATAGCTGCTGCGGTGCCGTCAACTGTTTCCTATAAATTAAACCATTAACCGGTTAATTCCGGTATTTTGCTTTGTCATTTGCGTTAACAAAAGTGTTATTAGCGCTCGTTAGTGAGACACGAAAATGCCGTGTGGAGCGAGCGTTACATCCATTGCTGTTCGATACACGTTTTTCAGATCTGTCACATCGGTAACACTGATTATCGAATAATGTACAACACTGTTGTAGTTGACACACGTGGAAAACCATCAAAAGTTGACAGCAAACATTGACAGGTAATTAAAAAAATCAAGATTTTATTTCAATCTTTTTTAAAAACCACGTAATTTAAATTCAGTTCATAAACTTGCCATAAAATATTGAAACAGCAAACACCTGCAAATATAAAACATTTTACTACTCGTAAACAACTATACTGTCACATTAAACATAAATTAAAGTGCGTTTTATAGCGGTACTCGATTAAAGCAAATCAAACATCGATAAACCTTCAATATTTTGACAATTTAACTGAGTAATTTGTCAATCAAGCGTCGAACTAACGGTCGAATCAATTTGAGTGCGCGCTATAATTTGATGGACAAAAACTAATCATCAAGCGATTGTGAGAGTTCCGATCAGACTCGGTTAAACACGCTCTTAACTATCCCGACGCCGAGCAGAGATTAAACAAACTGTTTAACCGACATGACAAGTTTATTTTAGAGACTGACTAACAACTTCTGAATTAAAGCTTCGCTTTGTTAATGAATACGGTTTGTACGTTTTAATGTGATGGCGGTTTTATTTTTCTTTCTAAAATTATTAATTATCACCCCAGCTTCATATACGTAGAATACGAACAGTTGAAATTAGAAAACAGACTTTCACATAACACATTACTTATAAAAATTGATGAAAAAAGCATGAAACAACCTATATACGTTAACCATCTCACAATCATAAAGATTCGAATTGACAATATCTCTTTTTAGAAATCGACCAAAAATAGAAAGTTTACGGGAAAAGGATATCAAAATCAACAGAATATAAATAGATGAAGTTTATTCAATTTAACTCGTCTAAAAAGTAAACAAACAAAACCATAGATAAGATGAGGATGAGGTTTCATTGAATGAACGAACTAACAGAAATAGTTTTATAAAAGAGGTAATGTTTGAATTTTTCTGACAATAATATATATTAATAATCTGATAATAATATATTAATAATCTGTGAATAAAAAGTACTGACCAGTATAACTTATTAATTATAGAACTAGATTTTGACATACGTATTTTTCATATTCTCAATCATAATTATGCTTTTAACAAGATTCTTAAAATACTTTCATTGTATATTTTGCATTTAATTATATTCCGATAAATATCCATAACTTTAAGTGGTTAACTTCTCTGTTTAAATGGACAACTTAAATTTTGTGAAGAGCTGCGGTTCGATTATACTTTTAGCTTTTATAAGCTAGGAATTTTTTTTAGTACCAAAATTCCTCTTGTGTTTTCCTTTTCAACAAATCCCGTGTCAACAAATACTCGTGAGTAAATTGAGTATACTAACCACGTGATTATAACAGCACTAGTTGTTAGTTTATATTGAATGTCAATAATTGGAATTAAAGCCTTATTTTATTTACTTTCGGCTTAACAGCACCCGGCCGTAATCAAACGAGTTACGTTCTAGCGATGCAGTTTTAATGAATTAACTGTCAATAGTTGTTTAGCGCTGAATGTGTTTGCAGTCTATTCATTGAAATCTAATTTTCATAGCATTAATGTGCATATATACATATACTACTAATAAAATTTGTATAACGGCTAGATGGCGTCGTAGCTAAAATTGCGAAGCAAAGCAAAAATGTATTTTTATGCTGCGTTGAGAGGAAGGAATTCCAAAAAACTATCTTTAACAATATATAAAGAGTAAAAGGTTTGATTTTTTATTTGTTTGTTTGACGCGAATAAGCTACAAAACTACAGGACCGATTTGAAAAATTCTTTTAAATAAATAAATATAAATATTAGGACACATTTCACACACGGCTGGTTAGCCCCATACTGAACCATTTCAAGTTCGTATTATGGTTGCTAAAACAACTGATATACTACATATACATACATATTATATATTAATACATATTTAACACCCAGACCCACAGCCAACAAATTTTGTTAAGCACAAAGATGTTGACCGCGCCGGGAATCGAACCCGGAACCTTCTGATTAGCAGTCCGGTATGGACCTTTACGCCAACGAGGTCGTCAAACCGTCGAGGTTTTACCGTTGGGAAGCTACGAGTACATTATGCCTGAGTTAAATTGAAGGTGCCAATTCTTAGTCTTAGTACAAGCAGTCGTTAAGAGAAGTCAGAAGCCTTCGAGTGGCTTGAAAACTCTCGACACCAGAGCTTTGCCACTTTGCTCATACGAAGAAGAAAAATAAGAAGAAGCATACTTTATTCTAAGGCACTTAGCCCAGTCCAGTCCGATGACTAAAGGTTAAGCTTAGGTTTCATCCGCAGCCTACTTTTTGAACCGGTAGCGGCGGAAGTTTAAAGCCTATAAAACTTGATAAATAAAGCTTAAAGTATTTGGTAGTTCCGCACTGGACAAGCGCTACGCGGCCATTTTGGCATGAAGTGCGGCATCATTTAATTTAGTCCTAATTACAACATACGGCCCGTGCTTCGCATCGCACGGTACACGCTGCAGGATCAATGGAGAAGGCAATTGTTAGTTTCAAACATACTTGTAAAAATCTTATCCATCGGTTGCCTCACAGAAAAGCTTTTACTGATAAGGTTGTTGTTATTTGTAGCACTTGTTATACGTTTTATTCGGTTATCGTTGTGTCTTGTTCCTATATTGCAACGAAGAGTTTATCTACTCGTATCTACCTAACAATATTATAAACATCATGTACATTCAAGTGAAATTTATATTTACATTTCTTATGAACTAACCCACATAAAAACTTAAACAACTTTAAAAAAGTATCTTAGAAACTTAATACTCGAGTATTTTAGAATTTCTAACACATGGTTACTAAGTAACGTATTGACGTTACTTTGCGAAAATCTATTGTAGATAGAAGAAAAAATTAAATATTTATGTGGTCACAACGGAAGTACTAAATATTTCAGTTCTTCTATCATGGTTACTGTACTGAACATGGTCCTTTGTGCATAATACACATTACCATAAAGGTAAATATAGTTTTAGAGAATGTGTCTTTCTTTCATTAATTACTTTTCTATATTTATAAATAAAATGGACTTGTCCAAACATTATGCCGCAAGGGTAGTAAAACCGCCGTAACATTATCGAGCGGTGAGCAGCTTAACTCAGTTAATTAGGCCTCCGATTGATACCTCCGCCTGCCTACGTGGAGCCTGTAATGCTGATTTCTGTATTGCATACCTATAGTGCTAACCCTATAACATACGTAATGTGCTATCCCTATTACATACCTATAGTGCTAACTCTATTACATACATATAGTGCTGCCGGTATTACGCGCCAGTTTTAAAGTACAAGGTAATGTTTATATCTAAAAGTAGCTTATAAGAAAGCGTGTTACATTTTTGTAGTGGTAGGCCTCGTTTCCTGGTGCCATCCAGGGAATAATCACATGTTTGTCAGTTATTCTACCGCCAAGAAGTTGCATCATTTAAATTTATTTATCATTATCACTGTGTTCCGGCAAAATTACAAGGAAATAGGATATATGAGTATGATAGAATATCTTAAGGTGACAAGCAAAATTCAGTAAAGCGCAAAGTTTTGTACTACACAAAATTTGGGACTCTTCCAATTGGAGTGGAAATTGAAATGGGGAGTGATAATAATTGCAAACCATCAGGCTAGCAATTAGATCACATCGTCTCTCATTAGCGTAAAAATTTGTAGACCACAGCAAAGTAGCTTAACACCAGGCAAATTGGGGCCAAAACAAAAATATACGTTACATCGGTCTAGTAGGTAAACAAAATAAAGACGTAATTTATAATTAAAATATTGTATAAACTTTACCATGCAACGGATAAAAAAATACAACATTATTTTTGATTAATATTTTTCAGAAATACCCAATATAGTATGAATATGCTTGAACAATATTAAATCTTATTAATGTTAGTATTTGTTCAGACACGAAATCTCCACGCAAATTGCTTTCAAATGGCAAATTTATCGCAAAATGTTTCTCACGTGTACCTAAATTGGATAATTTAGATGGCTTAAAGTCTTAAATTAATTAATTTATAAATTAAATCTTAATTAATTACAAATATGGTAGCACCGATTGCTTATACTCGTAATTAACAAATGTGCCATGATTCTCGCAACCTAGTAAATATTTATACTCCTGTGTGGGTTCCTAATTGTAGGTCTCATTTAGGATTACTTTATAATTATTAAAGTAACCTTATATTTTTTATTGTCAATTTTATAATATTAATGTTTTTATAATGTGTTTTTTGCAGCCCCTTTACAATTAAGACCATTGTATGTACCTACTTATTATGTGTTCGTATAAAACTATAACAAACATAGACAATACATATTATAAGATACAAGTTTTTTAAAGTAGATAAAATGTGACCTTATTTATGTATAAACATAGACAAAATAAAATCAGTTAATTCAATTTCTCAGGCATTCGCTAGCGAGATCTAACGATCGTTGATCCCAGGCAGAGTTACAAAATTTCATACAAAATATTGATAAATATATATTTTATGTAAATACTTCGAAAGATTATAAGTAATTCTATATATAATAAAAAAAAATATTACTTAAAATATTTTATACATTATTGTCCAAGTTTGATATTAAACCATAGGCACTTTGCAGGTCTTCAAATCTAAAATATAACAGACTTATTTTAGTTTGAAACATTGAGCTTAAGCTCGAAGTTTTAATTGATCGATAAAAGTGCTCAAAAGTAAAACAAGGGCCGATAAAAGATTTGAAAAGTTAATTAATGGAGGCTCAATAATCGAAGTTATTAAAAATAGCAAAGATTAATCTGAAAAGTCTTAAATCATAAAGCCGTATTAGAGAGCGCAAAACTTAAATCATTGTTCTAGTCTGAAATATTTCGTACCTAAGTAACGTGGAATAATTTAGAAACTCTAGAAATTTATTGCCCACAATTTTGAGCCAAATGTAATTTTATCCAAAGTGTGTGCAAGGCTAGAGAGAAGATGCAATCACAACAAGAAAACCGCATTACACTTTTATAAAAATGACGCTATCACGCGGCGGACCCTCGAACACAAGGTGTTGGGGGCCGCGAATAATTTATGGCTCGCCACAACCACAGACAACATAAGCCAAGAGAAAAATAAGCAAACTACCCACTTAAAAAGACGTAACGTTCTACAGCCGCGCCGGCAACCGAAACTCAACCCTACGCTGTCGTTCCAAAATCAAAAGTCAAGCCGCGCGCCCGCCGGTCTGCCCGACGCAGCGAAAATATAGTTTTCTACAAAAGGGTATAAATTTCACAGAAGGGTGGGGGAGCGTCGCGTCGACCTTATTTAATTTCATAATAAATTGCAATAATTGCATTAGTCGGGCGGAGGAGATATAAATCAAGCGATACCGTCGTCTTTGCGACGAACTCGCCTGTCAAGTGGTAAAAATGACAGGCCATTGCTGCGTCCCGCGCTGCGTTTTAATGCCTCAGCTTTGTTTCGACAAATCTGTAACATTAGACACTTTGAGGGGGATTTTTCCAATAAATTAAAGAAATGGCATCATTTGGCTGGCTTATCGCAGCAATTGGTATGGATTGGAATATTTTTAGTTAGCATTTAAAGGAATTAGAACTTTTAGTGATTTTAATAAACGTTACAAGTTTGATTAAATTTAAATCCGCGAGTATATAATAATGATAGTCAACGTCTTTATTTGGGTTAATAAAATGACAGATAAATCAATATATCCTTATTTAAGATAATTTCTGTATGTATGTTTGATCCTGACTGTAACGGTTAGAAAGAAACTAAATAATTTATATTAATTAATATAATTATAGTGTGCATTACTTAATAAACTACACTTGTAAAGTTTTTTAAATATCTTTGAGATATTTCACGTTCTACGTATAAAACTGTAGCCAAAGCACTCCAAACCACAAACACCGAGAAGGCGTAATAAAATTAACATATCCCATCCCATAACGACGGCCATACATCTCTGCAGACGAACAGCAGACAAAAGTTAGCTCCCTCTATAACAACCCTAGACCGGAGATTCGATTTAGCGGATTAAGGAGGCCGATAACGAGTCGACATGGAAAAACAATTAACGGAAATAATGAAACAATGACGTCACTATAAAGTTTGTCTTTGTTCAGTGTATCTTAACGCTTGTGGTGGGCGGGTCTATCAGACCTGCCGAGTAGAGAGCGCGCGCGGGAAAGCCACAGCCTTTCGAGGGTTAGCTCGCGAGCCGTTACACTACAATTTATTGTTTTTAGATAAAGTGTAATGGGGATTAGTGCGAGTTTAAAATGTTCACTGAGAGGGGTTAACAGTCTTTCTAATAATAAATTGGATTACGCGACTTAAGTATTCATGCCATTTGGTTGAACACAATGCGCATTAACATTTCGTTGACACGATATTTATGTTGTCCTTTTGTAAGTCTATTTGCTTCTTTTATAAAACGTTTTAGTGCTTACCAAAGGTTTTTACAGGTTTGTAACTCAAACGATGTCTAAGCTGAGGTATTAAAGATATAATAATTAACAACTCAATTACATAAAGGTCTCAGTTATAAGTATAAAGTTTTAAATATTAAGTATGTCAGTCATTTAGTTACTTTTTATATAAAATACAATGACAATTAAATCAAGACCAAAACCATATTGAAAGATTACAGCCACTGCTATTCAGCGTGATATTGCCGCTAGTTTGATAACCATTTTCTACCGACCAAAATTAGGAATGGGTTATTTAGTGTTGTTTTTTTACTCCATACACCTAGGCATTTGATCAGCAGGGCTCGTAACCACATGAGTTAGCGACACTCTGGCCTAAGGAGAAGCATGCCTAGTCTGAAAATAGCTGGCTCTCAAGAAGGCTGTTAGAATATAATATTTGGTGCTTAGAATATACTATTTGGTGCTTAGAATATACTATTTTTCTACTTGACAGAGCGTCGTGTGAGCGACTGACATTTTTAAAATAGGTAAATTTGATTGATTGGCGCTATAAACGTAATGTACTTTTTAATCATTGTGAATTCCAAATTTAATAAATAGTAACTTTTATCATAGTTCAGGCAGACAGAGACGACAAAGTAAACATTAAACTTTGTTATCTCTGAGCGATAAAACATTTTGTTTTGTAATTAATGATCTTTGCCTAGAGCCAAAGAGTAGCTTATAGCCAAGACTTAAATAAATAAGATAGGAGAGAAAGTTGACCTAGAAAAATATCCAGCAACAATTATAATGCAGTTCTAAGTCATTCCTATTTCAGGGAGGATAAAGAAGACGTAGCAATGTATTTTATACTCAACTATTTAATAAAAGTCTAGCGCCTGTAGCTCGGCTAAGGGGATCTGACGCGATCATCAAGGTTAAGCAACGGTCGATGTAGATACTCTTTGGATAGGTGACCATTGTAATAAAAACTAATTACATATATTTAAAAGTTTAGCTTGTTGTATCTACATCATCTATCCGTATATCATTTAAATAAATAATATCTTTATATCATCTATCCATATATTTTTTTATAATAGTTAGGCTAGCGCTTGATCGCAATTCACCTAATGTTTAGTGATGTTGCGGTCTCGGATGAAGTGCGATTACCTAGAAGAAACCGATTCACTCTCGCCTTGATTAACGAGTAAAGCCAGTGTATAAGGAATAGCTAGACGAGTGTGTCCGGCGGCCGCCGTCACACCGACGTGTATCGCCGAGCCTCGCATCATGCAGCAGTGCTGTGCGTCGCATACTAATGCTGGCCCACTGATCTACACCTATACAACACTGGAAGAGACTTTCTTTTCTAAAGTTTTTTTTTGTTTACTTCAACTCAGTATACGTATTCGCGTTTTTAGCACATTTGGCGAACTATAGGGATGTTTGGAAGGCATATTTTCGACAAATCTGTAACAGTCAAGTTCAATGGTTCTTATTCACATACTTATGTAACAAATGAAGCCAACGCGATATGTTTTATTTGTTTATTAGAAAAGTTGATAATTTTTGGGATGGATGTTAGTATATATAGAATACTGCAAACACCAAAGAGCAAAAAGAAGTGCCAGAATTACAAGTAATAGTTATTGTGAGTAAACCTTGCCTGATGAAAAGTTATGTTGTATACGATATGGCATGCTCACACTATTGATAACCTCTTCAGCAATAAAAAACTCAAAACTTTAGGTTCAAAACTTCGCTCCTTACAAGCTTCGTCCTTACAATGAAAGTTGATCAGCACCGAAAACCTACCTGTAGGGGGCGTTTGGTACATATCTTCCAAAACCAAAAATCACCGTCCGAGTTTTTGAAGTGAATGTTTTCTTGTCAAATGAGTGCAATTTATTTTATGTGGCTTTATGTGTCACATCAAGAAGTTTTATCCTCTTGAATGTGACTAAAGAGGCGAAGTAAAGAAATCTCCCGGCATCGCGCGGCCGACCATTGTTCTTGTAACTCGATAATATAATCGATTTATCGGAAATACATATCTCTGTGGGTGTCCGAGATCACATCGCAGCCGATACTCCCTCTGCATCTCGTATTGTAATACTAAATGTTTGTTTGAATCAAGTTGTTTGTAACGTGCTCACAATATTGTATACAATTTGTGTTGCTATCAAATTGTTAGAAAACTTTCTGTTGGAAATGCAGTATTTGATTTACAAAGAAGAAAAAATTCAATATTTACTGTGATCTGAAACCAAATTCAGATAAGCAAGTGAAAAATTAAATAGGGGTGTTATTTTTTTATTTTAAATTTTTTTTTCCTTTGCTTTTCTTAATTTGGTTTCAAATCACAGCGGAAATGCACTAAATATTAAAATATTTCTTCTAAATCTGCAATGGATTTCCACAAAGCAACGCCTGCTGAGTCAATAGGTTATTTGATGTACAATTTGCGGACCAGTTGAGAGTAACTGCATTATGTGCTTGTTTAATCTTTACCAAAGTTAAATAGCTAACTAGCCTAATCCGCTGATAAAATCAATTTATTTCCAGAAACAATTTCAATCACACAATTTACAACAACTAACTACAAAATCAGCAAGCCGTCGCTGATGGTCGATCCTCCAAAATGAAAAGCCGAAATATTTTCATTAAAAGTTGGCTCGCTCGGGTTACCCTGTTCTGGTTCGTCTACCCCGATCAAAGTTATTTTACGTGAGTCCATAAGACCTCAACATTACCGTCAATAAGTTGGTAACCCAATTTATATCTCGGCTAAGAACTGGGCGAAGTTAACCATAGTTTTAAACTGAGTTTGAAATTAATTGGAGCGGTCATTCGAAATCGGAGTTATGGAGTCGAGGGGGGGTCGGTTTGCTTGCAGCGCTGGATCCAAGTCTGTACGCAGCTTTCAATCATAACTTCAAATATTTATAGTACATTGTTTTTAAAATGAATAAGTATATTTATCTATAATACAGAAAAATTAGGAAAATTATTAATTATAGTAAATTAAATAAATTATTAAAATTAAAACTAAAAACAAAACCACTAATTAAACTAATTTAAAACGCCACTCCGGACAAAACGGAAAAACTTGACGGAAAGGTACCCATAACGCTCGTGGCATTGCCGCGTTGTATAGCTATGATTTTTTTAAAATAAGAACGTCAACCTCAACTTTACAATGCATGAGATATCTCCAAATAACTGTTTATTATTGCTAACGAGTCGCTTCAAGGAACGCAATGACAATCGCAAAATTGCAATTGAAATAGTCTCGAGCATTCAATGCAAATATCTGATGACAGTGGACGGCTGATGTCTCATTCGGAAGATGTATTTATCTGTTTTTGTTTTTGCAGCGAGACATCATCGCATTTATTTTTAACTTTTGTTGCTGGGAATATGCTAATCATTATTTATTTTTTGAGTTGTTCTTACTTTTTAAAATGTAATTGTTGTCAAAAATAACGCACTTGTTTATAAAGGTCTTACAAAGGTTGGTTCAATCAAATCGTGTTTTCTGAAAAATAAATTTACTAATTAACTATTGCTTATTTAAGAACATTCGAAAGAAAATTCTTGAGCATAAAACAAAAGCGTTAAAAACATATTTCTCTTCAAATATTTATCATAACTAAATTTAACGAAACAAATCCATTGAAGCGAGCTCATAAACTGAACTACGAGCGTTAGGTTCATTGTCTCGCCCCGAGCCTTCCAAGTAGAGAGAAATGAATATCTATCATCACAAATTTGGACAAAACTATTCATAAAGTCGTTCACTCCAAACTCCCAAGGGCATAGTTATCCCCACCACCACCAACAATACTAAGTGACACCTATAAATAGTAAGAACACGAAGCGAACGTTAGTTAACATGCAATCGTATACATTACTAGCTGTCAACTATGACGAATGAACGTATTAACGATGGACAATACCGTTCACATCTTTACCAACTTTACACAAACCGTTCGAAAAACACTCCAATTCCTATTTCAAAAACATAAGGTTCGAAATTTGAAATTTTTTGGACTCGTCCGAGTCGTTATATTGGTAGTCGATAACAAAAATGAAGTATGAAGATGTACCGAAATGGTTGAGTAGAGATCTGTAACAGAATGCGGTGAGATAGGACAGAACATGTATTTACGTGGGCAGGACTATCGGATAATGGTTTTTTATTTGTGTTACCGGCAAGTGGAAGAATTAAGCCGTATTTGAAAACGATATGACAACCTTCAACAAAATCTATAAAAATAAAATTTTCAATTGTCTTGTATCTTACTTTTTACGTAATCAAATTATTGGAATTTATTTTTACTTTCTCTGCATTTAATAAAACAATGTCATTACCAAAGCGTTGAGCGTGAAGAATTAACAAATATATATACTCACACACACAACCCACACACAAAGACTTTGGCATATATAATATTAGTTTATTTTTTGAAACAGTAGGTACTTAAGTACGTTTTCAACTGACTATAATTTAATTTCCCGTCGATTTTGACGAATCAAAATTTTGACAACTTTCTTATTTATTTGTAATCTACCTAAAAACACGTTTGAATCCTATGAGTAGTTTCGAAATTATAAAGTACCAGACAGACAGACAGAAACATAGACAGACGGACAAAAAAAATTTTTTTTTTGTTTTTATTACTCTTTTTTAATCACCCCTTCCTTATCAATTCTTTGGAAAAATATTTAATGTTCAGACTCTCGATTTTTACTATCTTATAATAATTATGCGTTTATAATTACGTCCACAGCAATAAAGAAACCGAGCTTAATGACATACATGAATCCTTTATCTCTTAAGTCAATAAAACTTAATGGCCTTTTGATAAAAAGTCTGATTCTCCCCCCTGTCTGTGGCATAGGTTATCGCCCAGTGCGTGGGGCTTTAAGTGTCCAGTGACAATCGCATTCCTTTTGTCTGTCTGTGTGTCTGCTTGTTACCTACACCAGATGTCAGCCAACAACTGCGGTATAAGAGAGAAAGTGAAACAGGTATAAATAAATTGTTAACGTTTGCTTTGAGTATAAGAAAATATTTTTCTACTACATATCGAAATAGTTTCTCTTGATAGGTTTTGAAAACGGTTGATCTCAATTAATTTTCTTTTTGTTAATCGTTCGCAAGAATTGTGTGGAAAATTAAGCCCTTATATTATTTATCTTTGATATTACAAATGCAAATAAATCTTATTTGACTTTGCCTTTTCCTACAAGGCCAATCCTAAGATTGGCACAGCTTGTTTTTGCTTAAAACACTTATGTCATCTCCAAATTCTCCTTTCTCTGTCATATCCTCTTTTCCAAAAATAATGTACTAGGCGCATTGACGACTGACCTGGCAGGAGCGCATCCTCACTGGACCCGCGGTGCGGGGCACGGGAGCCACCCGTCTCCTCGAGGCCCTTCGGCCTCTCTTGAGGGAATGGGTGGAACGAAGGCACGGAGTGCTCTCCTTCCGGATGACGCAGGTTCTCTCGGGGCACGGTTGCTTCGGGAGGTACCTGCACAAAATCGCCAGAAGGGAGCCAACCCCGGAGTGCCACAGGTGCGGCTGTGCGGAGGATACCGCGCAGCATGCCCTGGAGGTATGTCCGGGAGAAGCCGGGCCGCGACAATCCCTGGTCGCGGTGATTGGGACGGACCTCTCCTTACCGACCATTCTCAGGAGGATGGTCGACGACGAGAGGTCATGGGACGCGATGGCCTCCTTCTGTGAGACAGTGATGTCCAGAAGAGAGGCCGAGGAGCGGGAGCGTGAGTTAGACCCTCACTCCCACCCGCTCCGCAGGAGACGGGCACGGAGGCGAGCCGCTCGGGCTCGGACTCCGTCCCCACTTGGAGGCCCTGGAGCATTGGACGCGGGGGTGTCTAGTGCTTCACACCAGGGATAAGGGCCTCCCGAGGAGACGATGCCTTTGGTTGTCCCAGGGCATCGCTCGCGCCGTAGAGGGGGGCGTCGCCCCCCCTTGAGGTGGGTCCGCTCGGACTGCGGACAGCGGCCTGGGCGGGGAGAGCAGCGGCAATGCGCGAAGCGGTCCTGCATCCCTGCCCCCGTCGTGAGATGGGACACCGTGAGGTTTTAGTCGGTAGTGACGGCCCTTCTGGCCGTCGAGTCCGACATACCCCGCTCGCCTCCCCCAGGCTTGTAGCGGGAGATGCGTAAATGCATTTCCTCACGAAAAAAAAAAAAAAAAAGGCGCATTGACGACAGCCATTTTACATAAAATACGTTATACGCTAAAGTTACGGATCATACATATGATCCGTAACTTTAGCAAAAAGCTTGTTAATAATATTTTTTATAAGTTCATTTTAATAAATACTTATTGTTAGATAACTTAACCTTGTACATTTCATTAAATATTTATTGAATAAATGATTTATTAGTTCATTTTACAAAGAATAAAAAGTGCTACAGAAAAAATAATTAAATGCATGTGCATTCACTTTTTTTTCATTTCACTCGGCTGTCCGACACAACACCTTCATTCGCGAATGAACAAGTTAATTCAAGAATGAACATAATATTGAGTAGTAAAATTAAAATAAATTAAACTATTTTCAAATGTTCTAATCGCTTTTTGTTTTTGACTTAACAACCCATCGATTGAGAATTGATTACCTAATTAAGCATCTTAATAGCACGCGAGGTGTGCACCCTATTCAAACGCAGGGGCGATATCTTAACCACATACTTTAGTTACAAAAGCAAAAAAAGAAGTGGCCAAGCACAAATCAGGCGCGCGCAAGAAGGGTTTCGTACCAATAGTTTAAAATACGGCAAAAATCGCGTTAGTTTCAGAGGAGTCCGAAGTCAGAGGAGATTTTAATAATTGTTATTTAATTTTATTAAATCAACTGTCTGTTTTGTTGTCTTTTTCATTTCATTTTCATTCTCGTTCGTCTATTTCATTTTCATTCTTTTATAAATCAATTAATTATTGTATTTTATAATCATAAGTATTAACTATTATAATATTTAACAAACAAAAGCTTAATTAATATCAATCCACTTTCAGTTAGATCGATGTATAGTATAATATTATGTCTATAGTATGAATATGCTTCGGCAAGAAACATAATAATATATTTTTAATGAATCTCTAAATTACATAATATTTTTAAATAATGTTAAGACAACGAGAATTTAGTAATATTGATTTATTGAAATTTTTGACATGAATAATAATCGGCACGAAAAACCTCTAGCAGGGTAATGACGAGCATTTCTTCGAAATAAAATCAAAAACAGAAATGTACATCGTACCCGGGTCTCTGATACCGACGTGATACAATTTTCAGTTACTCAAAGATTGAGTTCCTTTGATTGAGCCTATTTAGCCGCAGATCAAAGTAGCTGTAGCAATCTGTCGCCGAAACGTTCTCAAAGTTAAATTGAGTTGATCATACGTCGACAGTCAACTCCTGGAACTGGGTGAGGGGGTACCACAGGGCACCGTTATAGGTCAAATATTAAACTTTTTGATACTCGTAGCTTGTGTGAACTTGCGTTAGGCGGAAATTGTTAGGCGCAAATTGTTAGGCAAGGAAATTTGCGTTAGGCGCAAATTGTTAGGCAAGGGAATTTGCGTTGGGCGCAAATTGTTAGGCAAGGGAGTTTGCGTTAGGCGCAAATTGTTAGGGTTTGTGTGTATGAAGTGATAACAATTCAGTCAGGCGGGTACTGTACGTCTCGAAAGTCATGGGTGTGATCAAAGCCAATGAGCTCGGACTTTAGGAAACTGTTGCATGGTGGTAAGGCATTTTCTAGTGCTCGCCAAGTATCTAATGGTGTGTTTTGGCAGCCTTCTTGAGAGCCAGATATTCCATACTATGCATGCTCCACCTTAGGCCAGTGTCGCTGGCTCGTGTGGCTACGCGCCGTGCTGGGCAAATAGGCCTTTGATGAGCAGGACGCGTAAAGACCAAATCTAGTATAGCCAATATTGTTACAAGTATCGGCATATTGATAGGTATTCTGGGTTCCGACTTCATTAAGGGTATTTCTACTATACATACGATACATTTGTACAGTTTGTAATTTTGATGTATTTTATTAACTTCTCTGTTAGAGGATTTTCATAATAAATAAATAAGGTCAAGTTAGTCGCGCTATTTGTAGGTAAAATTATAATATGTATTTTTTATCAATATATAAATTAACTAGTTTTGTGATATTCTGACTGAGTATAGTAAACTAATGTATCGTGAAGTGGTTAAATATCTATATTCTCTTAACAGTGACAAAATCATCGTTTATTGAGAGGCGTTCAATGTCTTGTTCGTCTCACAATTGTTGTTTATCTAGACGAATTCAAACCACCCACCAAAGTATCTAAACAAGTATCAGGAGCCCTGCAAAATTGTACTCACTTTGCTAGCCTTTTATCTGAACATCGCTTGTTGTAATTTACCTGAAACAAACAAAACAAAAAAATAAATAAATAACTCCAAGTCAAGCCAGGCGCAAATAAAATATTCACTGAAGTATAGGTTTCAATAATCAGAAGATAAAAGTTTCGATCTGGAAAAAATATATCAGAAAGAGTTGATATTTGGTCTGAAATAATCTACAGTCAGTCCACGTTTCCTTTGGTTTGCTAGAGACATACTACTAGAACACATTGTGTGTTATTGTTTCTTTATCACCACCTCGGTTATTCATGTTCATAAACAGAGCAAAAGATGGGTGATGCAAGTTTACCGACCTATTTATCTTTAACTGTCGTTAATGGACAAAACATTAATTAAAACAGTGTCTTCCCAGTTTGTAATTTATTAATTAATGTGTGTGAGTAAGAGGGAATGAACTTTAAATGTTTTTCTTAATTGGCGTAACTTTTTTTATTATACAGTTAGGGATTTGATTAGAAGAACCACACGAGCACAATCACAGAGAGGAATATTTCCACTTGACGTTAAGTGTGGACTTTTATGCTGCTATTCCCCACTGTTTCCAAGTAAAAGGCTGACAAAATATACTCTTTGACTGACATATGGCAGGGGACAAATTATCGTTGTATTTGGAAGTAGGAAAATAGAAAAGGCATGTAGGTAATCATTTTGAGTTTCCATTTTTATTACAAAATGAGTAATATTGTGTTGCAAAGATTTGAAAGAAATTTACAAAAATGTAACTTCAAACACAGCATCAGAAAAAAATATTATTGCCACTCCCTGTAGATAAATTTGTCTACTACCTGTGCTTACCGCTGCGTAATAGCGTGCTAACATATTTTTTCTTTGTTATTTGTATCAAAATTTAGTAATTTAACCCACTTGTCGCCAGCTTAGTTGTTCATGTTTCTGAGACAAAAACAATAGAAGGGCGTGCGGGGAATAGCCTATTGTTTGAGGATCGTGAGCCACTACTAGAATAACTGGACTTGTGTGAGCGAATCGCAACTATTGTAGGTTTGATTGTTTGACGGGTGACCAGGAGTGTCTCGGTGTGAATGAGGACTCAAAAATATTATTTCAGAAAGATATGAAACTGTGGTCTCGTATTGTCAAAGTAGCTGTAAGGACAAGTCATAGGACAATACAATGAGAAAAAAATATATGATACAAATGCTTTCTTAACCATATCATATTCCTTAACTCCATACCATCCTATGTCCATTATCAACCATTAATTAAAGCGGTTAGGGAACAAAAAAAGTAGCATATCCTTTTTTATGAAATCCTTACAAAAACAGTACCATTTAACTGTCTTTTTTTTGTTTAAAGATTGTAAATCTTTGATTTACTGTTAAAAACCGTTAGAGTTCCAAAAGACGAATGCGTATAATTCGCTTGATAAAGTAATAAAGAAATTATTGTAATAAATTATTATATCACTAGAGCTTGTTTTTTATATATTTTTAATTGTTGATTTCATATGAATTTATTTCCTGAAAAAAAAAAAACTACTGCTATATTAACGTATTGACACAGGCGTTACGTTGCGGAAATCCATTGTAAATAGAAAACAAAATTAAATATTTAGTGTCATCACAGCGGAAGTACACTAAATATTTAATTTTGTCTTCTATTTACTGCTATATTATTATGTCAAGCACCACTGAATCCTGTACTGCACTTTAGCGGTTAGTATGTAATTCTGTGCAAACCTACACAATCAAGTATCAAAAACTATCTGTACCATCGACCCTACATTCCCTATTCTATTTGAAGCTGGCAACATTTGCGCGCCCTCCGCTCCGATAACATTATAACCCTCAGATATGAGCATTACTGATAAGGCACAAATGGATTCAAGAGATAGAATTTGTGGAAATTCGTGTTTGTACAGACAGATAGATTCGTCAGTGTTTGTTTAGTTTAGTTTGGCCGGATCGAGTTATCTGGCGTGTGTGCTTTCATACCCAATCTAGATGCGTGTAAGATCGAGGTATAAATAAGCAGCGTGAGTAGGATAAGGCACAAACTTCGATTCAGGACAAAGACTTCGATTTATAGTTTTACCAGCTGACCCGGCAAACGTTGTTGTGCCTCACTTAGGGATATGAAAAATAGATAGTTTAGCTTATATGACACGTTCGTAGATTCACCATAGCAGCGCCATCTATTGATTACTTACTCAACCCAGTCGAAAGGTAATGACATCTGTTAGAATCATTTGGAGTTAACAGATAATTGTAACTGTCAAATAATAACTGACAATTATTAGCAAGAAATTAAAATTGCGACTATAATTTGAAATTTAAACTATCCTATCTCTCAAGTTGGATCGAACTGCACTTGGTGTGCGAATTTTATTATAATCGGTTAAGTGGTTTAGCGAGTCCATTGAGGACAAACATTGTGACACGAGATTTATATATATTAGACGAAATTTATATATATTAAGATTTTGCTACTCGATACTCATATATTAAAGGCGAAAATTTATGTAGGTTTATGTTTATTTGTTACTTCTTTACGCTCAAACAACTTACTCAATTTTCATGAAACTTTCTATGGAGATAGGATATACCTGGATTTGGACACATTTCACACACGGCTGGTTAGCCCCATATTAAACCATTTCTAGTTTGTATTATGGTAGCCAACACAAGTGATATACTACATACATGTATGTAAATACATAAATACTTTATTTCGATACATATTTAACACCCAGTCCGACAGCCAACAAAATTAGCTCATCACAAAGATGTTGGCCGTGCCGGGAATCGAACCCGAGACTCTCTGGTTGGCAGTCCGGCAATAAATGTGTTTGACTTTGACTTTGGTAAGTAACGCGCAATAGAATACAACCTTACCTTCTTCCGTACAGAGTGACCGATCGCGCTGCACTAAGTTGCACAAGTTTACAACCAACTTAGCTATACAAGAACATAGATATTTGTTTAAGCAAGTTGTAGTTGACCCCGCTAAGCTAACGTTCAACTTACTAGAAGCGTATCTTTGTTTACTTAGTGCATTGATATTAGCCTGAATTCGATATCCTTCTATAAGATATTTATATATTCTAAAAGGACTCTCAGGACAAGGTACGTAAGAAAAAAAACAAGGTCAAGCAAACATACACAAATTTGGACGTTATCTCATGAATAAAGGCCTGCTAATATGTACGTATTTCTATCCGGTATCTACATAGTTTAGCACATTAGAACTCTTTTTATAAATAAATGTAAGAAAAAGCGAGCTACTAAATGTTCCTCTATCGAATTTAAGGAAAAAAAAAAACAGTGTGACTTACTTTTCCCTTTACATAAATAATTTAAATCAAGTAATTTTAGTTTTCTATTGGACAATTTTGTATTTATCATTGTAATGGGCCCAGAAAACTAGCAGCTATTGAACATCTATACCTATATATTATAAAAGAGAAAAGTTTGATTATTTTTTTGTTTGACGCGAATAGGCTACAAAACTACTGGACCCTATTTGACCCTATTGACCCTATTTGAAAAAATATTTTAAAGCGATTTTATCCCCGAGTAACATAGGCTATGTTTAGTTTTTCTTTTTGCAACTTCAATTATTTTACTGCCCGTGCAAAGCCGGGATGAGTCGCTAGTTTGTAATATAAGTTGATAGAAGTATTTGATCTGTCCACGCGCCAAGTCAATACGGTAATTCAATATTAAAACCGAGCTTTTGAAAGTTTAGCGATGTGCCCTACAAACAAGCGGCCCTTTCGACCTGAGTCAATACTTAACTTTTAGGTTGTTTGCTCGCCAGGTACCCTCGCTAAAGTCTGTGAACTAGTTTATATAGGTAACCTATTAGGTCTTACAGATTTGTTCATTCTTTTTACTACTAATCTTGCCTTGTTTAAGAATCTATTTAATGTTGAAAATAGTAATTATGATGAGCTTAGTTTCAGTTATATTATATGTATAACTAGCTTATATATGTACATATAATTGTTATATGTTAACTAGCAGCGCCCCGTGGAGTCTCTCGCATTACTCCGAGGTTAAAAGTTGCATATGTGTTACTCTAGAGTCTAAACTATGTGTGTACCAAATTTCATCAAAATATGGTCAGTTGTTTGAGCGTGAAGAAGTAACAATCATACAAATATACACACACACACAAACTTTCGCATTTATTATATTATAGTTTACTCTTAAATCCGTTTGTGTAGGCTGCATTCCATTCGGCCTAAAAGTTTTCAAGTAGTACTTGTAAATTTTCAACTGACCGTAGCTTCTTTTTCCCTTAACCGATTTTGATGTAACAAAGTTTTTACTACGCTACCAATTATTTGTAATTCACATGTGAAACTGCGTTCAGGTACGTTTGGTAGTTTTGTAGCTATAACGTTCTAGACAAACAGATAAACAGACCATGTAAAATTCTTTTTTTTTGTCCTTGTTCTTGAATGGTCCTCTATCAGTTTAGTAAAAAAAATATATCGACGGTTAAAAGGCAAACTGCGTTAAGCGACAAATATTTGAGTTTTGAGTTATATACATATTTGGAATCAGCGATTTTTTCTGCGTCATCTGAACCCAGTTTTGTTCAATTCTGAGCACTTTTTTGTCGCTTGAGACCATTGCAAAAATTGGCCTATTTTTGGCTTGCATGGTTTAAAGCGACATAGAATTTGATCATTTTCGACACAAATGTATTTCAGCTGTTTTAAATTCTTCTTAATTTCATATACATTGGCACTTAAGCACACTGTTTGAAAACATGTAGTCGGGTAAGATAATTGACCTCGAATTAAAATAAACAGTGATGTCGCTTGAAACATTTTTCTTTTCATTCAAATGAAAGCATCGTGTCGCTTAAACTGTTTCATTCAGAGTATGCTTTAGGGCTATTTGGGACTTAAGCTGGTTTGCCGTGATGTGATATCGATGTCAAGAGTCATATGAGCCTGTTATGTATGTCATAATATTTTTCAATATTGGTCGTTTCGAACAAAACATTAAATACATTTTAGAACTTAAAACATTTTTCAACATGTCGAAAAACGGAGCCTTGGAGGATAATCATCTCGAAATCTACTTTGGCAGCGTAAATAGTGTCGGTTCATTCAAAGAAATTTTCTCGCGCACATGTACTAACCTCCAGCGTGTAGCGAGAAACGCCATCTGCACGGGCGCTTCAGTCAGCAGTAATACATCGATTTTTGATTTGATTTTAAAAGTTCTTTATTTACGTTATAATAATAAAATCAATCAAATCAAATACATCGATGGGGACGGTTGTGTGTACAAGTTTGCTTCGAAGTATAAGTATTAGACACACCACACGGAAACAGTATGCTGCTATTCTACCCAAGAAAATATGCTGTTTATAATTTATGTTTTTATGCAAGCATAACAAGAAACGGATTTAGTTTTACATGGGGGGAAGCTGGAGGAAAAAGAGGTGGTGATGAAGTAACCACGATTTTACAAAAGTATATTGCTGATGTAGATTCACGTGATACGATTAAATCCCCGATTTTATACACAGGTTCGTGTCCGGGTCAAAACAAAAACAAAATTGTGCTTGCAGCTCTTCATAATGCACTCTTGCAATCAGTGCATTTAGAGACCGATACAGATGAACTATTTGCTCCCAGGGCATACTGAAATGACGGTAGATAGCATGCATGCTACGATCAGAAATTCAATACGAAACAACATTAAATGAGCAATTTATTTTTTTTAACGTGAGGATATGCCCACCACACCTGAGGAGGTGGGTGGGGTATGTCGGGCTCGATGCCAGAAGGGCATTACTGCCCGCTAAAGCCTCACGATGGCCTTCTCACCGGAAAGCGGGGTGAGGTTCAGCTCTTTGCATCAACCCACTATCCCGCCCACCTCGGCTAGCCGGCGACACTCCTCCTGAAGGGATGACTGCCTTAGCAGTGCACTATTTGTGCACCGCAACCACCTCGGGGACCGTGAGTGCAATGGACGCTGGACAACTCGGGTCCGACGTCTTAGGTCCCCCGCAACGGGTCAGGTCTGTGGCCCCGTCACCTGCCACTACGGCCGCAGAGAATAGGGAGAGTGGCAGATAGTGGTGCCACTTCCTTTTTTCTGCAGTTCCACCGCGCCCGCCATCAACCGGTGGCGACCCCGTAGAGGTAGCGGCAGGTAGGAAGAGCGGCGCATCGTAATACCGACACTTCTCTCCTGCCGTGGCCCCACACCTTCGGCTGCAGTGCCTCCATATCCACACCACAAGCCCGCCTCAGTTGCAAAACCCCCTCCGGAACGAAGTTCCACAACCTACTGGTGCCACTCCATCTAGAACTAGCATGGAGGAGTGAGTGAGTACAAGTCTAGGGAGTGCCCGCCTCAGGGACCTTCTTCGCTTCCCCGTGGGTGACCAGACCACGGTTACTGACCACCCCCGCCTTGACAATGCGGGGGGATTATATGGGCACCCTCGCAATGGGCTACAGATTTTCAGCTGGCCTGAAAAGATCCATCCATACCAAGTGGAGACGCTGACTCACTTTGATTTCAAAAATTATGAAGAGATGTCAGACAAGTTTTTCAAAGGAAACCTCACAGGAAAGATTAGCAAATACGGGTAGCGACATTTGAAAATCTCCGGGCATAGTGACAATTAAAAACAGTATGAAAGAAGATGCAAGAGCCGAGACGATCCCTATAGTTAGACCGAAACCAATAAATGGAAAATATAAATCTATGCTGCCAATAACGTGGTAGTTATTGGCAGCATAGATAAATACAACGAATTGAAAAAACTGTGTGATAATGGTGTAATTCTAAAAATATTCCAGTTGGAATACACCAATCTGCCTCAACGAATCGGAAAAGATAAACTAATTGATACCGACATAGAAGATGAGGTAGATCAAGATTTATAACTTTTTTGACACCATTGTATGTTAAATATGTAACTAAAATTTTAAACTAAAATATCATACCAGGTTAATTGATGATATAGACATTAAGATTAAAATATATATTTTTTTTATATAAAGTGATTAATTAAAACGTTCCGTTAAAATTATAACACTCATAAACGCTGTTTTGATGCGATCAGTCATTTATTCAATTCCATTACAGGTTTATTTTTCTTATCGATTGTCATTAAGAATGAGGTTTATCTGACAAGCTTACAAACATTATTGCATTTTAGCGAACTTAAGTCAATCTGGCTAGTATGTCCATTGTCGCGTGAGTCACTTTTCCTTTATTGTTTTTAACTCTTTGATACACTCTTGCCAATTTGACTCGTTCTATTTTTGTAATTATGTTGGGCTTGAAGCATTTTACTTCGATCTAAATATGAGGTCACCTGCACTTAAACATTTTTTGCTTCGAACTTATTTTAAATCCTGTGGCGGTTCAGTCAGTTATCCTTATCCCTAAATAATGCATTTGGGATTAAGCGACACTTATTTTTCTAAATAATGCTTTTTAGACCACGAAACTTTTGCAGTAGTAGCGTTTGACTAAATAAAAAATACGTTTTTCATCATTCCTTAATCCACCCAGAAATTTCTTGATTATGATTTTTTTTCCGAAATAAAAAACTTTGAATGGCTCTCCTGTAAAGTTCAAAAATTGTCGCTTAACGCAGTTTGCCTTTTAACCGTCGATATGTATAGACACCAAATTTTTACTGTTGTCATCTTTTCAACCCCCAGTGAAAAAACGTGGAGTGTTGTTATAAGTTTGATCGGTCTCTTTGTTTGTTCTATGCCTAACTTTGAGGTTAGGCATAGAACAAACATGCGGAATAAAAACCCCTTACGAACCTATGAGTTTGAAAGTGTGCTTGTCCGTCTGTGCGTCATGTCTCCACACAGAACGATAGTTCATTCTCAAGTTGAAATAGTAATGCATCATTAAAATCGATAAGCAGTATGACACAGCACGCCGAGCCCCGACAAACACATTACTTGATAATAGCAAATGACTCTCAGTTGTTCATTATAAGGGTGTTAACATCGGTTTAGAATCCGAGCTATATTAGTGATGAATCATTTCTTATTATATTATGTATGTGAAACCGAAACTACAAATGATAAACACAAAATTAGAAAACAAGTATAAATTTATAATTAATTACTATAGAAAATTTATTTATTTATTTCAAATTACATTCAGGTCATTGAAAATCTCATACAATATAAATATACATTTAAATCGTACTAGTTAATTTAGATACTCAATTTATAAGTTATAAAATCTTCCACGGAACTTTATGGTAGCGGCAGTTTACTCGTATTACAGTGTATGTATTATACTACTAATATAATCCTTTCATTTAATACCCAAATTAAGGTTGTTGTAAAAAAATGTATTCGCTATTTTATTTCAGTGGCCGTCTAGGATCTGTTATCTTCAAACATAAGTAAGAAAACTACCGAATAACTTTTAAACATATTTATAAAAACAAAGCGGTCCAATCGTTCTATACCTAATCTATTATTATTTTAGTTATTATAAAATTATTTTAGTTAATATACTTAAACCTTACTTTACTACTTATGATTACGTTACTCGATTCAATTCAATAAGAGCGTAAGTGACACCAACGCTTAACAAACTAGTAAATTTAGCCGCAGATATATCACTCTCAGAGAGGGGGGTCATGTAAAATGTTCCATGACTGGTAGAAGGGCTCCAAATCTATTGATTATTCATTATGTTTGCCCAAGTTAGTTTGTGGGTCGCCTTCTAAGATGTATTACTTTTATACTCGCGGTGTAGACGGTGCTAGACTATTGTGTTCACTGTTTGTTTTACAAATCTCTCCAATGCAGCGAGGGAGTGTTCATTCATTGACGCTTGCCGTGGTTACGTATTTATTTTAATTAATTTGATTATGACGTTATAAAAAGGGCCACAAAAGCCGAAGACCGGGCTGACTGGAAGGAGACAAGGGAGGCCTTTGCCCAGCAGTGGGACACTACAGGCTTATAATAATAATAATAATAATGACGTTATAACAAATCTAAAACTACACACACACACACAGAGAGAGAGATAGAGAGAGAGAGATAGATAGAGAGAGAGAGAGAGAGATACTTATAACGCTCTGTCGTCTTTGCTTTGGGGGTTAAAAATACATAACATAGTTCTCAATAAGAAGTAAACATTAAAAAAACTTCTATGTCATACTCAACCATATTTTAGTAGTTATTTATTAATTTATTTATTTATTAGCACATTTTTTAAATGTATTTAATCACAAGTGTCTCTAGTTGCTAATAAGCAACGAAAGCTAAGAAACTAGAATATATTTTCAAACAAAATTTAATTTCTAGGCATGCAGAAAAATAACCAACAAATTAAGAATCTTCCATTCTTACTACTGTTTTGACTGTTATCCTACGTATTATATATTCTATATACGTAATGGGTTTTCTAAGTTTTTAATTTAAACTTGTTGTGAGTAAGAACAACAGAAAGTTTGTTTTTATTTCATCTCCAAATCAACAAGTACTCGAAGCACTTGTGACAATAAAATCAATGTCACTGCATTATTTAGAACGTGGATTGTAATCTAACAACAGGGCACGGGGCTTATTGTGACTGTTTTTAAATTCGCCCTTATTAAATTTAAGAGAACTGCAACAGCCCTTGAGATTAGAAAAGGGGCTTTTATTAGGGACGACTAACGAGTGCCGATAAGGATGGATAATGCCCCCTCGATGCTGAAATCGGTTTAAGAAACAAGAAGACGGCGATGTCTTTATAGGAGTTCAATAAAATATAGATATGTATAATAAATCTTCTTCTTCGTATGAGCTAAGTGACCAAGCTCTGGTGTCGACAGTTTTTCAAGCCGCCCGAAGGCCTCTGACTTGGCTTAACGACTGTTTGTACTGAAACTAATAGCTGATACCTACAATTTATCTTGTCATCTGATCTATGGTAGCACCCAGATGAAAATGCCATTTATAAAATGACAGTCTTGTACATATTAACACATCCAAACACTGTCCGCATCGACCGTTGCTTAGCTTCGATGATCGCGTCAGATCACCTTAGCTTTCCCTGGGTTATCTCCGACAATGTGCTTGTGCTGTCGGTGATGGAAGACATCGTGAAGCATGGTGGCATATCACTTTATAGTGCCCGCCTGGTTAGCAATCCTTTTCCAGTTGAGAAATCTGTCACCAAGTATCTTAGCCAAAAGCCAGTTATTCCAGACCAGGCGTGTTCCATGGTGGTTACGTTGCCTTCTGGGTTAATGCCTAGTTGTACTGTGTAAAGAAATCATTAATATTCATAATCGGTTCTTTCTCACTATTGGGAATAGGCCCCACTCCTAAGATGCCATTTACATCGGTCTTTTGATAATCTGGTTCAGGTTCAACTTAAAAATAAATAAATCTAGCATAAATCTTGGCAGCAGATGACTGACGCTTTTACGATCGACAATTTATATACCTACCAATAAAATATATACCGACTTAGAATGAGTCTTAAGTTGAAGTAGATGTGATAGTTCCAATTTCATTAGCTTTCACCAAGTTTGATTTGACACTGTTTAATATACATACATGTATCAAATTGTAATTATCTCTTAGGAAATAACCAATTCTGAAAGTGAATTTGATCTACTAACAGCATTGGTTCCTTTTTTGTTTTAACATGTATATTATTTCGTCGAACAAAAAATAATTACATCCTCCTTTGCTTGAATCGCTGTAACCTCGTCCCAGAGACCAGCAGGTGTGTAATCTACAGTTCAATCTTGAGTTAAATGAACACCTAGACATCTCGGCTCGATGGCAGATAGTGCTAAGCCACCGACTTTCCTAATGAATTGATTCGACACGCCACCGTTCTCGTCAATTAATAATTAGCTCATCCCTTTAGCTCTGCCGTTAAGTCGCTGTTTGAACATTGTTAATTTGATGAGTTTATTTCATTAGCGAAGGTATTTCTGACTGATCGTGGATTTGGTAGATTACGGAAGTGCAAGTTTAAACACGTTCATGACTTTTATTTTTGTTTAAATTAAGTATTTCTTTGTAAACAATTAATTTAATATCTTGAAAAAATTAATAAGGAATCAATTTCAAAAGATATAAATAAAATGCTGTTCAAATAAATCGTTTGCGTACGTTTTATTTGAACAGCATTTTATATACTTTTTATGTATTTGATTCCTAATTTTATTTATTAAAGTCAGTGTAGATGTCTTTATCTTTACGTAAAATAATAGCACACTAACATCCCCATATCACAATCACAAAAAACTTTAAAATTTTATAATGTTAGAAGTATAATAGGAATAAACGTATTAATTCTAGATGATAGAGTCCTCGAGAAGTGCTTAGACATATTTAATAGTATAAATATAGTTGTAGACCAAAATGCAATCTAAAGAGACAGATACTGTGAAACTCAACTAGTCTATCTACAACTGACAAGACATCTTGACATTATTATAAATCTATTTTATCACCATTGATAAGACTTCACGATTTATTTCTTAAACAAGGGAAGGACAATGCGTCGTGATTCCCTGCAGGGTTAAAGCATATAAAAATGATAAGGCAGTATTATAGATAGTATAAAAGGTATTATAAGGAGTGCTTAGGAAAAAGGGTAGGGAAATGGGAAGTACGCATGCGATAGGGCAAGTTTCCAATCGATTGATAATATTATCGATGGGGAAAGTAATTGGATGGAACAGGTTTGTATTTGAAAAAAAAAGGTTACTGATTACTGGCTTTATTTTAAGTTCTCTATTCATTTGTTCAAGTTTTTCTAAATATTTTATGTAACTATACAAGTTAAAAGATCTTACTTTTTTTTCTTCTAATGAGCTAAGTGGCCAAACTCTGTACTCGAGAGTTATTCAAGCCGCCCGAAGGCCTATGACTTGGCTTAACGAATTCTTGTACTAAGCCGAAACCTACGATTTAATGTGTCATGCGATCCACAATAGTGCCCGGATAAAAATACCACTTAAAAACGACAGTGCTGTGCATGATCACCCATCCAAACATGTCCGTATAGATCGTTGCTTAGCTTCGATGATCGCGTCAGATCACCTTAGCTAGCCGAGTTACAGATCTAACAAAGTAACTAGTCTTATTTCTGCTACATTTATCGGTTCAGTTAAAAACTAGAGACCCATATTTTAACAAAGCAGACAAGACAAACTTAAGAAGTGGAGGTAGCAAACACTTAACAACACATTTTTATCTAAAATTCAAGACTGAAACTTAGCACTTGCAATTCAAGAATAGCTCAAAAGTGCAGGCGGGAAGCGACCGCCGTAAACCCCGGGCGGTCGTAAAATAAAAAGTGTTTACTTGCCCCCCAAGATAACCGGGAACAAAGTTCCTGATAAGTTTTTATTTCCTCGGAGCACGGGCAGGTAACGGGCGCGGCCGGCGGAATATACTTTACCGATCTTGGCAAATGGGATTCTCTGATTGGACAGAATTTACATTTCGAATTGGAGGTCTTAGCATGGTATGCTTGATGTGGGGTTTAGGTGATATAGTTTTTGTCATGTCTATTTTTTATTTTCCCCAGCGAACACATACGATCTGAACACAAAAATCAATCAATGTTTTCTAGTTTAGAATTTTGTATAAGTCTTGCGTTTTAGATACAAAAGCCATTAGCCGAAAATCTTTTGGTGATAAAAACAGCTGAGATTCAATTTCCTAATCGTGAAAGCATGTTACTAATAGACGGCTCACGAATGAAGAGTGTTATCTAGCATCGTTTTCCTAAAAATGATAAACCCGATAAGATCATCAGTGTCACCGCTAAGAGCCCGAAGAAAGGGACATTCTTCTTGCTCATTAAGCCGAAAAGACTCGAAGAATGCCCGATAATTCGTACCTGTGAAGATGAATCATTTTTAGTGTCCCATATAGCGGGCCGGCGCCGACCGGGACTTTCTACAATGGCCAATAAACACGCCATAAAAATATGAGAGACCGCACTAAAGCGAGCCATTATTGTTTGCTAAATGTCCACCTTTCGTTAAATGAAGCTGTCAAATATTTTTGTCATGTCAAAGGGTGAACCGCGGCGAATGTTTACGACGTCATAATATCGAGAGACGTAGTTTACGCGCCTCGCCTTCCTAAACTCGCGACACGCTAATTACATCGTTACACTTACGACGTTTTTCTTCTCGTCATCATGATTTATTCATTGGCGGACTCTTTCCGAGTACAGCTTTACTGCAAATTGAGATCGTTACACGTAAACTCTCGGCGACGATGATAAGTTTGATAAGTCGCGATAATTGCCGGTGTTATTGAACAAATCTGCGCGATTTAAGCTTTGTTTCAACTCTGACGAAAAGTTTGGATGCGTCGACTCCGAAATAATTTATTCCACTCGGGTGCGAGGGAGTCGTTCCCGCGAATTAATCGCAATATCGAACCTGGCCGAGCGTTATTAGTACCTACTATAGTTGCCAAGGTGTTCCACCCCTCTATAAATCTTGTCTAATTTGTGTGTAATTACAGGACCGTGGAGTTCTCGCAGTAACAAGGAGTGCGTACCGGCGCGGCGGGGAGTAAACGCCACGCGTAAGCACGTGCTCCACCGCACTGCATCCACTAACGGAGCAAGCGACCTCGGCGAGGCAATGAAAACACGACTCTATATACATCACAGTAAAGACTACTATAATATACAGTTATTGACAAGATACTAACTGATGTTCCTAAGAAACAGTCCAATCTAAAACCAATTCTAAAACAAAGATTGAAAGTACAAAATTGTTTCGGCGTTCAGGGAAACTGTAACAATTAAAGACGAAATTTTAATCACTACGTAACGTTGCAAAGTAACGTGCCGAAAGGTTTGTGTTAAAGTGTAGTAATGTGTTCTTTGACCCCTCGCCGAGATAATAATTTTAATATAGAAACCGAGGGGTAGCTCTATTTCGACTCAAATTAAAGTTTCCGTTATTATTTTCTGAGCCCTTGAATTCGCAGCGGGATGACAGACGTTACTTACAACTTTTTTGGGGGTAGATTAATTTCTAAATTTACAGACTTATTATTCGGCAACGGTCTAAAATAAAGTTCATTCACATTAACCACCGACCACTCTGCGAAGTATGTTTCAATGAATCACTAAGTTCCATACGCCAGATGGTTTTAGTCATTCTAGTCCAATCCCCTTAATCCCTTCATAATTAGTTCGGAGTCTATGTTAATAAATCCAGGATACAATTGCCATCTGAATGGTACAAATAAATCAGCGTCATTCAGTATGCATTCGTCGGCAAAATGTGTGTGCAACATTTCCCCTCTATCGACGCACTCGAAAACATCCCCTCAGATGTGATCCAATAGTGCTGCATTTTGCTCGTGACACATATTCACCAATCCAACCCCAAAAAAATCGTTTCGAGTGTCGATCCGAAACTGTATACCATTTACGAGCTTGATTGAAATTTTGCAATCAACAAGGGGAGTGCTATGATGAAATTATTCGTGTATACTTTTTCCCGGGGCCCGTTGAGGTTATTTCGTTATAATGGGCCTTCGGAATAGAAAATTTACGAAGGATTTGAGATTGTGATCGCGGTCCACTTGGTTGTTCAAAGTGATTATTGTCGAGATAGCGGCTGGCCCGTGCGGCCGCGTCCCACGCTATATCTCCCTACATGTCCCTATACCCTCCGGTACCACCTCCTACCCTTGTACCTCGTCCTTTGTCTTGGGAATGGCCATTAGCAAAGTCTTCGTTCAGTCGATACTAACGACCTCATCCTCTGATTCTACTTTGGAAAGCTCTTGACTTATAAAAGTTGATTTGAGAACTTTGAACGCTTTAATATTTTATCTTCGCTTTTAATTTTAGCTTTGTTGTTGAGAATTTCAATAATTTTATTGAGTGGCTATGAGATTAAGTCCTAACTTTTGTTAAATGTGGGTCAGTAGATTTTTTATACTGTTCTATTCCTATGTTACGTTGGTAACAAAAATATATAATTTATTGAATTAGATTTGCATGACGTTGGATTGTGAAGTTTTTTTATGTCCCGTTAACAATAAAAAATGTCATATCTACATTCAGTAGTTTTATTGTTTTGTTGAGTTTTATCAATTCGTTGTCTTCTCTTTTTCGTGTTACCTCGTATCTCGTATGTAATATTGTTTTGAATATTGATACATTACTGTTTTAACTTAATCAAGTTAAATGAAGATTTAGAGCGAACGAATTCTTTTTTATTAACTGGCCAATTTCGCTATCGTATGGATGTATGTTGGTTTTCCTGTAGAAGCCATAATTTTAAACCAATCTCAACAAAACTAAGTATGCATGTATTAAGTCAGCAGATAGACAATACATACGAAATTTGTTGTCACGCAATTTACTGGTTGATTTTAATAATATTTCAAGTAATAGTCGAAATATGAAGTATATTTGTTCGCGAGGTCTACTATTCGAAGATCTAGTTTGGTTAATTTGAATCGGGGTTTTTTTTTGTTTTGTTCTAATGTTACCCAATATCCAGACAGAAGCCACAATAAAATTTCTCAATGACAGAAACCATAATTTCTTTGTTCGCGAGTAGATTCCTTTCATTACGCGTTCGTGCTCCATAAAATATGCAACAGAAATGAGAAAAATGTGTCGCAGTATACTGCCTTAGCCCACCACACATCACCGACTCAACTCCAAATATTAGGGCAAGTAAATTTGAGTCTTATATCTATAGTAATAAAACTTACTTTTCTGACATATATAGAGGTAGTTAAGTAGGGGAATGGCAAAGTTGGCAAAGAATCATAATCTCAGCTTCCACTATGAGTTATACACACGTCGTCTGTTCACATTAGCTATGAAAATAAACAGTACAGGTATATTTCCAAAGCAAAGAATGTTTATGAAGTTTCTTTCATATTGCTCTCTGACTCCTGAATATTTATTGTCGTATTTATTCCCTTCTAAATAACTACGAAACAAGATAAGATAAACATTGTATTATAATATCTCTTCTCAAAGAATTTTGTGTGCTATATATGAGTAAAAATAATATGTTTGTAATTTTAAACTACAAAGTTTTAAAAGTGTTAATAATCCACGTTGACAGTATGACCAACAAAAAACACTAAACATATTCAAAGCTCAAAGTAAATTGAAACATCAAGAGTAACAAGTAAGTGAGTCTGAACCGTTACATGTATGTGAACATCCAATTTAACTTGAACCAAGTCCTAAAATTCATATTAGTTCTCTTGCAGAACTCTCGCAACATAAATTCATGAAAAGATGATACTTCTGCGTTCAACATACCAGCTTAATCCGACATCAACGGAAACATACATACAGTAACGCATGTTTTGAGTTTATATATTATATAAATATTATAGTGATATAGTTTTTAGTGTTTAATCAATTATTAAGAGGTTATGCCTAAGCGGTTGTAGCGTCTCTACTTACTTTTTCGCTTATATATTTTTTAGCATTTTCATTAGCATAAGCAGCCCACTATACGTTCCCACTGCTGGGACTCGGGAACTTCTCTCACGAGGAGAGAGATATATGCCATAGTCTACCACGCTAGCCAAGTGCGGGTTGGTCCTCTAACACGGCGGTTTCCTCACGAATGTTTTCCTTCACTGTAAAGCGAGTGTGAAAATATTTTTTTGCAACACACAAAAATCTTATATCTTTCTTATATATAAAATTTCCGTGTCACAGTGTTTGTTACCGTACTCCTCCGAAACGGCTTGACTAATCTCTACCAAATTTTATATGCGTATTCAGTAGGTCTGAGAATCGGCTACTGTATATTTAGAAATAATTATTAAGGCAAAACAACGTTTAGTTACTAGTATTTTATAAATCGTGATTCTGCATGACCCATATTGCTTCCACTGTAACTTGTAAAGACTTTGAATTGAAATACAACCGGCAGGCTTAACGCTGTTTCCATAAAGCTTTTTAGCCTAAGCACCCGTTCATTCCGACCATTTCTGGTAGTTTCTACGTTGCTATAAATTCAGATAATGCTTCACTATTAGATAGTCCATAAAATGAGTTAAATCAAGTCAGATTATCGCGGTTCCTATTGAATTTACTTGATTATAGACATTACGGCGCTTTCCATCGCTTGCTCCCTGAGGGTTTGTTATCTATGGAGCTCTGTGGACGGCGCGTTCGTGGATGTATTTTATTATGAGAGATTATTATCGCCGTAATCCATATGCTACTTATTGTATCTTAAAAGGAAGCTGCAGACTATTATTTGCCATGAGATATTATGAGTGCTGTTTTGTTGTGGTAATAATAGAACATATGTGTTGCACATTACATGCATTTACTACAAAATAGTTGGTAAAAAAGTAATAATTGATTATTTAGTTAAGTTGCGGTAACGTAAAGATGGGTTTTTATACTCGTATATATATATAAATATATAATACTCGTATTGTATTAGTAGCTTTAAGGCGGCAAGGAAGAAAAATAAAATATTTGGAAAAATCTTAAAAAAGACCTTCGGAAATGATCATACGATTTTTTCTGTTCTACTTAACAAGTATTACATTATCAAAATCGATGAACTACAAGAAATTACATAATCTGACTCTTATGTAAATCGTTAAAATATCACCTACATCTTCATATGATAAATAACAAGATAAGAGATCAAACGAGCAGTAATCGCCCGCCAAGAATTCCAAATGACAATAATCAGGGAGTTGATCTGATTACGTCAAGGTTTTAAGTCCACATTGAAATAAATAAGGAGATAAAAAGTGAGGTTATTTATGATTGTAATGGCTTATTACAGGCCGTTTCAGCAATAAATAAGGTTGATCCGAGAGAGGTAATGAGGCGACCTGCCTCGTTGATTTGTGACGAGGAACTCGTGCCTCTGGAGCCCGGGAGCGGTTTTGTTTAAGTCTCCTACTCACGAGCGTAAATGATGCTTTACTTTATTAGAAGCATTTTAAGCACACGCTAAAACTTTATATTTTGGAGTAAACACAGCTTAGTCGTGCGACCGCCTTTCGGCCTGTGGGTCTTGGGTTCGAACCACATCAATGAGGTGAAGGAAAACATCTTGATTTAACTATGGTATGGTATTTTCTAGTGCTCGTTTGACTGACAATTCCCCTCAACTTGAATAAAGCATTTTAGTGTTGTTTTCTCTCATGTTAAATGACTTGTATTCTTTTTACAGCTTACCTACAAACTTAGAAGGCTACCTATGTGAGAATGATTTAAGTGACAGAAGAAGATAGTCCAGAATTAATTCCAAATATAATGTTATTACAGACCAAAATGGAAGTGACCAGACTCAACTAGTATTTTTATTTTGTTTGGCACCAAAATTAAAATTCACTTATACGATTATATTCGATACAATTATAACATTATATACGATCATGCAATATAACTTTATACCTCACCAAAAACTAAACAATATAACATGAAAAGAAAAAACAAGTATAGGTTCCATCACCCGATTATATTAGGAAATTAAATAATACACAAAGCTGAAGCCCTCAAAGATAAAATAAAAGCTAACCTTAACTAGTTAATCAAATACTAGTTAATCTTAGTAACCGTGTGTATTTCCGTGATCGCATACTAACACAGGCCTGGGATGCCTGTACCCCGGGAAGGCTGTGCCGCCGTGGCCACAGTATCGAGCCTCAATCGTGCAGTTAATTCAGTAGCTATTCTATATTCTGGTGCATAATGCATGGAACCGCTCTAACGATTTAACTGTTAAGAGTAAAAATAAGAGCGAAAATAAAGTAAAAAGTTATATAATTTTGTTTATTTTAATTTTAATATATTCGGTTATTTAGTCACAATTACAAATTGCAAATATTACAAATAATTGTTTTAAATAATTAACAAAATCCTAGTTAAAGTTATGTTAATCCTAGGTTCAACTTAAATCCCTAATGGATTGCATTTAAAAAAATAACAAACATACATCAAAACTTTTTTATGTATAATTACAGTGGGACATAAAATAATTATTTAAATATGAATAAAAATCAATAACATTTATTATATAAATTAAAAAATAATGTTTGCGTTCCACAAATACTTATAAGTTCTTTATAAATAAAATACTGATCACAATAAGTTTACCTATATTGAAATAAATACTTTCTTTTACGCTAGGTTGATATCGGGATCACAAAATGAACAAAAGCTTATTTCAAAAAGAAATATAATGATCATTTCATTCGGAAACAAAGTACTGAAACAGTACAAACAGGTATTATGCAATAAAACACTTTTGAACAAGTATTTTTAGCTCTAACGAGGGTTCAATACTTCTAACGTCATGTCCTATAGTATTGTAGCTTGTATTACAAAGGAATAAAGTCGATTTTTCTATATCCAAGTAATGTTAGTATTGTGCAGGACTATATCAGTATGGAATGGAAGTTCTCTAGAAATTGGAATCATTATTAAAGTTTTCAACAATCGCAATTATTCGGCCGCTTACGAGTCAGTAATTGTATTGTATTTAGCGGATTAAAGTTTATTGTGGTTTAATGTACTTGCATTTTAGACGACAAATGTTTATATTTTTAACCTGAATACTAAAGTCATTAATATTTTTTGTTTCATTTTATGTATTATGTTTTATTTTCCACAAAGGATTCGTGCTAAGATAATATTGTATAGTGTGCCTTTTTGAAGAAATTAAAATACATAAACTAAATATAAATAAATATATATTAGGACACATTCACACACGGTTGGTTAGCCCCATACTGAACCATTTCTAGCTCGTATTATGGTTGTTAACACAACTGATATACTACATATACATACATACATATTATATATAAATACATATTTAACACCCAGACCCACAGCCAACAAATTTAGTTAAGCACAAAGATGTTGACCGGGCCGGGAATCGAACCCGGAACCTTCTGATTAGCAGTCCGGCATGGTAACCTTTACGCCAACGAGGTCGTTATCGTTGTAACATAGATAACTTAGTTAGATATTGTACATATGTATGTATTAGTAATTCTCGCCGGCGGGTAGCAGAAAAAGTATAGTTAGGCCTCAAGGGGCGCGTGATTCGACGATTTATCGAGACACCGACACTTTGCAACCGTATCCGATGCACAGAACATATAGGTTTATAGACAGGATATGTCTAAAAAAGACAAACAGTGTAATATTTGCTATTACAATATGTCAAAAACCTTTGGGTGGCTAGTATTGTCTTCATTACAAAGTCGTTTTCAGTAGTTTAATCACTAAGTTACCAGAACTAAATGATGCAACGAATGATATACGCATTTAGTTTACTTTATAGTTATTTATTTCAAAAGACACTATATTTACAGGTGAAATAATATATTGTGAGCTCATTATATTATTTTTATTTGACTACTTTGATGGTGTAATGGTTACTAAGCCGGACTTCCGACCATAGAGGGTCCCAGGTTAAATTCCCGGCGCGGCCAAGTTCTTTGTGAAGATATAAATTTATTGGCTGTCTGTCGGTTTGGGAGTTAAATATGCATGTATCGATATAATGCATTTATGTACATATTATGTATATCAGTTGTGTTAGCAACCATAATATAAATTAGAAATGGTTTAGTATGGGACTGACCAGCCGTGTGTTAAATGTGTCCTAATATTTATTTATTATTTACATTTATACCCTACTTAGTGAAAGTTATGAAATTATCTAATCAAAGATACCTACTCTACCCATGATGTTGGTCATGATTTTTTTAAAGCCAGTAAGATAATAATAGTAATAAAATATAAAGTAAAATGACGGAATGAAGTACGGTGCTAGATTTGTTTTAATAATTATAACATCTCTGAGTCTGTTCTACATCTATGTCCCTAGTTATGGCTGCAGTGGTCAATTTTTAAAGGGCATCTGTAATAGCCGTCTTTGAGGCGAACATGAATAACGTAGCGGCAGTAAATCACAGGTTTACGCTGGCTTACACTTCTAGGCCCACTAATGTCACTATTGACTTTAAAGTAGGTAATACATTTGCTCTTGAGAATGACAGCTCTGAAGCCGCTCTAATAGTCATTGCGTGAAGTAATGCTAAGAATGCCGTTGTAAGTTTGTTTGTTATTATTATTTCTAGAGAAAAGAGGACTATGTTCAGCGGTGGACCTTTACATGCTGCCAACGATAACGATGATTAAGAGATTAGCTAAGCTAAGTCAAAGTCAAAACATTTGTAGCATGATGAAATGTATTACAATACTATTATTAATTCTATCATAAAACATGTATCCACGAACATGATTAATATATCAATTCCGGTATCCTATCTTGTATTTTAGCTGGAACTATTAAATTATAATTTTGATGTAAAAATCGGTAATTTGGTAAAATATTTTTGGTTTACAACTAGTAATAGTCACGAAGTGCGAAACTGGCACGAAGAACAAGCTAGTATACCGAAAGTTACTTTCGATAATAGTATTAATTACGACCATGGAAACATCTGCATAAATATTACAAATTCTAATTATTACGTTAATCACGGTATAATGTTAGCAATATATCACAGTGGTATATCCACCCCTTCAACTCAACTATAATTAGTAGACCGCAAAGTGGCTGCATATACATTAACCACCTTATCAATAAGTTCGAGGAAACCATTATTAATGTTGATGTGATTGAATAAACACGGTGACAGTAGACCTTCCTGTTGGACGCTGAGCTGATTTGTTGCAATTATTGCTTTTTGCATTGAAATACTGAAAAATTGTCTTAAATTAAAAAATTTGAACTAAGCTTTCGAAGTTGAATAATTAAAATGAATTTGTTTTATAATAAATATATATCAATGTAAATTAATTTAGTTGACTTCAGTGTCGAAGAAATAAATATTAACCAAAAACTACAACGCAAAGTATATTCGTAACAAATACGTAATAACGTAGGTATTTAATTAAATCTAATAGAACCCCTCACACGACAGACAATCTCTTGTCTAGGAAGTAACAATACAACAATCACAATGGCAGACAAAGCTCCAAACATCCGCGGCTAAATAAATCAAAGTCCCGAGCTCTTTCAATTAATTTTACTCTATTCTCTGCTACACACACACATTTGCATCAGAATATGTCCATTGTATACCATTTGAGGTAAAAAGCCTAAATTGACGTCGGATTGGTAGATTTCTTTTTTACCTTTGTGAAGTGAAAAGATGGTTTAATAAAACTTATGTTGATAAATAAGTAAAAAAATAAAAGTTTTTTAAATTCTGATGACAAAATTTTTATTTCTACAAAATTGTGTAGATTGAAACAAAGAGGCAATGCGGCAAGCCTGATGGGCACGTTTGGGCGGGTGGCTTAATTTATAAAATTAAAAAAAAAATTTTTTGCTTATCTGTACCAAAAAAAAAACAAAATTATTTATGTTTACATAAACACGAGGAGAATACCACATTTTGTTAACTACACCTAGGCGCAGTAAATATCTTTATTTCGATGGAAGTGAAGGAAGTGTATCGGAGAGGAGGTTTATTTATACCCAGCAGTGTTTCTTTCAAGCAGAAAACAAAAGACAAATATAAGTTCCTAACTTGAACAATAAAGCTTTTAGAGAATATGCCTTTTCTTTTTTCATCGCTAAAATGAAGCGATTCGAAATCTACCTCAAAAAGGGTCAAGAATTGTTCTCATTGTTAGCTCTGTGTTTGTCTTGCTCATTTTCCGAGCGTGTTCATATTTGAATTCGGCTCGTTCGGTCGTTATAGCCTCCAACTTTGAGGCCGAAGATTTTCCGCTAATTTTCCATTGTATAAAGGTTTGTTTGTTCGCCGTGCTTGCTTATGTTTTGGACAATGAAGGTCAATATTGTCTGGCGGCCTCTGATTTTGTCTCTCCTTTTTGATATTTGTTCTTTTCTTTGATTATTGGGGTCCGATGAGATTGGATTTTGTTTTAAAGTTGACATTGGAACGAGAGACTTCCTAGATTGATTTACTTTCTCGAAAAGCTTTTTTGTTAAATATTGACATTTGTGAAATCTCTTAAAATTTGTAAAATGAATTTCAATTTGCACATGTAACCAGCTGCTTCTGCACACTATCACTATATAGTAATGATAAAACAACTTAAAAAGACATCAGTTTATATTCAAAAGTTCCACAAACAGCTTAGACGGAGTCTCTTTTACGACCATTTCAACTTGGTCTCTAAAAACTCACGTAAACTTACTGAAATGATACCTACTCCGCATACCGAGTTACTTAGGGCATAGCTCCAAAGCATTAGGTTAGCACTGAAATTTTCTTCTCAATGTTTAGGTACTGGGGGTAACAAGAAAGGTACTAACGGCGTAAGTACTAACAAGAACGCACCAATGGTAGCACGAGTGCTTAATATCTGGAATTCCTCGTCTCCACTCCAATATGCAAAGACCTGCGTTCTCTTCAATGTTGCTAAGTATAGTAGATAAAGTTAGGCTGGTGGGTTAGACGGGGCTCCTAGTTAAGGCTACGATAAACTTTGAGCCGCGAAGAGTGAGAGCGTTTAAATTGTCGACGCTCTGCGCTGCTAACCGTACATTCTTCTTATGGGCTGTAACGGTAGCAGCGAAAGGCGATTAAGAAACATTATTTTCCTTTATTTTTCGGCTGTTCACTAACCTGATATTTAGAGGCCATTTACCTTTTTTGTATTTTTATGAGGCTTCTAAAAACAATATAGTCGTTTCTTTTCGTTTTTCTACCCTAACATTTTTTCCATTAATGAGTAACAAGTGAGATTTTATTTCAATATATTTTGCAAATTTATTTTTACCTCTACAGTTAAGAAGAAAACAGCTTATACATACAACCAATGTATTAAAAAAACGTTCATGGATGATTTATTTTAAAGCTACACCAAAATCTAAACAAGCTTGGTATTCTCAAAACAAAAACAAACACTTAAAAGACAAACTGTTCTCCCGACCGTCCAACAAAAACAAGTATTTTAATCAACAAAATAAATGTTGTAATTAAATAAGTGATTAAGGTACAACTATACCATTCATACGTTACCGAGCAAGTGTTTGGGCGACTTGTAACGTGCCGGGTAGAGGACTCTCCCCTGTCCCACCCCGCTAGGGAGAAATTAAACATTTCGGGGCTTTAACGGGTTACGTGTGCGATCTTAACGGTGAAGTTGCGAGCTACAGTCACTGGAAGTAACACTTAGACGGAGTTTATCTCGATTGTTTTTGGTCATGTTTGCTATATTTTTGGGAGGTTAGTGCTCGCGCGAGGTCTTATTGCTAAATAGTTTTAGCTAGAAGCTATCTTGCCTCTTCTTGTTCTAGTCTAGCTGTAGTTAAGAAATAGTAGGTTGAAATCAAGTATTTGGCTGTGTTTCATGAAAGAACAATGCTCTTTATACATAAAAAGTTAAGTGAATTATTTTTGGTTCTAAATAATTACACTTTAACTTTTTATGTATATGAGCAATGTTCCTACATCAGCCTCATCTTCTATGTTTTCTAGTTTCGGCTCCTGTTTCTTCCAGAATGTTTTATATCCACAGATATTATTGTCGTTATGCCATGTATTTTGCATGTTCATTTCTCTGTTGAGATGTTATTAGAAATTCAGATTTAGGCTGTATGTATGTGTGTGTGTGTGTGTGTGTGTGCCGTTTAGTTTTTACGAGTCAACCTTACGATTATGTGTATGCTATAATTTTTATTTAACTCTGGCTGTTACAGTCGGGTTAAAACGACCTTATTTGAGAAGCGAGGAGCAAATTAAGCTTTGATTATTTTTGTTTTGAAGAAATATTTTTAATCATTTAAAAAAAATGCAATTTTTTTCCCTTTATTGGTTTTTTTCATACCCTGACAGACGACAAAATATGTGCACACACATCTCCTTTACGATTACCCAAACCAAATGAGATTGAGCGAGCCTCGCCCGACCACTCGCTTGGACAAAAGCCGTATTTAGCCTCCATGCTACCCTGCCAAATACAATACACCACGTATCTTTATGAAACTAGGAAGACCTATATTAGCAGTTCAGTCGTGTGATCCTTCTCTATTTAGCAGGGTTATCGCTGGGTCTCTATACAATTTTACGCGTGGATGCATTTTGAATTTATAACTAGCAAATTGGTGGTACCAATTTATATGTTGAATATCTTAAAATTAATTGCGTTGACCGTGGTAGTTCTGGTCGGGGTTTTGCGACGTAGTAACTGCCTATTCTGGTACAGTTTGATGTTATGCGACCCTGTGGGGTAGTTAGTAATTATATTGTACATTTTGGGTGTTATATAGTTTGTACATTCGGTTGTGGGGAATAAACTTGAGGCTTACAACGCACTTATATTAAACTTGCCAACTTGGTGGTGGTTAATGAATTATATTGAATTAAGTTCGTTGTTTAATTTAACTAACAGTCCATAGACATCATCATAAGATACAACACTTTTTTTACAGTGATGATAGCTTAGTCGGGTGTGGACTTCTCCCGTCGCGAAGGTTGTGGGTTTGAAACCCGCCAGTTAACTTGAGCTTTCAGTGAGGAAACCATGGTTGCAGGACATTTTTTAATCCTCGCCTAGTATTTACAGCTAAGTTGTAAATACAGTTGCTTATTATCTATTGGTGGAATTTGGAAGTATCTTTGAGAGCCAATTTCAAACAAATTATGCTCCATTTTAGACCAGAGTGTTTCTTACTAAAGGTTTTGTAAAAAGTTAAAAAAAAACGTTTGCTTTTCTTTTTTATAATATTTTATTCGAGATAGGTTTGCGTTTTACCACACCTTGTCTACGTCGTTGTAGCACTCTCACCTGGTAGGAACTTATTCACAGTAAGTAACAGATATTACATATTATTAAAAAAACGTAACAGAAATAACATAAAATGAAACATAAAGTAACAGAAAACCTAAAATCAAAAATAAAGTAACAGAAATAACATAAAATGAAACATAAAGTAACAGAAAACCTAAAATTTCTGCTCATACCTAAAAATCGTGTCACTCAAGCTCTAACAAAAACTCGGCAGCTTATTAAACCGACACTGCGGAGTCTTTTAACCCCAGCCGGCTTCACTCCGCTCGTCGCACAAAAACTAATCCTTATGCAAAACCAGGGAAGCTTACCTGCTAAGATATGACGACTCTAGGAAAATACTCGGCGAGGAGCGAGCTTGTATTTTTTGCGATTTGTAAATGTCCTCGCACTTTGTAGAGTTGTTGCGTTGAAAGTTAATGTTAGAACTGGTGAACTAGTTTAAGTAATGAGATATAAAATATAGTTTTAACCCATAAATAAATAAATATATGGACTCATTTCTCACAAGGCTAGGTTACCTTCATATTGAACCATTTCTAGTTTGTGTTATGATAGCTAACACAGCTGCTATACTACTTCTAACTAAGTTTTTTTCAGTGGTAAATAAATATTTTTATTATTTTTATTATTAAAAAAATATTTTTATTACTTATACATAAATACATATTTTATATAGATACATATTTACCATAGTATTGACCTCGTTTTGATAGGGACCAATAATTATTACTTCCTCATGGTATGCGAAATGTTTAATTTTATCACAACATAGCGTCTGTAGCTCGGCTAGCTAAAGTGATCTGACGCGATCATCGAAGCTAAGCAGCGGTCGATACGGACGGTGTTTCTATGTGTGACCATGCAAAAGACAAACCATTTTTCAAGTACCATTTTCATCTGGGTGCTACCGTGGTTCGGAAGACACGTTAAATTGTAGGTCCCGGCTGTTAGTCTTAGTACAAGCAGTCGTTAAGTCATGCCGTCGGGCGGATCGAAAACTCTCGACACCAGAGCTTCGTCACTCAGCCCATACGAAGAAGAAGACAACATTATTATTAAAGCTAAATTAGTTGGCAAAAAAAATAACTACAAAACTATTTAACAGTTAGGTTATCCTATACAAGGTTGCTATAAGAAGACAGTGTTCTTTTTTCAATTAAATCAATTTAAGTGGCAATAAAAAAAACACTGTTATTATTATCTCTTACAAATAGCGCAGGCGGGCAATTAAGGTCCCAAAATATGTAAAAAAATCATAAAAAACAAAAAAGAACTTGCGCCAAAATGGCATTCAAGCAATCCGATATTTCCACTGAAATATGTCTGTAGAGTACAAACAGACAGATTATGGCACACGTGTGTATGTAGACCACCCCTGGAGTCTTAGCTGTCAGTTTTTCAGACATTTTTTAAAGTTGTTTCAACATGAAACATGTGTATTGCAGATAACTCTGTGACGTTTAGAGCTTACGATACGATAACCGTATCCTGAATGTGTCGTATCGTCGTTCCATTAAGTAACTTACACTTAAAATTGTATCACAAACATTTTTACAAGGGAAATTTTCGCAATAGTTATTATCGCTCTTTCGCTTTATATTTTTGTTTTTTTTTTTAGTGAAAATTTAATAAATCAAAAAACCGTTTTATTGTTTGGTGGTTAGCATTTTTTTAAATTTTCTTTCATATATCATCTGATACCCAAAACCACCCCTATAAAGTGATTTAACATAGGTATTCTACCAGTCGAATTCTATACGTTTTTACAATTGATAGGTTTGCGTTTCACCTCAGTTTGCCTGGTGTAATAAACTAGTGTTTATGATGAAAAAATAAAAAACCAGGACGAATCATAAAAAAAAAAATATAACTCTCTCTAACATAAAAACTAAATAATTGTGAGAAAAGGAAACATTTACAAGAAATGTATTTGTTACTGACTAAAAGTACAATACAAGTCGCTTCGTCTAAATAGTCTTCTATCTGAACGAATAGAGTTTTAACTAGGACTGATTTATGTGTCACAAAGCTACGGGACAAGTGCAAGCTACGAGTACGTGACTCTTCAATGGGATACTCACGCCTGGGACAGTATCATATACACGGTGTTTCTTAAAAGTGTGATAATATTAAAGAGTTTTCATACAAATGATATATTTCTTATCAAATTACAAATTAAATTATTATATATCTAGAGTCATTTATCAAATTATTAATTAGAGTCAATTATTTAAGATCCTAGATCTCTTTAGCCGCTCTATGCATATTTGAATAAAGCGGTAGTATATATTTAACGAAATAAATTCTTATATGAAGTCGATTAAAAACCAACAGTTAACAATATTCAATGTAAACTCTCAAACGATTCTAGATTATAAATCTTATCACATAGAAGTAGTCAAACGCAAACCTATCAAGGATAAAAAAAAAACATATTTATTACCACACGAAATTCATATATTATTTATTATTGGTTTTAATAGCAGTGAGTCATCACTGACAGCTTTAAGTAATCACAAGTTGAACTTTAACTGTCTCTTAAAATTCAACTTGTGATTACTTGAAATCTATGATATTACTTATAATACCGAAACCATATGAACTGGATTTAAAATATATTTATGTATGTATACTATATGTTTTATATTATTACTAGCTAACCCGGCAAACGTTGTTTTGCCTCACTTAGGAGTATGAAAAACAGATAGAAGCTGATTCTCAGACCTACTGAATACGCGTATAAAATTTGGTAAAAATTGGTCAAGCCGTTTCGGAGGAGAACAGTAACTAACATTATGACATGGAAATTATATATATAAGGTGAGGACTGCTTTCTTCTTAAAACATAACACGATGTGATTCATCTAAAAACAGAGTTTATTCGTGAAAAACAGATAAATTTTATAAAACTTACAAAATATATCAACTGATGGAATACTAACCTAAAAACAGAGAATCGACAATCAAATGTTCATGCTTTAGTATTATTTGTTTATAACAATAAACTTGAATCGCCTGTTCACATACAAAACTGAGTTTAAATAAAGTATTGTAATTTAATGATTTAATTTCACTTGTTTTAACATTCGTTTTAATTCGCTTTCCGTTATTTTTCATAAATGAACTAGTGGCTCCCTCATATGCCGCAACTGTCAGAGATACTGGAATGTCACTGTTAAGTGTCAGCACAAAGCTTACATCTCCCCCCCTCCGAGATGCAAATTTTTCTCTTCCACATTGAGTAAAAGTTTGCAGCTAAAACTATAAGTCAACAAGCATTGGAATGAGCTTTGTGACATGATATAGTCCAATCGATCTTGTTCCACGACCGGTGTTTATTTTAAATACAGAATCTGATATTTTTTTTTCTATTACAAAGGGACCAATTCTAATTTCATCCATCTTTTTCTTATTTAATTTGTTTCCATAGTCAACATATACCATGTCTCCTTCTTTAAAATCATATTGTATTCTATTCTTTGCAAATAAAAAATTATTATATTCATGCGCTTTAATGGACCTTTGGAGTGCTATTTTTCTATCTTCTTCCAAACTTTTTGTTAGTACATGTTTTTCTTTTAGCTCATGTGGTAACAAGTCTGTAGACTCACCAGATAGTAAATATTTAGGAGAAAATCCTGTTACAGAATGGTTTGTCTCATTGTATCTATTTCTACATTCTTCTGCTATTTTTGCCCAATTCGTATTTTCTTTTAATTCATTCATTTTGCATCTTATTTTGTTTACAAGGGTTTGGTTTAGTCTTTCGTTTAAACCGTTTGAGAATGGTGTGTCTACCGCTGTTAGTATTAATTGAATATTTTGTTCCTTAAGGTAATCTTTGAACTCAATAGAATTTAAAGCTGGATATTGATCTGAGAGTAAGATTTCTATTGTTTCTCCTTTACGAATTTTTTCAACTAGTCTGATGAAGTCTCGAGCATGTTGATTCTTGGAACATAGGATATATGCATATCTAGTGAAATGGTCTACCAGTAGATGTAAATATCTTTTTGCCGATCTTTGACCACCAAATCCTCCTATTGTATCCACTGACATTATTTGAAAAGGTTTCTTAGCTGGGCCTAACTGCGACAGAAAACCATATTTTCTATTCAATCTTGTTTTATTTCTTATACATATCTCGCAATTTTTGCATATATTTTCAATGTTTTCTGATAGATTTGGTGCAGTATAAAAGGGTTTTATTTTAGATTCTGTTTGTTTAATTCCAGTATGGCAATATTTTCCATGGGTCTTTCTTATTATGACTTTACTGTAGTCTTCACTCAGAATTATTTTTTTCCTATTTTTCCCATTTTTTTTATAATAAATTCCGTCTTCTAAAATAATGTTCCGTGCATTTTGTTTTATTTGTAAATTTTGTGCTTGATCACATTTTATGCCCTCCATATCAATAATATTTACCGTCCTTAAGTTTTCTTCATTATTTTCATCTGTGTCTAACACTGGGTTTCTACTGAGACAATCCGCCTCTGCATTATGTCTTCCTGGAAAATATTTTATTTCGCAATTATACTGCGATAGATAATGTGACATATCGCCTAGTTCGTCGTCAGGTCTGTTTCTTACGTTTAACTTCTCTAAAGGCTTGTGATCTGTATAGACAGTAAAATAGTTTCCAATCAACCAATGTTGCCAAAACTTTATGCTCTCTTTAATGGCCAAACATTCCAAAAATATAGCTTTTTTATTTTTTTGTGTTTCATTAAGTTTTTTTGAAAAATATGCTACTGGTTTTTCTTCTCCATTTTCTTGGATTTGTTTCAAAACGGCTCCTATTCCTACAGCACTTGCATCTGTATAAATAAATATTGGTGCTTGTGGGTTATAAATGGCTAGTATTGGTGTGGAACATAGATAATCTTTTATTTTCTGAAATGCATCCTCACACTGGTTTGTCCAATTAAATATTTGACCTTTTCTCAGCAAATTATGCAATGGATCAAGGACTACTGAGACATTTGGAATGTATTTCCCATAAAAATTGATTTTTCCTAAAAATTGTCTTATTTGTTTTCTATTTTGAGGAGCAGGAAAATCTCTTATTGATTTCAAATTGTCTTTTAGGGGTGTAATCGTATTCTCTTGTAATATATGGCCTAAATATTTAACAGAGTCAGATGCAAACTTACATTTTGTGACCTTTAGCCTGAAACCTTCTTCTTGAATAGCCTCTAATAATTTCTTTAAATGTATTATATGTTCATCAAATGTCTTTGAGAAAATTAGTATATCATCAATAAAATTCACAGCAAATCCTGTCAGACCATTTTCCCTTATGATATTACTTAAAATCCGTTGAAATATTGCTGGTGATGTTTTAAGGCCGAAGGGTAAACATGTCCACTGGTAATGACCTTCTTGCGTTACAAAACTTGTTTTGTGTCGGTCTGTAATTTTCAACGGAATGGACCAAAAAGCTGAATTTATATCCAATGTTGTAAAATACTTACAATTTATTGTTTTTGTTATTAAGTCCTCTATGAGAGGAAATGGCTGTGATTGTGGTACAATTATTTTATTTAAATCTCTAAAATCTATGCACAATCTACTTTTTTTTCCTTCATCCCTTTTAAAAGCCAAGGTAACAGGTGCTGCGAATGGACTGTAAGACTCTTCAATCAGTTCATGTTTCAAAAGTTGTGAGATTTGATTTTCTATTTCTGCCTTGTCTTGGATTGAACACCTATAACGTCTTTTATAACAATATTTCTCAACTTGCAAATCTATACAAGCTTCATAATTCTTCACTTTTCCAGTATCATATTTGTTCTTAGCAAAAATTTCAGTGTAACTATCCAATAGCATATTGATTTGTTTTCTTTGATCAGCATTTAAGTGTTCTGTATCTGTGTTAAATTTGTTTGTATCTATACCTTCATTAAAGTTTACCGCATACTCTTTTCCTTCTATATTTTCTGTTTGTTTATGTTCACACATATTCTCACTACTTATATTAAAACAGTTTTCCTTTTTGATTTGGATATTTAAATTCTCATCATGAGTCAATCCAAATTTTTGTATATGGAGGGAATTCTAGTTTTTTGGATCTTCATCACTAAGTTCAACTTTTAATATTGAATTAGAGTTAAGGTTTTTATCATCTGTAGTCTTTTTATCATAGTTATACCAGCAAATATTCTCTGGATGAAATCTATTTAATTTTCCTTTATTTTCACAAAGCCTGCACATTTTTTTCCCTGTTTGTTTTATTTCTTGCTTATTATATATTTTATTTCCAGTGCTTAAGTTTTTCCTTGTGTCGTTTCTTCTTATTAAACTTTCTAGTCCTCTTATGCAGCTGAATAAGTCGTTAACTTCCTTAAGGGTCTCTCTGTCTATTCTATCCATTATAAAGTTTGGTAGACCGGTGGCAATCAAATAAATCAGGGTTTGTGTATCTATTGATTTGTTTATTTCTAGTAACAGTCTCTCCTTTTTAAGAGCGTATTCTAGCATTGATCCTTGTATATATTTAAAACTCATAGCGTACCTGATTGACGACCAGCCCTTATCTGCAAATGTTTCACAAAAACTTTTCTTCCATACTGACCAATCTGAATCTATAGTATGTTTGATAATCATTGAGCTGTACCAATCCAAACAAGTCTCATCCAATAGTAATTTAAGAATTTCTATTTTTTGTATATCTGTATCTATATGTAAACGTACACATTCACTTTCAAAAGAATTTATCCATTGTTCAATACTTGCTGTATGTCTTGAAAATGCCTCCATTGAAAATTCTGCTCTTAATTTCATCTTATTTTCTTTCTTTTTCAACGGTGTTGGTTCCGTTGATAGAGGCCCATCATTTTGTTCTAATTTTTCAAGTAAAAACCCATCAATTTGTAAGTTGTCATCATCTATATATGTTGTCTTCATTTCCTTGGTTAATGTAATCCAAACCTGCCGCTTATCGTGCCTTTTCTGGAGCGATTTTTTTATTTTGTCAAATATTTCGTGTTTCACTATTTCTTTGTGTAATTGCACTGGTTGATACTCCTTAGGCACTACAAAAGTTTGGTTTTGTGTATCCGTAATGGAGGTTATAGCGTAAATATTTGTCTTGTTATCATCAGGTTTGGCTTTTACAACAAATTCAAATCTCAATTTTTCCATTTTACGTATATTTCTTCCTTCACATGTATATGAATTGTCGATTTATAAGGTGAGGACTGCTTTCTTCTAAAAACATAACACGATGTGATTCATCTAAAAACAGAGTTTATTCGTGAAAAACAGATAAATTTTATAAAACTTACAAAATATATCAACTGATGGAATACTAACCTAAAAACAGAGAATCGACAATCAAATGTTCATGCTTTAGTATTATTTGTTTATAACAATAAACTTGAATCGCCTGTTCACATACAAAACTGAGTTTAAATAAAGTATTGTAATTTAATGATTTAATTTCACTTGTTTTAACATTCGTTTTAATTCGCTTTCCGTTATTTTTCATAAATGAACTAGTGGCTCCCTCATATGCCGCAACTGTCAGAGATACTGGAATGTCACTGTTAAGTGTCAGCACAAAGCTTACATATATAAGATCACACCTTTCAGAACCACCTTGTACTGGACACTAGCTGCAAACCGTGGTTTTGCTTGTTTTTTTTGTACTTTGTGCAAACACTGAAGTTTGAATTGCAATGACTAGTTTTTTTGAGAAGTACAGTTAGGCATTTGACCAGCTGGGCGCGTAATCACATGAACTACCATCACTCTGATCTAAGGTAGAGTATGCTTAGTCTAGTGTAACTGGGTCACACGCTGCTGGAACACACTGTTACTTGCTTGCCATACATATTATCAACATAAACGTGGTCGCGAGTCAGACAAGCACTAGAAAATGATCTATCTACCATTCTATGGTTTTAATTTATGCGATGTTTTCCATCATCGATAGCTTGAGTTTATTGGGGGGGATCAAACACAAAATCAAGCTTAAAATGGTTTACTGGTTGTTAGATATTTTTTACGATCGCTGTTGTTGCAATGTAGTTTTTATGTGATAAGCAAAAAAAATGACTAATGAGGGTTGAAGATAAGAATTCAGAAATCGTGTTGCAATTTGGAGAACTTTGAATTATGTTTTGCTTTCAAGTGGCTATAGAGATGGTGGGAAACATCGACAAAACTTGAAAAATATTTGTGGCTAGGCTGCGGGCACTAAGAGAATAAATTAATGTTTAAACAGTGCGAATGCCGCTTTTGTCTTAAATACGTTCATTCATAATCATTATTACACATTCTTCTTCTTCTAGTTTGGACTAAGCGGCCAGATTCTGGTTACGGAAGTTTTCGAACTCCCTAAGACATCTGCCATTTACATCTAATTTAAAGACATTTAGATAGGAATCGGGTAATCAATATTTATACTGATTAAAATCAGCGAATATAAATATATCGACTGTAGCAATTAACAAAGTCGGAACTAACATTTTGGCCATTTTCGTTTTATTGCATGAGAAGTCTTAGAATACCGATATCTTGAACCTCACAAAATATAAAAATTCAAAACTGACGTTTTCTGTGTTTTTTGAAATGAAAAAGGTCGGATGTTTTCGTGACGCTCGACTAACAATGTAGGTAGTTACGTTACGACGTTGTTCCCGGGGCGCGCGGGGGCTGCGGCGGCGCGGATCTGCCAGTTCCCACATTGTTAGCGGGAACAGCGCACGCTCCACGTTTCCCAGATCAACTCCACCGTTTTTTTATGGATTTATGAAGTTTTGTTAATTTTAATGATGGCTCGGTCAAGACTTATGATAAACTTAGCTTGGCAACATGATTCAACTAAATAAATTCTATTAAAAACAAATTTAGATGACACCGGAGTTCAAACCAAATCCGGCCAGAAAAGAAACAGTAAGCTTAAAATATTTTTTTTATATTTTTTTAAGCCTATAACAGTGATTGAGTTATTAATTTATGCTTTTATTGTTTTTAATAACGTATTTCTAATAAAAATTAAAAAAATATATTTTGAGCGGCTAAGAACGTAGCATATGCCAGATCCTACAATCTTAACGGACTCGCATTTTATTTTTTGTGTCGGATGTACCATATCCTACAATATTAGTGGTTGGTTTATAAATATCGTTTGTCGTATGTGGTACTACCGACGTTGTTTATTGTATATCATATAAACATTTTAGTTGGATGTGGTAGAACCTACTTTATTATTCGAATAGACGTCGTAATATTTAAGTCGGATATGTATGGATATAATAATTATAATTATTATACGCATGATATATCCGACTAATATTTACTACTGGTAATTACCAATATATTAAAAAGTTTTTTCTTGTTTATTATTGACTTACTAGTTGTTTCATGCTTAACTTAATCTTACTTATTACACGTTTGACTTACTACCTGTTTAATGCTTATTTTTGTGTATTCAGTATGTTATATTTATAATAACCTATTGAAGAATTAGCTGTAGCTGTTTGAGCGTACTTAATACACATATTCGATTCTATGACCTTTCGGATTTGTAATGTTATAATCAAGAAAGATAAAGTCGATGTGCATTCTACACACATAACTGTCTAATCAAATAATTTTTTGGTGTTTGTAGGAAAAATTCCCTCATTCCGGAAGAAACGAAAATCTGAAATAAACTGAAACTGAAAAATCTAGACTTTGACGTCCAATGAATCCCTTTCTTCCAAACATTCCTGCACCTTGCACATTGCCTTCAGAACATCTCTAGTAGAGGCATCAAACATCACATAAACGATCCTAATCATAAGAGCAAGCAAGAATATTGTACATACTACAAAAGAAAACTGGTTTTTCACCTTGTATGATCTGAGTAATAGCTACATGTGGCACGATGGTATTGCTAAGCAAGGATCAGTAGATGTATCCACTTGTCTTTTAGATTTTAACAAACAGCATGTTCGAATAGGTGTTAAAGAATTCCGATTTGGTCTGTCTACTGCGTGGGACAGAACTGCAATCTAATAGTACTTTTGCTCAACTTGGTTGTGGCTAAAAAAAATTGAAGGTAGTGACTGTCACGCATCATTTCCTTGGATAGGATTACACACAAAACGAAGGACACTCGTACACTCCATAATCAAGCAGGCTTTCCACGATACGTCATCATGGGTGCCCGAAGAATGTTAATACTTAGCTCGATGGGCTAAATCCGAAGGCATCCCTTACGTAGGAAAGCAGATTAATCAATTAGAGGTCTTTGATTTTAAAACGCTGCTTATCAATCACAAATTGGATCAAAAATGCGGCAAATCAAAATGTTATGTGGACCACTGCAAGAGAGATCAAAGCTAATGCGGATTAGTTTGATCTTATAGAGTACAAATACGATTTCGACGACGAGCCAAAGACTATCTTCGTATTAAGGGCTAGCAAGTGAAACCAACAACGTTAACAAACGAATTTTATTTGTAACATGGCTATGGCATACCTAATTCTAATTCTATGATGGGGTCTGTCAGGCCTGCACTGAAAACCCGCAGGAGGCGTTTAGTGCATTCTCCTACCAGCATACCCAAGCCATCTGAGCTCTTTGAAGTAACGAAGCATGGTCTTGGGTCGCTGGCATACCTGATCCACTGTCATTGCTTCAGATATTGTGCTATATACAACAGGAAGCGTCCGAGTATAGTATCGTGTTTTGTTGCTAATCCGGCTTTCTCTGTTGTCTCGCATTGCTGTTAAGACCTATCAGCAAAGAGAAATGGAAAAACTTAACAGATCTTTGCAAAATGGGAATTATATCCGATCGCATTATTTTTGACGTATAATTTAAAAATAATTATTTTATTTTAACGTACTTAAAACTGATGCTTCCAATTCGGTTAGTACTCAATATGATAACGATGGTATGGATTTGGAATAATTTAGATTTGGAATAACAATGATTGTGCGATGTGAACGTATGTAACTGTATTATTTTTGTATTGATTTGGTCTTCGATATTTTTTTTATTTTCTGGAACGACTTTAGAAGTCCTTGTTAAGTTTGATAATTGTAAGATTTTTATGTCATCCATAAATTAGTCTCATGCAAGTTGTCGATACCAGCCCAGCCAGTTAGATATTAACATGAGTTATCAGATGAATCTAGGGTTGCTGTGATAGGCAGCAGACGTCAAACAAAATTTGAAATATTTTAAAACACAATATAAACTTTGAAACACTCTGACGTATGTTGGACCATGCCTAGTTTAGAATAACTGGCTATCAAAGAGGCTGCCGCAAAACACTGACACTTTTTTGATAAAGTTAAAAATATGTTTGGGGCGTATTAATAGCATAGGGTGGGATACTTATAATTTTTAATGATTTCAGGGTTCCGTATCTAAAAGGTAAAAAAGGGGCCCTAAAACTTATTTATTTTCTTGATATATGTAGTATCTACACCATAGTGAGTGGACAGGGTGCAGTTAACAATGTAGGTTCTCCCACTTCCAACACATTTTCCAGTTAGAATTCCGACGAATAATGTAGGATATACCACATCCGACAAAATCAATGGATACAACTCCAGCGAATATTGTAGGATGTCCCAGTTCCGACATTTTAGTAAGGCGTTCAAACGGTTAATAATGTCACATGTGCCTTTTTTCAGCATTCCTGAATATAATATCAGTTTTCACTGAATTGTCTTTTAGAGTAACCTTAACTATTTCATAATACCAAATATTGTATCAATCCCTGGTTTTGTGTGGATTTTATACAACTTATAAACTTCATTTGGCCGTCCTGTAAAATTGTGTTTTTGCAGTTCCGACTTTGTTAATTGCTACGGTCGATATATTTTTATGTTTATTACAAAACACAATCATTGCTAAAGAACATAACCGACTTCGAAAAAAGGAGGAAGTTCTTTCGAACGAGGAATTCAAGTGTGTGTTTTTTTCAGTTATTTCATCTATTCTATAACCAAATTTCAATTTCAAATTCCAGTCATGGAATGCTCCTTAGGCCAGAGTGTCGCTATGGCTAAACAATATGCTGGTCAAATGCCTAGGTGTAAAGAGTAAAAAAATGCTGATTACTCGTATAAACTATTAATATAAACATTTACACATTACACACATTATACACATTGATTACACAATTCGTATCTAAACGTCCTCAAATTAGGTCATCATAATATAACGAGTGCGAGCACTGCTCCTCGAAATGCAGGAAGTGGCCAATGACCATCGCTCAACCAAATGGCGCGTGACGCAATATTAACTTAACACGGACTTATGGTAGAAATTAATACAAGATGGGATAAAACATAGTCCTTGTATGAAAATAAACAGTAGAGCATAAACGATTCTAGGAATTTGTTAAAACTATGTTAACTGTTTTCCTTCCTAATTCCCTGTTCCCCAATGACTACAATCTAGCGATTTTCAAGGCGAGAGTGAACCGGTTCCTTCTAGGTAAGCGCGATCCACCGTAGACCTCAATATCACTTACCATCAGGTAAATTGTGGTCAAGCGTTGACCTATTCAGAGTAAAACAAAAACTACACAAAATCAAAAATATTAATTAACTACTAGATTGTCCCGGCTTAACACGGGCTATAAAAAATCTATGTTGCGAAGAGAAACAAAATATAGCCTATGTTACTCAGAGATAATGTAGCTTCCCAACGGTGAAAAAAATTATCAAATCAATCTAGTAGTTTAGGAGCCTATTTGCGTCAAATAAACAACAACCAAACTTTTTCTCTTTATATAGTCTAGTCAACAAGTTGAAAAACATGTTAAATAGACATAAAGCTCCTAAAAATATGTGCCATAGCTCATTCTATTCGAAATGACGTCTAGAGTTTTTTAAGGGTTTATTAGCACATACAAAATTGCGATTGTTATTATTAAAATAAGAAAAAAAAAGGTATTTAGTTTTTCTTTTATATATATATAATGTTATCCCACTAAAATAAAGTTAGAGATGGAGTGAGGGAAGCTAGGCTTTTAATGACTCCTCTTTATTTGCAACGCCAATTTACTTTATTTTGAAAATATTTGTGTAAAAGTCAAAACATACGTCCAAGCTCTTTTTCGTATTAAAATGGGCTATTCTCAATAGCGTTGTTAATATCTTCTTCTTCTTTACCTTATCCCACTAGGTGGGGTCAGCAGCAAATTTCCTTCTTCCATTCTCCTCTACCAGCCGTCGTCTCTACACTCACTCCTTTCTCTCTCATGTCCTCTTTCACACACCCCATTCTTGTCTTCTTCGGTCGGCCTCTTGCCCTATTTCTTTGCAATACAATTTACACACAATATCTCTATTGTTTTGTTGACAGTTTTATGCTCCCGAAAAAAACAATGTCTTGTAAAAAATATTGCCAATAGTAATAAATTATTTTGTATACGAAACAAAAGCACATAATTGCAACCACATTCACATCTCTGTCTGAATGACGACCAATTGTGATCCTTATCTTCTGGTTAATAAGGGTTATATATATATTTGCTGCGTCCTAGCATCATGCAATCCCTTCAAGTGATAAATCTTTTCGGCCATCCAATTGTCCTCAACTAGGTCATCAGATTGCCCACCTACTTATACTGTCTGCTATTGTTAAGTAGGCGCAGCTCAGAGACTTGGCTATCGATAATATTGGTTAATCTACTTTAAATTTGAGGTAAAAAAACATTATGATTATCCGTCAATCTTTAAATCATTTTACGCAATTATCGATCTTTACATGTACAAGACTATCATTTCTAAAGTGACATTTTCACCAAGTGCAGTGCTACAAAATTGCAAGACCCAACTGTTTATATTAGTACAAGCAATCGTAACAAACCACAAAAACAACAACAATATATTTGAAATCATTAATCACAGTTAGGTAAGCTTAGTCCGAGACTCTCTGACTTCAAAACTCTTGAAAGTGTAGAAGAAGATAAATGATCTCAAATTATCATTATATCCGCTATGCAAAAGTATTAGTACAAACAGAACTATAAAGATTTTCATCACACTTGAAACATGAATGAGGTGTGATTCTGAGCCAGTTATTCCAAGATATCGTTATAATATAAAAGTATCGCTAACTCATCAGGTTAATCACCCTGTTGGTCTTATTGCATAGTAAAAATTAAATAAAACTATACTTGAGTATTATAATTGAAGTTGTAACAAATGCGAAACCATTAACTCTGCAACGTTTCCTACTCATCACTAGTCTTGTGTTTGAGTTTTCCCGTTTCAATTTTCTTTTGTGTCTCCTTTCATGTCGCGGTTTCCCTGGAAGCGGCTCCTGGAGTTATGTAATTGTGTGAGATGTGTTGTCTATTTGTGGCCACCGGGACACACACTGCTTTGGAATGGATGACAAATGGATAAGTTATGTCTATTCAGGCTCATATACAAGCAAAAAAAAACATAAATATAGTTTTACTTGAATAAATTATAGATTAGGTATCGTTTTACATTGATTATGTTATATTTTTTAAGCAAAACCAATTAATTCCAAGGTATTGAAATTGGCAAAATAATAGGTTTCTTTTTTATACGGTCCAAATGTATTTTTTTCAACAACTTTAACCGTTTATGAATTCTAACAATCCTCTTCTTCTTTTTCGTTAATTCTAACGATTTTATTTTCGAGTTTCGGAGTCCTTGAAGCATCTAGGGTTTCCGTACGATGTTTTCCATTACCGCGTGAGCAAGTGAGTGAAATTTCACAAACGACTTGTAAAAAAGTCTATTCGGGGCGTCACGGACTTATAGTCAAAGTTCTAACCTACTGACTCAGGCTTTACTCTGCGGAAGTCTATTATGATAGAAGAAAAAAAGAAATGTTTAGTTCTCTTGAGAAGACCCAGTCGCTCCTCTTAATTTTGGGTAAAAGGTATAAAATACCTCAACACAATAAAAACAACTGTTTAAAACAAATACTACTTAGAAAAAAGCATTAGCAAACTTAGGTACTTTATATTAGTTATGTTTAAAGAACTATCTAGAGACACAGAGTAACTAATTCCTTAATCCAAGAGTATGGTCAATCCGATACGTCTATTGTCAATAAACCAGCAGTAAACCTACATACATAGTATATATAGTTATCTGCAGGTAATATCAATTGGAAAGCAATTGCAACAGATATATTCCGGAAAGGCAAGCAAGTGGCTATCGAGTATCGAATTGAAATGTTTGACTACGGGAGTCTCTGAGATTGTTTATCTAGAGATTGTAGTCTAGCTGAGGAATTGCTTTTCTATGTCGGAATATTCAAGTTTCCTATGCAATTCGTAGCCTAGCTAGCTATGTATATTTGACTTCATTGTTTTATTCGTTAGTGTATTTAATTTATAGTGACAACTGAGACGATTAGACGTTCAGACGAGCTAATTCTACTTATATAAAAAATGCGAAAGTTTGTGTGTGTATGTTTGTTACTTCTTCACGCTGAAACAATTTTGATGAAATTTGGATCGAAGAAAGGTTAGACCTTGGATTAACGTAGACCACTTTTTATCCCGAAAACAATTGTGGTTCCCGTGGGATACGAAAACTACAAAATCTATGTTACTCCATCACGTTCCAACGGCTGAACCGGTTTTGATAAAATATGTTATACCTCTGATTAACAAATAGAATAATTTTTATCCTGGATTATAAACTTCAGACACCTTTTTCGTAGTCAATAATTACGCGCACGATTGATATTTGCGATTGTTGAAGGCTGTCTATACGATTTATTTCTGTCAAATTAGGCCAGAAATGTATTGCTATATAAGGTTGTCTCCTTGTGCAGAATAATAAAAAATAGTAGATCGAAAACACGAAGAAAATGAAGGACCGTCTTACAGTTAGAGTTATATATAATAACGTCCACAATGATAAGCTTAGCGAGCAGTTCAAATTCAAATCACAAAATCATAACAACCAAGCCCTAGGGTAGAAAGGCAAAGACAAACTCAGGTGTCCCCAGTCCTCTCTAATACCGTCGCTAAACATTTCAATCAGTATTCACAAGGGGAGATGGGGTAAGTCCGCGTCACGCGCGGCGGTAGGTCAGGGCCCAATGGCCCATACTAATAGGACGGCCTATTCATTATGTCCGGGAGAAAATTTCAAGGCAAGAAATCCCGGACATCACCACTAATGCCCAATGAAACGGGTCCGCGCTGGACTCGGAATTACACGGTGCTCGGCGCAAGTTATGGAAAGTCGAAGATAAGTTATCAATTTGTTGGGGATCTTATCTTAAACGCTGGTGTTTTGTTTTATGTGAGGTGAATATTATATTAAGTAAGCTAAAACTGGTAAATAAAGCACGCTAAGTTTTTTATTGTTTTGTTGACAGCGCTCCTCTATGTTGTGTGCACCGGTGCTGTCTGGATGTCTCTATGAAAAATATTTGCCATTGTATCTTCTCAGCTCCTTTTTGTAAGTTGTTATTATATAATGTTGTTAACATGCTTAATTATTCTGCGAAAAATATCACGGGTTCAGCATATTGCTAAAAGTACATAAAAGATACTCCAGCGCTAGTTTTCATGCTGCACCTTTATTTAAATAGCATAGGTACACATCAATTTGCAACAAAGTTTATATAAATATAATTTTATCAATATTATACTAGCAGAAGATAGTTCTAACTCTAGTCTTCTAACCAATAAAGTCTTTTTTGTGACGTCACAGATGACACTAGTAAGTGACAATAAGCGGGTTGAGTGAGTAAGCCTCTCCACGCTGCTAACTTACACTACCATGCGTATGTCGGCCGGTGGATTCATGGCCGTCATAACTCGACTGTGGCCCAGATTGGGCGGGCGGCGGCGGCGCAGGGCGGGCGGACTGTCCTTTATATTTTGCACCACGCTACTAATACACTCGTTGCTGAGATGAACGTCGCTGTGACAGCTCTTTGTTATTGTCGCTTTGGTTCGTGCTCCTAGTTTGGAAATTGTGAAATTATTTGGCGTTTCGCTAGAATTTAGAGTCGGTGTATCTAGTATACCTTGCATTCTATTGAAAAGGTTTTTTTTATTTATGATAGGTTGGCGTAACTAGACTAAGGTAGAGAGTTCCAAAGCTTCGCAGTCCTCACAATGAAGGTTGACACAAAGCGATTTGTCGTACAAAGTTTGGAACTTCAACTCTGTATCATGTGTTATTAAAACAGTTAATTTAAAACAAAAAAAGGCTAATATAATGATGGTTTTTTTTTTTTTTAGGACACTTCCACACACGGCTGGTTAGCCCCATACTGAACCATTTCTAGCTCGTATTATGGTTGCTAACATACATATTATATATAAAAACATATTTAACACCCAGACCCACAGCCAACAAATTTAGTTTAGCACAAAGATGTTGACCGGGCCGGGAATCGAACCCGGAACCTTCTGATTAGCAGACCGGCATGGTAACCTTTACGCCAACGAGGTCGTCTCTTTAAGCATTGATGTTTTTACGTTTTTACACTAAATAATCCCGCACTCGACCGTAATTCATCTGATGGTAAGTTATATTGCTTGTTATGGTACAGCGCACTTATTGAAAAAGAACCGGTCCATTTTCGCATTGAAAATGGCTAAATTATAGTCACTAGGTAACATAACCTATCTATGTCAATAAAGTTATCCAATCACTCAATGCAAAACTATAATTATCAAATAACCTGAGTACTGAATTAGATTGGTTAAGAAGTCTAGTGAAGTATTACTTATATTTAAGCACATTTAATTAACAAGACTACCCCAGGCATAAACTGTATGACGTACTGTATAACGTCTTCAACCGCAATAATCGCAAGTAGCCCCCAAGATAATCTATTGTCAATATTTTAAACCTGCCCGTTATCGAGGCCGGATCTCGCCTGGAATATTGAAATCCCTCCACCTAAAGGTAAAAAATGGCGCTCACAAATTGAGGATAAAACTGCACGTGCTTTTTTCTTATCACCGTGTTATTTCAGGGATCCCTGGGTAGGGCCCTAAAACGGTAATACAGATGCTACGTGAGATACTTCGGGGTCTAATATTCTAAATTATGGCTGAATTTTAAAGGCGGCCAGTGGTTTTGTATAGCGATAGGATAAGAGCCGTCGTAAAAATTGTGCTTTACTTATCAGTTGAAACAGGGAGGTCTATAATGATGTTGGATTCTTACGGAGTTTTGGTTACCTTACAGTTCCTAGTAATGTCAGGACCTATAGAATCATTTCTGAATATCAATGATTAGAATGATACTTCCAATATTTTAAGAGAGAAATAAGAATTAACAAAGATAAATGATGAAGTTATTATTATTATTTGTCAAACTCAACACATACTCGTATGTACCTATTTAAGATTGGTTCCCCATACTTACAAATCATATACCTATGTATATAGTAGTTTCCACCCATATATCTTAGCACTACATGTTAAGTCACTTTCCTCGCACTCGGTTATTGAATTAGACCCCAACATTGACACAGACTTGGCACCCCAGCCTACCAAACCCTGATCAACACCTAACATTAGCATAGTTGATTAAAAGGCCTCCACCGAATGGTTGTTAACTCGTAAATGTCAAACGTACCACATATCATAAATCATCTTGAGATTACGGTTCAGTTGCTGCAATTTAAACAGAAGCGTACCCAGAGTACCTCCTTGAGAAACTCCAGCGAGTAGCACCTTATGTCGGTGCGATAAGGTTCAAGTTTGAACAGTTTTGCCTAAAGGCTAAAGTCGTTACGGAGGTGAATTGTAAACTGCAAACGTAGGAAAGCTAGTAAGTACTGAATCAGCATTTAGGCGCTTCCCATATATAAGGAAGTTACCGGGTCGCGGTGTAGCATGATTTATGGACCAATTAGAGGGTTCAGCGGCTCAAGTGTGGTAACATGTAATTCGTTATTGCGCATTTCAATTATGATTTTTGCATGGTTTCTACTGTATTGTATTAGAATCAATTTTATGTCTTTCTTAAAAGTTATGAAAAAAACATCATATTGTATCAAATTTTACTGGCATCTTTGTTGATCTAAAACGTGGTTGAAAGTTTTGATTGTATGAAAAGATTTTGCATTGATAATAAGAAAACATTTGGCATGGTGATAGAGTAATTTCTAGTGCTCGCTTGGCTAGCAACAATTCTCAAGTTGAAAAATTACTTCAGAGACAGTTTCTTCCAGACTAGGCATGCTCTACTTAGACTAGAGTTTCTTTTACTCGTACCTTGCTAGTCAATCTATCTACTACGAGCATGCGAGCATGTAAAAATAATTTCTTTCACAATTCATATTTGAAATAGAATTTATTAAGGGTTTTTTAAGTATTTTTACCTAATATTTTACGTAATATTTCTAGAACGTGAAGCGTGGGCGTTAAACCTTAATATAGCTCAAAAAATTAGAGGAATAAGATTACTTTTATCATTACGCGCAAAATTACCGTTTTTTCTTAGTTATATTAGTTTGGTTTTGTACCAAAAATATGCCATACAAATAAAATATAGCATTATCCTTATTCTATTATCACATATTCTATTATCACATATTCTATTATCACATATAATACTTTTACAGGAAACTTGGCTTATGGAACATGATTTGAATTTTGTACACACGATTAACCCAGCATTCGGCTGCGTTGCGAAATCTTCGGTAGATTCTTCGGAATGTATATTGCGCGGGAGACCGCACGGCGGGCTCGCCATTATGTGGAATAAAAAGATGTTTCCTAATGTGGTTCCCATTGAGTGCTCTAATAAAAGAATACAGGTTGTGCGTGTCAATGTAGTCAAGTGCTCATTTTTAGTGATAAATGTCTATATGCCCACTGACAGTAGTAAAAATGTTGAGGAATTCACGGAATGTTTAGCAGAGATCCATGCTATTATTGACGAAGCTGAGGTTCAGATTGCGTACATACTAGGTGATCTGAACGCGCACCCTAGTGCTAGGTTTGGCAAACAATTAGGTAAATTTTGTGACGATATGTTGTGGGAGTGGATGGATTTAAATATATTAGGATGCGACTCAGATACGTATACATTCCAATGTGAGGTTTCGGGCAGCAGGAAATGGTTAGACCATTTTTTGGCGACCCAAGCAGCACGGGACACGGTCATTGATGCTTACGTCACTCATGACGTCAGATCCTCCGATCATCATCCGCTAAATATAGTCTGTAATATCGATGGCGTGACTATGGGCGTGACCAAGGGTCTGATCAATTCCTGTAAGCTTGACAATCTTAAATATATTAAATGGGGCGAGAGAACTGTTCAACAAATTAATACCTATGGTAAATTTTGCTATAATAATTTAGATTCATTATCGAGAATATGTATTTGTGACTGTGATGTTAAACAATGTATTCATTTAAAAAACTATTTTAATTATATTGATTCATATTATACGCATATTATAGATGTATTACAAAATGCGGCTATTGTAAGTTCTAGTCAGTGTGAACAGAGACGACATAAAAAGATAGCCGGCTGGAATTATCACGTCAAAGACAGCCACGATGAAGCTCGGCTTCATTTTAAATGCTGGACGGTTGCTGGGAAGCCCTCCAGTGGAACATTGTACGAAAATATGCGAGAAAGTAGAAAAGTTTTTAAAAATAAGCTCAAATGGTGTATAAAAAATGAAGAAAGTATTAAAATGAACATTTTAGCCTTACAAAGAAAGAATAACAATTTTAATAAATTTTGGAACGCGACAAAGAAATTAAATTATAAACAAAGCCTACCTGTATCCGTGGAGAGCTGCCAGCAGCCGTCCGATATCGCCGAGCTGTTTGCGCGGAGGTTTAGAGTCAGTCCGCTGGCTGCGGAGTATGTGCATGATACTGAAGCCGGTCACAACGATGACGTCATAGAATTTACGCGTGAGGATATCTCGAAAGTCATACTGAGTATGAAACGCGGTAAATCGCCGGGACATGACGGGCTCAGTATTGAACACATACTCTGGGCCAGCGACAAAATATATAGCCATCTTTGCTGCCTATTTAATCTGTGCATTAAATATAACTACTTACCGGAAGCATTGATGCGAACAGTTGTTGTACCTATAGTTAAAAATAAGACAGGTGACTTGACCTCCGCGTCTAACTATCGTCCCATCTCGTTAGGTACTATATTAGGAAAGATCTTAGAGCGTCTCCTTCAACCTGAACTGCTTAAAAACATTAATATTGATGATGCACAGTTTGGTTTCCGTCCCGGTCTCTCGACAGATGCAGCTATAGTCAGCCTAAAAAGCACAGTTAGCCACTATACTAGGCGTAAAACATCGGTTTTTGCATGTTTTTTAGATCTCAGCCGCGCATTTGATTTAGTAAATTATAAAATTCTTTGGGCGAAGTTACAAGCATCCCGAGTACCAAGTAAAGTGGTTAATCTGCTGAGATACTGGTACGGAAACCAAACTAACACAGTAAAATGGGGCGACGCAACCTCTAGCAGTTATAGGCTAGAGTGTGGGGTCCGTCAAGGGGGGGTCACCTCTCCGGACCTGTTTAACCTGTACGTGAACGGTCTGATTGAGGAACTGAGGAGCACCAAAGTCGGCTGCCATGTGGGCAATGTGTGCATTAATAGCCTGAGTTATGCTGATGATATGGTGCTCCTCAGTCCCTCAATCAAAGGGTTAAGAAAGCTGCTTTCAGTCTGTGAGCATTATGCAAATGCTCACGGGCTGAAATACAATGTTTTGAAGACTGAGATGATGGTGTTCGCGTCGGGGGCGGGTCCTGAGAGAGTACCTGAGGTTTACTTAAATAGTTCGAAAATTAATGTTGTTAAGCAGTTCAAGTACCTAGGGCACATATTGACAGAACGGCTTCATGACAACGATGACATAGAGCGCGAGCGGCGGGCCCTCGCAGTTCGAGGTAACATGCTCGCTCGGCGATTCGCAAAATGCAGTGAAGACGTTAAGACCACACTTTTTAAGGCATATTGCTTAGGCATGTACACCTGCCAGCTGTGGACAACGTTCACGCAAAAAAACTATGAGCAGAATAAGAGTCCAGTACAATGACGCGTACCGGGCTCTTATGCGGCTCCCGCGGTGCTGCAGCGCGTCGACTATGTTTGCGGAAGCGGGGGTCCCCGATTTTTTCGCAGTTATTAGGTCAAGAGTTGCGTCTTTTTGGCAAAGACTGCGCCGTTCTGCCAATACAATCCTTGTGGCTGTCTCTGACGATGTGCGTAGTCCAATGTTTAAGCGCTGGATCTCTGTTCACACGGATCAAAACAAGAAATGACCCGGCACATAATACTGTGACTATTTGTACAATTTTATTTTATTTTTTATTTTTATATTGACTGGCACCCCTATACAGTGCCTGTTGTTATTATTATTATGATTTAATTTACATATGGGTTATTTTGTGCCTGAAATAAAGAACTTTTATTTATTTTATTTTTTATTTTATAACCTATTGACTCAGGCTTTAATTTGGGGAAATCTTTTGTATCTACAATCTTTGTATCTTTCTATCTAGATAGACACTAAATATTTGAGATTTTGTTCAATCCTTATTTTGCCTTTCAAATGTTATTTTAGGCGTAGAACGCAGTACCTATTATCTTGTTTGGTTGACGATTGTGTAAATACACATTATATCCTCTATTGTATTTCTTTGATAGCTTAAACAAGAATGAGCTCCTCTTTTCCTATTTTTGCCATTTTATAATTAAATTTTTGATCGCATACAAAACTTAAATCTATGTTACATCGAGTCAGAGCCAAGTCAGAGGCCTTCGGGCGGCTTGAAAACTCTCGACACCAGAGCTTGGCCACTTAGCTCATACGAAGAAGAAGAAGAAAAAAAACGTACAGTAGAATTCGAATCCTCCTCCTTTTATGTATGTCCATAACAATTTAAAAATAAAGTTGCAACTAAAATTTGTTATTGTGTAATAATATTCCATTAACCTTTTGTTTTATAGTTAGTTTATCAGAAAAATCGTAAAAATGTTAAAGATAACGCTCGTAGCTTGGCAGTTAGTGCGGTTTAAAGTTCACCGGTTATATTAATGATAAGCGACATGAGAACTTAAACTACAATTAACTTGAATGCACGATAACATTATTATTATTATTATCCATTAGTTAGACTTACAATGTAAACTATTTGTCTGGAAGAGGTTTTTTAACAATTTGATATTCAAATAAAACCGAGTGTGGCTCGGTGGGAAAACATTTGCTTTTCAATCAGATGGTCCTTGGTTTGATCCTAGCCCTACACCAATGACATGTTTTCAAGTTATGTGCGGATTTGCACTCGCTTCACGGTAAAGGAAAACATCGAGAGGAAACCGAAAGATGTTTGGGAACTGCAATATCCGAAAACGTGTGTCATCCACCAACCCGCATAGCGTGGTGGATTGTGGCCTATCCTATGAAGGCTCATTCAAAGAATTTTCGTATGAAAGAGTCATTTCGGTGACCGAAAACACACACACACCAATAAAATTATATCATGAAGACTAATGACTGCGGTACATTTTACGACCTAATTATATAAAATAACTTTGATACAAAAAAAAATGGAGTACAAGTAAATATGCAGCTGTGTCCTAGATATGTATACATACTTGTAGATACGTCACATATGATCCAATATCACAAATATTTGGATCTGACTCATCTCAAGGAAGATGGAACTAATGAAATTACCGATCACATAAACTTGGATCTTACCTATCTGAGATTCATAAATTGCAAGCTTTATGTTTAGCCTTTCAAAGTTAAAAGGGATGCTGGTGCTTCACGGCAAAGATTATAGAATTTATGGAAATAGAAGATTATTACTATATCAGAAATAACCAGTGGCATTTCAAATAGTATTAAGTTAAAAAAATAATTAAGCAAATTAGAATTTAGTTAATTAGATATTGGCGTAATGGTTAACACTGCCAAATAAAGGGTCCCGGGTTTAATTCCCGACTCGGACAGCATCTTTGAGATGAACTAAATTTGTTGGTTTTTGGTCTGGGTGTTGTATAATTATGTATCTATATAAAGTATTTATATATGTATATGTAACCATAATTCAAACTATAAAATGGTAACGGTATGGTTAAGTATGGGGCTGACATACCGTGTGTGAAATGGCTCCTAATATATATTTTTTTTGTGTTGCGTTATTTTTTTACAAATTAATATGACTGGTAAGCCAAAAATAGATTACTAACACAAAAGCAATCTCTGACTCGTTTTTGTAAAAAAAACGTAATAATTAAAATGACTCATGCTCTGTTCATGATTTTTAAAACTCATCACGAATACTCTACATGGTATCTCGATATTTCCCACCAGATTTTAAACCAATAAACAAAACGGCGCATCTGTTTAATTACATCATCTCTGACGCACCGTGTTCGCAGAAACATGGCAGAATTACTAAAAGCTAGGCTGCGCTGGAAAACAGTATCAAAACTTTTTCAAACTCCTGAGAGAGTGTCCACCATATGTTTGTTTTTCAGTTTGTTTTGAAATTTTAGCATTTTAAGATTTGATACTTTAATAAAAAGCTAAGTAGCTTTTTATTTATTTCAATATAATAAAAGCGATATTTCACTAGGATAAAATAATATATTGTATATACGGTTGCTGCTATTTTACGATCTTATTGAACCGATTTGCATAAAACTTCATATGGATTAACCGGGTGGTACTCACCTTAAAATTTGTTTAGTATTCATTTATTTAACGAGCTCATTGTAATGTGAGTTACTAAAAGTCGTATAGTAAGACACGTTTATCGGCAAATCATATTTATTCCTGAAATTTATATATGGCGAAATTTGTATAAAATAGCATTATAGTTGTTTGATTTCAGTTTAGAAATTTTGGTAAAACTATATGTTGTATGTAATGTTTTTTCTTGAAGTTCCATATCCACTATTTTCTGTTAACCGTGGCATGGATCAACATATTTTAGTCTACATAAAATATATTTCACTCCCTGTAGAATGTAACTAGTAACCACACGTTCGCACACCAATGTACTGTTAGTCCCGTACACCGTTCAGAACTACGGCATAAAATTATCAAAGCCGTAAAGCATAGGTGCGATGTGTTGCGCCCCATTTCATTTAAGACCACACTTAACTTTAACCGTCGAATAAAGTTAATATGTTTATGTGACAGTATGGAGCTGTAAAAATGTTATTTTGACAGTTGTTGGGCGGTTTCCTCGAACGAGGGGCGCTTCGATTGTCCTTGAATGAACATTTTTGCGTGATGATGACTACATTGTGGTTTACGAGGCTTTGATGAAATGCTTCGAACTTCAAAATTATTTTAATTTTGTTGAGGAACTTTTAAAATTAGATTAGTTTTTACAACATTGTAAGTTGACTATTTTTGTTTTGTTTTTATAGCTCCGCTCTAAATTAATTAAGACACTAATAAATCAGACGGCAAAAAGCTAAAGTTAGGGATAGAACGCTCAGTTAAGCAATGGCACTATAGAAAAGGGCTATCGAAGGGGGTGCCGAGTGGAGGGGAGATATCTAAGGGTAGCTAAAACAAAGCCCACCCTTGGCACACGAATAATTATTGATTCAACAGTTTATTTATGAAGAATAGGGAGCAGTCTGTCTTTTTATTGCTAAAATTGCAAAAGGGCTCGAACGAAAGGGTTCAAAAAGCTAATGGCGAAGTGGGAAAGAGCAATTAAATGTTATTCTGGATGTTTGTAAGTACTTGTAGATGGTCTATAGATATTAATGGTGAGGGTGTGAAAACAAAGCGTCTGTCTGTTACAAACAGTCGATAGAGACAATTTTTGTACTTCCTTATACCGGTTCCTATTCGGAATTACTTTTGCTCGTTTATTTTCTAAATCTGGCATTTCCCATCGCTTTTTGTGTTTGCTATTTGGTGTTTGCTGGGTCTGGGCCAAATGTGATAAATCAACGAACATTTAAATAAATGTCATTATAGTTATCCACAAAAACAAATATACTAAAATTGGTTGTCATTATATAGACAAAATCGTATATGACGTTGTAATTGTTCCCGATTCCCTCTATAGGCGTAATTTCACAGCTATCTCCACAAATCTGGATCGTTCCAGTTTTGGCCGCATTTGCACAGTTTCGCATTAAAATTTCACAGGCTCAGCTTGCCAACTAGGTTACAGGGCAGACGCCGCCTCCTGATGTGCATTCATGAATACATACTACTCTGGAGTTCGTATCTATCATGCTATCAACTTTTGACTGCTCTAGAATAGTAAGCGTTAATAAATAAAATATTATTTTATGAGCATGATTTCATTGTATCTTAAGGTTGTTTTTTTTTACCATACCTTCTATAAAAATCATAGTTTTTTATGTATATAATCATTGAATTTGTATTTGAATTACTTTATTATATTATGTTTATAATAAGTATATTTGGGTTCACTGCTTGGACCGTTTACCTAATAAATTTAGGTTAATTCTTATCACAGTCAAAAAAGTGTACTGCAAATGTTTCATTGTCATAATTTGCTTGTATCAAATCCAGTGCTGAGCATAGGCCTTCTCTAAAATAGCCATACGGCGTTTCATGCATTGTACATTAAACATCTAAGTAATGTTTTTGAAAAAAAAAGAACTGAACTATATACGGCAACCCCTCAAAGCCCAGCAGAGATAAATAGAAAACCTATAAAATGCCATCACGGCTCACTAGGTTCCGGTATCAGCAGTACCAAATAGACCTTCGCAATCCTATTAGATAATTGAGCAGATAATATTCCGCCCCGAGCCTGCACCTCTGAAATCCCTACAAAAAGCTGCCTATCTATTTTGTGCACTTGACCAGTTCTGTAATTTCGGAGCGCCCAAAGGTCAGTGGCCTCGCTCCCTGGAACCCTTTTTTATATAGTGTAGGGAGAAACAGTAAGGCTAATAAGTCTTGTTGTAGATAAGTATGTTTGGTCTTTAAAGTTGTTCAAAATCATTTAAACGTTGAAAAAAAATGGTATTTAAGAAAATAAAATTACAGTTATCCTCCAAAAAGTGCAGTGAAAACTGTGCTTACGAGGTCTATTCGTTTACAAAAATCTTAGTTATTTTAGTTTAATTTGTTAAGCTTGTTAGAATTTTAACCGAAAATAATATATAGAACTTTTCTTATATCCATATCAATGATAAACACCGTAAAATCTTGCGAGTAAAATGTTTGTGTTAATGAATGATTCAAAGATTACAAAAGGAACAAATGAAGTCCCATGATGCTTCCTTGAGGTACGCCATTAATCAATAAATCAACTACGCTACTATATTACAACTAAACTAGTAGGATAATAACTGAAATAAAATATGCATGTGACCAGTTATAATTCTAAACCAATAGTAAGACTTTGTTTTAACAACAACACCCATACTGCAATTAAATAGGTAACGTCCCTTCACTGGTCATGGGGTTGTGATTTTTACACCCTCAATTTTTCGTTTAACACCTGATTAGGCATAATTTCACTGATGAGGGTGTAGCGTAGGTAGATTACGTGTAATGGGGGATGATTGAATGCGACTTTTTATGGGGTTGTTATACCTGTAGAATTAAATGACTTGCATGGCTGCAGGCTTGTAAAGTTGTTAACGCCCTGCATTGAACTATAATCATGTGAATAAAGTAAACTTTATCGTGAAACCCTGATTTAAACCTCCTTCCTTCCTTCTACGTATGAGTTAAGTGACCAAGCTTTGGTGACCCAGTTTTAAAGTTGCCCGAAGTCTGTGACTTGACTTTACGTCTGCTTGTACTAAGACTAACAGCCGGGACCTATAATTTAACTTGTCTTCCGACCCACGGTAACGCCCAGGTGAAAATACCGCTTGAAAAACGATAGTCTTGTGCATGGCCACCCAGCCAAACAACGTGCATATCGAGCTTTGCTTAGTTTTGACGATCGCGTCAGATCACCTTCGCTAGCCGAGCTACAAGCGCTACGCTTGGGTGATGCAAGAATAAATCTCTATGTACTATTTATGTAGGTAATGAAATTTATGAAGCAGCTTCTATTTATGAGTCAAATACGAGTATAACAATATTTTTGCCAAGTCTTTGCGGAAGAGTCCATTATGTTCTAATTAAGAAAGTCGGGTTAATCTTATATATAAAAAATCCGTGTCACAGTGTTTGTTACCGTACTCCTCCGAAACGGCTTGACCGATTTTTTCCAAATTTTATATGCGTATTCAGTAGGTCTGAGAATCGGCTACTGTATATTTAGAATTTTGTTTTTTTTTACTTAGGCAAAACAACGTTTGCCGGGTCAGCTAGTACCGATATAAACGCAAGTGATAGCCGGTTATACAAATATTATTCAAATATGCTTGATGAAAGTACTAAGTAATACTGCCATTAAGTTCTGGTCATAAGGTGCCTAATTTATTTTAAAAAATATTAAATGTGACTTCAAGGAAACATAAATGGCTTGTCATATGAGGTTAGTAATAAAAATCTTCTTCTTCTTCACCTTATCCCATTTAAGTGGGGTCGGTAAAGCAAATCTTCTTCTTCCACTCTCCTCTATCAGACGTCAAGAAGTAATAAAAATGTGAGGTAAATAATAAAAATGTGAGGTTAATAATAAAAATGTATTAAAGATTTCCCCTTAAGCAATTACAGAAGACTAAACACTAATAAAATTCCTTGTAAATCCGAATGGGCTTCGTTATTAACAGCAAGCCCTCTTTTAATTATTACAAATGTCAACAAAATCAAATGCCATGACGAAGTTTTTATCTTTTACAATAAAATGCTCACCTTTGGGTTTGTTAAATAAATGTTGGGAGGTCAAACTGCACTATGATGTTTAGTCAAAGATAATACAGATAAAGATAAATGTATTTTGTAGTGTATAGTATATAATTGTACGTACACGTTTACTTAGAGCTAGTTAAAGCTATTGAATAATTATGTTTGAGTTTTGAATTAATACCCATATAATACAAAAAGGTTGTTACAAGTTAAAAAATAATATCGTTTTTAACTGATTTCAAAATAGGAGAAAGTGCTTAATTTTATTGTGTTTTATATAATTATACATAATTCTATCATTAGTAAAATGATTTTGTATTTTTTAGTTTAGTCCGTAGTAAATTTTCTGATTTTAGTACAGATTATTGTAATTCAAGTCTGATTTCTTTTTTTTATAATTCAATTCATCAGATCAGAATATCGAGTGTGAGATAAATTAAAATACTACAAAGATATAGCAAAGCTGACACCAACGATAATGTATATCAAACCGAACCGAATCAGAAGGTTTCCAGTTCGATGCCCAGCACGGCCAACATCTTTGTCCTAAACTAAATTTGTTGGCTGTCGGTCTGGGTGTTAAATACGTGTCAATTTAAAGTATGTATGTAGGTGTAGTATATTAGTTGTGTTAGCACCCACAATACAAACTACAAACGGTTTTGTATGGGGCTAACGAAATGTGTCCATTATAAAAAAAAAACAATTACCTTTGGCAACACCGTTTTCTCCATCAGAGTTAGCAATATCATATTCTATGTGGTAGTGGGTTCATACCTTTAATGGCACGCCATTTAAGTCATGGCATTTAATCAAGGGGGGCAAGGATAGCAACAAATAGGGATATGATTAAACTGCCCCCCGAGGTCACACCCTTGTTACTGTTTTGGGGAATTGTATGAAACTTTTAACATTTACAACACGTACTGGTTTTTGCAGGTGAGGGGTTTATTTAGACAGTGGTGGGTAGATAAATATGTTTCATATAGAAAATATTAAGTTCAGCTAAATATCTGGTCGTCAGTATCTTGGTTTTAGTAATAATATAATAGACAATACTGTAATTAAAACATATGATGCGAACGGATGGAGATTACTACTTTTTTGTAAAAGCTCAAGAAAACAATTGTAAGTTATTATTACCGTGTGTATGTTTTGTTCTTGGAAAAATCTTTAATTGTTTGTTTGAGTTTATATATGAATTATTTCCTAAAATTTGCTAGAACAAAAGTAGATGACGTGTAACGAAAAGTAGACAGCCATAAACATTCTAGATACGTAAAAGTTGAAATTGGTATAATATGCTGAGTTATCACTGTTGTATTTTACGAGTATATTTGCCGATTTGGTATATATAAACTATAAAATTTGTTGTTTTCCTGACATCACATATCTTCTTTATTCTCTTATCCATGAAATAACCAACCTTTTATCCCATACATACAAATCAATATCTGTAATACTTTGTATGGAGATGCTTTCTCCCAGTACACGCTGATATTCTTGCTTTTACCTGAAACAATTGACATTTATATGATTTAAAGCCCAAAAATAGCTTTATAAAAACGGAGTTAGCCTACGCGATTCTATTTTTTGTAGCACAGAGCACAGTGACTTCCCCAGGTACGACATTTACAGGTACAAAATACATTTTATAGGTACTACTTTTCTAAATGTTCATGATATTTATACTAATACCTGACCCGGCAGACTTCGTACTGCCTCAACCAAAGGCTGTTTTAGGGTTATCACGGCAATTATTCGATTATTTTTTCTCACCATTTAAACTTTTCATAGTCCTCCACAAACATGTCAAGACTAAGATAAGATAATACCGTTCAGCCGTTCTCGAGTTTTAGAAAGACTAACATACAGCAATTGATTTTATATGTATGTTCAACTAAGTAATCCAACCCACATCTATCAGTATACAATACTTCTCCTTCTTTCGTATGAGCTAAGTGGCCAAGCTCTGGTGTAGAGAATTTCCAAGCCTCCCGAAGGCCTTTGACTTGGCTTAACGACTGCTAGTACTAAAACTAACAGCCTGGACCTACAATTTAACGTGTCATTCGATCCACGGTAGCGCCCAGATGAAAATGCCAGTTTTTAAAAGATGCGCAGATCTACTGGCTTATTATTGGTCACCCATCCAAAGACTGTCCGCGTCAACCGTTGCTTAACCTCAATGATCGCGTCTGATCACCTCAGTTTGCCGAGCTATAGGCGCTACAGTTTTAGAAGGTGCTCGTATTGTAACATTATCTATAATGCAGCGCTAGAAAGCACTCCGACAATCTCCGCTAAGGCGGCAAAGATTTCCCAAGAAAAACTATTATTACATAGCTTTAAGATGTAGCGAAAGCCTTATGAATATCTAGCCTTCCATTTCCTTTGGTAATAACAGTGAGACTTAGCGGGAAGGTTTCATTGTTCGAATAAATGAGTGTTATTCTTTTATTGTGGGACACTTAGCCTCGGAGCGAGGAATAGATACACTGTGCGCTCATATTACATACACACGGGGTGGAAATAGAGTTTTTTTTTAGCCCCCGACGCAAAATCAAGGGTGTATTATAAGTTTGACATCTGTGTGTGTGTGAGCATGTGTGCATTGAAACTCCCAAATGGATGGACCGATTATGATTTATTTTTTGTGCTGTCATACTCCAATCGCATAGCATTTGAACTCCGTTGAACAATAATACATATGACTATTTTAAAATAACGTACAATATTAAAAAAAATATAAGTTAATTATATCAAATTCTATTTCCTGTAATTTAATTTTAATTATATCACATATATAACTATTTGCTAGTCAATGCTCGCTACCAAGGGTGTTCCCACCAGGATGTTCCTACCATCACGCTCACTGCAACCACCACTTCAATAGATAGGTAACCTTTGCACCAAATATATATAAATAATTAATTCATACCATCAAGTATTCTAGAAATAGACGAACTAGTTTCTGAGCCCAACGTAATAGGCAAAACGAAATCTCACAGACTCCACTGACTCAGCCATGTTGAGAGAAAGGAATTCCAATTCCATTCGTTCAGTGAAGAGAGCTTTCCTGGTACGAGCGAGCAGACGCCAACCAGTCGAACGGCTCACCTGTACCGCTGGAAAGACCAGGTGAAGAATGACCTGTGCAAGCTTCAGGACACGTAGTTGCAGAAGACGGCACAAGACCGTTAACTGTGGTGTCTCTTGGTATCGGAGGCCAGGATCCAATATCCGACAAGATTGATAAAAAAATTGGCACAGAATGTACAGTATGCTTTGTGAGGCATCAATGTTTTTATAACGTTCAGTTGCTATGAGAGATGGTGGTGGAAACACAGCTAGCAAGGGAAGACCGCAAGAAAAGGTAAATTTTGGCAAGTTTATCAATCAGAGAGAGAGAGAGAGAGAAAAAGAGGTTAGGCAGAGTGGATGACTTATCAGGTGTAAATTTCGAGATGCCGTTGCAACGTGAATAGTCCATATAAACCTAAAATTTATGAAATACTTTGACATTGATCATAGTGAATCTGACTCGTGTAGAAGGTGTTTAAAAAAGTGCGAGTTGGACTCACGCATGAAGGGTTCCGTACCGTTGTTGTATGGGATGGGAGCCCCCCTCGAATATTTAATTTATTTAAATTTTATAATTTAATTTGAAAGGTAATGTACATTTATATATTCCATGAAAATTTAAGGTGATTATTGATAACGTATAGCAAAAAAAAAAACGAAAATTTTTCTTAATTTTTTGTATTATTTGTTGTAGCGGTACGAGAAATACATATCTTGTGAAAGTTTCAGCTTTCTAGCTATTACGGTTTCTAAGATAATATAGCCTAGAGATAGACTGACAGCGGAGTCTAAGTAATAGGGTCCCGTTTTTACCTTTTACGTACGGAACACTAAAAAAATCTCGATAAACAACTTTTGTCCTACAACTTTTGGACACTCCTGAAAAAATAATTCACTTCTCTATAAACTTTGCTACGCGTCCAGGAATTTTTCGAATTTCCAAATCTAGTAGAATAAAAGTTGTTTATCGATATTTTTTTAGGGTAATAAAGCCGCCCTTCAAAGGCTTTCCGTCAACTGCAACTAAGCCTGTATAACAAATAGATAACAATATTGTGTACACCAAAGTAAAGTGACACAGCTAGTATCGAAAGCTCCTTGAGGCATCTTCCCCTCGGCAAACATCTTGGAAGCTCTTGATTAGTGGAGAAAACGTCGGCTGCTCCATTGTCCGCCGAGAGGGGGCGCTACTTGTTTCGAGGGCCTCTACTCGCCGTGTTTTCATACTAAATATGATACTGCGGCAGTGTTGCTGGCGGGTTGTTGTTGTTTTAGTTCGGAACTAGGGGGTGAGGAGATGTATATACATATGGAATTATAAAGATACGGTATTGGTTTTGCTTGAGAGTGGTTTATGCGGAAGCTAATATCTTTTTCTGCAGAGTAAGATATATAGATAGGTAGGTTTTATTGTCAACACAAATAAAAGGCAATACAAAATAGAGAAGAAAAACTTATAAGTAGTGCTATAAATGGCGACCTTATAACTTAAAGCGAGTTCTCTATATTTATTATATAAAAAAAATTATTCTAGTTGCCCTGGATATCATCGCAAATTTTTATTTTTCAAGTACCCAGATTACGAATATATTCATAAAAAAACTCAATGTGTTTGTTTTTAAAATTAAATTTGAACAATATCTCGTTCAAATAAAATTTTTATATTTAGACTAAAAATCATTATCTAGTGTTATTTTTATATTTTATTACTATTTTACCAGTGCTAGCCTCGGTCATAGCTGATTTGTGTTGTGGCAAACAATGTCTATTTATTTTATTTCAATCAAGTTTTACGGTTTCGTGCCTAAAAGATAAAAATAGAACCCTATTACTAATTATTTCGCTGTCCTTCTGTAACCAGTTTGTTTTGCATCTTTTTTTTCTCTATTTTTTACAGTTACTATTCTAAATATTGACTGAATAAAACACCCTTTATGGTAGTTCAAAACATTGTCTAACGAGTAAGATTTTTAAATCTAATCTATTTCTTTTTCTTCGTATAAGCTAAGTGGCTAATCTCTGCTGTTGTGACTTTTAAAGCTGCCCTAAAGCCTCTGGTTTAGCTTAAAATCAAATACCAACTTGTATGAGTACAAAACCAGCCTATGTAGTAGTAGGTACCTTATCAAAGCTGTAGGAGTCCACACGACTCCAGGAGTAGGTCAGTAGCGCATGCAAGCAGTTCCCGCCCGCCAGCTGACTCGATTGTCCGAAATATTCACTTTTACCTTTTGGGAGTTGAAAGGGGAATTTTAGAAATTGGGTCGCTCGTAACGCTTTCAACGAGTTTTATGCCCAAAAATGGACGCGACGAATTTTCTATAGTTTTTTTTTTACCACTGCTTGTATAAAATACATTTTTCAATAGTTTTTTTTACCATTGCTCGTATAAAATACATTTTATTGCAATAATTCGGAAATGTTTTCTTTGATACAATAAAAAAACAAGTATAAAACTAACGCAATAACAAATAGGTACAGCTGGAACCACTATCTGACTTTAGATAAAGAACTAAAGCAATCCAGGTGTTCTAATCTACTATCAGACTATATACTATAATCTGCTACGTGCTCAACATGCTGGCAGCATTACCTCGTTGGATGACAATGTTATACGTTGATCTGGGAATACCCGGTATTGTCGTTTCAAAATCCATCCTATTAATTTGTTTTTCTTTTGTTTTTACTCCTTACAGCTAAGCATTTGACTAGCAGGGCGCATAACTGTACGAGTTAACGACAAGGTGGAGCATGCTTAGTCTGGAATAACTAGCTCTCAAGGAGACTGCCAGAACACACTGTTAGGTGCTTGGTGACAGATTGTTCAACTTGAGAGTGGTTTCTAGCCATGCGAGCCCTAGAAAATGCCACCAGGTAAATGAAATTAACCAACGAATAATGTTTGTATAACCGGCTATCACTTACGTTTATTTTGTCGGTATTAGCCCGACATGTTTCAGCACAATCACTGTGCCATTCTCAAGGGCAGGAACACAGCCTGCACTCAAGTGCAGGCCCTCCCGTCACCGCGGACGTACGTTGGCTGTGTTCCTGCCCTTGAGAATGGCACACTGATTGTGCTGAAACATGTCCCGCTAATACCGACAAAATAAACGTAAGTGATAGCTGGTTATACAAACATTATTTAAATATGCCTTACGAAAGTTTTAATACAGTAACCAACGAATAACCTGCTAAACTAACACGCTTTTTATAAAAGTAATATAAAGAAGTCCATAAAAGTAAATAAAGAGCTCAGTTCCTCCAGTTTCCATACGGCACGCGAGGCACGCCTCATATTGCATCGCGTGTAATGCATTAACGGGTGCAGCTCAGCACTGGGTTAGGACACTTGGATTATGCCGTTAATATGCCGTACGATCAATAAGAGGCAGTTGACTTCCTTAAAGACTCAGTAGACTTTTATTGATGGTTGAAAAACAATTGAGAACGCGCCGATATTTCTAATTGATAGAAGGTTTTTATATAGCAATTTCACATATACTGTTCAGAATATTCCAGTTTTCTGTACAGTATATGTGAAATTGCTAAATATAAGAATATTTCAATAATCTGTACAGTATATGTGAAATTGATAATATAGGTTTATTTAGCAATTTTACATATACTGTACACAATATTGGATTATTCTGAACAGTATATGTGAAATTGCTAAATAAAAGCCTATCAATAGTGCGTCCCAAAATCATGTTTAATTTGAGTTATCAGTAAAGGAAAACGTTTAAGGTGTATTTCAGTTTATTCTACGTCGTACCTTATCGTAGCTAGGCTACGAGTATGCTACACTAGTCTACGAAGATTTCCATTGATTTCCATTTGCTTATAAAGTTACGAATGAGTCTTTGAATTGTTATGTTACAGACAACCGAAAAATATTTCATCGAATATTTGTTTAGTAAAAATAAGTTAGATTTCGAAACGAAATCTAAAATTGTAAAGGAAGAAAGAATTACTGTTCCCAAAAATAAGAAAAACATAAATAAATGTAGAATTATTGAACTCAAAGTATTTCTTTGTATCTTAATTGCACGATTTCTGCATAATGCTGAGAGTACCTACCTACAATGTATTTCAGTCATATTCATTTCATTAATTCATATAAATCGTAATTTAAATCCTTTCATCATAATGTACATTAAACACGATTGACACTGTATAAAAAAGAGAATCATTTTCGTTTGGTTATGTCATATGTACAATAGCAAGCCCGCGTCCCAAAACTAGTAAGCCATAACTCTGATCCGCACGTGTGACGTCAGACAGCTTGACTTATAGGATATTTGTTTGTGTCCTGATTATTTCCCTAATCCAATTACGAGGAAACTAGCAAAAACATCCTCCCAGTACATAGCAGCAGAGAAACATAACATAACGCAAAGAAACGATCAACTTGATTCATTTCACCAGCTTTCATCGGATCAGCAATTCCGAGTCGAAATTTATTTCCACCGCGAATTCGGATAAGTGAAGATAGCGTGAAATAAAGAAAATAAATAAACAAACGCGAAAAAGGAATAGAAAAAAATATACGGTTTTTGGGGGTAGGATGAAAACGTTAACATTTGCATTGTTATGTTCCGCGGCGCGATCGCTCGACCGGTTGGGCAACTGATTGAGTGTGAAGTTGATACTTATCTCTAGAGATATCATTAAAGTTATTTAGAAAAAGGTCATAAACATCAACAAATAAAAGTTTTTTTTTATTACCCTTACTACACCAAAACTATCCGTATCGTATACGTACTTCAAATAATGACTTATTTGACCAATACAAAAAATACTTTAATGATTTTAAATAAAATGATATTAAATTTCCATTAAAATTTATAGCCTTATTCCACGTGAAAAATCATCAATCTCAAATTATTCAAGAATTTTCCTCATATCTTCCAAATTCCCTCCAAACCCTGTTCCAATTAAACTGAAGCAAACGGCAGAATACTAGTCACATATCAGAAGTAATCTTGTTCGTTTAAGTCGTATTTGCATACAAACGTGTAAGAAGTAAAACACTTACGAGGGATTTGTTAAATATGGTAATGACATGCCGCCTAGAACACGGGATGGTCGCGATCCTAAAACAGCTATGATAACTTGGGATATAGACTTGGAGACAGTAGCCAAGATACCATAATCATAATCATAATCATAATCATAATCATAATCATTATATACTGATAACGTTTAAATTTCTCAATCTCAAATAAGATCACACCCTTACTTTTGATCTTATTTTTCTTGCCGTGTTTGGAGACATTGCCTTATATCTAGTACATTTTTGATCGAAGGATATTTGATTAAAAAATGTAAGTAATTAAAATTTTATGTCTAACGTATTTTTACTACAACATATCACATATTTTCACAAACCAAATAAACAGCCAGTTTAAATCATATATTTTGCTATTGTGAAGATCAAAAACACTCGTGTCTTTGTACAAATAGTCGTCAAGCCAAGTCTGAGACCTCTGGGTGGCGGCTTAGGTCAAAGAAAAAAAAAGATTTATTTAAAATTATAAAACTTTAAAATACTTGAGAAAATGGCTATCTTCTAGGTAAACGTGCCACGTCGTAGAGTACAGCGTAGCTTTACATAATGGAAATTGTAGTCAGACAAGGTCCTATCAAGGTTAAAAAGAACCCTGAAAAAACATTAAAAGGAATGTATGGACGTCTAACAGAAAAAAATAACTCAAAGTATATTCATAGCCCTACATGTACATAACTAGTAGAAAAAATAGATTAGAGCGATCGATACTTGATTTACAAATCTTATGTACTGTGTTCTAGTCCACGACAGCGTTGAAGGGTGTATGTTTTGCATATGTATAAGAGGCTGATTGAAATTTTACGCTCACAGCAATTTTTACGTATATTTTAGGACGGTTTCGCAATTTCACACCCGCCTTAATAAAGTCGTTGGTACGCGTATATGGCGTATAAATTTGCGCATTCATCTTGTACGTGAGCCTTAAGAAAATTTGGATGAGATGAAAATAAGTCTGATTGCTTTCGAAGAAAACACACTTGTGTAGAAATAAAAATGCCTTCTCGAAACGAAATTAAATACGCTCTTAGAACTCTTTCCTACAAAATAAAACAGATTTTCAGTTATCATATCAGTTCGTATGAAAAACTTGGCAATGTTTAGAATTTAGCATGGAGTCGTCATTGTGCTTTTTTATATATACAAATGTTGTAATTTTTTTTATATATACAACATGATTTATATAGCGTCCTATTGTCACACAGATATTAGTAATGTTTAAAAAAATAAATTTTAAAATAAAAAGAAACAAAGCAAACATGCAACGTTCCACAAAATAAATTCCAATCTCCGCAACAGCAGTTCTGAGAAAACTACTCTATTACCGTTCAAGTTAAAAATGTCTAAAAGACACATTACCATTTCCATTGTTTCACCCTCGGGCAACTTATATTAAGCAGTTGAGAAACATTAGGACTTATAGCACTTGAAGGTAAACTCTGCGTTCGCAATTACAACTTAAAATTGCAGTTTCACAAATCAATTTCGACCCTTAAAGCTACAAAGTTAAGGTTCAAAGATTCCTCTTGGCTGGAAGTAGAATTGGTTTTGTTTGTATGGAGAAAAACTCCATTGATACACAAGGGATGGCCCCTCGTTGCTCCCTCTTTCTGTGGACGTAATTTTTTTAATCATGTTTTATATTCGTATTAATTTACTTAACGACCGTCTTAGTGGAAGTTTTAGAATGCGTCGCCGGTTTTCGATGAATAACAGATGAGGTAGTCAAGGATGAAGTTGGGTGTAGGAAGAGAGCGGGGAGACTACGGCCTGCTAATTAGGAAGCAGAAAATACTGTGTATTGGTGAGTTTTCTAAGAAATTTATATATCGCCTCTAGCTTTGCTATCTAAGATGGTCAGAGGTGATCATCAAGATGAAGCAACGGTCGATGCGGACAGTCTTTCGATGGGTGACTATGAACAAGACTGTTTTTAAATGACGTTTTCACCTGAAGAAAGGCACGTTGAATTATAGGCCCCGACTGTTAGTAATTAATTTAATAGTGTAACACAAGTTCTGAAATAGCCCGTGCGAAGCCGGGGTGGCAAGATAGTTTGTTATAAAGTGAATTATGATATTGACATTATTTAGATAAGAGGTATAAAATATGAGATAAAAAAACATATATTCTTGTTTTAAAAGGTACCGACGTAGAAATGAGAAATGAATAAACAAATGTTAGTCTATGAGTCACATCATAAATCTGAAAGAAATGGTGTAGAAAATAAGATTCGATTTGTAAATGGAGTTGTTTTTCCGTTCCTAGAGGAATATGAAGCACCTCATTTGTTACTAAGACCTTAAGGTTTAGCTTTTATAGACGTGTTTTTTATGGTTTATAATATATTTATCTACCTATATTGTAAAAATAAGTCGGGTTTTCCTTCCTGACGCTACAGCTCCAGAACGCACGACACAATTTCCACCGTACAGCATTCGTTGGAAAGGTTTCGGGCTCCGTTAGGTTTGTACCCAATAAAATTCAGGGAAAATTCGATTCGCAAGAAAATCGAACTACACGCGGGCGGAGACGCAGGCAACAGCTAGTTAACAATAAAATATTTCGCACTTTCCTTAGTACAAAAAACATCATGTCTAAACTGATAAAATTATTTTTATAACTTTCTGAAATCGCTAAACATACAAAACAAAGGCAAGGCAATAAATATTTAAATTAGGCAAACTCATTGAAACAGAAAGAATACAAACAGTACGGAATTACAAGAAGCATTGTAACAGTAAACGTGAATCAGCGATTGTACAATAAAATTTACAATTTCTTACAATAAAACAAGTGTGCTCACCCAACTTTGCCCATGAAATGTTATGTTTCAAAGTGAAATGTTTGCGAACTTGCTTCGGAAGCGACGATAGCAGTTTCTAGCTAAGGAAATTGGGCTTTGTAGAAATAGCTTGTATAGTTACAAAAGTTGTATTGTATATTAGCAAAAAAATTAGCAAATTGATAAATTGTATTTTCCGTAAAATTATCAATCAAATTACATGTAAAAGTAGTTTCAGTTTAGTTAAGTTAGTAGCCTAGTGCGTATTGTTGATGTTTTCATTTGTTTATTAATAAACTACTTTAACAATATATACATTTATTGGCTCATATTATCATTTAGTAAAAAAGTATCGTCTCAATTTTTTACAGAAATTATTACTGATTATTATGTGTTGTGTCATTATGCGTTGGTGAGTTTGTCATAACTTCAGTTATGGTTATTAATATATTTATTACATACCGTTTTAAAGAGTATTACAAGCATCTATCTCATTTCGAATTGTACATCCTTTTTATATATCATTGAACGAATAATATTTAAGCGTAAAACTAGCTTTGCTGCTCGTTTCGAGTAAGGTTGGTAATACATTTTTGAACAATACAATTCAAGTTTTACTGTTTCACATTAGGAAGGTGCCGGGGAGGGGACAATACAATCCGGATTTGGGATGCGATGGCGTTAATTTTTCCGGATTTGGCGCACAAAATGACAAAATGGGGGAATTAATTTTATGCGAAGATTTTGGGGAGCATTGACAATGGTAGGTTCGTGTTTCACAGATTTATTTACATTGTTTGCTAAATTTATTAGTTCTCGTTTACGATATGATCATTATTAAAAATTTGATAAGCATTTAAATTGATAACAGATTAACATTTTAAGTTCCTGTATTTTAGGAACTCATAGCTTTCTCATTAAACTTTATTTTATTGACTAATCATCTAAATAAATTTTATTGCCGTTAAAATTCACCACGCTATCATATTCTTGTAGAAAATATTATAATAATATCAGTGTATAAATATGTATCTTCTTCAAGTTCAAACGGAAAGAAATTCTTTCTTTATGAAACCCGTCACTTTTAAATTATTTTTTCGAGTCTTCTTCTTGGGAGTTAGTTGCCAAGCTCTGGTGTCAAGAGTTTTTAGGCCAACCGAATGTCTCTGACTTGGCTTAACGACTATTTGTACTGATACTAACAACCAGGACCAACAATATAATGTAATTTCCGACCCACGTTAGAGCCCATATCAAAATGCCATTTCTTAAAAGACTCGTTAAATAGTCACACATCCAAAAATGTATGTTCAGTCAGCGTCGACCGTTGCTTCGATGATCGTGTCAGATCACCTTAGCTAGCCGAGCTACAGGCGATACAATATGTATACAATATGCACTGTGTACATATAAAAGCACTGTTGTGCCCATTTTATTTTCATTTAATTCTCAATGCTCTGGTTGTTCAAAATACTGATATAGATTTATTCCGTTGTAAATATAAGAGATTTGAGAATGTACAGCTTATTGAAGCAAATTATGTTAGTAATCTAAATTATGCAAATGTAACAATAATCTAAAGTTTTGTATGCATTTGTGTTAGCTGTAAGTACAACATGTATTAAAATAGAATAAATAAATAAATAAATTAATTTATTACGGCAAATAAATACATTTGCCGTCAATGGTATTTTTTTCTTGAATCGTGTAAATATTCACAGCTCATTACCAGCCATTGTCTGAGCAAGGTGTAGTGGAAGCAGTCAAGTTAGAAACCGACATTCCTGAGGTATTGTTTACCCCGAGGCGATTTACTCAAAGTGTCTGCTAAGACGATAATTAGAAAACTTTTTCAATTAGTTTAATTTCGCTGTAAGTCCAAGATTTTTGAAGCTTACTCCCAACAACGGTAAACTTGGTGGAAACTTGAGAGAAACTCACAAAAATCTCAGGAGTTTCGGATTAAACATTTTAACATCACCTTTTTCTACGGCGAGTAATTTTCATTTTCATTTTAACTAAATTCATGCGTTGAAATATTTTGTGCTATAAATTTTAAACACGTGGAGGTTTTAGATTACTGGGAATTCTAACGACTTAATATTAAAAGCTATCAGCCACGAAATTCTAAAATTCGTGAGCGTTATGAATGCTGTTTGGTGATTTAATTTGCATTTTCAATGTCAAAGGAGTATTTTCAGTCACATTTCTTTGTACTTTATTGATAAGAATTCAATTAATTTTACGTAAACACGATTTTTCTGAAATACATTTATCTGAAATAAAATTTAGATCGTGGTTTAATTGATTTGTAATCCTACGTAGCAATAAACAGAATTATAACACGATGAAAAAGTAAATAAACGGCAACATATACATATGTATATAATGTAACAGTACATACATTTCTGAGTGTTTTCCTCAAACTACATTAGCATTATAAATTACCTCTACTAATTATTGCCACATAAAATCTAAATGATTATTTATAATGATACGTTAATTTTACGTACTCTTACTTATGTATATAATATTATGTATATTGTATGTGACAAATCGTATGTCTATTATAAACATAAACTTTGTCACTCCAAATTTGAATACCGAGCTGTAGCTCCAAAGTTTCAGAAAGACCGGAAGTTACGTTACGAAATCCGCTCGCATCGGTAGTTCCGGAAGAATTAGCACGCACGGCCGGCGCCCGCGCCGTCTCGTCACCGGGCAAGTTTTAAATTTAATTAGACGCAAGTTGGAGACACGCGTTGCTACCGTCAACAGATTGTTGGACGGAGCAGACGAGCGCGTTACTAAACAACATTTAGCATTTATACTGCAACACGTTTACCCTTTCTCAATAACAATTATTGATTATGTACAAACTTTCCGATTAAACTACAACTATCATCTTTATTTATTGACTTTTACATTGACTTTGGCATATCGCCAAAATCAACTGTCACTGTCATTTGAGGTTGACGTAATCGATGCGTCTCTCCGGTCGGCCATCTTGTAGAAACGAATCATGGTGTATTTTATTTTATTTTTGTCTGTAATTCCAAAGATTGTATAAATATGTAAAACATGTAGTGAATTATTTAATTTACTGTCCCTTCTAAGGTGTGGTTTAAAATATAGTACGTTTTCCATAAAAAATATAGAATTCTGAAATAACGGAACACTACAAAAATCAAATCAATAAACAGAGTGGCTTATCTCCAATAAGTGTTTGCAATGTCTTACGGGTAAATATGTTACTTTGAAATGACATAATAATGCAATAGATGGTTTGACTTCGACTTTGTAGTACCTACACATGCTAGTAGTATGGCCTGATATGTATGACCTAGTAAAGTTCTGTTGACACATGTCAATACATTATGGCCAATAAAGTTCTGTGTTTCTTTTTCTGTCTTAAACTAACCACATTTTCTCGTCTCATTGGTCAGTACTAAGAAATGTACTCAAAGATTTATAGTACACTTAACATCGAAAACAAATTTGCAAACAATAAGCAAGGATTTCTTTACGAAAGCCCTTAACTTAATACTAAAATAACAAAAGCCAGAAAAAAAACAACAGCAAAAGCGATACGCAAGTAAACGGAATAAGTCAATTATTTACTTCCACATGTATTTGTAGACGTATTTTCGTTAGCTCGTACGCAGTAACAGCTAGCGACGCTACAGTAATTCTCGAGCAAACAATGTGTAACCGCGCTTACCGCTCAGCAATCATAAGTAAACCTAATCAAACAACACAATCTGCCGGCTTGGGTGACTCAATGAGGTATACTCACAGAGTAAGTAGCTACGGAACCGCCCCGGGTACTATTTCTCAGGATTTTTCGGGTAAAAGGCGTAGTCGCTTTTAATTATTACTAAAAAAATGTTATTTTAATATTTTTTTCGTAATATGTAATTGTTTATTATTATTATGAGCCTGTTTTGTCCCATTGAAGAGCAAAGGCTTATCTACCACCTTTCCATTTATCACGATCTACTGCTATTTCTTGCCAGTTTTTACAGTAATAATGTTTAATACGAGTATTATATTATGTTTACTCTTCAGTACCTATGTATTAATATTGACATCTATTACATATTGTTTAAATTATATATTGACATATTTTTTTTAATTTTGACGTATAATTTAAAAATTATCTATAAATGGTTTATCTTGTAAACTATTTATCTAAGTATAATTTGTCTATTATAAAGAAATGCCATTAACTTATTAATGTACCACGATGACTTTAATTAGCGATTTTCAAGGCGAAAGTGAATCGGTTCCTTCTAAGTAAGCGCGCTCCCCCGTAGATCTTAATATCACTTACCATCAGGTGAATTGTGGTCAAGTGCTGACCTATTTAGAGAAAAAAAAATACAAACACTAATAACTACAAATGTTTGAGAAAGTTGAAACATGTTCAAAATATATAAATCTATCTTATAATTTCCATGTCACAATGTTAGTTACCATACTCCTCCGAAACAGCTTTACCGATTTTTAACAAATTTTATATGCGTATTCAGTAGGTCTGAGAATCGGCTACTATCTATTTTTTAAGGAAAAACAACGTTTACCGGGTCAGCTATTATATATATAAAATCTCATCAAAACCGGTCAAGCCGTTTGAGCGTGAAGAAGTAACATACATACACGCACACACACAAACTTTCGCATTTATTATATTAGTAGGATTATTATGATTTATTGTGTCAAACAGACTTGTGAATATTCTGTGGGAGAGGCCATCGGTGCTGAATCACAGTTCCATACTAGTTCAGCACTAATGGTTTAAATTAAATATGTATCATCTATGTTTAATGCAAATAAAGACATTTTTTTTTAGAACCCCAGCGCTAAAGAAGTCGGTCTGCGTCACCCACAACACATGTCGCAACAGATGCACAAAGAATACGTTGACAACACCCTGCCTGCATGCAGTTTGCATAACTGCCGATATAAAACGTTTGTCTAATGTTTTGTTTACCTTATTTTGTTTGGGGAAGATCGGGGAGAGCGTGGTGTTTGATAAAATTATCCTCGAGGGTAACATCTATTATATTCATCGCGATAGAAAAATCAAACATGATAAAGTTCAAAGGAACATTTGCCACGAGTAGAAATGCAAGTTTGTGAGTACAGAGAATGGAAACAAAAAATAGTTGTACAATTTAAACTCCATATAACGTCACTAACGTCACTATCTAAAGCGTCGAAATCAATTGGCTTTAGTTGGTTTGGCTTTAACTGATTTATTACATATACATACATTCATGCACATTTTATATAGATAGGTACATATTTAACACCCAGATCGACAGCCAACAAATTTAGTTTAGCACAAAGATGTTGGCCGTGCCGGGAATCGAACCCGGAACCTTCTGATTGGCAGTCCGGCATGGTAACCATTACGCCAACAAGGTCGTTTATAACGCCATAAAATGCAGTCCTCTCTCCAGTTTTACAGATAACTCGTGGACTGACTACGAAATAGAGTAAATAATAAGGTATTTTTTAAGGTACTGAATAACATGAAATTTATAGTACGTATAGTGAAGCTCAGGTAACTTGGGTAATCTGAGGCACTATCAGCACCGACCGCTGCTTAAACTTGGTGAGGTTAAGTAGCAGTTGATACAAACCGTTTTTGCATGAGGGACCATGCAAAAAGAGTGCATTTAATAACCGTCATTTTCAACTGTCCACTATCTTTGGTCGTTAAATTGTAGGTCACGGCTGTTTAGGCTTGTTTAGTGTGAGACGAGATAAGGATAGGGTCAAGGGGCGTGCCTTGAAGCAGACGGTCTTTTTTTTAAGAGGCAAGCGCTTGATCGAAACTCACCTGATGTTAAGTGATGTTGCGCTCTAGGGTGGAGCGCGCTTGCCTAGAAGAAACCGATTCACTTTCGCCTTGAAAACAGTGAGGTTACAGTTCAAAGAGAACAGGGATTCCAGCAATGAGTTCCACAGTTTAATGGTCCGCTCAATAAATGTGGAAGCGAAACACTTCGTGCGGATTTAACGTCTGATGATGATGAGCGTTAGCAATCGTCAATTCTTGTCAAAAGACTGTGAGCGGCTTAAAACTATCAACACCAGGGCTAGGCAACTTTGCTTACACAAAAAAGAAGAAGTTGCGGATAGTAGAAACCGAAAATTTCGCGTAAAGTTCAGTATGTTTGCGCTTACTCTAACCAAGCAAAGTTATTTTATGGCGACTCGATTTGAATATAAAAGTTGAAAAGTCGCATTCAAATTCCATTACAGTTTTGGAGGCGTTTCAAGGCTACAAAGTCTAAAACAACTAAACTTCCGCTATAAAAACACGTTTCCAGAGCTCCGCCACGGTTTCGTAGATTCATTGTATGGCCAACCAAGACCCGTGCTAGAGGTCCTAAGAGGAGTAACAAGATACTACACAGACTTCGAAACTTGAAGCTGAGATTTTATAATACAGTATATTTTTAATCTCGCGTTTATCTTCGTATCTGTTTTTAAAGTGGTCATTTAATTTGTTACGAGATATTTTAGTTTATTTTGATAGGTGATTGTAATTAATTTGTATTAATTTGATTGTTTTACGAAAAAAAAAACTTAAAGTAGTCATTAGGTCCTAGCTGGTTAGTCTTGGTACAAGCAGTGGTTAAAGCCAGTCAGAGGCCTTCGGGTGGCTTGGAAACTCTCGGCACCAGAGCTTTGCCACTTAGCTCATACGGAGAAGAAGAAAAGTCATAGTCATTTATATTAAAAAGAACTAGATATTTGAAAAAAGGGCTTGCTCCTTCATTTTGCCGCGTTTCGACTTGTTGTATGGGAAAGCTGAATTTTTCGAGAAGTTTTCTTTAGTTACTTGTAACTTGTGTATTTGATATGAACAACAAAAAAATATGTATGCAGCTAATTCAACAAGCTACAATCAGTTGCTGTATTATTCAAAATAAAAGGTCTAGTTTTCTGTCTAAAATTTTCTTCTCCAAGCGAATAACCACAAAACCTACCTCTTGAATTTACGCAAACACATAAAACTCATGCCCCAATTACGTTGCGAAAAAGAAAATTTTCAGCCTAAAACAACCTATTCGGAAACGGAGCACGTGCGATTTGAACGCTTAAAGTTAAACTTACCGCGTTAGCTTAACGGCTTTAACTCTAAAAGTGTATGCCTCCGAAAGCTAAGAATTATTGGTACATAACAAAATATGAGTTTCGGTCAGACCTCTATAAATCGTTTTACATCTACTATAAAGTAATGAGATTTAACCCTCGTGACCGTTTACGACGTGCGGTGTTGCCGCTATACATCAAACATGTGAATACGTTTACATTTTCTATATCTATACCATCTATACCAATATTATAAAGAGGAAAACTTTGATTGTTTGTTTGACGCAAAAAGGCTCCGAAACTACTGGACCGAATTGGAAAAATCTTTCACTGTTGGGAAGCTACATTATCTCCGAGTAACATAATTATATATTTTCTTTCTCTTCGCTACTCAGATAATTTTAAAGCCCGCGCAAAATCGGGACGGAATGCTAGTTTCAATACACGGTGCTTATTTGAAGAAAACTAATCTCAGATAACCATTTGAGTTTTAAACAAATAAGTATAATTTGACCCGATTAGTATTATCTAACTTTTCAAGACATTAGGTAAATTGTGATTAAGCGCTAGTCCATATAGTATAAAAAAGATTACTTCTGCCAAGTACAAAATACAGACTGCATTTGAATCGTTTTGAACTCCATATGGTTTTTACTGGACAAGATCTACACACGCAGAAGGCCTATGCCCAATAGTGGGTTAAAAAGACCCAAATCGCATAGAATCGTCTAATTGTCGTCGTCGTCTGAATTATCTACATATGTATTTACACGAAACAAACGGTCACACTTACTTAAAAACGTTGGATATACGTCCAATGGGTTTCAACACATTAAGAGCGTCATCATCGGCGTCAGTCTGTGCGCGGATCTCGTCGGTGACAGTCCGTGTGCAGCTCGTCCCCGATGATGACGCTCTTAATGCGTTGAAACCCGTTGGACGTATATCCAACGTTTTTAAGTAAGTGTGACCGTTTGTTTCGTGTAAATATATAATATGCCTTACGATAACAGTTTACAAAGTATCTACATATGTCAAATATTTGTTACAAATGTAAGTTAACTTTAATAATAATATACTTAAATAGGTGATAGTGATAAATATATTATCTGTAGTAGTTCCAGTTAGGACCTATAGGGTACCTAGTGATCCGCTAAAACATGTATGATATCTGCCATGTAAGTCATTTACCCAAATAAATGTTTTTTTGTTCATAGCATTTGGACCGCGTAGTACCGAATAGCCGCAGGTTATTCTTAGCACAATCCCACAAAAATTGATTGACGTATCGGGAAGGGAATTTCATTCTTTAGAATTTGTTTAGATTCCTCAATAGGCACAGAGGGAAATATTGAGGAATGCAATCTATTGATGGCGAATTTTTATTCTTGAGCCATCGTTTGATTAATTCCGGACCAGAGACCGCCGCGGTATTTTTCACTCCTAATAGAAGATATTAAAAATCGATCAGTAAACTTATGAATACATTGCTAAAGCTGTCACATTTAGTGAATTTGCATTTGAAATTTGGTATACAGTGTATGTTTAGTTCACACTCAAATTAATTAACAGAAATCACTTAGGTACTATTGTTTTTCCTTATGTGGAAGAAATAGATTGCCAATTATAGAATACTAGTTGTCCAGTAGTTTCGGAGCCTGTTCACGTCAAATAAACAAACAATCAAACTTTTTCTCATTATAATATTGGTATAGACTAGTTGCGCCCGCGGAGTTACCCGCGTTAATCCGGTCAAAAAGAAGTAAATCCGGGATAAAAATTTGCCTATGTGTTAATTAAGGGATTAACTTATCTTCACACCAAGTTTCATCAAAATCGGTTTAGCCGTTTGAGCATGAAGAAGTAACAAACACACACACACAAACTTTCGCATTCATTTTCGTATATTAGTAGAATAGGATTTTATTTTTAAATTTCGCAAGTATGTGAATACATAGTAGGTATTCAAATAAGTACTCGTAGTATAGCCGTTTTCAATAACATTAGCGACATTTTAAAATTTACTCGTCTTTTTTCGGTTATTCAGTCCCTAACAACATCTCAAATGTCAATCTATTACGTTAGTTACGTTAATGGCCCCTTAGAATTTTGGACGCATAAAGCTGATTTGTGAATTATAGGGCATTAGTCTGATTGGATGTGTGTATGAATTTGTTGACTATTTTAAGATTAATTTTGTTCTATTGAAAATATACCAATTCATTAACCTAGATAACCAGAGGAATTTAGTGATAGACATAAGTTTATACTAAAAAAAAACGATTTTTTTTGTTTACATTCATAAATCATTTTGCGTAAGCAAACTTTTTTTTTTTTTAATATTAGGACACATTCAGACACGGCTGGATAGTCCCATACTGAACCATTTCTAGCTCGTATTATGGTTGCTAACACAACTACATATGTATACATCTTATCTTATATATAAAATTTCCGTGTCACAGTGTTTGTTACCGTACTCCTCCGAAACGGCTTGACCGATTTTTTCCAAATTCCATATGCGTATTCAGTGGGTCTGAGAATCGGTTACTGTATATTTAGAAATAATTATTAAGGCAAAACAACGTTTGCCAGGTCAGCTAGTATTATATATAAATACTCGTACATATTTAACACCCAGACCCACAGCCAACAAATTTGGTTAAGCACAAAGATGTTGACCAGGCCGGGAATCGAACCCGGAACCTTCTGATTAGCAGACCGGCATGGTAACCTTTACGCCAACGAGGTCGTCAATTTGTTTTGAAACCTTAAAATAAGCATAACAGATTTACTCCAAATCGCTTATCTAAGTCAATTCATTACATCACTTCATTACATTCGTGACACTCCGGCCTAAGACGAAGCATGTCTAGTCTAGAATAACTGTATCTCAAGGATGCTGCCTGGCCACACTGTTAGGTTAGATGAGACGTATTTACCAGCTAAATTGGTGATTGCTAGTCAGGCGAGCACCAGAAAACCCTACCACCATGCTACGGTTTCCTCACGATGGTTTTCTTTACCTTTAGCTCGAGCTCATTGCCGGGAATCGAACCCACAAGCATTGACACATGAGGCATCCACACGCCAGATAGAGCTGTCATTGGAAACCTGGTTGGCGTAATGGTTACCGTGCCGGACTGCCAATCAGAAGGTTCCGGATTCGATTCCCGGCCCGGCCAACGCCTTTGTGCTGAACTTAATTTGTTGGCTGTCGATCTGGGTGTCAAATATTAACTATATAAAATATGTGTGTATGTATATGTAGTATACCAGTTGTGCTAGCAACCATAATACGAACTAGAAATGGTTCAGTATGGGGTTAACCAGGCGTGTGTGAAATGTGTCCTAATATTTGCTTTATTTTTTATTAATTTATCGTTTCAGATAAAAATAAATTACATATTTATATACTATTGGAATGTAAATAGCTAAATATAATATAATAAAATATAACAGTACAAACTCTAGATGCTTTTATCCTAGCCTTATATAAAATCCAATTCACAACCAACTAGATTTAATTTCGCATACAAAGCAAAACTAAACAAATTATCACGAATCTACACGATACATTCATTACAAACCTGGGAGATACTATGAACCATTTCAGCAATCTTTAAGACCTGGCTGAAAAATAATTATTTATAATAAGTAAGACATATAACAGCAAAAATGGTGATTTTCATGTCAATGATAGCTTAGTCATGCTCGCAGCTGCCTTAGGTCCAGGTTGTCGTGGATTCGATGCCCGCCAATGCGCCCCAGTTTTTGTTAAAGGAAAAAAACATAAAAGAAATCATAGCATGGTGGAAGAAAATAAATTATTCTAGTATTTGTCTGGCCAACAACTACTCTTATGTTAAAATAAGCATCTAACATATTGTATCAAAAAATAGCTTTTTTATTTTGTCAAATGGAATATTAAGAGCGATACTAGAATGTCATGTGAATCTGATATGACGTAAACTAAGCCACTATTGTTTATTTTAAAATCAGTTATCATCCCTAGTCCCATAACACCCATCATCTATCGTGGTAGTCCCCTTAGATCTAGTGCCCTGAGTAAGCTCTAGAATTAGTGCAAAGTGAGCTAGATCCCGCTATACGGCGCAATTTGCTCACCATAATCGCTTTAATACTGAAAAGCTGTAATGCGATCTTAATTTCTTAGTTTGTTGAGCAATGAGGATTAATAAAGCCGCATTGTATTACAACATTAATCTATACTAATATATAAAGAGGAAAAATTAGATTTTTTGTTTGTTTGTTTGTTGCAAATAGGCTCCGAAACTGCTGGACCGCTTTGAAAAGTTTTTTCATCGTTGGGAAGCTACATTATCTCCGAGTAGTGTAAATTGACATTATGATTAATATCATATACTATTGTAATGATATTATAGTACTAGAATATAATTGAAAATAGACATGGATACATATCATATACTTTTGTAATGATATCATATTATTTGACTTGTAACTTTGGTGTTATCAATAAATGATTTGTATTTGTATTTGAGTAACATAGGCTATATCCGCCAACCTGCACTTGGCCAGCGTGATGGATTACAGCCTATATCTCTCTCCTCGTGAGGGAAGGTCCCGAGTCCCAGCAATGGGAACGCATAGTGGGCTGCTTATGCTTAACAAAGGCTATATTTTGTTTCTCTTTGCAACTTAGATTATTTTATAGCCCGTGCGAAGCCGGGACGATCTGGTAGTTGCGTATAAATTATTAAAATGTTGATATCGAAATTGCTATTTTAGACTGTTATTTGTTATTTACATTTAGTTTTGATCGGTCCGTCTGTCTGTTCATCCAGATAGTACCTTCTCTCCCTTGTCCACCACAAGTGTTAATCCATGGTAAGTATTATCAATAACTGCAAACTCCAACCAGTAACAAAACTTCAGAGTTATTTCTATCCGAATCTTTTTATGGAGCCATAAATATGTTTAGCGACAATTTTATTGCGGCGACTTGCTTCCGCAGTGGAGATTAGCATCTGAGTGGGGAATAACAATGTGGGGGAGCGCGGTGGGGATAGATTTGTGGGGGATGATGTGGTGTCAGGTTAAACTAGTCAAGTTTTTAGAATTTTGGATGGTTGATATTTGATAGAATATTTATTTACCAATTTGAAAGCTTTGTGATAAGTGTCAATCAAGTGGTTAAATTATTTATATTCCAGTTTGTGTTTTTATCAAATTATTTATAATAATGAAATATATTCAATCTCACGAGCATTTTCAAAGTGTAATAAATAATACTAGACAACACATTTTATACAAGGAAAATTACCATAGATAAATAATTATAAAATAAAAGATTAAAAAAGGTGAATAATTTGCCAATCATAACATAAAAAAACAGTAATGGCGTAAGCAATATGTTCAGCCTAACAACGTATAGTTATCAAGAAAATTGTAAGGCTGAACATATAATAATAATACATTATATATACATTATAATGTCTGGAGAAAAAAATGTTCTTTTTTCTCGACGTTCGTGTCGTGGCCCGTCGGTTTCAACGGAAGACCAGCGCTGGTTGCCTGCAGCCAGCACATGCTGAGTTGAGACCGACGCGAGCCAGGAAATGTATTTTTTTTACAATTATGTATGTATATCTTATTAATCGTGTACCTTTAAATATTTTCTGTCCAAATAACAAATGAATTCCTTTTTACTTTCTCTCAAAATTAGTATCAAATAATTCAAAATTCAAGGTACTCAACTAGATTATTTGTAGAGAATGTTTTTCAACTAAATGAAAAGGATCTTCCAAAAGTCTTTTAAAAAAGTCTTACTTTCATTTTGCACTGAGAAAAGGTTCGAATACACATTCACGCCCGATCGGTCTGTGTTTGTTCGCGGCCCCTATAGCTTCCATCCAATAGTGAAAAAGGAGGATTTCTTTAAAAGTTTCACGTGATGCAGAATATTTAAGGCTGTATAGAGTATAGGGGAGGGATCGATCGTGCGTCTCCATGTCTCGCGACCTTGTGTGTGACTCGAATAGATACTGGAGCTGATACCGACTCAATGGAGAACTCGGATTTTTGTAGATGGTAGTCTACTAGGAGGGTCCTTACAAGGTTAGTTACAGTATGCAGTGTACACACTACATAAACATCTACTCACAAGAGGAACTTATATCTTAAACATATTACTAGCTGACACGACAAACGTTGTTTTGCCTTAAAAAATAGATTGCAGCCGATTTTAAGACCTACTGTATACGTATATAAAATTCGGTTAAAATCGGTCAAGCCGTTTTTGAGGAGTACGGTAACTAACACTGTGACATGGAAATTTTAAATATGAGATTAGATATAACGTCATCATACTTTTTACTTTGAACTATACTAACTTATATTGTTTCTTTGTGGACTTAGTTGAAATTAATTGCTTGGAAGAGATCGCTTTTAGCGATAAGGTTGCCAGTCAAGGCACTAGCTACTACTAACTTTAAGTGTTTTCTGTAATTTATTTTATTTTTTGTGAGTGTTTTAATAAAGTGTTTATATATCTATGTAATTTATAAACATTTTTTTTTGCTTAAATTCATTGTGAACCAAAGAAACTGCTAGCAATAATTGTAACAAATCTACAGGCCGCAAAGCCTTATTCGGCTACAGCTATTTCTCAAATAAAACAGCTAGTAAGATCTATTATTTTTGTAATTTAATAATCTTATTTAAGAACCACAGTTGAAAAAAAAATTTTTTTTTATTTAAGTAGTACAAAAATTATTAAAAAATCAGAAAAATCCGGAATTATTTAATACCTCTTATTACAATTAAATATAGTGGCGCCATTAACAAACCAAACATTATGTACGATAAATAAACATAAACGTTTTGACCTTAATAATAGGTACGTATCCCCATACATCGCTCACTCACCCTTGCCACAACCAAATAAATGCATTATCCTCCAATTACCTAGCATCCATTTGTAGTAGAACCCTTCCATAGATCATTAGTAATCCTAATTCCCCATTAGCTCGGTGAATGGCTGCGACTGTCAGCTAAGCTGTGGTCACAGTGACTCGCAAGTCTGGACTACGCCGCTTACCAGGCGCGTGACTCGACCGCGATGCATAAACTCCTGGACTTAGAACGTGTTGGTTGGAGAAATATTATCTGTCTCTGAGTTTTCAAGCCAGAATTATATTCTGGCTGCGTAACAAGAAGTTTGGGACTAAAATAAGTCAACCCGGGATAATAAGTATTCTATGTGTTAATCCAAGTTTTACGCTATCTACACACCAAATTTGGTTAAAATCGGTTCAGCTGTTTGAGCGTGAAGACGTAACAAAAATACACACACATACATTAACTTTTTCGCATTAATTATATTAGTAGAATGGTATCTTATTTCCTAACAATGGTCAGTGTCATAATTATAAACTGAAAACATACTATGTATGTACTTTTGCGTGATTCTTGGAATAGAAGTACATAATTTACCTTCACTGATGTTATTTTATTAACAATGGATATTCGCATAGCGGCCGATTCACCTTGATGTCGGAGAAAAAATATCTCCGGTTGCGGGAGTTTTCAAGTCAGAATTATGGTATGTGGTATATTATTATTTTCTAATGATAATGGTGACCAAAAAAAAACTGCCGAGCTTATCGGTTGATAATTAATGTCTTCATAATAATCTGAATTTGAATTTGAAATTATTTTGTGTACTTTTGCGTTATTCAGTACATACTCGTATATTCTCAGATAGTATTTCATCTACAGTAGATTTTTGCATAGTAACACGTAATTCAATAAGTAAACGAACCTTTATTTACGACTGTCAAAATGTATTCAACTACCTTTATAGGAACAAATGAAAGATTGTTTCTTGTCCAATCATATTTTATCAAGTTTTATAATGGAGCTGACCATAAATAATCATGAGCTTTTTTGTAATTTTTCTGTCCATAAAGAAATATGCAAACTGCATTAAAATTTCTCACGAATTATTTGACAACTTGCAATTTCCTCAAAGCATCATGTCCAGGTGGTATTTATTCATCCGGTCCCATGGTCCGGTGCGGTGACGTGTCGCATGACTTGGCGGAAGGTAATCCTGACTCCTCGCGTCACGGGTAATTGGGAGATCAGTGCGCGAGGACCAGTCGTTGGTCACTAGGGGGTAATTATGACTGCTAGCTTAACTTTACTTTGAGATTTGATTCCACCATCTCCGTTCTACTACAGACCGAGCAGAGTCAGTGAAGAGACACCGATACAGAGTTGAAGTTCCAATCTTTCGTAAAAAACGCTTTGCGTTGACCTTTATTTTTAGGACTGCGAAGCTTTGGAACTCACTACCTAGTCTCTGTTTTTTGAGAGGTATCATCAGGGGGCCTTCAAAAGTAGAGTTAATATATCTTAGATTATCTTTCCCAACGACATACACGTAAATATATTAAATTTCACACTTACTACTATAAAATAAGAGTGTGACTGAAAAATGACAATGAGTGAGACATGAGATAAAAAAATATCAATCTTCATTCATTTAAGAGCAAAGAGTAAGAAGCTTAGAAGTCTTATTTGTTAGATTATCTCAAAATAATTTACATTGTTAATAGATTTTTAATACTAAAGAAAACCAATTGTAGTACCAATCAGGCTTATCAATATGAAAATAGAAATCTCCAGAATATTTAATTCTACTTATATTAAGTTTTTTTTTTCTGTTTAATTAATAAGTCTCATAGATGCCGTCTAGAAGTTTATTTTTAAACACTTTAACTATTTTTATTTAAAACCATAAAGCTGTAAATTCCAGATTTTGCCCACAGCAGCGTCTTAAGAAGTATCAGCAGAACTGAAGTAACACAATTCCAAACAGAACAGTAAAAACAGAAGAAGTAGGTTCTGCTACAGTAAACACCATTAGATGACAAATAGTCGCAGTGTCCCAGTTGGCACAGCGCGAGAAAGGATGACATTTGGCACGCGGACGCCAGTTCGCTTCCGACGAGATCATTCATGTCAGGTTTAAAAATCTAGGTTTAAAATAAGGTTGTGTAACGTAAGGCTTTAGTGTGAGTTTTAGTTATATTTTACGTGACTAAATGTAATGTATGTTTCTGAACTGTTTTATTTTTGCCATAGGCTATCTTTCGTTTAAATCATAAATATTAGGACACGTTTCACACGCAGCTGGTTAGCCCCATAGTAGCTAGCTAAGGTGATCTGATGCGATCATCAAAGCTAAGCAAAGGTCGATGCGGACGGTGTTTGGATGGGTGATCATTCTGATCATGCACAAGACTGTCGTTTTTAAAGTGGCATTTTTATCTAGGTGCTACCGTGGGTCGGATAATACGTTAATTGTAGTTTCCGGCTGGTCTTAGTACAAACATTCGTTAAACCAATTCTTCAGTCAAGAAACCTTCGGGCGGCTTGAAAACTCTCGACACCAGAGTTTGGCCACTTAGCCCATACGAAGAAGAAGAAGCCCCATACTAAATCATTTCTAGTTTGTATTATGGTGGCTAACACAACTGATATACTACATACTAAAACATTAATGCTTTATATCGATACACATTTAACAACCATACTGACAGCCAACACATTTAGTTCTTCACAAAGATACTCGTATTGGTCGTGCCGGCAATCGAATCTGGGATCCTTTTTTTGGCAGTCCAGCATGGAAACCATTACGCCAACGAAGTCGTCAAAACACTGATATACTGATACCTAGAAGCTATTCAACAGGATTTTAAACACGATCGTGAGCTACGATGCTACAGGCAGCCACTACACACAAACGCTTCAAACTTATAACATCGTCATATTTTGGGTCGGGGTTAAAGATTGGATTAGCCTTTACAACTTTCCATGTTTAACCAACGAAACCAAAACTAGCCCCATAAAATGACCACTCTGCCCCGAACTATTTACGAGCTCGAGCGAGCCTCTGTTTTACGATCGCCTCATTACACTGATCACCGTCTCACCTGTTTTGACAGCTCAATGCGGACACACAAACAAACAAAGTTTACGAGGAACTTGATACGTCTATCTATATGTGGTCTGTGGTCCTCGCGGTTGGGTGGTCTAGCTCGTGGTTGGTCTGTGGCTGCGGGAATAGGTAAGAAGAAAGAAAGAAAGACAAGTAATAAAAGTGAGGAAGCTATGGTGAATACATTAGAGGAAGTGTGAAAGTAGCTCCAGTGAGTGAGAAATTAAAGAGTGGCGTGGTGCGTAGAGAGGAGACGCATGTTACTGGGAGTAGAGTTCTAGGTATGGAAATGGTAGTGCAAGCAAGAAGGGCAAGAGGCCTACCGTAGAAGACATGGATGGAGTGTGTGAATGAGGACATTTTTCTTAATGATAATAGGCTTACGTTTGACCGCAGCTTGCCTGATGTTAAGCTTAACTGTGGTCTAAGATGTAACACGCTTGCCTAGAAGGAACCTATTTACTCTAGATTTGAAGAACCCCAAATTGTACTTCTCGGGAAAAAGAGACTCAGGAAGAGAGTTCCAGAGCTTCGCAGTTCTCACAATGAAGGTCGAAGCAAAACGCTTTGTGCAAATCTTTGGAACTTAGCTTCTTTCTTTGTAGCTCCAGTGAGTGAGAAATTAGAATTTAAGATTTGAATGTTTTTTTTTTTATAACTGATAGGTTTGCGTTTGACCACAGTTTGTCTGGTGTTAAACAATACTATGGCCTACGATGTTACATGTTATGGTTGGCTTGGTATGGGCATGTAATGCGTATAGAGGAGACGCATGTTACTAGGAGATGTATAGAAATGGTAGAGCAAGGAAGAAGGGCAAGAAGCAGACCAAAGAAGACGTGGATGGAGTGTGTGAATGAGGACAAGAGAGAGAAAGGAGTGAGTGTAGAGAAGATGGCTGATAGAGGAGAGCGGAAGAAGAAAGTTTGCTGTGCCGACCCCCCCTAGTGGGATAAGGCAAGGAAGAAGAAGTGAGGAAGCTATGGTGTCAATGACTTGTAGCTGTGATCATCAGGACGTTGCAGCCATTTGACTACCCTGTAGCGCGCTATCTGGGCGTTACCGTGGGCAGGGTGACACGTTTAATTGTTGGTCTTGGCTGTCAGAGGCTTTCGGTTGGCGTGTCTTTGGATTGTTTCAGTACGCCTAAATTGCCATACCAAATGTTTTATTGTGTTTCGATTATTTTTTGTATGGAGCAATGATTTTTTATGTGACGAAAATACAATTTTTTATGGTGAATCCTATTGATATTCATAAATATGAATCAATTGGCGTTTAATATATTTGTACAGGCATGCCCAGAATATTGAACACTGTAATTAACGATATCTATACTATATATAAAAAGTCGAGATCAAATCGCAAGAGGCGTTTTGTTTTAAAAGTCACCTAATAAGAACGTAGGCGTAAAACAACGTGTGCGGTCAAAGCCTGTAATACTCATGAACAAGACAAATTCTACCTTATTCTTTCGCAATTAAAGTTCAATATGCAATAAGACTACTTATTGTAAAATGCTTGAATTTCTCATATTCCTGACATTGGAAAGTGATATCTATAACCGAAGTTTTAAATGTTATATTTGTTTGCTCTTTTATTGCTACTCTATTAAAATAATGAGAGCTTCTGGAGGTAGACCGCAATTTCTCATGTGTTTGCCTTTTAATAGGGCAGTTGATTTAAAGGAAAGAGACTCGTGTGTAGGTAGATTATTTATAATTTTGACCTTTGGTTCTTGTTGCGAAAGAGAATATGCACAAGTAAGTCACTTGTAGGCTTTTTTATCAGTATCTGTTATTTAAAATAAGACGAAGTTATACTAAGACTAGTACAAACATTATTTACATAACATACCATTTTTTTTCTAACCTGCCTCAATACGAAATTACGCAAGAAACACCGTAACAATTAAATATTGAAAATTGGCCAAGTGCGAGTTGGGCTCGCGCATGAAGGGTTCCGTAGCATTGTTGTATGAGAGCCGCCCTACTTCAATTATTATTTTTGAAAATTATTTTATAAATATTTTTAATGGAATACATAACTCAATATTCTATGAATGTTTTTATTTTATTAAAATTTCAATTAATAGCTACACTATAAACATTTACATATATATTATATGTTGTGAAAATTTTAAGTGTCTAGCAGCTACCGTTATTGATATATAGCAAAAAAATACGGAAAAAACACGTTGATTGTATGGGCACCCCCCTTAATATTTTATTTTTCTAATTTTAATGTATGTTGTTATAGCTGCACGGGGTATAATACATAACTTGTGAAAGTTTCAGCTATCTAGCTATCACGGTTTCTGAAATACAGCCTGGATACAGACAGACTAACAGACAGACAGCGGAGGCTTAGTAGTAGGGTCCTTTTTTACCTTTTAGGTACGGGACTCTAAGAAAACGTCTGAAATAAAAAAAAGTAGTAAAAAAATACTAGTAATATGCGAGTAAGCAAGTCTGTCTAAAGTGAAACATGCTAAGGAATACCTGGCTCTCAAAGAGGCAGCCGGAAGATAGCCGCTCTACCACCATGCAGTTCTTGGAAGGCTATAGTGTATTTTCCAGACTTGCAGCCTTTCGCTAAGCACAAAGCCAGCAGTTGTACTGAAGGTAAATCCCATAAAACCCGGCAGCACCCAATAGAAACCTACCTTGTTGAAGATTCCCACCCCACTCAGAAACCACAACGTCAGTGGCATTCCCACTTGTCACCTAGCTTGATGTCTGGAGTTGCCGACTCATCTTGCACAGGTGACTCCATTCATACACGCCTCAACATTTTAGACAATACAATACGTACGAAAAGAACACTAATCGCAAGACAGTAAGGTGCATTTTACTTTGAAATAAATATTGGTGTTCACATACTAGTGGGTCAAGTCTGCTAAATGAATAGGAAAACATAATTATCTAATGTTTACTATTGACATGTTAGTTGTGTGTGTAATCGACTTTTTTCTACTCTTGATCGGTTTGTGTTTGACTACAGATTGCTTGATATAAATCTATACTAGCTGTAGTCTAAACTGTGGCACCTTTGCCTGGAAAATATCTATTTACTCTACTTCTGAAGACCCCGTGATAACACCTCTCAGGAAATAAAGACTCAGGCAAAGATTTCCAATCCTTACTGTCCTCTCAATAAACGTTGACACAAAGCGTTTTTATTATTATAATACAGTAACTGGGTTGTTGATTTGGTCATAAATAAACTATTTAGCAGATGTCACCGTACATATAAACAAAAAAAAATTCAAACATTAAACCAATTACCATAAAATTATATTTATTATTTTTAAAATGTAACCAATTAGATTAAATAAGGACGCGTTTCCAAACAACAATCCAATAATCCTGTTGTACTTAGACAAACGAGTATATTGTGTTAAACTTGTTGTAATTTTATTTATATGCTGCAGGCAAATGTTATTGGTGTAAATAGTGACTATTGTAAAGCCTTAGATGTATTCTGGCATTCGTTTATCAGCCTTGGGCGGGAGCACAGCGATTGTCATAGTCCACAATAGAGCTTGGCAGGTGGAGTAGGTAACAGTATTGTATGCAGATAGTGTTTTTGTGTTTGACTTTGTGTTACGAAACCTGCACGCTTTCAAAGTTTCTGGTTTGAGGTTAAATTGGGCAGTACTAACATGTTCTTAAAGAATTTGTCAGTGAAGGTAGATTTTGGAAAGGTGTTTTCCTATTTTTTATTATTATTAAAGTAAAAAAAACATTTAAAAAAAACACAAACTATTTGGACACATTCTATTCTATATTACAACAAAATCGAATAATCTTAGTTGCCCCCGTCTGGCGCATCAAAAGAGATAATCACTCGATTTGGGACCACCCTCTCATTCGATTAGTGGTGTAGGACACCGTTCGATTGAAGAGTAGTCGATTCGGGAGATTGGTTCAATCGATTTGGTTCTAACTGGAGGTTGAATAGTATACTAAATATAGACGTATTTATATTCAAGGTTTTTTTTTTAATTATTGTGTGGTTTTTTTCATGTAATTTTTAATTTTAGTGTAGTCGAAATAAATGATTGTTTGTATTTATAAAAAAAAAACAAATAATGTAATGAAATAAGCAAAAACTTTCATAATACAATTTTTTTTATTTAATTATGTTTTACAATATTAATATTTTGTTTTAGTCAGTGCTAAGTTAAGTCTGGCATCAAAAGTTTTCTGGTCGCCTCATAGGATTCTAACATCACTGAGGGTATGAAATTTCAACTTTACTTACTAAATTTTATCATAATAACATCATAACATACTTTTTAGAAATATTAATAGCTTAGTTATACTTCCAAGTTTTATACTAGCACTAGAAGACTCAGGAAAAACTAAAATAGAAGTCTATGACTGTTGACACGGCTCGTAACTTTATTTCTATGGCGTAAGCTTCAGCTGGCATACAAATATGGACAAACAACGAGAAAAAAGGGAATACGGATGTCGGTGGAAGCACAGTTGTTAAAGTCATTAGAAAAATACTAGGTTTTGTTTATATTGTATTAGTCTAATATGTATGCTTATTTTGGTACAATCAGACTTATGGATTAATAAAAAATAATTGGTTATTTTTTAATTAATCAATGTGTTTTCATATTGCTAAATCTGATTGGATATATTTTAAATATATTTTAGATTATTAAATATTTTTTATATATATTTTAGATTATTAAAAATATTTTAAAAGTACTCATTATATTGTATTTGTCTAATATTTTGTACCTATTTTGGTACAAATCAGACTTATGAATTAATAAAAAAAATGTTTTTTTTTATTAATCACTTGAAATCATTAGAATCAGTTTTTTTTAATTAATCAATTTTTCATATTGCTAAATCTGATTGGTACCATAAAAGGTATACTTTAAAAAAGTGGTTCTTTATATTATAGTCTTTAAGCTATTATATCAATATTTTTACTGTTTATGATTTATAACCAAAAAACTGTAAAACTCCAGATTTTGCCTTAAGTAGTTTGACAGTTAGAGATCAACAACTGTTTGTCTGTAAAGAACAGCCAAGAAGAGCTGGAATGGGACGAATTTATCGACCCATTACGAGCAAACCCGGCGGCATTCATGTGTCATTGTAGTCTGTTGTGTACTGGTCTTAAATAAGGACGGCATTTCTAGAATAGCGACAAGTAAAGTTTTCTTTTACAAAGTTTTTTTAGAAAGTTTAATTTATTATGAAAGTTATAGATTTTAATAAAAACTTTCATTTTCATTAGTATTATCCATCCAGCATGTTAGCTTAGGTATGCCAAGATTTTTTTCTAATATGGTTTAAAAGCGACATGAACTTATTTTGCTAACTGAATTACGAGTAAGTACAACAATTTCAACTTATTTATAAAAATGTTTGTTAAGCTTTAGTGTTATTAGAAAATTACTTTGATTTTAACTTTATTTTAGAGTAGATAGTTTATAACTTATCTTCACAGTCTCAAGTGTTATGCTGTGGTGTGCATTTTGCATACCATTGCTGCATATGTTGCTTAACGTCTACAGTAGAACAAGCACTAAGAGCAAGGTATACCGTTCAGTTTATTTTAATCTAGCTCAACTGTTCTTAGTTTTATAACTCAATAATTTTCCAGTGCGACTAAATTCACTTTCCCCGTCTCTATAAAGCCATAACTCAGTTCACCAACAAAATTCATACGTCAAGCTTCACACCTCAGGAACACCTGTGCCGGTCACATCCGGTGGGGATTTTCCATTTCCCCCCTCCGCGACGTACTTCCGCTCCGTGAATGGATCCCAGAGTCGAGTAATCAGCCCCATTGTAGGACTGACTTTTTTCGGTGGATCTGGATGACACTGCAGTAAAATATGTGTTTTGTAACAGTGGTATACAAATGTGTCAAACAGTGGTATATGAACAGAATAAAATAAACGAATTTGAATTTGGTATATATTATAGTAAAAGTTGCAAAGAGAAACAAACTATAGCCTATGTTACTCGGGGATAATAAAGCTCCCCAACAAGGAAAAAAAAATCAAATCGGTTCCGTAGTTTTGGAGCTTATTCGCGTCAAACAGACAAACAATCAAACTTTTCCTCTTTATAATATTGGTATTGATATGTGAAGATGATAGATTCTACATTGAATCCTCTGTGTCGGCCAGAATGCTTACTTCGAGATAATTAAATGCTATCTAACCTAACACATTTTTAAATTTTATTTCATGTCGTATATTAGTGAATTATAGAAGTGATATGAGTACACTAATAAACTGGGTAATTTTCAAAGAAATCGCCGAAAGTCTGATTGTTAGTCGATCATAGCTTAATGACTAACAGCAATCGACGTCGTTTGTCTGAAAACACAGATTCGAATCTCGCTGGTCCTAATATTTTCATTTGTTCTTCTCCAAATTTTCTAATAACCGTGGTGCGGGTACCCTCTAAACATACTCCAAATAGCACAATAGACGCAAATCAAAATACTGGTACCTATGTAAACAAACAACTTCTGTACTACGAATTTTCAATTACGCGATAAACAAATATAATATTAGAGGTCTTCACACTTTTTACTACGGGTCAACAAACTTTTGTTTGGACTAACTATATTTGTCACGTTGTTAATTTAAGCTAGGCTTGAATACAAATATAGTAGCTGCCTGTAATTTACCGATTATTCCACGTAACTAAACAGTATGCTAAGGATTGTTTTACAAGTAGAAATCAGAAGGTCTAGAGATTTGCAGCTTCAATAAATAGCAGCTACTATGTAAACATTCGGGTGTAAAATTTGCATTTTAATGGTATTCACGCGTCCGTAACAAGTTTATCTAATAGCCGTGAAATGAGGGGAAGCTCTGACTTTGGACTGCTGTGGCTGTACTCCCTAGACACATGCTCATTTCCTTCTAAGTTAAAAAGAGGTTGAACTTTCAAATACCAAAGAATTTCGAATGAAAGTATATTTTAATGCTAATCTACCTACATCTATAATATAAAAATAACTCAGGTTTTCCTCCCTGACGCTATAACTCCAGAACACGCGAACCGATTTCCACGGTTTTGCATTCGTTGAAAAGGTCTCGGGCTCCATGAGGATTGTAGCAATCTGAGCCGCAAAATATCGATATACGCAGGCAGTGCCGCGGGCATCAGCTAGTGTTCTAAAAAATATGCATGTCTATAAATATGTTAAAAATATTTCAAATCATAGGAAACACAGTCTCATTTATGTGGTATTTTTACACATTTCACACACGGCTGGTTAGCTCCATATTAAATCATTTCTAGTTTGTATTATGGCTGCTAACACAACTGATATACTACATATACTTGTAGTAATAGTAAAATTAAAAAAGCTCTTATTCATCTGCATTTCGTTATTACAATATTAATATTAATTATTATTATGATTACTTCATCTTATTATATTGAATATTTAAAATAATTTCAAATTATGATTATTAAAAGAATAGTATGTCAATTATAATGATGTCCAAAGTATAATTAAAAAATCAAAAAATCAAAATCAAAACGTTTATTAACCTTACGGCATCGCACCGTACTGGGCAAGTCAATTTACAATTATTTATTACTAAAATTTAATTTACATAATACACATACATTCACGACAGCTATTATGTAACTTAAAATATGACATAATATATATATAAGATACACACATATGATAATAATAATAATAATAACACTATTTATATCATCCATTGGAATCGTTCAAAGTTAATACAAAAAATTATGAGACTTTTCTACGAGAAGGAAGATTCTGTAATTGTTTGCGACATAAATTCATTAAGTGAGTAAAAAGGGTGCTTCTGAAAAAAGTGTTTAATTTTGCGTTTAAAATCACTATATGGCCGTTCACAAACGCTTCGTGGCATCTTATTGAACATACAAATTTTGGTATACAATCCTTGTTTTTGAACTTTAGCTAGCCTGTTTGCTGGTTTCTTAAATTTATATTATGATATCTGCTAGAATATTTTTTATTCATCGCCCAGGACTCTTTTTCGTCATAAATTTCTAATAGGCAGTTATATATATACATAGAGATAACGGTCATTATACTATGCGCCTTAAAATATTGTCTAACTGAGGCAGATTTTTTTAGGCCAAGCATATTTCTAACTGCACGTTTTTGCGCTCTCACTACCCTCTTGACATCAGCAGCATTTCCCCAAACAGTGATGGCGTATCTTAAGCAAGAATGTATATGGGCATAATAAACGGACATCATAGCTGGCTGATCTAGCAGTGGTCTCAGTTTATAAATTGCGTAACTAGCACTTCCTATTTTCTTGCATAACTTATTTATATGAGACGAGTGACTGACTGTATAGTCCATAGTGTAGCCGAGGAAGACGTTTTCTTTTAAATAATTATCGTCATTTGGACCTTTTCTTGTTTTTTTTTTTTTTTTTTTTTTTTTTATTATTTGTCATTCTACACCCCAGATTTATTTTTGGGGATCCTAGTCTACATTTTTTCTTATATTTAACAATTGGCTTATTTTACCTATCATCTCTAGATTTACTTATTCTATATTGGTCACTTTCTATTATAAACTTAATTACATAGAAGTGTTGTTCCATTTCTTACTTATTTCTATTTACTACCTTAGATATTACTTTATTACAATATTCTAGAAATTTTTGTCTCCTTTTCTTATCTTCTATTATTATATACAAGTTATCTTTTTTTATTTCTATATCTATATCTATTTCTACATCAAACCTTAACCTACCGAAGACCGGACACTCGGTGATCACATGGAGGACGCTCTCATCGACATCAGGGTCACAGATGCACGCTGGGCTCTCCTTGCACTTGAATCGGTGCAAGTAAAAGGAGAACCCACCGTGCCCCGTGAATAACTGTGTCAGTATTTTATCTATATTTATCGTCATGACTGTTTTATGTGCTTTTACTGCGTCGGGGAAGAACATTTTGGTAGTACCTCCCTGAACTGCAGCTTGATATCGCTGGTTCCACTGTTCTATAGAGTCTCTTCGAATGGCTCTTTTTGCATACGACATCGGACAGCTGTCATATTGGGGCTTTGCACTAAGGCACAGTGCCGCTTCCTTTGCGAGCTCATCTGCCCTCTCATTCCCCTCCATACCCACGTGAGCTTTAACCCAAAATAGACGCAGTATTTTATTTTGGTCTTTAAGCTCTACGGTCTTCTGTATTATTTCCATTGCGAGGGGATGGAGAGAGGATGGGTTGGCTACCGTTTCCAACGCAGAACGGGAGTCGCAAAAGATGCCGCAGGTTGTGACCTGCTCCTTCAGTGCCTCGTTCGTGGCCTCTTTCAGTGCCAAGAGTTCCGCCTGGTAGACTGAACATCGATCGTCCAGCTTCAGCTTTCGAGTGCCTATTTCGGTTTCGTTCCTCCATATGGATAGAGCTGCCCCGACTTTTCCCTCTATTCTACTTCCGTCTGTGAATATGTTCAGGTCGTTGTCGAGGTGCTGTTGTAGAGATGCTCTGTCTTCCACTCTTGTGATGACAAGTTGGGTATGTAGTGCTGGGTGTGGTGCGGCTCCATATGGAATTGGCTTCTCTATATCTCGATCACCTATTGCGCTGCAGAAGTAACCCTTCTTTATGTCGTAGAGCTGGGCTGCTTCTTGGATTCTAATGTCCAAAGGAAGAAGTCCCGAGAGCAGCAGAGCTGAGTTTAACGACACTGTCTTATATCCTTTAATTATCTTCAGTGCGAAGCCACGCTGCACTGAATTGAGCTCTCTTTTTGTTCTCTGCTTTCTAGCTGCCGGTGCCCATACGCTTGCTGCGTACAATATTATTGGCTCTACGACAGCAGTGTAGATCGTGCGTATTATATCTGGCTTCAACCCCCAACTCAACTTTGCCGCACGCGAAAGCTGCTTGTATAGCCCTAGCGCTTTTCGGCAGATATTTGTGACGTGGGAGTTGAAGGTCAATTTTTTATCGATCGTGAGACCCAGCACTTTAATTTCATCGCGCGTCGTAATGTTCACCCCTCCCATGACCAAGCGTGGAGTGTCAAACTTTAATTTGCGTGTGACTACCATGGCCATGGTTTTATGCGGGGCAAATTTCAGTTTGTTTTGGACTCCCCACGCCCGGACGTGTTCAAGGGTGGCATTGGCTTGCTGCTCTATATTGAGTGCTTTCTCACCACTGAAGACGAGTATGACGTCATCCGCGAATGCCTGAACATATTCGCCTTTCTGTTCCAGGTTCTTGAGGAGTGGATCCAGGAGCAGATTCCACAGGACGGGACCCCCGACTGACCCCTGCACGCATCCCTTCTCCGTACTCTTGGCGTATTCCTCTCCCAGGTATCTGACTTTCACTTTTCTGTTGCTAAGATAACTGTCTACTACCCTTCTTAAGTTAATCGGACACTTTTCCTCAGCCAGTCGGACTCTTATAGCTGGCCACCATGCGCTGTCGAAGGCTCCCTCTATATCCAGCGAGACTACAGTTACGATTCGCTTTTTATCGAGCTCTTTGCGAATGTGTCGCATTAGGGTATAGAGGGAGTCCTCAGTGCTTTTCTGAGGCATGAATCCGAACTGGCGAGTACTCATCCGTGGGAGCAGGTGAAACTTAATCCGGGTGATCAGCATCTTTTCGAAGATTTTGCCCATAACTGGGAGAAGTCCAATTGGCCTATACGACTTGGCGGCAGTGTATGTTTCTTTTCCGGGTTTTCTTAAGGCTATCACAGTGGCTTCTTTCCATTGTTCAGGAAAATGACCGTAGTCAAGGCATTTGTTTAGGCATGCCAGGATCCATTCCGGGTCATGCTTAATTGCCTCACGGCATATGTCCACAGTGAATCCGTCACTTCCAGGGGCTTTTTTAGGGTTGAAAGCATTGCACGCAATCATCAGTTCAGTTAGCGTAAACCGTGGGTCGCAAGGGTCACCTGGCTCCCCATTGTTCACCTTTTCTGCCTCTGCCCTGATTCTTCGGTGCTCAGTGTTGTCGCTCTGCTCCAGATCTTCCGGGTAGAAGGTGTTGGCTAAGAGCCTTACGGAACCTTCGGCGTCCAACGTTGTGCCTTCATCCCTAAGTGGCAGGTCCTCCTCTCTACTTCTGGTACGACTTACAACTCGGTAGATCCCATCCCATACGCTCTCTCGGTCCTGTTTCTGACAGAAGTCTTTCCAGGACTGCGTTTTGGCTCTGTTCACCTCTTGTTCGTATTCCTGTTTCTTCTCCAGGTAGGCGTTCACCACACCTGCTCTTCGAACCGGGGCTGCACATCTGATCCTTCTTCTCCTTACCGTGACATCACGCTTCAGCTGCGACAGCGTCTTGGACCACCACGGCACAGTGATTGTGTGTGAGTTCTTTTTTATTGGTATTGCATGCGTGCATGCTTGTGTGATTGAGTGCGTGTATTTATTGATTGCTTGATCTATTTGTTGTGTATTGTTTAGAGTTTCTACATTGGCGATTGACAAGTTTTCATCAGCTTTTAATTGGGCCAGTTTCTTATGAAACTGCTCCCAATTTGCCTTCCTTGTGTTATAGATTCTCGTTGTGCGTGCGATGTGTGTGCCGTGGGATTTGTGTAGCTGTATGTCGAAAACTATGCCGTTGTGGTCCGAGCTCGTCATCCCCTCCTCGACCTTCCAGCTTTTTACGATGCTGAGCATATCTTCGGAGCAGAGCGTGACGTCTACGTGGCTGGTGTACCTAATTCCTCCTCGTATGGTGTCGAAAGTCGGAACGGAATCTGCGTTGTTCAGTATGTGAAGCCCCAGTTCGTCGAGCGTTGCAGACAGCTCTTCTCCTCGCGGATTTGTCCTAGCACTTCCCCACCATGTGCTCCATGCGTTGGCATCCCCTCCTATAACCAGCCCTCTTGGCCCCAGCGTATTGACGATATTTGCAAGGTGGTTAAGGTACGGCTCCAGGGGCTTGTCACCCTCCCAGTAGATGGATACCAGCGTGATCTGCCAGGCACTGGTACGAATTCCCACCACTACGATGTTGTTGGTGGTGAGTTGCGGGTATGGGATTACGTCTAGTGTAGGATCTAGGACAGCAATTGCTGCCTTTATCATCCCTTCTCCTAGTTCAGTGCTCTGGTAGATCCTCGCTCCTGTGTACATTTTCATCTTCTTTCGGGCTCCAACGTAAGGCTCCTGGATAAGCACCACAGCAGCCTTGCGTCTTGTGGCTTCGATGAAGGCTTCGTCCGTTGCTAGTAGCGATTTGTGAAGGTTGGCTTGTATTACCTTATAGAAAACGCCCTCAGCAATAGGCCACGGTAGATTGCGCTAACGCATCCCACTTGCGTCTCACCGGGCACTCATTGCTGAAGGCGTTGTGGTCTGTTTTGTCAGTCTTTGCTTTAATGCAGTTCACGCAGCAGGGAGGCACTTCGCTGAGGAAGTCCGGGCACTCTAATTTCATGTGGGCCCCGCCGCAGTGACTGCACACATCGACCGCATTAGGGCAGAATCGCTTGCTGTGTCCGTAACCTAGACAACGCGAGCATTGTACTAGAGGAGATTGGTCGGCGACCCTGATCCGCTGTAGGTCAATGTGTACATACCCTGCACTCGTAAGGCTCTGCCATATCTGCGGTGAAACCCTTGCTACTATGTGAGATGTGAGGGGGTTCCTCGCACGTCTTCGGAATCGTATTTCGATACGATCACTCGCTCCCCCCACCTCACGTACAACGTTTTTGTTCTGCGTACGGATTGCCTTTGCCACATTCTCATCGGTATTGCTGTTTAGGACTCCATACAAGATTATGAGCGGGTCCTTATTCTTGACTTCCTCATAACTCAACGTTGTCTCTCTCTCTTTTATTTTAGCTTTCACCTTCTTTATCTCTTCTTCACTCCTGCAGCCTACTATCAATTTCCGGTCCTTCGCTTTACGTACTCTATCTATTTTTGCTCCTTCCTCTGTGGCATTCACTAATTTTCTTAGTTTTTCGTAGACTTGATCCCCCGTCTCTTGATCGTTCGTAGAGGCAACAATGATAGTGTGCATGGCAGAGTTTTCAGCCATGGGGCTGGTGGACGTGCCAGCCGCTACGCTGGCGTACGTTCCCCTTTTGAGGCAGCACTCGCCAGCCGGCGGTTGCCTGTTGAGTGCCTCCTTTAACTTCTCCATCTCCATCATGTTCTCTTCTAGCATCTTGCTGTGTTTGTCCATTTTTTCCTCTAGCTGTTTGCTGTATTCGTTCTTCTGTGTTGGTGTATCTGTCTTTTTTGTTTCCGTTTTTCTACCGTTGCTTGCTTCACTCTCTTTTACCAATGTGTAAAGCCTATCTACCGCATCTGTGACTTCTTTCTTTGTTTCAGTTTTCATATTTCTGCAGTTCTGGAGGTAATATATCGCTTTTTGGAAGCAGGCCTTCGCCTCCGTCGTCCTGGTCACGTGCTTATCGTTCAGCGCCGGTGATTTCTCCAACTCGGACATTAATGTGGTCGCTCCGACCCTGCGCGGGGTCGCCTTAGTCTTTTTAGTTTTCAACGGTGCCCCGGGCTGGCTCAGGGTCTTCGTGGTAGGTGGCGGTGACATCGAGGTCCGTGCTTCGATCTCGCCTACACTGCACTGGACTCTGCTTGTATGGGCGTTACAGTCAGAGGAGGGGCTGACCCTCTCTGTCGATGTGTTTCCTTCAGGCGGTGGAACCGCGGAGGTAGGCGTGAGTCCGCGTCTTGGTGTCCTGTACCCGAACATGATAGAGTGGAGCTGGGGATAGGACTTGTCAAATAGAGTTTATAGACGTGTATAGAGCGTCTGTCAGTTATAAGTAAATTATATAAATAAAAAATAAATAAAAAATTTCAATACAATAAAATTATGACGATGTCATATGATTAGAAGTTGTGATGTCACACCGAGCGTCCAGTAAGAACAGTAAATATACAACTTAAAATCTATGATAATATAGATAGGAACAGTTCCTTATACTAATACGAATTTTTTTTTTTTTTTTTTTTTTTTTTTTTTTTTTTTTCTGTTTCAGTGCAACTTACGGCGGCTCCTGCGCAGCGCGCGCTTCGGAAGGTAAGTGACGTATCGACCTGAGGATGGAAAGCCGCGGCGGAGGGCGGGCTGCGGGAAGCGGCCGATGATAACGAGAAAAGGTCAATACGGTATTCCTATCTCACACGGTTTCGGAGTTACGTCTGTTTAAGTTTGACACTAGGGCCAGCCACTTGGTTTAAGTGAGCAAGTATCTAAAGCGGAATCGTTTCCAGGTGCCAAAACTGTTTTTATACTGTTCCTATCTACTCTGGTTTCGATTTTACAGCTACTTTACAAGTTGACACTAGGGCCAGCCAGTTGTCATGTTTTTCACTTATTCCTTTTGGGGTTGCGCAACTAATCAGAGCTCCAACACCGAAAGTCCTGTCCTTTTCTTGATTTATAATGCATGACTACACTTTTTTCTGCATTAGGGACAATACCATTTGCGCAAAACCAATTTTTTAGTACAGCCATTGCTTTATCTATTTTATCATGTAGTATTTCCTTTTTCTTATCATTTATTCCTACGTGAGTATCGTCAGCAAATAAACTAATGTACGTCCACTCAATAGTGTCATTATAATGTGTGAATGTCAATATACTACATATACATACATAAATACTTTATATCGACACATATTTAATACCCCGACCAAGAACCAGAAAAACTAATTCACCACAAAGATGGTGGCCTTGCCGGGAATCGTACTTGGGAACTTCTAGTCCCGAGTTGGCCATAGCTATGGCCAACAGCAACCGACATTAAACCGAGGACGTCTTCAAGTATGAGTCTATCTTTCGTGTCTAACATGAATTATAGATCTCTAACATGAATGATAGATTCTAGCTTTATAAATATTTAGCGAAACAGCGCAGGTAAGAACCTGGTCCCGTTCTTCCCCAAGGTAATCCCGCTACACAACAGAGCGACCCGGGATCCCGCTGGCGCTCGTTTTTCAAACATCCCGGGTTATGCACTTATCGTATGCGTCCGCACGCCTTGCAATATGCCAAGATAGTAGCTGACAGCTTTATGTGCCGACGATATACAGAATATGTGAGAGTACAGATGGTATACTTCTGTCTTAAAATGCCTAATGTGTGATATACCTATTTGTTAAAGATGTTTTGCAGTCATTGTGCTCTTCGTTAATTCGGAATAGAACATAACATGTGTATTAATTTAGAGAAATAATTTAACTGACTAAACTTAACTAACAGGAGAAATTACATAACAAATACATTGACAATTAGACATGTTTTTTTTTAACATTATACTAAATAAATACATTGAAATTAATATTAAAAATTGACAAGTAAGTACTTAAAATGTTTGCATTTGATGGATAAAATAATATATAAATATTTATAAATAATTATTCTTAGGCATATTTTTTTTATTTCACGTTAAAGAACTGCTACTTATTTCTATTATCTTAAACCTTATGCTTATTCCTCTACTGCGTCAACATTTTCCTATAACGTTTAGCAAACTATTCAAAAACTTAAAAGATTTGAACTCCTCAGTGGCTATCGGATGCTCTCAGCAAATAAATAACAGCAACGAAAATATGTGAAGAAAGTTGAATTCGACCACCCATAAAATACTGGCCATTCAGTCGCTACAACTCGTTTTACTTTCCACGGTAATTTACTATCCCGCCGATATATCACGCCCCCCGGAGTCCGATCTAAAAATAGGCAAATATATATTCTGCGTGACCCATCTACGGTCCGCCCTCTTTGCCGCGGTTTCCCTGTTGTCGGCATCATATTTCAGAGAGATGGTATGGTTTGGATTAGCACAACACTGGTGGTACAATCTGGTACAATTTCCGCAAGATTTGCGCACTTTTGGGCACAATGCTATCTGAGCTTACTCGCTGGGGTGAGGAGCGGAAGTGGGGTGGAAGGGGTTGGTTGAGAAGAATGGGTTAAAGTACGCTTTAAGCTTAGTATTGAAGAGAGATGCACTAAGAAAAATACTCGTACAGTTAGTTAACAAACAAACGCTTTCATACTCATAACCACATGTAGAGAATTTTTTTTTCTTCGTATAAGTTAAGTGGCCAATCTGGTATCAAGAGTTTAAGCGTATCCGAAGACCTCTGCTGCTCGTTATAAGACTAACAGCCGGGACCTCTAATTTAATGTGTTATTTGACCCACGGTAGCGCCCAGATGAAAAAGCCACTTTTCCAATGACGATCGCCCATCCAAAGACTGTCCACAGCTACCGTTACTTAACATCGGTGATCGCGTCAAATCACCTTAGTTCGCTGAGCTACAGACGCTACTACTTATATGATGCTATAGATACCATGGCTGTGACTAGTGGGTAAAATATCATACAAGTTTTTTTCTAAAGCATCACTTTAACAAATAACAAATCGCAAAATTAATCGCAACCACAAATAAGGATTTACTTTAATCCAACCATAAATAAAATTCCATGAGTCAAGTCTCACAAAGACTAGTAATTGTAAGTCTAAAAATAAACCTACAAGCCTTTTAGGACCAAGCAAAGTAAATATTTTAAAATACCTAAATGATTTCTGCAACATCTAAGTGATTGTATTGCGACAAAGTTTCAAAGTTTGTGTATGCATGTTTGCGAAGCGAATGCATTAAAGAAATTACAAATAAAAAAGTTTCAGCCCACACTCGTCCACGTGTGGTCAGAAAACAAGATTGCTTGAATACGAATGTGCTTGCATGGATTGCCTTTGATGGGAGATAATGCAAGGCGTGCTTCAAAACACTTTTCATTTCTATTAGCTTAACTGTTACAAGACTGATATACATAAGTTATTGTATTCGATAACTTATGTATTGTGAAAATAATAGGATACTTGTAGTTTAGAAAATAATGATGACTTTCTTATTTCATCACAGAAACTGTGTACAGATTTTGTTTTGTTTAAGCACTAAGTTTTTAGATTTCCGTACCTAAAAAGTAAAAGCAGAACCTTAGTAAGCATCCACTGCCTGTCTGTCACCAGAATGCATCTCAGAACCGTGATAGCTAGGAAGCTGCAATATTCATAAGTATAGTATTTTTTGAGCCGCTATAACAACAAATACTAAAAATCCCTTCATGCGGAGCCTGACACGCACTAGACCAATTATTACAGAAATACAGAACTTTATTAGCCCTAAATAACATACGTTAAAGGCAAGTCATACTACAATAATTACTTAATACTTAAAAACATTAGTTAGATAAAATTAAATAAACTTACAAATGTCATTAAATAAATATTCTACCCCATTAAGTTATATTTAGATACCAATGTCTACCATAATTTATAATTACAATTGTTACGTGTTAAATAAATACTTGCTAAATACTTTAAATATGTATATTGCATAGTTGTGCACTTTAATACTTCACAAACTCTTTTTTTCATTTCGTGATGGAAGATCCAATATGGCAACTGTAATCCACGACCAAAACTTATCAAGTTGTCACTAATCCCTGCGTTGGCGCATCATTCGTGTTTTTTTTTCCTTTTTTTACAACTGAGTCATACCTCTGTAGTATTTTGACATATTTGTGTAGCAAAATGTGTAGTAAGCGAGTGCAGCTCGGTGGGAAAACGTCTACTTTTCAATCAGACGTCCAGTGGTTCGATCTCGGCCCTACACCAATGACTTGATTTGTCAAGTTATGTGTATATTCGCACTCGTTTACAGTGAAGGAAAACATCGTGAAGAATCCGACGTTGAGGACCACAATATCCGAAAACGTGTGTCATTTGCCAAACCGCATCTAGCCAGCGTGGTGGATTTTGGTCTATATCTCTATCCCCATGAGAATAAGTCTCGAGTCCCATCAGTAGGAGCGTATAATGGGCTGTTTATGTGAAGCAAAATGAATACATTAATTATCATCTTTCCAATAAGGAATACATAAAATAATTATATATTGTGTTATTTCATTCAAAATCGCCAAAAATATGTAAACAATCCTGTCTACATATTTTCGGCGATTCAGAATAGATATTCTGTAATTTAGTACGTACATAATATGTATGCTTTGTATTGAATCAGTCTGTATAGAATACAAAGACAGTATAACAAGACGGTTTATTTTGATCTGCATCACAAAGCTCTTTAGACATTCAACCCCCTCAAAGTTTTTTACGATCTTGACATAAAACAGATGTTCCAAAACAAATAGCAGGCTAAGTGCCTATACCGATATTACAAAGGGATGGGACGTCTGTTTTTATTTTTAGTCTTCGTCGATAGCACTCTGATGCTCTGTAGTTTTAGGTTCTATGATTTAATTTATTCATATGTAGTCATTTGGTATTATCTATCATAGTAAAAATGTATTTAAATTAGTAGGACAAGTACAGTGTAAACTTTATGTAACGACACTGAAGGGACTGTGCATTTTATGGCCTTGTAGAGAGTGGTCGTTAAATGGAGAGAATGTATCATTTGTATGTAATACAAGCCAAAACAACTAAAGCCAATTGGATTAGACGCTTTAGAGAGTTCGTCGTTAAATCGATTGACGTTTCATGGAGTTTACACTGTATATATTTATTAAGATAACTCAATATTTATATAGTTTATTAAAATTAAAATAATAAATGCTAAGAACATTCAATACTAGGACTGTCCGCCCATGACCGTAGCTGGTGCAAAGGTGCCCTTAATACTGGCTGCGTATCCACGCTGAATAGATTTATAATTATTACAGAATTTACTGTTATGAACTAATTTGTAGATCTTCGTCTTCGTTTGAGCTAAATAACCAAGCCCTTGGTGTCGAGAGTTTTTCAAGCCACCCGAAGTTGTGTCTAGTAAGTTCTGACTTGGCTTAACAACTGCTGTACTAAGGCTAACATCCGGACCCTACAAGTTAACGCGTCATCTGACCCACGATAGCGCTTAGATGAAAATGACACCTTTTAAACGGCAGTCTTGTGTATGTTCACCCATCCAAAGACAGTCCAAAGATACTCTTTCTTTGGTGCTATAGATATAATTCCTGTGGCTAGTAGGTAATAATATCACAAAAGTTTTTTTGTTCAGCATCACTTTAACCAATAACAAATCGCAAAATTAATCGCAGCCACAAAGAAGCGATTACTTTAATCTCACCATAAATAAAATTCCAGTTTTATAATGCAGATTTGTGCATGCTCCAATGAATGAGTGAATTCACTAAATCATATTTACTTACAAATACCACAGTATTTGGGTGGCTGTAAATTAGCTACAGCTAAATAAACAAAGCATTTGTTTACTTAGGTTTAGTAACCATCTGTTTATGCATATGGTTAGTCAAAGAGGTAGACGAATGTTAAAATTTGTTTTCACAAACAAGAAAAAAATAGATTTAATTGTACTTAAATCTTAGAGAGGTAATTTATAGCGTAAAGTTAAATTTTTACTTTCCAATTAAAATACATTTCTACAACAATTGTTACCAGTTTCATTTTTACTTCCCAATAAAAATACATTTACAATAGTTGTTAGCAGTTTAATTTGTTTTTATTTACATAATTACTATAAAAGATGCAAGCAACTAAATTAGCCTTATAAATTAAATATGTTTATATGAGGTAAATTATTTTTCAAGATTGTCAACACACGAGTAGAATAAAAAACTAAGCTAATGATTTTCATAATATGATTCCAAAAACTAATTGAATTATTACGAACGAGTAGTAATTGTTATAGTAATTGTTACGAACGAGCTCAAAATATAAGCTCCTTTTAACTAGCTAAGTAATCAATTATACAATCTCTGTAATGTTCCCGAGCAATAAAATCAAACAATACGCATTTAAATTTCGAAGAATTCAACATCTGATTAGTTTTTGCACGCCACCTCTTACACTGCATCTTGGTTGCCCATTGACTCACTTCCCTCAAGGCCAACAGTTGAAGATAACCAGACTTGACCTGATAAAAATAACATCTGATGTTTTTTTTTTAAATACTTCGAATAACTTAATAAAACAATACAGATAGGTTATTATGAGGCAGGCAGCTAGGCATTTGACCTGCAGTAACACTCGTAACCGTACGTATCAGCCACATTTTGACCTAAGGTAGAGTATGCCTAGTATGGAATAACAGACTTTCGAAAAAGCTGCCAGAACACAGCGTTAATTGGTTAGCGATTGATTTTTTGAACGTAAGGGTTGTTGCTAGCCAGACGAGCACAATAAAATATTCTATAACTAAATTGTTATTACTTGTGATTTTGAATAGGCTCATGGTTGATGCTTACATGGTGTTAAGCTTTGCAGTGGTATTCGATGTAACACGTTTGTCTAGAAGGAATTAATTTATTCTAGATTTAAAAACCTAAATTAAAATTTATCAGGAAAAAGAGACTTAGGATTTTTTAAATTCCGGAATTATCTTTTCCTAACCACAAACCACCAGTTACCAAGTCGAGCCCAGTTTTCTTGATAAACACTTTTTAATAAACTAAAAATGATGGACAAGCGCTAATTTAGATATTGAAGAAAAAACAAATAACTGAAATTTCCGAAAAGGTAAAAGAGGTTAGTGAAATTTGATACTTTCAAGTCTTGACCAATTCTCATATGTTAGTGAGGTCTACAATCTATCTCGCTTGACCTCGGCTTGGTCCCATCAACTTCAAGTCGCTGTAGGGATCAAGTTGCTTACACAAAACGCTCTTATTCAGCTATGCTATAAAAACTTAAGCTAATAAACTATATTCCTGGAATAACTTAATAAAATTTTGTGATTGACTGACATTTCTAATTTCTCACAGCAATTCTTACTTATATCATAAAAGTGACAGTGTGTGTGTGTTTTGTGAGTAATACTCACACTTCACATATTTCTTCAAGCTCAAACATCTGGACCAATTTCTGTGGAATTTTGTATGGGCGATAGCAACCGAATTCCGGAAACCGGAAATTTACATCAAAAGCCTTTATTAAAGTTTTCTTGTTTTGTGGAAATTTGAGTAGTCAGTTTCATTTATATTAGTAGGTACGAGCTAAGTGGCTTTCCACTAGAACAAAAAGTTTGTAAGTCTCTTCCATTGTTTATTAAAATATTGACGATGTTAATTAATTTACATTTGAAAGATTGAATAAAAAACTATTTACATCAATGATCGTCTGTTAATATGACGTATTTAGATTTTTTATGACTATTTCAGACAACAAATTAAATTTACTAAAAATAATGCTATACTATGCGAAATCGCTTCTCTCAATGAGTAAGGTGTTATAAAAGTTAAAGCTATTCCACATCCGCACTGTAAACGATACCTGCTGTCAAATCGTGATGTCTTGTGAACACATACACCGACATATTTATTTTGTTTTTGTATCGCAGTGTTGAAATCTGTCAGAGCTTTTTGTAGGCCTCTCTCTGACCACTTTCTTTTGTTGCTACGGGATTAGGTAGCTGCAGTATCATTATACTATGGGTTTAAGGGACAAGCTTTACGATTACATGAAAAAAGCTATAAAAAATACTGATTAAAATCACTGTCGAATCGAAATCCCAAAGATTCTCACAAAGCGCTTTGCTTAGAATTTCATTATCAGGACTGCGTAGCGTTAGATTTTTCTTCCTGAGTCATTTGCTCTCTTTTGAAAGTATCATATGGGGTTTTCAAATAAAGTCAGAATAATTCTAGAAAAACCTGGAAAACCAAGTGCAGCAAGATCTGAGCGCAATTCATGCCACAGACTGGCAGGAGACAGCACAGGATAGAGAAAAGTGGCGTCTCTTGGTGTCGGAGGCCAGGATCCATTTTGGGGTTAGCGAGCCATCATAGTAAGTAAGTAATTCTAGAAAAATGTGTGACGTTGTTGACGAGAGTAAAGCTTACCATCAAGCTAGTTGTGTTCAAACACGAGCCATAAAAAATATTCTATTGAGAAAAAAGAACCTAGTCACTAATTCTCAATTTACCTCTTTTTATCTTTAGATGTTATTTAACGTAAGCAAATAATTATTGTAGTTTTATATTTTTTCTCAAACTTCACAAAACGAATTATTTAGGTTTTTCAATTATAGTGTTTTTAATGTTACTGTAATTGCTGAATTACAACATTATTTAGGTTACAAAAAGTTACTTTAAATCAATTATTACTTTATGTTGTATAATTTTACTTTTTTATTCGTCAATAAATATTATTTTTGTAGGTTACATTATATATTAATGAAGTTAAAAATACTAGACACTCTTATTAGCTCTAAACTTTTAATTAATGAAAACTGCTTGCAATAAATTTAAACTAAACGGAAGCGAATAAATTTCTTTGAACTATTTCGATGCGTTCTCAAACTTGATGTGGTTGCGCCACGATTTAAAATGCAGAAGACAATTTCGACACTGACGCGTGAATAAAATATCTCGGTCGCTAAATTAATGTCTCATCAAAGTAAAACTTTCGTGATTTTATTTTCTGTAGAAACTATACGAAAAAAAAATCTAACCCTTCTTATCTTAATTTATATAAATCTCGTGTCACAATGTTTGTCCTCAATGGACTCCACTTAACCGATTTAAATAAAATCCGCGCACCATGTGCAGTTCGATCCAACTTGAGAGATAGGATAGTTTAAATCTCAAATTATAGTCGCAATTTTAATTTATTGCTAATTATTGTCTGTTATTATTTGACAGTCACAATTATCTGTTAACTCCAAATGATTCTAACAGATGCCGATACCTTTCGACTGGGTTGAGTAAGTAATCAATAGATGGCGCTGCTATGGTAAATCTACGAACGTGCCATATAAGCTACACTATCTATTTTTCATACCCCTAAGTGAGGCAAAATAACGTTTTCTGGGTCAGCTAGTTTCATATAAAGGTATATAGGCCGATTTCAAATATAGGCCATAATCCACCACGCTGGCCAAGTGTGGTTTGGTGTATGACACGTCATCGGATATTGAAGTCCTTAAACGTCGGTTTCCTCACGATGTTTTCCTTCACCGTAAAGCGAAGTTTAAATTTCTACATAACTTGAAAAGCAAGTCTTAGTTATTAAAGTAATTGTAATAATTAATTATTAGAGGCTAAGGGAAGGCACTGAATCCCGAAACACAGGATTTACCTCGTGTGGGATTCAGGGAGCAACTTAGTGTACATTAACACATATTTTATACTTTTAAGCCCGGTACATATTTAGTAATAGTTTGTGTCGATATACAAAAATGCATATACTTTTTTCTAAATAAATATGTTTTTAAGTTAAGTCATTGGTGTAGGGCCGGCCCCTGGTACCTGGTACCTGAACCAGGGGCCGTCTGATTGCAAGGCAGACGTTTTTACTACCGAGCCACACTTGCATTTTGCATTAACTTCTACAAATAACTTCTATCGCTGCCTGTACCAAATTCAACTGACACAGTAAACAAAATATATTCCCTACCACAGTTAAAGCACAAGAGTATCAGTTACAATATTATTTTCGGATAAAAAATAAGGTCGCGCACGCATCGGCGACTCCATACAATGACGGGTATCAGATTTTATCGAAAAATCCACTCTGACTAGCTTAATTAAAGTTTGGTGAAAGTTATGTCGGAACTACTGGAGGATATACACAGATACAGATCGGTTTGGTGATCGATGGAATGGGTGCGCTAGTTAAAAACTCTTGAGAATTTTTTGTGCAATAGATGAAAAAAAAACATAGTTAAAATGTGAATTATATTTTTTGTTTTATTTTTGCGAGTGAGTGAGGACCAAGTCATAATCGTCTTATCCTTATCCTATCAACTCTTTTCTGTCTAAGTTATCTGGCAAGGAGTTGGTCGTTTTTTAGAGTTCCGTACCTAAAAGGTAAATACGGGACCCTATTGCTAAGCCTCCGCTGTCTGTCTGTCACCAGGCTGTATATTAATAAAACTATAGTAACTATAGTATAGTATCTAGAAAGCTAAATACACATAAGTATGTACATAAATCTGGTTACCTACATGAACAAATATAGTATTAGACATTGTCCTAGTAAACATTATACGAAAATAAATGATTGCTTTATTTTGTATTTTGCTGTTAGCTGAAATCTGCAATATCATTTATTGGAATATTTGATCATTTCAGTGGCAACTTAAATAACCTTAAATATTTTATTCCTTATGGAAGTAATTCACTCTCATCACCTTATTAAAAATAATGACTGAAAAACGAATGAAATCTTTAAGCGGTACAAAAAAGTGCAAAGCGGCAACAAAACATAAATTTGTATATTTTCTAAAGAGCGCACTCCGCAGGGGCGCCTTCTTTCGCCACATTAATACATTAAACGATACTCGTCGATGCTAAAAGTCGTAAAGGCATCGGACGATAGGTTCCGGCACTAAAATGGTACAGGATTTATGTTATCTAATAAAATGTTATATTTTCGACTTCTAGAATATTTGTGACCTCTGAAGGATGTATATTTTATGCCATTACTGCATTCTATGAGTGACTTTATACATTGTACAGAAAGGTATTTGACCAGCATTGAGGCATGCGTAGTCTGGAATAACTTACTCACAAGAAAGCTGTCGGATCACTCTACAAGACGCTTGGCGACAGATTTTTTTAACTTGAGGGTAGTTTAATTTAACAACTTTGGTTAATGATGAAATAACTTATATATTGTGAGAAAAAATATAATAATTATAGTTTTTGGTATTTATAAAAATAGGTAGTTTTGTTAAGACACATTACATTTTTTTGCCAACAGCGCAAAAGAAAGATGATTTGCTTTCCATCTAGGTTGTACTAGAAAATTCTCAGACAAGTTACGAGAACGTTCCGTAGCTTTACTAACTCGACGAAGCAAATTAATAAATAAGATTCGTATTTACCCGAGCTGAACAAATGCAGGCAAGTTTGGAACTACGAGTACAAGTCCCGCCTCTTGCAGCGCAAAGTTTTAGGAAATATGCAACGGCGGACTGATTTGGGACTTGTTCGGATGAACTATTATGCATTCCTAATCACATTTTTTTTTGTTTTCCAGCAGTCTCCAGTGAGCCTGATATTCCAGACTAAGCACGCTCCAGGATAGGCCTGAGTGATGCCGTGAGTCGGCATCACTATCTATCGTACGAGTAGTTACGCGCCTTGCTTGTCGAATGCAGTACGAGTAATACCAATGGTGCGATTTTTTGTGTGTAAGTATGTATTTGTTACTCTTTAGCGGTGCTTGAACAGATTGCAATGAAAATCTGTATGGAGATAGAGAGAATAAGACACATGGGTGTTTTATTCTGGTTGAACGCGACACAGCTAATATTTCATACAGATGAAACCGTACTAAAATAAACCGAGTAAGTGCTCAATACTGCAGCTTGTAACGGGTGCTTAAAAAGCTTATTTGAGACTAACAGATCGTCTCGGCATTGCACAGGCAAAATATAGCCTATATAGTACTCGGAGATAATGTAGCTTCCCAATATTAAAAGTTTTTAAATCGGTCCAGTAGTTTCAGAGCCTATTTGCGTCAAAAAAAAACAAACAAAAAAAATCAAACTTTTCTTTTTATATATTGTATTGGTATAGAGATATACTAAAATTCAATTTTCTCCATAATTCGCAGATTTCGTGGAAAACAACTCAAGTATTAAATTCAATTCAATTAAAAAAGTCTAGTATAAAAATTCGCCTTTTAAAGGTTTAGTGTTACTTGCCATTGAACCCTGTGTGAACAAATCTTTCCATCCAAGAGGAACGCAGCATCACAGTTCGGTAAGTGGGCTACTCTCAACACTCCAAAGTAAACTTTAAACTTCATAAATAGCCGGAAACGTTAAAGTTTCGCGAAACTGTGCCATAATTATCTTCAATAACGTTATTAAACTCAATTTTACTTGCAAAATATTAATACAGAGTTATAGTTCTCGTCACTTAAATTATAACTCTTGCCAAAATCCTTATTGAAAATAAATTACTAGGTACCTCATAATATTCTTCAAAACAAAACAAATTTCAGGTCAATTACATACAATTGACAAGAACTTTTGAAAGGGATTGTATTATTACGAAAACTGACGCCATCCACCTTTTCGACCAATTTTTTTAATTATGCACATTATAGACCCTAGCGAGTGTGACGCAATGGTACAAACGTCTGTTTTTTAATCAGACGGCCCCTGATTCGTTCCGGCCCTACACCAATGACTTGTTTTCAAATTATGTGTGGATTTGCACTCGCTTTACGGTGAAGGAAAACATCGTGAGGAAACCGACATTGAGGACCACAATATCCGAAGACGTGTGTCATCCGCCAACCCGCACTTAGCCAACGTGGTGGCCAAATCTCTGTCATAGTTCTGTAGCCAGGTCTCTCATCTCGTGAGAGAAGGCCCCGAGTCCCAGCAGTGGGAACGTATAGTGGGTTACTTATGCTACATTGTATTGACCCAATACGTTTTAAGTTTGGTTTTGGTACACCTTTTTTTTTTTTTTTTTTTACGTGAGGAAATGCATTTACGCATGCCCACCACACCCGGGGAGGTGGGTGGGGTATGTCGGGCTCGATGCCAGAAGGGCATCACTACCGACTAAAACCTCACGATGGCCTTCTCACCGGAAAGGGCGGGATGAGGTTCCGCTTCTCGCATTAACGCACCACCCCGCCCACCTCGGCTAGCCTGCGAGACTCCGCCTCTGGGGATGACTCCCCTTGCAGTGCACCTGGTGCACCAGGTGCACTGCAACCACCTCGGGGACCGTGAGTGCAATGGACGCCGGAGAACCCCGGTCCGACGTCCTAAGTCCCCGTGACGGGTCGGGTCTGTGGCCCCGTCACATGCCACTACGGCCGCAGAGAATAGGGATAGTGGTAGTCTCCGGTTACCACTCCCTTCTCCCTGCGGCCCCACCGCGTCCGCCATCAACGGTGGCGACCCCGTCGAGGCCGCGGCAGGTAGGAAGAGCGGCGTATCGTAATACCGACACTTCTCTCCTGCCGCGGCCCCACACTTTTAGCTGCGGTGCCTCCCTATCCACACCGCAAGCCCGCCTCAGTTGCGAAACCTCTCCGAAAACCCCCGGAGCGAGGTCCCGCAACCTACTGGTGCCACTCCATCTAGAACTTGCGTACAGGGATTACAAGTCTAGGGAGTGGCCCGCCTCAGGGACCCTCTTCGCTTCACCGTGGGTGACCAGGCCACGGTTACTGAGCCCCCCCGCCTCGACAATGCGGGGCCCCACGGGGGGGTGGTTTTGGTACACCTAGACACACCATGAATTTAATTAATAATATGATTACAACTACTCTTTTTCATTAATTACAAGGAAAAGCTTCAAATTCAATTTGCCAGCTTTAATATCGTTTACTTGTTAATCAAGATAAAGTTAAATTGAAACTTTAACTTTTTAACCATCTTGACTTCGTGTCAAAATCATAGATTTGACAAGCGGCGTAAACAAAACTATTGTCTAATGAGATAACATCTACAAATGTTATTCAAGCAATTTTGACCTTTAGTTTTTTTAAAATAAAGCCCACAGTTAAATTCAAAGTTTTGTGGGAAAAAATATGGGACAAGGAGGAAACAATCCATTTCCAAACCAATGTTTTGTCTCGTTCTTTATTTAAAGCTAGAAAGAGAAAAGAATATATGTAACTGATGCGATGTCATAGTTAATTAACGTCAGATTGCGTTAAGGTGATGTTTTCTTAATTAATAAACAAAAAAAATCAGGGCTCATTAAAGTTCATAGTAGTTTCTCAATACATTTCAAAGTATCTTCTATAATGTGTATTTCTTCATTGTATGCATCATCATGTGTATTAAATAATGTTATGGTTCAATCTCAAATCTGGTAGTATTTACTAAAACTTGTTGTATAACGTAGAATGATTGAAATATAGTATAAAATACATTTTATTTTGAATGTTGTCTACTTTTTAAAAACTATTTTTAATTTATTATTACTCGACATGTCATTGTACTCAAAAATAATGTATCTTTCAAATGTATCACTCCTGTTGTTGTGATATTATTGTTAAATTAATTTAGTTGTTTTACTCCATTTACAAAAATATTTTCAATAATATTTTTTTCTCAAACTATCAATTTTAAGACAGAAATAAATATTATACTTTTTTTTTTCTAAAATTTAATGCATTCACCTAAAACATAATTTTTTACTCATAACAATAAGGCATTTGACCATCGGGCGCATAACAACAACAAATTAGCGACAATCCAGCCTAAGTTGAGCATACATAGTATGGAATATCTGGCTTTTAAGGAGGCTGCAGGAACACACTGATAGGTTTCAAGCGACAGATTTAAATTAATCAAAACTCAACGACCTCGTTGGTGGATTCCCGGCACGGCCAACATCTTGTGCTTAACTAAATTTGTTGGCTGTTGGTTCGGGTGTTAAATATGTATCTACCTATATAAAAATGTATGTATGCTATGTAGTATATCAGTTGTGTTAGCAACCATAATACGAACCAGAAATGGTTTAGTATGGGGTTAACCCACCGTGTGTGAAATGTGTCCTAATATTTATTTATTTATTTATCTTTCCTAGCGACATTCAACCAGATCATCCATTCATACAAAAAAAGAAAGATTCGATAACTGCGTCGCCTTAACAGCGCAAGCTTCTTCACACGGCTGCGTTCGTACAAGGGGATCATTATCGTGCGTTTCTTACTAAAACCCGGTTAATGGAGGCCACATGTAGCGCGCTATCCGATACATCGGAGATCGCAGATTGAGGACGGACAAGCTGCTTTCCGATCGTTTATACCTAATTAATAAAACTGTAAAAAATAATAATAATACAAACACAAATACAAAATGATTTATTGGTGCATAAATGTAACATGGTGCATATTGAAGCCTCTGGTCTCGTACTAGTTATCAGACCGTGTTACGAGACCAGAGTCCTCTTCCAGTTTTAATATTATTTTACAATAATGTGCAAGATTAATTATTATATTATAACCTACCTGCCCGCAACGAATAGTTAAACTAAGAAGAATAAAAAATAAGAAGAGTGATACTGATGTTGCGGGAATATTCGGACCGACCCGCAATTTTAATATAGTGAAATAATTGGCCAAGTACAAGTTGGGCTCGCCCATTGTTGTATGGGCCCTTAAAATATTTATTTTGATTCAATTTTATAATTTAATTTGAAAGCCAATATACAATTATATATTTTGTGCAAAATTTTAAGTGTCTAGCAGCTACCGTTATTGATAAATAGCAAAAAATACGCAAAAACCATGTTACCCCCTTTAATATTTTTTATTTTCAGTATTTGTCATTATAGTGGTACGGGAAATACATATCTTGTGAAAGTTTCAGCTTTCTAGGATATATTACGGTTTCTGAGATACAGCCTGGAAACAGACAGACAGCGGAGTCTTAGTGATAGGTTACAGCTTTTACCTTTTAAGTACGGAAACCTAACAATAGAATAATGGAATAAAATTTACGAGTACGTATTAGTTTTTTTGGTCTTGGTCTGATTTAAAAGAAATATTACTGAAAACATCGTAGCTGATGGAGCTACTAGGATTTGATAGATATTTTCAAAATATGCCATTCATTTGTTTCATTTTTTCATTTATTTTTGCGCAAAAAGTGCATTGTATTTTGAAACATAAAATAATAATTTGTTGTTGAGTAACACAGCCGACCACAGAAGCGTTCATTGGACGTAAACAAAGTGGTCACATAAAGTACTCAAAGTATTCTCTGCTGATTCAAAACCTATTATCGGTGGTCATTACAGTAGTTTCGAAATGTTGTGGTTTAAGTTATAAGCTTGTGGAGAGAATAAAGCATAAGTTTGACATAAGCAGATATGGGAATAAGAGATATATAGGTCATAAATACTCACTCAAGCTGGCCAAGTACTGGTTGGCGGATGACTTATGTCTTTGGATTTTCTGGTTCTCGGAGCATTTGGGTTACTTCACAACAACCACACTTAACTTGTACCATTGGTATAATTAAGCTTGGTCTATAGGGCAGGTATTGATCCATGGTGTCGCAGACTCCAGTACAATATTTTTCCGACGGGCCCATCACTCTAGTATAAATTACTTATAGTTTTCTGAATATATTTAAATATGATATATGTCGGCCTTTTTTGTGACGTCAAAATACACATTAAAAATATTAAACCAAAAACAATGTAAAACATTATTAAATCTAAAAAGATTACGTGTCCATCAGACTCGCAGCATTCCCTCGCTGTATGGCAAAGGGCATTTTCAGTAGAAATAAAAAAATGGTTTTTGTTTAATTTTACAAATCTCTTTCAGCTTATACCTAACACCACCTCCGACGCGAGGGAATTACAGTAGGCTGACCGCAACCCGCCGCAAAATTTAAACGTAACGGATTAAAAACTTAACTGTCAATATTTAATAATTAATTGCGCATATTGTTCAGATTGATTGACATAACTATGCAATGTTGATAATCATATCAGAGTTTAAAGTACACCATCTCGGTTTAATAGTAACTGTTAAGTAATCTGTGGTTTAACTAACGCCACCAGTAAGTTAGAGCTATCTGTAAAGCAATAAACCACTACATGATGCATAAAAAATGGATTTATATTAATTTCACAATTATTTTTGTCTGATCCTTTCTTCGTCTGTGGTTCATAGACTTGTAAATCATGATAAGTTCTACGGAAGTTTCAAGTTTCATCTTTAGGTTATTAATAATCAATACTTATATTTAATTTTGTCTTCTATTTACAATGGATTTCCGCAAAGTAACGCCTGAGTCAATAAGTTAATCAATACTTATTAAAATAATCATAATAATCTAATAAGGTTTAGGTTTTAAGGTTAATTTTAAGTTACTAAATATAACTTTTAGTTCATCTTCCTTTTCTTCTTCTTCATATCAAATAGTTCTAAAGGACTTACTCAATTGACTTAGAACCAGTAAATATATCTGAAATCCAGAGTTCGGTCGGAAATTGAAATGGAAGTGACCGACGTTCTTCGGATGTAGTCACCCCTTTTCCAACAAAACCTATTTTGTAACCAGTTGCGAACCTCTCTTCTTTTTCTTCAGAACCTTAGTACCTATATTGTTTTTCTGTAGTTAGCAAAAATCAAATTTTAATTATCCTGGGTAACCTGTATTCTCCGCGGGGTGCATAGAGCGAGACATTAATTTTACCTTGTTATTGCTGCAATAAAAATAAAGTTATTTTTCCAAATAATTCTAATGAGACGAACACATAAAATTATCGAAGAGCATAGTAAAATTCAGTAGTAAAGCATAAATTAAGAGTACTTTACAGGTCTACAAATAAAAGCGATTTGTCAATTTGTCATTTCCTCAAGTTGCTAACAAGTACGGTCCTATAAAGCTTAAATTGATAAATTTTTGTTAGAATGTTAAATTTGAATCTTAGCGAGTACTGTCAAGGCGTAAAATGTTTTCTGAAAAGTAACATAGTGTTATAAACTTCAGAAGTAAGTTATAAAATGGTATATTTTCCCCATATTTCAAATTGCTAAGATTTAGATCAAAATCAGACCAGCCGTTGGAGCGTGAAGGAGTAACATATGTTTTGAAGTTATATGCGTATCCCACAGGAACCACAATTGTTTTTATGAATAAAAAGTAGCTTGTGTCTAAGTTTCTAGGTCTAACCTATCTTCACGCAAAGTTTCATCACAATCGGTTTAGCCGTTTGAGCGCGACGACGTAACAAGCATACATACTTACTTATGAACAAACTTTCGATAAAACGGTCGATAAAATTTACGTGGAACCCCACGTAATTTTTTTATAATTTACCCCCGCCATAAATTAAACAGGAAAAGACTTTTCAACGCGACTGTACATAGTTTGGAATTTATAAATCTTTATGATATGAACATTGGTTCCGTACCTCAGATCTCGTCTATTAGGGTAAACCATTTTAATGGCCGCTCGTAAAGCTAATTGATGTATTACAATAGCCGACCTGGTGTGTCATTTTTATGGGCTGGGCCTGTCTTCGGGGTTTATGGGCCACGGTTGAAGACGTATGTATAATTCTGAATTGTGTAAACAAATGTTTCATAGTGTAAGTTTTGATTATGAATTGTGAATAGGCAGTTTATTTTATGAAGAAAACGGGAAAGATATTGTAAAGGTTTGATTTACAAATATGGACGTTCTTGATGTTATAATAATAGAGCTTTTTATAAAACAAGGCATTTGTATCTGCAATCATTTAGTAACGCTTGTAGCTCAGCTAACTAAAGTGATCTGACGCGATCATCGAGAATCAACGGTTGATGCGGGCAGTCATTAGATGGGGTGATGGGATGATGCACATGGCTGTCGTTTAAAAAGTGGCTTTTCCATCTGGGTGATACCGTAAGTCAGATGACACGTTACATTTTAGGTCCCCGATGTTAGTCTCAGTACAAGCAATCGTTGAACCAAGTCAGAGGCCTTCGGACGGCTTGAAGACTCATCACCAGAGCACAGATGAAGAATTTCTCCTTCTTCTTCTTGATTAAGGTCTGCGATTCACTAATACAATTAAATTAACATTTCAGGTTTTTTTGGGTGACAAGGCTGTATTTTGCTTCGTTATCGTGTTTTGTGTAAAGTATTTTTATTAATTAACGACTGATTGTTTATTTCTCATTGATATTATTTTGTATTATGACAACATGGTGGAAATGACGTCTGATAGAAGAGAGTGGAAGAAGAAGATTTGCTGTGCCGATCCCACCTAAGTGAGATACGGTAGAATAAGGAATATATATTTTATTAATTGTGGGCAAAATGTTCTTTTTTATATATTTTTTTCCTTCAGTAAACATTGGTACACAAACGAGCATAATTTACGAAGGCCACTTCTAAGCTAATTACGAGAAAAAAACGCGAAAACACCCTTACTTCTCATTGCACACGAACTCTGAAGAAAGTTTATATTTTTTTTTTAATTTGTCGCTTCATAAAAACACGACAAATAGGTACGGGCTTAATGAATCTGTCATAAAAAGCTACGGACCGCTACTAATGAGGGTAGGCTATTAAAAATATAATCAATTTGAGACGGATAAGTGCTAAGTTAGAGGCGAATTGTTGTAAAAACTTGGCGTTCGGTACTTTGTTACCATTTTCATGAAGCTAGGACCAGAAATGTGCAGAGTTGAGGGGATGTTGCTTGTTAGTATTATTTTAGTATCTACTATTTAGGGGTCCATACCCAGAAGGTACCTAATATCCAAAAGTTATTGATGTGTGATGATGACGTGTAATTTAATTTAGTGTTACAAAAAGTAAACCGGTCAATTTAATTAAGTGTAAATCTTAATGTGATGTATAACATTTTTTTGACACATTTCACACACGGCTGGTTAGCCCCATACTGAACTATTTCTAGTTCGTATTATGGTTGCTAACACAACTGATACTACATATACATGTTATACATACTTTATATAGATACATATTTAACACCCAGATCGACAACCAACAAATCTGGTTTAGCACAAAGATGCTGGCCGTGCCGGGAATCGAGCCCGGAACCTTCTGATTAGCAGTCCTGCATGGTAACCATTATGCCAACGAGGTCGTCAAATAGTATAACGCTATGATATGTTAGTTGTATTATGTATTTTGTGTGAAAGAAAATTGACACCCATTGTTTCGTATTATAGACTTATGTTTGTTATTAACAACATACACGGCGTCTTCAGATATGCATAATGATACAGGCACGTCTTCAAACTAATACTTGAAAGTGTTTGACCGATTTTGACCCTTATGTCTAAGGGTTGAAGATTGAATGTCGCTCGGTGGTTGATCGTTGCTGGTGACCGCTGGGCCACACTCATTGTTATCCGGAACAATGAGTATGAAGAAGGAGGAATTTGCCTTTCGAAGCGCTCGCCTATATTGTGTTAGAGAAAGGAAGCTTGCAGCCATACAGTTAGCTATTACGTTAAGCGTCATAAACTACTAATCCTAAATTAATTATAAATCTTCTTCTACCTTATCCCACTTCATGTGGGGTCGGTATCTCGTCGGTCATGTCTGTATTCACACCATTCCTGGTCATATCGTCATTCACACAATCCATCCACACTTTCTTAGGCCGCCCCCTTCCTATCTGTCCGTCCACACTCATACTCATTGTTTTCCTCGTGATATGGTCTTCCTCACGTCGCATAATATGACCATACCACGACAGCTTATTCTGTCCGTCTAAAATATAAATAATAATGAGCATAGCATAGCATAAGCAGCTCATTATACGTTCCTACTGCTAGGACTCGGAGCCTTTTCTCGAGAAGAGAGAGATATAGGCCATAATCCACCACGCTGGCTAAGTGCGGGTTGGCGGATAACACACGTCTTCGGATATAATATTGTGGTCCTCAAATATGTCGGTTTCCTCACGATTTTTTCCTTCACGGCTTACGGCGAGTGCGAATTCTCACAAAACTTGAAAAAGAAGGCTGGGTTCGAACCAAGAGTCGTCTGATTGAAAAACAGACGTTTGTACCACCGCACCACATTTTCAAACTAATAATAATAAAGCATATTAGGACACATTTCACACAAGGTTAGTTAGCCCCATATATACTAAACCATTCATTATTAGAATAAAAACACTCAATGATACAATTTATATCCAAAATGAATAATCTCTGAGGTTTAATAAGTTTAATTTAACCTTAATTGCGTATACAAAATTAAGGAAAGTACTGATGATGGTGTTAGTGAGATAGTTGAGTACGCGGTGTGATGGCTCCACACCCTCCCGGAGCGGATGTCTGAGGACCTCCTTATTCAGATCTGAATAAAAGATTCGAGAGTTCAGAAATTAGTCGGCATGTTTGGAATTTTATGCGGAACTATGAAATGACAATGACAAAATATAAAATAAAAAGTTTATATTTTTCATAAGCAAAATCATAAGTATTTTAATGCAATAAGTAAATAAGTTTTTTGAATTTATTACCCAGTAGGCAAAAAAACAGGACCCTATTACTAAGCCTCCGCTGTAAGTCTGCCTGTCACCAGGCTGTTTCTCAGAAACCATAGCAATTAGAAAGCTGAAATTTTCACAAGTTATGTATTTCCCATGCCGCTATAAGTAATGTGCACGCTTACAGTAAATCTAAACAAAATCAGTTCAGCCGTTGGAGCGTGAAGAAGTAACATAGATCTTCAAGATATTTGCGTATTCCACGGGAACCAAAATTGATTTCCGGATAAAAAGTAGCCTATGTGTAAACTAAGAAGTTACCTATTTTCACACCTAATTTCATTAAAATTGATTCAGTTGAAGTGTGAAGAAGTAACAAACATACTCGTAAATTCACACACAAACTTACATGCACAGTTGCATTTATTATATTAGTAGTATTTCCCTATTTATCTTTACCATGGAATTAGGAAATTAAAAAATTGATTTACTCAACTATAATAAAATCATTTAATATATAAAAACATTATTAATTCGTTTCCATTGTACATTGTAATTGACAAGTCCATATTGTATCTTGTTGGTGATATTAATTGTATTTCTAATAGGATACGTTATGATGAATAAAATTATTCTATTCTATTCTATTAAAGTTAAAGCAACTTTAACCGTATAATAACTTTAACTTAATCCCAAGTACATAAGTATCATCTCTGGAAATTCCCATGTGAAAAATCTCAGCAAGTTAAGACAGCGTTTCGTTTATCCTTCATTCGCAAGAGTCATAAAATGGGCCCCATCTTGGCCCAATAAAAATAACCGTTCAGCGAACAGCTTTCCAAGTAACATTTTGCTAAAATGTAATGCCTATAATTAGGGACTGTTATGTTTTTCCTTGATTCGTTTTCCTTTCCTTTTTTGATAGAAAATTGGGTTGTTAGGTCTTAGTGATCGCAGAGAGGGCTGTGTAGGCTCATTTGTTGTGTTAACATGAATACGCAGCGCTGTCAGTGCTTTTTTTTTCTTACCAAACCACGCTTTGTTTTTCACAAAATGTGGCTTGGTGGGAAAAACATCTGCATTGAATCTTACGGCCCTGGTTTGATCTCAACCAATGAATTTTTCAAGGTTTGTGTGGATTAGCACTCGGTTTACGGTAAAGGAAAAACATCGTGAGGAAACCGACATGTTCGAGGACCACAAAATCCAAAGACGTGTGTCGCCATTTCATACGTAGCTAGTGTGGTGGATTGTGTCCTACATATATCTCTCTCCTAGACAGAGAAGCCTCGAGAGCAGTGGGAACAGCGGTCTGCTTATGCTTATGCTTAAAATGACTAAAATTTGGTGTAAAGTCAAATTTTCTAGTCGAATTTTGTTAATGGCAAGGTTTTGACTAGGTAGTTGAGTAATCATACGTGTAAATACCACTCTTGGCAAAGGTGGAGCATGTTTAGTCTGAAATTGATAGTTTATAAAAGTAACCTTAGATGCTTGACGGCAGATTTTCTACTTGAGAGTGGTATGTAGGCAGACTAACACTGCACCAAAAAAAGCTTTGCCATCATGCTAGCGTATAACAAATCCAAATGTGATTTTGGAATAAATAATAATTTGGATTAAACATATACGTACTTTTTAAACACAATCTAGTAGTTGTATTACCTGAAACAGAGAAAAAGCAAAATTAGTAAAATTTAAAATAACGAATCATCTTATTAATTTTAACGACCTTGTGTGCATAATGGTTACCATGCTAGACTGTCAGCCATAGGGTCCTGGGCTCAATTCCCGGCACGGCACACACGACAACGAGGTCGTAAAATACTGAACGATGATGATGATTAATTGTCTAAAAACATTACTCCAATTTATAAACTTTACCGAAAAACTGCAGAAAATAAACATAATAAAACGTGTCTGATAAGGAGCATCAATAATCGTAAATTATTGTGATACAGCCATTACGTGGAGGCGGTGTTTTTATCGCCTCATTACGAACTGACCTACCGCAACATGACATTAACTGTCACCTCCTACGTCATCTGCTGGGATTATTTTTTGAACTTTGCCCCAAAAACAACAATGTGTTTTTAGTTAATAATGTGTCTTGGTGTGTGTTTTTTTCTTCTATCAAGAAGAAAAAAAACACGCATATCATTGAACTAAGTTCATATCAATGAACTAAGTGGCCAAACTCTTTTCTCCAGAATTTTCAAGCAGCCCGAAGGCCGGGACCTACCGTTGAACGTGTCATCCGACCCGCAGTAACGCCCAGATGAAAATGTCACTTATAAAACGACAATTTTGTTCATGGTCATCCATACAAACACCGTCCGCATCGACCGTTGCTTAGCTTCGATGATTGCGTTAGATCACCTTAGCTAGAGCAGTAACAGGCGCAATTTTTTTTAACTGTAGCCTTTATCTAGGGTCACAAGGTATAATCTGTATTAAAGTTGTAGCCCGATTTGATATTTTATTTAGCCCTGATAGCAAAACATATACAGTTGACAGACTCTTTTATTATATAAGAATGGATTTGTAGTATAATAAATATTATATTTCAGCGCATATCTCTGCAAAAGTCTACGAGTGAGGTCACACGTCGCTTAGCATTTGAATTGTATAATAATTTGATCCGTGCAATTTCTATTCGCCAATACGTAAAGCTGCCCGAAGTGGAATATTATAGAACATAGCGCAGTAATACATGTATAACAGTAAGGATATACCCACGCGGATCAGAGGTCACGCCCGCAGAGTTCGATGGACGCGCTTTGATATCGGTTACTGCTTTGTTATTTTGTACGGTGTGCACAGAAATATAGATAATGTAAATCGAAACATAGTGAAAATCATATAAAATTAAATGTGGTGTTGGAGAAGAATGGAAAGGATTAGTTGGACAGAAAAGAAAACGAATGAAGAGGTACTATGCCTCGTACAAGAACAAAGAACCATAATAAATACAATAGACAACAGGAGAGGAAAGATGGTAGGCCACCTTATACGACATGACAATGTCATTAAAAATATCACGAAAGGAAAGATAGAAGCCAGGAAAGGAAGAGGAAGGCTTAGAAGAACATTTCAAGATCAAATTAAGGAGAAGGCGAAAGTCATGTCGTATAGGAGGTCAAGGATTTGGCCAAAGATTAGAACTATCTGGAAAAAACTCCACGGATAAGAGTCCAGTTCTTAAGTATTGAATAAATGAACATATTAAAAAGGTTAAATTTTTTTGTAAACAGTTAAAATACAGAGCCAAGAGATCTCAGTTGAAAGAAGAGAGTGGAAGAAATCAATTTTCTGTGCCGACTTAACTTAAAGGTGCTGTGAAGACAATAAGGAAGATCACCATTAAACAAATCATAACTTATTATATTTACTAAAATTAAGTCATAATAGTTGATTATGCGAAATTAAAAAAGATATTTTTTTTCTTCATTTGGAACGTTTGTTTTTGGTATTACGAGCAAGTAAAAATAGAATTACAAAAATTGTAACGCTATCTACTTTATTGACATATTTGTGAAACATTTTAATGACATATTTGATTATATAGGATATATTCGAAAAAAAAAAATGTGGATTGTATACAACCAAATCGTATCAATAAAATTAGTAACTTCAGTATTTGCGTTTTTTTCTGCAATCCATACATAACAAAATCGTCATGTCGAGTGCAACGGCCGGTACAGCAACGAGTTAATTTATACCTCAGATGTAGATGGCCTAGCTCGCCTTGCGGCATTGTTGTCTGCCTACTTACATACTCGTATATCTATTTATGTTCATACCTATCATTTATTCTAGTAATATGTATGTACCTATACAAGTACTAAAACTCCTTCCCATCCAAAGGTTGCCTGGAAGAGATCGCTGCTAGCACTAAGGACGCCGTTTGTGGCACGTTGTAAATAATTTTGTGTTGTTGAATTATGACTTGATTATAAGTATATATCTTTATATAGGTGTATATCTGCCCAATAAAGAGTTGATGACGTCCTCGTTGGCGTAATGGTTACCATGCCAGACTGCCAATCAGAAGGTTCCTGGTTCGATTCCCGGCACAGCCAACATCTTTGTCCTCGACTAAATTTTTTGGCCGTGGGCCTGGGTGTTAAATATGTATGTATATGTAGTATATCAGTTGTGATAGCTACCATAACACAAACTAGAAATGGTTCAGTATGGGGTTAGCCAGTGGTTAGTTAGGGTGTGAAATGTGTCCTTATATTTATTATTTTATTAATCTATCTATCTACATTTTTTTTTTTTGTTTTTTTTTTTTTGGACTAGGAAGTGAACACTCCGTGTTCGTCCAGGAAATAAACTGGAGACGTCATATTGCTCGTCAGCTTTCTAGATCTCATATAGCTCGTCACTCGACAGCCTATTGGGCATCGACTCCGTACTCCATATTACGTGAGCCCCATCTCCAAAAACCCTAGGGCTGATACCTACTCTTCTTACGCGAGAGATTGGCAGTTCCGCAGCCTATTGTTTTATTCAAGCTGTAAGGTCAAGCAAGTGTCAGGAACTGAAGTTTACCCGAATACTATTGAATAGGTCTTCTTTGCAATAGATATGTCTACTTCATGTTTATTTCAAAGCTGTACTTCGACGCTTTTGGGAATGTATTTTTATCAATATTAGTTTCGATTTTCTGATTTTTCCGTCATTTACTAACCAATATTTAAAATGATTTTATACAGGCCAGGCTACACAAATGGCTCCATGGCTACACATATACATTTTATCGAAATAGTATATGACAATATAATAAAGAGAGAACATTTTGATTATCTCTTTGTTTGTTTGTTTGACGCGAATAGGCTCCGAAACTACTTGACCGATTTGAAAATTTTTTTCACCGTTGGGAAGCTACATTCTCTCCGAGTAATATATTATATGAAACTGTTTTTACTATGTTTGTATGTTTGTTTTTTATAAGTAACTTTTATTACTTATTTGTGCTTTTGTTGTGTAAAATTTAATTGAATCATAAAATGTAATTTAGAATATAATACAATGTAATATAGAATTAATGTGGGTCCTTGAAACCTGAATTAAATAAATGTATTATTATTATTATGATTATTAATATGGATTTTATTTTGTTTCTCTTGACGACTAAGACTTATTATAGCCAGCGCAAAGCCGGGACTAGCTGCTAGTTAAAAATATTTTCGCGTGGAAAACGGTCACACTTACTTATTATTAAAAGTTGGAATGAGTGGAACAGTTTCGGTGCTTTCCGAGCACCATCTTCAGGGGCGAGTGTTACACGGACCGCCGCCGACGAGATTCACGCGTGCACTTTTAATAATAATAAGTAAGTTTAGAAATTCAAAGTTCGGGCCCAAACGCCATGGCGATTAAAATATTTAATAAACTACCTGATAGATTAAGAAATAAGAATATAATTATAGAAAAATTGTTTTAAAAAACAAACAACCGACTTCAAAAACACAACTAAAAAGGGAAAAATAAATTTTAAGCCTAAATCAAATCAAGAATATATAAACAGAATAGGAGAGTTTATTTCATGTACTTATAAAAAACTATTTGCAATTTTTACTAATCCTGTATTCTTGGAGTCGGTGCCAGCAAAGAAAGACAATTGAAAATAGTTTTTTTTAACAAACATTAATTTGTTCTTATTAGATGGCACCGACTTCAAGAATACAGGATTACTAAAAATTGCAAATAGTTTTTTATAAGTACATGAAATAAACTCTCCTATTCTGTTTATATATTCTTGATTTGATTTAGGCTTAAAATTTATTTTTCCCTTTTTAGTTGTGTTTTTGAAGTCGGTTGTTTGTTTTTTAAAACAATTTTATTTTTACATTTTTAGTGGTTGGTAATGATATTTTGTTTAAGTTTTAGCTATGGAGAGCCAAATAAACTTCACGATGAAAAAATTTGGCGTGTGCCAGACAGGCAACCAATTGGGAGCAAATCGAGCTGGATGCGAGCGAAGCGAGCGCGAAAATTTTCACCGTATTTGTTCCAACCGTTTGAGCATAAAGAAGTCCAAAGCAGCACAAATCACATAATGTTTGTTGTGTCAAAACGTACTAGAACCAAGTGCGAGCGAAAAAAGATGAATGCGAGTGAAGCGAGCTATGCGCGAGCGAAGCGAGCGTGAAAATGTTCACCGTATTTGTTCGAACCGTTTGAACATAAAGAAGTCCAAAGCAGCACAAATTACAAAATGTTTGTTGTGTCAAAACGTACTAGAACCAAGTGTGAGCGAAAAGAGGTGGATGCGAGCGAAGCGAGCTATGCGCGAGCGAAGCGAGCGCGAAAATTTTCACCGTATTTGTTCCAACCGTTTGAGCATAAAAAAGTCCAAAGCAGCACAAATTACATAATGTTTGTTGTGTCAAAATGTACTAGAACCAATTGCGAGCGAAGCGAGCTATGCGCGAGAGAAGCGAGCGCGAAAATTTTCACCGTATTTGTTCGAATCATTTGAAGTCCAAAGCAGCACAAATTATATAATATTTGGAGTGTCATAAGCCCAGAACATCCTGGGGGAAATTCGAACGAAGCGGGATAACTCCTAGCGAAGCGAGCGCGTAAATATTTTCCTTATCCGTTCGTGGGTCTTGTCTATTAATATATCAAATTTTACAGTTCCTTCTTCCACTAAGTATGACCCAAGTGGCCAAGCTCTGGCGTCGAGAGTTTTTCAAGCCCCTGATTTAGTTTGACCCCTGCTTGTACTAAGAGTAGTGATCCAGGCCCAACAAATTAACGTGTTATCCGAAGCACAGTAACGCCCAGACGAAAATATCACATTTTTTTATGGAAGTCTTGTGCATGGTCACCCATCCTAAGACTAGCCGCATGGGCCGTTGCTAAGCCTCGATGTTCGCGTCAGATTACTTTTGTTAGCCAGACTATAAGCTGCCGATTTTATGAGCGAAATCTGTATTGCCGTATGAGCGCGAAGAAGTAAAATGGGTTATCGAGTTATTTGGGCTTCCCACGGGAATAGCAATGACTTTTAAGATAAAAATTAACCTTCGTGTTATACAAGGTCTAGTCTACCCCCTATATCAAATTTTAGCGAAATCAGTGTGTCATGTGTTATTTGGTGCATCCCACGGGAACAATAATTATTTTCGGGATAAAAAGTAGCCTATGTGTAAACACATAGTCTAACCTATCTTCATTCCAAATTTCATCAATGTCAGTACAACCGTTCGAGCGTAAAGAGGTTAAAAAGATTTATATGTTATTTGGTGCATCCCACGGGAATAGTATTTATTTTCGGGATAAAAAGTAGCGTGTGTGTTAACACATAGTCTTACCTATTTTCTTCTCAAATTTCATGAATATCAGTACAGCCAAACGAGCGTGAATCTCTCTACATGCGTAAAAATAACCTAACTTTTTAGGTTTTTCTTCGATTTCCCTAGGAGTCCATCATCAGAACCAGTTTTGGTGACAATGGGACCAATTCAGAACCATAATCTTTCAATTAAAAAAAGAATTTTGAGAATCGATCCACAAATGGCTGAGAAATCGGTGAACATACATAAAAAAAAAAAAAAATACATACACGTCGAATATATAACCTCCTCCTTTTTGAAGTCGGTTAAAAATGATAATACATTCGAAAAATATCTTAAAAATCTATTATAATATAAATGTTATTATGACGTAAAAGAATATATTAATGACAATAATTTAAATAACATAAACTTAGAATTGAATAATAACTAATGTATATTATATAAATCGGCCCGCTCCAAACCTATATTGCTACACCCTGACCATGGGTATATTCAGTGTTATCTAAGTGTGACCGTTTTCTACGCGAAAATATTAAGATGCCTTACGTGAACAGTTTACAATGTTTAGTTATAAATATTTTAATTAAACATTTTCTGAAAAGAAGTGTTCCAATATTTAATTGTTGGCTTGTTTGAAGCCTGTTAGAGACGAAACTCTTTATTATATCGTGGTGGATATGCAACCCTGCCCGAGCCGTATAGCCGTCATCGTGTTCATAGTAACAGCGAGGCTATCCATCATGGCGGAGCGGGTATTCTCACGCCTGGGACCTGTAAAATATTGAGAGTTGTAAACTCGCGCCAAACAGTATAAATCTCGCTTTGTAGGCCAGGAGTAGGAGACGACGAAGCTTGAGGTTCGTTCGTTTGTTTTTTTGCAATTCTCTACACTTAAGTAAAGGTTTGAGTATGTGATGAAAAAATCTAAATTTCATATGAATGATAAAATATTGTAAATAAGGTAAATGTATATATTTTTTCTGTTTTAAACAGTTGTTTATTAAAGGGAAACCACCTGTTTTCAATCTGTCGTTTCTCAACCTTACGCCCGCTATACAGCATAAGTACACATTTTTAAAATATCTGTATTTTCTAAATAGCTAGATAATAAAATATTTGATGTCATCAGTTTCTCGGTATGTCTCTACATACCGAAAAACTGATGACATTTAATTTCATGATGTTTCTCGGTATGTCTCTACATACCGAGAAACTGATGACATGAGAAACTGATTTTTGAGACCTTTGGATTAAACAGCCCTTCTCATGACACTACATTTAAAAACGATGTTCGCTCGAACCTTCCTGAAGATTGTATGATTAAAATCCAAATATTCACTGATTGCCATGAATATTACTTTAATTTATTTATTTTTATATTTAAACAACATAGATTTTGCCACGCAACGCCATTCTTCTGCACTTGGTACAAACCTTCCTCAATAAGTCCTTCCACCTCCTCGCCTAGCTTAGTTCCGTGAGATCGTAGGCTTATTCTAAACAGCAACAACTTTATTTGAAAGTGACGTGCACAAGATTCTCGTTCGTCCGGAATTTATGCGGCCGTCTATCCTTTATCCGGGTTTCGTCGAAAAACGGACACCCGGTTTTACGGCGGCAGAGAATTTACACATCAACTCGCCTCTTCTTTATTATAAGAGGTATTTTTATGGCGTAATGTATGGGACGTAAAAGTTTAAGGATTTCCTGTGAGTTAAGTCACATGGCTATTTTGCATTTTGCGGTGGGAGAACGTTTTATGGGGAACATGTTTGTGTTTACGGGGTTTTCAGGTGAATTGTAATTTTTCGGGGAAAGGGAGATGAGTGGTTTATGATGTATTGTGTCCTGAAAAGGTATCATGAGGATGAATTTTGTGTTAATAAATATTAACTTTACTTACTATACTGATATTTTAAAATCAACAAAATCATCTCATGAATTAAATATTAATAAAAAATTTAAAAAAGAAAGAAGAGAGATATACTCTATATAAAATTTAAATCAAAGCAATGCAAAATATTGTTTTTAAAGTTTTATTATACATTATAAACGGTATAATTCATTGAAATAGTAGCTTTAAAAGCATAGTATAGCATAGTACTTATGTATTATTTTTTGTCGTTTTTATTTCGTGTCACAAAATAAATGATTCTTTCCTTCTTTCTTTTTTTCTAGTATACTGGACTTGATAGACATGTTCGACTATTCTTTAGACTATCTAAAGTATAGTCTAACGCTTACTAGGTGAAACTTAGATCTAGTGTTTGTGTGTGACGAACTTTCTTGTTTCTCCTATAACTAATTAATTTATTTATTGTTTCACACTTTGAATGTGCGTAAATGAGCCATAACATTTATTATTTCAGTTTTATTTATTTATTTATTCAGCAACCATATAATTTACAGATAACATCCAACGCACTATGAAGGTAGAAGCAGGTAAAATTATGATTAAGCTTAACCATAGGTTGAACTGGTAGTAAGAATTAAATTGTTAAGGTATGCCAACACTCCATCACGGAATGTGGCAAACTTATCGGCGAATATAACTAGATCTGGTAATTGAGTCATCATGTCTTTGATAAGAAGTTATTAAATACAGTTGTTTAATACGGTCTTACTGAGTTATACTACGAGAACCAGATAGTGAAGAAAACAAAGTTTTATATGCCGATCTCTGGTTCATACCTAAACAGAAAGACATTCTATCAAACTTACCTACAAACATACCACCAACTCTTCTGAACACTAATACAATCTTCACAAGAAAAGCCTACCGAATACCTTCTCCATCAAGTAAACGTCACCATTAGCTCGGCCTACACCCATCTGGCCGTACTTACCCCGGAATGAGTCACTCAGGTTTATTACCTACTTACCCCGACATTACCCGTAAGTGACAAACGATCGACCATCCCTTCCCATCGCCGGGAACAAATCCAGTCGAATTAAAAAGCCAATCTAAGTTACACCCCCTAATTACAAGCCACTTACCACTCCCCTGGCTTTAGGGTCAAGATGCACTTGGCTGCATTGTGCAAAGGCTCTTAAGTCTCTTCTTCTCCTAGTCTTCTTCCTCCCTCCTTATTGTGGAGGTTTGGGCACTGCCCTCGAGGATCCCTTCTTTGGCAGGGTTGGGCGCTGAGTCCGCTGAACTCAGGGGGTTGTTTCAGGGTGCAAGACTGCATCAGCCGCGTCTCAAGCGCACCTGGGTCCGATACGGTTCCGTTGGCCTATCTTGGCTTTGTAGATCTTCTGAGGGAATTTTCAGTTTCTCTGCAAATGCTCCTAATACCGTGTACTGTGCACTGGTACCTGGTAGTAGATCTTACCATCGTTGTAATTCCTGTTCGTTATTCAGTGTTTTCTTTATTTGGATAAAAATGTGGATACGTGAATATGTATACACCTAAATATAGCCATCCACACAACTGAACATAATTATTAACTTCTCCTTTAAATTTATAAAAAGACAAAGACAAATGTACTCACTTATTTGGACAAATGCCTATGTTTTTTTACTGTAGTAGTATTAGTAGGTATATTATGTAATATATAGTATGATGGTGTGTATTATGAAGTATATTTGTACGTACATATTTTTATATGTATTATTCTTTGTGTGCAGAATCCTGTCTTGTTTTTTTGTCACTGTCCTGTGGATGCCTGAAATAGATCGCTTTCCACCATTTTCGGCAATAGTTTTAAGTGCCTCATGTAAATAATTTACTTTAATAAGTGTGTGAATATAAAGAATGAATCCATCTATGTTTAACTGTACTGTATAAAAAATCCAAGGCTTCTAGGTGTTTCTAACTTATAATTTTAAATTATAATGCTAATTCACATTATTAGTTTCTTGTCTCTAAAGAATCTTCTCACCGTCTAGTGCGTTCCAACCCTCAAGTAAGTCCAGCTAATAATAAAATGCAAGGTGCAGACATCACGTACGAGGCAGCTTGGGGAAGACCCGGATAAGGCAGATACTTCCCACTTTCCTCATTGTAATATCATTTTCAAGTAATAAAAGAAATGACGCGAGTTTTTACGTGTCTGGAACCACTTGGCTAGAAAGTGGCAATGTTTGGCTCGCCTTATTATAATCTAGGGGTTTAGGGATGGGGAGTTGTTCAGTGGTGAATGGATAATGACAATAATTTTAATCTTATATATAAAATTTCCGTGTCACAGTGTTTGTTACCGTACTCCTCCGAAACGGCTTGACCGATTTTTTCCAAATTTTATATGCGTATTCAGTAGGTCTGAGAATTGGCTACTGTATATTTAGAAATAACTATTAAGGCAAAACAACGTTTGCCGGGTCAGCTAGTTTACATATTATATAATAGCCTGCTAGAAATTCATGATAATAATATGTTAGCTAATTAGACTAGCTAAAGTACAGAAACAGGGATGTTATACAAAAAATATTAATGTACAACTTGTTGCCAGAGAACATGATAATAAATCTCTCTATCTTAGGTCAGAACATAACAAATTGCATATGTTTAAACAAAAAATAAAGAGTTTTTGTGAAAGTTATGCAGTTAAAAAGCTATGCGCTAGTTATTTAAATACTTTTGTATGTTACATGTTCATACACATTATTTTATTATCATGGATTAGTTTTTGATTTAAAGACAGAGACATTAAAATGTACGCGTGTTTGTAATACATGATGAGGATTACGATTTTTTTATTTATTATTTATATCACTGATGACTAAATTATAACAGTTACGAATTTGTGTCACAAAGAATTCGTATCTTAATTATAGTTTAAAAACATCGAACGTAATCGGATTAAAAAAAAACATCTTATTATTATAAATTGCTTTATAAAAAGTATTGTCAGCATAAGTTGACAAGTCTGCCGTGTTTTTATAGTTCATTATGAGAGGGATAAACATTTCTTGAGGACCTTTAAATCCTTTGACAATACATTTCGATTGTTCAATACGCAGTAGGGTTGCCAATTCAAAATTGATAAATAGATTTGAATAATACATAATACCTACTTACTTATATTTTATTAATTTGAAAGCTTTGTTGTACTTATCAACTTCATCCAAAATTCATGCATCTCGTACTAAAGAAGAAAATAATAAAAAAAATTAAATAATAAAATTATCAAAAAACCAAGTAGCGAACGCGATTTTAAAACTATATTTTTTATTTACTGACTTAATTGTTATCTCACATGCCTAGCCAATTAGATTAAACTATGGAGTACAATAAAATAAAAATATGTTTGATTTAATAACAGATAAACATATGTATCGGTAAAATACTACATTTACATGTCAGTTATTCAATGTTGTAATTAAATACTATGTATGTTGTGTAACTAAAACATTGCATTAATTATGGCAAATTAATTACATAATGTAGCTAATTATTATATATTATTTTAAGGGACTGCTCGATGTTATCTGTTAATAAAACTATAATCCAGCCTACTAGGCTAATAAAAAGTTTTACTTTAACATAAGCTACTAATTACATAAAGTCTCTAAGAATGTGCTCATTAGCACATTTCTTAATGTCTCTATTAGGTCGAGTACACTTTGTTCATGGGTTTTATTGTCAGCACTAAGCACCTTGGTTTTTGCTATCACTTAAGATTTAACACACCACTATACTAACTCGAATAGTTTCAAAGGAATAGAATAATTAGACTTGGATTCGGAAATTTACAACATAAACACTATTATAAGTATAACTATGTTCTTACTACCTCTATTACTCTTCGAGCCTTTGTGGCAGCCCTAGTAAAATAAGTTAAGCTCACGCGCCTCTTGTCATCCTTCGACAGCTTAAGGCGATCACATCGGAACCTAATTCCCTTCATTGTCAAGATTTCACGCGCTACTTGCCTTCAATTACTATACCTTCGCCTTAAGGGCTACTTTGTGCCGTATAAATACGGAATACGGCGGGGCTAAACTTTTGCAATTTTAAATCCCCCTGTGAAGTTTTCTAAAGTAGACAGGTAACCCGGAAGTTTTACAATTTTTGTTACACTGTGCTTTGATACGTAGATTTTTTCAACCTACCCTCAAGTTGTGTACTACCCTCAAACAGTGTGTTTTGGCAGGCCCCTTGAGAGACAGTTATTCCAGACTAAGCATACTCTATCTTAGGCTAGAGTGTCGCTAACTCATGAGATTACGCGCCCTGCTGGACAAATACTTTGACGTCTGCTAACTTGAAAAACAAGTAGTTGGTTTTGGGCTGGGATCGAACCAGGGGCCGTATGATTGAAAAGCAGACGTTTTTACGACTAAGACACACTCACTGACCTCATTCGCAATGCCAATCAGGAGACGTATCCTGTGAAAACTCTTGGAGACTTAAAAATCAGAGTTACAGTGACATCGCCAATCTGATCCCTGATACTTGTTTCGGCAAATCCGATCGCTGTCGATACAGTAAAGGCACGGGCAAAAAATTATTCATTTGATGCCATTGATGCAATCTTTAGTAGCGCCTTTAGCTCGGCTAGCTAAGGTGATCTGACGCGATAATCAAATCTAAGCAACGGTCGATACGGACGGTGTTTGGATGGGTGACTGTCGTTTTTCAAGTGGCATTTTCATCTGGGTGCTACCGTGAGTCTGATGACACGTTAAATTGTAGGTCCTAGCTGTAAGTCTTAGTACAATCAGTCGTTAAGCCAAGTCAGAGGCCTTCGGGTGGCTTGAAAACTCTCGACACCAGAGCTTGGCCACTTAGCTCATACGAAGAAGAAAACAGATCTTTAAAAGTTTCCACCAATTCATTAATTTAATGTCACAGGACAGTATTTTTGACACGAATATGGGAACGGGCGGATTTCCAGCTGACATACGTTTTCACTACAATTAATGACATTTTCTCCATAAAACATATTTTTGGGGAAATTTATCACTCGCGGTATTCATAGCGAAGGGTATCAAAGCCACCCGTCATGCGATGACGTCATATTTTTTTGCCATAAGCGCCCTACACTTAACCTACTTCCTAACGTGTAATTACCATCTTCTCACACGCCTGCCTGTTCTCACAGGAGCTAAGAATCTTTTACGCTCTACTTAGATGCAGGTATAGGTTCATTTCGGACTTTTTTTTCGGTTTTTTTTTCTATAATGCTATAGTGATGGAATAATCTTGAATTTACAGTATTACTAGCTGACCTGGCAATCGTTTTTTTTGCCTTAAAAATAGATACTAGCCGATTCTCTGACCTACTGAATACGCATATAAAATTTGGTACAAATCGGTCAAGCCGTTAGCAGTTTTCAAAGCAAGGGTGAACCGGTTTTTTAGACAGAGATCACAATATCGCTTACCATCAGGTGAAATGTGTTTATACGCAAGCCTTTTTAATAAACGAAAAACTACTATTAAAAAAAAACACACAGAAATCTCGTTCGAACTATTATATCAATTTTACTACCAATGAAACGAAACTTATTTTTCTCATGTTGAAAACCTATAAAAATCAAGATTCTGCCCAAATCATTGCCTCAAGTAAAAAATGTTCTTGTCGTATTTAATATATTAATAGTAAGGTTTGTTTTATTCAAAGCAACTAGGTATCTCTTAATTTTTTTTCTTCTGACTCAATTTTCGTTTTTATTGTTTAAGCTGAAATTCCTTTTTTTTTTGACATCATAATATTATGATTATATTTATTACGTGCTTATAAATTAACTAGTTACGCCCCATAGTAGTACGTATATACCTACGTTTATCCTGAAGCTTACGTGCAGTAATCAAATCGGGCTAGAAGTTTTGGAGAAACCCACTCCAAATACATATACCTACGATACTCGTACCGACTCCATACTGTTGGAAGCAGTAAAATAAAAAATCCAAGACATGTAATAATTCCGTGACTCGAAGGCTTATGACGGGAAAATTAAAAAAAATCCTCGTCAGCCGGCAAGTCACGGCTCGAGTCAACTCGTAAATTACCTTGGAAATTGCAGAGAGATATCTTACGGCCTCGGGCGTACGAGCACCGGTTTCTAAAGGGTGTATGGTAATGACCACATTACCGGCTAGGTATGGAATACGTTCTACATTTGGTATAATGCTGGCTAGAAGTAGATCAAGTAGCCTTTACGTAATTGTTATGCTTTCTTTCTGGTTTGAGTATAGCGGATAAAAATATACTATAATGATTCATCATCAGGCTTCTTCTTCCCACTGCTGCACTTCCTCTGCAACACGCCACGCAGTGCAGTCCTTAACCAGAATGTTTTTCCAGCATTCTTCACGATGTTTTCTGACCATCGGGCTGGTGGTCTGCCTTTTCAACGCTGCTCGTATCTTGGATACCACTGGATGGCTGTCCCGGTCTATCTGGACACTTCTTTTTTTTTTTTTTTTTTTTTTATGTAAGTGATGATCTGGACACTTCTGGACGAGCCTGCCCATGCCCTGCCCTGTCCCCAGCGGAGGTTTGAACCTGGCAGTCTGTATCCCAATGTTTTTGACTTTAATTGTGGATTATTTTTAAGATATTTTTAGTGTGAGGTCGTATTTATATTACAATTTTTGGTTTGATAATTGTGGTGTGACCAGATGTGGTGTGACCCTATCATTTAATTCAGAAAGGAAAATAATATAAATACCCAATTTACTCATAGTTATGCTGAACCATGTTCCTAAATAATAATAAAAAATACTTCCGTACTGTGTGCACAACAAACCAGCTTTCCTTATCTCCATTAAATTATTTAAAAAATGCCTTATCACCAATCTCCGAACTCTCATCGCCAGATCCTTGCCAGATAGGGCTGGCATTGTTGCCGGTAATACGGCCAAGTGCTGTAAAATACGGTAAAGTACGGCAAAGTACGGCAGATTACGGTAAATTACCTTCGGATGCTGGTTATTGTGGACATGAAACGGCATGAGCCTCGATTTTACGAGGTGATGCTGAGGTCAGATGGAAGAGGCTCGGCAGGGATCATGGTAAGTGATGATGCGGCAATATCGGCCTTACAACGTTTTATGGGTTTGACGTACTGGGTAAAATTTATTACTATTGGTAATAAGGTTATGAAGACCAGATTTTTTTAGAGTAATTGTTTATGGGATTTCTTATTAAAAAAGCCTACACATCTAAGGTCTGCGTAAACTAAATTAAGATATTTAATAATAGTTAAGCATAGTAAAAAGTTTTTCAAAATAAGTTTTAGTAATTAGATCGCCCGAAACTCGGCTAACTAAGGTGATCGGACGAGGTTAGCAAAGTTGAGCAATAGGTGACAATACAATAATGAATTGTAATGTTGAATACAAGATGTCATGAAACATGCGTACTGGCAGATCTTTATACCGATGACGTAAAAGACAAAAACTGTAGTTTAAAAACAAATATTAATATATCATCATTCATAAATTCAATTAATCAACATTCATAAAGGATGACACGGTAAATTGAAGGTTGCGGCTGCTGTTGTTCAAACAACTCTAGTCAGATGCAAAAACTTGAGAACACCAGAGCCTGGTCACATCACTCAGACAGAAAAATAAGCATAACTAAATATAAACAGAATAGTTATCACTACGACCTTTCTTGTGAGGACTGCAAAACTTTGTGATTCACTTCCTGAGTTTCTGTTTCCTGAGAAGTACCACCTGGGGGTCTTCAAATCTTGCGTTAATAGGTATTTTCTAGGTAAGCGTGTAACATCGTAGACCATAGTATTGTTCAACACCAGGCAAGCTGTGGTCAATCGCAAACGTATTAGTTGTACAAAAACCCTGTATTTTTTTCCCATATCCATATTTATGGCATCCCATCAATTCTCGCACGGTGTCGTGCGCCGGGTGAAAGCAAAATAAAGACTTGCAGTAACGATGGGAAAGTCTAGCCTCATGGCGGGACCGCGGCGCATCACTCACACTCGGTTTATGAACTTAATAAGCATTGCTGAAAGAATGTTTAAATTTTATTAAGTTCAAAGAAAATATAAAAAAATACATGAAGTATGAAAAAGAGTGACATAGCCTAATCTATACCAATACTAGCTTACCCGGCAAACGTTGTTTTGCCAATAATTTAAGGCTGAAAAACCCTTATTACTTAGGGGTATGAAAAATAGATAGTAACCGATTCTAAGAGCTACTGAATACGCGTATAAAATTTGGTAAAAATCAGTCAAGCCGTTTTGGAGGAAAACGGTAACTAACATTGTGACATGGAAATGTTATATATACGAGTAGAAGATTATAAAGAGGAAAAGTTTGATTGTTTGACGCGAATAGGCTCCGAAACTACTGGACCGATTTGAAAAATTGTTTCACCGTTGGGAAGCTACATTATCCACTAGTAACATAGGTTTTATTTTGTTTCTCTTCACAACTTGGATTATTTTTTGGCCCGTGCGAAGGCGGGACGGCTAAAAAATGGCTGCTAGTACTTAACCTAAAACACATTCTATTTCGAGTTTTAATTATGAAAGGTCGAAAAAAGAAAAAAGCGCCGTACTGTTCTTGACTACTTGATTTATATAATATATTTTATAAATGCAGCAAATCACACTTCCTTAAACAATACTTGTAACTGGAATATATTATGTCAAAACAATGTTACATATAAACAACACCCAGTAACTGTCCTTGTCACATGTTTCTAGATACAATTTATTCCAGTAAGGGACTTAGGCTGTTATAGGTTTCATGGACTTACAAACAATAATTAATAAAAAATAAAAAACTAATTTTATTATTTTTTATTAATCATTTTAATCTTTCTACTTTTTGTTAGTCCCATACATAATCATGACAAAAAGTAACAGAAGTGTTAAACTAAGGTCTGGACTGTCGACTCAAATTTAATATTGCAGTTTAGCTTCTGTCGTTTGAAAGTACAAAAAAATCGTTACATAATCTCAAACGTATTATATTTTTTCGCCTTAGTTGAATGGAGAAAATTCAACCATATAAAAAAAGAAGACGAGAAAAATAATGTCTTATAGTCATCAATAGACTTGCAGCTAAACTTTTGGAAAACGTCGAATATTCCTTATTATTTGTATTGAAAGTATCCTTACTGCGTTATTACATGTAGACACACCTGTCTAGTGCATTGTACAATGGTGCTATGTTTGACGCGCTCAGATTCTTAATAAGATAACGCCATGTCATAACCGAGCGGTGTGAACCACGCTTTACCGGGGAAAGTACGTTGCGTACAAACAACTACAATCAAAGTCAAAGTCAAATATTTTTTTTGCTTCATTATGGTAATACATTTTTCTTCTTTTTCTTGTGATGCCTCTCTAACTAGTGAAGGTTGGCAATCAGCTCTGCATACTTCAGTTTGTCCATTGCTAAGCGAAACAATTCTGCGGCACTTCTGATCCCGGTCCATTCACGAATGTTTCGCAACCACGATTTTCTTCTGCGACAGACTCTCCTCCTCCCCGCAACTTTTCCCATCATAATAAGTTGCAGAAGCTCGTATCTGTCGTGCTGAAGCACGTGGCCCAGTTAATACATAAGGTCTTGAATATTATTTATTAGGTATCGCATAATGGACCCTTCTCGGGTATAGCGAACATATGACTAATAACTAATCAAGTTAAAACATGTAATTTAGAAAAACAATCAATTAATGTAAATCTAATCTAAAATTGATTAAATTAAAAGTATATATAATCAATTATTGATAGCGCTTGTAAAATAAAATACTTTATAACTTAATAACGCGAGAGGGCTTAAAAATCCTTGACACCAGGGTCTAGTAATTTAGTTTGACAAAAATTGGTTTTATTTGGTAAAAAAATAGGTATTGAAGAGGCACTAATTTTTAACAAACATTTTACAGTATTTATATCTATTATTTCTCAGTAATTATGACTTTAATATCAATGATTGCCAATTAGTACTACACTAACAGAACAAAGAAAATAATAATATATTTTACCTTAGAAGATAATCTTTAAATATTTAATCTTAAGAGATAATATATTATCTTCTAAGATTCCTAGGTTATTTAAATGTACAAAGATTTATTAGTATGTCGACTCATTAAGAGTTTAAATTCAAATTATTAGTTTAGCAAACTCTAGAATCTTTTCTACAGTATGTTATTCGAACCCTAGCAAAATTAATTAAAATAAGTTGAAAATTTCGTTTATTTTGCGAACCTTACCAAAGGTCACCACTAGGTTCGTTTTTCTCTCTTACCCATTAGTTTCTTAATTAATACTCGAGCCAGTGAGTGAGGTGAGGGCCCAAATCAATCATAATCACCTGGGAGAATTAAAAATTTTGCTGCACAATAAATTCAAGCGCTCGGGAGTTTAATACTACGAGTTACTGTTACATAAGTGGTTTTGAAGTTCAGTTACGAGTTTTTTTTTGCATTTTCAAAGTATGTTTTACGTTGTTTTTTACACACATAAACATAAAAACAACTTTATTTAAACTAGAATTTTCAATAGTTATAAGTAGAAACTAGATGAACTTACTTACTAAAATATCGCCGCTTGTTTGTGCTGCTACCAAACCCGAAGTGAGTAACAATACTCTTTTTTTATCTTTTTTGATGAATAGGCTTACGTTTGACCGCAGCTAGCCTGATGTTAAGCTTGACTGTGGTCTAAGATGTATCACGCTAGCCTAGAAGGAACCTATTTACTCTAAATAGTCTTGTATAGTTTTACCTATTCACTCTATCAATATTCGTATAGTTTTAAAGCAGTAATGTGTGTAGATTCTGTTTTTGTTTATATTTAGTTTCAAAGATATTATGTTGATACAAAAAAACAGAGACAGAAAATACATTTTCAGTAATTATATAAAGTTACAAATAAATAATATATTCTAACCACAAAAAATAATTTATATAGATAAAGGTGAATTAAAAACTACACTATATTTAAAAATTGAAAACCTAAACTACAAATAATACCTAAGTCGTAGTCCGCGGGTAAGGTGCCTAAAATGCTGACGGCATTACCTCGCTGGAGCGCCAAAGATTAATTTAAAAAACGTTTGTATAAAAAAAAAAATTCGCTTTATCTGTCTTCGCTCTGTCTGTCTTTATTCAAAGTCGGTGTTCTGTCATCCAGCAGGATGACAGAACACCAACTTTGAAATGGTTCCTTTAGTGAAACGAGGAAACTTCAAGCAAAACATATTTTTGTGCAGTTAAAAATCAAATCACTTTTAATATTCTGTTCATTTAAAGGAATTTAAATCAAAATTTATTTGAGTGCAGTTAAAAAACAAATCGATTTTAATATTCCGTTATTCCTCCGTAGAAGTCCCGCATCGGAACGACCGGTTCCGGCGGCAACGACTTCAAATTGCAATCACTGCGTTTTTAAATTGCCATCTATTTTCACGTTTTTGCACACTAACTGAATCTAATTAAAAATCTACAGAGCTTTCTGAATTTTAGCTTCTGAAAATGGAATTTGTTATTAAAATTTACGAGTTTTTTTTTCATATCTTTTTGCATGTGTTTTGAGAGTTTAAGCACTGACTTTAATTTGATTCATGTACCCGTATTTTACGGTCGTATGAAACTCTTGCACGTTAATAAGAAAAAAAATGCTATAAATAGTATGATTTTCCTAAGAATTACTTATTTGTTGGTCGATGTTAATCTATGGATATCATGTTTTAATTTTATAAAAATAAGTGCAAGTCAAGCTTGCTCACGAAAGGTTCCGTATCATCAAAATATAAAAACAATCACGTTAGCTTTTTGGGTCTTTAGTCCCTTAAATATTTTTATGTTTTTTTTGCAATTTTATTGGGCTTGCGCTTGATCACAATTCACCTGATGGTAAGCGATATTGTGATCTAAGGTGGAGCGCGCGTAAAAACCGCTAGTTATTGTGGAGCAGGGCGTTTTGCAAAGAATTCCGGCGTCTACAACGGCAACAAAAATACATCTTAATATATATAAATCTCGTGTCACAATGTTTGTCCTCAATGGACTCCTAAACCACTTAACCGATTATAATAAAATTCGCACACCATGTGCAGTTCGATCGAACTTGAGAGATAGGATAGTTTAAATCTCAAATTATAGTCGCAATTTTAATTTATTGCTAATTATTGTCTGTTATTATTTGACAGTCACAATTATCTGTTAACTCCAAATGATTCTAACAGATGTCGATACCTTTCGTATGGTTTGAGTAAGTAATCAATAGATGGCGCTGCTATGGTAAATCTACGAACGTGTCATATTATAAGCTACACTATCTATTTTTCATACCCCTAAGTGAGGCAAAACAACGTTTGCCGGGTCAGCTAGTAAACTGTAAATAGATGACAAAATTAAATATTTAGTGTACTTCCGCTGTGATTCGAAATCCAAATTAAGACAAGTAAAGGAAGAATCTTTACTTATCTTAATTTGGATTTCGAATCACAGCGGAAGTACACTAAATATTTAATTTTGTCATCTATTTACAATGGATTTCCGCAAAGTAACGCCTGAGTCAATAAGTTATATAGTAAACTGTAAAAAATTCAACTTTACTTAGAAGAAACAAGTGCTCATACTAAATCCACAGAATCAGCTCACCGACATTGCAAAACCCTGAGTCACGACTCGGGGTCAGCGTTGTGGTATCATCCATCAGCCTGACAAACAGACGTACTATAACACGTCTATGCATAAATAATTATAAAACAAAATAACCTTGATTAAGAATATTCGAGGAATACATTAATGGATTTAAATTTGTGTGATCCGGAGATGACAGCTGAGGAGATTGAAAAAGGTAATAAAAATATGGCTTTTTTAAATCTGTATTATGAATCACATAAGAGCAAATTAAAATTAAAATTAGCAAAATCCCTGGCTATTTTTTGAAAGTTAGCTGCCACCTTTTTTTGAAATTTATTATAATGTATTTTTGATTTTATTAGACATGCCCTTTCATTCGATATGGAAACTGTTCTGACTAACATACTTTTCAAACATAAGGAAAATAAATTAAAATAGATTTATCCGTTTGGTACGATACCACGTACAGACACACACACGAACAAACATAATATATGATTATGTGAAACTTACAGTTAACTTAACCCTTTTAGTTTGTATTATGGTTGCTAACACAATTGATATACTACATAAATATATACATACACATTTTATGTATGTAGATACATATCACCCAAACCGACAGCCAACAAATTTAGTTAAGCACAAAGATGTTGACTGCGCCGGGTACCGAACCCAGCCTTCTGATTGGCAGTCCAGCATGGTAACCATTACGCCAACGAGGTCGTCAAATAATAATGAATTATGTAGTAGCTGACTCATGTGGTAGCTTAACTTCGATGATCGCATCAGATCACCTTAGTAAGCCGAACTACGAGCGCTCCCAATGAATAATGATGGCCGGGTTATTCATTACCTAATCACGCCAATCATCTGAGAGGGAGACCGTGATTGATGAAGGAAGTCTTTTGATGGGATCGGAGATCGATTTCCAGAACAAGAGTAAACGATAATGCATATTTGATGCAGTTATACTTCGGTTTTGAGTTAATTTTGATGACTAATTTCTCTGTGAAGAATGGACTTTGAATCGAAACGTTTATTCACAAAATACAACACTCATAAACAGATGTACTCGTAGTTAGAATTATTAGAAAGGTATCTTACTATGATTTTTACTCAAAATTACAAAACTTTTAAAAGTCAAGTAAAAGGGTATTATAACAGTGTAAGCTCCATGTATCGTCACTTGATTTAACGACAAACTCTCTAAAGCGTCGAAATCAAATGGCTTTAGTTAATTTAGCTTGTATTCCATACAATGCTTCATTCTCTTCATTTAACGACCACTCTCTATAACGCCATAAAATGCACAGTTCCTTCACTGTCGTTATATAAAGTTTACACTGTATTTACAAATAGTCTCATATATTTACTACTACTGCGAAAAATAAACTTGAGCGGTATTTAAAAACCCGTTCAGTTTTAATAAAATAAATACAGGAATAAGATAAAAGTAAAAAAAAACCTAATAATTAGAATGTAAATAAAATGCATATAAATATTTTAACGTCTGTAGCTCGGCTAGCTAAGGTGATCTGACGCGATCATTAAGGTTGAGCAAAGGTCGATGCAGACAGTCTTTAGATGGAAGACCATGCACAAGCCTGTCGTTTAAAAGTGATATGGCATTCGGATCGGATGACACGTTTAATTGTAGGTCCCGGCAGTTAGTCATAGAACTAGCAGTTTCAAAGCCAGGTCAGAGGCCTGCAAGCGGCTTGAAAACTCTCGACATCAGAGCTTGGCCCCTTAGCTTAATCAGAGAAGAAATAAGAGATCTACATATTGTTATACGAATTTTACATCGTGGTGGTACAAACCAGTACAAACAAGCCTTTTTAATGCTAATGTATATTATTATATTAAATAATAATATTCGTTTCATTTTAAACTTGATTGTCCAAAAACTCAAATTATTATCCTTCGTAACATCATTTATTGTGTAATTCGATGGTCTCCCAAAAAAATCCTAAATTCGACACAGTAGCCACTCTTCTCAAAAGCCACTTAACATCCATCAACCGTAACATTTTAATTCCTTATCATTATTGTGAAGCCTAACAATCATTGGCCGTTTAAAGCTACTGTATAGGGTCCCTTAAAATGTCTCTGATGACAGATGCCTCGCTACGGTACTTGTAAATGCTATATCATTTAGAAACCTGCACTTAGCTAAGAAAATTTCGTTGGTCAATGACTTCTCAGGTAGTAAGACTTTTTAGATGGCGCATGGAATTAGTGGACTTCTACACCAACTGGAAGGAGCTAGCTTGGGACAAATAAGCGTGGGGTTCATTGGGGGACCTTTGCCCCACTGTGGGACAATATAGATTAAATAAAAAAAACTAAATCCTTAAGAGCTAATGATTCTCTCTCAAGAAAGCGTCGAACTGCAGTTCGTGACACCCCGGACCGAATCCAATCCTACATCAATGACTTGTTTTTCTAGTGTGGAATTTGCCACATGCTTCAAGGATCACAAAATCCCAACATGCGTGTAATCAGTCAACCTGCAGATGGCTAGTGTTGCCTTTATCTCCTAGTGAGAGAAAGCCTCGAGTCCCACTAGAAACGTATAAATTAATGTGCTGCTTATGCTTAGCCAAAGATTCCCTGTTGGGAGAAAGATAATCTTATCTACCTGCAAAACAAAATAGATCTTTGGCATCTCACTGCATATATTCATTATGTTTATGGCAAAAGTAAAGGTTCGAGTATATAAATGCATAAAAGGTATATAATGCAAAAGCATGGATAAATAAATGCATTCCTTAATATCTTCGTGTGATAAAGAAAGGATATAATATAATTATATTTGTTTTGCATTTGGAAAACATATTTAAAAGACTACTTTTATATGATTGCCTTAATTCTAATAACGTTATAATTGCATAAATCTATTTTCATTTTGTCATTTCAAATTACAAAATCAAAAGTAGAGACAGACAGATAGTACGTACATATATTAGTACACATACACATCAAACTTTAACGGATCGTCGTTTTTCCGTCTAGGGTTTTAAATAAAATATTATGCATACCTAATTGCACCCGCCTTACTAAATAAGTTTAATTAGAAACTCGCCATGTTTGGGTTCAGTAAAAGCAATACGGGTACATAGATTAGAGCAAACTGCACTCACATGGTGCATTACTGCAAGTGTGCTCTAAACTAAATGCTTTCTACCATCCCTGTTAGAAACGGCGGGTTGCACACTGGACTTTTTAGTATTGTTTTTGACAATTTTACTATTGTTACCATACGCAGATCACTGTTTATTATTTTACTAGCTTATTTACTACCTGCGTTTTGGTTTTGGCTTCCAATATACAGTTTTTACAACTAATTTGGAAGCCTTTGGATTCCATAAAATTTTGTTGATTCTTATTTATTTACCATGTCAAATAAAGATATTTTGTATTTTGTATTTGTATTTTTGCGTTAATCCGGAACAAGAAGAAGTTAATCTAGGATAAAAAGTAGCATATGTGTTAATCCATGTCTAACCTATCTTCATAGTAAATCTCATCAAAATCGGTCTAAACGTTGTGGCGTTAAAGAGTAACATGAGTTTTGTAGTTATTTGCATATCCCATGGTGACCACAATTGTTTTTGGGTTAAAAAGTAGTGTTTATCCGAAATCTAACCAAATTGCTCCCACTGCATGTTCTATCTGCGTCAATCTTGTGACTGAGATTGTTTTCTTTGGTGTCAGATTGTTAAAATTATAGTTTGTATCCTATCACTGAATTCATGTAATTTGAGTACTTGTTAGTAGTCTCTGGTCGATATAAATTTTCGCTTTCCTAACTGCTTTCCAATATAAATCTGAGCTCAAATATCTAATATTTTAATAATAAATTACATACTCATAATACTCCTATGCAGATTACAACAAAAGTAAAATAAATATCTCATTTTATTCAATCTACTCTTAAAAAAAAGAAAGTATTTTTTTTTACATATTTCACACACGGCTGGTTAGCCCCATACTGAACTATTTCTAAGTTTGTGTTATGGTAGCTAACACAAGTGATACTACATATTTAACATCTGCAACGTAAAGATTGATGTGAGCAAGCAATGAAGCTGTATAACTATAACTAATACTCAGCATTCTTACACGCTTTATATTAACTTCACCTGTATGTTTGTATGTTTGTGACCGTCTTCTTTGGGCGCGATTTTGACCCATTTTAAACGGCCAGATTTCGTTGAAACTTTGTAGATTTATTGAGGACCGATGACAATACACTAATTTGATAAAATTATTACATTTTTTTGTATTTTTGTTTGTATGTTTGTTTGTAACCGACTTCTTTGGGCGCCATTTTGACCCACTTAAAACGGCCAGATAAGCGTGTTTTTTAATTTTTTGAAACTACTATTATTCAATCGTAATTTCAGCAATTTCAATGTAAGTATACCCAGTGTACGAGCATCTTTAAGTTCACTTGAAACTAAATGCTTACATTCCGCTATATAGGTTAAGGAGTAGCTTACTGTATGAAAACGCATAAAAGCGTTGGTAGGCCGTCACGCGAGCTTAGCACGCGAGCCACCGCCTAGCTGCGACGAATTGGCAGTGCGTTCGGTGTAATCGTTGGTGAAGTAGAGACATTTACTAAATTAGCAAAAATATCGTAGATGTATGTATGCATAAAGTTAAACTTAGTAAAGTGCAGCCAGTAATTTTTTGCATATGTTCAATAGTCGTAGTAAATAAATAGTTTCTTTCTGTACTAAACTGTCGCACTATTCTTATTCTTTAATCGGGACGGTCAGACTTTTTAAATAGATGCATTTTACTTCATTAATAAGAAAAAAATGTATAGGTACATATAGTCACACTTCAATTGTAAGCTAAAAATAACATAGCTGTAGAGTAATCAAACAAGAGTTGGACGTCTGTTGTCTTTAATAGTATAACAAAGTTAAATTTAAGAAATTTTACTAAATGTACAATTATACTACATAATTGTTTATTCTAATTTATGTACTTAGTACACTACTTGGAACATCTTTCGTGAGTCAATGAAATTACTACCAAATACTTTGACAAAAGTTCTGTGACTTTTTTGTGCGATATCGTAATTCGTCGTAGCTAACCGACGCCTCCTTCCCGCCGGAACACAATAAAAGCTGCCGACATATATTTTCTATGCAATTATGTACACAAACACACTGCTCCACATTTTAACTTGAAATATTTTAATTAATTCCAACTTACAGAGTTTTGGTTTATTATCTCGGTTAAGGTTTAAGGTTTTTGCTACGGTTAACGTTTATGCTTTTATATCTCGACGTAAAGCGAGTTGTTATGGTGCTTTAAGACCGCAGTAAACGTTTCAAGCAAGAAATGGTGCTGAATATTCTATTTGATCAGCCATTTTATACTTTACAACTGATTTTGTGGCATGTACTCGTATCTTACTTAGGCTTAGACGAGATCCAATGTTTATATTTCTTACTCATTTACAACCTCTTGGAAAGACGTTATTTTCTGCGTAAACATTGTTTGATTTAGCTAAAGAACTAAAATGTTTGATAAATAGATACCTAGATAGAACATTATTTTACTGATACAACCTATGTATATATCGTCGCCGTAGTTGGAAAATTAAATAACTAACCAATTTCGTGAAATCGACTTTTTTGCATTATCATAAAGTCCAATTCAAGCGGCATCTTTCTGTCTCACTAAAATTGTAATATCTTAATTAATCACAAAATAAACTACACATAAACATTACAACATACTATAGTTGGAAAAATAAATATCGAATATAAGAGAATAATTTAGCGAAGGAAAAGAAGCTAACTCCGCAATAATTAGCTAACTACACCCATGCGTCAATTCAAAAGCGAATAAAGTGCATAAAGTCTTTTGTTTAATTTTCCCTCGACACATTTATTCTCTATTGGACCAATACGGTCTCGAAAAAAGTTATTACAGGCAGTTATGTAATATTTCGTGTCTCATAGAATGTGATGGTTATACAATTATGTAATTGTTGTGTGATCCACAGTAGCGCCCAGATGAAAGTACCACATTTTTAAATGACAGTATTGTGCAGTATTGTCACCCATTCAAAGACTGGCCGCATGGACCGTTGCTTAGCCTCGATGTTCGCATCAGATTACCTTTGTTAGCCAGACTAAGGGCTGCTAGGAGGAGCTAGCGGGGTGAAGAAGAATAGGTTTTTGAGTTATTTGGGCATTCCACTGGAACATCAATTACTTTTTAGATAAAAAGTAACCTTCAAGATCTAGTCTACCTCCATTAAATTTTAGGAAAATCAGTACAGCTAGAGGAAGTAAAAAAGGTGTGTTATCCGGTGCATCCCACGGGAACAGTAATTATTTTCGGAATATAAAGTAGCCTATGTAGCACATAGGCTACTTTAACTCTAAAACTTAACTCTAACCTATCTTCATCCCAAATTTTATCAATATCTATTGATGAAATTTAGACAGTACAGCCATTCGAGCGTGAATCTGTTCAGGCGTATAATTAACCTAACTTTTTATAGTTTCTTTCGAATTCCCTGGGAAGCCATTATCAGATCTTAACTTGGGGCATGGGACTATTTCAGGACTATACTCATTCAATAAAAAGAATAATTTTGAGAATCGGTTCACAAATGACTGGGAAATGGGTGAACATACATAAACAAATATATGCAGTCGAATATAATATAACCTCCTTCTTTTTGAAGTCGGTTAAAAATACTACAAATTACTTTTTCAGAATCATTTCGTTCCATAGTTCATCATTACATTCCATTTCATACTTCATTCCCATTCTAAATACATTATTAATAACATTACTCATGGTTTTATTTAAAAAACTTCAATACAGTTATAGGTCTCTCATTCCTGGGCTAAAAATCATAGCTCGCATGTCTTTTTCCATCTAGGTTCGCCCATTTTTGAGCAGGGCTTGCGGGATAGCTAGAAAAACAGATTCTGACCTCACGGGCTGATCAGTTCCGACACCTGCCGGCACACGTCTCTATGGTTCTCATGCGGGCCTGCTTCGGGATGCCCAACTTGACTTATGTCATGCGAACGGCGCCAACATAGAAGTTCCCGAAGGAGGTCCTTCAATTTGATGGCAGTTTGAAACGTGTGATCGAGGATCGGCTCAATATCAGTCTCAGTGAGGAGCAATGGTGCCAGGCTAATCTGCCTGTCTAATTCAGAGGTCTGGATGTTAGGTGATTACAGGAGTGCGGTACCATTGCTTTCCTGGCATCAGCTTATGGTGTCTCCGGGTTGGTTGGGCATATTCTGCCTGAATGTGGGGACTCGTTCACCATCCCTTTTGCATCAGAGACGCACGATATCTGGGTAGCGATGCATCCTGGTGCAGCTTTGCCAACGAAGCCCAACTCACAAAGGTGTTGAGATGATTTATCAAGCTACTACATCCTGTCTTGCATGCGCGTGTGGGTCTCAGGAACCGAGTTGGCTCGCCTCAATGCCGCTACTAAGCCGAAGTACGAGCCTGGCTGCATTCACCTCATCTGGACACACTGCTGGACGACGGCTCTTTTAGGGTTGGCTGCAGGAAACCGACTCGGTTGTGTGGTTTGTGAGCCCCACGTTTGCATCTGTGGCGTGAGAGTAGAGGCGAATGGCTTACATGCTCTTAGTTGTTCCCAGTGTGTAGGACGCAGACCTAGGTATCATGCCATTAATGAAATTTTAAAGAGGGCTCTGGTGCTAGCCGAAGTTCTGTGCGTGTTGGAACCTCCCGGCCTATCGCGCTCCGACGGTAAACGGGCGGATAGACTTAAGTTGATTCCTTGCCAGAAAGAATGCTGTCTTATCTGGGCAAGCTAGGTAATCAAGGTACTCACGAAAGTAGCATTTGCGTGAGTACCTTCGCATCTTCCAGCTACTCAAAGCGTGGCTGGTGAAGGTGTGGAGACGGCTGCGCTCAGTAATCACCAGAAGTATTCTGCCCTGGAATCGGCGTATGAGTTTGTGCCTTTTGCTGTCGAAATAGCGGGGCAGTAGGGGGAAAAGGCAGAAAAATCTGTTGTAGACATTGGGCGTCGTTTGCGCGAGAAAGGGCGAAACCCGGGGGCTGGGCAATACCTACAGACAGCAAAGTTCCCTTGCCATACAGCGGGGAAATGCTGCGAGTCTGATGGGCACGTTTGGGCGAAGGACTTGGATGATCTTATGTTTGAATATTTTCTTTTTTATGTTGACGTTATTTGTAAGATATTATTAATAATAAAAAAATTCAAGAATTTGTTAAAACTTAATTAGTAATCAAAAATCAATACTTACAATTGGGTTGGATAGCCTTAGTAATAAATAAATAATAGATCAATTATAAACTTTCCCGTTGGAGGAAAATTAAATAAGCGCTTTTATTATGGGCCTTTTATATATTAATGAAAGATATTGGCGAAGGAGAACTAAATAACTAACATGCAAAACTCAATAATTACACAAAATATTAAAATTTTGGGCGAGGGAGAAATACATAGTGGCTATTTTTTGCTTTTCTCGCAAACGAATCAATTAAAATAACATTTCTTTGAATGAATAACTAGATGCTTTATCAATCTTTAACATATTAAAATTTGGACAGCAAAATTGTTTTTCAAAAAAAAGTTATCATCATTTTTGTTGCAAAAAAACAGTAAATCGCGTTTTTCTCGCAATTTTGATTTTGTTAGTTATTTAATTTTCCAACTACGGCGACGATATAGGATACAATACAATAAACAAAAATGCTTAAAATGAGTGTGCCAGAATTGGCGGTCTTATGTGTTAGAACAATCTCATTTTCGGAAACCTGTGGATGGAAGGGTTTTTTACACTAAAATGCTAGGCATAGAGCAACCCTAGTCTGAAATAACTGGTTCGCAAGGAGACTGTTACATGTTTTGCGATTGATTTTTCATCTTGCGGGTAGATGCTAGTCAGGCGAGGCTTAGAAAATGCCCAACTACTTTGAAAAAAATAATTTATAAACAACTAAACTAGGCTATAGTGTTAGGTGTTAGGCTTCAAAAACGCTACAATCTAACACATTTAATATTATATTCAATATAATATAAAATACACCAACAAGGTGTAATAAAAAAGTCGTAAATGAATTAAATTGACTACAGAAAGTACCAATTAGTAGTACGAGTAGGCTATTGATATAGATGACACGAACAAACGAACGACAAGTCGAGAGTCGAAGAGTCAGCATCTCCTGATGATGCCTTATGGTTAGGCGAAACACGTGTAGAGTTAAGAATTTCCGAATTGTGATAGGTATCGTTAATCGTAATTAATCTTAATTAATTTATCTTAGTTAATTAATCTTAGTTAATTTTTCCTTTACTTGTCTTAATTTGGATTTTGGATCACAGCGGAAGTACACTAAATATTTAATTTTGTCATCTATTTACAATGGATTTCCGCAAAGTAACGCCTGAGTCAATAAGTTATTTGAGTAGGCTATTTATTCATATCACAAGCAGTTGTTAAGCCAAGTCAAAGGCTTTTGGGCGGCTTGAAAACCAGGGCTTGACGACTTAGCTCATACATAAAATGTATATATTTTGAAACAGTAAATACGCTAGAGAGGCGCTCGTACATCACGATATTGCGTCGCGAGCTGAAGGCATTATTCAAATGGCGACTATGTATCAACGTCCCGCACTATTACGTCGCCCGCTGCAGGTGCTGTGACGTATTGAGCACGTGTTACCTTATACAGGGTTACTGCTCACGAGTTAAAAGGGGTTTTTAACATTGTATAGTTAAGCATTTTTTTATTTATATACCTACTAGCTGCGCCTTGCGGTCTAACCCGCATTATTCCGGAATAAAAAGTAACCCATGCGTCAATTCTGGATCTAAGCTATCTACATACTAAATTTCATCAAAATCGGTGTAACCATTCGAGCGTGAAGAAGTAACAAACATACACACGACGAAAGATTGTGTTTGTGTACACACACACACGGTTTCGATCCCCGCTAAAGAGCTTGAGCTTGCGCTGAAGGAATGTATCGTGAGGAAACCATAGCATGGTGATAGGGCATTTCTAGTGCTAGCTGGAAAACCTGTCACCAAGCACCTAACAGTGTATTCCGGCAACATGTTTTCACATAACTCTGTATAGAAAGTCACTTGCCAATATAGTTTCAACAGATTTTAAAGATATCTACGTAAAATGAATTTGTTATCTATTTGACATATTTTTTATTTATATACATTTAATAATTTTTAACAAAACATAGATTGCCATTAATTCATAAATGTCATTTTAAAAACTATGACAACATTTTGTTTTAGTAGCCATCTTGGATTCAAGATTTGAAATTGAAGCTATCATGCCAAACACAAAAACACACACGCAGACTCACAAAAAGAGAGAGAGACGTCAAACTTATAGAACTCCGTCATTTATGCGTCAGGAGTTAAGAACTGATACTACTTAAAACAATAAAAGCTTTTCAATACCGTATCTACCAATATTTTTACCCTCCAACTAATAAAAAGCGAAAAACAGAAGAAAACCCAAACACTTCCTTATGGGATTCCCCCGAACAAACAGTTGGACCACAAAAGCCGTTAACATCTACATATATCTGTCCAATAAAGCGCACATGATTCAATTCAGAACTGTTCCACATTCATGTTCTTTTCAAATTCAAATTTGGAATTCGCATCGAACAACAGCGAGCGACAACACTGGCCGCTTCAATAGTGACGTGAATCGAGCCATTCGAATCGATTATTCAGATGAGCTGTCTATCTGATTGTAACAGATCTTGTGAATGAGAGCGTCTCACTCGGCCCGTGAAAGGGTATCGAGTGAATGAGTGAACGAGTGACCGATTCCATGCCGGGCCTCGTTCAAATGATAAGTTCGAATGTGGACGGAATAGAAATGTGTGGCTATTGTTTAGTAAATGTCTCGCTGACCTATCGATAGGTCACTTGTAAAGGCGGAAATGGTAAAATGTCAGGCGCCATTTTGATAAATTGCTCGTTTGTGTAGTTTGAAAATGGACTTTAGTTTATAACGACGCGAGGCAAAAATATAACTCAACTGGTCTAAAAGAGTTTACTGGAATATACTGGTATTACTGAAAGAACAAATACATTAGGTCTATTCAGTTCTATCTGCAATGAAAAAATATTGAAAGATCTAGAAAAAATACACATGTGAATCATGTATTAACAGTGATAGACCATCAAACGGCCGAGCGGTTAGATCCCATTAGGATAATGGTGGGCGCGCCACAGGAAAATCTTGACAGAAGCTTTACTTATTAACTTTAAAATCACTTATTTCCAGCAAAATAAAAACAATTAGTATAATAATTTTATATCTAAGACTTATGCATATACACATCTTTCATCAAATATATTATTATGTGAAAAATAATTATTATCATGATACCATCTTTAGTACTTTAGATGAAAGAAATGTTAATATAAAAAAATTATAACATCATTAAATCTGGAAAAGATTACATCTACTTAATCTTATTATGCTTTGTCATCATCATTTAACTGTTTATTCCACTAATATTGTAACTTTTGTAATTTGAATTATGTTTTGGTTTCAAATGAGCTAAAGGGCAATTAACTGGTATTGAGGTTCAAAGTTGCGTCATTGACCTGGCTTTGAATTTAGGTATATCGATGATATTTTTCAAATTATTCTCAAAACAATATAATTTATATTTTTTAAATGACATATAATTATCTGTAAAGCAGAATTTATGAAACTAGTTCATTTAGATTATTCGACTTTAAATGTAACAGACTGATTTTAAAATTATTCTTATAGTAATGCATTGTTATTTTTTCTCAGCCTAAAAGCTTTACCAATATTTTGTCATTTTTCAATCATAATTTTACATCTCATAAATCTTTTAAAGCAAACATTCTCAGCACATGTCACGCTGTCAATATCTTTGCTCAGGCGTCGTTCATTGTTCCAATATATCTGACAGGAGATGTTAGACAAAAGCTCCTAGTCTGAATCTAGGTCTTTGTTGTTCAATCCAAGCCTTAACATATGATAGTACTGTATCGAGTACCGTGCTTACTGACCTGGCAAGATTAGACAGATTGGGCTTGCAGTTAGCCAAATAGCCGTTAAGTCTTGGTTACTGTATATTTACTTGATAGATAGATAGAAAGATTGAGATTGTGTGAAATAGATAGTTTTAGCAATAAAGTTGTCAATCGTGTACGATTATCTATAAAACATTCTTTTTCTTTTAAATTATTTCCTGTATTTGTGTGCAATAAATAATGTTCTGTCTTATAAATACTTTTAGCAATATTTTAGGAATACAAACAAACCAATATTTATGTATTTACCAAATTTTTCTTAAAAATATTTAAATTTTAACAATTATACTTACCTAATTGGGTTTAAATGAAGCTATAAGAAATGAGTAATAAGAAATTGGAAAATGCGATATTGCAAAACAGTTTTATGGGACTTTTGCTAAGTGTATTTTGCATTAAGAAAACAAACACCAGAATCGATTAACCCAGTCATAAATTTATGAGTAATAAACGGAAAAATATACATTAGAATTGGAAACTTCCTATTGTTATAAAGTCAGTTATCTAATAATAGTCTTAACGTACAAAAATAACAGTAGGAATTTTACAACCGGCGTTCCTTGTTAGCACAAATTCATTATAACATTGTCCAAGCGAAACTAATACCTATCCAAAATCACACTTACACACACATACAGAAGATTATATCTTCTGTTGTATTTCCAGACTGTGTCCATAGTTGACTAATGACAGCAAGCGTTCACTCTTTCATTCACTCGTTCACATTCCATTCACTCTTGGCCGAGCTATTTACGAGTAGCCAGCGTTAGAATACAACTGTGTAAAACTTGTGCCGGTGAATCAACTGAAGTGATCTGTTATGTTGCGGTAAAATATTGTGCATGCGGGACAATATATACAGACCACAATATCAATGTACTGTATCAAAATAAAATTTATCGTCACAATATTGCTTGATAAAAACAATAGATATTTATGACACGTGTATCTTTTGGGTTCTGATTTTCAAGCAATATAATGTGGTGTGTAAATACGATAAGCGATGAACAGAAAAAAAACTTTAATACAGTTTTTACTTACGGTAAAAAAATCGAAAAAATGTTTAAAAACCGTCGAAAGAACAACTTTAAAAATATACTTGGTACTGATATTATATAGATATATTATGTTCGTCAGTTCCAAGAACTAGTTTCTGTTTGTATTTGTCTTTTATATTCAATAATAAATAAATGTAACATAGAATACACACAAACCAATAAATTTGATCAAATAATAATAGCTATTTACATGTAACCTCATCATGAAGCTTACAGAGATTAGAGGATGCACTAAATGTATTCTGTAAACAGTTTAACTGAATTGAATTGTCCGCTTCAGTACACAAATCACAGCTACAGTTTCTAAACGAATAATTCCGTATTTAGCGCAGAGTCCGGCATTAACGTCAACCATCAAATTGGATCCATAAGCGAACCGGCCCCCACAACGCGATCCGCTGAACTAAAACCAACACGAACCAAAATAAACCTTTTATCCCACAAAATAAAATCGATTTTCAATCTACCCTCAAATACGACGAGCAATAGTAAATTTGAAGAGCCCTCGCCTTTTCAAAACCAACTTTAGATCGTACATATTTAGAAATAGCTGAAATATGGCCGGCGTTCTATTTTATGTCTAGTGGTTTTTATTTCTTATTAAATAAGGATCAGGTTCCCGTGACAGTGAAGCCGATACTTCAATAGTCTTAGTTTCGCAGCGTTTTTTCGCCAGGATTTTAGCTGGATGAGTTCTCGAGCTGGAATCCGAGCTAATATTTGGTTTTAACACAATGCTTGACTCTTCCGCCGGATTCTGTAACGTGCAGCGGTAGATATTTTTTAAAGTTTCGCCGTTTACAGAGCGTAGAGTGGCTATTGGCCAAGCTTTATGTTTCATGAGAGCTTGCAGTTAACTTTAGCTATTCTTTTAGGAGTTCCATCGAATTCGTAAAGCTTTTAGGTAGGCCTGATAATTTGAAACAACAGACTTGTCACAGTAAATTTGACGCGTCTATTGTAAAGGAATACATTTCTATGACCTAAAGAGTTTTCTAGAATAATTATATAATATTTTTGATTTAATTTAAGCATTTAATATAGACAAAACTCTTATATTTCACGAACTATTGCAAATTTCAATAAGAATTATACTAAATATGGACATATTCAACACGAGGCAAAGTTATTTTCATAAATGTATTATTATTAATAACTTTTTTTTCTGAACGGTAATAAGTGAACTAAGTGGCTTTGATTGTGTTTTTTTTTTATTAACTGTATTAAAGGCTTTGTAAATTTGTTTGTAAATTTCGTAACCTATATATATTTTTGTGTTTAAACAATGTATGTAATCATAAGTGATGAACTTTTAGGCTTAGTATTATTATTCTCTCTTCTTCTTCTTCTTCTTTGCCTTATCCCACTAGGTGGGGTCGGCACAGCAAATTTTCCTCTACCACTCTCTTCTATCAGTTGTCGTCTCTACACTCACTCTTTTCACTATCATGTCTTCATTCACACACTCCATCCACGTCTTCTTCGGTCGGCCTCTTGCCTTTCTTCCTTGCTCTTCCATTTCCATACATCTCCTACTAACATGCTTCTCTGTTCTACGCATCACATGTCCAAACCACGCTAACCTCCCAATCTTTAATTGCTTAATAATATTATTCTCATCTACTAATATTTATCTATCATAGCTATTTGTTTGTCCTGTAAAACTAAAATAAAATAAAATAAAATAAACCCCTTTCTTCCTCCCTGTTAACACGCACTAGTAGTTATACAAAATTAATGAAGCACATTGGAAATCAAAGCGTTAATTAAACTCGGTTCCCGGTAGCGGTCGGTAGTCCCCAGACAATGAGGTCACCTGTCCTGCCTAAGCCGCGGTTACATCCTAAACAAGCTTCAACAACAATGGGGAGAGGAGGCTACCCTGCGGAGGCTTTGTTATTCGGATATGAGATAAGCTACTGGATATTAACATTGTGCTTCTCAAATTATGTGATTAAGTGTGGTATTGTGTTGACTCGTAGCTTCCAAATTTTGGACGATTCAATGCAAGGTCGTTGAAAAACAAATGTCATGCTACTATCGTACGTGTGGTGAAAGAAACTTTTCAGGCAACCGAACTAAAAATATATGTATGTAATTGTACAAATTGAATAGGCTTAAATTCGTCGATTTAAACTATGCTTTCATTGGTTTTAAACTTTCCCAAAGCCAAAGTTGTTGTAGAAACATAATTTTTTTAATGACTCATCGAAAACAAACACTGTTTTTTTTAATTGAATTTCAATTATCGTGCGTGTATGTTGAGATAGCCGTGAGAACATAAGACCCGTAAGCTACTTCTTACGTAAATTTACTCGTATAACCATAATAGCACAAAAAGCAGACAACTAGACTCTGGGCCTTCTCTCAAGAGAAGACAGATTATAGGCCATAATCCACCACGCTGGCCAAGTGTGGGTTGGCGGACACACGTCTTCAGATATTGTGATCTTCAAACATGCCGGTTTCCTCACTTTGTTTTCCTTCACCGTAAAGAGAATGCAAATCCTAACATAACTTGAAAATCAAGTCATTGGTGTAGGGCTGAGATTCAACCAGGGGCCGTTCTGATTGAAAAGCAGACACTTACTCACCAAGCCACATTTGCTTTTTCTCACTGCATAGTACTCGTATATTTCTAAACTCTAGAAGATGTGCTAGAGGAACTGTTGAAACAACAGGCAGCTGAATCGCGGCCGGTTCGCGCAAGTGCTGTAAATTATAACCCTACAGACGTCCACTATCTGACGAAGGGTCTATGTTACCGCGACTAAGACCTGAGAACCTTTCAATATGATTGTGTTTATTTCAAAATTGCTTTCACAATTCAACGATATTTTGGTTACATTCACATCTAGTGTTATTTTTTATTGGCGGAAAATTGGGTTTTTTTTTAAATGACAATTAGGTATAACTCTTGTTTTAAAACTAAAACATGCGGTGACACCACCTGTAATGAGTGATTGTGTTTTGTATTATAGAGCTTAGTAATACGAGTATATATTTCTTACAGCGCATTTGAGACCAAAACTTTGAATTTCTGTATATTCATACGGACTTTTTAACATCTCAGCATAATAATATAATAATAATATATAGAGAAATAAAAAAAATAGTTGCCTGTAAAGTCGGTTTTACGGGCGAAGATTTTACGTGACAACGTCTGCCGCGTGCTGCGCGCGCGGCAGACCGATCATAGTTGAGTGGGAGAGAGACGCAAGGCATTCGGCGGGCCTCTCTCTCGTTCGGTGACTCATCGTAACGTTACCGGGCGTTACACTTTTTCATAAGTGACTCCCAGCCGCAACCTAATTTAAGACGTTGTCACGTCAAAAATCTAAGTCGTTTTTAGAGCGGAGAATTGGTAAAACTACGTTTTTCGTTGGTTTTTAATATTTCTAAACTTGATCTTGGAATGAATTTATCCGTTTCAAATTAACAATGCTCATTCCGCAAATGTAAACTAAGCAAAATATTATGTCATGTCCAAAACGAGCAAACTTTCTCAGCTTCCCGCATAACGAAGGCGAGAAACAAAGCATGCTCGACGCAAGTCCGAGTGCAATTCTGACGCATAAATCCGTGTTCAGACGAAACCCCTCGAGGCTACGCGCTGCTTCGACCTGGAGGAAACGGCCTGATGTATCGGACGTGACCTTTAGAGGGTTAACTTGTACTGGGAGATTGGAAAAGGTGAATGTACTAATGTTGAACTAGACTAATCAGAGATTCTATGATGTGCAACCTCTTACCGTCTAGAAGGTCATAAGTTCGATCCTCGCCGATGAGGTCGAGCTTTTGGTAAAGGAAAATATCGTGAGGAAACCATAGCATGTTGGTGGGGCGTTTTCTAGTACTGGTCTGAATTGCTTTCCTTTCTTTTTACCATTGATAGGTTTGCGTTTGACTACAGCTTGCCTTATGTTAAGCTGCGCTGTCTACAGCGTACCCTAGTACGGTGTGGCACGCTTGCCTAGAAGATAATTTACTCTAGTTTGAAGACCTCCGGATTATACCTCTCAGGAAACAAAAACTCAGAAGTAAACTCAAATATTGCCAAGTACATAACATTGAACTCCGGCAGCCTTCTTGAGAGCCAGTTATTCCAAACCTTAGGTCAAATTGAGAGAAAGATAATTGTGTGGTATATTTTTGCCACAGACAAAAACTATAGATCCAGCTAACTGGCGTCAGTATATAACTGAATAGCTCTATCAAGTACTCGACTACTTTTTTACTATGATTTCTTTGAAAAACACCTTCTGAAAAGTGGTTAATACATTGCTCAAATAAAAAAGTACGCACACACTGTTACTATGTAATACGAGTACATAGTAGTATAAAACATAATACTTAATCGTAGTGTCTGCAGCTCGGCTAGCTAAGTTGATCTACCGCGATCATCGAAGCTAAGCAATGGTCGATGCGGACGGTGTTTGGATGGGTGACCGTGATGAACAAGACTGTCGTTTTTCAAGTAACATTTTCATCTGGGCACTACCGTGGATTAGATGACACGTTAAATTGTAGGTCACGGCTGTTAGTATTAGTACAAACAGTCGTTAAGCTTAGTCAGAGATTCATAGGGTGGCTTGAAAACTCTCGACACTTGCCACTTAACTCATATGATGTAGAAAAAGTGATACAAGCATCCCTAAACACCCTACAAATAGATTTTCTTTTGTTTTTGACTCAAAATACTCATTTTCCTTTACAAAAGAGCGTAGTTCGACCAAAGGTAAACCAAAGGTCTACATCAAACAACCTGAGCCAATCGGGATTTTTTCCACGTCTCCCCTACCTGACCAAAATGCATTGCAATACATAGCCGATTTACCCGGGTTTACCCGCACATCGGGCGCCGACCGACCGCATCCCCCGGCGGCTTTATACTAGCTTTAAAAATGTATCAAGTGCAACTGAAATATACTGAACAATTTGATATTGAGTACGTTTGGTTTAGATTCCGACAGAGGGTTTGGTTAGGCTTTTGGGATGGTGTAAGTTCATTGCTACAAAAAACAGGCTATTTTTAAACCCTTCTTTTTTCACGACCTCGTTCGCGTAAGGGTTACCAAGCTGGACTGCTAATCAGAAGGTTCCGGGTTCGATTCCCGGCCCAGTCAACATCTTTGTTCTTAACTAAATTTGTTGGCTGTGGGTCTGGGTGTTAAATATGTATTTATATATAATACTAGCTGACCCGGCAAACGTTGTTTTACCTTAATGAAAAAAAAATCTAAATATACAGTAGCCGATTCTCAGACCTACTGAATACGCATATAAAATTTGGAAAAAATCGGTCAAGCCGTTTCGGAGGAGTACGGTAACAAACACTGTGACACGGAAATTTTATATATAAGATGTATGTATGTATTTGTAGTATATCAGCTGTGTTAGCAACCATAATACGAGCTAGAAATGGTTCAGTATGGGGCTAACCAGCCGTTTGTGAATGTGTCTTAATATTTATTATTATTATTTATTTACTGCTTAGAGCTAGGCTTAAAACGTTACGTTGTTACGTTGGTGGCACTCTGTATGGTTAAGTATGCCTAGTTTGGGACAGCTGGCTCTCAAGGTGGCATTGTATTCTGTTAGGAATACACTGTAAAGTACTAAGTGACAGATTTTTTAACTTGATGGTGGTTGCTAGCCAGGCGAGCACTACAAAAACCAACACTACTAATATTATATACGCGAAGTTGTGTGTGTGAGTTAGTGTGTATTTTTGTTCCTTCTTCATGCTCAAACGGCTGAACCTATTTCGATGAAATTTAGTATGAAGATAGTTTAGACCCTGGTAACATAGGCCACTTTTTATACCAGATTTACTATTATATTATAATATATCGAATATAAATATAAAATTAATCATTCTCAAATATAATGCGTTTTATAAATTAGACGAATACCTGGACATGAAGCTTACAGAAGGATATTTTCAGTTTAAGTTCTAATAAAAAAATAATTCTAAATTTGACGTTTATCACACTTTTGCGGACATTTAAACTACATATTTAGCATTAAGATATATCACATATCCACTGTGAATGACGTATCAAAAATAATGAATGTTATTATGGTTAATAAAACATCTAAATCTGAATCCGAATATAACCTTGGTAACACCGCAATGCGCATTTAGTATACATAATATTATAATAATAGCAATAAAGTAAAAATAATAATAATAATATTAGGACACATTCACACACGGCTGATTAGCCCCATACTGAACCATTTCTAGCTCGTATTATGGTTGCTAACACAACTGATATACTACATATACATACATACATATTATATATAAATACATATACATATTTAACACCCAGACCCACAGCCAACAAATTTGGTTAAGCACAAAGATGTTGACCGGGCCGGGAATCGAACCCGGAACCGTCTGATTAGCAGACCGGCATGGTAACCTTTACGCCAACGAGGTCGTCAAAGAAGAAAGTCGAAATAGAAAGAAGTTTAGTTTCTCTTTCTTTCCCAAGCACCATAGCTCCCCGGCTGCACCTGACGTACGGAACACTAAAAGCAAGCTCGAAGCGCAACTTCCAGCGTTACGTAAACTTTTACGACTATGGCGTTCAAACAATTTTACTGGCAACCCTAGCTATAAGCTGTAAAACAGCGCCTATTTGGGGTGGTCAAGAGATTTACTGCACTTCAATTGGCAACCCTAATAGACGTATATTACGCTACCGCTGGATTTATTGACTATATTTCTTTTGTTTTTCAGGAATTTACAACCGCAGGTACGTATTTAGAGGCGAGGAGGTTTTTTAGCGCTTCGAGGCGTGAATGCAAGGTTATTTCTAGAAAATTAGCCACTTATCCTGCCCTTTTAATATAATAAATGCAAAAGTTTATGTACGTGTGTGTTAGTACTTCTTCACGCTCAAACGGCTGAACTGATTTTGATAAAATTTGGTGTGAAGACAGGATAGACCTTGGATTAACACATTGGCTACTTTTTATCCCGAAAACAATTGTGGTTACCGTGGGATACGCAAATAAATTCAAAATCTATGTCAGCGCTGCACGCGCCAACGGTTGAACCGATTTTGATTTACTATGTAAATAGGTGCCAAAAATCGATGCCTTTCCCTTGTTGCCCCCTTGGAGCCTATAAGGGTGTTTGGATAACACCAGCTTTCTATATCTACGTATAACCCTCCTGTAAGAATATGGATTCGGAAGTAACGGGATAACGGGACGTTTCTGTTTCCAGTGAAAGAAACCTGTATTACATTTGTATTTGATCACCAGTTGTTGTTAGACCTTGAATTGATACATAGATCCGTCTATTTGTCAATTTAACATGTATTTTATCCCAGGTTAACTTCTTTTATCCCGGATTAACGCGGGTAACACTGCAGGGCGCAGCTAGTAGGGTCTAATTCTAGGTTTATGTAATCATGTAAACGCTATAGGTGGCTACAGACCAGGTATAGGCATAAACGATGCCTTCAGGCGCTAACGGAGTTTGATTACCTGATTAGGGAGGTAAGTGGAAATGCGTTGGTGAATTTAATGCTAATTTATATTGTTACTAAACAGTAATTAAAATTTATCATAAAAAATAATTTAAATTGTTTTGAGAATGTTTTCAGTGGATTGATAATAAAATACTAACTAACATGATTTATCTCATAATGATATCTCTGTATAAAGTTGTATAATTTAAATGTTCAAGAATTATGTTGCACAAGCTTTAAGTATTAGATAAGAAAAGTAAATTATTATTAAGTACCTCCTTACCGATATACAGGGTAAATACAAACGCCTGCAAAAAGCTGATAGAGGGTCAATGAACTCGTTAATACAAACAATTCGTACTTCTACTACTTCTTCTATTTATTTATCTATTGTTTCTACTTTTTCTTTTTCTACTCCTTCTATTTAAAAAAAAATATTAAATAATAATATTTAAAAATAATACTACGCACTTCTCATCTCATTTAGTGGATTAAATTCTATAAAACAATGTTTATTTAAGGTTCCGTATGCAAAGAGAGACTCACCGCCATAACTGCTGAACTGTCCATCCGCATATACAATAAGTCTGCAAAATTTGTCATTTTCCAAATTTTGATTATCATGATCAGTGATAGCTAAATTAAATTTAAACTAAACAGTCTAAAATTTCACAGCGAATGTTTTAGTAAAAAAATAACTGTACCTAAAAAGCTAAAATTTTTATTTGTATTTTTACTGAATCGACTTAAATTTTAATTTTATTCATTAATTTTATTTTGACTAAATTTAATTTCTTTTACTGTGTTCATTTTATTATTTTTATTGTAAATATTTAATGTAAAATTTGTGTATTTTCTGATGGGCCACCATGCCTGAAATAAATGAATTTATTTATTATTATTTATTTATTAAAATCAATTAATATCTTAATATCAATAAATATAATAGATATACATATATACATCTTTAATGGTACAGAAACCTTCGTACACAAATCCAACTTACACTTACTTGGCCAGATTTTATATCGATTTCTGAATAGGTTCTATAGTAAAGTTTAAAAAATATATTTATTTATTGTTGTGTGTGTATTATGTAAGTTATGTTTGTACCAGTACATTAGGTGTGTTAGCAAAATACAAACTATTTTTTTAAGTACTACCAGCCGTGCGCTAACTGTCTCCAAGCATTACTTTTAACATTTTTTTTTATAAAGACATTGAATGTTTTGCTTAATACAGGCGTTTGTTGTTACCCTGTATTTTAAGACAAACATTTTTTCAAAACAGTTTTAGTTTACTCAAAGTCCCACGGTAACTATTTATACAAAGGACTTAGAGAAAACACAACTAATCTTGTCTCTAACTGAACATTAATTATCTCGAAATTATTACGTTTCCAGATGTCGACAGAGACAATTTAATCCATCTCGGCTGCACCAATATTTATTCAAGTTTTATCTTAATGTGATGTTCTCTTAGAAAAGGGTTAGATGCCGTCGAAGTAGGAACTGTTATCATTAGAACTGAAATACAAGTTGATAACTCATATACACATTTATGTAATCCTAGTAAAGTCAATTTTGTACTGCTGGTCCTCTCTATTAGATCTTCTTATCATTTGAACATAAGAAAAAGTTAATATAATACGTTTTTCGAACTTTTTTTATTTTTTTTCTGCAAATCAAACATTTTTGTCATATGCATAAATTGTCAAAAAGAAAAATAATAAAGACCGACTTTTTTTTATTGATGAAAAGGCTAACGTTTGCCTGATGTAAAGAAATAAGACGACTAAAAGTAGATATTTAAATCGTAATAGTCATAATAGTCAAATGAAGATCTATGCTAATACAATTAATTCTACGCTTCATTAAATATCGGCTTAGGCATAATCAGGATTTATCTTAAAACTAGCTTCGCCCCGCTAACTATTTATTACCCGCGTCAATCCGTAAAAAAAAGTGTAACGTATACATATGTACCTTTATGGCTATTTTTTAACTAAGGGTGTATGCTATCAGTACAGTATAACCATTTAAGCGTGAAAAGGTAAAAAACACACAGAAACACACACATATAAAGTCATCAAAGTTATATTTTATAATATAAGTGGGATTCAATTGACTTAAAATAAAACAGTCTAGACTATCAGATCCACATAAACCGCCCAACACTTTAATCTATAAGTTGTATCCAGAATACGTATCAGTTTCTGAGCAAGGTAAGTTTAATTCCTTAATAGCTTGCCTAAACTCTGTAAGATCGCCCGCGCCAGATAGGTGATGCCTATTGAACACCCATCCACGTACATAGACTCGTTTACTAAAGATTTACGCAGCAGATAGATCGCAATGGACCCTTTTCAGGCGCTTTATGCTCCTAATTCTTTCACCCCAACTCCAAAACGAAGTATATCCCATTCAAAGAGCCTACTAATACGACTCTATTGCGCTGTACGTCGAATTCTAAATCAACAACTTTATTAATACATTTTAAAACACATAAAATAGATCCTGTGCTTCCGGAATAAGGGTCGGCTTGTGAAAATTGGGGGTGGATTTATAGTTGTTTTACGTGTGCGTTCAAAAGTTAGAATGCTGGTTTTTGGAATTTTCCTCTCCCTATCGAAGTGGGACATTGGATGCTGCTCTTTAAACATTCTGTATATAGGTATGTACGAGGGGTAGAATTTCAGTGTAGCCTCAAAAAAGTCTTAGATACTGGTGTTAGGTTAGAGTAGAATAAATAAAAAGACATTGAGGTACTGACTAAAACTAATTTTACATAAAACTTAAAAATAACTAATAAGAAAGAATAATAAAATACACATTTACTTTAAGCCCAAAATAAACGAAAATGCAGGTTGTTCTATGAGTCCTATAGCTCGACTAGCTAAGTTGATCAGACGCGATCATCGAAGCTAAGCAACGGTCGATGCGGGCGGTATCAGGATGCGAGACCATGCAAAATACTGTCGTTTTTAAAGAAGAAGTTTCATTTGGGTGCTACCGTGGGTCGGATGACAAGTTAAACTGTAGGTCCCGGCTTTTAGTTTTAGTACAAGCAGTCTTTAAGCCACGTTAGCCTTCGGGTGGAAAACTCTCGACACCAGAGCTTGGCCACTTAGCTCATACGAAGAAGAAAAAAAAAGGAAACAAAGGTGCCCAGAATGCTGGTAGTATCGACAAGTAGAATGGCAGAATTTACATACAAAATAAAATATAGCACTTTGACCAGACACTGAAATAGATATATTAAGAATGATTTTACAGATAGTTAAAAAATGACGGGGTTTAAATCCATTGTATTACAGAAATTAAAAAGAAAAGAGCAAGTTGAGGACAAAGCAGCGCAATAAAATGTGTAATTCGTCGGTACAGCAGCTTTGGTCAATTCGGCGCATCAATTAAATCGAATTTCGAGCGAATGAAGCACACTCGTTCGATTTCATTCAATCGGTGATTGTAATCGTTCGAATTTTTGCGCGTTCCAAATTCAAAATGTTTTTTTTCAGTTCATTGTTAGGAGCAGGGCTTAGTGGGTTAGTTTTTTTCTTTATTGTAAGGGATTTTAACTCAGACTGATATCGTTCTAATGCCATTTTGAATTAGCTCAGTCTTAAAAGGTCAATGGGATAGAAATTCTATCGGATAATGGATTTTGAATGGTTTGCTCAGATTGAAATATTGGAATCGTTTGCATTGCACACATTTTTATTACGATCTTGACGATATTATTTTGTAATAGAGATTTTTTTTAGCCAAGGTCTCAAAACGCCCAAGTGCACGGTTAACTGTAGAATTAATTACCATACATTTAAAAGGTTTTTAAGCTTTAGCTCCCAAATATTAATTACGTGTTTTTTTACCACAAACTTTGAGATTATATTATTATGCTGAATAACATTATGTCAAATTTCTATTTCTGGTAAATTAAAAGCAAATGTTAATTCTTTATTATAGTGGCCAAGTCCTTAGTAACCAAAGGTATACTTTAATATTTTGCAAATAAATAAAATTATTAAATAAATGAAGCGACGATAGCTCAGCCGCGTTGAGGGCTCGATTCCCGCCAATGAGCTCAATATTTGGTAAAAAATATATTCAATGGTGGCGATTCAGTGGCACACACGAACTATGGTTGACTATGGTGCAAAACGTGCCGTCTCTTTCTGGCCCACTAAGATGAAAAGAGACGGAGCTTCTTTAAATTTAGTTTAGTCGTGTGTGCCGCTGAATCGCCACCATTGACTCAACAGACTTTAGTACAATTTAAGAGTCAAGTGTACAAGTCAACAAAAATATCCTAAGAACATGTCCAAATGACGGATGCGATATACCCCGCCCCCCTCACCGCACCCAGTTCCCCCCTCGTGACCGATGGTCCCAATTAGCGCGGTAACGTTCCCACTAATCATTGGTCGTGAGATCGATAAGCCATGTGGAGATAAATGTCAGAGATCTGAAGCGATCGGAGATTTTGTTTCTCGTTTAAGGAAAAATTGGCTTAGATTGAAAATTGATTTAAAAAAGGGGTGAGAAGAAATCGTTAAAAAGAGGAAAGTTTGATTTATTATGGTGACTTACAAAATATTATATGGACATATTTCACACACGGCTGGTTAGCCCCATACTGAACCATTTCTAGTTTGTATATGGTAGCTAACACAACTGATATACTACATATACAGACATACATACATATTTCATATAGATACATATTTAACACCCAGACCCACAGCCAACAAATTTAATTAAGCACAAAGATGTTGGCCGTGCAGGGAATCGAATCCGGAACCTTCTGATTGGTAGTCTGGCATGGTAACCATTATGCCAACGAGGTCGTCGTTTTAGGGTATACAGATTTGCTATTTGAGCCGCTGGGCCGGATAACCACGAATCAGCGTCACTCTAGCCAAAGGGAGAACATGCCTTGTTTAAGATTACAGGCTTCCAAGGAAGCTGCTAGAAAGCAGCATACAGCGCTCTGAAACAAACCCTTTTGAGAACTTCAGGTGGCTAACTAAACTAACCAGGCAAGCATTAAAAATTTTCTACTACCTATGTTACTCTATGCTAGGTAACGCAAATTGAAAGTTAAGACAATAAAAAATCCATCATAGCAAAATAAATCGCAATTTGAATCAGATAAATTTTCATTTACCAATTCCATTCCCTCCAAAAACTAGCTAAAAATCACGTAATTAAGGATATTATAGGAACAAATCACCGCGCCCCCAACAAATTACGTCCACAGGATTTTCATAAACTACAACAGCGGCCCGAATAGGAACAATATCCAATATTTAGTAGGAGCGGCCCCAAATTGATGGAAATTCGAGACCAATCCCAGTAATTAAGGGAATTTATTCCCCGTGGAGCGACGTCTTGACCTATAGACACTGAGGGTACAGATTATAGTAAGAACAGATAGCGAACTTTTCATAAAATATGGTAAATTATTTTGAAGATGTAACATAAATGTATATCTATGGTAGGCTCGACTCCCGCCAATGAGTTCGATATGATGACCTCGTTGGCGTAATGGTTACCATGCCGGACTGCCAATCAGAAGGTTCCGGGTTCGTTTCCCGGCACGGCCAACATCTTTGTGCTGAACTAAATTTGTTGGCTGTCGGTATGGGTGTTATATATTATGTATATATGTTATAAAATATGTATGTATATGTTGTGTTAGCAACCACAATACAAACTAGAAATGGTTCAGTATGGAGTTAACCAGCTGTGTCTGGAATGAGTCCTAATATTTATTTAATTATTATTTATTTATCTATGCGTTATCTAGATTTAGTTTTGTTGTTTTGCATATATCATTTAATTTTTGTATTATTTACTCATACTAACGCTACAGCAATATGACACCAGAGTAAAAGGGCAGGATGAAAACCCTTATGCACACAGGCGCTCGTAAATATTATATTTTTTGTGCATACTAAAGCTTTGGTTTTCTTGCTGTCTTTCAATGATTGAACAAAATATTATTAGCCTTGATTACTTTTGGGAATTTCCTTTACACAGGTAGTTGATTATTATAATAGACTATGCCATGATATCTTGAAAATATGGTGTTATTAATTTTAATAATTGATACGGATTGCTTCAGTTAAATTCCTTATAATTAATTTAATTCGCATTAATTGCTTAATTGTAACACTATTAATGTAATTGGTTATTATTTTTTGTGTGATATGAGCATAGAAAAAATATGACAACATGTATTTAGTCTGTGTATCTTAGTATAGTTTCTGTGTATTGCTATTCTGTCACGTACATTCTAGTGATTTGAAATATTAGCGCAGGGCAAAGTTAGTTGGGTCACGGAATATGGTTGCTGGATATAAAAAAAGATTCTTAAACTATTTGGTTATTGAAAATCACTAAGGTCTTCTTCCTAACCTTTTTATTTTTCTGACTTGATTGTTTCACAAACATAAACTTATTTTTAATCCATGATAAATAAAAAAGAGGAAATTAATGACTAAAAAGAATTTTCGTGCGAGGCACGTGGACCTTTTATACCCAGTGGACTTATATTTAAGGACTTTCAGCTTCGATTCAATAAAGATAACATCATCTTACTTACGAGTACATAACCAAAGGTGTAAAAAATAAAGAGAAAGCATTTTTTCAAATACTATACAGGTTTTCGGTTTGTTACTTTTTGATGCTCTGTGGCATAATGCTAAGATTTATAATTGAGAAATAATTACTATTTTGAAAGAATTCTTAACTGAAAAACTACAATAATAATATCCTATATTGTACAACCACTGATAAAAACAGCTTATTTTAGGTTAACAATTTAAGCATGGAGTACAAAGGCAGCCTTATCACCTATGGTGATTCATAGGTGATAAGCTACTCGTACTTTTAATTCTGGTTAGATAAAGAAAACAAGAGGCGGTAAGTATTTCATAATTTTATGTTTGTTTTCTGTGAAAAAAACATTTTGTTCCGCTAATCATTTTGTTACTCAACTAGCAGATCATCCCGGCTTTGCACGGGCTATAAAATAATCTAAGCTGTAAAGAGAACCAAAATATAGCCTATGATACTCAAAGATAATGTACCTTCCCAACAGTGAAAGAATTTTTCAAATCGGTCCAGTAGTTTCGGAGCATATTGGCGTCAAACAAAAAATCTTACTTTCCTCTTTATATGTTGGTATAGATATATTTAAAAAAACGAGGCAGTACATCTCAATCCATAGATTGTTTTCAAATAATAAAACACAAAGGGACATGTAAATATAACGACCCATTTTCGGATTTGCGCCGGGAAGCGGCTAATGGCTGCCATTCAGCGGAACATGCTTCAATAACATCTTTTTTCTCGTAAAATATACAGTTTGCGGAGGAATATAAACCTTTTTCCGAATATATGTAAAATTGTTCTAAAGAGGGTTGCAACTGAAACATTATTGGAAGCGTAATTTTGAAATGTTTTGGACGCGCGACCTACGAATCAACGACACTTTGACCATTATGATGCGTAGAGAGGAGATAAATAAATAAAATAAATCATTTATTTGCACCAAATATACAAAAACAGTTACATTATAAATTCACCCCATACGAGTAGTTATCACTATTTAAAACTGTACATATTCAAAAGGATTACTAAAAATAATCTTAATAATACTAAATATTAAAATTGAAAATAAAGATGCATGTGACTACGAAAAGTATGGATATGATTGTAAGAAGTAGCGAAAGTAGAGGTAGACCAAAGAAGACGTGGATGAATTGTGTGAAGGAGGATATGAATGAGAAGGGAGTGAATGTGGAGATGGCGGCTGATAGAGTGGCGTGGAAGCGAAAAACAGGCTGTGCCGACCACACGTAGTGGGAAATGGCAAAGTAGGAGAAGAGACACTTTGACCTTTAGTGGAGAATGCATAGTCTGGAATATCACGTACACAAGGTGGCTGCAGGAACGAAACGACAGATTTTTCAACTTGAGGGTGGTTGCTCCAACTTAGGCCAGAGCATCGCTATATACCTGGTCATTGCTAGTTAGTACAGAAATATACCCTCCTGTCAAAAAAATTACCAATGCCTGTATTACTTATATAGGCATTGGTAATTTTATTTTTTTATCTTTCTCTCATTTATATCATAAACATAGATTAATAACTTAATTTTAAATTTATATAAATTGTGCCGTAGTTTGATCACAAGCTTTGATTATAAAAAAAACTTTTGGATTAATTTCTTTTACCCATACTTGTTAATTATAACATCATTGTCATAATTTTATCACTTTGGTACCAAATCATGATCGTCTTTCTTTGTCTCCACTCTTTGTTATGTTCATACAAACTTGTTTTGACATTATTTGGCGGTGAAGGTAATATGCCTCACAACACAGGGTTTTCTCTAGTGTAAGTGGGACATAGGGATCAAATTAAACTGGGAACGTACATTACTAAATATTGAATAAGGTTGTCTTTTATTATCATAATATTGTACGTGTTTACTGGACAAATAGATGCATTATTATTTATTATTATTATTGAAACTTAATAAACATTTGCATAATAATATGTTGCAGCGTACTGACAGTGCTCTGTGCAGGGGGTGCATGGAGGCAGAGGAAACGGTCAAACATGTGCTTTTGGAGTGCAGGAGCTTGACGAAACAGCGAGAAGAATTCCACTTCGAGGACGCTGCGGGAGGCCTGCGCCGGCGTTCGCGAGCTGCTGGCCTTCTTCAGCGAGATCGGCTGGCTGGATTAGAGACCATCAGTTGGGTTCTTTGCATAGAGGAAGCCGGAAGACTTCTATTTGCGGGAAGGAGCCCGCACATCTACGCATCAACTTAACGCTATATCGTATGTAGAGTTACTCGTCCTGCTGGACAAATACCTAGCTATATATGAATAAAATATGTACCAATAGAATATGTACCAATAAAATATGTACCAATAGAATGTGTACCAATAGAAGCATAATACACGTATTTGATTCAAGATTGAATGCTTCAAATAAACCGTTCAGCTGAAGGGCACCCACACTCTGTAATCCAACCATTACGCAATATGTAAATGGCCAGCCAGTGGGTCAGTTGTACCCTTGCGATGGAGAAATTAATTATGTGTCGAATGTGCTGCCATCTGCCGCATCAATATTCAATCCTATCGGGGCCAAACGACCATTAAAAGCTGACCCTTTCACGTCATTATAACCAACCGAGTTTGATTACAAACGCTTAGACGGGGAAAAGGTGGGAGGTCTATGTATGTCGGTCAGGAATTAGCCATCCGATTTATCGGATATCGTATTATTGCACTGGCGCAGTATTGTTATATTTTGAGTGGATTAGCTTCCGTCCGGTAATTGTCATGGTGGGTATAGCTAGCTGTATGGTACGGCCGGTTTCAATATTATACATTCACGACGTCAATTTTCCACTGTTTGAAACTGTACTTAGTATGAATATTTGATACTTAGGTGCTTGCTTCATTTCTGTGTTAGTTATTCGGTTTTTTTATTGCTCATAGCTCCCTACCTAAGTAATACCTTTCAATTCTGATTTAGGAAAGCCATCGAAATACACAAAACTCATGCTCGCACTGCCAAACTCAAGACATGCTTACGAATTCAGCGATCGAAAGATTTTTTATACCGCGGGAAAAGAACCTGGGACTTTGCGCTTTGCAGTCAAGGGTCCAGACCATAAGGTAAGATAAAAAATTAACAATATGTAGTAACAATACTTTCTTTCAAATCTACACATAAAACTACGGTTGACTTGTTAAGATTTTGCCAAACGAACTAAATTGAAGTAAAAATAAGAATTTTGTATTTACTGATAACTATAAATAATCTAGTGGTTTTCAAATAAAAAAGGACTGAATCTATGAAGCCAATTCTACCTTAAATCACGCGCAAACTTATTAAATTAAAATAAAAGACTATCAACACCCCGTGTATATGACTCAAAGTAACTAAACATTAACATTTTCCTCAAAACACTCAGCTATTTTAAAAGTTCAAATAATCCACTTTACAATACAAAGAACTGTCATAATTATTAGCAGTACTAAACAGTACACAATGAGTAAGACAGACAAACAGTCTGAGGTTTACTATTAGATCCGTGTTTACTGATATCTGAGCTGAGTCATGTGGTCACTTCTATATGATGAATATCAAATAGGTACAAACTGAGACTAGCATTCAATTATGGGGAATTAGTCACTACAAATTGTCTAGTAGTCTTCTTATTCTTTGTATGAGTTAGCGTGGTCAAGCTCAGGTGTCGAGAATTTTCAAGCGGCCCGAAGGCCTCTGAAATGGCTTAACGCCTTTTTTTTACACATTTCACACAAAGCTGGTTAGCCCCATACTAAAACATTTCTAGTTTGTATTACGGTTGCTTACACAACTGATACACAACATATACATACATAAATACTTTATATCGATACAAATTAATTTTACACCAAGACCAACAACCAACAAATAAAGTTCATCACAAACATGTTGGCCGTGCCGGGAATCAAGCCCGTGACCCTGTGGTAGGCAGTCTGGTTTGGTAACTATTACGCCGACGAGGTCGTCTAACTTGTACTTAAACTAACATGCGGAACCTACAATTTACCGTATCATCCACCACGCTAGTTTACTAAATTTATCTAAAATAAATTATTAATTTGCAATTGTGCGATAACAGACAAACAAACTCGTCAATAATAGTGACGTGTGTAGGTAAGTGTTAACTGGCGATAGGACAGTCAATCTGTCGGTTCGCGAGCAATGTACCGTGAGGATCTGACATCCTGATAACACCGTCATAGCTGTGCGTGCCACGGTTTGCCATCACTAATATGTGCTGTTATTGATTTTGAATTACTATATTGTGAAAGATATGAGAAAGCTACATTATCTTTGTTTTGTATACATTCTTCTTCTTCGTATGGGCTAAGTTTGATTTGATTAATTTTATTTATTTGCCACAGAAACTTAAATCTAGGTTACATCGAGTTTAGTATTTATAATGTAAGTAGTTTAAGTCGCTGAACCCCCTTTCCCTTAAATTGTCCTTCCGTATCGTTGATGCAATCCGTTGTTTTATAGATAGGTCAGTGAATAAATATATGTAGTGGCAATAAAGCGGTATACATATGACATGCAAGCCATGAATAATGCATGTGGGATCATCGCGTGAATGGCTGGGGTTAAGGTGGCTTCTCCATGGTGGAAACCACTGTGGTTTCTATAACGAACTAAGCAAACTTAAATTATTGTTTAATATTTACGATAATGTTTTTTTTTTCACATAACACACACGACTAGTTCGCCCCATAACCAATTCTAGTTTATACTTTGGTTGCTAGCACAATTAATATTCGACATATACATACTTTATCTAGATACATATTTAACACCCAGACCGACAGCCCACAAATTTAGTTAAGCACAAAAATGTTGGCTGTACCAGGAACCGAACCCGAAACTTTCTGGTAGGCAGTCATGATAAGAGAAAGCAACGATCATATGATTTGATGACTGAAGGGTAAAAAAAAAACACTGATCGTTACAATACTTTGTAATTGGCAAAAGAGCATTACATACGAGTACAAAACCTTAACACTGCTCAAATGCAATGATGTGTGAGAGGGCCTTCGAACAAAAATCTCGACACCAGAGTTTGGCCACTTGGCTCAATGAAAAAGAATAAAATAATAAATAATTTAAACTTAAATCTGTGTTTAAATCAAGTCAATCAACGGATTTAGAAGACCTATTAACTAATTTAGACGACCACTCCGGACAGAACCTACCAGAAATGTACCCATAACAAAAGGTACCTTTTATTTAAATTAATCCCGATCATTGTAAAAGGTTCTTTACCCCTGCCATGCGTCGCAATGTAGAAACGCATCCGGCGATATTTCGCCCCGCATTACACTTATTCCGGGTTTCATATTCATGGAGCAATTTCAGAAATCCTTCCTTTAGACGAATCCGAGCCATCGGGGGTCCAACGTATGCCACTGCACCCTAAGGGACACCAATGACCCTTTTATTTAGGCATAAAATGGACATCGCCAAATGGATTTATGGTTATGAGGAAAAAAATTGGATGGAAACTGGACCTCGCTGTGTGGACTGCAGGAATAGAAGATTTCGGCGTATTCGCTATGTTTTTTTTTTACTATGAATAGGTCAGCATAAAGCATAAGCAGCCCAGTAAGCGTTTCCACTGCTTGGACTCGGGGCCTTCTCTCATGAAGAAAAAGATACAGGCCACAATTCACTACGCTGGCCAAATGCGGGTTGGCGGATGACATACATCTTTGGGTATTGTAGTCCTAATATGTAATTTATATTTATAAGAAACATTTTGTAGAAGGGTAGGTAGTTTTTTTTATTGGACACTAGCATCCTGTCCCGGCTTCGCACGGGCTCTAAAAGAATCCAAGTTACAGAGATAAACAAAATGTAACGGTGAAAGAATATTTCAAATCGGTCTAGTAGTTTCGGAGCCTATTCGCGTCAAACAAACAATCAAACTTTTTCTCTGTATAATATTGGTATAGTCGTGAACAATCAAAAAAAAAAATTGTACCCTTCAACTTATTTATCCATTTTTTTACTCATAATGGGCTTGCGCTTGATCGCAATTCACCTGATGGTAAGCGAAATTGCGATCTAAGATGGAGCGCGCTTGCCATGTAATTATTTTATAACATGACTACTATTTAATAAACGTTCGAATCTGACCGACTATTGAACTAAACTAAAATTCCCAGACAAGTTCAAACCATTCAATTAGATCCCAAAAACCGTCTCACACTTGAAATTAATCAAAACAACCCTTAGATATTTAACAGCGCCGAGTGATCTTAAATCGCTTAGAAGGGCCCATATTGAGTTATCCGGCGGTTGGACCTGAGTAATAATGTATGGGAGGGAAGGGGGTATTTCAGACCCTAATACTAGTTTGATCGAGATTGCTTGTGCAGCGAAGGGTTGGTAAGGGTAGCAAATCAACTTATCGGGAATTGAATGGGCTTTATTTTTAGCCAAATGTGCCAAGTAGCACGAGATGTACATATATTCCAAGTTTAAGTTTTTCTTAATCGTTTCTTTTAAAACTAATCCCGCATAAAGGGTTCCTTACAATCCATAAAGAAATGGAAGAAAAAAGTGTGTTTTATGGGTTTCCTACACAACACACCTGTTTCTCTTTTTTTAACCTAACTATTATTTTTTTTGCAATTGACTAAGTACAAATAAAAACAATGGTTTTCTGTAGCATGTAAATTATTAAATATTTTTAAGCATAGCACAATCACAAGCATCACAAATTGCAATACAGATAAATGTTATACGTTGGTTTGTTCTATTTCTGTACCTTAGGGTTTTTTTTTGTATCATCAACAATGACAGACATTTCCTAATTCCATCAAAGTCTTCATCTACAATAAAACTTTATAAGAGACACTCAGAGTTTTGTTTGCGTACAGTACTCCACGTCTCAGCGGTGGTGAGTCCAGACCATAAGTTGTCGGGACGCATCGAGACCCGCCCGCGGTAATTAATAATGATTGAGATATTATAGCTTTACAATGCGGTAGAGGGCGCTCTCTGAGTGGAAGGTGCTCAGTGCTTTTTAAATTTGTAAAGTGTAACAACGTACTTAAATTACTCGTAACTCTGTGTATTAAAAAGGATTCTGGATGCGAGATTTAACAGTTTTAACACTGCAAAAAGTAAGCAACAATAGTTTTAAAGTTAATTTAACCAAATACTCGTATATCCACCAATTTTGTTACAAATAGATTCATGCATTTGAATAAAATGTAACGAATTATTGCTTGAATATTGTCAAATGCAGCAACGACAAGACAAGACAACATCGTCTTAAAATATTCGTAATAATTCTTATAAGCATTATTTTTGAAGTGTATTTTTTATTCATTAGTTAAATTTAAAATGACATAATAATTATAACATTGATATATTTATTTTGTCTTGGACACATTAGCACGATCACTGTTCGCAAAATATAGGGGAACGTAATATTCAATATTGAGATCAAAAATGTGCCAATATTTATGCTAATAAATATTTTTATGCTAATAAATAATACCTTTGCCCAATAGTGGGACAATATAGGTTAGATAAAAAAAAATTGATAATAATATTAATGTAGATATTTTTAAGAGAAAAAGAAGCCACTTTAATATTTTACTCTGAACAGGTTTGTACATGAACATCTCCATTCTATTACATTTCGATCTCCCAATGCTCTATTCTTAACTCTAATTCAATAAACCGGCTCCAGCCCAAAGAGATTACAAAGGCCAAAATTCCAATAGTGAAAAAAGCCGGTGTTGCCACCCTTCCGCGTAATAATCTGCGCTTTACGTGGAGCGATCGGCATGCGGGTCTCGTGCGCGCCGCAGTTTGCTCATTGTCGGCGCCCCGCCGCATGACAAAACGTTTGCACTGGCGCAGATTATACACACCCAGATGCTAATGATGCTGCACAACTGCCATGATTACAGGGTTTAAGCTTTGAGTTTATAATTAGTCAGTAGTCGCCTGTTAGATTACCAAAAAAGTGTACAATACGTAGATATTATTTTCAATTAGCTCGTCTGTAAGATGCACAAATATATTGTACGCGTATTTTTTTTTTTCTTTAAGATTGTCTGTAATATTCAATTTTTCTACACGTATTTATTATAAAAAAAAAATCTAATAAATTACATCGAAGTTCAATAGTTAAGAGTTGTGGTGTCACGCCTTATTAAAATTTATACTGGGAAAGTAAGTATAATTTGATGACAACTTGTTTTTGTATAAATTACAAAAATAATGTACATACGTATGGCAAATAAAAATATGTGCCAAATTTATTTGCTTACCTACGAACGTCTTCTACAGAATGGTCATTACAACATTTAATCACCTAACACTCACTTTGGCGTGGCAGAGATTGTTATTTTTTTTTACTTATATTTAAAATATTTTTATTTGATGCATATTTATGTGTGAGTTTACAAAAATAATATGTATTATACTTAAATTTGGAATCCATTTTTTAAGGAACTAATAACAAATGAATTATGACTTAACCCAGCAGCCTAACTACAATCATTTGAATTCAGCGCAGTCAACTATTGTGTTAGTAACCAAAGACTGTATTAGTATTAAAAGCAATAGCTGATACTTAAAATTCAAGAGTTCATTTAAGCACTGTATACATCTTATTACTGAATCAAAAAACGGCACATTGAATTATACCTTTGAAGTTGAGTCTCTGTATTATTCCGTGTCAGTTTCCGCGGACACACGGCGTGTCACACACGCGTGTAAATGATTTAACGAGACGCGGCTAGTGTGCCGCGGCCGGAGCTAAATAATGATGAAGCTGAAACAAACCTCGCCTCCAACACAAACATCGTGTTACACTCGCTTTCAACCTCGGTTATGTAACGTGATGTAAACAAAATCAATGAATGAATGAATGATTTATTTGTCTATAAAATCAAAATCGAAATGTTCTTTAATCGGACTACAAAAGGGTCCTTGGGTTAGTAATTACAACTTAATAATAATGTTAGTAACTGGTGAAAAAATAAAGAATAGAAATGAGAACCAAATCTGTCCTGAACAAAAACATTACTGAAGTGATTCTGAGTCATATAAACAGCAGGGCGCATAAATAATGGAGAATGCTTAGTCTGGAATAACTTGCTCACAAAGAGGCTGCCGAAACTCACCATTAGGTGATTGGTGACTGATTTTCAACTTTCGTGTGGTTGCTAACCAAGCGAGCACCAGAGAATGCTTTACCGTCCGTGAAATATATTACCGTTAGTGGCGATTCAGCGGCACACACGACTAAACTAAATTTTAAGAAGCCCCGTCTCTTTTCATCTTAGGTGGCCAGAAAGAGACGGCACGTTCTGAAACACACAGACAATACAACTAAAATCACGTCAAATATGGAATGTGCAGGCAGTTTTAGAGGTGATACAAGTGAGTGCGGTCTAAAGTCGCCTATATTTTTTACATTTGAAGTGATTTTAGTTGGTTTGACTATGGTGCAAAACGTTTTTTTTTTACTCATAATGGGCTTGCGTTTGATCCCAGTTCACCTGATGGTAAGCGAAATTATGTGCCGTCACATTCTGGCCACCTAAGATGAAAAGAGACGGGGCTTCTTTAAATTTAGTTTAGTCGTGTGTGCCGCTGAATCGCCACCAAAATTATAGACTAACTCATTATTAAACAAACAATTCAAAATCAATTCAGCAATCTCGACCCAGAGTTTCCTAGTCCACCTTCCTTATGTGCCGATGTTATAAAGAACTCAAATAGCAGAAGAGAAATGCCTCCAGTCAGCTAGCTGTAATTCAGATTGCCAAATATTTTCGCCGGCCTGCTTAGCATTCAGAAGTGGCATCGAAACCAGTTGTAGCAGAACGGTTTACGCTGAGCGCATTTTAATAAGGAACCTTCTCGATCATTGTTCAGTGCCTGTAAAGTGATACATATCCGTTACGAATATGCTATTAGGTGAAACATTGGGTGCTGGCTGGATTTCTTTGTTTATTTTGTCAGTGACAAATAAAATACAAAGATTGTTTTGATGATTTTCAAAACTTTTGTATGATTTGGACGAGAATTTAAATTGCTTATTGGTACATTGATCTGATAATACGTATGTATGTATTAAAGCGGTGAAAATCCAGTTGATTGTGTGTCTGACTTACATACGTCTCAAAAGCCGTGGGTTATATTATCATCGCCAATGAGCTTTCAGTAAAGCTTTCAACTTTCATACCTAAAACACGCACTAAGCGTTTTGCCTCCACCTTCATTATACGTACTTCCAAGGTCTGGAACTCCTTGCCAAATGCCCTGTTCCCCGAAAACTATAATCTTGCAGTTTTCAACACCTCCATAGATCACAATGTCGTTTACCATCAGGTGAATTCTGATCAAGCACAAACCCTTTTATACTAAAATTAGTATAAAAAGTGAAAAAAAAAGAAAAATGGAAAGAAAACCATTGCAATAGGGCGTTTTACGCTTTCAAGGCTAGCTACCACCTTCCAGTTGAAAAATCTGTCATCTAGCTACTAACAAATACAAATACAAATCATTTATTGATAACACCAAAGTTACAAGTCAAATAATATGATATCATTACAAATGTATATGTCAATTTTCAATTATATTCTACAGTGTGTTCTGGAGGCCTCCTTGAGAACCACTTATTCCAGACAAGGCATGCTTCACCTTAGGCGCACTTCTGGTCAAATAGCTAGCTTTATTTAGGTAAAAAAAAGGAGATGCGAGATCGAACCAGGGGCCGTCAGATTGAAAAGCAAACGCTTTCCCATCGAGCCATACTTGTCTGATATTCTTTTATACCTACGTCATATTCTTCTCCCGATTCTCCAAGCCACCATAATCCAATAGATTCCTCTCACAGGTGAAGTCACATACCTATCGTGATTTACGCAGACAACGCACCCTTCCGCAAATTACTTTTTCGTTCCTCGCCCCTGAACAAAATAATTTATAATATCTTCCTAATATTTCACCAACAATGGCCTTTTTCATGGAGATAACCGTATACATTTTCGACGGATATGACAGCATACTTTGGTGTTTTTGAAATTTTACTCCGTTTTTTGAGCCGCGTTTGAAGTGTTCGCATGCGATTTGACTAATATTTTGGTGTTAGCATAGACTAATTTTACTTTTGTATTCAGTTTCAGTTCAGTTTTAAAATTCTTTATTAATATATGTACATATATAACTTAATACAACACTAGTGTGAGTTCTTATCCTAGTGGTACATTATTATGAGGAATTGTTTATTCATTTACACCGTAATGCATTTAGAATTTAACTTTTGTATAGAGCAGATAAAAAATGCGCTACAAAACGTTTTTTTTTAATAAACGTAATGAAACTATTAATTTTAGATAAAGACGAAGTTAGTCAGAGATCGAAATAGAGAATATCTAAATAAAGGTCACATGAATACAATTTGAGAGACGCCATTGGTTCCCATTTGGAGCTTTTGGATTTCTATTATATGTAATTTTTGTAACCTAAGTCAAATAAACGTATTTTAATTTAGATTTAACAAAAGCAGGCAGTGGATGGAGAAGACATACCCCAGATAGAGTCGCGTGGCGTGTCTTGCGAGAGGCCTATGACCAGCAGTGGACGCAGATGGGCTGATAGTGATACGAGTAAATACAATTAAGAGCAATCAACTATCCTTACAAACATCACAACGTGAATTTAAAATATGATACAAAATTATATCTAAAATACAAAAATTATACTACATTTGCAGTTCAAATACAACTACACTCCTAGTAAAATATTGATTGTTTATTTGATCACCTCGTTGGAGTAATGGTTACTATGCCACACTGCCAGCCAGAGGGTCCCGGGTTCGTTTCCCGGCACAGCCAGCATATTTGTGATGAACAAAATGTTAAATATGTATCGATATAACATACATAAAGTATGTATGTATGTAGTATATCTGTTGTGTTAGCAACCATAACTCAAATGGTTCAATATGGGGTTTGCCAGCCGTGTGTGAAATGTGTCCTAATATTTATTATTATAAAAACTAAATAAACAAAGTGTATTCATTTAATTATAGTCAACATAATCGTGTAACGAAATAATTTCACATCACATTCTTGGATGTTTCTGCATCCATCATCTAATTTGGGAAAGGAAATACAAAATGACAAACAGATAAATAAAAAGCAACCAGATTTCACGGCTGAGGAGACGTCTGGTAAGACATACAGTCTCATTAATTTACAACATGAGACGTGGGACACGGTGGAACAATATCAGTAAGACATGTGTCGCGAACTAACGTGGCATCGGAATAGAGAAGACCAGGACTCAATTATATTTTTTATTTTACATATTGAGAAGCAAGAAATTGAAAATGCCATGTTATGATTACCTACTAATTATAGAAAAGAAAAAAAAGCATAAATTACTAAGATTTGGCATCTTTCTTTATTATATAGCGCTATATACAATTTTTATATATTGTTGATGATTATTACTATAATTTAACATATACATACAAAGCTGTAAAAAAGAATAAAACTTTAATAGTCTTATTCTTCTAAACTTTTTATTAAATTTCACAAAAATTAATATCAATTCAATTAAAACCCTAGCCGCAATATTATGTGCCAGCAGCCATCTTGTATTTGAAATTTACCATGCTTTTATCTTATTTTATGCTAATTTGTTACACTTTTCAAAACATCAAAATCTGTACACCCGTTTGAGATCTACAATGCCACAGACACACACACACACACAGAATAATAACATTGTCGTTTTCGCGTCCGGTTAGAAGAGTGACTTTACCCACTGCCTCATTTCAACTAGAGCTCATCAATCCCAAAAACCGTGACACATGTTGGTGCAGTAAAATATATTTTCCTTTTAAAACAAAACGATGTTTTGATGCATGCGCGCGCGCACCGCACGCGACGCGTCGCCGATGGAGGCTAATTATGATTGTCGGGTCACACACGAGGTTATTTCTGTGACTCTGAGAGATATCTTCCTTGCTCCACATTTATAATGATCGTGGTGATTGCAGGAGAAGTGGTGACTCGTTTTAACCGTCTTCGAAACGGAGTGTCATCGAAGCTAAGCAACGGTCGATGCGGACAGTGTTTGGATGGGTGACCATGCACAAGACAAGAAAGAAATGAGTTTTTGACCACTGGCAAATAAGTAATATGACAAGTAGATTTTAAGGTCATATAAGTCAGTTGGTTGTAATAGTAGCGCGCCTGTAGCTCAGCTAGCTAAGGTGATCTGACACGATCATCGAAGCTAAGCAACGGTCGATGCGGACGGAGTTTGGATGGGTAGCCTTGCACAAAATTGTCGTTTTAAAAGTGGCATTTTCACCTGGACGCTATCGTGGGTCGGATGACACGTTAAATTGTAGGACCCGACTGTTAGTCTTAGTATACAGGCAGAGGCCTTCGGGCGGCTTGACAACTCTCGACACCAGAGCTTGGCCACTTAGCTCATAAGATAGATTATTTTAACAAAACTACTTTCTTTTATCTATTAAAACATTATTCAGATCTATATAAGTGGATGGATAAAAGTTTTTATTTCCGATCAGATCTATATAAGTGGATGGATAAAAGTTTTTATATCCGGCAGATATATAAAAAGCAAAGGAAACACAAAGAAATTATAAAAAGGAAACACAGTACATGGAAAAACAGTAGATACTTACAAAGCTTAAAGTCCAGTTAGTAATTGTGTTGGCGTCAATTATCTAAATTACGATTTAGCAAAGTACGGTCAGCAAAAGCGTTCGGAGGCGAGACGCGAAAGTGTCCGTTGGTCTCGCAAGCAATTAATAAGTTTGTGAGCGAGGGACGCGCCGGACGTCCGCCGCCCGCCGGACCTTCGCGGCGGCCGACCTCTGACTTGTACTGCTGGTAAAAAACTGATACATACTGATTAAGAAAAAAATGTTATGATGAACTAATGGATAGGAAATGGCTCAAAAATAAAGGAATATGATAATTTTAGTTGAAAGGCCTACAGTAAAATTACTCAAGTATATTAAAAAAAAATACAACTATCTTTAGCAGCAACTATTCACATCACACAATCAAAATTACCTAATACTATAAAGGCCAATCAGAAGGTTCCGGATTCAATTCCCGGCACGGCAAAATTTTTGTGCTTAGCTAAATTTTTCGGCTTTGGGTCTGGGTGTTATATATGTATCTATGTAAAATATGTTAGTATGTATATGTAGTACATCAGTTGTGTTAGCAACCATAATACGAAATGGTTCTGTATGAGTTTAACCAGCCGTGAGTGAAATGTGAAAAAAAAGAAGTTATTCTAAGATATCTCTGAACACATTGTCTATCGGATTTAAGATAGATATCATCCCGCTACAGAAAAAAAATCTTGAAATAAAAACAAAAAAGTGTTTAAATGTTTGTTATTTTGGTAAAAAGTACTGTAAAAAAAGTTATTGAAACGTCAGCATCGGCTTAACACATAGATGATAGTAATAAAAAAATATGTATTTTGTAATATTAGATAAATATTTTGTAATTGAGCCTTGTTTTGCTATCGGTACTAATCAGTTGGAAGTGGCAGTGGCGGAGTCAACAGTGGCGCCCCTAGCGGCGTGTTGTGCCAACTTTGTTGCACTGCCAGATCTCGGCGTGATCTCTGCTATTGCGCTCTATTAACTCGTTTTGTTTACGTGCTTATTGAAATTCCTGCAAATTTAACCTTAAACGGATGTTCATTTTGTCTACGTATCTAGTGCCCATGCGGTGGATTAATAAATTAATTAAATAAATAAATATTAGGACTCATTTCACATACGGTTGGTTAGCCCCATACTAAACCATTTCTAATTTGTATTGTGGTTGCTAGCACAACGGATATTCTACATTATTATTCATACATACTTTATATGGATAAATATATATTTAAAAACACACACTTTATGACTGACAGCTAACAAATTTAGTTTAGCAAAATGATGTGGCCATGCCAGTAATCGAACCTGGAGCCTTCTGATTGGCAGTCCGATATGGTGGTGCCATCACGTCAACGAGGTCGTCATTATGGCCTATATCTATCTCCTCATGAGAGAAGACCCCGAGTCCTAGCAGTGGTAGCGTATAGTGGGTTGTTTAAGCTTATGCTTTATGGTCATGCCTAAAGTATTATAACTTGCTTATTCATGAATGAAATAAGTTAACTAAGCCATTATCGCGACATCAACAATTCTACTCAATAACAACAATAATTTACAGTGAACACAAAAATTACCCAGTTGTGTCGCTAATCGCCGCTCAAAACGATCATTATCTAGTTAACGTCGGTTAAACATCAGTTAACTAACGTTCCATAATTGAACGGAGCCCTTTCATTGGCTCATGACACGCGACGCCATTTTGATTTCGTGTGACGTCATCATTGTAGTGTTATTTAACATTTAACACTACATAATTATTTGATATTGTTGTATTTTTTTATTTGATAAGTGAAATATCTCTCATATTTTATAAGTAAAAATACTTATTTGTATATTGGACAATTATTTGCTATGCTAAGAATTAGATTTTTAAAACACAAAAGAGCAATTACTTTTGAACTCTACGAGTTTTGAAGAAAAATAACAATATTAACTGTTCTTCCGCTGTGATCTGAAACCAAATTAAAATAAACAAAGGAAAAATCAAAATATGGTATTTGGTTTCAGATCACTTATTTCACTTACTTTATTCTTAATATCGTCTTATTCTTAAGATCGTTTTATTATTAATATTTCGATGTTTTCTTAGCTTATCTTAATTAAGTTTTAGATCATTGCGCAACTTAATATTTATGTTTTTCTTATATAATCATTAAATATTATTATTAATTATTTAAAATCATTAATTCGTTGGTAAAAAAGGCATCTACGTATAGACCTTCATTGTGCAAACCCCGAAGGTGTGAAATTCTTTGCCAAGCTCCCTGTTCCCCGGAAACTACAATCTGGCGGTTTTCAAAGCAAGAGTGAAGCGGTTTTTTCTGGGCCAGCGCGCTACACCTAAGATCATAATGTTGCTTACTATCAGGTGAATTGTAATCAAGCACAAGCCTATTTACTGCAAAAAAAAGAAAAACACCAAATTGTTCCTATTTAGCTAAAAAATAAAATATTAGACTAGAAGAAAAACATCTATTCAGTATTGTCTAACGTAAATAGAAAAGGCTACCCTTTCCAGTTAGCTTTAAACATGTCTGTAAAATTGGGTTCAGTGTAAATGACAGCGGACAGCGATAAGCTCAACAATACAAAACAGGAGCCAAAACCTACGTCCCATATATAGAGTATCTAGATGGGAAAGATAATAAACCGGTCCACTCCAATAAAACCACTCAGTTTTGAGTTGCCACGAAACCAGCGTCTACTGTAGAAGGTATAATAGGAAATAAATTTACAACCATCGCTTCAGGACTGAGACAGATCTGGGTCGGACGTTCAGAATGAATTGGGATAATTATGGTACCAATAGACTTGATAATTAATGTATCGACGATGATAATAAATATTTAAAACTAGATAAGATTTTTTTTAAATAGCGTACCAGCGTATTGATTTAACTTTTGTTGATTTAACTGTAGGACGGTTTTACAGTTAGCGGGTATTATTTTAAAGTACAATCCTTATTTAGTTGTTTGTACCCACGTTCCTTCCCGCATTAGGTACTAATCATTATTGCATCCACAGTTCTAACGACGCGTAGCTAAAGCTACTGATCGATCCTACTAAAAATCTCCTGACGGTACCAAAAAATGTATATAAAGATAAAGATAAAGATAAAGATAAAGATAAAGATAAAGATAAAGATAAAGATAAAGATAAAGATAAAGATAAAGATAAAGATAAAGATAAAGATAAAGATAAAGATAAAGATAAAGATAAAGATAAAGATAAAGATAAAGATAAAGATAAAGATAAAGATAAAGATAAAGATAAAGATAAAGATAAAGATAAAGATAAAGATAAAGATAAAGATAAAGATAAAGATAAAGATAAAGATAAAGATAAAGATAAAGATAAAGATAAAGATAAAGATAAAGATAAAGATAAAGATAAAGATAAAGATAAAGATAAAGATAAAGATAAAGATAAAGATAAAGATAAAGATAAAGATAAAGATAAAGATAAAGATAAAGATAAAGATAAAGATAAAGATAAAGATAAAGATAAAGATAAAGATAAAGATAAAGATAAAGATAAAGATAAAGATAAAGATAAAGATAAAGATAAAGATAAAGATAAAGATAAAGATAAAGATAAAGATAAAGATAAAGATAAAGATAAAGATAAAGATAAAGATAAAGATAAAGATAAAGATAAAGATAAAGATAAAGATAAAGATAAAGATAAAGATAAAGATAAAGATAAAGATAAAGATAAAGATAAAGATAAAGATAAAGATAAAGATAAAGATAAAGATAAAGATAAAGATAAAGATAAAGATAAAGATAAAGATAAAGATAAAGATAAAGATAAAGATAAAGATAAAGATAAAGATAAAGATAAAGATAAAGATAAAGATAAAGATAAAGATAAAGATAAAGATAAAGATAAAGATAAAGATAAAGATAAAGATAAAGATAAAGATAAAGATAAAGATAAAGATAAAGATAAAGATAAAGATAAAGATAAAGATAAAGATAAAGATAAAGATAAAGATAAAGATAAAGATAAAGATAAAGATAAAGATAAAGATAAAGATAAAGATAAAGATAAAGATAAAGATAAAGATAAAGATAAAGATAAAGATAAAGATAAAGATAAAGATAAAGATAAAGATAAAGATAAAGATAAAGATAAAGATAAAGATAAAGATAAAGATAAAGATAAAGATAAAGATAAAGATAAAGATAAAGATAAAGATAAAGATAAAGATAAAGATAAAGATAAAGATAAAGATAAAGATAAAGATAAAGATAAAGATAAAGATAAAGATAAAGATAAAGATAAAGATAAAGATAAAGATAAAGATAAAGATAAAGATAAAGATAAAGATAAAGATAAAGATAAAGATAAAGATAAAGATAAAGATAAAGATAAAGATAAAGATAAAGATAAAGATAAAGATAAAGATAAAGATAAAGATAAAGATAAAGATAAAGATAAAGATAAAGATAAAGATAAAGATAAAGATAAAGATAAAGATAAAGATAAAGATAAAGATAAAGATAAAGATAAAGATAAAGATAAAGATAAAGATAAAGATAAAGATAAAGATAAAGATAAAGATAAAGATAAAGATAAAGATAAAGATAAAGATAAAGATAAAGATAAAGATAAAGATAAAGATAAAGATAAAGATAAAGATAAAGATAAAGATAAAGATAAAGATAAAGATAAAGATAAAGATAAAGATAAAGATAAAGATAAAGATAAAGATAAAGATAAAGATAAAGATAAAGATAAAGATAAAGATAAAGATAAAGATAAAGATAAAGATAAAGATAAAGATAAAGATAAAGATAAAGATAAAGATAAAGATAAAGATAAAGATAAAGATAAAGATAAAGATAAAGATAAAGATAAAGATAAAGATAAAGATAAAGATAAAGATAAAGATAAAGATAAAGATAAAGATAAAGATAAAGATAAAGATAAAGATAAAGATAAAGATAAAGATAAAGATAAAGATAAAGATAAAGATAAAGATAAAGATAAAGATAAAGATAAAGATAAAGATAAAGATAAAGATAAAGATAAAGATAAAGATAAAGATAAAGATAAAGATAAAGATAAAGATAAAGATAAAGATAAAGATAAAGATAAAGATAAAGATAAAGATAAAGATAAAGATAAAGATAAAGATAAAGATAAAGATAAAGATAAAGATAAAGATAAAGATATATTATTTGTGGTAAACTTAGGTGTACGTACATGATGACTTAGCGCTAGGTTTTTAAAAAATATTTTTGTTGTACGTTGTGGGAAAAACTGCGTCTCGTGCTGGGTCTCCTTGGAGCCTGTTTACCGAGCCGCAGTTGTCCCCTATGTATCTATATGTATCTATAAAGATTCCTCTTTACATGGCAGCAGTTTTTTTAACACTGTATAGACATTTGACCATTTAATATCCCACAAAGCAGCAGACAGTAGAAGTTATAACTCTTCGGAAAAAAACTGAAAATCTCAATTCCAGATCAAAACCAGTGAGGGGGAGTCCAGACAGTGGAGTGGAACAGTTTTAGTCTCTGTCTCCTGATTGTGTTTGTCTTTTGTTTTACTCCTTACAGATAGAACGGTTAGTTAATACACTCTTGTGATGCGATACCCGAACAGAGTCCATTATGAGATACCTACTTTTTAAAGTGTAACACCATAATAATTATGCCATAATGAAGCAATAAATGTAATTGACTTTAAATCGGCGACACCTTGGTCTAGTCTGGAATATCTGGTCCACAAAAGGGCTGGCGGAACATCCCGCTGACTAGCTTACTCCTTCTTTATACGATGATAACGTTACTACCTAATTCTAATTTTTAATTTAAATTTCAGCATGGTCGAAAGCTAACCACGGGTAGAATATGAGAGGTCGCCATACTAGCGCAGTCTCCGCCAAGTGTGCGACTAGCACGAAGCCTATCAGATCTCAGAGGACCATTGTGGTACGTGATAACCTACTTTTAGCTCAAGCCGTGACTGTAGTCACTATCTAGGTATGTTGTAGGTAAACGTCTTCAAATAGGTTTTAAGTAGCTTTTATCTAGAAGTACCTTAGAAGTCATTAGAAAAGTTAACTTTTTTTTGTTTTAAAATGTTGTAATTTATCCCTTTATGGTACACCTTCTCATTTAAAAGTCGTCGACGACAAACAAATTATATTCAAAGTAGAATTTGTATAGCTACCTAGTGTCGTAAATATTGGTTCAAAATGACGGGTCTTCTCAAGTAAAAACTTAAGGCTAAACCTAAACAAAAATGCGACAATAATAAATTCGTTGTTAAATTGCGTCTAAAACATCCAAAAAATTAAACCACTTTTTGGTACACCTAAGGCTTAATCAATATGAATAACACTCGTACATCAATCATTAAAAATTTTTCTAAATGTTACCATTTTTTTACATTCTACCACAAAAACATCCCACAAACAAAATACAAATACAAAATTTATTTATTTGACAAAGTAATTGTTACAAATAATAATATAAAGAAATCCAAAGGCTTCCGAACTAGTTCAGAACTGTGTGACGGAAGCCGATGTCGATTATATATTTGAAACAATTACTTTGTCAAATAAATAAATTTCGTACAAACAACCTAATTAATCTTAACCACTAGACCATATCGCAAACAAATAGCTACCTAATCACTTAGGCTTAACAAACCAACTTCTAGGCATAAAACTTGAGCACTAAAACACCACTGGAGGCGGTCATAAAAACGAACTTCCCAACTTATACAACTATTCACTACAATCGGTAGAATGGCTACTTTATTGATTATGAGAGGACTATAGCCTCCAGGGAGATGGAGATAAAAACTTGTTCTACTACCGCTACCTGTAATTTTAAAGACTATTTTCTCTGATAAGGAGCTGGCTCGGTACGGCGGTACTCCTGGACGGGCCGGGACGGGTTTTACGGAAATTAAAACATGAAACATTATCTGTAGACATTCAAGTTGGCTAGAGTTTGTGGACCATTTACAATGGAAATGTTGCACAAAACGTTTTACAATAATTGTTTGCCTATTTTGCTGATTAAAAACTAGTACTAGTAACTCATAATTTGTTGCGGTATCCATGAGCTTAGTTTTAAATGTATAAGACCAAATTATAATCATAATCATATTTATTGGTAATAAGAATATTTTACAGGTCAATTCATATGTCATTTTAAAACATTATAACAAAATATATATACATAGATAATGTAATGGACTTTGATATAGGTAGATTGTAGTATTTAGTGTTTATTGTAATATAAATAAGTAAAAATAAACTTTTGTTCAATACATCACCTAGTTCTAGCCTTAATTTTGTAATTATTTATCAATATGTTATTCTTAAAATGTGTTATGTCTATATTTTATATAACTTCTGTCAAATTAATTTGAGAGAAAATAATATATTTGTTATATTTTCAATGTTATTGCAAAATACAAACTAACAACATACAAACGTCTGCTTTTCAATTAGAGGCCCCAGATTTGATACCGGCCATAGACCCATTACTTGTTTCTCATGATATGAGTGGCTTTGCACTTGCTTTACGATGATGGATAATATCGTGGGGAAATCTATATATTGAGAACCCCAATATCCGGAAATAAGTGTCATCCACCAGCCATGACTTGGCCAGCGTCGTGAATTATGGCCTATTAGACTCTTCGTGAGAGAAGATCTCGAGTCCCAGCAGTGGGAACGTACCTTAAAAATGTAAAAATTAAAATTTTCGATTTAGACTTGTATACATTTTGATATGAGTCATGCTAAAAAAGTGAATTCCTGAAGTTTCCTGTTCAAAAAATAACTATTCAACAGAATTATTATATGTCCACAATAACAGGTAGCATCGTATCCAGTAATCGTTACAACTGATAAAGCCACTCCACTTGTATCTGTCTCAAAGTTGGTCGATTATTTCGCGAGGCTTGTATTATCTACTCTCCCGAGGCGATCGGTAAGAACGCTACCGACCGATTATTCCTATTGATAGAATGTGAAATATGTGTTTAGTTATACCGAATTAAGACCGACAGGAGAGAGGCCTATACCCAGCAGTGGGATAGAATCGGCTGTGGATGATGATGATGATACCGAATTTTATTTGACGATCTTGTTGGCGTAATGGTTACCATGCCGGACTGCCAAACAGAGGGTCCCGGGTTCGATTTTCGACACGACCTACATCATTGTGATGAATTAAATTTTTTGGCTGTTGATCTGGGTGTTAAATATGTATCAATACATAAATAAAAGCGAGTGCGGCTTGGTAGTATAAATCCCCTGAAAGGCCCCTGGTTCGATCTCGGCCCTACACCATTGCCTTGTTTTTCAAGTTATGTGTGGATTTGCACTCGCTTTACGGTGAAGGAAAACATCGTGACGAAACCGACATGTTTGAGTACTACAATGTATAAAGACGTGTGTCATTCACCAACCCGCACTATAGTGGACTGTTAATGCTTTAGATAAATAAATATTAGGACACATTTAACACTCCACTGGTTAGCCCCATAGAAAACCATTTCTAGTTTGTATAATGATTTTTAACTTTTGTTTGGAGTAGCTAGTAGTTTATACAAATACAAAAAATTAGGTAGTTTAGACTCATCTACTAAGTGTAACTGTATAGTAGATAGAGTACAGTATAGCACTGCAGTAGAGCTGGTTTGAAAGCCTTCGCTGCATACAGCTGATGAGAGGCTGCGACTGTGCTGCGTTTGTAAGATTTTAGCAGCTGGAAGAGATTTACAGACGTCTAGAAGGTTCAATAACCTGCGTATTTCAAAATAATGTAAAACTAAATGTACGAGTAGCTCTTTATAAAATTTGGAAAGTAATAAAAAAGTATAATAGTAATTGAACAAGAATACGTATTGTTATAAAAATTGTATTGTAGTGTATTTATCACAACGTTTGTGAACGCTCAAATAAAAGTAAGGGATTCCAATTTTGTACCTCGAACCAAAGTTTAAGTAGCTAAATACCTATGTATTGTAGGTATTTACCTATGGTAGGTATTTAGCTACTTTAACTTAGGAACAATTAAATTATTATCAATAACTATCCAATATAATAGGTTATTAATATGCTTTTCAATTTGTACATAACATTATCAAGACTAAAATTAATAGATTAGTTGGGAATATATGCCCGAAAGTTTAATTTCATCTAGTCAGATCTACAAAAAATCTTCAATACTCAGTAATTAAACTTATAACAGTGAACCCACAATTCTGCCAGAAAAAAAATAATATATATTAAAGCAAGTACGAAGCAAGTTACTCCCCCATTGACACCGTACACAGGGCGCGGTTCGTCACTCGGAATCCTTCAATAATGCAGCGCTCGGGCTGCGATCCTACGGTGTGATACACGGAAATGCACCCCGTCATGCGACCGAGTATACTAGCCACACTTTCAGGAGGATTTTACGCAATTTTCTAACAAAAAAAAATGATAATTCTTCGATATGTTTCTATGTGCTAACTATATTTTTCTTAATTTCCGCGTAGAAAACGGTCATATCATCATGCTTTGCTGCAGTAAATGGCTGAAAGTTCCTTTACAATTGTGTAGAATTTTTATATTACACATATGAGTTTATTGCCTACTTTTTATTGTTTATAACGTTTTGTTTTTGCTTTATACCAGGTCTATGAAAATATTATCGAATCTGGGTCACAAAACATTCCAATTCAGAATTGAATATGTCAAGACTCCTTAGACAACTGGCTTTTGCTTCAGGCATCCTTTTAATAAGCTATCGTCGTATATCGTGATATAATTATACATATAGATTGTTCACAGATTTTAAAATAGTTGGCCAAAAGTGAGTCGGGCTCGCACATGAAGTGTTTTTTGTTGTATGTAAGCTCCCCTTAATAATTTATTTTTAAGTGGTATTATTTGTTATAACGGCACGGAAAGTATGTCTGAACATGTTTTTTTTTTTGACACATTCACACACGGCTGGTTAACCCCATACTAAACCATTTCTAGTTCGTATTATGGTTGCTAACACAACTGATGTACTACTTATACATACATACATATTATATATGTTTGTGTGTCTGACTGTGATGTCGTAGCTCCCGATTTAAATTTAGTTTTTTTAATGCTGAGTTAGTCACGAGTGTTTTAGCTATAGCTGAAAATCAGTCTAAGATGACCACCTACAAAATGACAGCTAACATATTTTTTCATTGCGTGACTTTTATTGTGAATTTCTTGGCTAGGTAGGACATCTATTATTATAAATTTCAAATCCATGACGACCGTTACCAATAAATGTTCTACTCGTATCTGTGTTTTTTTTTCATATACTGTCTAATAAATATTAATAAGTCTAGTTTAGCAGATAATTTCTTATATGCTAATAGTAATTATCACAGTGTTACATGTATATTAAGCTGTATATTACGTTTCAAAATAAATTAAAATTAACTGTTCTTGATAGTCTACGTCATTTCCTTACATTAAGCCGATACCTGAATGCCTCTTGTCTAAGGGCTCTGATGCGTCTGCCAATTCATCCCTCATCCCCTCCACCCCTATTATGACACGTAGTTTATTAAAATGTACAGCGTGCATTACAACCTTGAACTTCCGGTGAGGTGCACTAGACCTGTCTCAAGTGGTCTGCCGTACCTGCTGTGTACGGTCGGCAAAAACAGAATATTTTAAGTTTTTTATTTTAGCACCCAAAATATCTAAAAAAAAATATTTATGATATAAGATGAAACTAGATTGCCTAGAAGAAACCGATTTATTTTAACCTCGAGGACAATAAACTTGTGATTCAATCAGAAAAGGATTCCAGTTTTGTCACACTCATTTCAAATGTAGATGCCAAACCCGTGTTGAGTTTTCAGCTCTTCATTTTGCTTCTTATTTTTTTATGTTTTTTGATAATTTGACTAAAATATGGCCGAGCATTTCCTCTAATCTGTTCTTCACGCTTGTTGCCAAGACCGATAAAACTATTTTACGCGAAAATACTTTGACCATTCAAACTGTTTTTTTTCCAACCGTACAATGTATAGTGCGAGCCTGTGAGGTACTCAGCACTTAGTAACCAACGCGATAGAACATGAACTAAAGATAGTGTCTTTGCTTGTGCGGCGGTTCTCTTAAGGCGATGTTGTACAGAGTTCAACCGTACCATACATATTTGAGTGAAGCGCCAAACCCACAGTCAGTCAGTCGATTTTTCAAAAAAGAAATTCATATAAAAGTAAAATTTTCGATATTAAAATTATAAGCTCTAACAATTCTAGATAGGTAATATTTCCCCCAAAAAAGTAAGATTTGTTTTTATTCCTTTATTATTTTAAATGGCATAAAATAAAATTATGAAACGACTAATAAAGAAAAAACTGTGGAGTTAATTTTACATAATCGTGTTTTGTAACCCAAACAATTCTTAATATTGTATTAAAAATAATAGAACTGCAAATCTAGCTTTATCACTAACGCAGAATTTTATGGGATTTCTGAAAAATTGCTATTTTGATCCGATGCCGGTTTATATTCACACAACCTAGTCTTCAAGGAGGCATCTTGGCGTATGTGAATAAAAAAGAAAAATAATATAACGGTAGTAGTATAAATTTGTTATTTTGTATTGTGGTAATATTTCCATAGAGGCTTTATACAAAACAGTGACATTTTTTTTTTTGTAAATAATATGTATATTGTGAATGTCCTAATGTTAATATAGGCTAATATAAGCATAGGCTTACGCTTAATTATTGCTATTAAAATGTAACTTACATTTATATTCATTTGATTAAATAGAAGAAGTCGATAATTAAGCAACTCCGTATTGATTATAATTTATTCGAGTTACAAAGTAATTTTATTATTTTAAAATTTAAAAATCCAATGATAAATTGCAGCCGTATAGCCAAGAGGCTACCATTCAGCACTGTTTGCAAAATTAACGAATTTGCGCAGCACTATTTACACAAACAAACTTATCGTACTTCGTAACTCTTAAACAGCTCTAAAATCCTTGCAATACAGTGTATTTTTGAATGAACTTTAGTGACACCGGTGTAAAGTTAATTTGGTTTTAGCCTAGGGGTGCGGAATGACAAATTGTGCAATAATTAGAAAATGTGTAACGAGTATTAAAATTAAATATGCAGCGCGGTGGGAAATTTAACACCTCCTTATTTTTAGAGTAAATTCAGGTTTACAAATTACGGAATAACGCGATTAAATGTTTATACGAGTATGAAAATAAGTGAATGCAAACAGAAAAAAAACAGGATACAAATAAAGTCATCATGTTTATATGTTTAAAATTATATATGGTTCAAACTCCTTGCCATTACAAGTCATTTTATAATTGGTTTATTGTAAACTTTGTGTTTCTAAAAACAAATGCTAATTTTACAAAGTGTTTCTAGAAAATAGACTAAGCTAATTGACAATTTTCTTTTTTTTTCAAATGTATTTAAAACCACCGTTCACCTTAGCTATAATATCGCTTACTAACAGGTGAGTTGTGGTCAAGCATAAGCCCATTTATTGTAAAAAAAATAGTCATAGCCAAGCTCTGGTGTAGAGAATTTTCAAGCCACCCAGGCCTCTGACTTGGCTTAACGAATGCTTGTACTAAGACTAACAGTCGGGACCTACAATTTAACAAGACATACTACCTACGATAGTCTAGATGTAAATGCTACCTTTGCATAGCAGTATTATTCAAGCGATTAACCATGAGAAGACTGCTCAGCCGTTGCTAAGCTTTGGTGATCGTGTACAACCACCTAGGTTTGCCGAGCGAAGGCGCTACAATCAGACAATAAATAGAACATGCTAAACTCTGGTAAACCATAAATTCTGTCTGGCTAAAACTCCAGCATCAGTCTGACAAATAGTTCCAGCAGTTAATTTGAACGTACGTTAGTAATATACGTAGGTAGGTATATGTGTAGTAGTAGAAGAGCCCTTGAAGATCGTCCTTCACCGATCTGATAACCAGATGAGACGTATTTTTTACAAAATATTTTTTATAAACAAATATGCCTAAAATTGCTTGCCTATCGAAAAGTGCTCATGGCAAGGTTTTAGGCTGGCAATAGTACTTAAAGTATGATTTTTCGCAGGCAAGTATATATTTCTGATTTCAAAATAAAATAATCTAAAATTTGAGATAACTTTTGATAAGTTATCAGATCGATGGAGTCACCTATTTTGACTTACTCGTTTACACCTGCTTGCCAGGTGTAAACAGGTAACTACACACTGAAATGAGTAGGCAAGCATACCGAGGCATATTCTGTGTATTAAAAACTATAAGTGAAATAAATTTCATTTGGTTATCAAAAGTATGAAGGTGATGAAAAAAAATCGATAAAAGTTTATTTAATTAAAAATAGCCATGAGCACTTTTCGATAGGCAAGCAAATATAGGCATATTTGTTTATAAAAAATATTTAATAAAAATTACGTCTCATCTGGTTATCAGATCGGTGAAGGACGATCTTCACGGGCTCTTAGACTATAGGTAGAGTTGAAGTTACCTACACAAGGTGAGCTCCCCGCGTCACGGCTCGTCTGCCAGACGAGTCGGTTGATTTCACACAATTCAGGGGCGATATATTGTCACAATTAGAGGGTAGGGTAGGACTGTGGCGGCTAATAGATGCGCTATTTGGAGATACGTGTCTTTTGAGCTACAGAAAGAAAGACTACAGAAAGCTACGAGGGATTGGTTTGTAAATGATATCTACATCAAATTATATTATAAAGAGGAAAAGTTTGATTGTTTGTTTGTTGTTTGACGCGAATAGGCTCCGAAACTACTGGACTGGACTAAATATAGCAATATTACAAAGAGGAAAAGTTTGATAGTTTGTTTGAAGCGAATAGGCTCCGAAACTACTGGACCGATTTGAAAATTTCTTTCACCGTTGGGAAGCTACATTATCTCCGAGTAACATAGGCTATATTTTGTTTCTCTTTGCTACTCAGATTATTTTAAAGTCCATGTGAAGTCGGAACGGATTGCTAGTCTTAAATATTTTGAATTTCAATTAATCTACTGGATATCACAATTCTAATGACTAATGTAATTTAAATAAATTCTAGCGCCTGTAGCTCGGCTAGCTGAGGTGATCTGACGGGTTCATCGAAGTTAAGCAACGGTCGATGGGTGACCATGCACAGGAATCTCTTTTAAAAAGTGGGGTTTCATCAGGGTGCTACCGTAGGTCGGATGACACGTTAAATTATAGTTTACGGCTGTTGGTCAACTACAAGCAGTTGTTAAGCCAAGACAGAGGCCTTTTTTTAGGTGACTTGAAAATTCTCAATTTTCTCTCTCTATTTAAAGTAAAAAAAAAGGTCTTGTGTGCTTATTTTCCCTGTAAGCTACTGAATAATGTATGTAAAAAAGCTATATCAAAACTGCGAAAAATTAACTGTCGATCTTTTTTTCTGAAAATGAATAGAATCTATATCATGTAGTGGATAACTATCCTCCTATAACGAATAGAAACTGCAAACTGGATATTTCAGGGGAGCGTATGGGGACGGAGGGCACGAGGGTAAACGGACGGAAGGCAGGTTCTATTGTGCCTGTTCGAATCCCGGATTGGAATAATTGAAGTGTGATTGCTGGATGCTTGATTATGTGGGTATTTGAGGGTGGTTTTACCTTAGATCTATTATAAGAGTATACATTTATCAATGGTTTAAAATATGTGTAGGTATTTTAGTCAAATCAATTCAAATCATTGTAGCGCTGTAACTAGGCTAGCTAAGGTAATCTGGCGCGGTCATGGAAGCTAAGCAACGGTCGATGCGGACTGTGTTTGGATGGGTTACCGTGCATAAGACTGTCGTTTTTCAACTGGCATTTTCATCTGGGTGCCACCGTGGGTTGGATGACACGTTAATTTGTAGGTCCTGACTGTTAGTGTGTAAGTCTTTGGACAACCAATCGCTAAGCCAAGTCAGAGTCCTTCGGGTGGCTTGAAAACTTGACACCAGCTTAGCCACTTAGCTCATATGAAGAAGAAATAGAAAAATTAAAATGAAAGTTTATTACGGATTAAATTCGTGCAGAAAAATAATTAAAAATACATAAAATCGTGATTATCGGTCAAAAATATTAGATGTCAAAAAATTAAAGCAAATAATAAAATTAGTTAAATAAAATAATAATAGTTAAATAAAATTATTGAAATTGTACACAGAAGATGAGAGTATTAGAAAAGATACAAAAATATTTATATGGGTTTTTAAATTAACACAAATAATAAAAAAAATAGGAAAATATTAAGTAAGTAATATTTTACAAATTTAAACAAATAGGAAATTATGTTAATTACCTTGATTATAGTACATCACTTTCAGCGACGCGGCATCGCCTGAGATCCCTCATCCAATCACACACAAGCACTTAGCTCACCTGGGAAGAAAGAAACATATTTTAAATAATATATTGTTTGAACTAAGTAGGACTGGTATTGAAAATTATTTTTAAGAACATATATATTTTTTAGGTTTCCGTACCTAAAAGATAAAAACGGGACCTATTACTAAGTCCCGGTACAATAATCGTGATTTTTTCGTGTTTTTCAGCTAAATTTCAACAACTGTAATAATTACAATTTAAACAGAACATGTGAATGTATAACGTCATAATATAATTACATTTCGAAATAAATAATTAAATAAAAATAAAATACATATTATGGGGGGCTACCATACAACTAACGTAATTTTTGTATTTTTTTCCAAGAAAAATGATGGTACGTAACCCTTCACGCACAATTCCTGTCTCGCTCTTGGCCAATTATTTATCTTTTTTGCTAAATGACCAAACACTGTTTGTAGGGCTTTCAAAGCCGTAGCTAAAAATATTGTCCATCAAATATTCCAGCTAAAAACTAGGTTTCGCGTTAACCAAACAGGTGTACCTAGCCAAGTGGAGCGCATAAATATCGAAAACGTAAAGTTATCGATGCCACTAAGCCGACTTTATTGACTGCTACCCCATCACTAGCGTAACGGCTTACCTAGAATATTTGAGTAGGGATTTTCAACTCTATTTTGTGGTACTTAGAGTTGATTTTCGATTAGTGATGTGAGTCAATGTTTTGTTAAGCCTGGAACAACTTAGGCTTTGCAATAATGATGCAGTGACAGCTGCAGTGTGTAGTTACAAACAGGGAGCCGCCGTTTCATATTTAAGACCTGCGCTTTGGTGTGGTTTCTGCTGCATTTCAACTGAATTACATAAATAAGCATGCATAGATATAAATAACTATGTATGGACAACAACATAGTAAGAGCTGTGTAGGTTTCTATCAAAAATCACAGAAGACTGCTTCTTCGTATGAGGTAAGTGGCCAAGCTCTGGTGTCGATAGTTTTCAAGCCGCCCGAAGTCCTCTGACTTGGCTTAACGACTGCTTGTACTGAGACTAAAAGCTGGGACCTATAATTTAACATGTCATCCGACCCACGGTAGCTGATACCCAGATGGAAATGCCACTTGAAAAATGACTTGTGCATGGTCAACCATCCAAACACCGTCCGCATCGACCGTTGCTTAGCATCGATGATCGCGTCAGATCACCTTAGCTAGCTGAGCTATAGGTGCTAAAGACAACTAAAAACTCTATTGAATTTAATACCTGTATACCTAGTTTCGTTGAAATTGGTTCTAAATTACACCCCATACGCGAGAATTAATAGACCTACATACAATCATACTCGTAAATACATATACATAGATAATAATATATGTAAGGAAAATTGACTAGTTGATGCACAAAATTCGCTCACTTCGCTCACTTGATCAATTATATACGTATCGAGTAATTTTAATTTTGATTTATATGTTACTACTTCCTAACTATCCACCATTGTGACTCAAAGTCAGACTTCGGTCTATAGTAAATAAAAGGAAGGCAAGGAAAACAAAAACTTGTTAATGTTTTTGATTATTTCTTATTCAAGCTATTTTCAATTCAAAATAAAAATGTTAAGAAGCTGGTTACTTCTAAACTTCTATAGTTTAGTTCACTTCTATAGTTTTCGTTTAGCTCAGTTCAACAAGTGACACTAATGATGTCATACTTCGGCACGTCAATGTCAAAGTAATCAAACAAAAACAAATGACACCCGTTATCAAACTGTATCTTTTTCATTGCTGTTATTCACAAACTATAATCTACACTACGCTATGGTAAGCTTACCATAGCGTATCTTCAAAACAAGAAGATACTGATGTTTAATACAAAATTTTCAAATTCTATAAATTATTTTTAATTCAAGCACAAATATAATTTAACAATACATTCAGTGCTTTCAGAATTAAATTCAATGCAACCTGCATTGAATTTAATCAAAGCCCTTCGATTCAGCCCTACGAATCCTCCCTACAAATCAAGGCATGCAGTATGTGACTCGGAGATAATATTTGGCAGATCGAGACAATGTAACTGAAGCCAAGTCTTCACATAGCAGACCATAAGAGTAAAATAAACATAAAGTTTTAAGGCCGCCATTTAAGCGTTAAAGCCGCCATTTGTGGCAAAGTATTTTCTTTTTTTTTATGTATTCATTTTTGTGGCCAATAGATAATTTTCAATGTTTCTAAGTTATTTTGCATGGTTTACGTAAAGTTTTGAGCTTGTATGTATTTTAAATCATATTAAAACTAGAAAGGCAACATGTATGTGTAAGTGAGTTTTTTGTCTTCACATTATCCCACTTGGATGGCATTGTCTCTATCGACCTGGATGAAATTTGGTATAAACTAACTTAATATTACATAACTACTCTTTTTCTTAAATACCTAAATAGTAAGAATATAGACTATGACTTTATCGTACAACCACCAACCAATGAGCCAAACAAAAAGCTGAGCTGAGTGAGCAGTACACATTTCAAAACACTTATTTCACATTAAGCAATAACAATATAATTAATCAATTTAGGTTTGCTTACCTACCCTTGTGTATTCTATATATTTTACTTAACAGAAAAAGTGAGCCAATAAAATTGTTTTTATTCTTATGTTTCGATTAAATGCATAGTAATACCACGGGTCGAAAAAAAAATAAACAAAAAATAATACATGCGTTTGACCACAACTCTTGCTGAGCTACGATATTCGCAATAAAAAGTGTAAATAAAGTTTTTTTCAATCTTTAACTATTTCTGTTTTATACGCTCTATCTGCAGTTTTCTATTCTCTCCCTTGCATAGGCTGTACTCGTACGAGGTCGATGAGGCATTTGGAATTCTGCGAGGAACCGTCCGTCGATTAACGTCGGCACAATGTGACGTTATGAAGCCATGTTTATTGTGCTGTGAGCAAATAACGCGAACAACGTGCCTTATTGTTTGTTTTGAAAAAGGAAGGGAAGTGGTATGGATCATCTTTATCTTGTCTCGTCTCTTCTGAAGCTCGGCTAACTAAGGAAATCTGACGCGATCACTGAAGTCAGCGCGGAAAGTATTGTCATGATTTTTTTTGTTCAAAAGTGATATTTTATTTTTAGAAAGAAAGAAACATTTATTTTGTGACGCAAAGAAAAACAATATATACATAGAAACAGTAAAAAAAACATTTAGCTGGGCGCTGTTGTGGATCGGATGGCACGTTAAAATGTAAGTCTGGGGATACAAAACAATCGCAGTAGCTTGATACCCTTTTTTAAAATTAAAAGTATGATGATGGAATTTTAGTCCGAATAATATAATACTAAAGCTGGAGACAAATCTTTAGTTTGTAGCGAAGACAGCTCAGATGAGCGTGCGGCTGCCATATGTTCCGTAGGACGTCGGTTCGACCCCCACCGATGAGCTCTGACCGAAAACATCTTGAAAAAACCATAACATGGTGGTAGAACATTTTTTAATGAAACAGAAAATATAAAAATGCGAAGAAAAATACGAATTGGTTTAAAAATAAACTTTACACGTTGTTCACAAGCCTTTTTTATAAATTTCCAGTTTACATAGACCACCTTAGATTAAAAACCGCAGTACCTATTTAATTTAACAAGTAATCCTTAGGAATTTCATAAGAGCTTTTTTTATCTTTAATAGTTTTGCGTTTGACTACAGCTTGCCTGATGTTAAACTGCGCGGCTGTAGTCTAAGATGTGGCACACTTACCTAGAAGATATCTATAACTCTATTCTCTCTTCTTCGGGTCTCTTTTGAAGAGCCCCGGATGATGCTCGTACCTCTTAGGGAACAGAGACTCGGGTAGAGAGTTCCAAAGCTTCATAAAGCCCGAACCGTCGTCCAATAACTTCAGTTCGCGGGCGTGTTCCACAAATCAGGTAACCCCAGAAACAATACACAGACGGCTAATCAGGCAGTTTGCATGCTGCGCCGGGCCGGACCATCGATTAACTGAGTCGCGCGACACCATGTGCTCTATAGGGGATGAACACCATACACACATGCTACCTTCACCGCGACACTTCGCACTGATATTGTGAATTTGAAAGTAGCTCTGTTTCCTTTGGGTTTGACTTTATTGAGTATTGTGTATTTTGTATGTGCTGTTATTGAGCTGCAACTTCCTACTTCCTACTAATATAATACTCGTAAACTAACTGCGCTTCGCTGTGTTATCCGCGTTAATCCGGGGCAAACAGAAGTTAATCCGGGATGAAAAGTAGACTATGTGTTTATCCAAAGTCTATAATGTAGGTCCAGCCTTTGAGTATGAAGGAGTAACAAAGATTTTGAAGTTTTGCGTATCCCACGGGAACCGCAATTGTTTTGAAGATAAAAAGTAGCCTTTGTGTCAATCCAAGGTCTAATCTATTTTCACACTAACTTTTATAAAAATTGGTTCAGACCTTTGAGCGTGAAGAAGTAACATACATACACACACACACACACACACACACACACACATAAACTACACACTTGAAATAAGAATTAGGTTACCTCATATTCCCGAACAGTTACACTCTGACTTGATCTTTTTAGAAAATTGTTGTACTTTAGTTAGTACTGTGTTGTTTTTTGAGTAACTGCGAAAATTCTCATCTAACAAAATTTCACAGATTTCCATAATTTGAAAGTATATATTACTTTTTAAGGAGACAATATAGAAAAAAATCATGATGGTTATAAGACGCCTCCCCCACTTGAAAGAAAATAATATCACTTCCTACCGCTACAGCCTTTCATTAAGGCTCCGTCATCACAGGTTTAATAACCCCGGAAAAGAAGTTTAAAACTCTCCGTGCCAAGATCTCGGTACTTAAGAGGTTATGTCCTTGCCAAAACTTAATTTAATAGCAATTGGTATTTGCTGAAAGCGCACTTGGCGAAGATGTTAGGCTTAAGTAACTTCTATTGGATTCTCTATTTTTAGACGATGGAAACTCATAAAAAAATTAGAAGCTTTTACATAAATTTAATATAATTAAATAAAATATACATATGCAGAGCGGACTGTTTCCAAATAGGTACCTACTTTAGGACTAAGTCCTCTATCGGAATCGCTGCATCGGTGGCAAGGTTTGCATCCATTCACCTTCCTTGTGTGAACCGCGAAGGCGTGGAATTCTTAGCAAAATGCCCAGTTCCCCGAAAACTATATTTTATAATCTAACGGTTTTCTAAGCGAGAGTAAATCGGTTTTGTCAAGACAAGCACGCTCCACCTTAGATCCTATATCGTTTACCATCAGATTAATTGTATTAGAACGCAAGCCTTTTTAAGATAAAGTAGTTTTACTTTATGGCACAAACATGTACTTATGGACAAAATCTTTATACATCGAGTCATATTTTTGTCGTGCTTTTTGGGGACTGAGAGTATTAGAAAGGAAGTAATCAACATGCTTGCTCTATTTCTTAACGCTTAAAATTCAAGGCGTAACTGTGTATTTCTTAACTGTGTGGATCGATAAATAAGAAAAAGGTAAATTTTATTACATTAAACTTAAACTTGACGATAAAACCATGTTTCTTAAATAATAATCCTGTGATGTTCAAAATGAACTTCTAACCGCATTTTTTTAATCAGACTTGTCTAAGATACCAATCATCAATTCAATTTAAAAATTTCACTGCAATCTTCTCCAAAACCCTAACTCTGCAAAAAGGAATCTCCACAAACCCTCGGCACTCCCAAGAAATCTAATTTAAAAAACAGTGAAAAAGAGCAGAATTAAACACGCCCAGTTAATTCTGGTTGGAACAAACGTCGTGATTTAGGTATTCCTAGTGGGGTGATCCGCAAGATGGATCATACGCGGAGTCCTCTCGCAGGGACTGTTCTCGACGGGAGCTTTTATTGTTGTTTTGTCGGTTTTACGACTCGCGAGTTTGGCAAATCTGCTTTGAATTGCAGTTTTAAATTTACACACACTCACGTGTGCTTAGCGAGGGTGTTCTTCAACTTTGGGGTGTGGCTACCTACCTTTGTTTGCATTTGTTTGTCAATATTAACTCGGGTGCTGGTTATTGCTCTGTTTTTCAAATTAAAGAGGATTGCTGGGTCTTGAAGTTTTCTTTACTAGGAGAGAGATGTAGAACAGAAACAATACCCTGATCATAAGCAAATTGGTGGATTACAGACGTCTTCAGGTTCTTTTCCCTTGGAGTAGATTGGGTTTGCCATGAACTAGTGCAAATTGCACAGTTTTAAAACAATCCATTAGTTTATTAGTGCTGAATTTACCCAAGCCAAAGGGCTTCGAGCGGCTTGAAGACTCTCGACACCAGAGCTTGGGCACTTAGCTCATACAAAGAAGAAGTGTTGAATACAATCCAATGTGTCACGGACAGCAGTCCAAAGTTCTTCTGATGAGCCGCACTACCACTTATAAGCTGAGACTACTTAAGCTATCGTACAAACATATTATACTTCAACTAGCATTTAGGTTATTTCACATCCTGTGCTGTACTCAATTCGAAGAACAATAAAGTGTTTTTGATTTTAATTTAGATATCATTTAGAAAATGGTAGCAAAATGAGAGCAAAGATAATACGAGTCAAATAAATAGGTTTATGGCCCTTAATATCTAAACAACGGTTCAAACAAACCGACCCGCAAAACTTTATAGCTTTCAACAGAACTCGCGGTCAATTCTCTCAGCCATAACAGAAGCAATAAAATAACGAAACTTAAATTAAAACGCCCAAGAAACCATATCACAATACAATTTACATTGCAATATGCGCTTCACCAATCTAAGTTTATTCTGCTCTCCAACTTCAACCTTTAGTAATTTAAAGCTACTATATAGCACTGGTGCTAGAAGGTATTTCAGCGGGAACTAGGTTAATAGTGTTCCACTTTTCTTCGGCTATATCTTTGAGATTAAATGTTGAGGTTGATGCATTGAAAGGTCCTAGTGAAATGATTTTCTTACTGAAAACCTTAAAACATTCATATTGTTTGTAGAAATGCTTGTGTACAACAAGTAACTTTCTCTGACCTTGGAAGTAAAAGAAGAGGAAGCAATCAGATGTGCTGAAGATATACATAATGTATAATATACTCTTAGTATAATAGTGTATAATGATTTAATAATAAACTAGGAACGGATTCATATTCAAAATTAAGAACATTGACGATTTAATACAATACAATAAAGTATTTCAATAAATAGAAAATAATAAAAACTCTGAATTCATTAGACATCCTTTTTTTTGTGATATATGCCAGACATGCCAGATATTGTGCAACGATTGCCAAATGTACGTTATTTAGTACGTCTAAATTCCACCATTCCACCACATCATCAATGATTTAATCTACTAAGTCAAGCCTACATAAAAAAATCAGCCATAACACATCATTTTGATCTGTTGAGATTGAGCTTTTGTGGAAGAAAAACATCGCAAGGGAACCATAGCATTTGTGGTAAGGCATTTTTTTGTGCTAGCCGGGCTATTGCAACCACCATAAAGCTGAAAAATCTATCGCCTAGCTAAGTGTGTGTTCGGACAGCCTTCTTGAGAGCCAGGATTCCCAGACAAGGTATTTTCTACATTAGGCCAAAGAGTCGCTATCCTGCGTAGTTACATGCTCTCCAACTACTACCTACTACTACTAATGGTCAAATGCCTACCTGTAATGTGTAAAAATAAATCAGACATACAAACATATGTACAACCAGACATTCGGTAGTATGTATATAGAGAGATGGACAGATGTAACACAGCCCCGAGGCCTCACAAGTGCCTCGCGCGGCGTAGCGAGAGTTCACACATTTCCACCGACGGAGTACGTTTGGGGATTGAGGAAGGAATGGAAGTGGCCCAACCCTTTAACTCAACAATTAATGTTCTTTACCATACCTTGTAACCTAATATTTTTTTCAGGATGTTTTGTAACCTAAAATATTTCAAAGTTCTTTCTTTTCCTCACACTCGATTGAGATCAATGCAAGAGGGTAGAAATAAGCTTTTCAGCATTAAGCAATAATTAAGCAGCAGAAGCAATAAGCAAATGTTTTCTTTACTGACTTAGTATGTATATATGTTTTTATGGATGGATTTTTTTTGTTTGTCATTCTTTTATATTCTTATGGCTGAATCTATTGGAAAGATATTTTTAGGTTTTAGATATCTTAGACTATAGTCACGTGAGCTACTTTTTATTCCAGTCAACGCAAGTCAGACCGCGGACCACAGTAAGTAAATATTTTATTAACCATGGCAGGTATTTTAGTATATATTTTATGGTGTTTCAGGATTAAAATATATGCTACATGTGTTGCTAGTGTTTGAATTTGCTTGTTTTGGTATTTATACATAATAATTATATACTAGGTCATTTTACTAGACTTTCGAACTGCAACTTTCTCCCAATAATGCACTATTTTCATTCTTTCAAATATCACTTTTATTTTAATTTTAGTACAAATAAAAAAAACAGTGCAACGTAGATTGTAATTTAAAAATAAACCTGTTCCGACAGTAAATACGAACCAAAATAAAATATTTACGGAATGTCACATCCAGCGCACATACGAGCATAGACACAGACGAAATAAAAGTGGCGTTACGGCTGTCTACGGCTTAGCTTTGAAAGGCTTCGGCGAGACGAAGACTAATTGTCGACGTCCTATTGTGCTATTTGGATGAATACTTATGTCTCGTTCTAGAAGGAAGGTGCGACGCGACGCGTTTCACGGGATTTGCAACCGGCGAGAAGATTCAAAATTCCTTTAACAAATGTCTAGAGCTAAGTTTTTTTTTAAAGACAGAAGGAGTTGCTAATGCTTGTTTTGACTAGGTTTTAATGAAATTGTCGTTAAGACGCTATTGTACCGAGTTCACCGCGCCATACATAATTGAGCGAAGCGCGTGACATGGAGTGGATTTATCACGAAATAAATTCATATAAAACAACAGTTAATAACTATATTTAAATTAACAATATAAAAAAAGAAGATTTGTTGTTATATCTGTATAACTTTCACAAGCACAACATTTTTGTTTTTTTTTTTTGTCATAAAACCATCGACCGAATTTTACGTAATCGTGTTTTGGAGCTCTAACGATTCTTAACACTGAATTAAAGCTAATAAAACTGAAAAACCATAGACTTATCGTATACTTGAGATTTTATTGGATTTTCCAAAATATGTTATTTTGACCGAAAATAGTGAAAATAACTCATTTCCATTTTGGTAGTGAAAAGGACGGATGGTAGGGAGGCCTTTGCCCTGCAGTGGGCTGATTTATAGACTTAGAAACATAGATTGAAATGCGTTAGTGTTTAGTATTAAATGCATTTATATCGATACATATTTAACACCCAAATCAAGAGCTTACAAATTTAGTTAAGATAAGATGAGTTTTTTATTGATTATAAGCTAAGGTATTTTCATTTGACACCAAATATAGATACATTTAAAGTACAGTAATAAATATTAACATGATATTTTGGAATTTGGTGTAAACCACAATTCTAAGGTGACCTGTGTCGAGCGAACCAGTCTCCTCCTTTAAAATAAAAAGAAACAAAATTTTAAACATAACCGATACATCATAAAAATTTTGGCCGTGCCGAGAAACGAACCCGAGACAATCTGGTAGGCAGTCCGCGTGGTAACCATTACGCCAACGGGGCCGTGAATTTACTTGCTAGCTTTTATTCCTCTTCTTCTTTTTCGTATGAGCCAAATGGGCAAGCTCTGGTGTCGAGAGTTTTCAAGCCGCTCGAATGACTCTGACTTGGCTTTACTAATGGTTTTCCTAATCTAACAGCCGGGACCTACAATTTAGCATGTCATCCGACCCACGGTAACACCCTGGTGAAAATGCCACTTGAAAAACGACAGTCTTGTGCATGTTAACCCATCCAAACAAGGTCCGCATCGACCGTTGCTTAGCTTCGATGATCGCGTCAAATCACCTTAGCTAGCCGAGTTACAAGCGCTTTATTTATCGTACAAAAATGATAAAAACAGCGCTTTTTATCTCAAGCGATATCCTCATTAGCCACACACTTACCTAGCAGCCACAAAACAAACAATCTAGTTTCAGCGCAGACTAGACAACACAACCTTAACTAGCTCCTTGCCGCGGCTCTGTCCATTATCCTTCATCATAGAGGTAGGCCCGCTATCCGAGCCCTATCAGCCACTACAAACAAGCTCTATGCAAACCGTTTTTGCCCATGGCTTGTCATTATTATGGGCTGTGGAGTCATTTATTTTCGCAGTTTAGTCGGGGCTGGCTGTCACACCGTGGTGTAATGATGATATTAGGTGTGATTAGCTCTACAATATACAACAAATAATATAAAATACTAGCAGATCGTCTCGGCTTTGCACGGGCTATAAAATAAACTTAGTTGCAAAAACAAAATACCTATAACCTATAGGTATTTTGATACTGTAAATGTAGCTTCACAACGGTGAAAGAATTTTTCAAATCTGTCCAGTAGTTTTGGAGCCTATTCACGCCAAACTAACAAAAAATCTTACTTTTCTTTAAAGATATTAGTAGAGACAGTATAGATTATTTATAATTTTTTAAGACTTAAATTACAATTATATTAAAAACGTAAAGAAATAAAATAATTATATTTGGATTACCATTATGATATATTAAGTGGAAAACGCATTCTTTCATATAATTTGATTTCAATTAGTGATTACTTTATTTACTTAAATATAGTCAAAAATATAAAACTTAGCTAAAACATAAACCTGCCTTACTATTATTATTTTTAAGTATGTAGCCCGTGCGAAGCCGGGGTGGTCTGCTTGTAATATACATAATACTATATAGTTAGTAAATGATTTGATTGCGAAATCAAAAAAGTTTGTTGTGATAATGTTGATAGCATAATTATTGTTGTTGATAAACTTTTTATTTATTTTTATTTTCTTGTACAAGACGAAAGGAGAGTATGGAAATGGTAGTGCAAGGAAGAAGAGCTAGAGGCCAACCAAAAAGATATGGATGGACTGTGTGAATGGGGACATGAGAGAAAAAAAGTTAATGTGGAGAAGACGTCTAATAGAAGAGAGTGGAAGAAGATTTGCTGTGCCGACTCCACCTAAGTGGGATTAGGTAAAGAAAAAGAAGATTTAGACTGTAGACCTCAATGTCACTTACCATCAGGTGAATTGTGGTCAAGCGCTGACCTATTTAGAGTAAAAAAAAAAAAAAACTTTTACAAACCCGTCCAACATCGCCCAGGCAAGGCAAGAGTGCTCAGTATAAATATAAATATATACTCGTAGTACCTTTACGTATCGAGCGTCGAGCAAACATTCGCTTGTTTACTCGCTCGTCGAGCCTTCACAAGATGTTTTGTAGCATCACTCACTGTAGTGTGTTGTGCTATATTAGACAAGAGGCCGCTTTTATAAAGCCGGGGAGAAAAGGTCACCCTGAGGCATTCAGTATTAGTATATATATTTATTACAAGCTGACCCGGCAAACGTTGTTTTGCCTCACTTAGGGGTGTGAAAAATTGATAGTGTAGCTTATATGACACGTTCGTAGATTTACCATAGCAGCGCCATCTATTAATTACTCCTCAATCCAGTCGAAAGGTATCGTATCGTATTAGAATCATTTGGAGTTAACAGATAATTGTGACTGTCAAATAATAACAGACAATAATTAGCAATAAATCAAAATTGCGACTATAATTTGAGATTAAAACTATCCTATCTCTCGAGTTGGATTGAACTGCACATGGTGTGCGAATTTTATTAAAATCGGTTACGTGGCTTAGGAGTCCATTGAGGACAAACATTGTGACATGAGATTTATATATATTAAGAATTATTATTATTTTTACTGGTAATGCAAGCCCATTACCCAATACTGTATTTTATGGGCGCAGCATTTAGTACAAATCCTACTTATATTGTAAATTCGGAAGTTACTCCTACACTTTACTTATACTTCTTCACACTCAAAAGTGTGAACCAATTTTGATGAAATTTGGTGTAAAAATAGGTACTTTTTAGTAGGTAGGTACTTTTTATACCGACTTCATATTATGTTACTCCTTCACGCTCAAACGTCTAAACCGATTTATTTCAAATTTGGTATGGAGATAGATAAGACCCTGGATTAAAACATAGGCTCCTATGAAGATAGGCTAGATCTTGGATTACCGCATATGCTATTATTTATCCTGGATTAACTCTTGTGCCGGCGCGCAAAGCTAGTACTAAAATAAAAGTGAAAAATCGCACCCTTTCTCAAGGCTTAACATTATCTTACTTGATATCTTTACCTCAGTAACTCTAGCAACTCAGTAAGGCTTCTAAACCGCGTCCCGAGCGTGAGTGTATGAAAATATATTCCCCGTGAAGTATACAGAGGGCGCGCATCCGAAATGGCGCTGAAACAAATGTTGTCAGCGATTCTTTCTCACGGCATCCAGCGGAACATCAGTAGCGTCTTATGCGGGGTGCGGGGACACGGCACAGGAGAAAGCGATTCGTGGTAAAAAAAGTATTGCATTAGATTTGTTAGGACTTCACGTAACCACACGAGTTAACAATGCTGTGAACGAAAGTGTAGCATGTCTTGTATTACTAAATTACAAAGAAGCTGCTCGAATAAACCGTTATGTGCTTAGCGACAGATTTCAATTTGCATTTAAGAAGAAATCGCTAAGTGATTTTGAATTTTGTCCGGAACTTATTCGTATGAGTAGTAGCATAAAAGAACAATGGTGAAAACGAAACAATATTACAGCTTTATAATAAAAATTGTCTTCCATAATACTTAGCATTTTTATTTCGACCAACTTTGAATAGATTTACAGTATTTTTCAACCTGCAAAAGTGAATAAAAGTTTTAACATTGTAATAAGGAAAATCTTATATGATTTGTTATTTGATTAATATACGAGTACCGTTGCCTACAATAACGATAACGATTGATTAACCCACTAAACACTAATTAATTTTCAAAAATAAAAACAACCCATTAAACTCATTTGACTTTAATGGTATATAATCGTAGTAAATACTGTGATAGATCTAGGCCAATATATAACGAGGAAAGGTTTGATTTTTCGTTTATTTGTTTGTTTGTTTAACGCAAATAGCATCTGAAACTACTGGACCGATTAGAAAAATTCTTTCACCGTTGGAGAGCTACATTTTATTACTATATTTTGTTTCTCTTTGCAACTTAGACTATTAGTCCGTAAATTATATTATATAGACCGTGCAAACCAGGACGATCTGCTAGTGTAATAATAAATAGAATACCAGTAATATAAAAGTAATAACCGCTGTCGCCCATAAGTTGCTCCACACAAAAAGTACCTCAAGTAAAAGTTGCTATTTTTCCCATCTTAAAGGCTTCTAATATCGCAGCTCCCGCCTCGGGCCGGTTGTCATTTGTCTGCTCTGTACTCGGTACGCAAACTTCGCTCACTGTTTGAAAGCACTACATTATATCCGTCCTTCTTTATCGTGGAACTAGTGCGGGGACGACAATATCGATAATGTTATGAGAGTATCGTTTCAAATACGGAAAAATGAAATGATTTTTGAACACATCCAATAAAACTATTTACACTTTTCATATTTGACGTGATTGTAATTGTTTTATCTATAGTTCAAATCGATCGCAAATGATGAAAAAAGATGGATAATTTAAATTGAGTTTAGTTGTATGTACCGTCGAATCACCACCAATTGTTTTGGGATATGTTTATTAAATATTATGATAGAAGGTTTTACTAATTTTGCTCTACTTCTAATTTTGATTTGTTGTGTTTGTATGAATGTCATAAGTAAAAAGGAAATAAGTAATTTAGTCTGATTTCACTTTGTAAAGAAAAGTTAAAAGAACGATGATAGTGATAAAATAATAACTTATGTTCCTGTAATACAAAACTTACCTTCACGTACAGAACATATTATATTAAGTACTCATTTGTAACCTAACTAAACGATGGTCAGATGACATCGTTAGGCACGCTGGAAAGAGCTGATTGAAACTAGCTGAAAGCCGTACGTGGCGTGTTGGAGAGGAGGCCTATACCCAGCGGTGGAAAACTATAAGCTGATGATGATAAACGTCCAAAACCTAAATGAATAAAAAAGATTGTTAGCAAAATTCCTGCCATGTTAAGAACAAAGAGGGAAATTATCTCAAATTTTCTCAACGCAAATACTTCAAAGGTATCTCTCACATTCATTAACTTTATCGCAACATAATGAGGATCATTCCGGCAGAGCGTTAGTAAATTAAACGGAGGAACTTTTTAATTAATTTATCAGTAGAAAAGCGACGGAGAAACATAAAAATAATCGTAAGATGTCACACTTAAGTAAATGAGTAAAATAGTAGTATAATATTGGGCATTCTGCCCCACCTTTGTTGCTCGGCAAAACTCCGTTTTGCCATCGCAACATCGGTGTTGCAGATTGCCCAATATTATACTTTGGACATGTTGAATTGATTTCAAAAATATTTAATTATGATTTATATTCAAGTGAGTATTAAATTGATTGCTAATGCAATTTTAAAAACCTACCTACTCCCTACGCTTAAATCATTACAAAAACAATCAGTTGCTGAAAACAAATTTATTTCTAATTATTAAGTATACACATTATCATTTTACTTATCATAAAATCGAGGTGGGTTCTTGAACAACGAGTCAGCGGTCTTGACAAATTTTTGTAGAGTTTTCCACTGCGGAGCGTCGGTGTCGGCTTGGAATTTGATGCGGACGAGCGCCTTCTTCCACAGCTCCAGGGAATCGGAGGAACGCGCGTCCTCCGTCTTGTACACCTTGACATCGATGTAATATTCACCTTCAGTTACCGCTACTCGCCGCTCGCATCCGTTGCCCACTCGATTTACGAAGTACGATGTCAGCTGGTGCTGTCCGTCTTCACCCGCCATTGTGTCCGCGTCTTGGTTTCTGACTCCGAAGATATCATAAATCGTAGTTGGCTTTTTACTGAAACAAAAAATAAAATTAAATGTTAAATTGTATTTATGTTATTATCTTGCCACACCGTAACATGAACACAAGTAGGTAAATATCTGGTTTTTGTAAGGTGAGAACCTGACTGCTTATTTAAATGTAAATTAGTATAGCTAGAATATGATTTTGCTTACAGTTGGAGATGCTCAAAGGTAAATATGAAATAAATAAGTACATTTAATCAATACTAACAAAAGCAATTGCCGCAAGCTGAGAAGTTGGTCATTGGACAGGGAAATGATTATAAGAATATAAGTAAAAGTGCTATTTACCTCGGTGGAGCTGAATTCGATGACCTCGGCTTGCGTTTCTTATTGTCGCCTGCGGATTTTGGAGTCGCCTTGTTCTTCTCAATACTTGAAGTTGATTTATAGTAATCGCTCTCAGAGTCAGACCTGAAAAATAAATATATCATTTAGAATAGAAATTTTTATTTCAGTAGACATCCATACGACTATAATCAATCACAAAATACATTTACTTAGAAGTCAGACAAACAACAATTTTATGCATCCAATATAAAATGAAAATACAAAATAATGATCAATGCATTAAAATAGTTTTCAAAATGTTAACAAAATTAAAAGACTTTTAAAATTAGTACAGACTTATTTTTTAAAATACGTCAGTGTTATATTAAAAAAAATACCTTATTTTCACTACAGTACTTACATTTTACGAGGTCGGAGTGTGCAGCACAGGAAAGCACGGGAGACAGCTTTTTGGAAACTGATTACTTCTTGATTGCTGGATCTCTTGAAGCCGGTGGCAGCGACTCGTTGATGAAGATGGCAGCGGAGTTCTTCTTTGATTACTTCTTGGTTGCTGGATCTCTTGAAGCCGGTGGCAGCGACTCGTTGATGAAGATGGCAGCGGAGTTCTTCTTTGATTACTTCTTGATTGCTGGATCACTTGAAGACAGTGCGACTCGTTGACGAATACTCATTTCAATATGTGAAAGTTTATATAGCAAAAACTCATAGCTACACGCTTTATTAAAAATCGATGCTCATATAATTAAATATTACTGTAATACACGACTTTTTTCCTTAGCCGCATTAAACTCGATCAAAAACTGAAGAATTGTCAAAAATAATTTATTGTGCTGTAGCCAAAAACGGAAAGTGTTAGGGTTGTCAATACCTACATAGTGCGTAATAAGCAAATTGTGGTAATAATATGTAAAATTATTTCTAGGTATTGTGAAAAGTGATTCTTAAATTATAATCGTAATATATGGTAACCGATCTCATCTGATCTGATCTGGTGGCATCTTAGACTGCATTATTGCTTACCATCAGGCAATTTGTGGTCAAGTACATCCCATTTTAGTTTAAAAACGATTATTCTATTAATTGATTAGGAGTTAATATACGAAAGCAATATACTTTTTTACATCGTTGTAGTATAACCGTATCGATTACATATTAAATCAAGTAATCAAACATTCTATAGCTTTATCTGTCTTTATTATAATCAAATCATTTCAATAGCCCCGTGTTAATATAATATTAATTAAATACAGTAAAGCAGCGAATTGTGTATGCGCGTCGCCCCTGCACAAAATAGCTACCCGCGCAATATTTTTATGCTTACTCCTTGTACCTAAGTTTCGACACGATTTTCGTATCCGGTGTTGATTTACCTATCATGGTCGTATTACTTAGACGCACCTAAAATACTAAATACATGCACTAATTAAAGTACCTATATTAAATAATTATTAATAAAACCGAAGAAAAACGTGTATTGGTAAGTACCTAGGTAGTACATATTTGATTTTTACTTTATTAAATTTATTTGTTTGTTGTCATTTTTTTAAGTTTATTTTTTGTTTTAGATTTATATTCGATGGTGATCTAGTGTGAAGAAATAAACGTGGGATACCTGCATTCTATTATGACTAGAGTTCGAACTTGATTTGGATCTCGAATGAATTATCAGGTATTTTCAATTAAAATTGTATATAGTTATTAATTAGTCATTTTAAGGTTTTTACAATTGCTATAAATTTCAATGTTGCTAAATTTTTTAATAATTTCAGGAAACAATAAAAAGAGGATTTTGCAAATTTGATGAGCTGCCTGAAGACGACGACAACGCAGTCCTAGCTTCTACTTATATTGATTTATTGATATTAATTTAATTAAATTACCGAAGACATCACCAGCTCTGTATAAAAGATTTGATTAGGTATGTACCTGCTTACTAGATAAAAAGTAGCTTATAATCCAGTGTGTATTCTACCTTCATACTAAAATTACTAAAAAGTAAGTAAGTAAGTTCTTATTAGAGTGGCCAACTCTGGTGTCGAGAGTTTTCAAACTAAGTAAGTCTTGGTAGTTAGTCATAGTACGGCAGTCGTTAAGCCATATTAGAGGCTTCTAAGACGGTTTGAAAATTAAAATTACTAAAAATCAGGCCGGTTATTGGAGAAGAAAGTAACTACCATACACACAAACATTTGTGTAAAGTAAGTAAGTAAGCTAATTAAATATTACTGTGTGACATAAAGACCCAATTAAGTTTTAGTTATTTTAATATAATAATAATATAGTGAAAGCTCTAGGTAATATAAAAATGCGTCACTGTTCGGTTTGTAAGGTATTTGTAGATAATCGTCGTTGGTCTGGTCATATACGTAGCAATGCTCATAAAACCAAGAGTAAAACGTTTTTGTATGACAATGTTGAACTAATACATTCTTCTTTCAAGAGAAGAATCGCAAGTTATAGAATAATCGCAACGAACAAAGAAGTAAATAATCTCCCTGAAACATTTCTAAATAATATTAGTAACCAAGTGAAATCTCTAATAGATAAGTCGCTTCAAAAACATACTTCTGTCAAAATTAATTTTGAGCTTTTTTCTTATTTTCTTTTATTCAAAAATGATGAAAAAGCGTTAAAATCCTTTTCTACTAAAAATTTTACCATCCATTTACATTATAACTACAATTCAATTTTTCAACCAGCAGTAGAGACTCTCTTGAAAAAAATTGAAGAATTTCAGGACAAAGATAGCGGGTGGTCATTTTTGAGTAATTCACATTTAGAATTAAATATTAGTAAATATCAGCCTCTCAGCGGATCTAAATTTATTCCTTTGCCAAAATATATTATGAATAAAAAGGCTTGTTTGAATGTTCAAAACAATGACGTGTATTGCTTTTTATGGTGTATTGTGGCAGCTTTGTACCCTACAAAGCATCATCCAGAGAGAGTTTCATCTTATCCTCATTTCCGAGAAGTTTTAAATGTCAATAATTTATCGTTTCCAATCACATTTCAAGATATAGCGGTGTTTGAGAAAAATAATTCACATTTAAATATATATGTTTATGGATTGAAAAATAATAAGATAATAGTCGGACCCTTGTACAAAACATCAAACAAAAAATCTAGAAGTATCCATTTGTTATATTTAGAAAATAATACTGATTCACATTTTTGTTTAATTACCAACTTTTCTCGCCTTGTCAGGAGTCAGATAAGCAAACACCATGGTCAATTATACTTTTGTGAAACCTGTCTATTATTTTTTCCTACTAAGAATCAAATTGAAACGCATTTATGTGGGGGAGTTGCCACAGTTTTACCTGACCAAGGATCAATTTTAAAATTTAACCATTTTGAACGAAAACAAAATATTCCATTCGTAATTTATGCCGATTTCGAAACACTGCTCGAACCCATCGATGACGCAGATCGGAAATCAGACACCTCCAGTACAACGTACTTGCAACGACACGTGCCGGCGGCATTCGCTTATAATATTGTATCGTCATCTAATATTTCTGTTGAAGGATTTAGAACTTATAGAGGCGATGATTGTGTTTCCAAATTTGTAAATTATTTGATCAAAGATGTTAAAGATATTCATAGAACTCTGACTAAGAATGAGCCTATGATATTTACAGAAAAAGATGCAAATTGTTTTAAACATGCTATCACATGTCACATATGTGAAAATTTACTGGTGAACGATAAGGTTAGGGACCATTGTCATATTACAGGTCGATATCGAGGCGCAGCGCATCGCCATTGTAATCTGCAATACAGAATACCTACGTTTGTTCCTATATTTTTTCACAATTTAAGCGGATATGATTGTCATTTATTTATAAAAAAGTTAGCCGAAATTCCAGGTCATATTAAAATTATACCTAAGACCAAAGAAAAATATACGACGCTGACTAAATTTATTCCCATCGGCAATAATGAATTTATTCAAATGAGATTTTTAGATTCCTACAACTTTTTAGCATCGAGTTTAGATAAGCTCGCTAAAACAATGCAACCAGATGATTTTACTTATCTTCGAACTCATTTTCCTGATAAAAAACAATTCAGCTTATTGACACGAAAAGGTGTTTATCCATATGATTTTATGTCACATTGGTCTCGCTACGAAGAAAAGTCATTACCGCCCCAGCATCATTTTCACAACTTTTTGACTAGTGAAGATATATCAGACGATGATTATAAACATGCTCAATTTGTTTGGGATAAATTCAACATCACAGACATGGGGGAATATACTGATTTATATCTTAAAACAGACGTACTTTTACTGACAGATATTTTTGAAAAATTTCGGAAAACATGCAAGCAGCATTATAAACTAGACCCAGCGTTTTACGTGACTGCGCCTAGCTTATCCTTTGATGCGATGTTACTTAAAACAGGTGTACAGTTGGAACTTGTGTCGGATCTAGAGATTGTGAGGATGATTCAAAGCGGTATTCGAGGGGGATTGTGCATGTGCTTCCATCGATACGCAGAAGCAAATCATAAATACATGCCTGGTTACGATGCTACAAAACCAGATTGCTATATTTTTTACGCGGATTGCTGTAACTTGTATGGATTTTCTCTGTGTTCATATTTACCTTATTCAAGCTTTAGATTTTTAACTCAAAATGAAAAAGATAATTTGTGTATACAAAAAATAGATAACAATGCTAAGTGGGGCTTCATTTTGGAAGTTGATTTATTATATCCTGATTATTTACATGAGCATCACAACGATTTACCTTTTTGTCCGGAGAAATGTACACCCCCTGGAGGTAAATCCCAAAAATTAATAGCAAACTTGTATAATAAATACAAATACGTAATACACTATGTTCATTTGAAAAAATGTCTTGAGCATGGTTTAATTTTACGCAGAGTTCATAGGGTCATTACTTTTAGACAAAGTCCTTATTTAAAAACATATATTGAGTTAAATACTCAACTAAGGCAAAACGCACAAAGTACTTTTGAACAAGACTTTTTCAAATTGTTAAATAATAGCGTATTTGGCAAAACATTAGAAAATACTGCAAATAGGGTGTGCGTTCATTTAATCAATAAGTGGTCTGATCAAAATAATAAAACCAAAAAATCTATATCCGCTGAAAGGCTCATAGCTAATCCGTACTTCCATAGTGCATGTGTCCTCTCAGAAAATTTAGTCGCAATACAAATGAAACCGGATCAGATTATTTTAGATAAGCCTATTTATATAGGTTTTACTGTTTTAGAGCTTTCTAAGTCACACATGTATGACTTTCATTACAATATTATCAAACCATTTTATAAAAATCGTGTCAAGTTGTGCTATACAGATACGGATTCGTTTGTTTATAAAATATACACTAATGATTTTTATGACGATCTAAGATATAACTTTCTACAATATTTTGATACAAGTAATTATAATAAGGATAATGAATATGATATTCCATTAAAAAACAAAAAGATTCCAGGTTTATTTAAAGATGAAATGGGAGGTCAGATCATCACACATTTTGTAGGGTTAAGGGCTAAACTTTACTCTTTACAGACTGCTGATAAGGTGATTAAAAAAGCAAAAGGTGTGAAATCTAGTGTTGTGAAAGATTTAAAAATAACGGATTACAAAAACGTTTTATTTAACGATGATATTATCCAAAAGAAAAATGTTATATTTAAATCTATTAAACACGAAATATTCACTCAAACTGTTAATAAAGTAGCTCTTTCTAACAACGATGACAAACTAGCAATATGTGTTGATAAGGTGTCTACATTGGCTTGGGGTCATACGTCAATTATTTAAAAAAATTAAACAACATAAGACTTTTGCGATGAAAGTTTGTGTGTGTGTGTGTGTGTGTGTGTCAAATCTCAAAGCTAGTACGGTTCCAACAATTTTTATAAATTTTAGTATGAAGGACACTGGATTATAAGCTACTTTTTATCCTAGAATAGCGGGTAACATAATCATAGGTAACTTATTATATTATAATTGATGCAATTTTAAAATTGTTTACAATAATAATAATATTACGTATAATTTTGAATAAAATATTGATTTAATTGTATTTTGGTTTTTATTTACCTATCCTGTTTAGCTAAGATAACTTGATTTAGTGCAATAAATAATAAAGGTAATAAAGTTGTTAACAAGCAATTTATTTATATTCTTGTAGTAGAGTTTAATTAGAATTTGGTTCCTGTATTTATAGCAAGTTCATAAAAAACCCTTTTCTGCGGTACCTACATATTTATTTTAAAATATTCATTTCGTAACATATAACATAGCACCAATCAAGTAGGTAAGCAGATCAGTTCATTGCCCTAGCTATTAATTACAAAGTAAAATATTGGTAAGCTTTTCTTGTTAAACGTCAACGAGTTATAATTTATAGATACGACATATATTAAAAATACCTAACACGAGATTCTAACCAATATTAGATATTTGCTTGACATTCTGCAATGAATGTGATTATATAACGATTTTAATTACCAATTTGTTGATGACTGTTCTATCTATTCTTAATGATCTATGTTCAATAAGTCATGTTAGATTTGGGTCAAATTGTGTTATTTCGTAAATACCATTAGTCTTGAATAGACCACAAAACTATAAACAGTAAAAATTAGTCATGTCTTCGGTAAGTAAAATATTATTCACAAATTAAACTAAACACATTATTTTTGTGTAGAGATGTACTTATTTGAGTTTTTTTTTTTTTTCAGTTTACTCAAGAACCCGACGACTGTTTTATCCAATGTGCTCAAGATCCTCGGTTGTTTGATGAAGAATTTGAGGAGGAGATGAGGCGTGAAGTTGAATTAAAGACTGTTAAAGAAAAGAAGTCAACAATCAAGCGCCGACGAGAAAAACAAAAGAAACAAAAGTTAACGAAATCTTTCGTTATGAGTAGATTAGGACAAAAAGGCATTAAATTAATTAAAATATCCGTTATAGATTTATGTAAAAATAATACTAATGATAGTGATAGTGACAGTGATGGTGAAAATGTGATTTTAAATGCCCAGTACATAGTTAAAGATGCTGTTGACAGCATAATGGATGACACGGAATCGTTAGTTAAGAAAATTTCTAAAACTTTGATAGATAATAATGATTTTAGATTTTAACACCTATTTTTTAAGTATAGTGCCTACCTATATGTGTATATATTTTTAAGTTGTAGTGTGTTTTAGTGAAATAAAATAAAAATAATATTTGTATGCAATGTTTTTTATTTTTTACATGTATTAAACTTATTGTAGAAATTTGTAGTTAGAATTAAATTGCCTTAATTACATAGGTAATAGGTACATAATTCATTTATTTTCAAGATGCTTTTTCAAACATAACACGTTTTTGAGAGCGCACTGATTTAAATGTTTATAACAGTTTAATTTATTATTAACATCACTATATTTTTTATGCAGTATAGATAAATTAGGGCATTGCCTTTCATCCAATTCTAATATATTACAATTCTTCACACCCAAGTTTTTTATCCATGTTACTTTCTCGATACCTTTGACAACAATATTCTTATTTTCTAGATAAGGTACGATTATACGTAGGAATTCTCTGTAGTCAATATATCCTTCGCTCCAGTAAATACCTCTATTTCTTTCCAACCATTTGACTTGCTTTCTTTCATCAGTTGTTAAGTTTTTAAACATGTACGGAGGTTTGATTAAAAACGTTTGTGTGTGCTCTTGAGTAGCCACCGCTAGTTCTTTGATAATAAAATTATTATTCAGGTCTTTAAAACCTTGAACATCCAATATAATAGTATCAGGATTCATGATATTTTTTTCACAGTATTGCTCAAGGGTTTATACTCAATTATACAGTCATTCAAAATAAGACAGTATGCTGAAGTCCGATCTGGTATATCCGTATTGCTTTCAATTTCCACTCTCACATCTACAACCGGACCTCCTTTCAAATTATCGGTTTGCCTTGAGCAATCTATTACAAACAATGGTGCTAACTCTTTAAATTGTTTTTCACTTAATAAAGGTTCCGAGCGACGTCCATAATACGACTGTTGGAATCTTGTGTATTGTTCGTATAATAAAGCAAAATTATTATTAGCAAAATTTATATTTAGATTCTCATATGGAAAATAGTTTGAATTTAGATACACTCTAACGTCACGAATATTGCAATGGTCAAACCGCGACATATCTGCGGACGGGCTATTTTTTCTATCCGTTTGTAAACCAATGATTACATATCTTGGTTTTTCTATTTGCGATGAAGTTTTTATAGACCAAGTATGTTTTGTAGTTTTAGGCAAAGCAGGATATTCATACAAATCCCAATTTCTAAAAATCATTTGTAGTGAACGATCTCTCTCTAAGACTTTAAGTAAACTAATCTTTTCCTTGTCTGAAACTTTAACATGTGGTACTCTCCATATGATTTTTTTAATCTGAACGTCTTCTATTACGTCACCTGTGTTAAGCATTACAGAATTTAAGTTAGTATTACTTCGTAACAATATCAGTTCATGTCTACTATTTATAACAACCTTCTTAAAATCTTCGGCATAACCTAGAATATTACAAAGTGGGATGGAAGCAGAAAAATTACCATTATTTACATTTTTTATACCATCGATATTCCAACCCCAAGCGTGGGATATTTTTGATTCGTTTTCATTCATCGATAGTAACGATTTCATTGTAGTAGTAATACCGACATTTTTTATTTTATCAATTTCCACTCCGTTTAGTTCATACCTTATATCTTGGAATAAATAGAGCAAAGCGTTGTTTGTAAATTGCACACTACTAGCCGTGTCTTTTTGATCATGTTTCTTGACGATGACGGTTCCTTCTAAATACAGGGTACTGGCTGATGGTAGTATGTATAGATCTTGCTGATTTATAGGAATTCTAATTTCATCATTTCTATTAAAACTTGTTACATAAGGTTTGTATGAATGAAATTCTATTCCTTCAACTGTGTTGTCATAAGTAGGAGTGGACAAAACATCTAAAATATTCATTTTAGTAAGCCAATTGTTTTAAGAAATAGTTTATTGTCTTCCGTTAATTTTATTCTTTTATTAGAGCGAGCTCTTATTTGCTTGATAGCTTGAGAAGTACTGTTGTTTTTAATTTGTTGCGATTCATATTTATTGTAGTCAATCATTTTTTCTTCTAAGATGTAGATAAAGTTGCACTTCTTCACCTCGCAAATTTATTAAACTATTATTTATATCTAACAGTCTGATATGTATGCAGCTTATATTATTCTGATTGATTGGAAAATATATTGCGTTTTTTGGTATTTCTATAATCCGATATCCTGGAGGTACGTTGAGTGCAAATTCATGCACTATGTGACTGGGTTCTCCGTTTATGTACGAACCACTCACAATATCACATTCGATCCTGATCACGGTTGTAGGCAAAATGTTAACTGGAAACTCGGACACATGCCATTTATTTGCTTTCAAAATCTGCTTTTTAAATCCCAATATACTAGCAAACGTATCTTCTTTGTCAAAATTTATATTTTTAGTGCAATATAAAGTAGTTTTCAAAGTATTGTTGTTGCACTTTAATTTAATTGTGGCATCTTTTACTTCAGATTTTATATAATCGCTAATATCTTGCAATTCGTAACTGCCCTCAGGTATCTCAATAACTTGATTGGATCCATAATATAGCTTGTTATTTCTTGTATCAATATTTGGAATAGAATTAAATGTTGAAAAATGTAACAACGCACATTCATATTGACCATATAACTGCAGAGAGTTAGGATAGTAGTAGATAAATCTGAGGAATTACCTGTAATCGACAAGGTGAGAGACATTTTGCAAATGGTTGAAATGAAAGACGATCATATGATTTATAGTTTTTATTCCAAAAATTTCTTAAGTATTTCAAACACAAGTACCCGCAATTTACAGTATTAAACTTTTGTAACCTTTTGTAGTTATAATACACCTTATTGTTTTTAAAATACCTCATTAGTTCTGTTGGAGGTTTTAAATCTCCAAAGCTATCAAAATATTCACAATAATTATTTATTTTTACATAAGCTACCCAATGCGTACCTTCATTTATGGATTTGTCTAAGTTAACGACACCACATTCTATGTCTCTTGGCTTCCCCGGTAGCTGATCTTTCATATATACTCCTCGAAAGTATGGGATGTCTCTAGCATACTTTCGAATATCTATGTTAGTAAGGGCACGCTTAGGTAGCTTAGTATTTAGTTTTTTATAGATTTTATAAACAAACCTTTACCCTGTTTATATGATTTAATATATAAACCTTTGCCTAAAGCTAAAGCTTCCATACTCTTGTTATGTCTTTCAGTTTCTTTCAAATTTTTTTGAGCTGCTTTGTAATCGTTAACTGTCTTAGCAATACCTGCTGCACCACCAGCCAAAGTTCCTAAGGCGGATAAACCAGCAAATATAGGGATTAAGGGTAGAATACCTCCAGACTTTGGTACGGGTATAACACGAGGTATGCGAATATTTGGGATTTTCTTGGCAATTTTTTTTGCAACCAAATGAGCTGTGGTAATTAAAGATTTATCATCTTTTGGTTTGAGTTTTTTAATTTTAGATCTTATTTTTGACAAGAGATGGTTGAAACTCTTAATACCGGCACCTGATTTTAATTTAGCTTTCATAACTTTACTTACTAACCACGAACTTAGTTTTTCTCCTTTTCCTGCCGTTTTAGATTTTAGCCGCTGTTTAGCCATGTTAAGTAATTGTAAATCTGCTTTATGGCGGTTTAATAAATCTGAATGATTTTCGTAAGCAATATCGTGTTGCATACAAGCTTCGTCTAGCTTGTTCACGCCTACGTCACCACGTTGTAATCGTTTTTGAAGTTTAGTGCCTGGACCACAATAATTGTAACCGGGCAAATGTAATTCAAAAGGCAGATTATTAATTATATTATTAACAAGTCCACCACCTTGCATTGTTTAAATCATAATGAAATTATTATAACTAAATTTATATTAAATATACTTTTTAATTTAACCTACAATGTCAGTTTTGTTAATCCAACTATTTTCTTCCTTGCTTAAACCCAACCATTTCACATACAGTTTCTTAGCTTTTCTTTTTAATACCTTTTCTATCAAATAAGTGTTTGGACAGTTAGACTTTTGAAGTTCTTGTTCGTAAAAAGTTCCTAATATTAGTTGCTTACGTTGATCTTCTATATGATAAGTCACAGGTATAGTCTTGTTAATCTTTTTGATAGTGAATAACTCAGTTGACCAATTGGGTGTGTACCCTTTTTCAAAAATATGTTTGTATTTGCTGATACGAACTTTATCGCCAATTTTAAATCTAGGTTTTCTCGAGCTGGATACCTGTTTTACTGTTTTTTTTATATTGTTTCTTATTGTATACTCGTTACGTTTATTAACATCACAAGGCTTACATTTTATAGTACGATGCTTTGTATTGTTATACATGTAAATTATATCTTCCAATTCTGAACCAAGCCATTTATAATTTCCATTAAAACTAAACCGTTTAAATAATTTATGTTTAATAGTTTTAATCAACCTCTCTACAATTGACGCTTTTTTTGTAGAAAAAGACGAGTAGTGATTAATATGATATTTTTTCATTAACGTTTGGAATTCAGCGTTATAAAATTCTGTTCCTAAATCAGTTTGTAAGTGGATAGGCTTGCGTTGGCTTTTGGCGAGTATTCGATTAAAAGCGTGAGTAACACAATCCTTATTTTTCGATTTTAGTGGTTCTGTCCAGGCGTATTTTGAAAAACAGTCAATAACTATTAAAATATAGCTATATTTTTTGTTGCAACTTTTCACGTGTTGCATATCTATTAAGTCAGCTTGCCATAAATCATCAATACCTTTTAGTATAACAGAGCGACGTGGATAATTTTTCCTTGCCATTCTATGTATTTCATTTACAATCTCTTGTTTGGTCATTATGCTGATTTTTTTAGTTTAAAAAAGTTATCGACTTCTGCTTTCGTATAAAACTTGTCTTCTAAATGAGTCAAGATTTCTAATAACCCAGCTTTTAAAGTCTTTTCAGTGGAACTTTGAGTATCTCCTATGATTCTTGTACGTTGTGCCTCAAACAATTGTCTAAGTTCATGTATTAGGTTGTCTTTAAATCGATCGACATATTCTTTGTTAACTGCATCGTCTGCTTCTAAAGGTAATCTGACCCCCCTGAGTCTAGAGTTTTTCAAATTATAATCTCCATTTTCAGATTGTATTAAAGCATTACTATTATACTCAAGTATTTCGGATAAACGTAATCTTTTATGAATGGTGTGTCCAAATTTATCTACATTCATGCTTGATGTCTTTCGTGTATAAAGGTTTATAGTAAAATGAATGAAACACACTTTATATCAATTATTTATTAATAATTTTTTTTCCACGTAACTCTTCAATAATAGATATAATTTCATTATCTAATCCTGTGTTACCGGCATCTCTGGAAGCAATCAATAATTTCAACCTCTCTACTAGTTCATTAGGGTCATCCCAGTATATGAAATCTACATTTTTCCTCCACATTTTTGTCATAGGTAAACCTCTTCCTTTATATTTGCCACCTTGGTATGTGTTTTGGAGAGTAAAAAGTGGCTTTATAATTTGCATATATTTTTGACCTTTATTACTTTTGATTGGCTTCGAGCTGTCGAAGTCTCGACGATGAGCATTTGTATCGATCAGCATCGATTTGTAATTCAACAAATCACTTTCAGTTACCAAGTCTAAATCTACTTCTTTATTGAACAATAACTCTTTCAACCCGGGAGTTTTCCGGTATGCATGACCCATCACTGTGATTTTATCGTTGTTAATAGTTACACAAGCAGAACCCAGCATTAATTTCTTGTTTACAATACGTACACCAAATGGTACATCTAACGGCGCTTCTGTAGAAACTGACCAGGAAGATATATAGCTGTCTTCATTGTTATCAAGTGATTCATACGAAGTGTTACTAACGTTATCAGGTTCATTTTCATCTGCATTACTAGCATTATGATTTTTTATACTAATGTCATCCTCCAATATTCCTTTGTCAAAAGAAGGAATATTTATATAATCGTTGGTGTCAGGTAAAATACTTTTGGCTTGCTTACTATTCTTAGCTATAAGGTTAAGAGGTTCTGTTACGGGCTTAAAAACTGAATCCAATGCTTGATTTTTATCATTTTCAAAATCTCTCATTTTTCGCACTTTTCTTTTGACAGCTTCTGCCGCATCAACAATTTGTCTTTTTAATTGTGTTTCCATTATATTAAAAAGGTTGTATTCGAGTAAGAGTTGTATATAGAATAAATACTTAGAGAAGTTAATGGTCTTTAAATATGATTCAGATATTGCAATAGTATTTATATAGAATTATTAATCGAAAACGACGAAAGTGTCCAATTTGTTTCTATAACACCCATTATTTTTAGGACAATCTTTATTAATCACAACGTAGCTGAAAGGTTCATCACTCCATATTTTAGAACACATTTCACGAAAATCAAGCCATCTCATGTCAGTGTTAACGTGTTCTTCATAAACATGTTTCAAATTAATATCATCTTGCTTGAATAGTATGATTAAGTTAGCATTATCTCTCACTAGCTGTTTTGGTACCTTACTGTAGGTTTGGTTTAGATAAAAACAATCGATATACTTGTGTCTACCCATGGCAAAGTAATCACGCATATTATTTTGATTTTCACAAGCAACATCATCGAATATAATCACCGAGTTAGGTTTAGCATCCTGAACTTTTAAAACTTCATCACTTCCTTGATATTTGTGAAACGATGCGCCAGGCACATGCTGTAAAACCTTTTCCAAAAACATGTATTTAGGTTGGTGTAGAGTTTTTGAATAAACGTAAATATTTTGAAACTTTAAACCATTTTCGTGTATAAGAAGTCCAATTAATAAATTTGTTTTTCCGCAACTTGACGGTCCACAAATAATGCATCGAATTGAGTTAGGTAATAATTCTCCATGTCGTATGACGTTCTTAGAAACATTGTCACATATAGTGTTTATCATTAATGATTGTGGCTGTTTAACGAATCTCATGTTTAATGCGCGTAGGTTTGATTTATAATGAGTAAATTAAATATGAACACAAACATTTATGACCACCACTATGAGACGCACACGCGTTAATTCGATCATTGAATTGGAGCGCGTTATCACGACAGCGTTCTAACATTTATTTCGTTGACAAATACAATGAAAAAATATTTTTGAAATCAATTCAACATGTCAAACGTATAATATTGGGCATTCTGCAACACCGATGTTGCGATGGCAAAACGGAGTTTTGCCGAGCAACAAGGTGGGGCAGAATGCCCAATATTATACTACTTAAAATTTTAGAGGAAAAATGTTGAGGTTTAAAAATTGATGTTCTATTATTAATACGGCATGATAAAAGCAGTCACTATGCGTTTCACCGCTGAGATTTGAGGCCTTCTCTCATGAGGAGAAAGATATAGGCTATAATCCACCACTGTGGCCACGTAAGAGATGCCGAATATCTATTATAATTATATTTTAGTTAAAAAAAAATGTTTTTACACATAATTATAATTATATGAAAATAATACAATTAATTTGTAAAAGTAAAAAAAATATATCAATTTATTTAATTAAAAATATGATAAATATACATGGCTCAGGTAACTAACTGATGGTAACCCTCTGGGCTGCCCGTTATTCTGAAAAATCACTTAAATTCAAGCAATAACTAGAAAAAAAAAACAAAACATCAGAATAATTTCTAAAGTTAGTTGAAAAATACGTTTTGTCTAAACGCACTTTAGGTAAAAAGGCTTCGCGTTCATAAGATAATTATATATTGATAGTTTTATGTTTTTTTTACAACTATAGGTTAGCATTTCACCACAACTAGTTTGGTGAGTACTGATGAGAAGTTTTCGATAGTTATTAGATTAACAATTATCTATATAATATAAAATTAGTATATATATTCAAATGTTATCGATAAAACCACACCCCCTCACTAAAACAGCAGCAAGACTCGGCACTTCCTTACAAGACTCGGATTTCTTTTTAATAGCACACATTTAAAGTCCCGTGTTGGAGCCACATGTCCTCGCCTAAACTTATGTCTATGCTACCTACTTAATATCTTACCAAGGAGTTTAACTTTCGCCTAGAGATGAGACTTCTTTTCGTATGATAAAAGTTCTCCCTTTTATTTTTTATCTTAAGAGGGGTAGGTTGAAAAATTTTACGTTTACAACTAAAATCATCGTTTTTGTACAAACATGGATACATACGCAGTAGTCATTAATTGTTTTTTTTTAATTCTGAGTAAAAAAAAAAATACTGTTGAAATAATTTATCAGCAATTATTTTCTATTCTTGTGTCACATTCGAAATAAATTATTTGAATTTAAATTTCAAAATAATGAATAAAATTGTAGAGGTGATATAAACTATGCTAAAAATTACAACAGCAAAAAAAAAAAACAGCATAAAATACTGTCTTTTATTGACTCAACTTGCCAAGAAGCTCATGACAGTCTCAAAACAGTAATTATAAGAAGATTTTTGATTAAAGTTGAAAAAATAATACTAGTCTTTAAAAATTGTGAAATTTGCTGATCTCTATTCTCATCTCTAATCTAAGCGACCGGATCTAAGTAACCAAGAAAGTTCACAACTTAGTTAACATAAGTTAAAAAGTCTACAAGTACGAAGTACTAGGTGCTATGTATGTAAGGATGGTATGCTTAAATTAAAAAATATGTCGCTTTTTATGTTGGGGATATATTTTTGTTTTTGAATTCTTGTATTTTATTACATATCTATAACTTTCCCTATAATTAAAATAAATATATATGTCGACAAGTTTGGTTGCCAAATTTATAATATAAATAGAATAAGAAGAAGAAGAAAATTACCTTGAGATTTTGCAGTATTTTTTACATTAAACTAGCCCACGTTTGACCACAATTCAACAAATGGTATTGTGGTCTATGGTTGAGCGCGCTTACCTACGACTAGAAGGAACAGGTTCACTATCGCCTTGAAAGTAATTTAAATTTATTTTAATTTCTTAGGTGATTTTTTTATTTTTTATATTGTTTTTCTTGATACGATATAAATAAATAAATAAGTAATAAGCTAGATTATATTTTATTATACGAGTAATTACAGGGATGAAGAAGTTGGACAATTTAATGTAAAAATTAGAATTTGTTGTAAAACTACATAAAAACCTTTCACCGAGGGTTTGTGGGTTCCCTACAAAAACAATAAACTGTCATAAATCAGGGAGGGGGGAGTTAATAAACCGACTTCCGGTTCCGGTTAACTTCGCTCCACTTGTGAGCTGCATTTTGTTAGTTTTCCCCCATTTTAATATGGCTACGGAACATTCTAAATTTAGTTAAATACGAGTAAACAATTTAGTGGTTAATGTCAACAAATGTTGTAAAAATGTAAAGTATGTAAATATAAAAAGCAAATTATAAAAAGAAAAATTAATAAGCGTGTACAATATACATAGGTCTTTTGCCTCGCTAGAAGAAATTTGGCGAAGTAAAAAAAAAACATATTTATGATCGATTCTTGATACTTTTATAAGTAAAAAATTTTTACTGAACTAACGCGCTGTAATAATACGTTATGCATAAAATTTAAGAAAGTGGATATCTTACGTCAAAGAAAAACCAAATATGCCTAGATTGGCTTAACTGAAATATAACCATAAAAAAGTTACGCCAATTTCGGCTTTTAGATTTAAAAAATTAAATCCTGTCTGTCTGCATATCTTTTCATGCGATGTCTTGTTCTGAACATTAGAACAAGGTCATTAATAAACTAATTCTATACAAATTTAAACTTTATCGTATCGTTATTTAAAACTCTTTGGAGTGCAAAGAAAAATTGGTAAGCTGGAAGAGACCGCTATTAACGAGCGTTATGGAACTTAGCATTTTAGTTCTTTGTGTGTTTATTTTAATTTTGTCATTGCGACTATTTTGATAAAGTGTTTGTCTATCTATGAATCAGACCATAGAATATAACATTGATATACGAGTACGTAAGCTACATCGGCTTCTAGAAAAAGTAGTGAATATCACCCAGTTGCGTTTCAAATTCTTATTTTATTATTTTAAGAAAAGTTTTATAAGGACCGAATGGCTTACCGCTTATAGTAAGATCGTAGAAGCTCATATCCACGGTAAATTGATATTATAATTTTTGCTAATTGCTGTTTAAACTATTTACTTTTATTAAGATTGCATTTAATCCCAATTCGCTTTATAATAAGCGATTTAGTGTTTGAAGGTCAATAAATCGATTTGCTGACAAAAAGCGCTAGATAAAATCTAAAGATTAATGTATCTATTTATCACTAGCTATTTCCATTCATTTTCGTGGCCTTGTTTCCTGCATTGGGTAAAAACTTATAGATGGAGGTATAGATACGGGGAAATTCGTAGCTTAGAGGGACACTCTGATTTATCTACTGGAGTCACTTACTAATTATTGGACTGATAATAATCTGAGGAACAGGGGGGTGTGGTGTTTATGGCGGGGCTATAGCTATTTCTCATTTGATTAATGAGCCAGAATGTAACTGGGATTCCCGAAAGAAGGGAAATATATACAAAGATTTCTTATAGGTAGATAGAAAAATTGGCTATACTTAATGACATACTGAAAGTGCTTAAATATTTCATAACAGCTACAGACTAATATGACAGATTTTTTGTTCGAAACAGTGCAAAACCATACATAACTTGTAAAACAAGTTATCATAAAACAGTCGAACCAGGGACTGTCAGATTGAAAAGCAGACGTATTCCTTCCAAGTCACACTTGCTCAAATATAGCTTTATGCATATAGATGAGGCAGAATTACCTGACGACCTCGTTGGCGTAAAGGTTACCATGCCGGTCTGCTAATCAGAAGGTTCCGGGTTCTATTCCTGGCCCGGTAAATTTGTTAGCTTTGGGTCAGGGTGTTAAATATGTATTTATATATAATATATAATATGTATGTTTGTATATGTAGTATATCAGTTGGGTTAGCAACCATAATACGAGCTAGAAATGGTTCAGTATGGGACTAACCAGACGTGTGTGAATGTGTCCAAAAAAAAAACAAGATTTCCATTTCAAGAATCTACTTAGACTCACCTTATCCTGCTTATTTTACAACTTTCTTACTTTCAACCTAAGTGCGATTACAACGTCTTCACGCGAGCTAATTTAAGAAAACCAACATAGCCACAGCGAAAAGTCTTGAAAAAAATGCGCTTGTGAAGAAAAAGTTGGAAAAAGTTCTAGAAAATATTCCAGCTGCCGAGAATTTGCGTCTAAGGTTAGGTTTAAAGCAGCCAGGTTTTCCTACAGCGCCTCGAAGAGATTCTCCTGTGGGACTTGAGCGTTTTCTTGGACTTGAAAATCTTAACGTTTTGCATCCACACGCTCTTAGACCAAGTGCTGTAAATTAGGTAGCTAAAATGTATTTAAGATTATAGAAATAACTGTGGGCTGATTATAATCTGGGGAGTATTTTTAGAATTCGTTTTGTTTTTGATGGGATATATCAAAAGTAAAGGCTAATTTTAATCTAGGGAGTATTTTAGAATTAGTTTTGTTGTTTATGTAATATATCAAAAGTATAATACGTTTCTGCCATTGATTTTTTTTATGTATTAAATAAATGATCAATTAATAATCTACCACTGAATAAGAAAAGTCGATATTTAGAGTTACAATACTTCTGGTCGAAGGTGGAACATGCCTAGTTTGAAATAACTGGCTCTTAAAAAGGCTACCAGCACACGCTGCTAGGCGCTTGACGACAGATTCTTCATGTAAACTGTAGTAGCTTGCCAGATGAGTACTAGGAATTGCTCAATGGTTTTCTTACAAAGTTTTCCTTTACTGAAAGCTCATTGTCTTTGCCGGAAATCGAACCCACCTCCATGTCCTGGCGGGACGCAAGCCGACCGCACTCGCAATTGAGTTGTCATCGTTAATAAGAAGTAAAATAAAGGTATATTATAAATTCAAATAAGGAAAAGAAAAAAAAAGATTCTTACTCATAGATGACAAAATTAAATATTTAGTGTACTTCCGCTGTGATCCGAAATCCAAATTAAGACAAGTAAAGGAAAAAATAACTAAGATTAATTAACTAAGAGAGTCGACTTGTCGTTCGAAGAGTCAGCACCTCCTGATGATGCCTTGTAATTAGGCGAAACACGTGTAGAGTTATGAATTTCCGAATTGTGATAGGTAACGTTAATCTTAATTAATCTTAGTTAATTTATCTTAGTTAATTTTTACTTTACTTGTCTTAATTTGGATTTCGGATCACAGCGGAAGTACACTAAATATTTAATTTTGTCATCTATTTACAATGGATTTCCGCAAAGTAACGCCTGAGTCAATAGTTATTCTTACTCATATTTCTTCTGCTGACGTGTCCACGAATGACAAAACTTTTCCACCCTTTCTAAGATCTATAAAGCAAAGCGTGTAAAATTCACACCCCCTACCAAACCCATACAATATTCAAGAGATCTTATTATGCAATGGGACCGCAAGAAGCAAAATCAATATGCTTTTGTGTTACCAAAGATTTCTGGAGCACCTTTGTCATAAATATTTAAAGATGTCGACTTGTCTTGTTTTATGGTACGGTGGATATTTTTTCGAATTATGTTCGCCGCTGTTATAGGATTAGAAGATTTGAAGTCGGTGATACGGAAAGTTGGATATTATTATTAAAGTTGGATAGAAGGTGGCGGGGCTAATTAAACGAGTAAAAAAAGGCCAGCACTTAGATAAACAGTTAAATTTAGTTAAATACGAAAGTTAAATACGAAGTTAAATACAAAAACAATTTAAATCTTGTACGAAAGCTTAGTTATTTATACTTAATTTATATATTTTTAAAATTTATTAAGAACTGACAATTGTAATCTTGCATGGCTGACGGTAAAAAGAGAGAGCCAACTTATTGAAATAACACCATACTTGTACCTATTTTGATAGAAATAAATTATTTGAATTGACTTAATTTTCTAAAGAGGAGGGACAGTAGGGAAGCTTTAACCTACAGTGGGCTGATTTATAGGGCTTAGTTATAAAGACACATAATTTTTAAACTAACAAATACAAACTATTACACAGCTAAATTTATCGTAATCAAAACAATCGTAATCAACTACCAAGAAAATGCTATAAATGCACTCTCTATTACTCCATTAAAATAACCATCAAAAACCACCATCGCAGCGAACCTTAGCAAAATCGCAAACAATTCACGATAGTCGAGCTTCAAAAATATTTCCCATCGTATTACAAAAACTGTTCCCGGTTGGAGCTCTGCCCTGCAAAGAGTATATGAATGGATTCAGAGAGACAACTACTAAATCTACTTGACTCAGAAAATGTTTGTAATTTCCAGTCGTTTCACATAGCGCGGGTCGCAGCGTTTTGTATCAAATTATAGTTTTCATTTAGAGCTGGGAAAATGTAACGTGGACCAAAATTATGTTCCATTGCAACAGTCGCACTAAAGGAGGGAGAGCTTTAACAAGAAATGAGTAATATCTAATTTTAGTGATAGTATAATTGTGTACAATTTAAATCCAGGGGTCGATTTGAAAATTAGTTTTATGAGAAGATTCGATTGTTTCAAAGTGATGAATTGGCATTACGACTGATATGACAAAAAGATCTAAATTCAAATCATTAGTTGCAGACTAATCCTTGATAGGTTTGCGTTTGACTACAGCTAGCCTGATGTTAAGCTGCGCTGCAGTCTACAGCATAGCATGCATCCCTAGAGTATACCTATTAACTCTACTTTAAAGCCCCCGAATGATACCTATCAGGAAACAGACACTCAGGTAGAGAGTTCCAAAGCTTTGCAGCCCTCACACATCCTGTTTTCCATTAGATACATGTAAGTATGTATGTAAGTAGTAATAGTATGCAGTTGATCAAGTGGTTGATCATCCAAAGAAAAATATTCACTTTTTTAAACGAGTCAGCGACATTCTTATCAAAAATGGATCAGGTCCAGTCTATTCACCTTGAACTCTTCTTCTTCTTCTTTGAATGAGATAAGTGGCCAACCTCTGGTGTCGGGAGTTTTTAAGGTTCCCAAAGGCCTATTTTGAACTCTGATCAATTATCATTAAGTAACTTCCTGTTTTACGGTAACCTCTTCCAAACAAGCATATTTGACGACGCTTGTTCTCGAGGAACAGAGCAAGTGAAATACTGACCGAATTCATCATTTACCAGAAGTGTTGACCTTGACCTCGCTAATGTCAAGGTCACGGAAACAAATGAGCTAATTCAAAGACTCGCCGCCCGGGAAATCAGTCGGGAGTCGAGTGACGCGAGATTTATGGCACTTCGTCTCGGGAGCAAATCGGAAGATTTGGCGGGATTGACGCGCGTGCCGAGCGCGCTGCTTGAATAGGCACCTCAGGCGTACTGGGAGAATACATACGGAGCAAGAAATTGAAAATATAGCATAAAATATAAAAAAAATAAAAAATATTAGGACACTTTCACACACGGCTGGTTAGCCCCACACTGAACCGTTTCTAGCTCGTATTATGGTTGCTAACACAGCTGATATACTACATATACATACATACATATTATATATAAATACATATATAACACCCAGACCCACAGCCAACAAATTTAGTTAAGCACAAAGATGTTGACCGGGCCGGGAATCGAACCCGGAACCTTCTGATTAGCAGACCGGCATGGTAACCTTTACGCCAACGAGGTTATACATATAAAAATGGTTGCCTGTAAAGTCGGTTTTACGGGCGAAGATTTTACGTGACAACGTCAGCCGCGTGCTGCGCGCGCGGCAGACCGATCATAGTTGAGTGGGAGAGAGACGCAAGGCATTCGGCGGGCCTCTCTCTCGTTCGGTGACTCATCGTAACGTTACCGGGCGTTACACTTTTTCATAAGTGACTCCCAGCCGCAACTTAATTTAAGACGTTGTCACGTCAAAAATAGAATATATAAACACAGAGTACAAAAGTGGTCTTTTCACCTATTATGGTGATCTCTACCGGCAGTAAAGAAAGAAAAAGTAGAGTAATAAATATAGAAAATGCAAGAAATAATTTCCATGCCCTGTTTGTTTAAGCTTAAGTTTCAATTGTTTAGTAGTAATTTAGTTTTGTACTAACGATGATAGTTTCTAAAATTTTATTGCACTATGTTTTTACGTAGGTGATCATTGTAATCTTTGTGCTACTAATACATCTGTATAATAAATGAGAAAGTTTGTGTGTGTGTGATGTTTGTTACTTCTTTACGCTCAAACGGCTGAATCGATTTTGATGACATTTGGTGTAAGGATTGGTTAGACTTTGGATTAGCACATAGGCTACTCTTTATTCCAAAAACAATCTTGGTTCCCATGAGACGCAAATAACATTAAAATCTATGTAGCTCTTTCACACTCAAACGATTGAACCGATTTTGATGAGATTTACTATGAACATAGGTTAGATCTTGGATTATCACATGGGCTACTTTTTAACCTTGAGTAACGCGGGTAACACCGCAGGACGCAGCTAGTATACCAATAATTGATATAACTTGTGTAACTTTCAAAATTCACAGATTTTTTCACAGAACTTCACGAATTTCTTTAGAAAACAATAAAAATGAGGAAAGGCCCACTCAGCTCTAATCAGCATTTCTAAATGTTAGCTCAAGTCTCGGGAACTTAATTACAAAGTTGAAACGTTAGCAAACTGGAGACGGGACCAAGTTTGGGAACGCATACGACGAATTTACGATTTTCCATCTACGACACGACTCAATACATTAAAACAAAGCTTTTTACTTTAAACATTATTTATGAAAATTAAAGTATATGAATATTTACATAAGCATAAGCAGCCCACTATACGTTCCCACTGCCAGGACTCAGGGCCTTCTCCCAAGAAGAGAGAGATATAGGCCATAATGCACCACGCTGGCCAAGTGCGGGTTGGCGGATGACACATATTCGGATATTGTAGTCCTCAAACATGCCGGTTTCCTCACGATGTTTTCCTTCGCCGTAAAGCGAGCGCAAATCAAACACAAAACTTGAAAAACAAGTCATTGGTAGGGCCGGGATCGAACCAGGGACCGTCAGATTGATAAGCAGACGTTTATACCACCGAGCCATACTCGCTTTTATGTTATTATATGAATGTTTAATGAATTTATTTTCATTTGACTAGCTAGAAAAACAAATATTCGTTTTTTTATGATGATTATTTTAGGTTTACAATACAATACAATAATTTATTGATAACTCCATGTTACATGTCAAAATGTTACGTGTGACCGCAGCTTGCCTGATGTTAAGCTTAAAAGTTTTTATATTAAAAAACGAATAATCGTGTGTTGTAAATGTTCTTAGGGTTGTCACATCTTTTCTGTTTACTCGAGCACTCCATGTTTTCATTCGCAAGTTCAGTAAACAGTGCCGATGTAATAATATTGCAACCTTGCCAGTTTCAACAACAGCAAAAAGATATTGAGAGAAGCGATAAAAATATGTAAGCTTTCGCCATGATGCTTCTGAATGTATTGCAAAAATGATTAAATGATTTTTTTAACATTGATACTCTAGATTTGTATTTGATTTTCTAAATAAATAGTAGTTTATATAAACAACTGTTTATCTAGAATTCTAGTGAGTCAAATGCAAATAATCATTCAATAATTTTCTAGTGCTTTAGACAAAAACAATCAATTTCTAGTTTTCTAGTGCTTTAGAAAATTTGCGGAAAACTGATGCAAATCTATATTTTTTTTTTGTGGTACGTATGTTTATTTTGCGTACTTTTTAATTCGTAGAAGATAATTATAATCGTAGTATATACGGACCACAACAATCCTTAAAAGGAATTTCGTTACTTACCAGTGACTATATTAAAGTCTGCAATATAAAACCATGATTAACAGCTATGAGAAAAATTTAAGCTCCACTGGGGTTGACACAGCAAAATTTTCTTCCTCTACTCTCTTCTATCAGACGTCATCTCCAAACTCACTCCTTTCTCTCTCATGTCCTAATTCACACACTCCATATCTTCTTTGGTCTGCCTCTTGTTCTTCTTCCTTTCACTACCATATCCATACATCTCCATGTAACATAAAAATATACAAATTAATAGCAAACCTGGAAACTCCGTTTCGCCACAAAGTTGACATTTTCCCTAAATAATGTTTGCTACAAACCTCACGGAGCCCTAGAGTTTACCAACGAATGCAAAATTGTGGAAATCGGTTTGTGCGTTCAGGAGCTATAACGTCAGGAAGGAATACCCGACCTATTTTTAAATCATAGATTATAAAAAAAACAACTACTAACACGTATCTTACGACGTATCATAACAGTCAACATATTACCATTTAAATCGAAAAACAACAATGTCTCATTTTGCCCTAGGCTCAGAAAAGGACGAACGTTTGTTTGCGGTAGGTCATCTTGTGTGGCGGAACCGGAAACCGCCACATCGCCATCCTGATCTCCAGACCCACGTGACCTGATGACGTGACATGGTGACAAATTTATGCTGACAAAGACACGTTGCTGAGTGGATGGACAGTCGCTTGTGTTCGGGACGTGGTTAAAATAGAACGTCATTGAATGACTTAATGACGCGTCTGTGTGTTTTTTTTTGTGCTGTGTCTTCCAGTATAAGATGTTTGTTTTCTTACTAATTAGGGTAATCAATTTGTTGAGATTTTTTTGAAGTGTTTTTGAAATGACGCCTCACTAAAAACGAATTAATAAACAGGGTTTCTCATCTCTATTAAATACTTTTAATGCCCAAATGACATAATAACGCAATAAATTGTTTGGCTTTGGCTTTAACTTTGTGCTTTAAATATTAAAACAAAACTTTTCAAAGCTAAGCAATGTCGTTCTAATATTAGTTCTAACCTAAAAATAATTATGTATTTACAACATTACCAATTATCGATAATACCATATGTAAAAGAAAATGAAAAAATATTTATTTACTAACTTATTACTAGATTACATATTCTCTTGAGACTACTTAACTAGGCAAGGCTTGAATCTAAGTAGTCCAATTCAACCTGTTTGCATTTTAAAATAATTAACCTCTAACAAGACAGTATAACAAATATAGGAGAGAATTTACACGTGTTATAGAATTATTTATGAAGCTTAAGTTTGTTAGATTAAATTCGTTTAAGTATTGTATAATAAGGAATATGGAGACTAATAATCCACTCAATATAAGGCTATGTTCATACTATCTCCCAATAGCACCTGGCAAGATCACCGAACCACATAAAGCTAGGTACACACTCGCGTTATTAATGAATTCATTACTTGCGACGCGTGTAATGTCAGTTTGGCATTCGATTAATATAAATTAATTACGTACATCTGTCTGTATGTACTAGTAGCTGTGTGGTGTGACGAATTAGGCTCTGTTGATTGAATGATTTCGGTAGATATACGAATATACAGAATGTCGAATATACAGAACTGAGGCGTTTGAGGTAATTTACATTGTTAATGCGTAGCTGATTTGTGGTTGATTTTATTAGCGGGCTTAGCTGAATGTTGCGCAATATTTAGGATTTGGATTAGTATGGTTGCAATGGTATATCTTATAGGTTAGTTGTTATTTGATAGACTTTTACTTTATCAAATGTAATCTTACTTTGAACATCACTATAATCAAAATAAAAGGTCACAAATAAAAAAAAGTCAGGACAGCTTGCCATCGACCGTACCTGGCACAATGTTCATAACGCTGACCGCGTTTCCACGCTGAATAGTGTTGGCTATTAATAATTATTGCTTTTATTTTCTATTATTATTTTAATTTAATTGATTTATCTAATCACTAAAAACATTTATAAAACAAGCAACAATTTACAAAAAAAAACTGCAATTAATTTTTCTTATACAGAAATTGATAAAAGATGGAGGTTTATAAAATAATAATAAAAAAAAATATTTCGATACAAATATGGTAACAAAAAACTGAAATATAATTAAAATTATGAAAATGGTAGATTTTGTTAACTACTTTTGCAAGTCACCGTAAGCTCTGCACTAGGTTAAACCTGTATCACAGGGTTAACTATGATCTCAATTACCATATTTAAAAAATGTACTATAAACTCTTCTGTTAGTAATAGACATTATAGTTAATGAGTTTCTTTATATACAAACATTTTAGAATTTATAGGTTAAAAAGTTTCTATTTTACTCATTGAATAATAATTAATTATTACAGTCTATTATTTAAAATTTTCGATATCAAAGTTAACACCATAAACTTACTCGTAATAATAGTTTTTGCATGCTTTATGAGTATAAAACATGCACATTAGTATGTGAATTAGTTTAGAGCAAGCACATAAAAAACCATAATAAATAATAATAATGAATCGTTTATTGAGGCAAAACAAACATTCACATATCAGGACATGACTGTGTACACATGACTATGTAATATTTTAAACACTACAACAAATTATTATTATTATATAACAGATAATAAATGAACAAACTATACCAAAGTAACAAACAATTGCAATCCAAACCTTTAAACATTCAGTCCAAAGTTGCAAAATATTCGAAACCAACTTTCGCCCCAAAAGCTGAGCACAGATTATTGAATCGCAGAAGTGTGCGTCACGTCGCCCGGTGTACGTTAATATGTCGCACGTGTGTAGCCTGCCTAATACCCGTCATAAAACGTGCATCGCGCGACTTTACGCCGGTTTTGATTGCCGTTACGTGGGCCCTGGAAGCCAGTGGGGTTACCATCTACGAGAACCATAAATCATGTCTTCATCTGCACATATTCCTGTAAGGTTTCGATTGTTCTTATTCAATTTAATTTAGTTGATTTAATCTTTTAATCGATTATTATTTTTGAGCGCGGCAATACTGTTTTTATTTTAATGGCAAACCCTTTTCTCCGATTGGTGGATTTCTGACGAATCGGGGAAAATGGTTGAGTGACGCGTTTTGCGAGGCGACGTTGAGAGAAAGGCTGGTATGAAACGGCAATAGGAACTGTAAAGACAAGAAGTGAAAATAAAAGAAGTTCTACAATTACAAGGGTTTTTGTCGAAGTCCCCAGTAAATAGGCACCTATCCGTTAGGCAGTCCACATTCCGCGCTTACTCTATCTTTATTCTATAATGATTACGTGAACATAAACCAGCGTTAAGACTCGTATGTACAGAATGCGCTAAGATGTTATAGTAGTTAATTAGTAGCAAGGTTAATTATTAGGTTGATCAGACTAATTAGTTTAATTTAGTACCGGTGATTGGTTCAAAAGGAGGTTTACCTTGCAAGTATATCTACAGCAAAAACAAAAAATCTTTGTATTTTCACCTCAATTTAACAATATTATTTTCATTAACCTTTAAAAATAATGAGATAATATCATGGATTATATGATTTTGTAATTTAATATTGCTCACAAAATATACGGAATATGTTCAAAAGCAAATTGAGACATGTCGAGTCGATCGTTTAAAAATTGAGCGCGCCGCCATGACACTTTATGATTTACGACCGTCGATAGTGTGGCATATCGCAGCCATCTTGAAATTCAAAGTTACATTTAAAATTATGGTCCTTCGAGCTGGATTTACGATGAATATGATTTTCAAAAATGAATCATTTTTGATGTTCATGAAAATTGGTCTATTTGGAGTTTTATGTGATAGTCAAAAGTAAGCCTTAAATACTCGTTAAGATTTATACTAATTAAAATAAATCTAAAGCGAGTGTAGCTCGGTGGTAAAAACGTCTGCTTTTCAATCGTCTGATTTTTGGTTCGATCCAGGCCCCTACACCAATGACTTAATTTTTAATTAATGTGTGGATTTGCTCTCGCTTCGCGGTAGAGTGAAAACATCACGAGGAAACCGACACGTTTAAGGACTGCAATATTCAGACGTGTGTCATCCGCCAAACCGCACTTAGTCAGCGTGGTGGATTATGGCCTATAGCCTTCCCAAAAGTGGAAATATAGTAGAGTGCTTACGCTTATGTAAAATAAATATATAGGATATGAATGTACTATATATTAATGATGTTAAAAACGAAACTGGAAATAACGCGATATTTCGAAACAGAAAATATTTAAACTCCCATGTACAGCGAAAGTATCATAAAGAGAGCTATAAAGTTCCGAATCGAGTGTATCGTATCTCCGAAATTCCGCCGAGAACAATGCTCTACAATACATAACATTTTGCGATAACTTTACTCTACTTACATTCTGGAGTTTTAAAATTCAACGTAATATTGCCTTTGAGTGAAAGTTGGCAAAGAATTTGTTTAAAATTTTCATATAACGTGTTACTAGAGCAGCTACCGCTTGCTTTGAGAGTTTTATTATTTTATACTTAGTTATTTAGATTATGCTACTTGACTATTAAATGTAGCATCTGTGTCATGGCTCTTTGACCCAGTGACCAGTATAATACGCTTCAGGTATCGTTTAAATCCGGTATCGTAAAATGACGTGAAATGAATTGGAGTGACGTAGACTTTCGACAGGGATTATCGAAAGCTTACGTCAACCCCACACATTTAACGTCATTTGACGATAGCGAATCGATAGCAATTGAATCGATATCAAAAGCGAATACCACTTGTCTGTGGACACTGATGCAATCATAAATCATAAACACTGGTCGATGCGGCAGTTTTTGAATAGGTGGGTATGTCAAAAGACTATCGTTAATAAGAAGTAGAAGTAGAAGAACACTTACATGTGGACTCTTCCATTACTTTTGTAACATTTTAAATTGCGGGGACTTTCCTTTCTCAGTCTCAGTACAAGCAGTTTTTTAGCCCAATCAGACGCCCTTGGTTGGTTTGAAAACTCTCAACGTCAAAACCTAGCCTAGTCTTCTTGTTCTAAGACTAGCTAAGTGTATCTAGAACCAGAACAAAAAGACTATATTCCTCTAAAACTTAAAATTAAAATGATTTTTGTGTTATTTTTACTTTAACATTGTAAACGAATGTTACTCGTAGTTTGATAAGCTCAAGCTTTAGTTTATGTAACTAGTAAATTTAGTTAATGCAATAGTAATAGTTAATTTGGAAGAAATTTCAGGAATTCTTTTACAGGTTGAAAACTTATTACATTTACTTATTAAATTTTATCATTTAATAGCTATCAAAATGAACTATCAAAAACCCACGAAGACAATTCTGTAATCGGATCACAAACAAGATAGATAGTTGGAGACTTGTGTTGGCACTCTGCACCAAACCTTGAACTAGATCTGATATTACAGCAAAATTATTAATAACATCTTATGAAACATTGTCAAGATTTCACAAGAGATATCCATTTATCTGCTTCACTGTAAATATTAGATAACTTTCCTAGAATATTGTGTGTTTAGAAACCTCTTTAAAATTATTGAAAATATTTTATAACCACTCAATATTCGGTTGGAAAGCTACGTTAGAAAATTTGAGAACTTGTAACGAAACGGTTTTATTTTAGTGATTCTATAGTATATTTTTTTTAAAGTTGATTGCTTATATGCTAAATGGCTTAATGACCTGATTTAAATGTCGAAAGCCAAGATTGGAACATGGCACGTCAGCAGAGAGGCCTATACCCAGCAGTGAGATAACACTGGTTGTAGATGATACTGACAACTATAAAAAGTAGGTATCCAATCTTAGTGAAATCTTTAAAAAAATTCAGTAAAACAAACAAACAAACACTAAACTACAATGAATACCTATGTTATCTAATTGAGAGTAAAGCCGCGTATTTCACACTAAAATTAATGAGTACAGCTCTTAGCTAACAAGGATTTTCACTATTATGTATGATATGGAAGAGACGAAACAACCAAGCCCTAACAAATCAAGTCTTTCCTCGCCAAATTAATTCCTCCCCGTTTCAAACCTAATAAAGATCGGTCTAACTAAGAATTGCGAATTCTCAGAGTATTCTGAAATCTCAATGAAATTAGCAACAAAATAAAGGGAGAGACGATTTATAATTGGGGTTGATTTTTGACGTGACAACGCTTCAGGGGTTGCGACGACCTTGAGGGTGAGTTTTGTAAATGTTTGAGAGTTGACTTAATTTGCGACAAACCTAAATAAATATGTAAAGTAAACACTTTGTAATTTCCCTTATTACGAAATACGTGTTAAAAATAGAAAAGTAAATTCACGCTTTTCGTAAACCGTGTTTTTTGCTTAATTTTTGGTTTAGACTGTCTATACATTTTAGCTTGGTAGGATTATTCCCTAGTGCCCGTCTGGTTTGCAACCACTCTAAATTTAAAAAATCTGTCGACACACTCCTTAGCCACTTTCTTAGGAGCCAGTATTTTCAGACTAGACATTCTCCACCTTGGTTCCAGAGTGCCGCTAACCCGTCACGCGCTTTACAGGTCAAATACCTAGATGTGATGTGTAAAATAATATTTATAAATATAAACTTACTTAAAGCTCTAAAGGTGAAGCCAATGATTTTGATTTTACTGTTTTACTTATAAATCGTAAACAAAAAAAAAAACTAAAAAAGCTTTGAAGCCATCTAAAAAACAACTCTAAGAATACTAAATTACTTTGGTGAAAACTACTATTTTGGTAAAAACTGATTCATAAAACTTCAGTTTTATTTTTAATTCATAATTCTTATTGGTACCAAAATAAGTATAATTTAATCCTTAGAGTGCTTCTTTAGACGGTATTTAAGCATTTTTTTTCGATATTTTTAGCATTTACGATTTATATATAGCAAAAAACTTGTAAATTCATATTTTTCCCCTTAATCATCGTCTAAATAATACCAACTTATGTCTGAAAATCGTAAACCACGGCAACACCAAAAATATTTCCTTCACATTTTTGTATCAAAAACTCCTAATTTGGCATCCGTCGCTCGTCTATCAAAAAAGGGCAATCGTCAACATCTGCCCAATGATTCGAACCGGGAGCACTCGTTTGGAAACCGGCGCCGTTTTTCACACCTGATCCACCACATTCAACTTTGAATTTACCAATATAACGGATAAATCAACTCTGGGAATACAGTATAACAAACAGAACAGAGGGAGAACTCTTGAATTATTTGTCTTGTTTTTATTAAACCTATATGTACGAGTATATCATTCGAATGTTGGAAGGACTCCCTTGATGATTTTCACACCTCCTGTCATATCTGTTCTCTGATAATTTTTATATTCACCCTTTTTTTTGTATGCAAGGACGAGCCTGAACTCCACGACCCAGGTCGACCCTAGTGTAGAGTACAGCGTCCCCCGAGTTACCACAAAAACAAAAGTAATAGTTTAAGATGTAATTTTATTTATTATTATATATATTAGTATTTTTTGTGTAACTCGACGTTACCTTTTTTTTTAAGTCTCTGTACAAATACATTTATTTATTTATTTAATCATTCAAGACATGTAGCGCCTGTAGCTCGGCTAGCTAAGGTGATATGAAGCGATCATCGAAGCTAAGCATCTGGATGCTACCGTGGGTCGGATGACACATGAAATTGTAGGTCCCGGCTGCTGTACAAACACTCATTAGGCCAAGTCAGAGGTCTCCGGGCGGCTTGAAAGCTCTCGACAGCACAATCCAAAACATGGATTACCATACTTCGTATTCCGGTAAAACAACTTGGTTGAGATATAAAAAAAAAACCAAGTAGCCTAAGAAAATAACTGGACATTTATTTGATTATGCAAGCATCAAAAAATTTTGTTATTTTGTCATGTGAGTTGCTTTATTTGTCACAATACATATATTTTTTCTTTCTTTCTTTCAAATGTTATTCAGATTACACACCATTAAAGTTGCATTCAGTCTCGTAAACTTTCCCTTCTCCCAAACCGCCACTACATCGCAACGAGATTCACTTCTAATTCGAGGCCATTGTCAGTGTTACCATGGCTACGGATGATTTATCTCCCCACGTAACATCTTTATTGTTCTGCGTGTGTCAGACGGGATTTAATATTTCGCCTGATTGTTGCCACACTGTGTCTTGAGATGGGTCGCCTTTTGTTTACGATTAAAATGCGGGACTTGCATTACTGCTTGTAATTAGTATGTGTCCTTATTTTGCTTTGAAATCAGATTCGAGGAATTTTGATATGGGATTTACTTAGAACTCAGGACATTGAGTGTAAATATATTTTAAGATTATATTGAATCATATTTTGGAAGAAAGCAATTATATTTATTTAACTTATTTACTTCAGGATTAGAAAAATAAACCACAAAAGTAAGATATTGAAACTGTTAGGAATAACAAAAACCTTTAAGGACTGTTCTTGTCATTTTAAAAATAAATGAATAAATTTAGTTTTCCCAATTTGTTTCAGCAAAAGGGCAAAGTTAAAAGCTAACGTCGCGTCTGAAGAGTTTTTAGGCTACACGAATTTTATCTAGTTTCGATTAATAGCACTCTCGTAAGTAAACAAAACGACAAACCAGCCCCAAAAAACATGCACTAAAAGCTTTCGAAAAATCAAATCAATCAACGCACGTCGCCGCCGGACAGCGAAAGAGGTTAAATACCAAACATTATTGCCAAAAGGAACACGTTCCGTCCAAATCCTCGTTTTTGGAGAAAACTGGAAAAAACCTCGCCACTTGATGGATTGCCGGTTTCCTTATTAGTGCTGCTTTGCTGGGGCCACAGATTACTCCCGACAGGATTCGATAGATACCGTTTGTCGGTGACAACGGGGCAAGAAACATACATACTTATAAGTGAGTATCGTGGCAAATATGGACAATGAAAAAAAAAAATAGTTTTTTTTTATTTTATTGAATGTCAATAGTTTTATTCGTTCATTTCATAACAAAAAAGTATCTGATCTTAAATTGTATGTTTGTATACATATGAAAACTGACAAGTACCATTGAATTTTTTATAAATACATGATTGTCTTTAGCACAGTTCAGTAACCCGTCAGTGTATAAGTGAAAATCGAAATTATTCTATTTATATATTGTAAATTTTATAAAGTAAATTCACAACTTGACTACTTTCTGATGTGAAAATCGATATATAAATAGAAATATTTATATTTACTTACAGAAAGTTGAGAATTTTCCCGCATTTGATATCTAAAACAGATAATCTGTGACAGAGCCTTAGTTAGAAAACGTTCAATTTTACTTTTAAACAGTTTTGCTTCTTTCTTTCTCTGCTTTTGGACGTTAATGAGGGACTGAAAGTGACTGAGTTTCTCTTAATTTTAATTCTTTTAATGAAAATTAAATGTTTTTTGCTTAGTCTCAGAAACATCTAAGGTTCTATTGACCAGTTAAGAGCAGTGAGGCGAAGAGTTTTGTCCACGAGCTAGGTCTAAGGCTAAATACGAGTAACATCACCGGTGACTTCCGCTGCGGGTCGTTCTTGGTGCAGAGGTTGGCTATAGCTATTCAGCGCGGTAATGCAGCGAGCGTGAAGGGCACCTTTGCACAGGGGTGAGCAGGGGCTGGTTATTTGCTTAATGTTTTATATGTGACATGTTATTTTAAATTGACGTTATGTTTCTTTTTATTGAATAAATACTAAATTATTGTTTGAAATTATTTTAAACTAAATTAACTGTGAATTTGTCAGCACGTAGATACTACCACAAATATTTTAAAATAACAATAATGGTTTGAATAACTGATATGTGACAAAAAGACATGTTTTCGTATAAATCGCGTGTTGAAAATTCCGGCAACAAAAAGTTTTCTCAAGTTTTTGCATCGCTAATTCCGAAAGTGTCTAACTGCAGGCAGATAGGGTTGCCGACAGGGATCCTCTCGACATCCGTTATAAATGATAGCAGGAACCCTCCACAGCCTTGCGGACCCTTGTTCCACCCCCAACCAGCCCTTCGGATAAACTTAGTTTTTGTTTGATCACGCGTGGGTTTTTTTTGCTGAGAAACCAAGATACTGTGGTTTTGGAAAGTAAATAATGACATATAAATATAATTAAAATTAAATCCTACTAATGTTAAATCCTACTAATATTATAAATGCAAAAGTTAGTGTGCAAGTGTGTGTATTTATTACTTCTTCACGCTCAAACGGCTGAACCGATTTAATGTGATTTGGTGTTAAATTAGGTACCATGGATTAACACATAAGCTACTTTTCTCACGAAAACAATTATTGTTCCCGTGGGATACGCATAAATTAATTTAAAATGCATATTACTCATTTACGCTCCAACGGCTGGACCGATTTTGATGATTTACTATGAAAATAGGTTAGAACTTGGATTAACACATACACTACTTTTAATCCCAAATTAACTTCTTTTGTCCCGGATTAACGTAATATACCAATACTACTACTTACTATTTATTATCGTTATTACAACTGATATGCAAATTATATTTTAACTAAATTACTATGCATTGAGTCTTGTTCAAACCAATAACATACAAAAAGCTATCGGAATGAGAATGCCAAATATTTTTTGACCAAAAACCGGGACAACTGCCGAAAATGACACACATTCTGATAAAAAAATGAAAACGTACGATAAAAACGTTGCGTGGCGTAGCGCGAAACGTAAATTATACAAGGTTATTGCTAAGAAGGAGAAGAAAAAAAAATGAAAAAATGGTTGCCTGTAAAGTCGGTTTTACGGGCGAAGATTTTACGTGACAACGTTTGCCGCGTGCTGCGCGCGCGGCAGACCGATCATAGTTGAGTGGGAGAGAGACGCAAGGCATTCGGCGGGCCTCTCTCTCGTTCGGTGACTCATCGTAACGTTACCGGGCGTTACACTTTTTCATAAGTGACTCCCAGCCGCAACCTAATTTAAGACGTTGTCACGTCAAAAAGACACATCACTAGTTAAACTTTTTTTTTTTTACACAAAACAGCCAGACATGTTTGGATTTTGTTGACCGACGTTTTTTTTACGTTATTTGCAAGTTATTCATTGTATTTTTTTATCTGTCTATCTGTCTATTCTCTTGATTATACTGCTAATGTATATTAAATACTTTTTATATGTCAACGAACGCCTTTCGCAATATTCTTCTTTTACTTCTTTCTAAAATTCTTTTTGAATAAGGCCAAAAAGATGTTCTTCAGAATTGTAGAATTACTATAATAGGTAAGAAATTCATGAATTACGTTAACTTTGACTTTGAATTGATGAGTATATTTATTATCTGCAGTCAGGTATCAGAAGTATCAAGTACAAAACTTTACTGGTCATAAATAACATACATTAACAAATGCATTCCTCTAATATTGTGCTTGACTTTAAAAATGATATATATCTTAATATATATAAATCTCGTGTCACAATGTTTGTCCTCAATAGAGATAGTTTAAATCTCAAATTATAGTCAAAATTTTAATTTATTGCAAATTATTGTCTGTTATTATTTGACAGTAACAATTATCTGTTAACTCCAAATGATACTAACAGATGTCGATACCTTTCGACTGGGTTGAGTAAGTAATCAATAGATGGCGCTGCTATGGTAAATCTACGAACGTATCATATAAGCTACACTATCTATTTTTCTAAGTCCTAACTCCCTAAGTGAGGCAAAACAACATTTGCCGGGTCAGCTAGTATATATATAAATTAGCTATGGACAGAAAACCTATATTCTATGAATAATAGCCCTGTATGGTAAAGCCCGCGGCTCGGTGGCAGGCGCGCGGCGCGTCGCACCCGATGCTGTGACGCGACACGGCGCGTCGCAACTGTCACGCGACAAAACGCCGCGGGCGACACGTCACACTCGCGATTTAGATTTCCTAGTAAAAATTGCTCTGCATTTGTTGGATTGCAAAACTGGATAACGTAAATAGCTCGCTCCATTTCGGGTAAACAGGAAGGCTTTGGTGAATGTTTTTGTTGTACTGAATAATTCCATGCGGCCTTGCTAAAACAGATGGCAATGCAAACCTACTGCGGTACGTGTATTTAAACATATTTTTTTTTTAAGTTTACATGATATTTCACGATTAATGATATTCCTCGTATATCCGCACACACGTATAATCGTTTGCATGCTTTCGAGAACTACCTACTTTTTTCGTAGGTACTCGTATTTTTCTTTACACAGTACAACTAGGCATTTGATCGCAGGGCGCGTAACCACATGGGTCTGCTGTAACTCACTCACTCTGGTTTAAGGTAGAGCATGCCTTGGGTGGAATAACTGGCTCTCAAGGAGGCTACCGGAACATACTGCTAAGTGCTTATATTTTTCAACTTGGACCCCCAGGTCACTCTCCCCCTGGTTACTAGCCAGACGAGCACTAGAAAACGCTCATCCATCATGCTATGGTTTTTTTATGATGTTTTTCTTCACGGAAAACTCGAGCACATTGCCAGGGATCGAGTCCACGATCTAAGGAGCGTAAGGCGTCCGGACGTCCGACTAAGCTGTCATCGCTTCGATTTTTCCTACAATTGGATCTTTTTTTGCCTGAGAAGTGCTATAATATAACATAGCTATAATAAAACTTAAAAGTTTCTTCAAAGCAAACGTGCAACATAGTAAACCACTGCAAATCATAAAGTTAAACATATAAGACAAAATTAAATATTTTGTGTCTACTATTTACAATGGATTTCCGCAAAGTAACGCCTGAGTCAATAGGTGGTTAAGTTAGACATACTCTGATCAGATGTAAGCCATCAAAAATAGCTTCAAAATATCTCCATAACAAACATTCTAGACGACCCCGTTGGCGTAAAGGTTACCATGCCGGTCTGCTAATCGGAAGGTTCCGGGTTCGATTCCCGGCCCGGTCAACATCTTTGTGCTTAACTAAATTTGTTGGCTGTGGGTCTGGGTGTTAAATATGTATTTAAATATAATATGTATGTATGTATATGTAGTATATCAGTTGTGTTAGCAACCATAATACGAGCTAGAAATGGTTCAGTATGGGGCTAACCAGCCGTGTGTGAATGTGTAAAAAAAAAAAAAATCTTTTCTCTCCTCACGAAAGATCTATTTGCTAACACAGTCCCCTTTTAGCTGCCGTCTATCGATTTATGAACAAAAAGACAAACCGTGCGTCCATCGATCAAAATCCGCAATAACCAAACGTGCATAACTGCATTATTCACAATTCGGCGTCAACGCTCACGAGTGCAAGGGTCGCCAGGATTCTGGAAATTTCTTGGACACAAATATGTTGGAGAGAAAATATTAGAGACATCAAACACACCGGATGTGTCACATCTATTATTATATTGACACTCACATCAGTCTTATATATGTGCATTATGGGCAAAATGTTATTGCCTACACTTAAGCTATTTACTGCCTATCGTATATTGCTTACTTAAAGTGTTTGTCTCCTTTTTTAACCGACTTCAAAAAGGAGGAGGTTATATATTCGACGTGTATGTATTTTTTTTTTTATGTTCACCGATTTCTCAGCCATTTGTGGATCGATTCTCAAAATTCTTTTTTTAATTGAAAGAGTATGGTCCTGAATTGGTCCCATTGTCACCAAAACTGGTTCTGATGATGGACTCCTAGGGAAATCGAAGAAAACCCTAAAAAGTTAGGTTGTTTTTACGCATGAAGAGAGATTCACGCTCGTTTGGCTGTACTGATATTCATGAAGTTTGAGAAGAAAATAGGTAAGACTATGTGTTAACACATACGCTACTTTTTATCCCGAAAATAAATACTATTCCCGTGGGATGCACCAAATAACATATAAATCTTTTTAACTTCTTCACGCTCGAACGGTTGTACTGACATTGATGAAATTTGGAATGAAGATAGGTTAGACTATGTGTTTACACATAGGCTACTTTTTATCCCGAAAATAATTATTGTTCCCGTGGGATGCACCAAATAACACATGACACACTGATTTCGCTAAAATTTGATATAGGGGGTAGACTAGACCTTGTATAACACGAAGGTTACTTTTTATTTTAATTGTTTAAAATTAAGTCTGTTTTTAATTAAGTCATTGCTATTCCCGTGGGATTCCCAAATAACTCGATAACCTGTTTACTTCTACGCACTCATACGGCAATACAGATTTCGCTCATAAAATTAGCAGCCTGGCTAACAAAAGTAATCTGACGCGAACATCGAGGCTAAGCAACGGCCCATGCGGCCAGTCTTTGGATGGGTAACCATGCACAAGACTTACATAAAAAAATGTGATATTTTCATCTGGGCGTTACTGTGCTTCGGATAACACGTTAATTTGTTGGGCCTGGACCGCTACTCTTAGTACAAGCAGGGGTCAAACTAAATCAGGGGCTTGAAAAACTCTCGACGCCAGAGCTTGGCCACTTGGGTCATACTTAGTGGAAGAAGGAACTGTAAAATTTGATATATTAATAGACAAGACCTTCGAACGGATAAGGAAAATATTTACGCGCTCGCTTCGCTAGGAGTTATCCCGCTTCGTTGGAATTTCCCCCAGGATGTTCTGGGCTTATGACACTCCAAACATCATGTAATTTGTGCTGCTTTGGACTTCTTTATGCTCAAACGGTTGGAACAAATACGGTGAAAATTTTCGCGCTCGCTTCGCTCGCGCATAGCTCGCTTCGCTCGCACCCGCCTCTTTTCGCTCGCACTTGGTTCTAGTAAGTTTTGACACAACGAACATTATGTAATTTGTGCTGCTTTGGACTTCTTTATGTTCAAACGGTTGGAACAAATACGGTGAAAATTTTCGCGCTCGCTTCGCTCGCGCATAGCTCGCTTCGCTCGCACCCGCCTCTTTTCGCTCGCCCTTGGTTCTAGTAAGTTTTGACACAACGAACATTATGTAATTTGTGCTGCTTTGGACTTCTTTATGTTCAAACGGTTGGAACAAATACGGTGAAAATTTTCGCGCTCGCTTCGCTCGCGCATAGCTCGCTTCGCTCGCACCCGCCTCTTTTCGCTCGCACTTGGTTCTAGTAAGTTTTGACACAACGAACATTATGTAATTTGTGCTGCTTTGGACTTCTTTATGTTCAAACGGTTGGAACAAATACGGTGAACATTTTCGCGCTCGCTTCGCTCGCGCATAGCTCGCTTCGCTCGCATACGCCTCTTTTCGCTCGCACTTGGTTCTAGTAAGTTTTGACACAACAAACATTATGTAATTTGTGCTGCTTTGGACTTCTTTATGCTCAAACGGTTGGAACAAATACGGTGAATATTTTCGCGCTCGCTTCGCTCGCGTATAACTCGCTTCGCTCGCATCCAGCTCGATTTGCTCCCAATTGGTTGCCTGCCTGGCACACGCCAAATTTTTTCATCGTGAAGTTTATTTGGCTCTCCATAGCTAAAACTTAAACAAAATATCATTACCAACCACTAAAAATGTAAAAATAAAATTGTTTTAAAAAACAAACAACCGACTTCAAAAACACAACTAAAAAGGGAAAAATAATTTTAAGCCTAAATCAAATCAAGAATATATAAATAGAATATGAGAGTTTATTTCATGTACTTATAAAAAACTATTTGCAATTTTTAATAATCCTGTATTCTTGAAGTCGGTGCCATCTAATAAGAACAAATTAATGTTTGTTAAAAAAAACTATTTTCAATTGTCTTTCTTTGCTGGCACCGACTCCAAGAATACAGGATTAGTAAAAATTGCCAATAGTTTTTTATAAGTACATGAAATAAACTCTCATATTCTATTTATATATTCTTGATTTGATTTAGGCTTAAAATTATTTTTCCCTTTTTAGTTGTGTTTTTGAAGTCGGTTGTTTGTTTTTTAAAACAATTTTATTTGTGTTTTGTGTCTTACATATTTTGCAAATTTTAAACTATATTTCTTTTGTATAGTATATTAGATTTTTATCTTTTTACTGCTAGAAATTTGACCAGTGAATATATAAGTATTAGGACTCATTTTACGGGGCTGGTTAACCCCGTACTGAATGATTTCTAGTTTGTGTTATGGTAGCTAACACAACTGATATACATACATGCCGGACTGCCAATCAGAAGGTTCCGGGTTCGATTACCGGCGCGGCCAACATTTTTGTGCTAAACTAAATTGGTTGGTCTGGGTGTTAAATATGTATGTAAAGTATGTGTATATGTAGTATATCAGTTGTGTTAGCAACCGTAATACAAGCTAGAAATAGTTTAGTATTAACAAGCTGAGTGTAAAACGTGTCCTAATATTTATTTATTTTTACACGCTTTCTATTAGCTTCACCTGTATGTTTGTATGTTTGTTTGTAACCGACTTCCTTGGACGTGATTTTGACCCACTTTAAACGGCCAGATTTCGTTCAAACTTTGTAGATTTATTGAGGACCGATGACAATACACTAATTTGATAAAATTACGGTTTTCTATAAAAAGCGTGTTTTTGAGTTTTTTTTTAAACTATTATTATTATGTTGATATTTTTCTTTTAAACTTAGCGAAGTAGTCACCCTACACAATGTCCTAAAACTATAAATTACGGTTAGCAGCGATCAATCAAACGCCACTGTTTTGGACTAGCGCTGTCGACCGCCATCGATTAGCCCACACACTGAGGCTGGTTCATTACTTGTGACCTAGATTCAGATTTGGATAGGAAGTTTTTTTTACTGAACTTGTTCTTCTTCGTAAAAGTTAAGTGGCCAAGCTCTGGTGTCGAGACCTTTCAATCCGCCTGAAGGCCTCTGACTTGGCTTAACGACTTCTAATACTAAGACTGACAGTCAAAACCTACAATTAAACGTGTCGTCCGACCCACGGTAGCGCTAAAAAAATGCCTAAATAAAGACTGTCCGCATCGACTGTTGCCTAACCTCAATGATCGTTTCGGATTACCTTAGTTAGCCGAGATGCAGACGATGCTTTATTGAACTTTAACTTAATTCCAAAAGTTGCAAGGTTAAATAGTGAAATCTCTCCATTAGCACGTACATACCAGCAAAAGACAAATCTTCATTGAACGAGTCTCATTACCTGTAACAAAAAGCAAACATTACATTTAATTATAAACAAGGCAACCTTTATGTAACAGCCAGGGTACGAGGATACCGAAACAAACACACCGACTGAATCAGGGGAAAGAGAAAAACGATAAATTTCGTTAAAACGCCAACAAAAACAGCGGGTATGGGATAAAGCTGGGTACAGACGGCGCGACGACATGACCTAGTCACAGTAAGCAGGAGATAGTGACGCGTCGACAAAAATTTACTGTGAAAAAATAACCTGACCATTGAATAAACTTGGGAGATGCCATTGGCTTCCATAACACGGTTTTTAAAACTACTTTGGGAGTCTTTGGATTCCTATTACTTTTATTTCTATCGTGTAACCTTTGCCAAATAAACGTTTTTGATTATGTTTTGTTTTTTATTTTACTTGACAATAGCAAAATATTTTACTTGTTATTTGTACAAAAGTAATTTACGAGTATTATCTACCTTACGAGGACTGATGCAACTTTGTAAGAAAAATATTTATGAAGAGTTTTTTTAATTGACTTGTTCTGAATCTGCCCGTGTGGGTATTGAAATTTATTCACGATTCACTTAATTATTTTGTAGTTAAATTTCTATTGAAATATATAATAGGAACAAGAATGAGAATAATATTTTAACGGGTTTTATTTAGCTCCGCTTTGACTTGTTTTGACTTTACATTGAAATGCATACGTTGAAATGACAGAAAAAAACAAGATTTTTATATTTCTTATAGTTGAATCTCGAAATTTTTTTTTAATAAGAATGCTTATGACAGAGATAAATATTTATTTAAACATTCTTGCTTCATAATTATTGCAATTGTTTTTTTTATTTGAAATTCCACAAAACTGTTTACAAACTAGATATAACTAACTTAACCTAACTTAATTAAATTAACAAATGTTTATAAACTACTGGATGTGGGTCTGACAATACAATTATTAACACGTTCCATGCGAAACCAGGTCGAAAACTCCTGGTCCATATCTCGCTTGTGGTGCGGCTACGAAAAGTATAGACTTCTCTGTCGTGCGAAGAGCGTAACTTCAGATTGGTTCGGTGTAGGAAAGAGATAAATACATATCTGAGATGGGCTATTAAAATAGAATCCAGTGGTGTGCCTATCTTAATACCGGATATTTTATACCTGGTACCGCACTGAACAAATAAAATTTCATCACAGTGCGGGTGCGGGTTGAATACACCTGGTACCCCCGCTCACCTGGTACCGCACCCCGCGCTAGCTTCGCACGGTTAGTGTTGTGATCGTAATTGAGTGAGCTCATGCGTCGACAATGACTTCAACATCAGCGAAACGGTGTCGTAAAAGAATAAAACTCCACCACATTGAAGACAGTGATGATAATATTGAAGACAATGATGATAGTAATAAATCAAAGTATAGATTACTATACGAGTACTATTTACAGTACTTAAAGACCGTAAATTATGAAAAATAAATTACTATTTATTGAATTTGCTAATAAATAGGTAGGTGATAATTACGAGTACACTTTCTTTAGATAATAATATGTACTATAATAATTATTTGTGTTATTACATAATTTACGGTCTTTAAGTGCTGTAAATAGTATTCGTATGTCAAGCTTTTTAGGTAACAGAGTCGATTTTTGGCCTACAATCAAATGTAGAAGAGAAACTGTGTTGGGTGCTACGAAAAGTTAATAAAAAATAACAGAATGTAACGCATGCAAAAGAAACTTCTGTTTGGATTGTTTCAATGAAAAACATTAATGAATATTATTTTTTCTTTTATTTCTTCAATAAAACTTAAGCCCATCGATATCTGTTTTTCCCATCCCTAAAATATGCATAAACATCCTCTTGTTCAGTGCGGCACAGGGTACATAAAACCCTGTATTTTATTTAAGCTATAGATTCTAAACCAAAGAAGCTGTCCACGTACGCCGTCAGGATCTCTTAAATCAATTCATTAATACTAATACTCAAAGCAAAAAAATATGTTTTTTCTTTTCATGAAGCCAAAAAAAGGATTAAGGTTTTTTTACGCTACAGGGTATTATAAGCCTTGTACCGCCGCAATGGTAGTTTTAGGTCCAGGTGTAATACGCCCGGTACCGCAGGAATAGAAAGAATAGAAAATTTTGTGCCGCTTGGAACGTGTTAAATTGCAATAAAATCCGCTCAAACTTTAATTACAATTTTGCCTAAAAATATAATTGTTTACTTTCATCACCAGCTTCAGAAAGTCGATAACTTATTTTAAATCTTATATATAAAATTTCCGTGTCACAGTGTTTGTTACCGTACTCCTCCAAAACGGCTTGACCGATTTTTTCCAAATTTTACATGCGTATTCAGTAGGTCTGAGAATAGGCTACTGTATATTTAGAAATAATTATGAAGGCAAAATAACGTTTGCAGGGTCAGCTAGTAAATATATATAACTTTACAGACAACTTCAACCATTAAGAAACTAGTATTTACTAAAAAAATTACATTTCTTTTGAAGGACAATAAATTCGTCCCTTTAAAGATATCAATATCGTCCTTCACTTTATTGTATGTCTCAAACATTCTAACAATTGGTGAATGTTTCAGCATATTAGTTTTGCACTTGGGTACCTAAACTGTATAATAATATACACATTTAAGTAAATGTAAAATATTTTTTTGACAAGTTATGTCAATACATTAATAGATTCACGTGAATACCCCGCCTTTCCAGTAATTAACCTTCGTTCCGGAACGCATAAATCGAGAACAGTACATTCTTCTTCGTTACGTTCCTACTTGCACGATTTTTTACGAATACTTGTACTAAGATTAATAGTTGTGTGTTTTTTTTAGAAATCTGAGGCGGTCACCGAAACTAAGCAACGCCCAAGTTGTCAGTTGGATGGGTGACCATGAAAAAAATTTTTTTTTTAAAAGTGTGCATGTGTGCATTGTCATACAATTTTAGGCACTTAAATTGTTGTTCCTCGCTAAATTTCAGAATTTATTTTTTAATGTCACAGCTAGGCATTTAATAAGCAGCGCGTAACTTCAAGGTTAACTTCACTCTGGCCTGAAGTGAATGCTTCACTTCAGGCCAGAGTAGACCTAGTTTGGAATAGTATAAGAAATCGTTAAGTCTTGGTTGAGGCACATATTTTTTTACAACTCGCTCTATAATACGAGTATTAAATGAAAAGTCTTAATAGGTAGAATACCAACATGTCAAATTTCACATCTAAGAAGGCTGTCTGTCTGACTGAAATATATAGTATCAGACCGAATTTACTAATTAAAATTAAAAAAAAAGATTTATTTCATGCAAATTTTTTGATATTATATTACTAGAATCTATGTTTTATTAAGTTCATTTTAATATATAAAAGGTTACATAAATATTAAAGTCAATTATAAAATTAAAAACGAATAAAAAAAACACTAATAAAATTAATTTAATAGGCCACTCCGGATAGAACCTGACGGAAAGGTACCCATAACGCTCGTGGTATTAAAAAATAGATAATCTACTTGGTTGTTTTAGCTCGAACAAACGGTCACACTTACGTTAAAAAATATGTTGGATATACGTTCCGATAAGATTGATGTATACTTGATTGTACCCATTGTAATTGAAATTTTAATTATACTAATGTACATACATACACGTGAATCCGTTCATACAATAGGCCAGTAAACATAATACTTTTGAATTGAAAAGATAGTATTACATTATTCTCTTGTACCTTTACCTCGCTAATACAGGAGGGCTTACAAAACAAATTACGAGTACAACTCCCCTACGAATACATCCGTTTAGATAACCAAAATTAATACGTATTACGTATCAATATAGAATGCAACGCATTCCCAATGAGAATTAATTTTCCATCTAATACCTCCTGATCCTCGGAGCCAGAATAAGAAATTGGGTTTTTATTTGATCCCTAATCTCTTTTATTAAAATTAAATACCTACGTCTGGAAACCAGAGCGAAGGTTTACGATTTTGTAGGTATTGGAAATTTATTAAGTTCAGGCAATCTATTTTATGATGAATAATGGATTGATTTTGTTAAGAATATAAATACTCGTAGATTGATAGAAACTTCTTTATTGAACACAAACATCAATAAATCTTCTTCTTTTTCGTGTGAGCTAAGTGGATAAACTCTGGTGTCGAGACTTTTCAAGCCGCCCAAAAGCTCTGACTTGGCTTAACGACTGCTTGTACTATAAAACTAACTGCCGGAACTTACAATTTAACGAGTCATCTGAACCACGGTAGCGCCTAGATGAAAATGGCACTTGAAAAACGACACTCTTGTCCATGGTCACCCATCCAAATATCTTCCGCATCGACCGTTGCTTAGCTTCGATGATCGCGCCAGATCACCTTAGCTAGCTGAGCTACATTTGCTACATTTATTCCAGTTGTTTAATTGTATCATTGACCTGTAATATTCTGTAAGTGCAAGTTAGCATGTAACCCGCGAGTCTGGTTTTAACTGGGTTAGAGGAATTACTGTCGCACAGGAGTTACCCGACGCGACGCTTTGACTGCGGCCGGCGATTGGTTTAATTGTACTACAGAAGAAAAAATTAAATATTCAGTGTACTCAATAGTGTTTCTTCTATCTTTTTTTACTTTTAATGGTTTTGCGCTTGATCGCTATCTACAATGTCAGAGAGTCAGATATTCCAGACTGGACATGCTGCATTTTAGACGAAAGTGCCGTTAACTCATTTGGTTACTTCGATTCCACCTGTATTTTTAAACACGGTATTTGCTAAGCTGTCAGATGCCAAAGCAGTTTATTGAAAACTTTTGACACCAGAACGTGACAAATAAACGTTTAAGTATGTTTTTTACATAATTATTGCGTTTCGATGTTGTACACAAGCAAGTAACAATAAGAAAATCATAACAAACCCGATATTATATTTCGTCACTTATTTTTCAGATATGGTATTATTTTTGGTTTAACTATGTAGTACCTCTATCCTACAGGCAACATTTCACGGTTGTTAAATGTTGCCTGTAGGATAAAGGCACTACATAGTTAAACCAAAAATAATACCATATCTTCAAATGAAGTGACTCATATATTAATGATCGAACTTCACATGGTAAGTTCGTTTGATCATATATTATATGCCGTTTAGATATACTCTTCTCTCAAAATACGCAATACTACTTATTTAGGCCTCTAACACTTCCAAGAACGAAAACCTTCTCAAAGAACCTCTGTAGTAAGGTTCTTTGGGAAGGTTTTCATTCAGGTACGAGCCAAAAAGTAAAAACAGATGACTTCAAAAACTAAGTAAGCATTGCAAAAGGTCTATTCCATTCATTATTCCAATCAAGCTAAGAACTAACACGAGTTTAATTAGGCAAGGAAAAACAAAACGTAATTAAAAGAATACAAAGACAAGTTTAACAAAGAAGCCGTCGTAAAGTTACAAAGTAGCAGACCTTCATTGACAAGTTAGTGTGGAGACAACAGCACTGCATCAGCGCGGATCATTTATTTCGATTGCACATCACTTGACACAATTTAGAGTGAAATAGTCGAGGAGACGCCGCCGAGTCTCAACTGCGATAAAAACGGAAGACTCTCCAGTTTATTTGTGATAATGAACCCTGCCGTCTCCCGGGCTAGGAAACATTCAAGAGATAGGTCACTGGAAGAGGCTAATACTTTATGTTTATTTTATTTAACAGGACGAAGATATGATAAATAAATATAAGTAATAAATAAGATGATGATGTGTAATGTTTTTGTTATTTTTATCCCCCGACGCTTAAAGAACGAGGAGGTTGCTGTTTAGTTGTGTGTTTACAGACACATGCTCTAACGAGCATGCACACATGGATGTCTGAGACATTATTAGCTCTTGAATGGATAAATTGACTTAAATATTATTTATTTCTTTGTTTGGAAGTGGCAGAAGTCAAAAATGTTCTTAGCTAAATTTGATGAAAATTGGTTGATGGTCGCTGGTTCTATATATGTGTAACCTATTGACGCATGCGTTATGCAAAAATCCATTATATATGAAATAAAATCTTTCTCTAAGAACATTTGGTGTATTTTGGCAGCCTCATCAAGAGCCAAAAACTCCAGACCATGCATGATTCGCCAGAGTGTAATTGACTCTCAAATTCAAGACTAAGCATGCTCCAGCACAATATCTCTGACACTCATTACGTACCTTGCTGATCAAAGGCTTATAGCTAAAAAACAAAAAACAAACTGTTCATATCCAGTGTCTTTATTGATGTCCGTGTAAGACGCTGCTAGTGCGGGGTAGGTCGAGCAGTTCGAGACAATTTATGTGGCGCGATGTGAAACTAATTGGTGGCGGAACAAACACTGCCTTCTGATTGCACTCTTCATGGATATCAGGCTCTCAGGGAACTTGAGAAATCTATTATATAAAATTTACATGTCACAATGTTACCGCACTCCTCCAAAACGGCTTGCCCGTTTTTACCAAATTTTAAACGCATATTCAGTAGGTCTGAGAATCGGCTACTATTTATTTTTGTACCCCTTGAGTTATAAAGGTTGTTCACCTTTAATTTATTTTCACGATTTTTTTTTATAATATGTCATTCAAAAATAAATACAACTCTAAATTTTTGCTTTTTTATTACCAACCCCTAATTTTTATTGCCATTTTAGTAATTTAATCACTTTACTTCACGCTCGATAACTGATCAATTATATAGTGTTTGTAACTGTACTTGAGGCAAAACCGCGTTTGCCGGGTGAGCTAGTATTGGCATAGATTTACTTTGATTATTATCGAAAAGCAAATAGAAATGTCCAGTCCACGAAATAGATATAAATAAAGCTCGATTGATCCCAACTATGCCCAATAGATGTCGAAATCGATAGCTAGCGTCGCTTTTATAAGGGATGTGGTTCCCTGATTAAATTCTGGCTTATCCCTTGGTCCGGGTAAGATTATTGTCACTCCATTAATCCGCGTGTTTAATTAGATTACGTTTTGTCACAGAATGCTGAGTAGTATGTTTTGTGCAAAGATCACAGACGTCAGAGTTTCGATGCTGGGATTATGTGAGTCCGCATTGTTTCAAACCCGGAGATTGATACGAGGAATATAGTTTATGGGAATTTTGGACTGTATTATGGGATGATGTTGGGCTTTGGGTCCGGGTATTTGTCTTATATGTAAAGGCGCTATAGAACTGAGTTCAGCCGACGTTTGGCAGTGGATTTTTCACGACTTAAATTCATATAAAATCAATAATTGATGACCATCACTTTTGTGACAATTTCGTTGGCGTTATGGTTACAATGTCGGACTGCCAATCAGAAGGTTTCGGGTTCGATTCCCGGCACTGCCAATATCTTTGTGCTGAACTTAATTTGTTGTTGGTCTGCTTGTTAAACAAGTAGTATATATATAGTTTATTTATGTATGTAACAAAAACTAGAAATGATTTAGTATGGGGATAACAAGCCGTGTGTAAGATTTTGTCAAAAAAAATAACAGTATTGAAATTATAAGCTCTAACAATTCTAGATGGTATTATAACCTACAAAAAAGTAAGAATCGTTGTTATATCTTCATTAAATTCAGAAGCATAATGACTATTTTAATTAAAATAAAACTATTCAGCGAATTTCGTGTAATCGTGTTTAGACTCAAAATAATGAAAATGCTGTCTCATTGTCCCAAATCAACGCGGGTGCAACTAAAATTTAACTTCCAGATAAACTTATTTCAAATCATAATATTTGGCTCTTAATCATAGAAATTATTAATCGTGACGCTGTACATCTATTTCTTATTTTATTTTTGTTGTTTTAATAATTACCTACATATTATAAACATAATTAATAAGGCAAACTACTACTTGTGCTACAAACAACGTCACACCCGATGACAGGGCACCAAAAGCAACAAACAAGCACATGTAGATATCATTAAAATTGTAACATAATAATAAAATGGGGTATTTTTATAATGGGAGTCGAATGAATAGGACCTATTGTATAACATCAGTTGATGGGCAATTTACAGAATGTACCGTAGGGTCCATAACCGACCCGGTGGGGTCTAACGGAGTCCGATGGGGTCCTACAAAGCCCGACGTTAGGGGTCCGTAGAAAGCAACATTGTGATCAGTAAATTATAGTCATTCGTCAGTAATTTTTACAAAAGGGCTGACAGAAAAATGATGTATCGTTTGATCGGAGTGCAACTAATTTGGAACTCGAACGGTGTGTGGAAAAAAGCAACGTGTTTACTATTCTAACCGTGAAACGACTGCAAAGTTGTCAAGGCTGCCACATGTTCCAAAATAAAAATGACTGGACGGTACAGTTCGAACTGCAACGACAAATATGCATATTATGTGTATGAGAAAAACTGTACAATTTATCTGTGTAATAACAAGCAGAAGTAAGGGGAAATATAAACATGTGGCCCTTTGATGCAAATTATTTTAATAAACTTTGACTTAATTTCTTAGTCCATCAGTAAACACGATTGCAATAAAACAAAAGTTGCCCGAATGCCCTTTTTTACAAATTTTTTTTCGGTTATATCACGGTAAGGAATACTAAAATACAACAACCATAACGCTGTGTTATGCTAATATCAACTTTATCTCATAAACTAAGATGGACAATCCTTATTTTTGTGACACATTGGTAACATATAATTATGTATGTATGTAGTATGTCTTCTAATACGACATCTCATCATTTAATCCAATCCTATACTAATCCTACTTCCTACTAATATTATAAATGTTAAAGTGTGTGTGTGTAAGTGTGTATGTTCATTGTTTCCTCACGCTCAAACGGCTGAGCTGATTTCGATAAAATTTGTTATCGAGTTAGGTAAGACTGAATTCTGAATAAACGTGGGCTACTTTTTATTCCAAATTAACACTGGTCTAGTAAGAAAGGTGAGTGTAGAAGAGGTGCGAGAAGCAGTGCAAAGTATGAAGAATGGAAAGTCGCTTGGACCAGATGGGATACCGATTGAAGTGTGGAAGTTTTTGAAAGCGGATGGATGGATGTGGCTGACTTTATTCTTCAATAAGTTGTTGCAAGAAGAGGTCATACCTGACGAATGGTGCAACAGCACCATAGTTCCAATATTTAAAAACAAGGGTGATGTGCAGGTATGCAACAACTATAGAGGAATAAAGCTCATGTCACACAGTATGAAAGCATGGGAGAAAGTGATAGCGAGACGACTGAGAGAGGAAAGTGAGGTTTCACAGAACCAGTTCGGGTTCATGCCGGGACGCAGTACAACGGACGCCATCTTCGCACTGCGCCTATTGTGCGAGAAATACCGCCGTGCACGTAAAAACTTGCACATGGCGTTCGTTGACCTCGAAAAAGCGTATGATAGGGTACCCCGAGAGGTTCTGTGGTGGAGTATGAATGTGAAAGGAGTGCCAGGGAAATACCAGCGGCTTATTCGTGCTATGTACGGTAGATCTAGTACATACGTACGGTCTACCGCCGGCGACACCGACAGGTTCAGTGTGGCTGTAGGCTTGCACCAGGGATCAGCTTTAAGCCCTTACTTGTTCATCCTTATGATGGACACTTTAACAGCTGACATACAAGAGGAGGCGCCCTGGTGCATGATGTTTGCAGATGACATTGTGCTTGTCGGTGAGGAGGGGGCAGAGGTACAGAGGAGGCTGGTAAAATGGCAGGAGAGACTGGAGGAAGTCGGGCTAAAAATTAGCCGCACCAAGACCGAGCAGATGTTCTGTGACTTTGGTGGGTCCTCCAGTTATACTCCAATTGCCTTAGATGGTGTATCCCTGCCAGCCTGCTCCAATTTTAAGTACCTTGGCTCTCTCTTCCAAAATGACGCCGATATTGATCGTGACATAGCAAGCCGAATAAACGCTGGTTGGATGAAATGGCGACAGGTCTCTGGAACAACTTGCGATCGGAGAATTCCGCTTAAACTGAAGGGGAAAATTTACAAAACGATCATTAGACCTGTCGTATTGTATGGATCCGAGTGTTGGGCGACGAAAGTAGTGCATGAGAGAGGATTGCATGCGGCAGAGATGCGAATGTTGCGATGGATGTGTGGAGTAACAAGAATGGACAAGGTAAGAAATGAGTATATTAGAGGAAGTTTGAAAGTGGCGCCTGTTTCAGAGAAAATGAAGAGTGGACGGTTAGCGTGGTACGGACATGTAATGCGTAGAGAGGAGATGCATGTGACTAGGAGAAGTATGGATATGATTGTAAGAAGTAGCGGAAGGAGAGGTAGACCAAAGAAGACGTGGATGAATTGTGTGAAAGAGGATATGAATGAGAAGGGAGTGAATGTGGAGATGACGGCTGATAGAGTGGCGTGGAAGAGAAAAACAGGCTGTGCCGACCCCACCTAGTGGGAAATGGTAAAGGAGAAGAAGAAGACTTTTTATTCCAAATCAATAAATTTGGTATCACCGCGGGTTGCAGCTTGTAAGTATTTAGATTAATGCTATTAAATTTAATATAATTATGACGTTTATTACAAAAAATTCTAAGGACCACACAATTGGGTTAAAACATGGCCTAATTAATATTCAGCACAACAAATGGTTAAATGGTCCCCTGAAATTGATAATGACAGAATTATACTTCACTCATAAATACAAGCATTTCCAATATTGAACAAAAATATTCTTCATCTCGGCAATTTACTGGGAGTCGGTACACATTTTTTCCTTTTGAAATTGGCAAATATGTACGAGTATTCGGCTATGTTATTAAATTCCTTATTGCTTACTATTTAGCTATAATATTATGGGCATAATGTGTCACGAGATACTGTCATATATTTGGTACATACGTAAGAAGACTTTTGAGCATACTTTTTAACAAGAACTGAATTAAAATCAGATTCAAAATGTCTTTTTAGCAACACAATTATTGTAGAACAAGAAATGTGCACCCTGTGCTAAGTTAACCATGGCTAAGACTACTTAAAATTCATTTCATATACAAAAATGCAAATAGAATAGAATATAACTATATTGTACAACCACATAAAAAACAGCTTATATTAAGTAAATACAATAATTAAACGGAGCACAAAGGCGGCCTTATTACCTATGGTGATCTCTACTAGGCAACCGGGAATGGAGAGGAATAGAAGAGATAAAAGAAAGCGGTGGTACAAAACAAAACAACTTTAACATTACTGGCTATACAAACATAAATATACAACATGAAAGAAATGAAATAAAATACATTCTTTTAGCATGGTCACTCATCCGTTATAACGGTCGATGCGTCAGTCTGATTACCTTAGTTAACTTTGGTGATCGTGTTAGATCGCCTTAGCCGAGCGAGAGGCGCTACAGTAAAGCCATTGACACCTAAGAAGGAGCATGTTGTTACTGATACCAATATTAACCAATCACAGGCCACCTGGCCTTCCTAATTCGCACACCGAGCGGACATCTGCTCAATCATGTCCCGCTACCACATTTTGCTGTCCTGGGGAACAGATTACCTTGCTTAGATTCCGTACAACAGTGCACTATAGTCGGTATATCAGTATTGATTTAACAAATCATAGCAAGTAAATTTTTAATGTTACTATTATTTAATTTATGTGAAGTTGTTTTCACTTGACATTGTCATTAAGATCTGACAACAAAAAAATATTATGAAATTATAAATTTATGATACAATTTTGAAATAAATATTATTGAATTTAATTAACGTGTGAATCCATGTTAGCAGCCTATTTGAGTATATGAAAATTGAAATACACAGTAAGCGTTCTGAAGTCTCGTAATATAATTTTGTGTTATTTTGAAATCTGTCACAAAGATACGTGATATTTTGATATTTGTTCTAACCCTCGATGTGAAGTGTAGAAGTGTAGAAATCGAATACTACTTTTAAATTCTACTTATTAAGGTGGGATATGTTTTATTCTTTCAAAGCTAAATCAATTTGTTATGATGATGGTTTATACCTAAGAGAAAAAGCCTTCTCTTGAGCTGTGATAGCGCGAGTAACACTTTGGGGCGTAGCTTGTAAGTAATAAAATATAATAATAATAACAACACGTTTATTAAACAAGTTACAGGACTTATATGTAACATGAACAAAAATAGCACGAACATTATTATGTTCGTACTTAAAATTTGAGTCAATGAAGAATACATTTGAAAGCTCCGTCTCTCTTGCTCACATTCATTTAAATATGCAAGCGAGACACCTATTTAATGGTTTCTTTATTTATTGTATTATACGTGATCGTAGTATTTAAATAATAATGGGATTTTATCCTCTAGCTAAGGAGCGCTATACGATTGACTGCATCATGTATCTGTATGGAGTAATCTGTGCAGTGATCTAGGGCTGTCGCGCGTCACATGACAAGCCCCATAGAGGCCGGATGATGGATCGGGCGGCGTGTCATCGCAGCTACAAATAAGGGGCCCATTCAGGGTCGCCGGTATTGTGTTAAAATCAATTTGGATCAGCCCTAGCCTAACGCGTCTATACTGTATAGTGCGGGGGTAAAACTATCGATGTCGATAGGCCTTGGACCTTCTCCAAGAAAAGAGGTGAATCTACAAATATAAATAAATAAATAAATAAATATTATGACACATTCACACACGGTTGGTTTGCCCCATACTGAGCCATTTCTAGCTCGTATTATGGTTGCTAACACAACTGATATACTACATATACATACATACATATTATATATAAATACATGTTTAACACCCAGACCCACAGCCAACAACTTTAGTTAAGCACAAAGATGTTGACGGGGCCGGGAATCGAACGCGGAACCTTCTGATTAGCAGTCCGGCATGGTAACCTTTACGCCAACGAGGTCATCATATTATGTTTAACTAGGTGTATATTATTTTTAATGGTATGTCCCTCAATAATGAAATGTTTTTTTTTTATTTGAAAATTATTTTGGATTATTTTTTATCCCACTGATCTATAGTAAAAGTGGATTTAAAACGTCATTGCAATAATTTGGTAGATTTATATATATTACATAAATGTATAGTAATTAAACACATTTACAATTAAAATTACACATTTCAATTTAAGTAACTAAACCATATCAAGAATAAGTTTGAATCGAAGACTGCCATAATTATAAAATACTTAAACCACTGCTAAAATAAGACTAACACGAAAATGTTATATCCAATAAAAATATATTAAAACATCGACACTTCTCGGTACCTTAAAATCCCATCACTATTGACATCTATATCCGATGCCAAGAAAAAATAGTTTTAGGGCTTACCACCCCACTGATGGTAAGCAACAGTATACTTTAACAAAAGTCAACCTACCCTCAAACGCAACTAATTTGAGACGAGCCCAATTTTTACTTTTTTAGGGTGCAAAAGATTTTTTCTATGGGTGTTAGGTTGCGATTTAATAGGAACTCTTTTTGTCGATTGTTATCAGCGCGTGCTCAAAAAGGGGTGTTTTTTAATGCGAGGCTCGTTATAGCTACCTTCCTATTTGATCGAATTTTATAATCCCCGTGGTATTTAACTTCTTGTTCTTAATTTGACTACTCAACAAAATGACATAGTCGCACAAATCGATTCGCTTCGACCTTCCTCGTGAGGAGTGTAACACTTTGAAATTATCTTCCAGAGTCTTTTTCCTGAGAAATAGCATCTAGAAGTCTTCAAACCTAGAGTTAAAAGTTACTTGCTAGGTAAGCGTGTAGCATTCTGGACTACAACGTAGCTTAACATAAGGCAAGCTACGGTCGTACGCATTTACGAGTATGTTAATTCATTGTCAAAACTATCTTCACACCACTTTTTGACAGAATTGGTTCAGTCGTTTGAGTGTGAAGAAGTAACAAATATACACACTTACTTACATACAAACTTTCGTATTTATTTAATAGAATAAATATTTATTAGTATTTATTAAGTAGAAAAAAGTGAGTGTGGCGCGGTGGTAAAAACGTCTGGTTTTTAATCAGACAGCCCCTTGTTCGATCCCAGCCAATGACTTGTTTTTCAAGTTATGTGCAGATTTGCACTTGCTTTACGCTGAAGAAAAACATCGTAAGGAAACCGGCATATTTGAGGACTGTAATATCCGAAAATGTATTTCAGATACCGATGACCTCATTGGCGTAAAGGCTACCATGCCGGACTGCCAATCAGAAGATTCCGGGTTCGATTCCCGGCCCGGCCCACATCTTTGTGCTTAACTAAAATTGGTTGGCTGTGGGTCTGGGCGTTAAATGTGTATCCATAATATGTATTATGGCTTATATCTCTCTCTTCGTGAGAGAAGGCCCCGTGTCCCAGCAGTGGGAACTCATAGTAGGCTGCTTATGGTACTATGATAAATAATTCTGCAGATCTTACATGAAAGGTTTACAAATAACACAATCTGCTCCCGAGCCATTAGCATACTGGTGCAGTATTTACGGAGAAGGCCGCCGATGCTCTCACGAAAGACAACAAACTTACAAAGAATTTGAAGAAAGCATTTTCGTCAACTCCATTAGGACAGAATACAGATACTTAGACGCTGCATTTCAGCTAAATTCGTTTTACATTTACATTGAAGGTTTCTGTTTATTTAATACGTGACTCCGGGCAGTTTGAGACGAGGAATATTCTTAATAGAATAAAAATTCACTTTCTCTCTGAGAGGTTTTCAATGATATTTTTTTTTGTTGGAAAGGTTGAGAGGAGATTCGAAATGCCGTTTATAATTTTTGCAAGATTTGAATTATTTACACCATCATTGACCAAGCGAGAGAAGCTAGCGAATGCAATTAAGTGGTCAGTTTTGCTTTCGTCTTTGATTGTATGTTTGTCTGTCTGTCTGTATGTTTGTTGGTTCTCTTGTAAAGGCCGTAGTTTCAAACCATTCTTAAAATTTGGTACATATATAGGTACTACTTTTGAGCGATTTTTCATTGTGATGTTTCAAACAAAAAGCGGGATATTGTCTCTGAGCTATTTAGTGATCTTTTGCTCTCTTTCATTCTCTTTTGATTTTAATTATATTTGGCAGCACTATAAATAGCTTATTTTTGGAGAATCATTAGTGTATAAATTTTTTAATATAGTGTATAAATCTTCGGGCTTAATCATTATTTTTGAACATCATTTAGATCATTAACATCACTACAACATCACTTCACGTAATAACTTAAAAAATAGGTTATTTAATCAATATCTTATTATACCTATTTATTCAATATGCTTTTGTTTGATAAGCAAAATAAAATTACTACATCAAATTTCTCGTATTATATATAATAATTGAAGTTCCGTACTTTAATAATGCACTAGCCCACCCAAATAGCTTTGGGGCAAAAGCTTTTATTCCAAAAATAACAACTTAGCAAAAATAACACCGCATTACCTAAGAAAGGGGATCCCGAAATTTGTAGATTGTACCAACAGAGGTAAGTCGGGGGCATGTTTCTGTTGTCTCACGTCTATATGGGGTTTCTATTCTATTTGTTACATTTCTTATTTGTATAGACTTGCTTTCAAAACTTGAATCATGTATACGCTTAAGCCCATACTGAACCATTCTAGTTTATGTTATGGTAGCTAATACAACTGATATAGATACTACATATAGTTACATACATTCATTCATTCATTCAATATTTAAGAGCTGGGCTGTTGTCTGTGGAGTTTTTTCCAGGTAGTTCTGTCTTCGGCCAAATCCTTGACTTCCCTATACGACATGACTTTCGCCTTCTCCTTAATTTGGTCTAAATATGATCTTCTAGGTCTTCCTCTTCCTCTCCTGGCTTCTATCTTTCCTTTTACGATATTTTTAATGAAATTGTCATGTCGTATAAGGTGGCCAACCATCTTTCCTCTTCTGTTGTCTATTGTATCTATTATGGTTCTTGGTTTACATCTGTATATCCTATTAATATTATAAAGGCGAAAGTTTGTATGTATGGATGTATGGATGTATGTTTGTTACTCTTTCACGTAAAAACTACTGAATGGATTTGAATGAAACTTTACCACAATATAGCTTATACATCAGAATAACACATAGGCTATAGCTTATACATCAGAATAACACATAGGCTACAATTTTTGAGGTTTTTAATGTGAGGTCGTAAGAAAAACACATTTTTTGCGCTTACATTGCAAACGCTGACTGAATCCTACAAGATAGATCAAAACAATTTACTACAGTATTGTACAACTTAAAAAGGTCTACAAAAAAGTCCGTGATGGTATATGTTTATCTCTTAGGAATAACCCACAATAACCATTTTTTATCCTTTACTTTGTACGAGAAATAATGGCTTATTTACGAAGCGATTTTAAGCAATACAGTATTAATCCTTATCCAATTAAGTATCTTAAATACATTGTGCATTTAATAAAGATCAATATGGCTTTTTGCAGCATGTAAATTAAATAAATATTTTCGAAGATATCACAGATTTAAAATGCAGCGGCGCCAGGCGAACGGGGCGTGGGGTGGGGAAGAAGCGGCTAATAGCTGAGTGCGCGACCCGAACACGGGCAGACGCGTGAGAGCAGACGTCGTTGACGGTTGTGTCCGTTTTGCGAATTTTCAAGGCACTAGCGATTTGATAAAAACGTATGGTCGCCTACTTTAAGTAATATAGGCCTAAGGTTAGTTATTGCCAGGTTTCTTTTTGGTTAGGAGTAACACGTACAAAAAGATACTTCATTTTTACAAATTACTTCATTGATAATTCAATTACTATATAGATAGGTTACTTACAGTTAATTATAACAAATTATATTAGCAATAAATTAAAATTGCGACTATAATTTGAGATTTAAACTATCCTATCTCTCAAGTTGGATCGAACTGCACATGGTGTGCGAATTTTATTATAATAGGTTAAGTGGTTTAGGAGTCCATTGAGGACAAACATTGTGACACGAGATTATATAAATTAAGATAAGATTATTAATATTATATGTATGTTTTTTATTATTCTTTATTGTACACTACGTCCTTCTTTAGTCGTTTATAAATTCCTTTCCATCCAAAGGTTGCCTGGAAGAGATCGCTTTAAGCGATAAGGCCGCCAATTGTGGTACACTAATTTTAAGTTAATTGTCTTTTACTGTGCCTTTTTTATTTATGTGTCCAATAAAGATTTATAAAATTTCCATGACACAATGTTAGTTACCGTACTTCTCCAAAACGGCTTGACCGATTTTTACCAAATTTCATAAGCGTATTCAGTAGGTCTGAGAATCTTCTACTATATATTTTTAAGGCAAAACAACGTTTGCCGGGTCAGCTAGTCATATTATAAAGAGGAACAGTTTGATTTTGTGTTTGTTTCCCGTAGTTTTGGAGCCTGTTCGCGTGAAACAATTTACGCGAATAGGCTCCAAAACTACTGGACCGATTTGCAAAATTCTTTCACTGTTAAGTAGCTATATTATCCCAGAGTACGAAAATGTTGGCCGTGCCGGAAATCGAACCAGAAACGATCGAATTGGCAGTCCGGCATGGTTACCTTGACGCCAACTAGGTCACCAAAAGCCACATGCGTGCGGGTTGGCGGATGACACACGTCTTTAGATATTGTGGTCCTCAAACATGCCGGTTTCTTCACAAAGTTTTCCTTCACCGTAAAACGAGTGCAAATCCACACATAACTTGAAAAACAAGTCATCGGTGTAGGGCCGGGATCTAACCTGGGTCCGTCTGATGTAAAAGCAGACGTTATTACCACCAAGACACACTTTTTTATATCAATAATAAATATTTATAATATTAGTAAGATACGACTCCGTGATACAATGGAGCCGCGCTCCCCAAACGAGCCCAGAACAAACATTTGTTCTGCAGACGCGTCCGCGGGATAAGTCTCGGTAATATCGTGATAGATCGCGTCTCCTCCAGCCTTTACACGCAGGAAATATTCTTACAGCACTGTTCTTGAAATATTGATCGATCTTTTATAAACTTAATTATAGCTTCCAGAGTCCAGGATACTACTCAGATCCAGGATCGGCCTAGACCATTTCGAAAAGATAAATCCAATGATATTATTATAATTAAAATTGGGATAAACCTTAAATCTTGTTCATGGCAAAAAACTATAAATTCATTTATCTCGTACTAGCTGCGCCCCGCGGTCTTGCCCGGGTTATTCCGTCATAATAAGAAATGTAGGCTTCAGACAAGTAGCGAATACTCGTACTCAACAGCCCCGAGCCATCAAGCTTATATACCAACTACACACATCATACTACATATATTATAGCCTGCTAGAAATTCTTGACAATAAAATGTCATAAAATAAAAAAGATACTATTCCATATTGCTTGCGTAGGGAGATAGATACGAGTACATTTAATTTTATTCCAGCAAATAGACTAGTCAAAGTTTGGAATAATTAATTTTACTAGTATTTTTAAGTATTTAAGTAATCAGTGTATTAAAACTTTCCTAAGGTATATTTGAATAATGTTGCGGGCGCAGCCGTCATTGCGAGCATACGTTGGCTTTGTTCCTGCCCTTGAAAATGGCACACTGATTGTGCTGAAACATGTCCCGCTAATACCGGCAAAATAATTGTTAGTGATAGCCGGTTATACAAACATTATTTAAGTAATTATTGGAGTGTGACTTGCCTTTAACATATGTTATTTATGGCCAATACGTTCTGTGTTTCTGTTTCTGCTTTCAGTTACAAGTAGTAGAAAACAAAGCAATGCACAATAACTGAAATGAGGTCTGTACTGATTATTTTGCCTCCATTGTAGGTCGCGGCAGACATGAGGGAGCGCTCGGAACTGAATGTGTCGTTTCAATGCATTGTCGACGGAAAATGGGACAAAAAGTTCATAGGTCGTGTGACAACTAGCGCCGTAGAATAGGTCACGAGGTTGCTATTGGAAGAACAAGGAATATTTGCGAAAAATACAATGGTATATGATAGATAGATATATAGATAAACACTTATTAAAACACTTACAAAAAAAATTGAACAAATTACAGAAAGCACATAAAGTACATAAAAGCTAGTGCCTTAACTGGCGACCTTATCGCTAATAGTGATCTCTTCCAGGCAACCAATTTCAAGAAAGAACACAAAGAAAGAACATAATGACGATATATGCATAGGAAAAGATACTTTACATCTTAATTTTTAGTTATATTATTAATTGTAACTGAATTCTTCAAAAATAGGCCTTGAATAAATTTTGTAGTTCTCACAGGAATTTAAATTGCTTACAAGTTATTGAATTAATATGCATACGAGTACTTACTTTGTCTTCTTAAAAATATCATCTTATTGTATTCCAACACTGTCTTGAAAATGAGAAATCAATTGTATCTAAAAAAACGGTTTAATTACAGTGGTTTGAAAATCCTAGTTTTATAGCTGCATAAAAACTACACAATGTCATTTTCGGAATATTTGTCAAAAATTTGATATACAATTGATTGCTAAAGTACAGCCATTTAAATTGTAGTGCTTTGGTTTTTCTTGTTCTCTTCTTGTTATCTTTAAAATTTACAGTTAATAGGTTATTTTAACTTGGCTTTGGTTTCGTTTTCAATTTCCATTGTGTACGTACCTACACGAGTATGTGTCTAAGTTGAATAAAATAATCTTTTAAGATTAATTATTTCCGCACAAATAGCAACAGACACAATCAATAGCTTGATTTACGTTTGAGGAGTTTTAATCTTCATTAAATACCAGGACTCCATAACTGAGAAGATTTTTTCCTTCCCAGTACATGAAGGCCCAGTCAAACCTTAACAGTTCTGAGACAGACGGACAAACAGGCAGCATCGTGTTTGTACAGAAGATAACTGTCGACGCATATTGGAAATGTTGCCCCATCGTGTTATTGCTTACCCGAATATACGAGAATGTTGGTCGATGTTGAGATAACCTCTTGCGTATATACATATTATGCTCGTAGATTGTGGACTGGGCTTATTGAAGTTGTAACTATACAGCGTTACTGAGAATTTACGCAAAACGATTCAAGGATGATTGAAGTATCTATAGAATCAAGTGTTGATACACAGGACTTTTAGAAATTCGACAAAAAAGTCTGAAAATATAAACAAATAGTTATTTGAAAGTTTTCGAGGCGTAAAAAATGTTTGCTCATTATTTTTTTAACACACACAGATTGGCATTTTACCAGCAGGGTGTGTGTAACTTTAAGAATAAACAGCACTCAAGAAAGCTATCAGAACACTGTTTAAGTGCATGGAGACAGATTTTTCTATTTCTTTAGCTCTACAATGTTATGGTTTTCACACCATGTTTTCCTTTACCGAAAGTTTAAGGTCATAAAACCTACGACATGATCTACGCCACGTAAGGCCGCCTGATGCTCAACTGAGCTGTCATCACTTAAAAATATTAGCTTTTTTTCGCAAACCTTCCAGTGTTTTAGGACAAAAATTTAGTTGTTTGTAGACGTAAAAACTGTTTATAATATTATGTTTTGCGTTATTTAATAGTAACCCAGTATAAATCTGCTTAATAGATTGGTGGAATATAAACATTATTGTATTTTTATTAAAATACTAAATATGAATACCTATTATCGAAGAGATAAGACTTTCATCTAAAACTTAAAAGAAAATTTGCAAATATTCTGCTGAATGTGACATTCATTAAAATAGGTACACAGGTACATATTATAGTTTTTTTCTATATACAATAAGTGTATTATATTTAATTATTTATTTATAGATAATCTCTAAATAATTATATTTTACAGGACTTAAGAATATTTACAAAGCTTAGAAAAGACGAAAATTTAGTAAACTAAAAAAATAATAAAAACAAAATAAAAATTTAATTATTTTTTTAGTAAAACAAAGTAAGTTATCGATGCTACAGATTGGATCATCAAAACTACCTATAAGAGTAATAAGCCATGCAAACATTATAAGTTAGTGTTGCCTGACTATTTTAATACACTATTTTCAATGCTACATAGCTTTCAGCATCATTTTACTAACTTTTCAAACATAAAATCACGCACTAAAAATCCAAAAGTTAGAAATCCACGATCAAATATTTAAAATTTGCATCAACGAATCACAACTCATATCTAAATCTGGGGAAAAGCGCCTCGATTTAGCCGTTCTCGCATTGATTACATTGAATATAAAATATTCGATTCACCGATTATGACTGTGTGTATGTATGTTTGTGTTTCGTTTCCAGTGAGGTATGAAGCTATGAATGGAAGCCTCAGCGCGTTCCATCCATTACGAGATTGAACTGAGCGGACGTATTACGGAAATGCCGGAGGCTGGTTTTGTAACCGTTCTGAAATGATTTTGAAACATATTTTCTGATACAAATAGTACTTGAAGTTATTACTTATAGTTGTAGTTTTGAGTATAAAGCGAGCCTATTCTGAATAGTATATTTTAAAAGAAATGCATAATTTTGTTAATTTACAAAACTGAATTTACTATGTCTCTTCAAGCAACTGAAAACTCTTGAAATAATTTCATATTTAGAAAGAAAGAAATAATGTTTATTGTGCACAAAAAAATTAGTACACATACAAACATAATACCCATATATTATAAGGAGGCAAAAGTTGATTGTTTGTTTGACACAAATAGGCTCCAAAACTGATAAAAAAAATATTTCACCGTTGGAAAGCTACGTTATCTCCAAGTAGCAAAGCATATATTTTGTTTCTCTTTGCTATTCAGATTGTTAAAGAGACCGTGCGAAGCCGGGACGGGATGCTAGTAGAGAAAACATTTAACTTATTACTTAGTTAAGACCTAGCAAATAATAAGAAGTATGTGCACAAAAGGAGCCGGTTTTGCCACTACATATTACCCCTATATTGAAAAAGAGAACGAATGAAGAGGTAGTACAAGAACAAAGAACCATAATAAGTACAATAGACCGCAGAAGAGGAAAGATGGTTGGCCACCTTATACGACATGACAATTTCAATAAAAATATGATAGAAGGAAAGATAAAAGCCTGGAGAGGAAAAAGAAGACCTAGAAGATCAAGGATTTGGCCGAAGATAGAACAGCCTGGAGAAAACTCCACGAACAAGAGCCTAGCTCTTAAACATCGAATGAATTGAAAAAAAGAATTACACATCGTTTCAGCCGATTTCCAGAATATGCCGGCGATGAGATATTTTCATTACTTAAATAAATATCCCATTTGACGTCCATCAATCCCGGCGTGATCGGAACTACGGATGTATTTGTAGCTCGCCGAAGATTTCAGCTGACAACCACACTTTATTTGGTAAAACGTCTCATTTAGTTTTCTCTACGGAAAAATACAATGATGTTAAAATAAAATCTTTTCATGTCTATTTGTGAAATGGCTGTATAGTTATGTAACCAATTTATGTCAATTTTTTTATTAATTCATGATCAGTTCGTCTGCTGGGCATAGGTCTCTTTTAGTTTTAGTTTAAGATTAAAAAAAAAAAGCATTTTTAAATCTTACTTGTATATAACCTACTAGCAGAGCATCCCGGTTTCGCACGGGTTATAAAATTTCTTTTTTTTTTTACAAATGGGTGAATTGTGATCAAGCACAATTCACTTGATGGCAAGCGACATAATGATCTAAGGTGGAGCGCGCTTACCCAGAAAAAACCGGTTCACTCTTGCTTTGAAAACCGCTAGATTGTAGCTCTCAGGGAACAGGGAACAGGGAAATAGGCAAAGAGTTCCACACCTTCGCAGTTCGCACTACGCGCCTTTGGAACCTCCATGGTACAACGATACAAAAAAATAATCTAAGTTGCAAAGTGAAACAAAATATAAATAGCCTATAATGAAGCTTCCCAACGGTAAAATAACTTTCAAATCAGTCCTGTAGTTTCGGAGCCGAAATAAACCATTTCTAGTTTGTGTTTTGGTGGCTAACACAACTGATATACTACATATATGTACATAAATATATACATACTTTATATAGATACATATTTAACACCCAAACCGACAACCAACAAATTTAATTCAGCACAAAGATGTTGACTGAGCCGGGAATCGAACCCGGAACCTTATGGTTGACTGTCCGGCATGGTAACCATTTCACCAACCAGGTCGTCAACTTCTTTAACTGATTGCAAAAGAGATTATAAAGTTGGAAAATAATAATTCAATCCAATGTAAAAGCAATAAGTGGAATTCAAAAAGACTTCCCAGAAAACGTTCCGAGTAGAAATATCCACTATTTGACCTGAAAACTTGGAACACGTCAAAATTACGAAACAAAACGTCACGAGCGGACACATTGGAAATAGAACGACCTAGTATATATCTATCTATCTACACTAATATTATAAAGAGGAAAACTTTGTTTGTTTGGTTGTAATAAATAGGCTCAAAAACTGCTGGACCGATTTTAAAAATCCTTTCACCATTCGGAAGCTACATTATCCACGAGTAACATAGACTATATTTTATTTTGGAAAAAATAGGGTTCCGTAAGGTATTTGGATTTTTCGGACACTGAAAAAAATCAACCAATAAAGATACTTATTTTGCATAAGCTGCCTAAACTACAAAAGATAGAATCATAAAATGTTATAATTTATAAGGCAAAACAACGTTTGCCGGGTCAGCTAGTTTATAATATAAAAATAAGTCGGGTTTTCCTTCCCGACGCTATAACTACAGAACGCACAAACCGATTTCCACGGTACAGCATTCGTTGGAAAGGTCTCGGGCTCCGTGAGGTTTGTAGCAAATAAAAATCAGGGATAGATTCGGAAAAAAATCGACCTACATATACGCCGGCGGAGCTGTGGGCAACAGCTAGTTATATTATGTATTATTCTTATTTTTCGTACAGCAAAGTGGCCAAGCTCTAGTGTAGAGTGTTTTCGAGCCGCTCAAAGGCCTCCAACATCGCTTTTTGCTGGAACCAACTTCTTCTTCTTCGTAAGAGCTTAACCTAGCACTGGTGTCGAGAGTTTTCAAGCCACCCGAAGGCCTTTGATTTGGCTAAACGACTGTTGTGCTCGTACTATAAGTAACAGCCAGAAACTACAATTTAACGTGTCACGGTAGTGCGCAGATGAAAATGCCACTTTTAATTCTTGTGCCTGGTCACCCATCCAAAGAGTGTCCGCATCGACCGTTGCTTGACCTGGATAATCGCATCAGATCACCTTAGTTAGCCGAGCTACCGGCTAAATGAGATACAGATTTCACACCAGGTAATGTTGCAAGCGTTATGGACGCCTTTATATCGGGAACGATCGGGGCGGGTTTTTTTGATTTTTGTTTGAAGTCAAATTTAATTGTTTGTCTTTAGGTGTTTATTTATAGCTTATTTAGTGCTTGTTTCTAACTACCCTCTCGGTGATACCCGCTTTAATTCGGGTAGTTTATGTGTTAATCCAAGGTTTAACCTATCTTTATAGTAAATCTCATCTTAATCAGTTGAAGCGTGGAGGAGTAACATATATTTGCGTATCCCACAGGAACCACAACTGTTTTAGGGATGAAAGTAGACTATAAGTTAATCTAAGCTCTAATCTATCTTCACACTAAATTAAATCAAAATCGGTTCAGCCGTTGAACGTACAGAAGTAACAAACATACACACACACATACAAAAACTTTTGCGTTTATTATATAAGTAGGATATGACTTTTAATTGGGCAGTAAAAATAGAAAAAAATAAAATGCTTGTCACCTACATCTAAGAAACACGTCCAATCTCCGTGACATGTCATCTTAGTAACATGTCATCTTCATTCAAAGCTCGTTGTTGGCAGCGAGTCAAGGCCAGCCGCTCTCAGTGTGCTAACTGAATTGATGATTTCATGAAATTGTACTAAATTAGTGGTGTTGAATAGTTTATTGGGTGTTAATGGGATTTCTAGTTTTAGGCGGAGAAAAAATAGCACGTTATGAAAAATCCTAGGCCACACTCTCCGAAGGGACCCAAACCATATACCGAGGCAAGCCCTAGACTGGAATCCCCAAGGAAAACGCAAACGTGGTCGTCCAAAACAGACCTGGCGGCGGACTATCGTTGACGAAGCGAAGGCTATCGGCAAGACCTGGAGCAAGATCAAGCGAGACGCTCAAGACAGACCTGCTGTGGACGCCCTCTGCCCCATCTAGGGGATATAGGACCTTAAGTCAAGTAAGTCATGAAAAATCCTCTAAACCTTTTTTATTTTAAAGTCTACAATAATTTCGTTTTTTCTTTCGATAGAAAATATTTTTTGTAATTTTCACTTTTAAATATTTATGTTATATGAATTTATTTTTATTATTTGGTTTTAAGTTGTTTTTAAATAATAAAAAATCACTTAAAATATTAAAATTAATAAATTAAAACCCTACGCAAATGAGAGAAATACGATTTTTTCAGTCACAGTCCATAAAAAATTGAATCAATATAAATGTCAATAAAATTCAAATATAAAACAATCAATTATAATATATAAATAATATAATAAAGTTTACTACGAACGTAGTGTCAAGCCGTTTTAAATTTCAAAAAAATCGTCTAAGGATAAAATGCCTGTTCGATAGATATTCTATCTATTTTTTCTTATATTTATAATCGAATAGTTCTATCTAATATTTATAATTATGCAGACTAGTAGGCATATTTCCAATTATCTAGTAACAAATTTTGTAGCTTTTCAATTAATTATAATTAACAACTTTACTACCAAATTTTAATGAGTCCTAATAAGATTGTCTTGTTCTTTTTTGTATAATAAATTATTATATATTGAATAGTTTTTTAGTATCACAATAAAAGCTTTTGTAAAAAAGCTCCAAGGGTGTAGCTTTCAGTACGAAAGCACTGAAAGGGCTTCAGCTAGACGACAACAAAGCTTGATGGTGTAATGTAACAAGAAGACTTCTATTAGTAACTGTACCGCCTGGAGCTCGGCTAGCTAAGGTGATCTGATGCGATCATCGAGGCTAGGCAACGGACAGTCTTTCAGTAGACGACCATGCACAAGACTGTGTTTAAAAAGTGGCAATCTAATGTGGGCGCTATCATAGCTAGGATAACACTTTAAATTGCAGGTCCCTGCTTTTAGTCTTTATTAGTTTTAGTATAAACAGACGTTAAGTTAAGTCATAGAACTGCGAGCCGCTTGAAAACTCTCTACACCAGAGCTTGGCCACTTTAGTTATGCAAAGAACTTAAGGTGACCGCACCCCCGACTGAGTTGTCATCTCTTTGGTTGTCACTAATGGTGATGTTATTAACAATATCTTACTGTATTTTTTTATTATTTTTTAACTACTTGTAACGACACCTGCTGACTTTTTAATGGTCTAAGCTATTTTGCCACTAAATTTAACTCAAATAAGTTTTTAGGTTTATGTCAAAGTAAAAAAATATGAGTAAACAGACACTTTCTTACCTACAAGCTTTTGTTATTATTTGCTTGCCTTAGAAAAAAAAATAAATAAGTTACCGACCTTTTCAACAAACAAGTAATTCAATTCAATTCATTTTATTATTTCACATAGAAATGTATAACAACAGTTATAAGACACTTGTAAAAAGTCTAAGAATATGTATAAGAATATTTACAAAAGTAAATATATAGATCACATTACCAAAATTGTTATATGTCAAAAAAGAAAAATATTACATTACATTACATTAGTAAAATGTGTAAGATACATGTTTGGTTTAACAATGTCTCTGACCACCACAGACACTGGCAGTATTGGCATAACAAAAAAAAAAAACATTTTAATGAGAAATCCACGATCCATCTAAATAAAGCCGACTCCAGACCTTAAGCTCTTACAAATTCTATCAAAACTATAACTAGGTCACACATGTGATCTGACCTTAAAACAGTTCCATAGCATAATGAATCCCTGGGTCCCTACCACTGTCCCGGGAATTTATCGTCGTAATTTACGAGTTATCCCGGAAAAAAGGGAATACTAATACCGTATAATGCGGCAGAATTAGAGAGTTGAGCGCGAGCCCTTAATGAGGTCACCTAGAGGGTACTACATGAATGGGTCCAGTTCTTGGATAGGGGCATTACTGGTACTTCATTGGTATTTGTTTTAATGAATTTACAATTGCGGCAGTTGTCAATTAAAATGTTCCAATTTTCAATGAATATATAAAAATACTTACTACCTACTAATATTATAGATGCGAAAGTTTGCGTGTGTGTAAATAAGTGTGGGTATGTTTGTTACTTTTCAGGCTCAAACGGCTTAACCGATTTTGATGAAATTTAGTGTGAAGATAGGTTAGCTCTTGGAGTAACAAATGAGTTACTTTTTATTTCGAAAACAATTGTGGTTCCCGTGGGATACGCATATAACTTCTAAATTTATGTTACTCTTTCGCGATTGGCTTGATGGTAAGCGATACTGTAATTAAGACAGAGCGCGTTCGTTCAGAATAACCAACTCATTCGTGCTATGGAAAAAAATATAATAATTATATGTGGTACATACAATATTTAGCTTATAGTATATTATATTTGTTGTCACTTAGGTGCCTATAACCCGAAACTAATAGTAATATCTAGACAAACAACTTTTGATGGTTTCCAAAAAATCCAGTATATAACTAAATGTTACAATAAAGTAACAATATTAATAATAATATTAATACAATAAAGTATTAATATTATATAATAATGTATTGATAACAATAAAAGTCACACAATAACATAAAATATTAAATCAATATTTTTTTTATTCCTCTTTTAACCCTATAGACATGTTTTTCCACAAAACGTCAAAAGACGTTTTGGGATCAATTTTACTGCATTTGATACATTGACAATTATAACCCCAATCTAAGTAGCTAGCAGCTACTTAAATATAATCAGTATTTACTATTTTATGCCAAACAAAAAAAACAGCCGAGAAAAACCTCTTTTATCGCACATACCCAATCAGTACTTAAAAAACTCTTTATCTGCAAAAAAAATCCTTTCCCAATAAAGCTTGAAATCCAAAACATTTTCACCGCAATAATAAAACGTTTTATTCAAAAAGCTTACGTCGTTTGAAAGTAAAAATAAGCTGTAAAGTCAGAAACATTAGCATCTTATCTCGCTTTAACGTCCACATTTCGCTATCAATTCTGTATCAAAAAGGAACGAAATAAGCAACACGTGCAAATGAACGTCGAGTTAAAATCGTAACAGCAACATAAATCAAACGCAGGCCTTATGATTCACTACTACAACCTACCACGCTAAACTCTACCTTATACTTAATGTTATAGAGGTCAATATAGCTTAGAGCTTTGCGGTGCATTTTACATTGCATTAATATGATACTTATTAAGATCACTTGCTAGCGTCAAACGTCCAATTGCATGCCGGGGAACGTATGAGTTTCTTGGCTTAACTTGTTTTATGTGATACATTTCGATTTGATCTTGTGGAGACTATAAATGGAGATGGTCTAATTGGAAAGCTGGCTCTCGGGTTTATAAGATAAGTGGTTTAGGTTTAAACTTAAATAGAGATGAATTTAACTATGAAAATTGTATGTAAAAGCTCTAACACTAATACTTTGTTAAGTATATATAATAGCATAAACAGCACTATACGTTCCCATAGCTGGAACTCAGGGCCTTATTTTAGGAGGAGAGCGATATAGGCCATTATTCACCACGCTGGCAAAGAACGGGTTGGTTGATGACACACGTCTTTGGATATTGTGGTCATTAAACATGTTAGTTTCCCCACGACGGTTTTCTTAAATTGAGTGCAAATCAATGTAAAATAATGTAAGCGGAATATGTTTATTTTTTTATTTGCTCTACAACAAGGTAATACAAAAAGTATTTAAATAGAAACTTTGTTTCAAATGTAAATGTAAAACATATAAAATACATTTTACAATTATTATTATTATTGTATTACATATTATATGAAATAAACAAAATACAGTTCAACAAAACCCTTCAGCATTATTAAAATTAAATAATAAACTCACCTAAGATTACACGAATGCACTAAAACCACACAAAATCACAACCCTGATAATAGACTCTACTAGACTAAGCACAAACGTCAAAGTCAGCTGTTCCAAGCCGTCAAGATCTAAATCAGTTCATTCAACTTCTTAAAATACACCATTCATTCCGATTCTAAATACGAACACTAGCGTTCTACAGAATCTAAATTTGAAAATTCGAAAATTTGAAAATCTAGATCACAACAGTTTACGCATTTGATTTTCGAATGTTTCCGAGATTTTTTGGCAAACGGAGGCTTTCGCGGCCGTCCGCCCACGGGAGCGTCTAACGTAAGACTACCGCCCGCCCTAAACACTCGCCGATATTGGTCTGTAATCCGCTGAAAATTTTATTCAGGCTTTCACGCTTTCTTGAAGTTTTGACTTGCATTGCAGGGGGAGCTGTTGCCTTTATTTGTTAGCTGGTTGTGTGTATGTACCTACGTAGATACTATAGGTTTATACTTCTTGCCACGAAAGTATGAATTAAGAACCTATGTAATAATTATATTTAGTACTGCTAAAATAAATATGAAATTAATTTGACAGTGTTGATTCTTGAAAACTGTATAGATTTAATTGAATAAATTGCTATTTTTATTATATTTTATTTTACTTCGTGGCAGTTGAATATTTTATTGGAAAGAGGTTTACTTGTTATTTTATTTTTAACATGTACTTATACTTTATTTGAAATAATGTAATTAGAATGGATTACCAATTCAAAGTTTATAAGTTTTACATTACGTTTTGTTCTGACAAAAAAACGTAATAATAACATGTCCAGATACTAGGCCTATATATATATAAAATAAATAAGTAATAAAAATGTTTAAATAAAAAACAAATCGGCGAAACCTGCGACACATACTTGTTCATTATTAATATGTTATTGTGACAAATATTTGAACAGGCAATGATTAAACCCAATCTAACCAACTAAAAAAATCACACTAGTCATTGTGGCGACATTAATTTGCAAAAACACACACACATTATCGCACTCCAAACGCATACACCTGTTTTTACTTTGTTGCAGATAGAAAGAAAATACTTGTTGTATATTGTTTTCTAGGTCAAGAAAATTTTTGACCACCATTACAATAACAAACATGTCTAGATTAAGAGTTTACACCTATACATATTTACCTTACCCCGCTAGGTGGGGTCGGCAGCAAACTTGCTTCTTCCACTCTCCTCTATCAGCCGTCGTCTCTACACTCACTCCTTTCTCTCTCATGTCCTCATTCACACACTGCATCCATGTCTTCTTCGGTCGGCCTCTTGCCCTTCTTCCTTGCATTACCACCTTAACTATTATCATCGCCATTGGATAGTTTTTATTTACATGATTAAGAGCTGTTACAATTAAATTATAGATATATCTCAGCAACAATAATTAATTTTGTAAAATTATGAAAACAACATTACGAGTATTTAACCGCTATATTCCCAACCAACGCCAATGACGTCACAAGCCAGGAAACACTTATTATCTTAGAACTCAGACCGAAAATATTCCATGCCAGCGTTCAAGCTATATCTGTAAGATATATCAAAGCGACAATATTAAACATTGAAAAATTATGAAAACAACATATATAGGAGTATTAAACCATTATATTCCCAACCAACGCCAATGACGTCACGAGCCAGGAAACTGTTATTATCTTAGAACTCAGACCGAAAATATTCCAAGCTAGTGTCCAAGCTATCTGTGACACCAGGCTACCCTCGAGTTGCGTGCAGTGGCGCCCTCTATCCATCACCTAGATAACGTTAGAATAGCTAACATTTGCATACGCCTAGCAACTGAGCGAATAGAATAACAATTAGACCCGTTTTTAGCATTCATTTGCAGTTTTGTCGCTGGTTTTTCTGAGGGCGCGTGATTTGTGAGAGACGGGAAGATTAGTTGTAGCTTGTTAATGTACACGGTTTTTTTTTATAAGAACATATTTCACACGGCTGGTTAGCCGCTTCGATGTTAACAAAAAAACCTTAAGGCGAATTCAAGAGTAAAATCTTGATTTTACAGATTTTCTGCTATAAATCGTAAACGGTAAAAAAAATATCGAAAAAATATTTTAAAAGCCGTTTAAAAACATAAAGAACCTTTAAAAATATTTATAAAAAAAACTTAGCATATAATTTTTTTTTTTTTTTTTTCTAATTCATGATTCTGATTGGTACTAAAATAAGTATAAATAGTCTTATAGTAATCGTAATATTCTGCCTTTAAGCATTTTCTTGATATTTTTTACCGTTTAAGATTTATAGTAAAAAAAAAACTGTGAAATTAAGGTTTTGTCCTTATCTACGCCTTATGACTGATTGCACATCAAACCTCAATTATTCCCCTCATTCGAGGATTATTCTGCAGTAATATATTGCAACACAATAAAAGAAGAAGTAAAATATTCAGAGCGATTATAAAAAAAACACTCTCATGATCAAATATTTGCGCTCACGATTGTTCCAACACTGCCCTCAGCTGCCTGCTCTCCACTAATAGATATATACTTAATCTAATTTTGTTTTTTTTTTTTAGGTAAGCACGCTCCATTTATGAATAACGACAATCTTGTGCATGGTCACCCATCCAAACTCCCTCTGCATCGACCATTGCTCAGCTTCGATGACCGTGTCAGATCACCTTAGCTAGCCGAGCTACAGCGCTACATATTAATGGGTATATTTCCAAGAAATAGACAGGTTCGACGTAGGAAAAAGTCGTGTCTGGGAACATACGAGAGTGGACTAGAATTGCCAGCGTTGAAGAACTATTTCGCTAAGCACAAGATAGAAATAATTTCAGTAAGCTGACGGCCAACCTCCATTAGTGGAAAGACACTTGAAGTAAAAACAATTTTTTGCAATTTTTTACTGCCTCAGCACAATAGTAGCTTTGCTCAGGCAGTGTATCACAACCTTAACACTGTTTGATTGGTCAATGCGTAATGTAACAGTATGGTGTTTAATGAAGACTGGATTTCCAGTATTTGTTTTACAGAACAAATTAAATTGGACGGTTTGCAACATATGTGAAAGCGAGGTAGAGTGTCGTTTTTGTAAATTAAATTATTTACTTATTATGAAAATGAAAAAAACAAAAACACGAACACCTTCGGACTCGTCCGTTTTCGGGCGTCATCGGACGACGTCGGTAGTAGCAGTGTATGCGCTCTCTTCCATTTACTTACGTCACAGAATAATAACTTGTACTTCGTACTTACGTTTGATTTGATCGGCCGAGTTCGGCCGATGACGCCCGAGCATACTTCGGCCGATGACGGATTCGGTGTACGCGTGCCGTTAGACTGCAATGTCACTTAACATCAGGAGGGGAGTTGTAGTCAAGCACAAGCCTAAAAAAAATGGTTGCCTGTAAAGTCGGTTTTACGGGCGAAGATTTTACGTGACAACGTCTGCCGCGTGCTGCGCGCGCGGCAGACCGATCATAGTTGAGTGGCATTCGGCGGGCCTCTCTCTCGTTCGGTGACTCATCGTAACGTTACCGGGCGTTACACTTTTTCATAAGTGACTCCCAGCCGCAACCTAATTTAAGACGTTGTCACGTCAAAAACAAAATTGAAAACAAAAGAAAAATAAATTTCAGTGGGCAAAAGTTTAACATTCCGCGGCCTTATCAATAGTATTGGTCTTTTTGCGGCCCTTACTCGTATTTAGCTGCGTTCAATGCAAATCTGTCGATATGGGCGAACGCTGGTAATTGACGTGTAAGCCCTGGTGTACGACCTTTTAAGGAGACAATGAGGTTATGTACAGTTACTGGTGTTCATAATGTTAGTTGCTACGGTCCCCAGTGCTTGCGGTTGATCCGGGATATAAAGTAATTACGTAATCACTGGTTTAAGATAATTTTACGTTCAGGCTAAAAAAGTTTATCAAATGGATTGTCCGTTAGTGAATTGATAACAAAATACGCACACATTTATTTGCATAGTGGTAGAGTATTTTCTAGTGCTTGCCTGCCTACCAACCAACATCAATATACTATCTCTATTTGTATTTTCATGACGTGCATTGTTTTTTTTTTATCCACTATAAAGTTGTATTGTATCAAGTTGAAAATCTAAACACCTTTTATATTTCAGCAGCCCTCTTAAAAGCTACTCGTATTTGGTCTAAACCAGGGATCCTCCACCAAGCTAACTCTCTTGCTGAGTCTCTTTTTCCCGAGAAGTACAAATTGGAGGTCTTCAATTCTAGAGTAAAAAGGTTCCTTATAGGCAAGCGTGCCTACTGAACCATTTCTAGTAGCTAATTTTATTTTTTATTTTATAATAACATTATTTATATGCTAACACAACTGATATACTACATATACATACAAAACCACCCAGACCCACAGTCAACCAATTTAGCTGAGCACAGAGATGTTGGCTGTGCCGGGAATCGAACCCGGAACTTTCTGATTGGCAGCCCGGCATGGTTACCTTTACGCCAACGAGGTCGTCGAATTTGGTGCGTCACTATTTTATTTGTTATTTATCAAATGCAATCAGAAAAAAATATTTAAATACGTCGTCAAATTTAAAGTGAGTCAATTAATGCTTAGCTTATAAACTTGTAAAGTACCGGGCACATGCAAATCTAGCCAGAGGGCGAAACATTGCGTGCCTCATAAAAAGAGGGTGCATAGTTTTGCACTGGACATGAACTCTGGTTAAAGACGCCGTAAATTTTATAAAATAGATCCTTTAACTGATAAAAATAAATATTTTCGTGTACTTTTAATTGTTATGAAAATGAGTTATTTCACTTTGGAATGCATTGAAAGATTTATGTATTGTGGTACAGTTTTGACAATAAGCTATTGTACAACTCTTTGTTTATAATATTAATTAAAAAATAAAATAGTACTTATTTTTACTTTATATTTTATATATAAATTACTAATTAACTTTTTTTTAATGATAAGTAGGCTAACGTTTGACCGCAGCTTGTCTGATGTTAAGCTTGACTGTGGTCTAAGATGTATCACGCTTGCCTAGAAGGAACCTATTTACTCTGGATTTGAAGACCCCCAAATTGTACTTCTCGGGAAAAAGAGACTCGGGAAGAGAGTTCCATGGAAACTAAATACAAATCTTGAAATTTGAATCGTATTTTAAAACTGAACTCATAAAATCAACATTTTCTTATCTTAAAGTCGGCTGTGTAATGTATTTATATTCTTGTATTTGAATTATGTCGATTGAATGTACATTATAATGTGAATATGAAGAAAGTAATCTTTTACTTTTACGTATGGTGATTTGTTTCTAAATGCCGAATCTATAACCTACAAAATATAATCATTTTTCACGATTAACTGTGAAAAAATATATAAAAGTATACTAACTAATCATTTATCAGTCTGGATGGTGAGTTTACTTTAATTTAAATTCTAGTATTTTGAATTTTCTTCTTCTTTTCTTATTGTCTTTAAGTTTGTATGTATTTTTTTTCTGTAATAAGTTACTCAAAATATACTCATAGTCACTAATCATTATCTCCTTAGACAGGTTATTAAAGCTAATAAATTATAAATGTATGAAATAAAAACATACACTCAAAAGTCATAATAAAGTAAAATCCTTGAGCCTCATGTTCAGTATCACATGATTCTTGACTTTTACGAGCCACTACTGTAACTGTGTTAATCCTTATTTTACATGTTTCACTCAGACGTATTCTATCATAAATTGAAAGTGTTAGTTTGTTTGTATTAAAAAAGATTAAAAAATATTTTTTCAACCTTTCAAAATTAATTAAAAATTAAAATAGGACCACAAATCTAATCTAATTTAGAAGACCACTCCGGACAAAACCTAACGGAAAAGTACCCATAACGCTCGTGGCATTGCCGCGTTGTAAAGATGATTGAATTTACATTGACACATTTTATATGTAAGAAATTTACAATAATAAATTTATTTGTTTGGTAAAATTTCGTCCGAAAACAGACTCTCTGATGACTTTTTGTCACGATTGTACTTTTCAAAATAATAGAAATGGGCATTGTTTGTGTACAAACAATTTTTTTTTATCTAACCCTAGAGTGAACGTAAGTTGGAGGAGCACTGAGCTTTGCCGTTGGTAGTATTAAAAATATTTAAATCTTTTAATAACATTATTTTATTTACTAATACAAACATTTATTTTCCATTTTAATTTCCCATATGAATATATGACAAAAGCTTTTAGAGTGAGAAATTTAAGTACTCTATTGCAATAACAAATTACTTAGTTACTAACAACTAAGTTTCTCAAAAAATGAACTTAAACGACATACTTACATAATATGTTCAATATTTTCAGTAGAATGTAAAAACAAGCAACGCCATAGAACTTGACTAGCGCTGACTGAAGTAATACGTAAGGAGCATGTACTCATGAACAAGGAACGCTGTAAGCCGCGTCATCTCGCGTTTTATGGCCAATTAAACTTGCAGTTAACAAACCACACTCTGTCTTAATAAACTCTGTAAAACGAGAAGCGGCGATAACCTACGGTTAACTCATGTTTAACAATCCCCTGATATGCTAGTGCCCGGGTTTGCGTCTAAGGTTTATCTCAAGGTTGTTTTGTTAACTCGCGATAATATTTTAACCTTTTGTTTAGAATGTGGCCCGTTGTTTTGGTGAGATGTGTGAGATAAATAAGACTTTGTGGAGTAGGGGATTTTCTTATCTCTGTTATACATTTAAGAAAATGTTGCAAGGGAATTGTAATTAATTATTCAAATATTTTTTTTACATGCTTAGCAATAAATAAAAAATAGATTGAGATAGATGGAAGGAGAGTAGAGAGGCCAAAAAAACAATTGCTTTTTTAAACTAGTTTTATTGCTAACTCATAAGTCTGATATATGCCAAAATAAGTGTGATATTCTTAGAATTGTTATTTAGACAGTTTCAAAGCTAATTTTGTCGATATTTTTGACCATTTATAATTAATAACGAAAAATTATAAATTCATGACTTTGCCTTTGTCATTACCTTAACTAAAATAGAATATCCCGATCTGTCACAAAACTAACCTACATTTCTAAAAACTCATAAAAATATGCTTTGATTTTGAATCTACCAAGAGCAGTTTATTATAATTTATTTTCCATTTAATAACCTCTTTTGTCGGTAGCACAACCGTCGACCCTTAGAGCGCAAAAAGGCGAGTTTTCTACCATTGTAAATTGAATTAGTACTCGTTGGTCCGGTATGGTAATAGCGACGGACGAGAAATGCAACTATGGTCAACGAATGGTCACACCGAGTGGGAAGGGACTGAGCACTGTTTGGGTTTGGATGTGGCATTTTTTCATTGCTATTTAATATGAATGTGAAGATTTTTTTCACGTAGAAAACGGTCACACTTACATTATTTTTCGCGGATCTCGTCGGCGACGGTCCGTGTAACACTCGCCCCTGATGATGGTGCTCGGAAAGCACTGAAACTGTTGGGCTCATTCCAACTTTTAATAATAATGTAAGTGAGACCGATTTCAACGCAAACAGTTTTACAGTGAAGGTAATTTGTACAAGGAGGTCAAGGATATTATGGTGTACGATTCAAAAACATTTTCGAATACTTCACCGCAAAGAGTGTTTTTTCAAGGAATAGTATAATTATAATAGCCAAATTACGTCAATCTTACTAAAAAGTCAAGGTTCAATCAATGATTTTGATTTAAATTGAAATTTTACAAACCTATCCAAATGATGAGTAACTAAAGAAGAACGGGCACAGGTCAATGCGGTCATTCTTACGTTCAGTAAGATATTTTTCACTTATTATAAACATGCGCTTGACTTCATCTGATTTTATCTAATCTAAAATGGAGCGCGCTTACCAGGAAGTAACTAATTCACTCATTGCTTTGGAATTTAACTTGAACTAGGCTGCTGAAACTTAAATGCCACATCTATTTATCACGATGGACGACTTTCACCATAGAGACCATAACAGCTAGAGTTTTTGTCGCATCCATAGCAGCTGTCGCAATGTTTATGGCAATACCAATGCGGGTTTTCAGCTTTTTGTCCCATACTGATATGTATACCATTGCATCGGGTACTGAGAGGTTACACACACTGGCAATTATTGTGTCTAGATAGTACATAAACAAACATAAATAAAAAAGTGATACAACATTATTTGATGGTACCCATGAAAAAAATTATATCTGAGCGTTTCCGTGAATCGAATGACACGTTAAATCGAAAGACCCGGTTGTTATTGGTACAACCAATTGATAAATATTTATACAACCAAGTCAGAATCCCTTGGGTGAAAACAATCGTTACCAGAGCTTGGTCACTTATTAAGTTATTAATGAAAATTATAAAAAAATTGGCCACGTGTGAGTTGGGCTCGCGATTGAAGGGTTCCATACCATAATTGTATGGGAGCCCCCCTTAATATTAATTTTACTCAAATTTTATAATTTAATTTGATAGATAATATAAATATATATATTTCGTAAAAAAATAGGTGTATAGCAGCTATCGTTATTGATATATAGCAAAAAAAAATGAAAAAAACACGTATATTGTATGGGCCCCCTTTGTACCCATGTACCCCTCTTTATTTGTACCCCCATTATTAGTATTTGTTGTAAAAGCAGTACGAGAAATACATATCTTGTGAAAGTTTCAGCTTTCTAGCTATTACGGTTTATAAAGCCTGGAGACAGACAGGCAGACAGCGGAGGCTTAGTAATAGGGTCCCGTTTTTTTCTTTTAGGTACGGAACCCTAAAAGCGAAATTATAATTCTTATTATCCATAATCTATTTAGCATACTGCCTAATCTTAAACAAATTTACATTAACTCCTTACTGACTTAATCAATTATTTCATTAAACACGCCCGAAATTAAAGGAACTTTCCTTTCAATTAAGTTTGTGAGGGGTTTAGAAGTTATAATATATTTGCAACAACAGAGTAACATTGGAAAAGAGAAACAGACTTGTCAAAATTAGATAGCAAGTAGAATATCCAAGGTAAATTATGCAAAGGAATTCTTGAGTTGGGGAAGTTTGCAATACTATTGTTTCTCACATTTCTCTTGCCTCTATCTCTGAATTTACTGAAGATTAATTCATTTAATATTCTTCTTCATCTTCTTCGTATGTGATTAGTGGCCAAGCTTTGGTGTCTAGAGTTTTCAAGCCACCCGAAGGCCTCTGACTTGGCTTAACGGCTGCTTATACTAAAACTAACAGCCGGGACCTACAATTTAACATATCATCTATTCCGCGGTTACGCCCAGATAAAAATGACACTTTTAAAAGACTGTCTTGTCACCATCCAGAAACTATCCGCATCGACCGTTGCTTAACCACGATGATCGAGTCAGATCACCTTCGTTAGCCGAGCTATAAGAATTGTATCTGAGTACTCAGAGCAAAGAATATAAAATGTACAATTACAGAGATATACTCAAACTGATATATCTTACAAGTATCAATTGTACTAGATATTTATACTGATATTGTTATGCATCTATCGGATCTCGGGACGATGAAAGGCTCGATAAATCGATGGCAATTGCCGCGTAGGCGCACATCGGAGGTCGATCGCACGACCCAGGCGACCAATGAGCAGCTGGCGTGGACAATGACCCGTACATTCAAATGTGGAATTTCTAGAAAATACGTTTAAAACGCTTCAGTGAGATGTTTCAAACGCTCATGTGTGTCATCATAACTTAAAGTACCTAAGTGCAGGTTTTTTTAGGTCGTTAAGCCAAGTCAGTGGACTTCAGGTGGCTTGAAAACACTTGACCCCAGACCTTGTCAACTTAGCTCAGAAGAAGATGAAAAATTCAAAATATCTGATTGGAGAAGAAAAAAGAATAAACAATTAAAATATTATACAAAAAAAACTTACTCTGCCGTCTGGTAGACTAAAACTTATCTTAAATACTTAACTAAAATCTATCCACAACCAAATAACATACTTTTTATATTAAGGATAGATGATATTTTTGTATATTAGGCAGTTAAAAAATAAAATTCTTATCCCTGAAAATATCTAGTACCCAAATCAATTATTTTAAACTCTAACGTCAAAGATAACATTCAATAAAGCTTTCTTAATATGCGTACCGACATTATTAAATCCCGCGCGTATAAAAATAGAATGCAAATGCGAAAGAACTAACAAAAAGATCACACAAAGGCATCGCATCGCGCAGCGATACGTGCTTTTATTCATTCATTCAATTAAATGAAAGTACAGCCTCAGAAAGATGCAATTATTCAAATTGTCGACCACACGGCGACTGTGTTCTCTTATTGTTTTGTTATTAAAGACTACATATTAAATTTGAATAAAGTTTTAAATAAAAGGTTAAAATAAGTTATCTAGATTTGCTTGAGCTGTTTGTAATAAAAAAAAAAATATTACTCCTTACAGCTATGTTACTACAAGAATAAGCGACACTGTGGTCTAAGGTGAAGCATGCCTTGTCTGGTATAACTGCCTTTCAAGAAGGATACCGGAACGCACTGATTGGTGTTTGGTGACAGATTTTTCAATTTGAGAGTGGTTGCTAGCCAGGCGAACACTTACCAATTACTAGCAATGGACGACGTTTTACTTCTCCGAAAGTTCAAGCTCATTGGCTCATAAATTAACCTAATCCTATATTCTGTAAATGTTTAGATGGTCTACTAAATGCCGTTATAAAGAGACGATATTGGTTAAAAAAATTGTTGAAATTTACGATTGTTGTATGTTGTACTCCCCATAATTTAATTTAAAATAGCTTAATAATAAATTATGGGGAGTTCCCATACAACAAACGTAAATTTTAATCATTTTTTAACTAATATTGTCTCGTTTATTATTATTTTTTAATATTTTGTATCATTATAAATCAAAAACTAAAAATGTATTTTTAAATTTTTATTATTTTTTATCATTTCAAAATCAAAAGCTAAATATTTTAAGTAAAATTTCTATTACAATATTTATATTTTTATATCAAAATTGTAAGCTACAATCTATATAATTTATTAGGTATCAAATCAACTGGCCTGTTGTCGGAAAATCAAACATCAATCAACATCACCAATCGTAACATTGTTACGAAAATACCTCAAACAGTCATCCAATTACCGACAATTAATTCAAGAGCTATAGCTCTTGAATTAACAAAAACTCAATTCGGTTGATTCAATTGACTTAACAAATTGATATAAAACGGACGAAAATTACTCCATTTATGACAGATATTATATTTATTTTAGTCAAATCTACGATAAAATTGAATTTAATATTTCAATTTAAATATTTCAATTTCAACAATATAAAGTTGCCAAAAATTTTGGTCTATTATAATATTCTATTATTATGAGGTACACTTAGGCGAGAAAGTGTTACTCAATTACCATTTCTGTGGTAACTCTTTTTTGCTGGTTAAATATTTAAGCGACCATTTATCATTATTCAGCGTTTTTACAAACTTTCAGTAACATAAAACTTTATACAAACTTCGCCGTAGATTGGTTGATTTTAAAATGAAAGGACGGTTTTAATTTTAACTAAAAGAACATTCTTCTTCTATTTACAATCTCCCTTATATGTGATCATTTAAAATATTTTTTTTTTCATATAATACACTAATATAAGACACTAATACTCGTCCCATATACATTTTAATAAAGCCAAATAAGTATTTTTTAAATCGGTCACCAAACCTAGTACTGTCCTTCGGCGGCACCTTTGAGAGCCAGTTATTCCAAGCAAGGCATGCTCCACCTTAGACCGAAGTGTCGCTTGTTTGGTTACGAACCCTGCTGGTCAAACGCTTTGCTGTAAAGAGTAAAATAAATTATTTAAAAAAAAATTAGGGAATAAATATTTTTTATTTCGTATTTTCCTTTTAGTATCTAACGAAATAGCACAAGATAACTTACCCGGTTTTCTAAACATTTTTTTGCCTTGTGTCTATTCACTATCAATCTGTAATTATTATCATAAAACACTTTTCTTCCCACCGATACCAAAAGAGATAATATTGACATACGACATCCAATAACCCATGATTATCACCCGATGTTATTTTATCAATGTAGTTGAACATCACTCGATATGCAATCTATTCGATAAGACTAAGTATCGAATCGGAAAGACTAGGCCCTATCTGAAGATCGAATGTCAGGCGATTCCCGATGTAAGATTTATGCGTTGATTCTTAAAGAACTGATAGAGATGTTCTTATAGGCTATGAAATGTGCGTTTTTCTGTGATTTTAGTTTTTATTAAGAACCAGGTAGCCTAGACACCTTCGTACGAAATTCCAAACAAATCGCTTCAGACGTTTGAGTCTAAAGGAGTAACAAACATACGAACACATTAACATAAACTTTCTCAATTAGAAGTTATAGAAATTTCTTTAATAAGTCATTTAAAAATATATTTTAAATTAGAATAACATAGAAAAACTCTTAAATTTATTTTCTTTAACATTTATGTTTCTATGACAGTTTAATTGGCGGAATTGCTGTCAAGTATTTCGTAAGTTTTTTACATTTTATATTATTATTTTTATATCATTATTAGTACATAGGTACTGTATAATAATTCCTCACGATATTTCACGTGAAGCTCAAGCTCTGGCAGGGATCGATCCCACGCTCTCCAGGACAGCCGACCAGACGTCCAAACTGGGCCATCATCGCCACTTGTTTGAAAAAAGTTTGTTGTATTTCCAACAAGTTTTCTAGCTTCAAAGTAAACCCTTGTTAGTGATAAGAGTTAGATAAACCAGCTCGTGCGCTCGGTGCCGCTTGTTCTAAGATAAGTAAGATAAGTTTTATTGTCGCATCTCCATCAGAACTTGGTTAAGTAATTGATAATATTCATGTTGGCTGTTGTTTAGATAACGTGTGCGTGTGGATTGAAACGTTAGTCTGTGTTGTTTTTGTGGAGTTTGACGGAAATGGTGTATTTGTTGAAGTAATTTAAGACTTAGGATGTATGGCATCTATAGTCTATGGAGTTTTTGACTTTACAGTTGAGTTAACTAAACTCGAAAATAAAAACTAAAATAAAAATATGTATTGTATTTAAATATAATAATGAAATGGTCGGTGCTACGTCAGTGAACAGCTTTAAAAACCGGCTTGATAGCTGGTTGCAGAAAACAAAAAAATCTCTTGCTAACCTGTGATCAGTGCACTAGTGAACTTTAAACATTGACATTGAACAGTGGACATTATGTGAACTATTAAAAAAATAATTTCAACACAGTGTGATATAGGCACATCAGCATGATGCTGCTCGCCTATAAATCAAATAAATAAATAAATAATAAATTTAAAAATATGTATTGTATTCAAATACAATACATATATTTTGATTTGTGCTTTAATGAATCTGACTGGTACAAATTTCAAATAAATGTTTTTGGAATTAATAGTAGAACTAACTAATTTATTTACTATTGATTTATGTTCCCACTAATTTTACTTGCTTTTACATATCTACATAATATATATATACAAGCATACGTTCCCACTAAACGATCTTAATGCTAGGATTCAGAAACTTTTCACTCGACGATAGAGATATAATCCACTAAGACTTGTAACTTTGGTATTATCAATAAATTATTTGTATTTGTATAAGGCCATAATCCACTTAGCCAACCAAGAACCGGTTGTCAAATGACCCACGTTTTCGGATATTGTGGTCATCAAACGTGCCGGTTTCCTCACGATGTTTTCCTTCACCGTAAAGCGAGTGCAAATTCACACATACTCGTAACATGAAAAAAAAAGTAGTTGGAGTAAGGCTCGGATCGAACCAGGGTCCATCAGATTGATAGGCAGATGCTTCCATTCAAGCCACACTCGCCTAGATTTGATTTGATTTCTATTTATAGAACGTTCTTGAATGGTATCTTTGACAATCAGAAAACAATTACTAGCGAGTAACAAATCAAGACGCTCGTAAGTTTCTGTGAGATATAGTTTCAATTGTACATGTCTGCAGGCTGTATTGTTAATAAATTCCTGGTGTGGGTTTGGTTAGCTTATACTCAGCTTATTGTAAATGCATTTTATTGATGAATTGTCTCAATATAGAAACTGTTGTACTGTGTCACCGGCGATAATCCAGGATTAAATAAAATAAGCCTGTGTGTTAATCTTTTTTTTATCCTTGATAGGTTTGCGTTTGACTACAGCTGGCCTGATGTTAAGCTGCGCTGCATTCTATGGTGTGGTACACTTACCTAGAAGATACCTATTAACTCTGCTTTTAAAATCGAGATAAAACTTCAAACTCAAACTCTACATACTTTTAAATGCGAATATAGTAAATTGTAGCGCCTGTAAGCCTCTAAGGTGATCTGACGCGAACATCGTAGCGACTCGATCGATCGATCATCTTGCACAAGACTTGTTTTTAAAGTGACATGTTCATCTAAGCGCTACCGTGGGTCAAATGACACGTTAATTGTCAGTAAGTACTAGCAGTCGTTAAGCCAAGACAGAGGCCTTCGGGTGGCTTGAAAACTCTCAGCACCAAAGCTTGGCCACTTAGCTCAAACAAAGAAGAGGAAGAAGAAGAATCTAGAATCTTAGCGGCCTCCATATTACATAAGAACAAAGATTCACCTACTCGAATACTATTTTTTTTGCACATTAAAGCTAGTATTTTACCGCGTAAAGTTTACTTTTGCTATCCTCAACCTACATATATATATTGATATGCATCAACCAGCCTAGAGTAACTTAAATTATTTTGCCAGTAGCACTATTGCAGTAGCAACTAGCGCCGAAATGCATTAGCGGCAATGTTTGGAACTACGAAGATACAACTATTGCACTCGCTCACAGATGGTGCCAGTTGTCGGTTGCTTTATTTATTTATCTGGCTGTCTTTTATTTTCGTTTTTTTAATTCACTACTCATTAAAATAATGATATACAGTTAGAAAAAACTAATTTGAAGAATCACTACTACATAATCTTACTAATATAATAAATGTGAATTTTTCTCTAAGTGTGTATAATGTATGTTTGTGTATCAAATACGCTCCAACTGCTAAATTTGAATGAGATTTCGTGTAAAGATAGAATAGACCTTGGATCAACACATAGGCTCCTTTTTACCCCGAAAACAATTGTGGTTTCCGTGGGATACGCAAATAGCTTCAAAATCTATCTTTTTATTCCGGGTTAACTTCTTTTTGTCTCGTATTAACACGGTTAACACCATGGGGTACAGTAAGTTAAGTTATATTTGTAGTAGAAGAAAAGTGTGGCGACCTGAAAATAAGGCAATGAAATCGGAAGAAGTAATTTTTAATTGCCGCTATTCCTTACTTACAAAACAGATATTTTAGTTACACAATTTCTTAAAAGCATTAAGGTACTTACTTTAAATAGACTTCGTTTTAAGCGAGTAAACAATTGGGATTTCTTTCACTTTAAGGACCTACTTGAGAATTTTCCTACAAACTCAGATTAATTTGTTCAGTTTTATGAGTTGAAGATAAGATTTCTTCTCGGTTTAGTTAAGTTTTATCTTTGGCTATTAAGTGGAAAGCTATCGCGATTAATTAAGGTTTGTTGGAATTAAGGAGGCACCGGTTTTCTTACATCGAAACTTTTCTTATAGAGACAAATTGGTTAGTAACTGCATTCATTCATTTGGGAATACATGAGTATTTTAAAGAAAAATCATGGTAGTCATAATTATATACATTACAGCCCACTATGCATTCCTACAGATGGGCCTCGGGGCCTTGGGGAGGGAGAGAGATGTATAGGTCATAATCCACGCTGGCCAAGTGCGGTTTGGCGGTTGACATACGTCTTCAGATTAAATATATTATTTTGGTACTCATGTCGGTTTCCTTACGATGTTTTACATCGCCGTAAAGCGAGTGCAAATTTACACTTAACTTGAAAAACAAGTCATTAGTGTAGAACAGCCCCCTTACTTCGACCATCCACGGTTAAATCGCTGATAAATCGCTGATAATTCGCTGGGATTAGAGATGTGAAATACCAATAAATATTATTTGTGTCACTTATTTTTTTATGCAATGAATAACCTCTTTTTCCGCTTTTTTGTTTTCAGGCTCTCTAGACCAAATAAAACTCAGTAATAACGAGCGTTAAATTATTTATAAATTTTAAACTTTTTCCCATGATTAATTTTATTGTTTATTGTACACTGTTCGACAACTTCTGTGAAAAACAACCCAACCTCTTTCATTTATGCTACAAAATGTAATTTACTAAAACACCAAACTGGAAGTGGAACATAATTAAAAAGTCTGCAGCTGCTGTCAAAATTTCAAACACATGTCAACTGTGTTTACTATTAATGAATTAGTTTCATTACATACTAAAAAAAATATAAAATTTAATTAGGTATTGAATAATGTGAATAATACCAACAAGCAGACAATCAAAATAAAACAGAGAAGGATACAGAGCAAAAAATCAATGATTTTGTTGTTGTGATTTCATGTATGTACGAAGCCATCTTCGACTACCATAGCATGTGACTGGAATAATTTGTAAATAAATATAATTGTATTACATACATACATACCTACATGTCGAATTGAAATTATATAAATTCACGAAAATTGAGTTCAGTTATTTCGCTCCTAATTGAAACCTTTTTATTTCGCCATACAACCTATTAGACAGAGCGTTTTATTAGTTATCTAAATATTGGTCATGCAGTGGCACTAGTATAGGTAGATAGATAATACTTTATTAGACACAAAGATAAAATAATAACTAAGAACAAAAAAATAGTGTGCCACAATTGGGATACTCAGTATGTAACATAAAAGATGATTATTTATATTCAGTATTCTATTGTGACGCCGCTGCCACGTAACCACCTTTTACTAGTAATCACAATGCTCATTTCACGAAGTTTTCAACGCACTTGCGATCGCTCCAAGATATGCACTCAGACTACAGGAAAAAAGGCTTTATTCCTGTAGTCTGAGGATATGCATTGTCCATCCTCGGGCACATTTGTCCCTTGCTACGAGTAAGTAGAGGCAGACCGTATTCGCTCTGTAATGGTACACCAGTCCTACAGGTACCAACTAGATCTTCACCTCGTAGGTGACCTTCTACTTGCTGGTGCCATCTATCTTTCTAGACTACAGGAAATAGTAAATGAAATACAAAAGTAGAAAATGTTTTTATTTATCACTTCCAATATATCCAATACATATTGCCAAAGATAAATTAATATTACTAACAATGGTTTTAAGCTAAGATTACAAACCTAACAGGTATATTATGATGTAACAAGCTACTAGTAGAATATATCTATATTATTTAAATGACACAATTTTTTACAAATTATTTAATACTCAACAATATTAGGTAGGTATATGTTGTAATCCAATAAATAAATTGATATTGGTGCAATTAGAAAGAAAGAAAGAGAGAAAGAAAAATTGTTTATTGTGCACAGACTTCTGAGTTTGACATACAAAATGACTTGTGTATTGTGTATGTGCACTAAAGGAGCAGGTTCAGCATGTGCTGAAAGTACACTTAGTACTCCAGCGCTGGTTTCCAACCTGCTCCTTTACACACATTAATTAGTCACATAAATATAGGTAGTACACTAGTAGAGACCATCTTATAAGTTCTGAATAAAGATAAATAAAATAATTCAACATCATATTATTGTAATGTAAAATAAGGCATGAGATTTAACAAAAGATTTACACATTTAAACTAGTTTTATTTATAATATACATATTTTCTTTAGTTCTATTATATTAGTACAGAAACCACATGGTTAATCAATACAGCAGTAGAAATAACTAATCAACAGTTTTAATAATAAAATGATAGCAATTTTATTATTATAGCAAATAACGGCACGGATAACATACATTTGTCATTGCTAGCCTGCAGTGAGTGCAAGCACACAGCTTACACCCGCTATTCAATCCTTAATAATTATAAATTATTCTATATTAAATGTCAGGTATCTATAGACAAACATAAATTAAAAATATGTTAAATAGCTACGTTAATCGGTTGGTAATAAGTATAAAATAAAAACTAGGCTTCATTTCTTGTGTTGGCATCTAGGTCCTAAACATTATAATTAAAGTGTTAATTTATAAGCACAATGAGTTAGTATGTATGTCTAAAAATTTATATTAATTAAAAACATGAAGAATATCATTGTCCTGTCTTACACGAAAACTTTTCCACCTTATTTTTTTCTTAATAATATTTTGCCATGTTGTGTCCATGTATATTTCCAATTGAGTCTTATCTTTTCCTATTTGGCCTTATAAAAAAGTTGTTTGTTGTATTTGGTCAGCCTTTCATTAAAATAGACCCGTTGCTTAGCCACCGTCTCGGGCGGGAGGCCCAGGTCACCGGCGCCGAGCGGCTGCCAACAGCCTCACATTTCAATTGATCGAGACTCGCCAGGACAGCATCACTACACATATTTCTTACAGATTCTTCAATATCGCTCAATCTTTTTTCTAATTCATTGGCTTGATCGCCTAAGAAATGTACATTGTAGACAAGTTTCAAGCTCTGGTTGCCTTGAATTTTGATTAGATCGAAGTTTATCAAATTCCATACGGAATTCAGCTATTTCTGCACTCAATTTTTGCATACAGGTTCGAAATGATCTCATCACATTGATAAGTTGGTGTACCGTTGAATCTGACAAAACCGAGGTGGTAACTGAAGTGAAGACCCACAGGATGTGCCAGGCATTGGTTCGGGATCAATGTATGTCGGAGATTTATCATTTGTTTCAATATTTTTCGCTACGCACTTTTCGCATCTCCACAGGCTTGTTATCGTGTGTATGTTTATGATAAACACATTCACAATCGTTGCACTTTACGAGTCCCGTTGAAGACACAAACTTGCCACAAGCACTACATTTCCCAATAGTTACTTTTTAAAATAACACTGCCGATGAAATGATATTATGTATAGTTATGACGTATTTGTTTAATGGTTGTAACTTGAGCTTCAAGTGTTGAAAATCACAACAAAGCCAACTTTATTGTCAAAAAAAACACTTCCATGTAAGAAATATTGCGTTTTAAACAAGTTAAGAGCAGTTTCTTAGTATGAATTGCGGATTTACTAAAGATATCGAATTCAAATACGGATCAAAACAAACATTTATATGCACGATTGTCATTCCATGAGTTTCGTACAGGGTTGCCAGATGACAATAAATTTTACTGTTACCAAGGTTGGTAAAATATCTTGTAATTTCACCGGATAATCTCGTAAATGCATACATTTCAAGAAACTCTAATAAAATCAATGCTATTTATTTACTGTACTAAGTAACTTGTGTAGTCATATTCTTTGCTTGGGGTTGTTCAATTGAAAGAAAAAAAATAAAATTCATATTATATATATAATTTTTATTAATTATATTCGATATCAGGGATGTTAGTAAAATAATCTTTATTTTTAGAGTATAACATTTCACCTGTTATTCTGACGTACATTTCTATTGATGGTTCGAAATGTTCACAATTGCCTATGCGATTTTGGCCTTTAGCGCTTTCGGAAGCTAATAATGTACCATTTACTGTATCTGTGATAAAGGTATGCGAAAGAAGTCGTCAGTGTTAAAATCTCCTAAAAAAAGTGTAGAGATTTTTGTTAATCTTGAATCTCGTACTGACCCTCGAAATTTTGTAATGATATGAGATTTCTCGTACTTCTGGCAACTCTGATTTGACACAATATTATTTTTTAGAGTTGAGAAAATCATAATAAATTATTTATTAAATCCAAAAAGGTTGCACACACTTAATGCTCTATAACATAGAAAATTTATTATAAACCTGGAACGTACGACTCACTCGCCTCCAATTCAACCACCAACTCGCTCCAATTTAGCTACCAAGTCGCTCCAATACGCCAACACCAAATCCCTTTGTTGTCACCATAGAATGTTGGCGCATATTGGAGCGACTTGGTGGGCGTGTTAGTTCGCTTGTAAGGTCGAAGTAAGGAGGCTGGGTTCGAACCAGGGGTCGTCTGATTGAAAAACCAGATTTTTTCTCACCGAACTCGCTTATACCTATAAAACCATAATGACGAATAAAAAAGTTATTCAGGAATTACAGAAATACATATAATAAAAGAAAATAACATAACTTTATACGTAATAGCTATGCCAAGCGGTGTTACCCGGGTGATATCCGGAGCAAAATAAGTTAATACGGGATCAAAAGTAGCCAATGTGTTAATTGGAGGTCTAAACTATCTTGAAACTAAAATTTCATCAACATCGGTTCAGCCGTTTGAGCTTGAAAACGTAACAAACATACACATTTACACATAAATTTTGCATTTATAATATTAGTAGGATTGATTAAGACGAAAGCTGTTGGCTGACTGAGAGGTGAAAACGAGAAAACTTATTATGCTAACCCATAGTAAAACCATAAAAAAACTAGTTTCTAGATTTAAAGTCACACTACCATTCTGTATGCATTTTTACTACTAAAGTTTTAATATTATTATACGCTGTATGTAAGATCTGTCATAATCCTACTAAATCCCGCAAACTCATCGCATCGCGTTTATGGCCCATTAACAAACGTTAGTCGCTGCACTAGGCTGGACAGTTTTGGAGGCTTTAGAGCCCGGTTTATGTCTTTTACATAACTATTATAAAGTGCCTTTAACCACCACGTAAAGTAAGTGTGCGATGCCGGAAAAAATTACCAATAGACGACGCAAGTTCCTACACCGATGACTCACCGATGTTCAAGTTACGTATGGACTTGCGCGCGCTTTACGCTAAAGAAATGATCGTGAGAGAACCAATGTTTGAGGATCACAAAATCCGAAGACACGCGTATTCTGCTAAAAAGCTTGGGCAACCACCATAACATGGACTTGTCCAAAAGAAGTATAATAATGAATAAATTCTATGAGAAAAAGGGCTACGGTAGGTGTGTGTGTAGGGGTGTGTGGTAATAAAACTTAAAAAAGACTAAAATATTGCATGAAATTAATAATAATAATTATATTTCAATTATATTGAACATGTACCTTGGAAGTACTTTTGGGCATTAAAGGTAAATTGGCTTGACAATAAATAAATTAAAAATATAGATACATTCAACTTGATTCGGAGGCCAAGACACGCTTTGGGTCGCTGCGTAAGTAAGTAAGAATAAAAGGTACATTAAAAATAAAACTTATAGACTTGCTCTAACCAAAACCAAAAAAGCAAAAGTTACGAAAGTAATATGAATGATTTAGATCTTTTACTATTTTTTTGTTATGTTCTTACACATTTCCAACTTCTGTTGCTCTATTTCGATATCAATTGATCACATTTTCTTTCTCCCAAATATTTACTCCTTAAAACTTCGAATCTTGACGAAGTTTGTGTCTAATATTTCATAGGTTTATTTATATAGGGAAGGCAGTATTTCCAGCTGTACTTACACCATTAAAAAGTTGATAGATAGATAGAATAACTCTTTATTGGGTAGGGTTATAAGTACAAGTAAAATTAATAAGTTACAACACCTTTGGATGGAAAGGAGTTGAAAGGTCGAGAAAAAAGGGATTGCACAATGAAGAATATTAATACTTATAATTATACTAGCACCCACATGCAATATGGAAGGTTCCGTACAACCTGTGCGGTTCATTTGTCAAATGCGCGCGCAGTGTTAATAACCAGGCTCTGCCGTGGCAAGCAGCCAGCAGTTAGCTTTACTAACTCACTGGTACAAGGTGTAAGAACTGAGCGGGATTTACTAGGCTTTTTTTGGTTTCGTACGTAAGAGGTAGAAACGGAACCCTAAGAAAGAAAGAAAAGAAATTTGTTTATTTACCAAAATACATAGGCTCATACATATTTGTTTAATACATTTTGAATGATTTACGCATAGTTAGTCTAACAAAAGGATTTATTATTTTGATTATAATTATCCTCCTCTATATATATAAGCCTCCGCTGTCTGTCTGTCTGTCGCCAGTCTGTATCTCAAAAACTGTTATAAGTACTAAGCTGAAACTTGCACAAATTATGTATTTCAGTTGCAGTTAACAAAACTTACTAAAGATAAAAAATAAAAATTAACGGTGTACTCCCATATAATATCCGTATTTATTTTTTATATATTTTGTGCTCAATTTTAATAACAGTATTAAAAGTGTACTCCTATACAATAAACGTATTTTTTTTTATACAATTTGTGCTCAATTTGAATAACAGTTACAAGTAGACACTTAAAATTTTCACAAAGTATGTAACTGCAAATTTTCAAAATAAGCACTAAAATTAAAATAATATATATATTTAAGGAGTCCCACGTATAACAACGTATTCCACACAAAGTAATTATTAAGCATTTTTTTACTAAATCTTATTTATCATAACGCCATAATAATATGGTAGACCATCTAAATATTTACAGAATATTTAATTAAATTATGTATAAGATTGAATAAAACATTTTAAAATCGTAATAAAATAAATAGTGAAGTTGGGTTCCCACGCAAAACACCTGTTTTGACATATTTTAGGACGAGATAAGGTTGTATAACTACTACAGGCCTCTGTGCCTTCTTGAGACGTCGTGATTTGTGTAGGTGCTTTTTATAAGTTCCAATACTCAATATAAACATAGTATTTTTTAAACAATATCACTAAGTACTGTATTAAAACTGATAAGTTTAATTTATGTACTGTTATTATTATGTTATACCGAATTGAGATGGCTTCCCTAGAGTAAGGATCTCCGGTGTCTGAAACACAAGCTTGTTGCTCAGTTTGGAGCCGGACTCTGACCTCTGGGGAGTCTCACTGCAATAGGTAAATCTTATAACTTAAAAATATGTACCTACACATGATTTTTGTAACGCTTTATTTAAAGATATGATTTGATTTGATTTGTATACACAACACACCTTTAAGCTTATGTCATATACCAAGTGTTACTGCAGCAAAAGCGACGAGGCACCTATTCCGTACTGGTGAATATACCGCCTAAGAATCTCTGCCTAATTTCAATTTAAAGTCCTGCCACCGAGACTAATTGATTCCATCCTGGTTTCCTTTACTCTAATTACATTACTGTTTGAGGGAAGAAAAAATCTTCAAGTTAACTAATGGGACAGCAAAACCAAGGTGGGGTTGAGAAGTAAAGTTTAACAGAAACATGATCAAATTTGTGATTTTGAATTTTTTCTTCACTTTTACTTCACTGTATCCCCACGCGTCTCTAAAGGTTGGTCCTGAAAATCAGTGCTGCAGAGAAATCTGTAGCGTTTATACTGAGGGCTGACCTTTTTCGGACGCTAGGGGACACATACTATGTTGTCTTTTTTTCATGTTTGTTTAATGTAATTTAAATAATGTATATGTATGTGTCTTCTGTGTCTGAAATAAATGTGTTCTTTCTTTATTTCTTTATTTAAAAAAAAAAACAAGAAAAGTATGCTGCCAGCATGTTATGTTCAGTACGCTTAGAGCTGGAAAAAAGTGTTAAAATTTAGATTAATTCAAATTCAAATTCATTTATTTCAGGATCGAGTCCCAATTAAAATCCCAAAGTCCAGATTAGGAGATGTTATACCAAGTTATGCTGCACTATACGTATTTGAGCGAACCGCTTGTACTTTGGTAGTAGATATTGTTCTAAAAAATCATATAAAACTTTAATTATATTATACTAAAAATGTTTGTTCTAATTTCACATAACCTACAAAAAAGGTAATACTTGTTTTGGTTTGTTTCTCATATATGTTTTTTTTTATTAAAAATTATTTTTCTAAAAAAAACTTTGAATTGAATTTCACATAATTGTTTTTTGGAAGTTTAGCAATTCTTAATACTGATTCAAAGATATAAATACGAAAAAAAAAATAGCTCTTTAATAATGCAGAGATTCGTAGGATTTTTAAAATTTGCTATTTTGTCCACCACCTAAACTTATTTCTCTAAATTTAGTTGTTATTTGCTCGTGTCGTTGTGTTACCCGCTTTAATCCAGGATAAAAATAGCCTATGCGTTAATCTCTGTACCAAATTTTATCTCAATTCGGTTCCGCCGTAAAAACAACAAACATACGCGCTCACACACTTTCGCTTGTAGTGTTAAAATTAGTAGTATACGATTATTAACGGAACTACGAATAATCCTAAAGCTCCAGAAATTCCCCTCGTGATTCATATTTAAGTTGTTGTAAAACCTGAATGATGCGAGTTCCACTATCATACTCGGATGTGGGGATGAAACGAGCGTAAAATTTGTAGAATTATCCCTAAAACTTCGTCTTATGTACGTTTTGGGATCCAAGATGTATTGCAACTGGATGAGGCACGCTTCAAATAGTTGAAAATGTTAAAAATATACCTATATATAATAAAATAAAAATATAAATATGTAATTCATAGTTTAAATCACTATGTATGTATGTATGTATAATTCGATTCAATAAAGAAAATATTTAAAAGTAAGTTTCCTCTTGCTCGCACGTGATATGCTATATGAACGAGAGGACATTAACATTTAAATGTTTTTTTAGTAATATGAGTTTTAAAAGCGGTTATGATACTAGTTTAAATGCGGTTATATTCCATTACGGTTTGCATAATTAGTTTGCTGTCTTGCTACGATAGATCATTCTAGTTCACCGTTCTAGTATGCCTGAAACTGTCACTTATTACTGCACAAAAGACTCTTAATAAATCATTCAAATGCAACCTGTCCAAGTTATCAAACTTATAAAAGCATAGCGTCCAACATCTATATGATGAAGTAAATTGGTTGGCTGTAGGTCTGGGTGCAAATATGTATCGATATAAAGTATTTATATATGTAGTGTATCAGTTGTGTTATCAAGTATATACCAACTAGATATGGTTTAGTATAGTGCTAACCAGCCGTGTGTGAAATGAGTCTTTATATTTATTTATTTTATTTTTAATTATAGACAAAAACGAATAAAAAAATAATTGAGCTTGTTAATTTAGCCACTGAGCTCAAACAAAGAAAAACAAGGTACCACTTCCAGTAGACGAAAGTCCTTTGTCCGGTGTTTACTTCTGGCAAAATATCGGTCTGCGCGGTTTCTTCCCGGCCGTTTATGGGCCATTCACGGGCCAGTTATGGCAATGAAGTACCTCCCTCATTATCATGGGATAATCTTGGGACTCCGGGATTAGGAACACGACCGTGGAACTATTATAGCGGTTATGGGCTTTCGGTCTTTGTATGTTTGTTTGATAGTAATTAAAAGATCAAGACACAAAAGCTGTATGTTATTGCTTTAATATATGAGACATATTAATAATGAATATTATTATTATAGTAATACTAATTTTCGTCTATAAATATTTTTTGTATTTGCATTTATGATTTATGCTGTTTAATCTTATGTGCTATGAATTAACTATGCTAAAAGTAAAGAACCACTAATATTTACTTATCTATTCATATGAATCAATTTATTAAGTCTAAAGAATATTAAAACCAACTGTATTATGAAAAAAATATTAATATAACATTTTATTTCGGTATGTAAAAATCGTCCTCTGAATAAAAGGTCCTCCCTCTGCTATATCAGCACCTAAGTAAGAACGATTAAATCTTATTATTCATTAACTAACTTAAAAATGAAGTTTAACTTTTCTACAGCGGCTAGTAACTAACCCGTTAACTACTAACTCACTTAATTATTATCCGTTAAAGTTTCGCTAGCTAATTTTATCCGAGTATGAATTTGTATAGAAATGAATGGCGAAATGTATATACATTTAGGCACTAATTCTATATCTAAGTGATATATTTACGAACGTATATAATGTTCTATTATTATGTATTTATTAACATTTATAAACGCACCTCGTCTGTGTCGTATTTCTTTGTGTAGTGTTTTTAAATTGTTTGCCTGGAAGAGATTGCTTTTATCAATAAGGGCGCCAGTATGGCACTAGTATTTAAGTTCCTAATACAAATATCTTACTTTACTAAAATTTCTCAAAGATCCAGTCCCGGCTTCGCACGGGCTATAAAATAAACCAAGATGTAAAGAGAAACGAAATAATGCCTAGTTTACTCGGGGATAATGTAGCTTCCCATAGGTGAAATATTTTTTCAAATCGGTCCAGTAGTTTCGGTGTCTGTGTGCATCAAACAAACAATGAAAATTTTCCTCTTTATAATAGATATTGGTATAGATATCTATCTTAGTTTTCCTGTGTTAGAATTTTAGTGACCCAATCATTATAAAAATATCATTATCGCTATTCGTAGTTCTACCTACAGTATGTCGTGACGCCTCCAGCTAAGTGATCCAATGGAAAAATAATGATATCATAACTAAGCTACCTAGTAAATAAAAAAATAAAGCACTATGGACTAGTTTATTCTTACAGATTGAAATCAGCCGTAACTTAATTCTTAACCTAACTTTTCCCCAGTATCGCACTAATTTCATTACGCCAGTTACTCGCTCCAGCCACTTGACTAATTTGCTTAAAAAATATACTTTCCACTGAGACAAACCACTTTTTCCGAAGGTAAAAAGCTCTTTAGAAAATCCTTTCGTCGGCACATTATTTTCCGAAAGAAGTCTGCGTTTTTGCCTTTATTCGACGCTAAGGAGACTCGCTTTGTGCGAGCCGAGTTTTGTGCCTACTCTTTGGAATGTTTTTTTTAGGCTCGCCCACTTGAGGAGTCAATTACTGAATTATTTTAATGATTTTAAAAAGAAAACGTACTAATTTAAAAACGTATTTGCGTTCGCAAATTTGGAAATTAAATAAAAATGCAATGGATAATCTTTTTGACAAATCAGTGGTTTGTTGTTTTTGAAATATGTCCTTGAAATATTCATTTATTTATTTTATTTAATACTAGCAGCTATTCCCGGTTTTGCAAGGGCTATAAAAAAATAAGTATTGTAAAGAAAGATAAAATAAAGCCTATGTTACTCGGAGATGTAGCTTCCCAACGGTGAAAGAATTTTTCAGATATTCAGACATTTTATTAACCATAAAAACAATAATTTTGGTACGTCATTTACAGCAATATGTCTTAATGCAAAATATATAATATAAAGCTTTCTATAAAATATATTTTTAAGTCAGTCCAGTACTTCCGGAACCTTTTCGCGTCAGACAAACAAAGTTTTCCTGTATTGGTATAGAATAATATTGAATTCGGATTTATTTATATTTCCTATATCAAGAAGCTAGCAACACTTTACACATATTACAATCCTGAGTTCTTCAAATTAAGATTGATACAGTCAATTTTAAGCAAGCCGGCTTCGAATAAATCGAATGCAAATACAAAATACAAATGTATTTATTTGACACAGTAATTATTACAAATATATAAAGAAATCCAAAGGCTTCCGAATTAGTTTATAATGCCAGAGCCGATTAACATCAGACAAGCTTCGTTCCAACGCAAACCTAAAACAAACAATAAAAATAAAATGTATCAAAATGAACAGTCGTCTAATCTATGACTCTGAACTAATAAGTATCAAGATTATCTTCCTCTAGGGTGTCTTTTACTCCGCGAAGTTAGCTGTAGCCACCCCTAAAACTCCAGATCCAGTTTATTCAAAGTTGTTGAAATTTAATCATCTCAACAACGGACCGGCAACTTTGCGTGTTTGTCTTTCTTTACCGGGTATGTCACACCCGGTGCTAGGGATGGGGTATGATTTACTAAAGTCTTGGTTTTCGAGCGTCTTAATTAAGTGTTTCATCATCATCATCATCCACAGCCTTTTTCCTCCAATTGCTGGGTATAGGCCTCCCTCTGCATCTGCGTCGATCTTGTGCAGTCCTCGTCCAGGTAGGACCTGCGACTTTGATGATGTCGTTAACATTAGGTGTTTACTTCAATTACTTCATTAAGTTTTTATTTTTTTCTAAATCCATTAAAGTACTTTTAAAACAAGTCAAATATATGAAATATTGGTGTAAGTCGATATTACCGACAAAAATCAATATTCTACACTACAACCTGTGTAAGACAAAGATCTTAAAATTTCAGGAACCAAATCTTTTTAGTGGTTAAGAAAACAATTATTCTACTATAGTTTTTAACCAATTATTATTATTTCTATGAAAAATATTCCTGACCAACCACGTAATATGTCATCTGACTTACAAAAACGCCAGAGTGTTTAATCACTTTTCTATAGTATCTGCATGGTGGTACGTCTATTCTAGTTCAGTATTCACCTGGCTAGTGGGTGCCTGCATCCCAGGCAAATACTATAATTGACGTATCAAGTCAAAAAAACTGTCCCCAAGTACCTTACAGTGACTTCCTGCAGCTTCCTTGAGAGCCAGTTATTCTAGACTAAGCATGCTCTACCTTAAATGCCTACGTAATTAAATAAGGAGTAGAACAACATAAAATTACAATTATTATTGGAAAAAGTATACGTAAGACTAAGACCAAGACTTTGTACAGTCTTGTTTCCACTCTTCCCATCCCAACCCTATCCCCGAATTGTTTTAATTCACCCAGCACCATCTGTGGCTGCAGTGCCCCAAGTTAGGCTCGACTTTATAATTCAGCTCGGAACAGACTGTAACTTATTCTTTAAACTAAACTAGCAAGTATTTATATATACTAGCGGGCAACCCCAGGGGACTTGCCAGGCAACAGTGCAACACATGATCCTGTGTTTTGTTATCGTGAGATTACTTTAAAAGTGCGAAGGAGCAAATTGAGAATACTTAGTCATTTCAGCATTATACTGAATATGCTCTTGTTAGTATACATAACCTATGGAAATCTAATGTAAGTATTTATTTCCTTTAACTTAAAAATATGTTTCTTTACTTTTAAAATAATACAAATTGGCTTTAATGTTTTTTTTTATGTTCTATAGATGTTTAATATATATTAATCGATTATTTCTTCTTCCTTTTTTTCCAGTGTGGAACCATATTATTATAACCAAAATTAAAGTATTTGTGAAAATAGTTGGATAATTTAATTTACTGGATTCGTTTAATTAATAACTTTAATAGACATACTTAAAATGTATGCTTATGAATATTCAGCTTGGTATTTGACCAGCAGGGTGCACTCCACACGAGTCAGTGACAATCTAGCCGAAAATGGAGCTTGCCTAGTCTGAAACTATTGGCTCCCAAGAAGGCTGTTGGTACACAAGCAGTACTAGATATTTAACTTGGGAGTAGGTGCACTAGAAAATACTCTCACTACTAAAATGAAAGTCAAGTATATTTTATTATTCTAATACAATATGTTATACTTTAGTTGTCTCTACCCAAACTAAAGAGAGACATTACTATCTTATCATCATTCAGGTCAGATCAGGTCATTTGCCTAACTTATCTACTTAAGCTCTGCTGAACTCCAAGGAAGGGCGTAGGCAATGCAAGTAAAACCGCAGAGTGTGACTAGTTTCCTACCAATTACTGCAATTACAGGAAATCCGACTTTTACTCTGCGAAGCTAAACTTTGGCTAGATAAGTTAAGAGCCGCCCAATCCGTCTTGATCCCTCGCAACCCTTGCCCCTTTCTCACAACGAGGTTTTCACAAACTGGTGTTCACGTCCAGTATAAGTTGAGCTGGAGATTCCTCTCTCAGTTTTACAAAGCAGGGGTCTTATTAAACGGTCATGTTTAACCTTTTCAGGGCACACGCTTGTAGTGGCTTAGCTACACTAATTACGTTAAAAAACAACACTTTTAGTTCTCAAAGCAGAACCTGTGAGTGTCGACATGACCTAGATTGTAGATGGAGTGTTTAAGCTTCGGTTGGCTAGAATAGAGTTGACATACTTACCCTGAATGTGCTGGCTTTACGTATGTGCTCGGCATAATGAGAACTGCAGGAAAATGTTTTACATATACATAAGAGTAAGTGTGTTTGTGTTGTGACAAACTGTTGGTGCTGTGTTTTTTGAGTCTCTATTAAAAAGCGATTGCTGAAAATCAGATCTTTTTCTTCTTCGTATGAGGTAAGTGGCCAAGCTCTGGTATCGAGACTTTTCAAGTCGCCCGAAGGCCTCTGACTTGGCTTAACGAATGCTTGTACTAAGTAACACGTTAATATTTAACGTGTCATCCGCCCATGGTAATGCCCAGGTGTAAATGCCACTTGAAAAACGACAGTCTTTTGCATGGTCACCCATCCAAACACCGTCCTCATCGACCGTTACTTAGCTTCGATGATCGCGTCAGATCACCTTAGCTAGCCGAGCTGCAGGCGCAACAGCAGAAATCATATTTAACATCTATAGATTGAGCATACCTTAGTTTTATTCCTGATTACTAATGGTCGTGGCCTGAATTTATTCATTGAGTGATGAAGAAGAGACCTATGTTCTTCCACGTTCCATGTCCTCAGACTTTATTGTCCTCAAACACATTCTTTCACCATATGCGAGTCAGTCATATACCCAAATAAATGTTTTTTTTTATTATTTTACTATTGATGTAGGACCGGGATCGAACCAGAGACCGTCAGATTGTGAATTAGACGTTTTGTCCAACGATCCACACTCAAATAAAAAACTTAAGTAACATTTAACTTAAAATAAAATTTGTAGACATAAATTAATTTTAAACCATCGACTGTTTTGTCTGACTTTATAAAGCTTTTTTTTCTAATTGCAACCCTGGCTGAATGTCAAAGCTTTCACAATTACGATTGATTAAAAAAAGGGACGCAAAGGCGACACGTGGGGATGTTTCCAGATTGAAGTGATACTTTAAATATTTAAGCTACATGGGTTTCGGTAGATCGGTTCCGCCATAGACATTTTATTTTTCGTATCTAGCAACTTTGATTGAAACAAAATTTAGAGTGAGGTGAATGCTTCAACGTTAATTAAAAGGTTTTTAGGTTTTCCAATAAAAACACACGGGATTTTAGTAGTAAAAACATTTGAATAAATGTTTCAAATGCTTGTTACAATTTGTGTCAAAATATTTTATGTCAATTAAAAGATTGGTGGTAAACTAAAAAAAAATATTTGTCGATTATTATAAAAAAAACATTTGACATACTTAAAGTTAAAAATATTTGACACAATTTATGTAAAATTATTTTATATCAATTAAAAAAATTCGGTAAACTAACAAAAATACGTTTCGATAAATAATAATTAAAAATTTGATATTGCTCAAATTTTTTTACACAATATGTACAATTCTTTCAAAAACCTTGATCCAACTTCAGAACTCAGAATTTACAAATGAAAAAATCCTAGACAAAATTTTAACATTCCAAATTTGAATAGCGAAATTCAAAATACGAACTGCAACCTCGCGCTAACGTTGGCAACGCTGAATGCCTACTTGTGAAGTCTGAAAGACTCGCACTCATGCACGCACCTGGCGAAAAAAATCGCAGCTTTTTCAAATTCTCGGCTGCCAGTATTCATGTGTGTATACGTACTTTATACGGAGCCATAGAACATATCTCATTGTTTGTTTTGGCGGGATTTCATTCGTTATATTACGACGCTTTTCAATTGTTTTGCTACGTGATGTCACTAGTGTAGTACAAAATATAAGTTGAAATATAATACGTATCCTATTAAATTTTAATATGATGATTAATAATTTGTAAAACAAAATATTGTTGCGTAATTTTTGCGTTTTGCACCGACGTCGAATAACATTTGAAACGGATTTTATGCAATTTTTACTTTAGTATGGTTACGTTAATAGAAGGATACTTGACAGCAAACTGGTGACCAGCAGAAGTGATACAAATATAAGTTTCCCAATTAAAATTAATAAAAACTAAATTAATATTTTAATTAAATTAAAAAATACTTGACATTTAAACAAAATATAACAAAAAAATCAGCAAAAAAATAAATAAACATAGTCCTATTCATGCTAATGTTTTGTGTACTCAAGAACTTTGATTTAAAAACTCAGTAAGAAGTTATGCAAAAATGTCTTTTTTTTTAAATTAATTGTTTCATTTATCTTAATTGTATACAATAACTCCTTGTTTACCTGTTTACTTGATTTTGTTGTGACCTCGGAATGTTAAATTCGTACCTGAAAAGGAAAACAATCATTTTATTAGTAAATAAACTTCTAAATGTTGAAAATTAATCTTTTGTCAAACATATACAGACATCCTAAATCCAAAACAAACACTCTTAACTTCTAAGATGCTTTCTTATGTAGAAGACTAGCATTTCAGAAGTTGCATTTTTATTTGGGCTTACCGTGTATCGGATGACACGGTCGGATAATAGTTCAAGCAGTCATTAAAACAAGTCAAAAGAATTCGGGTAGTTTGAAAAGGAGAGGTTAGATACTTAGTTTATACGAAAAAAGAAGAAGACTATTCAAAAACTTGTCTCAGGGTGGGAAATGAATCAAAGACTTTGGCCTTTCCTGTCATAGACCATTATATCAATGAGGTAACAATATATGAAGAGATAAACATTACATATGAAACAAAGATAAACAATATATATGACAATATACATGAGGATTCATTTTTCGCTCCATTGTAAAAGCTGGAACGACGCCCGCTACAATATTCAACGAAATAAACTCACAAGAATCAGCAACATACAAAGTCAACATCCACCTCCAAAATAAATCAAGCGCAAAAATAACTCCAGAGCAAAACGTGCCATATCACAAGATAACGCGCGAACAAAAGTTATTAAAGCTTTCCTATATTTCACGAATCTCCGAGGGCCGGAACTTTGTAAGGACGAATCTAAAAGTTCCCGGGAACAATAAATCAATGTGTCGAATAATTGCTCCTCAACGCGACTCCGAATCGAAAGTTACTAATCACCAGATCTTTATTAATAAGAAGGAAGAAGTTTGGAGTGGGTCCTGGAGACCCCGCGGCAAGGGGGAAGGGGGGAGGGCACAAACAAACGGCCATTGTTTGCGATTCCACTTTTAAATGTTCCGATTGCTATTTTGGGGATCAAAGTTTTTTGTGCCGCGTGCATTTTGCGTTAGGATTGTTTGGGAACAATCTTCTAAGTTTAAAAGTGATTGCTTAGAGAAAAGTTTTTGTTAATAAAATACAAGATAGACGTGTTTCTTTTTCAGTAATTAAACGCTGTTAGTCTTAATAGAAGGAGTGGTTAAGCCAAGTCAGAGGCCTTCGGGCGACTTGAAAATCCTTGACACCAAAGCTTGGTCACACGTAGCTCATACGAAGAAGAAAAAGATCAATACATCAAATATATAAGTGTGTTTAAAACACAAAAAGTTCCTTTGTTACTTAAAATCAGATTCATTGTTTATCTATATAATTATTTTAAGAGAAAGAAGAATCAATTTCAATTCATTTTAAATACTGACATGTCAATTTAAAATTTATTGAGAGCGCCCGCACATTAGCCGTCTGGAAAAGGAAATTTAAAATTATCCTGTACAAAGAAACATTTAACCTGTCAACAATCCCAAAAAAGTGACAAAAAGACTTATCAAGCCTGAAACTTGTACTTACAGTAGTAGAGTAGAGAGAAGACGCATATTACTAGGAGATGTATGGAAATAGTAGTGCAAGGAAAAAGAGCAAGAGGCCGACCGAAGAAGGCATGGTTCGAATGTGTGAATGAGGACATAGGAGAGAAAGGAGTGAGTGCAGAGATGACGGCTGATAGAGGAGAGTGGAAGAAGACAATTTGCAGTGCCGACCCCACCTAGTGGGATAAGGCAAGGATGAAGAAAAAACTTGTATTTACACTAACACATTTACTGCGGCAATTGAGTGACAGAATTAGGTGCTAATTCGTCGACATATTAACATAAACAGTTGACAGGCGCATTCACAGTGAATTACTGCGGAACATAAATATTTATGTTTGATTGGCTGACATTGTTTTATTGGTGTCGTGCCGCGAGTCATTATAAACGTGTTTACTCGCGCGCGGTGGGTAAAGTTACGTTTTATTTTGTGTCCGTTGAAATTAAACCCAAGCCGCGAGTAGCTCCATAATTAGTTATAATAATTTATAATGTAAAAACTAGATTTAATGAGAACTAAAACTCAACCTACAACAGTTAGACGTAAGTTAAAATAGGTGATATTAGCCTGCAAAACACTAGATCATAAGATTAAATGTTACATTAGTTATAATAACGCTGTGTGAACATACTTTGTATTATTTTTTTATGTCAATAAAGAAGTCTGAAAATCAATCAATCATGATTACTTTAAGTTATCTTTGCTATCTTAAAGTTACAATACTAAAAATCTATCGATCTATCATCGACCAGTGCTTAACCTCGATGATCGCGTCCGATCATATTAGTCACGTACTTAAAAAAAAAATACCTATATTTTTTTAGCACTAGCTGCGACCCGCGGTGATACGTACGTTGATCCGGGATAAAAAGTATATGTATAGCCTATATTGTGTTAATCCAAAGTATAACCTATCTACACAACAAATTAAAAAAAAAATCGGTTCAGCTGTTTAAACTTTAAGAAGCAACAAATATACACACACGCAAACTTTCGCATTTATTATATTAGCAGACTTTCAAAGTTTATATGAAAGATGGTGGTGTTACTTACACCACTTATAACTAAAAGAACGGTTGAACTGATTTAGCTGAAAATTGGCGGGAGGTAACTCAGAACCAGTAGACGGACAAAGGATACTTTTTACCCTTTTTTGTTCCGGATTAAAACGGGTAACACTGCGGGACGCAGCTAGTATAATATAAGTAGGAAATAAGAAAACGTTCACTAAAGTAACTTATAAATAAATAATATTAATAAGGGTATAAAAATAAATTTCACACACGGCTGGTTAACCCCATACTCAACCATTTCTAGTTTGTGTTACGGTAGCTAACACAACTGATATACTGCATATACATACATATTTATTTTATATTTTTATTTAACACCCACACCCACAGCCAACAAATTAAGTTAAGCACATAGATGTTGGCTGTGCCGGGAATCGAACCCGGATCCTTCTGTTTGGCAGTCCGGCATAACCTTTACGCCAACGAGGTCGTCAAAAGTTATAAAGTTACTCACATCGATTCACGTTTCAAAACTGAATCTCAACTCCTTCTCAACTAAGTTACAAAATGCAATTCCAGTATAGACTAGAAATACACCGTTATTGAATAACGCGAGCGATAGTTTGTCGCAAATGGCCCGCGGAGCTTGAGTTGTTTGCGATTACTAGTTCCTTACACCTAGTTACTGTTCTACACAGCGATAGTAAATGTTATATGACAGTAACTAAAGTGATTTGAGTGTCTAAGTAATTATTTTTAGCAATAATCAGTTTTTGTTTGGTCCATTAACCAGATTTCATATCTTCTTCTTCTAATCTTCTTCTATTCTTATAATATATAATATTTCCTTGTCACAATGTTAGTTACCTACTCCTCCGAAACGGCTTGACCTTTTTTTACCAAATTTTGTATGCGTATTCAGTAAGTCTGAGAATCAGCTACAGACAATTTTTCATATCCCTAAGTGTTAAGGGTTGTTCACCTTTAAAGTTTTACCTAAACAAAACTACGTTTGCCGGGTCAGCTAGTTTTATATATATTTTTTAATTATTCTACCACACCACCAGTTTGTTTTTAGCAAACTTTTTTCTGCACTAAATATTGTGAGACATCAGCAGTTAATAGCGCAGCAGCAAATTTTCCGTTCTTGTGATAATGACCCCTTAGAATTTTGATTATCGCATACCTACATTATCAGTACGATTGATGTCTCGTACTTTTAATTTTTCGCTACAAATTCAAATTCCATTTATTTATTTATTTTTTCAATTCAATTCAAGTTATATCACAAAAACATACACATTAAAACAAAAAGATAAATAAAACTTTCGGCGCAAAAACGACGCTGTGTTTTATGTTTGAAGTGTTTATGTTTGTCTGTCTGTCTGTGGCATCGTAGCTCCCGAAGGATTAAACCGACTTCTGTTCTTTTTCTTCGGCATAGAAGTTGAGAATTAGCTATGTTGGATAAAAAAGAGTTCACTTTTCTATTTTGTGGCCATTCCACACTTTTTGATAATACACTCAATATGGGTATCAAATAAAAGGACTTGATCAGTGAAATACTAAATGATACATTTCAAATCCAATATGGCCGCCGTTTCAAAATGTCGCCAGGGGTTTAATCTTTAATTTATACATATTAAACAGATGAAGAATCCTTTAAAAAAGACGCCGTACTATACTGAACCAAGTTCGTCACAAACCAAACAGATCATCAAAGAGGATATTATTACAAAAACATGTCCCGGCTAAAGGATATAATTTAACACAACAACCCGCCTCCTCGTAAGAGGCCATTAGTTTTTTAATCTATTTTTATAAAGCTCTTCAGAGAGACGCAGACTTCGTCGCTTTATAATTATGGACTAGGAGTTACTTTATAACTTAGTATGAAGATACTCATTTTATGGCGATAAAGATATTTATACAGGGTTTTTTTTTACAGTAGGTCGAAGATAAGGGCAAAGTCTTGATATTTCAGTTTTCGCTATAAATCGTAAACGGAAAAAAATAGATTAAAAGCCGTCTAAGGAACAACTTTTAACCGCGATTTAACGAAGGCTATTTATTATATGTGTTAAGAATTAGAGGAGTCAGTCATCTTTAAATTGCTGGTTAAATTTTTGTACGGTTTCAGTGGTGGGTTAAGAATTGATTGGTCCATGTTATCAATTATATTTGTTATTGTGTCATAATGACAAATTACTAAGGGCGCAGTTTTTTGTAAAAAAATGTGTTTAGTTCTAAGAATACTTATACTTATTTTGGTATCAATCAGCCTTATCAAATTTAAAAAAAGTAATTAAAAAAAATATTTTAGATTTTTGAACAAGATTTATTTCTAATTGATAAATCTGATTGGTATCAAAATAAGTATATTATAGGTATATTCTTAGTTGGTTCTTTAGGCGGTCTTTAAGTTACTTTTTCGATATTTTTTAATGTTTTTGATTTATAGTGAGAAACTGTAAAATCATAACTAGTCTTCGCCTTAAATAATTAGGCTTGCGCTTGATCATAATCCACCTGACGGTAAGCGATATTGTGATCTAATGTAGAATGAACTTACCTGGAAAAAAGGCTCTTTATTGCTTTCGAAGAACAGGACAAAGAATTGTCTGCCAAAGAATTTCACACCTTCGCGGATATAGTACGTCTAGGCATTTTGTTCGCGAAAAAAAAAAACGTTTCCCCCTACTTTATGCCAGGCGTTGGCGATGCTTTTGTGTGTGACAAGTGATATTAATTTCGTGAATTTCGAAATAAAAATAACTTTTTAATAAAAATAGCTTTACTATTATGATTATCAACGCAAACCATTATAAAAGCCGTGTATGATACGGAAACTTAATTCATGCTTTCTGCACTTCATAAGTTTCCTTGTTATGTTTATGATGAGTGTATTAATTATCTTTTTAATTACCTCATTGTGTGTGAACAACGCATCACCGCGATCTAATTTTTCCAGTGGCGCCATCTAGTACAATAAATGCACACAAATACGGTTCGTGATAACTTTGAACCGAACAACTACCGCAAAGAAATAAAAAAAAATGGTTGCCTGTAAAGTCGGTTTTACGGGCGAAGATTTTACGTGACAACGTCTGCCGCGTGCTGCGCGCGCGGCAGACCGATCATAGTTGAGTGGGAGAGAGACGCAAGGCATTCGGCGGGCCTCTCTCTCGTTCGGTGACTCATCGTAACGTTACCGGGCGTTACACTTTTTCATAAGTGACTCCCAGCCGCAACCTAATTTAAGATGTTGTCACGTCAAAAACAAAGTTACGATTCCATTATAAGACGTAACTGCCGGGATTCAAAAATGTATGTTATTATTAAACATACTGAATATTTATCGCAAGATGTTATTCAGTGACAATATCCAATTTTTCATAGGCGTGTCGTAACAAATCATAACAAAATGCATGTTGATATTTTTCAGTTTACAATTTATGAGCTGTGACAGACGTTAGCTGGAGTAATGTTATGACATGTGAAGAAATAACTTGCGCTATTTTTGTTTGTCTAATTAAATTTTATGTTAAGTAATGAGCCTGTTTTGTCAAAGTTTTTATTCAGCAAATCATGAATATGTTGTACTATAAAATATCTATTTACACGAAAACATCTTCATATAAAATATCTTATTTTAAAACGCTACCTTGTAGATATTTAACATAAGTGTAATCTATGAAAAATAAAGTTCAGTATGAGCCTGCGCTTAAAAGGAAAAAGGACACAAAAAAAACATGGTCTATGGTTTTACCAAATTGGGACAATTAAAAGACAAAAAACATTTTTTTATATTAATATGGGTCCTGGTAAACTGATTTAAATAAAGTTATTATTTTTATATTATAACGCTGTGATACGCCAATGTTGATTTTATTTTCTCTGGAACTTTAAAATATATCGCTAAGCACTTAAAGATGTATTCTGACAGCCTCTTTGAGATCTAGTTGTTCTAAACTAGGCATTCTCCATCTTAGGCCAGACTGTCACTGACTCGTATGGTTACGCGGCCTAGAAAATAAATCGTGGTAAAATAATAATATATACGCATGAGTACGTCTTCTCTCACGATATCTAGTTTCGAAAATGAGTACCAGCTCAATTAATAGACGTATATGCAATGCAAATTTTAACTTTAACGTTGAGTCATTTTATAGATTTTTCCAAGTGATAACGTTTTGGTAAATCGGCTTCAATAGAATAGTAACTAGTAGTATTTGGCAATAGCCATTACACAAAGCAACTTTTTGACACACAAACATCAACACACACAAATAATCATATAAAACTTAATAACTAACTTGAAACAATTAATAAAATCGAATCCTATAAGAGCAGAGAATTTAATCAGCTTAACCCGAAGGCAAATTTAAAAATTATCATAAAAATCACGTAACCCTCCAATCAATCCATTCCAAGCCCACCATTATGTGCCGATGGCCGACAATTTCCAACAAAATAATTATGTTTAACCTCATAGCTATAATTAGGTGCAGTATCCTGAATTATGTGAAGCAGTTGTGTTTTAATTTAAACATTCTTGGAAGACTTAGTCATTGAGAAATGTTAAGACCAGAGAGTGTAAATGTTTGTTTGTGTAAATCTTTATTTATGTTCACTAACTGTATAAAACCTATAAAAGTACGTAGCATATGTAGTTCAGATAAAGTAAGGTGATATGACGCGATTATTGAGATTAAGCAATGATCGTTGCGAATAGTTGGAATGGCCATCATACACAAAACGGTCTTCTAAAAAGTGGCTTTTTCATCTAAGTGCTACCTTGGATCGGTTGACACGTAAAATTGTAGGTCTCGGCTGTTAGCGTTAGTATAAGCAGCTAAGCCAAGCAATATAGCTTTCGAGCGGCTTGGTAATTTTAGACACTAGAGCTTGGCCACTTAGCTTTTACAAAAAAAAGAGAAGGAGAAAAAACAGAGGATATACTACGTATATAATATGAGCAAATCGTTTCTTCTAAAGTTCATACATTTATTGAAACTCACTCATAAAGAAACTTAGACACGGAATTGTAATTGTCTTACTTTTCTTTTATACTTACGTTTAATTTACATTTAAAAGTTATTTTTTACAGTGAAAATACATTTTTATTAGATTTTCTGTAACATCTGTTCATCTGATTTATTTTATTCTTCTTTCCCTCCTTCCGGAAATAAATTCGTAGTAAAAACTTTTTGCTTTGCTTCTCACTTGAAGCAAAATAGCATATTAAAAAAAAAAACATTTAAACTCTTGTGTATATGATTTTTTATTTATTTTTGCTTTGATTCGGTGTTAATGTTTATTACAAATATGGAAAAAAATATATATTTAAAAAATGCTTGCTTTTGGTTTTACTGGTACCTAATAATAATATGTTCATTGACTTCACAATCATCGATAAAATAATTTTAAATGACGCGGCAAAACCCGGTAATCCTTCGTTAAATAATCAAGTGGGAGAAAAGTTAATTAACTCATTCTAAGTAATCGAAACCCAGAAAGCAGAAACTGCTTACCTGCTGCTTAACTGATTGCACGCGATCTCTGATCCGCTAACCCAGCATTATCTTAACCAAATCTTAGCAGCAACGTCTATAAATTCTTAAACCATTGCTGGGTCGCGTCACGCTTGCCGCTGTCAGCGTGAGTGTATGCAGCAATAGTCATCTTGTCGGTCGTAAATCTCGCTGCATTGGGACGAAGATCGATTGTGACAGCGTGGTGCAGCGACCGTGGTGCGGCCACGATTAATTCCCAATTGGGAACCGTTTGCGTGAATAACTGCTCAGTAATTTGCATAATTTTATCTGCAGTAATGTGATGTAGGTTTCTGTTCAGCTGTTTTTGGAAAACGATGTTAATGCGGCGTTTTTTTTACTGAATGTTTGTTGCCATGCTGGATTCCCGATCAGATGGTTTCGGGTTTGATTCCCGGCGCGGCCAACATCTTTATGCTAAATAAAAAAAATTGCTGTCGGTCTGGGTGTTAAATATGTTTGTTTGTTTATGTAGTATATATTTTGTGTTAGCAAACATAATACAAACTATAAATGGCTAACTAGCCGTGTACAAAATGTGTCCTTGTATTTAATAATATTATTTAAATAATTAGTGTTGTATTCATGGCACACGTAATTTTCGTTAAACGTTCTGCACGTTTAACGAAAATTACGTGTGAAGTATTTTAACCGAATTGAAAAACAAAACATATTCCAAAATCGACTGCACCTATATTTTTATGTTTATTATCACGTAAATTCGTCACTTACAAACCGATTTTCTTTTTGTTAGGGAAGAGACTCCCCGAATTGAAATTGGTTCAGTATTTTTTTGAACTACAGTCGGTCTCCCAATTTTTTATTATTTACTTCTACGCACGCGTCTAACACCAATCATTGTTTAGCAAAAGTCTTTAGAAAAATGGTCCGGAAAATAATCTATACTAGTTTAAAACATATATTTCCTAATATTTGTATGAAACAAAAATATTTTTTAATATTTGCGTCTTTTATTTGTTATATAAAGTAGTGAGAACCTTTTACCTTGGATAAACCCAGGTTTTTTAGGTAAAGCATTGTAATTATAATATGTATTCTGTTTGTGAAAATAAATAAATTAATATTTAAATAAATAAATATAAGGACACATTCACACACGGCTGGTTAGCCCCATACTGAACCATTTCTAGCTCGTATTATGGTTGCTAACACAACTGATATACTACATCTACATACATACATATTATATATAAATACATATTTAACACCCAGACCCACAGCCAACAAATTTAGTTAAGCACAAAGATGTTGACCGGGCCGAGAATCGAACCCGGAACCTTCTGATTAGCAGACCGGCAGGGTAACCTTTACGCCAACGAGGTTGTCGAATTTACCGAGTTTATCAGTTCTTTAGTCAAAGTTATTATACTCCTATGTGACGTTCAGAAATACTAATATCCTCTAGAAGCATAAAACGACATCGACAAGCTTTAAATGTATAAAGCGTTCCGGAGCGCCCAATATTTTCTTGACAAGAAAAGATTACGCTTTCGATCGAAAATAAAATATTTTCGATATCGAATATAAATTCTTATTTACCGGCCGAGAATCGGTGGCAAATTGACGGGAAGGTGGGTTTAAAATATCCGTTGAAACGTGCGCTAGGAATATTTGTGGGACGCTTCGGCAGACGCTTTGCAGGTTCTTGATTTGGGAGCTTCATTTTGTGGACTGAATTATTTATATTTGGGACTCTTTGATAGAAGTTTTAAAGCGATGACAGTCCAGTTGCGTGAGGCTACCTTAAGTCCCTCGGGTTGTGGGTTCCATCCACGCTAAAGAACTTGAGCTTTCGGTAAAGGAAAACATCGTGAGGAAACCACAGCATTGTGATAAAGTGTGGTTTCGTTGAAGATTTCATCAGTGATTAACATCACATCATCATCAGTCAAGTACGAAACTATAAATATGTTTTTTTTTTCGTGTGGAAATGCAAAGTGGTTAAACTCTGGTCCCGAGAGTTATAAAGCCGCCCGTAGGCCTCTGACTTGGCTTAACGAAAACTTGTACCATAGTTAAATAAATAAAAAAAATATTTATTACTTATATTTTTGTCCATACTTGTACTGAGCTTAACAATCGGAACCTGCAGATCAACCTGTCATACGACCCACGGTAACGCTCAGATAAAAAAAAATATTTCTTAAATGGCAGTTTTTTGCACGGTCACTCATCTTGAGATTGTCCACATCGAACCTAGCTTAAACTTGTTAGTCGTTTCAGATTACCGTAGTTAGCCTCGCTACAGGCAATACTAATTAACTAAATAAAGACTAAGCTGTATTTAACTAGACTTAATCTTAATTCGCAACATTCAATACAAAAGTGAGCCTATTAAATTATTCTCAATTACAATTCAATTCATCAAAGAAGCTAATGTAATTCAGCCCAAAGTCGTAATTTAGTCCTAAGCGTCTAGAATCTAGATGGGTACGATAAGAAAGCACTAAACGTAAATACAAGGTCAGGTGACCTTTAGAAGCTAAGGTTTTCCTTTGAAGGTCAGGGTCTCTACGATGAGAAATATACTTTAGTGGATTCGAGCTTGACTTTATTTCTTTTAATTTGAAGTGATATTGTGTGGTCAAATAAAATGTTTTTTCTTGGATAAAAAAATTGTTATATTCAAGGCACATGAAATCCAAAGGCAAGGAAATAAAAATCTCAGAACGAATCTCTTATTGTACTCTGTGTTTAAATATTTTCTTTTCTTACCTAAAATAAGAATTTAATTTTTGATTTTAATTGTTTTTGTTTCTGATCGAAATCGTGCCGTCTCTTTCTATATGTTACTGATGTTAAAAACAGACAAAGACTTTCAATTATTTTGAGCCAACTAATTTTAATAACACCACAATGCAAAATACACGCATTTAACGAATATTTTGCAAGAAATAAATAATATGATATGAATTTTAAGTTTAATCGTGTTTTATACGACTAATTGCTTATTCCATAATGGTTTACTTCCATCGTAACCCCCAGGTCAGCTCAAGTGCAAGGCGATTCTCCTTCACAGACCATTTAGAAATTCCTACTCATGGTTTTTGGGAGATATTTCATGTGATTTATTTACTCAATTCATTTGTTAGTTTTTTTTGTTCATTGTGATTTGGCAACCTCAGAGGTCACGATTTCAATTCCTGGCGGGGCTAACAAATTTGTGATGAACGTAGTATATCAGTTGTGTCAGCAACCATAACACGAGCTATAAATGGTTTAGTATGGGGCTAACTAGCCGTGTGTAAAATGTGTCCAACCAACCATTTTTAGTTTTTATGAAGGTTGGTAACACAACTGATATACTACATATACTTTAAATCGATACATAACCTTTTAAGGGTGGTTTAGTTAGTATATTACATTATGTATATTATATTACTCGTACATTGATTATGCAACTGTTGATTAATTCTGATATTTAATTGTATAATTTAATAGTTTACGAGTTTAAGCGACTGTTTTTAGTAGCAGTCTTTTTCATGGCCACTGGTACAAATACTGTCAAAGTTTCTTAACTTGGGTAATCGCATCAGATTTTCTTAGCTATCCGAGGTATATGTTACTATCTTTCCCCATGCATCACTATCTAGAAGATATATCTAGGATTATGCAGAACAGTCACCTATCTATCGGCTTACAGGGGGCGTGACATGGCCAGTAATGCCTATCTGGTGTGAAACACCTGACTATGCATAAATAATCATGACAACAATAATAGATTAGTGACCCTAGTAGACCCACTGTTTGTCAAACGTAGAGCATTTGCGACAACATTATCTTCAGCTGAAAGTCCTTTTGAATTTGATGTGCATAAGTATAGCCTTAGTATTAGGCACATTAAGCTGGATAATCAATTATCAGACAGAAAACAGAAAGTGATGTTTTTACATTATCACGGGTATTATATCCTTAATTTAAATTTTTTATTCTACTTTGAAAAAAAAAATGTACATATGGGTTTGACGACCTCGTTGGCGTAACAGTTACCTTTATTAGCAGTCCGGCAGGACTGCTAATCAGAAGGTTCTGGGATCGATTCCCGGCACGGCCAACATCTTTGTGCTGAACTAAATTTATTGGCTGTTGGTCTGGGTGTTAAATATGTATCCATATAAAATATGTATGTATGTATATGTAGTATATCAGTTGTGTTAGCAACCATAATACGAACTAGAAATGGTTCAGTATGGGGTTAACCAGCCGTGTGTGAAATGTGTCCTAATATTTATTTTTATGTATTTATTTTATTTATATGTATGTATTGCCACGCTGGTCAAGTGCAGGTTGGCGGATGTCACACGTCTTTATTATCTTTAGGATATTGTGGTCCTCAAACATGTCGGTTTCCTCACGATGTTTTCTTCACCGTAAAGCGAGTGCAAATCCACACATAACTTGAAAAACAAGTCGTTGGTGTACGGCTGGGATCGAACCAGGGGCCGTCTGAGTGAAAGCAGATGTTTGTACCATCGAGCCACATTAATTGATTTTCTATATATGTCTATAGTTACCTAAACTGATACTTTTTTAATTGCGTCTCAAACATTTTGTCCGTACCATTAATTTCTGAGTGACAGATGTTTGTACCACCGAGCCACATTCGCTTTTCTATCCATGTCTATACTTACCTAAACACATACATTTTTAATTGCGCCACAGACATTTTGTCCGTACCATTAATTACCAGGCATTACTGTCATTAGAGGAACAACAGCGCGGCAGTAAGCCCGGCCATGCATCTTCGATCAGGCAAATGGCCCTTTGTGGCCGTCCGGACAGATCTAGGTCTCTAGGCTAAACTGACGGAGATTTGTGGCTGGACGGAGATCTGCACGCGTGTATTCCGGGTGTTGGACTTTATTAGTAAAGGGGCGGACATACTCGTACATTATAAAGGAAATATAAATAATATTGACGAAAAATAAATAAAAGTTAAGAGTGAACAACCCTTATCACTTAGGGGTATAAAAAATAGACAGTAGCCGATTCTCAGACCTACTGAATACATAATTATATGCTTCCACGTTTATAGTACGGACGGCCAAACTATGGAACTCCTTGCCGGAATCCCTGTTCCCACTGAACTACAATCTTACTGTCTTCAAGGCGAGAGCGAACCGGTTTCTTCTAGGCAAGCGCGCTTCATCTTAGACTGCGATATCACTTAACATCAGGTGAGTTGTGGTCAAGCGCAAGCCTATTAAGCGTAAAAAAAAAAATAGAAAAATCGGTCAAGCCGTTTTGGAAGAGTACGATACTACCATTGCGACATGGAAATTTTATATATTAGATTAGATAAGAAGAAGAAGAAGAAGATATACATATTTCTAAGTGTCGAAACTAACCTACTTAAGCCGGCCAAATGTTAAGGCATTTGGTCCGTTTTATACTATTTGTATACAGTGTATAAATTATTTCAGAAAGAAAGCTAAGAAAGATTTTTGTAACATAAAGTGAAAAGTATACAGGCGTAAAGCTATTAAAATAAAGTAAAATTGAGAAAGAAGAAAATAAAGAGTTTCGTAACAATATCTGAAAAATTGGCAAAAAAAACACGTGTGTTGTAAAGGAGCCCTTAAATATTTACTAAAGGCTTAGTGAAAGGGTCACATTTTTCCCTTTAAGTTACGGAACCCTATATGTACTTAAACCATCTAAGAAATAATCATTTTCTTTGTCAATTGACTACTTCCTTCCCCGAATCCCCAAAATAAATAGCCCAGGCCCGATCCCCGATACCCCGCGGTAGACTATCTAGAAATCGGTCTAGACTGGTGAATGCACTGGCTATTGCCTGCGTCTTTGTTCAGACTTAGTTTGCTAGCTGTTTATTTCGCGAGTCTGCTCAATTCAAGAGGGTTAAGAGAAAAGAGGGGAAATACGGGAAATTAATTTTGAAAGGATTTGAAAGAGGTAAAAAGGAAATTAAATTATTTTTTTATTGTTAACAGACTTGTGTTGTAGCGCCTGTAGCTCGGCTAGCTAAGGTGATCTGACGCGATCATCGAAACTAAGCAGCGGTCGATGCGGACAGTGTTTGGATGGGTGACCATGCCAAATACTGTCGTTTTTATAAGTGGCATTTTCATGACATGGGTTGAATGACACGTAAAATTGTTGATCCCGGCTGTTAGTCTTAGTACAAACAGTCGTTAAGACAAGTCAGAGGCCTTCGGTCGGCTTGAAAACTCTCGACACCAGAGCTTGACCACTTAACTTATACAAAGAAGAAGAAGGAGAAGACTTTTGTTATTGATACAGAGTTGAAATTTTAAGTTTTTGTACAAAAGGGCTTGCGCCAACCTATGTATATTGTGAGGACAGCGAAGCTTGGATTTCTCTACCTGAGTCTCTGTTTCCCGAGAGGTATCATCCGGGGGTCTTCAAAAGTACACAATATGTGTCTTCTAAGTAAGCGTGCCACACCTTAGACTATAGCGTAGCTTTAAATAAGGCAAGTTAGGCAAGCTGTCAGTAGTCAAACGAAAACCTATCAAGTGTAAAAAATATATAAAATGCTTCAACATTAAACATATTTTACTTGCATGTTTGAGAGTGAATGATCATACCTACGAGTATAAGTAAATATCTATAAAGGTTATAGTAAGAAATAAACATTTTCTTCTTATATAACATTTCAATTCAAAGTTAATATAGATGTTTAATAAGTTCAAGATGTTTTATAATTCATTCTTACTAATTGCAACGCAATGGAAACGTTTTTGATTGTTTTTGCGCCGATTTCTTTACAATAATGAAGTAATTCAACTCATTTCACCCTTTAAAAATGAACCTTTTCGTGAAACAATAAAATGCTTCTGTTACACAATTCCCCTGATTTATTTTGTAAAGTTTGCAAGACCAGGTAATTCAAAAGTTTTGTAGCAACCAAGTGCAAGAACAACAGTTATTTTAGCCTTTTAGTTTGTTTTCCACAGAGAACTTTCATGAAATGAATGACCTACCGTAGACTTGTCGACAATATATCTTGAAAATTATTTCTTTAATAAACTTTGTAAAGTTAGGTTAAAAAGCTTGGTTCTTTTGCTTGATTAATAATTCTTACTATTAATTACTCTTAACTTAATTAACTTAACTTGTCTAGAAGAGAACGATATAATTCAAGCGAAATATATTAAGGTTACATACCTTAATATATTTCGCTTTAATTATATCGTTTTCTTCTAGACAAGTGCTTGAGCTTAAACCATAACATTGCTAGGGGGTTAAGTCTCTAAATATGACACTGGCCAGACTTGGATAGCTAAGATAAGTCAAAAATAGTTCAAATCAAAGTTATAGCTGGCAATTTGATCAGATCAGGCAGAGAGTATCCTATAGTTTTCAAAACTCTAATATGATGAAGTTTGTATAGTAGTTTAAAATATTCATATTTTAACAATAGAATTGCTATTGTCTATTTACATATGTACTTATATTACATATTATGACTGAGAGCTTATCTTGTATTAATAAATAAAAAATGTACCTCTGTACTTTAAATACGCGTTTTTTAGATAAAAATAGTTACAATTTTAACATTAATAATTTAATTCATAGAAATAATTCACCAAATGATTCCCATTATAACGAAGCAGGAAGTACGAGGAAATGTTATCCAATAGTTGTCAAACGGTTCATAATACCGTGAAATGGCCGCAAAGTTCATAACTTTCGGTTAAATACCGTCGGATTAGCGCTGATTAAGATAAATCGCCTTAATCGTTGGTTAACTAATCCATCATGCAGTTTTATCGGACTTTTTTGAGGGAAGTAGGGTTGAATTGTTAATGAAGTGTTGGGAGGAATTAATTTAGAAATTATTAGAAAAGTTTCTTCTTACAAAATTGGAAAAGAAAACTTTTTCAAGTTGCTTTCTATATTCTATGTGCAAGAGTTTTTTTTTTTTACAAATTGGATTTGCAATTGACTGCAATTCACCTAATGGTAAGCATTGATGTGATTTAAGGCTCTTGCCCAGGCAGAAACCGGTTCAGGCGAGTTTTGAAAACGGCTAGATTTTAAATTGGAATAAAAATATAAAACTTCCTTTTAATATTTTTTTGTATTATGAAATTGATGGCATTAGTATATATAATGTACGTAATATAATATTATCATGAACTTATGAATATAATAGACGCTCATCCTCTTGTTTATCGTACTACGTGTATAATTCGATACAAGTAGCGCCATCTATTTGTATTTTGTTAAAACAACTTCACTCGGGTCACGCAATCTACTAATTTATAATTTTACAGTTTTATAGGTAGGTCGCAGGCTGCACAATTGCACATTCTTTGGCTAAATAATTCATTTGTTTTTTTTTAGTTTTCTAATATGTCATAATGATGATAATCTTCTTGTTGGCACACCACGATTTATAATAATATGATAAAAAAAAACACAGAATGTCTTTGAACAAAAAGTATTTCTTTATATTAAATATCTTGCGTCTAATTATTATTTTTCTACCGAAATGCCCCCTCTGAAGGGAAGAAGCAAAGTTGTCCATTGACTCTTCCAAAATTTCCAAAATGTACAGAGCGTCAACGATTTTAATTTATTAATTTTTAATCCTATCCAATTAAGATAGATGCGAAAATTTTAATTTACTCCGAGTAGCAGCACCAGTTATTGCACTAGAGTTACTTGTGGATAAGTAAAGTCACTAATATAAAGACGAAAGATGTATGTATGTAAGCGTGTGTTTTTTTGTTGACTTCTTCGCAATCAAACAGCTAGATTGATGAGTTTTTTTTAAAATATTGTTTTTACTTTGGATCAATTTAGAAGCTACTTTTAATCCCAGATCAACGCGAAACGCAGCTACTAATAATGAAATAGTCATTGCCAGGTTTTTGAATAAGTTAATTGTCTGTAAAGTAGCAATAGTATAATCCCATTAATATAATATCTAGTATAATCCTATTAATAGTATAATCCTATTAATAATATATCTGCAAAGTAGCAATAGTATAATCCTATTAATATATTCTTTATAATGTAATTTAGATGTTGTCTTATAACTGTTGTTATATATGTGAAAATAAAATGAATTGAATTGAATTGAATAAATGCAAAGTCTGTGTGTATGTTTGTTACTTTTTCACGCTGAAACAGCTCAACCAATATTGATGAAATTTGGATAGCTTCTGGTCACTTTTTGTCCCGGAACAACGCGGGTAAGACCGCGAGGCGTAGCTAGGTTCACTATAATTATGTTCTTTCTAATATATAATTAAGAATATTTTGTACTTTGAAATAATGTAAGACATCTTTTATCTAATACTAGACAAATTTTAAAATATTTTTAGAGACATTAGGAACAGACAAAAATTTCACGAGTAGGTATTTTTGTCGTTCCTACTTCTCTTCCTCTGTTGCATTTATTTCGATTCTTAAAGTAACTTATCATTTTAATTTACTGTTTGTTTCGAGATAACTTTGAAACCTTTATTTTCGGTTCAAGTGACGTGGTACCAGCGGTTTTGTAAACCTGTGTGCTCGATTCAAGTGCCTAGCGATATTTAGGCAACAAAATAAAAACAGCTGTAACCACAAATTATTTTGTTAAAGCGATGATGAAAGCAAATATTGTATTTACAATTTTTCGTTATAAATTATAAACGATAAAAAATATTGAAGAAAAGGGTTCAATAAAGAACCACTGTAAGAATATTTATACCTATTTTCGTATCTATCAGACTTATGAATTAGAGAAAAAACTGGTTTAAATAATCTAAAATATAACTTTTCAACCAGTTTTTTATTTTCTAATGTTTGATTGGTACCAAAATATGTATAAATATTCATAGGTAGTTGTTCTCTAGACGGTCTTATATGACGAAAAAACTGTTAATTCGATATTTTGCCCCTATCACCGCCTTAGCTTTTTGCCTCACCAGCATTATGCTGAGTTGAGGCTGTTTGTGACAAATTAAAATTTATTATGTGTCCTATTTTAATTATTTTATTTTGTCTTGTGTTTTAATATGTCAAAATAAATAATTTTATTTCTTTCTCTCTTTCTTTTTTTCTTTCTTTACTATTATTATTATTATGAGCCTGTTTTGTCCCATTGAAGAGCAAAGGCCTCTCTACCCTCTTTCCATTTATCACGATCTATTGCTATTTCTTGCCAGTTTTTTTTCTTTCTTTAGTGTAGCGAAAATTCTTTTGTCGGATTGAACCACTTGCTTATAGCTTACACCAATCTCTCTTCTTGACATCCTCACCCCCCAACATTCACTCCGTTTTTCGCTTAGACACGATTGTTAAGAAATGCCTATTAATTAAGCTTACATTTCTAAATCTCTCTCAGTAATTGTTACTCCAACACTCACAAAGTAGGAGACGCTTGTTAGCAATGTTATGAGAATTACACTTGACTTGTAGAGATTACAATTATTTTTGTGTAATTGGATGTTGATAGATAAGGTATGTAGTGTAAAGTTTATGTATGTATAGTCTGTGGCTTAGATATAAATAATAAATAAATATTAGGACACATTTCACACACGGCTGGTTAACCCCATACTGAACCATTTCTAGTTCGCATTATGGTTGCTAACACAACTGATATACTACATATACATACGTACATATTTTATATAGATACATATTTAACGCCCAGACCAACAGCCAACAAATTTAGTTCAGCACAAAGATGTGTGCCATGCCGGGAATCGCACCCGGAACCTTCTAATTGGCAGTCCGGCATGGTAACCATTACGCCAACGAGGTCGTCAAATATAAAATATAAATATATGATAGTCTATAGACGGCCTACAGTCTATGGCATATCTATTGGCATGTTAAGGCCATTCACTATCGGTAGGACATTGGCGGGACACTCGAATACGGATCGCCAAGCAACACGTCTCCACAAAAAAAAATATACCTTTATTTCAGGCAACTAAAGCCCATAACATAGAATACATAACATTAAAATAACAATTATAAATAAACTTATTGTGAGGACTGCGAAGCTTTAGAACTCACTTCCTGAGTCTCTGTTTCCTGGGAGGTATCTTCCGGGAGTCTTCAAAAGTAGAGTTAATAGGTATCTTCTAGGTAAGCGTGCCACACCGTAGACTGCAGCAGCAACATCAGGCTAGCTGTAGTCAAACGCAAACCTATCAAGGATAAAAAATAAACTAATACATATCAATCACCTACAAACTAGACTTATTAACTATTTACACACGAAGAGGCGGCGTCGTGTTTCGCTGGCTGGTGCCGCAGCTGACCACGCCGGTACACGACACCTTTCGGTCAGAACTATTACGCATATGTGCTGCAGCGGACGCAGACGGTCTGCTTATGATGATGAATCGTAAATCCCGAAGCTAGTAGGTACGAAGTGAAGGCAGTCGTAAACAAGCTACACAGGTGTGTTCGCTAATTTGGCGGACGCACGTAAAACTGAATATTGATATTGCTGTACCATAGTCTGCACTGTGTACTTTTATTTATTTACTAGTTGCGCCCGCAGTGTTATTTGCGTTAATCCGGGACTAAGAAAGTTAATCCGGGATAAAAATGATATGTGTAAATCTAAGGTTTGAGCAATTTTTGTTGTAAATCTCATCAATATACTTTGAAGCGTGAAAAAGTAACACAGATTTTGAAGTTATTTGCGTATCTTACGGGAACGACAATTGTTTATGGGATTAAAAGTAGTCTAAGTGTTAATCAAAGTCTAACCTTTCCTCAAAACAAATTTTATCAAAATCCGTTCGGCCATTTGAGCGTGAAGAAGTAACAAACACACACACTTACACACAAACTTTCGTATTAATAATATTAAAGGGATTCCTCTTACAATTTCTGTTTCAAAACAAACTCAACATTCCGGAAGAAACCAAAAAATTCAGTCCCAAAATAGCAATGATTCTTATCAACGCGAAATAAAGCAAATTGCCGACAAAATCGTGATAAAATATCTTCACTCCAACGGATACGGCGCAAAATTAACACCGGGACTGGGAGACAAAACATTAATTCCCAAATAATTAAAGAAGCGATTAGAGCGTCAACCCTGAACTCGAGCGGCCGAAAATTGCTAGCAAAACAGGGCTGTCTCAAGCAATAAACTTTGCTCAGGAATTTCATTAGTTTCGTTCAATAAATTAAGAGGTTATGCTCGTGTGTGTCGGCCCTGCAATTACCTCATCGCGAGGTGTAATGAAGAACCTCTTGGAAGGGAGCTGTCGGAGAGTTGGGAAGATTATATGGATGCGGCGACCAAGCTAGCTAGCTAATAGGGTTGTTACCGACGTGTTTCTAGACATCTCCGTACATATTGTATGCGAGTGTCAACCAGTGACGTCATAGACCAGTAATGGAATTGTAGTCAAATATAATCATTATATTATTTAATTGCCAATACAAATTAATTTACCCATTTAATAGACACAATTAAATGAAACAAAACTATGCAATACTTAATTGAAAATAAAAAAGCTAAATTGCAAAAGTAATTAATACTTAAGTCAGTGATAATTAAACTTCAAATCTAAAATTTTATAGAAAACTGATGATGTATAAAAGTCACATTATTTTATAGTATATTTATTTAATTTGTATAGTGAGGTATTTCTTTGTATATTACGTTCGTATATTAATATACAAATTTACAACTTAAATCCAAATGAAAACAAAAAAAAACTATAACTCAAAAATAATAAAGGAAAAATCACATTAAAATTATTTACAAGGCAAAAGAACAATTAATTCATAATGACCCAGTTAACACCCGTTTAGTATGGCGTTTGGACTTTCTCATGTAAGGTATAGTTTCAAAGTTACAGATAAAATACTTTTAAGCACTTTAAAATCAAACACCAATATATTTCCAATAATATTAACTAACTACTTTACAAAAGTAAGCAATCTGATTTAACTTTAGATAAATAACTTAAGCTAGTTTAAAAGCCCTAGCTCACTACCAGAGGGTAGTATGCCAAATATGCTAGCAGCATTACCACGCGGAATGGCAATAATGACTCGTTAAGCCAGGAACAACCCAATAATTTAAGTCATGTATTTGATTCTGCACATTTTTCAAGATATTTTTTTTTCATTTAAGTCACAAACAGATTTATATATTTTCAGACACATCACTATAACAAACCAAAAAATATTTGCCATTTATATAAATCGTTAACAGTGAACCTAGCTTATTTTCCAACACATTTTAAAACTATCTACTATACCTAATACACAAAACAAATATAAACATTTAAGGAACACCTATCTCAAAACTAAATTGATATATTATATAGTTTATACCTAAAAATATACCTAGTATTGAAATGGCAGCTCTATTTTTATCACATCTGAAGTTCATAAAACTTACTTACTCTCACATCGTTAGTTCAAAGTTCCTCATAACAGTTGTCTTGTCCTTATTACCCCCTCTTTCCCTTAAAGTGTTTATCTTGAGTAGAATTTAAGTAAAGATACTATAGTAACTTGTTTATATTGACGACCTCGTTGGCGTAAAGGTTACCATGCCGGTCTGCTAATCAGAAGGTTCCGGGTTCGATTCCCGGCCCGGTCAACATCTTTGTGCTTAACTAAATTTGTTGGCTGTGGGTCTGGGTGTTAAATATGTATTTATATATAATATGTACTTATGTATGTATATGTAGAATATCAGTTGTGTTAGCAACCATTACGAGCTAGAAATGGTTCAAAATGGGCCTAACCAGCCGTGTGTGAAAAGTGTCCTAATATTAATTATTTATTTTATTTATTATATATATAAGATAGATAGCTTTGAATTAAGGCGATTACATAGGCAAAATCTTTAATTTATTGTTATACTAGCTGAGCCCCACGGTGTCAGCATCATCATCATCTACAGCCGGTTCTCTCCCACTGCTGGGAATAGGCCTCTCTTTTAGCATGCCAATCATCTCTGTCTTGTGCCCACGGTGTAACCCACGTTAATTCGGGATAAAAGTAGCCTTTGTGTTAATCAAGGATCTTACCTATCTCCGTGCCAAATTTTATCGAAATCGGTTCCGCCGTTTGAGCGTGAAGAAGTAATACACTTACTTACTCACTTACACACAGAGTTTCGCATTTATAATATTCACATTCAAATTCAAATTAATTTATTTCAGCTTCAAGTCCTATATTCAAATATAACATAAATTAATAATAATGTATTAGTAAATTAAATTGAATTAAAAATATTTCATAGAGAAAATGAATAAAGAGTCTAATTTAAATACAAATAAAATAACATAGGATTTTAGGATTAAATAAATCAAACACAAAGCTCAAAATTTCATACGAGTTTTGGTACCAATCGGACTTATGCATTAGAAAAACAAACTCTCCTCTACAATTAATAATAGCGTCTAAACCAGCGAACTAGCATAAGCGGAAGAGTAACAACAATGCCGCTCCATACAATGCCGCTTAGAATTTGGATCCATCTACACACACATTTATACAGCTATCCCAAAGAAACACACACACAAAGCACGCACGCGATTGGTCGGTCAACGCTACGCGGGCGCGCAGGTACCTGTTTTGCCCCGACCACCACGGTATTTTACGCGTGGACGGTGGAACCATTTTATCAGCCAAGTTACTTTTATATTTATTCTAGTTCGCTGATCTAAGCATTATAATAAAATTCGTGATAGTTTAATAGTAAGTTAGACACCACTGATAAGTTATACATAATAATTTAACTGCTTATGAGTAAGATTTATATACTCATACTAAACTGTAGGTATTTATAATAATTATGAACTGTGCATGAGTAAGATTTTTACGTACATTTATTAAAAAAAATGTTAAAAATCAACACTCCAATCTTTAAAAAAAAATCTGTGAAATAATTAAATAAACTAGGAAAATTTTATATCAACACAAACTAACATAATTGTCATATAAAACTTTACCACTAATTAAAGGAAAAAATAAATTCAAAAGCCGAGCCTCGATATATTTTTCACTATCTTGACTCATTTGATAATTCCCGTCCCGGCTGTGATTTAGTACCGCTTTCTGTCGCTAAGGGCGCCACTGGGCTTAAAAAAGCGCCATCATGATAAATTGCCTGAAGTTATCTATCTGCTTGTAATTTTACGCCTGCTATCAGTTGACCGAGATTTAACGGCTTTTTTCAATCTAAATAGAAATCTTTTTCGGTTTAAGTCTGAAAAATGTGTTGTGCGGGTGAGATGGTATTAATTTATTGGATTTGTAAAGTTAATGTTAATTTTGGGTCATAAATACATTATTTTAACCAATTTAACCAACGGATTTACTAAAAAAATATGTTTACATACTTCCATTTGTCATCTTCGCTTTGTAACGTCTCAGATTTGGAATGGCATACAAAATATACGGACTTTTTTCGTTACATATATTATAAGTACCTACTTCAACAAAAAAATATAATTAAAATACTACGAAAATGATAACAATACAAGTGAACAATTAAATATTAAAAAAATAACTTAAACTCGAATTGTTGTGTCTGTCATTTAGATAGGGACAAGATAGGGACAACTGGAAAAAGGGTAGGGAAGCCTTTGCCCAACAGTGGGATCAAACAGGCTTTAATTATTTATTTAATAATAATAATTTAATAATAATAATAATAAACTCGAAAAATTATGAAACACTGTCTGAAAAAAATGGGACTAATGGTCCCATTTTTTTCCATTCCATCCCATTCATTGGTGGGAGTTTATTTTATACAAAATCGGGTTTGAAATGGCGGTGCATTGAGATAACAGGCGCAGAAGAAAACTAAACATCTATGACAACTTAATTTTTTAATTTGGGTTAAAAATAAAAAGATACTCGATAATATAAATAAAATACCTAACAATAAAAAATATTATAGCAGATTTTTTTTGAACCTACGTTTTGAACTGATTGAATTTTACATTTCGCCCTCAACATATATGCCAAATTTCAAAGAGTAATATGATGTTGATCTAAATAATAGTAGTTTAAAAAAAAAAAACTAAAAAACACGCTTATCTAGTCGTTTTAAGTGGGTCAAAATCGCGCCCAAAGAAGTCGGTTACAAACAAACATGGAAACAAAAATACAAAAAAATCTAATAATTTTATCAAATTAGTGTATTGTTATTGGTCCTCAATAAGTCCACAAAGTTTCAACGAAATCTGGCCGTTTAAAGTGGGTCAAAATCGCGCCCAAAGAAGTCGGTTACAAACTTACAAACATACAGGTGAAGCTAATATAAAGCGTGTAAAATTCTCTTTCTCTACTTATAGGCGCGAGTTGTGTATTTTTAGGAACAAATACAAAATTCACTTATTTGTTAAAAAAATGTCTTAATTTAAGCTTTTAGTTTCAAACTCGTGCAGTCATAAATTAGGGTTGCCACAAACATTGTGTCGACAGCCGCACTCGTCGTGTTCAAACTTCATGCACCCAAATATTGTGTGGGGATTTATCGATGCGCGGGCAACACTGTGACAACATGCCGTGGTCCAGGTTATAGCGGTTTATCCAATTTCTTATAAATCCTTCCGACTATTATTATAAATGTAGATATACTCGTAGATAAATTAAAAAAAAAATACAAATTTAACAGTTAACATCTTGTAGTTCTTAAGATGAGGTACACAGACCGTGCACTAGGCAAAACTACTTGTAGGTATTGTAAGCTCTGTTTGCTCAGGGATTGAATGTCAATAACATTTAATTTTTTTATAAAGGCTAGTAATGTAAGTCTATGGTACATAGTCTAAATGTCGATGAAGTTTAAAAGCAATGTAACAAAGCCATAGATTAAATGCTATTTTTATCTAACACTAGCAGATCAACCCAGCTTCGTACGGGCTATATAATTATCTAAGTTGCAAATAAAAACAAAATATATTGTTTGCAGCATTTTAAAATAGCCATTTAATTTTAAAAAATCTCATTCAAAAAAGTGAAAGTAAACGAATGACTGCTATGAAGGTAGTAAGTCATTCGCTAGTAGCGATTTAAAAGCTTAACAAAACGCTACCCGATCCGACTATAGCCACACTCTGCCTAGTGGAGTTGGAACAGTCGTCTCCAACTCTGCCATAACTAAGACTTATTAACCAGCTGGTCCGGGCCGGCTTTAATCAGTCGCTACCAATGAGCTAGCACTGGACTTCGGGTTTGAGAGCTCATCGGAATTGGGGCCTTTGTAATTAAAATACTTTTGATTTGGTTACATGTCAATAAAGTATAATGAAAAAAGTCTACGTGTTTTTGACTAACTTCGCCTTGAGATACTAAAGGACGTGATATCCGGGATCAAAAGTAACCTTTTAATCCAGGGTTTAAAATTTATCTATAACAAACATTTTATTGCGATGACAGCTCAGTCGGGCGTGCCGCCGTCTCTTGTCTAGAAGGTCGTGATTTTGATTCCCGGAAACGGGGCATCTTAGAGAGATTTTGACTTGTAACTTGTGTTGGTGTTATCTATAAATGATTTGTATTTGTATTTGAGAGCTCGAGCTTTCAGTCAAGGAAAACATCGCGAGGAAACCATAGCATGGTAGTAGAGTATTTTCTACTACTTGCCTAGCTAGCAACCACCCTAATGTTAAAAATCTGTCACCAATAGCAGTGTGTTCCGTCAGCCTCTTTGATAGCCAGTTGTTCCAGATTAGACATGCTCCACCCTAGGCCGGAGTGTCGCTTACTTGGGAAATTACTCGCCCTGATGGTCAAATGCTTGTTAATAAATGAATGCTACAAAAGTTGTAACTGGTAAAAAATTTCGTTTCGTTATTAATTACTATTATTCTAAACCTAAATTGCTACACCCTGACGGGGTACGTTAAGTGTTATTTAAACAAAGATATTGTTACATAACATTTAATTATGCAATAAATGTTTGACTTTGACTTTATTCCAAGTGCAAAAAGTAGATTGTGACTTTGGCTACATCGACTTCTACTGAAAAGTGGTGAGTACCTACCACCCGGTTGATTTATCATTGACAATAGACATACAAATCTACAAGACAGCCACAGATGCGACTGCAACTGCAGCCATTGCTAAAATTAAAAACAGAGCCACGTTCCATCCGCACCTAGTATTCACCGAATAATCATTGTTCGCACGTGTGCTTCTTACGAAAATTTACTGTGTCTAATACAATAAGTTGGCACCCGACACCCCTGCGGGACGGTTTAGTGCCGCCACAGTGCGCGAACAGCAGAAGGCAAAGTTCATATCTGAGGGAAAGTTGGCACGGCTCCTGCTTCATGATTTGCTAGGGCAGCACAGGTTGCTTATTTGGTACAGAGGTGTGTTATGAATTTTTAGCGTTGGCTTTGTGGGTTTCGTAACTTAATAGTATAGAACGGTAATTTCTATATTTATATTATGTCAATAAAATGTCAGATTACAATATTATAATTTCAAATACAAATAACTTAAATCTAAATAAATAACCCGCCCCTAATAGTTCCCGGTGCAAAGGTGCCCATCAGACTTGTAGCGTTCCCGCGCTGAATGGCAATCGCTATCATTTGCACCAGGAAAGATCCGGAGCGGGAGTCACCGGTCGTTTTGTTAAGCCTTGGAACGGTAATTAATAAATCAAAAAAAAAATCAAAAAATAGTTTATTTATGGACATCAGGGCTTACATACTACATACTATAATTACATTACAATTTATTGTCCTATGGCATATACAACTTCGGCCTTATTGTATAATTTGCACAGTTTATATAGCTGATTCCTTTTGAGTAAGGCCGCTGAGATTATTCCATGGACCCCAACCTAGGCGTGAGCCTGTGTCTTGGCGATCCATATTTCCTCAGGTACCTTATCTGAAGTTCACGCGCTTGTTATACAGAATTGTTTTCTTACACCATGTATACAATTATATATATTACAATTACAATACAATTTTATATATTAGACTGATTTAGTATGTGAGCCTAGTGAGCATTGTTACTTATATGGCTAATATGTGTGTGTGTGTGTGTTTGTGTGGGTGTGTGTGTGTGTATGTGTGTGTGTGTGTGTTTGTATGTGTGTGTGTGTGTATGTGTCGATCAAGCTGAGTACCTCCAGACATATCAGTTTGGGTGATAGCTGTATGTCCTAGTGGTTGTGTGACTGGATAATGTTACTAATATGATTGAAACTACTATGTTATCAATTTTACTGCATTTGAGATAAAGCTAATTTAATATTAATATTAACAAAAAATTAAATATTAATTTAATTTTTTGTTCAATTTCAAACACAATAGAGTCTAAAGACAAAGTTTAACCCTATTGCGCTAATTATAAAAAAAATAATGCACGGATAGCAATTAAAAGCACATTAGTTTCAGACTGACTAGTTTGCTCTGAAGTTTAAAATCTGTTTCCAATAAATAAATGCAATTAATTTAATCATGCGGCTTTAGCAACAAATTAATTATGTTTACTTTAATGATCTTTATTAGGGATCTGTTTCTTTTTACTTATAATTAATCATTTTTTTGTATCATTTAGGCTTAGTTATGATTAATTACTTTTAGTTTAGTTTTAATAATTTTCATATATTCTCTTTATGTGCAAATTATCTATTATAATATAAATTAACGTATATAAATACTTATTTAAAATTGAAATTTAAATTATATCCTATACTTTTGTAATAAAATTAAATTATTTGTCATGTAACTTTGGTATTAACAATAAATTATTTGTATTTATATGTAAATAAATACACATCTGGTAAGAGAAACAGGTGTTTATCTTAAATAATAAAGAAAACCCTCTGTACATGTTAACGCTACGTACCCATCCCGCAGGGTTGAACGGAGCGGGGGCGCGTACCTAAATTATGTATTTTATTGTCGCCCAAACCAATTTCATAACCCGAAGAGCCGGCGGGATGAGTCCGCAAAGGCCTTATATCCCATCCTATTGAATTTTGCAATACATACAAATGTGTTGATAGTGTTTTTGTGCCCGATAAATAATGTTTTGCTTGGAAAAACTCGAAGGAACGATCGGACGCTCGCGATTGATAAAATGGTTGCGCGGAAAATTTTATAAGTATCATATATCTTTACCAATATTATAAAGAGGAAAAGTGTGATTGTTTGTTTGACGCAAATAGGCTCCGAAACTTCTGAACCGATTTTAAAATTCTTTCACCGATGGGAAGCTACATCCAAGTGACATAGGCTATAATTTGTTTCTCTTTACAACTTGGATTATTTCATAGCCCGTGCGAAGCCGGGGTTGGCTGCTAGTTTTTTGATATTTTGATGAAAGATAAACCGTTTATTGATAATATTGTCAAATTATAAGTCAAGGTTGGACACATTTCATATGTTAGTATTACATAGTGTAACTATAAGTATTTGGTCAACAGGGCATGTAACCATAACAGTTAGTGTCACTTTGGCAAAAGCGAGAGCATGCTTAGTCTGGAATAACTGGCTCGTAAGGTGGCTTCCGGAGAACTCACTATTAGGCGCGCATGTACAAAAGATATTAAGTTAAAAAAAACACTATAATTAATAAGAAGTATATATAATATTATTCGTTGATTAATATAAAACCATAAGTTACCTGTCAGAACTGTATAACTATTAGGTACGACAAACAGTCAAATCCTTTGCGAAGTATCAAGAACTTTCATACGTACTTACAACTAAGCATTTCCAGCGCTTTCATACCAAACTCCTTCAGGCAAAAAATTCAACGACTTCACCACACACTCGAACAATTACAACCTAAATTAAACCTTAATCCTGTGACCACAGAGTCCACATTGTCTTGAAAGCTACTCCCAGAGTACGCATACAATATCCCTCTTTTGAGCTTTGAAATTTAATAAGCGCTTAACACTTCAAAGCCTGCGTGTAAAACAATTTAGCAGCAGTCGGTGAAAAACAGCGAGTTTTCGGCTAGGCTGCGTAATTGGTTTAGACGAGCGAGGAAAGATTAATTAGTGCTGCAAACAGCACAAGCGCTTTCAAGCGCTTTGGCCGCTGAAAGCGTAATCAGAACGATTTATAATGAGGCTTGGATCGGAAATACTGTATCAGGAAAGAGACGAGCTGGTATTGAAGATTTACAACAGAGATAGTAGCGCCTGTAGCTCGGCTAACTAAGGTGATCTGACGCGATCATCGAGGTTGAGCAACGGTCGATGCGGAGAGTCTTTGGATGAGTGACCATATGCAAGACGCCTTAAAAACTGGAATTTACATCTAGACAGTACCCGTGGCTCGGATGACACGTTAAATTGTAGGTCTCGGCTGTTAGTCTTAGTACAAGCAGTCGTTAAGCAATGTCAGAGGCCTTCGGGCGGCTTAAGCTAAATTTGTGGTCTGGGTGGTTAAATATATATCAATGTACAGTATTTATGTATGTATATGTAATATATTACTTGTATTAGCAACCACAGGGATTACATACTAAAAATGGTTTAATGTGGAGATAACCGGCCGTGTGTGAAAAAAAAAAACAGAATTCCACAATTTGAATTCAGACTTTCACAAATATAATTTTGCATTTCTTGCATTAACCCATACCAATATGGCGACAAGTTAAATTCGTTTCCTATTTTAGGCAAAAATATACAACATTTACAATACGCTAAACACGCTTTTAAAAACAAAAAAGAACAGAATTAAAATCTGTCTATCCGGTTGAAACTCACGATCCATCAGACAGAAGCACACACACACACACACACACACACAACACACAGACACGTCAAACCTATAGAACCCCATTTTTCGTCAGGATTTAAACCTAAGTAATTTGCGTAAACAATAATAATATAGTCACTGATGATGAACAACTAACTAAAGTGACACAATTATTGGAAGAAGTGCAGACACAATATTATTAGACACAATACAATTAAGTACCTTATAGTTATAAGAAATATAAATAACAGATTTTAACTGTGGCGGTAAACAAAATACAAAATAAGAAAGGAAATTTATGAGCACCTTCTGCACTTTGTAATAAAGGTGAGTATTGCAAATTTCTTGCCGCGTTTTATCTTGGTTTTCGCAGAAGAAATTGCAGCGAAATAGCGCGCTAGGCAGGCGTTAAGCGTCCGTGTTTTAAGATTTCAAAGATGGAAATTGTGTCAAACGATCGCTTTTAGTGCAGCAATTTTTTAAACGCTTATTGCTAAGTGGGAAGCGACGGAACTGGGACACTTGCTTGAGTAAGTGCACTAAATACTGTTTTATTGTTGAGATGGAAATTGTTTGCTTTCAGTCTTTATGCATTATTTAGTAAACACATTATTACTAGAAATTAAAATATATATTTATCCTTCAAATCTTAATAGATAGGCCTGTTTTATTATATAGTGCGTTTGTATTAATGAATGAATGGATGAATGAATGATTTATTGTCTATAAAACTAGTTAAGAAGGCATTATAAAATGTTATACAAAGTTAAAAATACTTACATCTAAAAATGTTTGTAGTAATTCCTCTAGTTTTTAACCGTAGGGCTTACAGACATGAGTTTATAGTAAAGTATTTGTATAGTTGCTATTTATAATTATGTATTTATTTCGTAAAATATATTTTTTCGAATTCACATAGGCAATTATGTTATTTATCTCGTCTCTAAGTTCTGTGAAAATTTTATCCAAAATTGGGATCAAACTTACAATAAATAATACCTACTGGTTTATCAATAAATAAGCAACATGTTAGCGTTTGTACCCTCAAGCAAAATTGTGTTTTTAATTGTGTATTGGTTAAATGTATGTTATGAAATTATGTGAAAGTGTTGTTCAGTCCGTATTTAAGTAGTTTAAAGATTGTGTTACATCTTAGACTACAATAGCTTAACATCAGGCAAGGTGCGATCAAATGTGATCCTATTCACCATAAAAATGGTGCAGTTTTATAATTAACCGGAAGCTTGTCTTTGTACTCCACTTTGAGGCGCTATTTACTGTTAGTAATTAATTGATTCCATTTGATTTAAAATATTGCTACATTTACGATTTGCTTATTTGCACTATCAAAGTGGTAGGACACAGAGCCGTTTCATCTGTTTTTTTACCAGTATTCACACAAACAAACATGTATTTTTATTTTTGGTAAGCCACATTTTGTTTGAAAATATTTTCCATGATTTTACAAGGTTGAAAAAAATTCCAATATTTCACCCCAAAAAATCTCTCAAAATTATTTAAAACCGATATCCTTTAGCGGAAACTTTCCACTTCGTTCCTGCGTTCTTCGACGGAAGTTTGATGAACTATCTTGGAGAATGACTTCCGGAAAATTAATTTTACACTTGATAACCCGGAGCTATTTTTGGAACGCTCCGTTCGGGCCTTTTTCAAATCTACCCTTGAAAGTAGACTTTTCGGGGAAAGATTTCTTCGATTTTGTTTTAACTTAATTAGTTAAGGAAACTGATGATTTGATTTTTTAATTACTTTAAATGTTCAAATCTAAAATCTATTTAGATGCTGTTATTTCTAACAGTAAACATTTAAAATACTTCTTGTAGTTTCGTTATAAGTGGACATTATGCCTAAAAATGTGCATAAAATTGTGCACAAAACTAATTATAAATAATCTAACAATATATTTTTAGTATTTTATATCATTCTTATGTTGGTTGTAAATTTATATCTTACAATATTACTTATGTACTATGATTTTATTCGATTTTGACAAAGTTCTTATCTAGATTAAGATAGATATCTTTATTCTTGCAATACAAAACATCAATGAAAGGATAATATGAATTCAAACTTACTCGTATTCGTATAATTACAAAATAATTAAAAAAAATGATCATAAAATTTTTTCTGATCCATTTCATGAAACTAATTACAGCCATAACTTTCCTAAATATTTATTATCACGGTTCATCGGCTTAAGTAGCTCCAAATTTATGTATTAATCAGGTTTTAATCAGGCTCTCGTATCACGGAATTAATTTGGCGCTTACCATTAACAGCCGTCTAGAGAAACAATAAAGGCGCCCTTTGGAATAATATTCAAGTGGGGGAAAGATTGGGAAATAAGATATCTTTGTTTTCAGTGGTCTTATAAAGGAACACAAAAAGTTAATGTAAAACGGTTTTTGGGTGGCAGAAGACGATGAAGCTGACCCTAACTCGATGATGCAAGAAATTGGTGGACTTCCACTCCAACTGGAAGGACAGGAATAGTAATGCGTGGAGATCATTGGGGGAGACATTTGCCTAATATATTTTCGTATATTGTAGTCCTCAAACATGTCGGTTTCATAACGATGATTTTTTTACCGTAAAACGAGTACAAATCCACATATAACATGAAAAATAAGTCATTGGTTGAAGCTGGCTGGGATCAAACCAAAGATCGTCTGATTGAAAAACAGACGTTTCCCCCCACTAAGCCACATTTGGCCCCCACAAAAAAGTGGGAAATTTGTTAAGCCGCTATTTACGTCTATTTTAATGATATGTGGGAAAGTGACTATTCTTTATAGTTTATCTGATTATAAATAGATCAAAATAATCGTTGAAATGAAGTTAAAAAAAAACAGTTATGTTTGTTTGTTCTGTCCGGGGAATGACTAGAAATAGATATTCTCAGTTCTACTTTAGCTATAATTACGCAACATCTTTAAATGATTTCAAACTCATCTAGACATAAAATACGAATGCTGAAGTTATTTAGTAACAATACGCTACATAGAAACACATTTTATGTACATACATATGTTTTACTTTTCTTGACATGGCAACTTTGTAGCCTCATTGTTTTTGACATAAGTCGATAATATTTATTATTTCTTATCTATGACGACGCCCCTTTACAGCTGACATGAATTGTATTTTATTTTAGATTTTTTTTGTTATTGTTTATGTGTTTATTATCCGATTAATATAAATATTGACATTTTAATTGAGTTAAATTTTGTTAATGTAATAGTGAATAATGTATAATGTGAAAATGACGAGAACGTACTGTATCCTTTTATTAAACCTGTAAGTTGTTATAATTAGGATACGTTATGACGAATAAATGATATTCTATTCTATTCTATTCTATACTCGTACCTTAAATATGTAGAAATTGTATTCTTCGAAACGGCGGTGTTGTTTAGCACTATTGCTGCTCACAAAGACTGCCAATCAATCTGAAACAAAACACATCTGAAATTTACCACCAACATCTCAGAAAACTTCCATTAAAATCCAAACACAAATTTGAATGAAGCAAAAAAAACTGAAATCCGTCTGGAAATCCGACACTTTTAAATAAGCACGCATAAATTCTGAATGAAAGGAGTTCTTTCATTCATTCACTCGTTCTCAAGATCGGTCCCGATTCATTTACTGACTTCTCGGCCTTATTTAAAAAAGGGGATTTGTAGTAGGAATTTTCCAGAAAGGAATTTCCTGGAAAGGAATTTTCTAGAAAGTTCGCGAACACGTGTGTCGGCTCATTAAGGGTTTCTTTGAATACAGGTGTGTTCATTAACGGAGACGGCGCAAAGGAATTTTTCATTAGGACCGAGTATTGAGCAGCTTCGTATTGAAACTTCAATTGCTGCAGGTGGAGAGGAGGCAACTAGGATTTTTGTGTCGCTGCGATATCCGATAGTGATTAATTTTAGAGATATCTCATGTATACATGGTTACTGGTAACTGACACAAAAACTTTGAGATCATCAGAGGTTGTATTTGTTGCTATAATCAAAACTTTGAGACCATTAGTTTTTGGCTAAAATTAAATTTTTGACAGGGTGCTTAAAATAAATCAGTATTACTGCAGATTAACTAGATTATACTATTACTACTACCAGGTTACTATAGGTTTTTTAGTTTTAATTTGTATTTATTATTTTAATGTTTCTTTAGTTTTCACTTTATAACCATGTAAACATATATATCTAAATACCATGTTAACAGCGGCTTAAGTGCGACAAACAACTTTTATGTTAAGGCATTCGGGGGTTTGTGAATCATTATTTATCAATTATTTCTTACAAAAAATTTGACACTGCAAAAATAAATGGAAAAACAAAATCTTTTATCTTTATTTGGAAAAGTTCTGGAACAAAACTTGTTTCAAAGAATAGGAAGAAAGAGAATAATTTACAGTGCACACACAAATATACATAATACAAGTAGGCAATTGCCTATTATTACTATATGCACAAAAGAAGCAAATTTTTAGTTTGTCTAGACACACTAAGAGCAACCAAAAAGGTTCCTTCTAGGCAAGCGTGATACATCTTAGACCACAGTTAAGCTTAACATCAGCATCAGGCTAGCTGCGGTCAAACGTAACCAACCCTATTCATCAATAAAAAATAATAAGTCTCGAATAACCCTGTACAAACAAATTGTCAAGTCACACAATCTATTGCATCCAGTTTGACGACGTGCAATGAGTCGCAGGTGTTGTTCATACGTTCGTTCCTCACGCGGCCCGACATACCAGCAATGCGCTGTCTCCGTGTATTGAGACTGCCTTGTCTCGGTATACAGGGTTATTTGAAACTAAATCAAAGTTTTCGACGTTTTCAGACCATCAATCGACTAATGTAAACACTATTTTCTTTTTGTTATATTTTATTGAAAATTCACATAACAGTTAGTTTACTATAACTAACTTAAAAATCTTATCTTACATTTTTAAGTTTTTACCATAACTTTACCAATTTCATATTTTTATTCCAACGTAAGTCTCATGTCTTTGAGAACTGTATGATGACTTTGTTTATGTATAGATTAATTATTTTTAGGGTGTCATTAACTCAGGGAGACAGGATTCCTTGTCTGAAGCTCGACTCGTATGTATACATATTTGTTTATTTAAGTTTGTGATTCAACGTCTGTATAGTATATTAAATAAGCTCAATTTTCATTCATTCGAAATAACGGAAAAAGCTCAGAATTTCCATTCAAACTGTTTATTATGTTATGGATTACAATGTTTTTTTTTAGTATTAGTGTAATTTTTTTTATTATTTCTGTAAGCCCGTGAAAAAGGGATTTCTTCAGTTACTAGGAACTCTGTATTAAAAATATCTGAGACTAGTCTAAGGTTGACTTGAAAATATTGAGACTTTTTGGCTTTGCGTTCTGCAAGGACTTATTTAGAAACATATTGCTCAAAAAGCGAACTAACAGCTGTGACTGAAAACTTGTTAGGTAGATAAGTTTTACTACTTTTATTCATATGGATTTAAATTTATTTCTTGAAAAAGATTGTTTACAAAATCTTCCTTCCAATTGTTGGTAGGCATTTTGATGATTTAATATTACTGACAACGTTTGAAAAACCAAGTTCTAAGTATAAAAGATGAAAGTATAAATAAATATCTTCAACTAGCTATGAAATATATTACGATTTTAATAAAAAAATGTTATGAAAGAATATTATACACATAAATTGTTGTTTTAGAGTTCATAATTAGTTTTTTCTGTTGTAAACTTAAATACAGTATTACTTAACAAGCAAATAATCTTTAAGAGTGGTTTCTGTAAGTCAAGACAATTTCTGTGCTGTCATTAGAAAAAAAAACAATTCACTATAAAAGAATGATCTGTCTCCTTATTTATTTTGCACCTTTTTTTAATACATTTCTAATAAATAATTTGTTTAACTAAACTTGTTTACGTATATTCACCAAAGCCTATGAAAGAGCTTCAAAAGAGGTCTTACCCTTACCCTTTCTTTATACGAGTATGTATGGCAAGAATACCCATCGCAATTCGAAGATCTTTTCAAAGATTGGTAGAAATCTCTTTTTACAAAATCCTTTTTTCTGATCCTTTCCTATACTAGCTAGTTTTACAAAACTAGGGCATGAAATTATAGAATCGAACAGTAAGTGAAGCTAAGGCGAGGTAAGGAGCGTATCCGCATTAGTCGGATCGGACGCCGATTGCACCCGGTGGGCATTCAAAGCCAACCGACTACTTCGGGTTATGTCTCGAATCACGTTCACTGGTCTACTGGATAAGGCGGAAGAATCAAGCGATATTTTTTTCAGAAACTTAAATATTTTTGTAGGTTTGGACTGGCGTGTATTTCAATTTAAGGTGATCTAGCGCCAAGTTCAGCCGCGTGATACATATGTATGCAAAACGCCTGTACTGCGGTGACAGGTATTTCACAAAATAAATTCATTTCAAATCTATAAGTGACAATATTCAATTTGTAAGCTGTGACAATTCTAGAAAACATCACTAACTACAAAAATACATATTTGTTTTAATTTCATTTCAACTTTCAGTGGCCTACCATTTTTTAATAATTCAACGAACATTTTTCAAAAAATAAATCTATACTTGGCCCTTTTATGATTTTAAACACAGAATAAAATTATAAAATGTATGTATCGGAACATAGACTGATAAATATAATAGACGCTCAATCTCTTATTGAAAATCGTACTAAGTGTATCATTTGATACACGTAGCGCCATCTATTTGTATTTTACTGAAACGACTTCACTCGCGTCACGCAATCTACTATCATTATATCACATTGCAACTGCATCGCGTTGCGGAATCAACAGCTAGGTTTTCATCGGTAATTATGAAACTTCCGCGCCAAACTAGTAGGTAAAAGTAGGTGTTACTCGTACTTTAGTATTCTGATCCCTGAATGTAGTCTTATCACGCTGGATTTTATTGGAGTTTACAAAATTCATTATTTTGCTCACATCGCTTTAAGGCTTTTATAACTTAGACCACGCGCTAAGTACGTCTGTGGAGCACGAATGGCGCGATTCCTGTAAAAAAATCTTGCGTCTGCCGAAGGCAACAATGAAGTGCGGGCAGAGAGACCGTCTGAAGACTTTCCTTACCATGGACGAACAAACTTGCAGACTGTAGCAAAAAATATAATTGAAGCATACGTTTGATAAAACAACTTTTATAAGAAGCTACAATTGTTTTCGGTGCATTGAGTTGATATTTTTACAAGGAGATGTATAGCAATGGTAATGCAAGAAAGAAGAGCAAGAGGCTGACCAAAAAAGACTGTAGATGTAGTATGTGAATGAAGAAATGAGAGAGAAAAGAGTAGAGCATGTAGAGATGAACGCTGATATATGAGGGTGGTAGAAGAATTTTTTCTCCCGATCAGTAAGGCTGGAAAGGAGCAAGTAAGTTGAGATTTAGAGTATTTTATGAGATGATTATACTTATTCTTTTCCTAATTATATATACAAACCACAATAAGTATCCCAAAAATCCCTCAAGTTGAAAACCTGTCGCCTAGCACCTAACGGTGTATTCATTGTACATCTTTGAAAATTAAAATTCTCGACTAATCATTTTAATTATTTTATTTATAAGGAGTGCATTACAGTTAGTACCAAATCACCCACCGTTACCTTAACACATATGAACAAACATACAAATACATATTATACATCATTGCTTAACTTCATTATTTATACCAGTTAGAGTCCGTGAGTACAAGCCACCTTGTGAATATCAGCATAGTTCAGACTTTGGCCAAATCGTCCAATAGCTTTTTTTAATGATGTACAGGCTCACGATGACCACAGCATATACTCGTACCTTACTGCACTGGGTAAAAAAAATAATTAATAAAAATATTAATGAATGCGCTCCGTGTTCTTTCTACCTTGTGCCCTATTTAGATTTCTTTCTCGTTTCCTACCTTTAGTCGCAGTTTAACGCTTCCTTTAATTTGTAGAGGGAATACTCGGATGAGAATTGACATCGAGAATGTTTAAACCTTTTGTGAGATCTTGAAAGGTTTTTCTTTGCCGATTTTAACGAGACGTAGTTCAGCTACGGCATTTATTCTTCCGTTGGATCATGGTTTTTATTCCAGAACTTTTAAATAGTGGATAGCATTTGTTGAATGGATTTAAAATTTAACACAAATAATGTTTCCAAATACTTCTTATTCATATTATCGCGCGTTATGAAAGGAGCTAGACGGAAAAAAATCTTACGAAAAGTTGTCACGACACTTTTTGCGCACGGTATGGCAACGTCGTATCTCCAAAATTTGTTCGAAAGTCAAATGCGGCTATCAATGAAAGTATTCACTTATTAACAACAGCGCCATTCGTTTCAGGTGGAGTTTCGATTGAGCCTACTGATTAAGTTTATATTACATTATATTTCTTAATAATAAAATAATATTATTATTACTTAAAAAAAATACAATTATTTCAGTAATTAATCGAAAAGAACTTCGTTCTATCCGGGTGTCCCGTGACACCTCTCAAGTTTTATTTATTTAGCATTTTAATACTTATAGGTACGAAGGTCAAACTGAAAGTTCTTAGAAAATCAAAAACTAAGCATTCTAGCAAGTTATTAGTTTTATAATAACTTTTCATAATAGCGTCCAGTTACATCAATACATCTCTGCATTCGTAAAATTGAGAAAAGCACCTTGCCCACTCGGGGTCTCTTCGACGGCGTTTTGAAACGCAGCCACTGCTTCCTCGGCGTCACTATAATTTAATCAAACATTTTGAAGATTTTCCTATGATGATTTTCTTGTGCTCGCCTGGCTAGCAACCACCCTCAAGTTGAAAATCTGTAGTCCAGCACCTCACATGCTTTTCTGGCAGCCTCTTTTAGAGCCAGTTATTCCAGACTTGCCATGCTTCGACTTAGACTCAGGTCACTAACTCGACCAGTTCCAGGCTATAGAAATAAAAAAAAAAGATCACAGTGATGAGAGTAAATTACGAACTCAATTTCTATCAAAACAACAGTATCATTAGGGCTAAAACGCACCAGGGGGCGTTATTATCTCACCACTTGTGGTGTCGAATGTAGTACTAGAACAGGTGCCTATTAAGGTTTTATATAAGGGGTTTTAATTTCGTCGATGTCATAATACAAAAAAATGTGGGGCTCACATCATATTGACGTATTATTTTTTACATTTACATTTGAAATTGACATAATAATATGAGTAATAAAGTTGGTGGATTGTAGTCATCAAGAATTATAATTTTATTTTAATACTCCAGAAACTTAGAGACATTAAAAAAATACATACCCACAATTTCATGCATCCTTTGACAAACTACCTTAGCTTTTGTGCTATTCGAGAGTCAAAGCTATCTTCACACTAGATTATCAAAATTGGTTCAGCCGTTTGAGCTTGAGTAAAAATCAAATAAACACATATTTGAAGGATTATAAACTGATAAACTGTTGAGCCTAACTTGTTTACCCCCTTCCAAAAGTCCGTTTTGACGTGACAACGTCTTAAATTAGGTTGCGGCTGGGAGTCACTTATGAAAAAGTGTAACGCCCGGTAACGTTACGATGAGTCACCGAACGAGAGAGAGGCCCGCCGAATGCCTTGCGTCTCTCTCCCACTCAACTATGATCGGTCTACCGCGCGCGCAGCACGCGGCAGACGTTGTCACGTAAAATCTTCGCCCGTAAAACCGACTTTACAGGCAACCATTTTTTTAAAACACCTCTACGTATTAAAACAAATCTCCAAATTAGGACATCATACCCTAGGACCAGCCGTTTGGGCTCTGCGTTGCCTATTGATGAAAGAATGAGTCAGGACAAAGATTATTATAGTATAGTAGATTGTCGCTTAAATCTAGTCCATATATATTATATAGACGACCTCGTTGGCGTAAAGGTTACCATGCCGGACTGCCAAGGGGAAGGTTCCGGGTTCGATTTCCGGCCCGGCCAACATCTTTGTGCTAAACTAAATTTGTTGGCTGTGGGTCTGGGTGTTAAATATGTATCTATTTAAAAAAAAAATGACATTGTATGTATATGTAGTATATGTATCAGTCGTGTTAGCTACCATAATACGAACTAGAAATGGTTCAGTATGAGGTTAACCAGCCTTGTGTAAAATGTGTCCTAATATTTATTTATTTACTTATTATTATTTTATTTATATTATTTTTACTCAATACTATTGCAATTTTAGCCCCCAGATTCTAAGCCCCTGACTCCGTCCTTGGTCAATGAGGCACCTCAATCGCACCACCCGCTGGCTTATTGCAAATTGAAGATGATGGTGCGCTCAAAGCTAGCAAATAATGTCGCAACTGTTTAGTTTTGACACCATTCTGATTATTAAAGTCGTTGAATAAGCTGTTTTGATACTTTACTTGGCACTTACCACGTTCATTTCCATATAAGCTGTTTTGATACTTGACGTTTAATACACGTTAATTTCTATTTAAAGTATCAAAGTAGTGTTCTATTGAGGTTCTTGTGTTTCTGTGAGGTCGTGTATTAATTTTATGATCTTCCTTAAATGCTTCTGCTTAATGGGGGATATCAGGATCTATGGAGAATCACAGGATCTGTGTATCTATGATATTATTCTTATTTTTTTTTTATAATTCTTATGTTTTTGTAATGGGACGAGTTTAAGAACCACTGTTTGTTTCAATTCTGCCTTGTTAAGTCACGACAGAGGTTACGGTATATAATTATGGCAACTAGAAAATTCTCGGCACAAGAGCTCATACGAAATAAAGGGAGATGTTTTTGTTTGATGAGACTGCGTTTAATTATTATTTTTTGATAAGGATACATTTCAATATGGTAAATATCAAGTGTATAACCACTATCATTGCTAATCATTTAAAATGATAATGATAATACTTTATCCGACGATAAAACAATAAATCAACAACAAACACATCGCGCGCATCAAATTAAATACCATCAGTGTTTAAAACATCATGCAGCTATTTCAATTGAAAACAATCAAAGTTGGTAATGACCAACTTTGATTGTTTTCAATTGAATTATAACTAATAATTTATGTAATTAAATTCTATTGATAAAATAGCTGACAGAACAGTCACCGCTGCCAGGTTTTTATTATCTAGATAGAATCAACAATAATTAACAATATAGAAATTATAAGCTCCGATGAATTCATAACCTAAAAATTGGCCATGGGCGAGTTGGGCTCCCACATGAAGGGTTCCGTACCATCGTTGTTTGGGAGTCCCCATCAAATATTTATTTTACTTGAATTTCATAAATTATTTGATAGCTAATATACATTTATGTATTTGATGAAAATTTAAAGTGTCTAGCAGCTACCGTTATTGATATATAGCAAAAAAATACAAAAAAACACGTTTACTATATGGGGTATGTACCCCTTTAATTATTGATTTTTTATTGTTAGTATTTGTTGTTATAGCGGCACGAGAAATACATATCTTGTGAAAGTTTCAGTTTTCTACGAGTAGCTATTACGGTATCTGAGATATAGCTTGGAGATAGACAGACAGCAGTCTTAGTAATAGGGTCTCGTTTTTATCTTTTAGGTACGGAACCCTCAAAATAGACTCTAAAAGATGTAAGAACCCTTCTATATACGCTACTAAAATTATTTATTGACTGATTATTGTTTGTCTCCCTAAAAATTGAAACAAAAAACGCTAAGCCCAAAAGCCGAGCAATCTGACATCGCTATTCGATTATTAATCTCGATAAAACTAGTGACAGTCGCGATAGCTCAGCGCGAGCTGTAGATAATTCGATCACTAAGCCCGCATTTCACACTCTACTCGCCAATTACCTGCGATCTGTCTGATTAACATGCGTTGCTATGCCGCTTCACCGAGACAACCTGAGGCTGCAGTTACAGCGGTTAGCGGGTTTTTTTTTTTTTTTTTTTTTTTATATTAGGACACATTCACACACGGCTGGTTAGCCCCATACTGAACCATTTCTAGCTCGTATTATGGTTGCTAACACAACTGATATACTACATATACATACATACATATTATAAATAAATAAATATTTAACACCCAGACCCACAGCCAACAAATTTAGTTAAGCACAAAGATGTTGACCGGGCCGGGAATCGAACCCGGAACCTTCTGATTAGCAGACCGGCATGGTAACCATTACGCCAACGAGGTTGTCGAACAATGTCGATTAATGAACAACGGTCGATGCGGACGGTGTTTGCATGGACCTTGAAGTCGTTGATGAGACCTGCACTTACATCCCGCTAGGGCGTATTGTGCTTCATGGATGACCATGTACAAGACTGACGTTTTGTAAAGTGACATTTTCATCTCAGTGCTACCGTGAGTTGGATGACACGTTAAATTGTAGTTTACTTTTTGTTTATAATTGCCCCGGCTGTTAGTGTCTTAATACTAAGCAGTCGTTAAGCCAAGTCAAAGGCCCTCGGGCGGCTTGAAAACTCTCGACACTGCAGCTTGTCTACTAGCTCTGACGAAGAAGAAAAAGAAGAAGATGAAGCGGGAAAAATACGAATCGAATACTCTATAACCTTATCCTAGTACCATTTTTATCCGGCTTTAAATATTTTTCCATTCGACTATCTTATCTCAGTCTATTTAATCAAAAGTCTGTTAGTAATGTAACATATAGAGTTCAGATTGGTTTCATGTGAAAGCTGAATTTTATTTGAACTAAATCAGTTTTCCTGTTTTTTATAATATTACTAGCTGACTCGGCAAACGTTGTTTTGCCCCACTTAAGGGTACAGCGCCATCTATTGATTACTTACTCAACCCAGTCGAAAGGTGTCTGTTGTGATAATTGTGACTGTCAAATAAAAACAGACAATAATTAGCAATAAATTAAAATTGCGACGATAATTTGAGATTTAAACTATGCTATCTCTCAATTTGGATCGAACTGCACATGGTGTGCGAATTTTATTATAATCGGGTAAGTGGTTTAGGAGTCCATTGAGGACATACATTGTGACACGAGATTTATATATATTAAGACTAGTACAACAACAGTTTTGTGCGTGGTTACTCATCTAAACACCGTCCGCTTCGACCGTTGCTTAGCTTCGATAATGGCGTCAAATCACCTTAGCTAGCCGAGCTACAGGCGCTACGGTTCCAAAACGTCGTGTACTTGGCAATGACCTTATTCTAAATGACAATTTGTTTTTTTTTTATTTATCCCGCTTCCCGCTGCCTCTCTGTCCATTCCCCAACTTAGCGCAAACTAAATGTCGGCTCGTGGTGGTTGACACGTGATCTTTCAGGTGCGCTGATTAATACGGAGATGCGGCTGAGCTATTGTGACGTCATTGTGCGCTAAGCTTGCCTAATTTATCGTTATACCTTGTACCGACTCCCTAGCACAGCGATGGGAAAGATAATTTACTTTTAAACCTTCTACCATTTCCCTAGCACAACAGTAAGAAAGATAATTTACCTTTAAACCTTGTACCATTTTCCTAGCACAACAGTAAGAAAGATAATTTACCTTTAAACCTTGTACCACCCTCTTAGCACAGCAGTGGGAAAAATAATTTTATGCTGCACGAAAGTTTTAGTTTAAATGACGAACTTGTTGGCGTAATGGTAACACATAGGCTACTTTTGAAACTTCTTCTTAGTAAAACTCATCAAAATCGGCCTAGCCGTTGGAGCGTGAGGGAATTACATCGATTTTTAAGTTATTTGCGTATCTCAAGGAAACCACAATTGTTATCGGGATAAAAAGTACCCTATGTGTTATTCTAAGGTCTAACTTATCTTCACACCAAATTTCATTGGTTCAGCCGTTTGAGCGCGGAGAAGTAACAAACATTCACTTTTACAAACTTTCGCATTTATAATATTAACATATCTTGAATCGAAATAAACATACCGAAAACGGAAAAAAGAATGAAAAGCTTAGATATTAGAATCGAAAGACTTTGATTCGCCTACAAATTTTTCATCAACCAAAAATAAAGGAACCCGTATATTGACTTGAGTGCATCCCCACCGTGATCTTACCCAGGTTTAGCGAAGTAACCGCCGTATTTGAACAGATCTCCCTACTCTATCACACCTATCTATTCTATCTTCATCTATCCCGCTCTTCATAAGGCATTAAACCTATTGGATGATATCGACGGTATTTTACGATTGTTTGTTTAGGGCACTACTGTTGGAACTCGAACGTGAAGAACTTGGAATACTTGTGGCTTACCAACAATTTTGTTTTCTAGTTCACCTACGTGCTTTGTTCTGGTGTTGAGAGTTTTTAAGCTACTTTATAGCACGGCTTGACGATTGCTTGTAATAAGAGCGCAAACAGCTGCGGCAACAATTTTACAAGCTACAATTCTATATGTCGTTTGAATGCACAGTAGCGACTGGATGTAAATTACACTCCTTCTTCTCCTTATTATTACAGTCTTTTGCATAGTCACTTATTCAAGGACTGTCCATATTCTTATTTTTCATTTTTTTTTCTTCGGGTTTTCTTAGTTAACTGAGAAACAGATGCTGCTACATCAATGAATCGTAATAATTACAATTACATGACATATAGACACTGATTGAATAAGACAACACAAATATTATAGGCCCAGTCAGTTCAACTGAGTACTCCAGTTAATTTCTCATTTTAGAGCTATTTTATCGCTACTTGATGTCTAAAAATTGAAAAGCGAGTGTGGAGCGGTGGTAATAACGTCAACTTTTCAATCAGACGGCCCCTGGTTCGATCCCAGCCCTACATCAATGACTTGTTTTTCAAGTTATGTGTGGATTTGCACTCGCTTTACGGTGAAGGTAAACATCGTGAGGAAACCGGCATGTTTGAGGACTACAATATCCGAAGACGTGTGTCATCCGCCAACCCGCACTTGGCCAGCGTGGTGGATTATGGCCTTTATCTCTCTCCTCGTGAGAGAAGGCCCCGAGTCGTAGCAGTGGGAACGTATAGTGGGCTGCTTATGCTTGCTATGCTATGATGTCTAAAAATACTGCAGCTCTGTCGGTCCCAATTCTTAATTAATACTAGATGTCGTTTTCTCTTTCACTCTCCTCTACTCGTATCGTACAAAATCTACACGCTTTCCTTTTTCTCGCTCAGAATTCATAATTCAACCAAATATAATGATTTTTTGGCAGACACACCAATGAACGACGGAAATACCTTTATTTATCAATCGAGACTAAGTAGTAGCACCCCACTACCCAAGCTACCAAACCTATCTCTCAACTTTATGAGTCGCATTGAATTGAATTGTTGATTTTTGGCGAATTTTGAGGAGGCAATAAAACGTTTTATCCTCCTTCCCTCCCCCTGAGAAAGAGGGGTGTCTGCTGAGACAGGTAGATCATAATTACGTGTCTGGAGATAAATGGGGTGCAAGTAAGCTCTTCATCTTTACAGATATTGCTATTGTTCTTATGAGAGATTTATGAAAGCCATAGTGCCTAGTTGAAAATTTAATTAAGACACATATTTATGATGATCTATTTAAAATGGAAAAGCCAAGATATGCGAGGCTCTTCTTCTTTCTCTTTTTCGTATTAGCTACTTAGCTAATACGAAAAAGTGTGTGTGTGTGTGTGAGTGGCCAAGCTCTAGTGTCGAGAGTTTTCAAAGCACCCGAAGGCCTCTGACTGGGCTTAATGACTGCTTATACTAAGACTAAGAGACGGGACCTACAATTTAACGTGTCATCCGAATCACGGTAGCGCCCAGATAAAAATTCCACTTGAAAATCACCAGCTAACACCAGCCAGCTAATAAAATTGCCGTTTTTCTAAAGCTGATCTTCGTAGAGTATTTTTCATCAAACAATAAATAAATCGCCGATTGTTCTAGAATCAAGCTGATACTTCTAAAAAAAGGATTTTCTCCATATAGTCCGAGAGGCGAGCGGTCGAGCGAAATTCGTTCGAAACCTCATAAATCTGTCACGTGTCAAAGTAAGCCGCGTATCGAGCGAGCCAGCCCGGCGGTAAATTATGAACTACCCGCGCGACGCTGACTTGTGCTGTACACTGTTTCCTATGGAATGGAAATTTAAAACTTTAATGTAATCAGCATTGTTTTCCTTTAATGTGTAATTTATTTGAAAAATGATGTATTTAAAATCAAGTAAAGAAAAAAATCAATTGCGAAAATAATAGGAAATTGGACCAAAAAGTATATTATTCACCTATTTTATTTCCCCTTTGATAAGCCAACCAATATAAAAGTATAGTATAACATTTGTTATATGGATGAATATGTGTTTGTGCTATAAATAAATTAGAACATATTGCTCACTGGTTAGCCCTATACTAAACCATTATGCAAATATAAATACTCAATATCGATACATAAATTTAACACACACACTCAGACCGACAGCTAACAAATTTAATTCATCACAAAGATGTTGGCTGTGCCGGAAATCAAATCTAGTACCTTTTGGTTTTCAGTCCGGCATGGTTACCATTACACGAACGAGGTCGTCAATAAAGACTTTATATTATTGTAATCCGTGACTGTATAACTGTATTTCATAGTATGTAATTATAGTAAATAGTTTTGTTAAGTTATAAATAATTAAACTACAAAAAAATAATTAAATATTTAAATAGTCTGTAATTGTATGGATAGTCTAAAATCAATAATTTACTAAAAACTTTGTTACACCTATGTACAATTTTGATTTTCTCATGACGTATTATTATAAGTTTTGTTCCATACTTAGCAGTTAGGTACCTTTATGCAATATGTAGGCATGTGTATGTATCTGTATTTTACTCTTAAATCTGTCCGAAAAACTCGACGGTGAAAACAATCAACATCAGGAACCTTCTCAGAAGGCCTTAGAATCCGTTGTAAGCTAAAGCGGTCACGTGCGAGACACGTGACCGCAATCAATGGCTGACAGGTGAACCCCGCCTCCCCGACTAACATGAGTACTGTTTAGTTTCTTTTTAGCGTTCCGTACCCTAAAGGTAATAACAAGACCCTATTCTTACCTTTCGCGTGACACATGTTTAGAACTTATTTCTTAGAAGGACGACCTATAATCTAATTGTTTGATTGTATTGTTTTATTTCATACTTAGTTTTGAAAGACTGCGAAGGACTGCCAAGCTTTGGAATTCTCTGCCTGAGGCTTTGTTTCCTGAGAAGTACCATCCTGATATATTCAAATCGAGAGTGAATAGGTTCCTTCTAGGTGAGCGTACTCCAACATATGATAGGCCGCAGCGTTGCTTAACATTAGGCAAGCTGTGGTCAAACGCAAACCTTTTTCAAATATATATTTTTTTTTGTGATAGTATTAGTAATTTACATAACATTGGCGTGCCTCTATGTATGTCAGTGACATCTAAGCTCCCGAACGCGTGAACCGATTTTTATTTCGTTCTTTTTTGTTTGAAAAATAAGCCTAAATATGGGTATCAAATATAAAAGCTTGAGTTGTAGAATAAATAAACTATGATAAATTTAAAATCTAAGATGTTGGCCACCATAAAATGCCGAGTAGGCATCAAACAAATAATTAATAACGTCCTTTTTCAAGACACTTCACGTCATCAAAAAAAAATATCTACATAGCCAATGTACTTTGAGGCAATGATATGCTAAACATCTTAAATAAACAGTTTTATCGTCAACAAATAAACGATAAAAAATAATAGAAAAATAGCTTAAAGTCTGTTTAAAGAACAACTCTTACAACAACTTTATATTTCTTCTGGTACAAATCAGATATCAACAGTACAATCAGTTATTTTTTATTTTTAGATATTTTTATCCACCAACTTAATGGCGCAAGGAGTTGGTGGACTTCCACACCAACTGGAAGGAACTGGCCCAGGACAGAAATGCGTGGAAATCATTGGGGGAGATCTTTGCCCAACAGTGGGACAATATAGGTTAGATAAAAAAAATGTAAACCACTTTTATTTCTAATTCATAAGTCTGATTGGTACCAAAATAAGTATAAATGTTCTTAGAGTGGTTTTTTAGACAGCTTTGGAGCTATATTTTCGGATTTTCTAACTTTTTACGATTTATATTTTTAAAAAATTTTGTTCTTATGTATATTATTTGTTATCTGTATTTATATTAACGCCAATATAGTTGTAAGTTAGGTCATAAGCATTTACTCTATGAACAATAAAGATTTATTATTTATTATTATAACGAACCAGCTGTAACATCTAGATTTTGATTACCATCGTCTTAGATTAAATAAAAATAAATTAACGACAAAATAAATAATTCCTGTTCAAGGTACAAAAATGGGGAGTGTTCTAGACAGCTGGTGGACAATTAGTGTCGACATTGTCGAACAAGTAATGAGCTTTCAAGGGCTACCAACCTCCCGCTACGATCTCAATTAAGGGACGGACATTTTTACTGCTAAGACTTCTTTTTTTTCTACACATTTCACACACGACTGGTTAGCCCCATACTTAACCGATTCTAGTTTGTGGTATGGTAGCTAACTCAACTGATAAACGACACATATAAATAATTATCTTAATATAATATAAATCTCGTGTCACAATGTTTGTCCTCAATGGACTCCTAAACCACTTAACCGATTATAATAAAATTCGTACACCGTGTGCAGTTCGATCCAACTTGAGAGATAGGATAGTTTAAATCTCAAATTATAGTCGCAATTTTAATTATTGCTAATTATTGTCTGTTATTATTTGACAGTCACAATTATCTGTTAACTCCAAATGATTCTAACAGATGTCGATACCTTTCGACTGGGTTGAGTAAGTAATCAATAGATGGCGCTGCTATGGTAAATCTACGAACGTGTCATATAAGCTACACTGTCTATTTTTCATACCTCTAAGTGAGGCAAAACAACGTTTGCCGGGTCAGCTAGTCTAATATATAAAATTTACATGTCACAATGTTAGTTACCGTACTCCTCCGAAACAGCTTGACCGATTTTTACCAAATTTCATATGCGTAGTCAGTAGGTCTGAGAATCGGCTAATATATATTTTCCATACCCATTTTTTTTTTAAATAGAAATACTTTTTAAGGTACTTATATCAATGTACGTACTTTTCAAATCAATGTTTGCCGGGTCAGCTAGTATTATATAGAAACACTTTTAACACCCAGTCCTACAGCCAACAAATTTAGTTAAGCACAAAGATGTTGGCCGTTTAATCATATTATAAGTCATCGCCTCTCTGGTTAAAGGAAGAGCATCCCTAGTCTGGTATCACTTGCTAGAAAGGACACTGCCGGAAAACATCGTTAAGTACTTGGCGCTAGATGTCTAGTTACTTATCTGTTAAAAATTGCAAATTTATCCTAATTATTTTTTAATTTTAATAGCTGATCATTACACAAGTAATTGATGTAATTTGACTTATAGTAACATGTACCCTGTAATCAGGTGAAGTTGGAGTGCAGCTATATAATTCTAAATTTATTTTTAACAATGTTTATTTTATTTATTTACGAGTATTATGGTTAACAAAACAGAAAACAATCAAAGAAATAACCTAATTAAAACAATTTACCAGTATCAAAACTAGATCAATTTCCAAAAATGTAGTTAAGACATAATATTTTGGTTTAGTTTAGTTTATTTCTACAATTTTTATGTCTACAATGATCTACAATTTTATTTATTAATTTATATACAGTCTTCTCACTGGCACTGGTTTTTTAGATTAGATATATTTTTACCTTAATTAAGTTTTTTTTTTAATCAATTAAACATGATTTATATAAATTTATGTATATTAACACACACACACAAACACTCCAACTTCCTAATCATCGGAGTTTTACGTAATCGTTCTCAAAACCACTAATCCCTGTAAAGCTTTTTTTACAAAGTTGCCAATCGAAACAAATTCCCGTTTACAAAAGCAAATCCGATAAATCCAAACCCCAAAATAAATCCTGCTGACGTCATCAGAGAGCCGAATCTCGTTAAAGTCAATTAAGTTGAAGAACAAACGCAAAGCACATTTCGATTTGAATGGCACTCGATGGGGGCCTATTCTATATAACTGTGCTTCTCAACATTTTATTTTTTATGGTTCACAAAACATAAAACAATCTAAACTATAACTTACATTTAACTTACTTACTAGGATCGAAATAAGATTATTTTCCTATGTGTACACAATATTATCAAATAAAAGTTTTAGAAAGAATGAATAAAAAACTGGTTGATGACAATTAGGGTAGGCTACATTTAAAATTAGTTTAGTATAAGTTTAGTTTTATCTAAGTACAATAATTCAAAAATGTTTTTCTTAAAACTACTCGTATTAAATATATCAATGGCGGGGTGATTGTGAACAAGAATATCATTGTATTGGCGACACATTCTAATTACAGGATTATTATAATGAGGTATAATTTTTATAAATATTGATTGAGAACATTTTTATAAAATGTTTGCGAGAATTTGTAGAAGTATTAATATTTGAGGTTATGTAAGAAGGAGTGAAGGAAAACAATAAGAAAATGATAAAATCGTTGAATTTATTGCTGTAAAATTTAAACAAAATCAAAAATCAAAATCAAGTCGTTTATTCACAGAATACAGCAATTAAAAGATGTTACATGAAATTAAAATATATAAAGTACAAGTAGATATACTATATTTTATGAGTTGACGAGAACTCAGTTGCTAGCCTGATGTTCATCATTTCGCAGCTTCTAGGACTCGCACTATTTTATTTCTCATCAAACCATCTCCATCCTCGACTACCGACAAGGTGACAACACAACCAGCAAACTTTTGTGTCCACAAATTCAGCAACAGAAACAAAATCATAATAATTGTGCGACAACGGAGTGGTATGGAAAGTGTAGGGACCTCGACCTATATTAGTGTGACGTTAGTCGCCATTGAACTTGGTGTGCAGTGAGTCGCAAAAAATTGAATATGGCGATGCACTCCGCTTGCGCATAATAATACAAGACACACACATTGAAGAGACCTAACTCCCACAAACACAGAGTATCCTACTGTGGGAGCTAGGGCATCCAAGTGCTAAAACTGCTTTCCATATTTTCTTGTATAATAATTTCTAGTTTGTATCTATTGTATTGTTATCTAGTTGTAATTATGTTAATTAGCATTAAGCACAATTGAATGAATTAATAAATATATTCATTATTATTATTATTAATATAAATTAGTACAAAAGTACAGTGAAGTCTATCAAACTGCTCTAAATTCTGTGCATCAGCGATCGTCAATTGTGTGTGTAATCAGAATCAATAATTAATTACTCAATACGCCGGCCGGCAAGAGAGGACTGCGGGTCACAAGGTGGGTCGAGTTTTGTTTAATGATTTTTAGATTCAAATTAGATTCAATCAAAGAAGACGTAGCTCGGAAAGTCGGAAAGCTGAAGTGGGACTGGGCCGGGCACGTCGCCCGCATGCCGGATACATTTTGGGCAAAAACCACCACCAAATGGAGTCCACCAAATAGACGGCGTCCCGGCCTGCACAAGATGAGATGGCGGTACGACCTCGACACACACAACCCACACTGGAAGACCGTTGCCCAGGACAGACAAAAGTGGAGGGATGGTAGGGAGGCCTTTGCCCTGCAGTGGGCTGATTTATAGGCTTAGATAGATAGATAGATATCATATATAGATATCATATAATATCATAGATAGATTCAAATTAGTTCCGGGCAAAGCCCAGGGCTGAACAGAAAGTTTGAGAATCTCAGTTATAAATCATTAGAGTCTGTCGGCCCGCGTGTCCTCATTACAGAGCTCTATAATCTGGAGAGGCTCTTGGGTGGGTAACTCATCATTAATGTGGGACTCGAGATATACTTCGATAGTTCAATAAATCCTGAGGAAACTCAATTTTGTCTTCGTACTAAGATCGAAGCTGTTGATCTGGATCTTACCAGATACAGTCGATCAGTTGACCTGGCCGGAGCGTATCTTCGGTGGACCCGCGGTGCGGAGCATAGGAGCTACTTGTCTCCCCGAGTCCCTTCAGCCTATCTTGAGGGGATGGGTGGAACGTATGCATGGAGTGCTCTCTCCTCCCGGACGCAAGTTCGCTTGGGGCACGGTTGCATCGGAAGGAAACTAATCTTCATACTAAATTTGATCATAATTGATAATGCTGTTTGAGCGTGAGGAAGTAACAAACATACTTCGTCTTCATTTCTTCTAGTGCCATCAGTTTATTGAAATTATTTATACACACACACACATACTTTTGCCTTCATGATATCATAGTAGGATAGGAAAACTTTTATGCCAGTAATTTATAAAAAAGGTTTGATAATGAATTTCAGTTTCACATTGTTAGAAGCTGAACACTCGCGTGTCCTTATTACTGAGACTGATTTCAGAAAAAAGCGTTGTTTTAATTTTAATTGCGTTATTTTTTTTTTGGAAAAACCTTTTCACTGCCTTGAAACGGGTACAGAGATTCAGTAGGGCAGGGCAAGATCGAAGAAGGTAACGTAACTCTAGAGAAAGGTTGCAGACACTAGGTCAAACGATCCCAGTTTTATGACATACTACGATTCTTATCACCGTCTCTGATAAAATGTGGGCGGATTTAATTCCACTTTTGTTGTGCAAGCTTATCTCTCTTGGAATCTAATTGGATTGGATTTTGGTATGAATTGAAAAGATTTACTGCAAATCCGATGATTTTTTGCGAACGAAATCTGTATTAAGGTTGGTATGAGAAGAACTTACTGGAATGAATTTATTTATACGTATGTATTAATATTTTTGCTTAATGTTTATATACTAGTTGCGCCCCGCGGTGTTACCCGCGTTAATTTGAGACAAAAAGTAGTTTATGTGTAGATCTAACCTATCTTCACACCAAATTTCATTAAAATCGAATCAGCAGTTTGAGCGTGAAGAGGTAACAAATATTTGTTTGTGTATATACACACACACATACTTTCGCATGTATTTTATTAGTACGATATATTTTTTCAGTTTAACAATTATTTGCATAAGCAGCCGTCTATACGGTCCCACTGCTGGAACTCGAGGCCTTCTGGCATTAGCAGAGAGATATAGGCCGTAATCCGCCAACACTGACCAAGTGCGGGTTGGCGGATGACACAGGTCTTCGGATACTGCAGTCCTCAGTGTCGGTTTCCTCGCGATGTTTTCCTTCGCGGTATAGCGAGTTCAAATCCACACATAACTTATTAAAAGCAGACGTTACTACCACCGAGCCCACACGCATTTTTTTACAATTATTTGCTTATAGTCAAATTAATTAATAATTACTAAAACAGTTTTAAATCAGGACATGCTTTTTCTCGAGCTCGACTTTTTTTAATCAACATTATATTTTGTTGTGGATAATAAAAGCGGAATTGAAAAATAATCACATATAAATTGAGAACCTTCCTTTTTAAGTCGGTAAAAATACGCAAACCTAAAAGTTGTCGTCTACTTAAAGCTGTATTTTTACACTCCTTTGTTCAGAAAACTCAAAGGGCTACTTTGAATAATTCGGTTAGTTGGAGCAGCCATCGGCCGCTCGCCAATGTTGGGCGGATTGAGTTTACAACATCTACATGATAGAAAAAAAAAACTTACAAGAGAGAGAAGATTGTAGTCTCATAGAATGGCCAAAGTATGGAAATCCTTTATCAAAAATAACTATTACAAACTGTCAAAACACATTACCAGTTTAGATAGAAGATAAAACTACAGATAGTCGTAATTATTGCTTTAGGTTTTTACTCTCAGGTGGCAGCAAACCATGGCGGCAGCTAATCCCTGATGAACCCAATAGTATAATACTAGAAGCCAGTCCCGGCTTCGCGCGGGCTATAGAATAATCAAAGTTGTAAAAAAAAAAAATATATAATGCAGCTTCCAAAGGATGAAAGAATTTTTCAAATCGGTCCAGTGGTTTCGGAGCCTATTCGTTTCGGAGCCTATTCGCGTCAAACAAACAAACAAACTTTTCTCCTTATAGTATTGGTATAGTTCATAGTTCTTTATTGATAACAAAAGTTACACGTCATACATTTTCAATTGAATTATTAAATAATAAGAATTATTCAATATAAAATAATGTAATTATAATATTTCTGTGTATATATAATAGTCATTAAAATATTAAATAAAATATAGATGGTATAAATACATAGATAAATACTTAATATCGATGTTATATTTTATATACAATATATTTGGCACCCAGACCAACAGTCGACAAATTCTGTTCATTACAAATATGTTGCCTGTGCCGGGAATCAAACCCAAGACCCTCTGGTTGGTGGTCTGGCATGTATAATATTAAATTAAATGTATATTTCGATAACGACGTTGTCAAATTATTATAACTACGGTTTGTCATTTTAGCTCTGCTTGTTATCAAAAGGTAATACAATTTTATCAAATAATTTTTTCGATTATTTTTTCCATAATGTAACTCTTACTCAAAGCATTGTGGTTTTTGTCAAATCTCTTCCAAAAGATCATATGGAAACAAAATGTTATTTGAAAGAGTAGGAAACGCGTGTGATTTTTGAGGAGAAGTTACGTGGGATGGCATAGCAATGAGATTCTTACTCGACTATTCTGGGACAATCGGGTTACAAAGAAGGAAGACACATATACGTAGAACTTATGTTGAACCTATTTCATATACGAGTATATATACACTAGCTGACCTGGCATATGTTGTTTTGCCTTAAGTACAGTTAAAAACACTATAATTGATCAGTTATCGAGCAGGATGAAAAATGATTCAATTACTAAAATGGTCATAACAAAAACAAAGGTTGGTTGGTAAAAAATAAAAATTTAGGGATTATTTTTAATGCCACATTATAATAGTTAAAACAAAAAATTCAACTAAAAAAAATGTGAACAACCCTTATCTATAAGGGAAAATAGATTATAGCCGATTTTCAGGCCTACTCATATAAAATTTGGTAAAAATCGGTGAAGCCGTTTCGGAGGAGTACGGTAGCCAACATTGTGATATGGAAATTTTATATAGTCGAAGATTTATGAGATATTCATACATGCTTGACGACTATAGCTTTATGAATATCACTTAATAGATAAATGTGATAAAGCAAAAGCCCGTTAAATGTTAAAAAATACTTTATGTCGATATATACTTAACACATAGACCGACAGCAAACAAAACAAGTTCATCACAAAGATGTTGGCTGAGCCGGAGCTCGAACTCAGGACCCTCTGGTAGGCAGTCCCGCATAGTAAGCATCATGCCATCGAGGTTGTCAAAGTAAAATTGAGTAAAATTGTTTTTAGGACATATAGGTACTCACCAGTTTTGCTACTAAGTCAAAGACCAATCCCGTCTGGCAAGGCAAGTTCGTTGAAATCCAGTGTGGCATTGCTTCCAAAAGTCAACAAAGCGCCTCACACTTTGCTCTGAGCAAACAGAGTGAAAACTCTTTAAAGTCCAACTAGTAAGTCTATTGCGACCGGCAGTCTTCGACCCTCCTTCCAGATATATCGGTTTTGTTTCAAACTACATTGTGGAAAGAAATACGGTACACTAGATTGCGTGGGAAAATACTCCTGGCCCTTCTACACTTATCTAACATACTGCTAAATAAAATTTTACAGTAAATTTTTTCAATAAAAAGATATATATTGTCAATTTAAATTATATTATTTATATGACAAAATTTTATTTATAAGTCAAATAATCGCACTTGTTTGCCCCTGGGGCAAAAGTGCCCATCACGCTGCATTACCGCCCTGAATAGCTATGGCCAACCTCTGCACCAAGAACGACCCGGAGCGGGAGTCACTAATTTTTAATTTAAGCGAAATATTAATATTAATTTATTTCATTTCCAACGGGATGAAAAATGATTAATCTACTGAAATAGTCATAAAAAAGGGTGTGTGATAAAAAAGTAAACATTTAGGGTTATGTGTATTTTTAATGCCACATTATAAAAACAAAAAATACAGCAAAAAAATAATTAAGGGTGAACAACCCTTATCACTTAGGAGTATAGAAAATAGATAGTAGATAATTCTCAGACCTACAGACTACAGTGGTTCAACTTCAATTTGGTTTAAAAAAAAAATTTCATAGATGACATAACTACAATTGTTAGGCTTTTAAAACACCTAATTTAAAATTCGAATCAACTATAAAAAAACAGACAAACAAATATACAAATAATAAAAACAACGAAATTGTTATCATTTAGTTAGCTACTTTTCTTGACTGAACATTCGTCTGGAACCAAGCTACTGTTTCTTTTTCCATCTCACCAATCGAGCCTTCATTTTCGGGATAATGAAACTTGGGAAAACTTTACGGAAACGCGAAACTCAGTTTTGTGTGAAGTCAGCGAACGTAGGGATTATGTGACATGTAAATTATGAGTCTCTTTATGAGATTTTCTTTCGAGTTGGCAACACAGTTTGCCGGGGATAAGTGAAAAGTTAATTTGGCCGCCAATAAAAAAATGTGGTAAGGGATTGTTACACGATTGCGACAGAAAATGTGCGACAAATGTTTTTGCGACATTTCTTGTTGGTTAATCGTTGTTGCGACAAATAAAATAAAGTAAGAAGTGAAATCTCACTACTTGAGCTTTTGAAGATTAAGTACTATTCTGAAGATTTAAGTATATGTTAGTATTTGCACGTTTCTTCACATTGCACGCTCTGGACTAATTGTGATGTAATTAAATTTAGTTAAGTAAATCCTGGAATTAAAGCTACTTATGTTTTATTCCAGAGTCAAATCAATCTATGGAATTCATTGCCAAACACCCTGTTTTCCGAAAATATGGCGGTTTTCAAGGCAAGAGTGAATCAGTTTCTCCTGGGCAAGCTCGTTCTACCTTAGATAACAATATCGTTTACCATCAAGGTGAATTGTGATCAAGAACAAGCTCATTTTGTGTTGTACCTATAGTACGAATAGCTGACACGATCATCAAAGCTAAGCACTGGTCAATGCGGACGTTGTTTGGATGGATGACCATGCACAAACTGTCGTTTTTTAAGCGGCATTTTCATCTGACTGCTACTGTAGGTCGGATAGCACGTTAAATTGTAGGTCCAGTCTGTTAGTCTTAGTAAAAGCAGTCGTTAAGTCAAGTCAGAGACCTTCAGGCGGCTTGAAAACTCTCGACACCATAGCTTGGCCACTTGCTCATACGAAAAAGATTTTGTGTGAAAAATTGTCTAAGCTCCACGCTGAATTCCTTTGAAATCGGTTCAGCCCTTTGGTCGTAAGGAAGTACAATTAATTTTCACACAGTAACATACAAATGTTTCTTTTTTTTTCATTTTTCATATAATAAGGATGTATTTAAAGCCTGTTGTTCTACAAAAAAATACAAATTGTCGCATTAGTTATTTGATTTTGTCGCATAACCTTGACGCAACCTTTCAGATTGCGTAGGAGAATTGCCATATTTCATTTTCGTTTGCGTCAAGTGTGTGAATAAGCAATTTGAGTGTCGAAGTGATATGAGCTTTGGCAAGAATATGGGAAAGAACACCGGTCTGTTGAAAAACTAATTGCGTAGCGGAATTACACTACTATAAATTTTAACACGTTTGACGACCTCGTTGGCATAAAGGTTACCATGCCGGCCTGCTAATCGGAAGGTTCCGGGTTCGATTCCCGGCCCGGTCAACATCTTTGTGATTATCTAAATTTGTTGGTTGTGGGTCTGGGTGTTAAATATACATACATACATATTATGTTTATATATAATATGTATGTATATGTAGTATATCAGTTGTCTTAGCAACCATAATACGAACTAGAAATGGTTCAGTATGGGGCTAGCCAGCCGAGTGTGAAATGTGTCCAAAAAAAAAAATTACCAGTGCCTAAGTCTTTAAAATGGTAAAAATTAAAAAAAAATACCGAAAGATGAAACCCATTAGAAAAGGAGAGGAATATGATCAAAATGAGAGGAAAAATGAATTACAGACGATCCGAGTTCGGGAAGTGGAAGGGGGTGAGTTATTAAGGGTAAAAATATTTTTAACTAAGTACTACGATAGGTTATAATTAATTTTGTACAAATCAGGTTTGCGATTAGTTATTTCTAACATCAAGCTACGCCGTAGCAACTCTACGACTCCGTTTCCCATCGCCATTGCTACGTCGTAGCAGTGCTACGCCACCCCAGAATACACAGCAGTGCTGAACTGTCGTCGTAATGAAGCGGCGTAACGAACGCGTGCTGACGTCACCTGCTTCCGTTAGGACTGTGGTGCTCAATCTTAAAAATAACTTGATGATATTATTTTCAAACCTTAACAGACATAAAAAAAAAAACTTAACAGACATACTTGATATTCCACTCCTGTGTAAAGCCAAACTTGCTAAATAAACTTAAGCGTTAGTTAGTCTTTAATTACATAGGTATTATTTGTGAAATTTAATTGTTTTTAATAATAGGTGTTATAAAAATAGTGTTTGTAATGTAAAAAATAAATTTCTTCTTAATAAGAATGTGATTTCAAACAATTTGTAATAATAGTAATATAATTAAAGCTTATGTCAATAATGTATACCGTGACAATATGAAACGATATAGAATATAATAATTCTGAAACGAAGTTTGTTGAGTTTGAATTTAATTTTACTAGCCACGTCTCGGTACGGCCGCCTTATCTACGGTAATCTGTGACGAAAGGTCGCTATGCGCTATCTAGAGTGTTAGAATATCTATAGTGTACTCTTAAAAATCTCTGTGATGAACTAAAGTTGTTGGCTGTGGGTCTGGGTATTAAGTATGTATCAAAAAAATCTTTATTTTCGAGCAACTAAGACTAATACGTATTAAAACTTAATTTACCAATACAAAATGTCAATAATAAAATCATAAATGTCAAAATAAAAAGAGATATTGATATATAGTATTTATGTATGTATATGAGTTGTGTAATCAACCATAATACAAACAAGAAATGGTTTAGTATGGGACTAACCGGTCATGTGTGAAATGTGTGCTCATATTTATATATTTTATTTATACGAAATCCGCTTTCAAACTAAATTCCGGCCGACTGGCTCGAAACAAGCGAGCTACACTCTACATCAGCCAGCAGAGCGTGCCGCCCAATCTCAGATCCGCTTAGCCCCGGGACTCCATTATATCACTATACAGGACTACTTGCGATTCATACGTACGCGAGATTTTACTTTTAGTTTTGCGTCCTGTGCTTACATAAATTAGAATAAATTTAAATTAATTAATTTTGAGACAAACCAGAAATATATATTTTTTTATACCACGATAAAGTCCAGGGATCAATAAACACAATTTAATAACTGTAAAATAAAGGTTCCAATAAATTCAAACATATGACTTTAATTATGCGATAAGAAAGGATTATACAGTAGGTTCTATCACCAAATGTTAAATAAAATACAGTCTGTCAGTCAAATAAAATACAGTCTGTCAGTCAAATAAAATACAGTCTACTCACTCAGTACTAAATACTTAAGAAACGTAGAGAGAAATTTACGAAGAGTTATGTTAACTTTTATTTTTTGAAAGTATTTCTTATAAGGTACCAAACCAAACTATTATTATCAAAGATGTCTAATAACTAAACAAACCGTTAGTGTTGTGAATTTCCACACATATTGATGACAACTTACCACTAGGTAAATCACCTGCTTGTTTGTCTGTTTATTACATAAATTATCAAAAATACTTTACACATCTATTTATACACTCTATATGTATAGGATTTTTTCGAGCTTTGTAATTTGTGCACAAGGTAAGCAGTTACCCAGTATATTCAGTTATATGGTGGACCCACAAAAAGATTCCTTTGTAAAAGTTTGAGAGCCTCTTGGTTGGGAAAGAAACGTTTTGTGACTCAATTTGCGGCGAGTGGTGCAGGGTGCATTCTCTAGTTTTGGGTAAAGAGGACTTTGCCTTTAGCTTATTTGGTCTTATTGGTTTTATTTATGTACAAGAGGCTATAGATAAAGTTACATTTTGAAACGGGTTTTCAACATTAGAAATAATGTTTGACCGAAGTTTTTAGTACAAAAACATATAAAAATAAGTAGTACTTCACAAAAAAATCTTAATTATCAATAATACATAAAATATTTGAAATTTATAAACTCAGGCCAAACTGAGGCTGAGGCCAAATCGTTCTAGTTTTATATCAAATCTTCAATCGCATTTTTGTAAAGGAATATTGAAAGGTTGTCAGAGTATCATTGACGAAGCAAAAGCAAAATGTGGATGCCCTCTGCCCCTTCCAGGAGGCATAGAACCTTAACCTCTGGAGAGTCCAGCGCACCACCGTTAGTGCAAAAATAAAATGTATCATACGCGCAATACGCTAATATATATAAAACTAGTGCGGCCAATAATTGGAGATTTGAGGAATACTCGTATTTACAAAACATACAAATAATTTACCGCCCCACCATTAGCACTGGATTTTATTTTCGCATTAATGGAAGTGTGCTGGACACCAGAGGTTAAGTGAGTATATCCCATGTCAGTATGTAACAAACAAAGATATATTTTTTGTGTAAGAGCATTTAACAATTGCTTCAGAAATACCCAAGATATTCATTCATTCATTCATTCAATATTTAAGAGCTGGTCTCTTGTCTGTGCAGTTTTTTCCAGGTAGTTCTGTCTTCGGCCAAATCCTTGACCTCCCTATACGACATGAGTTTCGCCTTCTCCTTAATTTGGTCTAAAAATGATCTTCTAGGTCTTCCCCAAGATATAGCTAGATAAAATTAACAAAATAATACTAAGAAAGTTACAATCGCGATAAGAACAGCCTCTTCAGCCGGCTAATAAATAGTAGTAAGTAAGCAACGCAGAGCCATTAACCCGTCCACCTATCTTACTCACGGCTAACTGCGTCGACCTAGCGCCTGGTTAAATACTCGAAACCCCTTTAAATCAAGTACACATCCCTGAAGCAAGCGACCGCTGTAGCCGTATCTCTGCCGGACAAACAAACGGAGTACAGCTAGATATGTGAGTGCGGTCCAGCTTTGTTGCTGTAATGGATACAGTGGAAATTGATAACATTTCACATTAATGCGATATTGTACTGAGTTTAGTTGCGCGATACATACTTGAGCAAATTGCCAAAATCGCGGTAAGTCACGAAGTAATTTCTTGTAAAATTAATAATTAGCAATATTGGAATTGCAAGCTCTGATTTTGAGATTATACTTATATACTATTAGTAAGGTTTGGTTCTTTTTAATTTTCAGAAGTTATCATTTATGTATTTCAAAAACGACTTTTTAAAATAAACTATCAAGCATAAATCAAAATCAAATCATTATCAAGCATAATCATTTGTGGAATTTTAATAATTCTTATTACACTATCTAGCAGGTTTACGTAATCATATTTTGGAACGTTGATACGAGGGTGAATCAAAAAATTCTTGGAATGAATATTAAAAAATGCAAAGATTTAAATAATAATATTTTATTTTTCTACATAATCTCCCTCCAATGCAACGCATTTAGAATAACGCGTTTTTAACTTCCTTATTCCTTGTGAAAAAAATATTTTCTTGACTCTCGAAAAAGTCCTCTACGGCAGCTATAACCGCGTCATTATCGTGAAATTTTGTTCCACGAATTTCCTCTTTTAATTTTGGAAATAAGTGAAAATCACTTGGGGCTAAGTCCGGAGAATATGGTGGGTGGTCAAGGAGATTGAAGCCAGCACAGCGGATTGCGTTGAGCGCAACTTCCGATCGTTAAGCAGGAGCGTTATCTTGAAGGAACAACACGCCCAACGACAGTTTTCCACGACGTTTTTCTTTAATCGCTTCACGCACTTTCGGGATTAAATTTGCATAATAGGGTCCAGTAATCGTCTGGCCTTTTGGCATGTAATCAATAAAAAGGATTCCTTCACTATCCCAGAACACAGAGGCCATAACTTTGCCAGCGGTAGGAGCAACTCGAAATTTCTTAATGGATGGAGAGGATGGTCGTTTCCAAGACATGCTTTGTCTTTTAGTTTCAGGATCAAAATGGTGGACCCACGTTTCATCCATGGTGACAAGACGACGGCAAAAATTATCCGAATCATGCTGGAACATTTCGAGATTACGCTTGGAAATTTCCAAACGTCGCTTTTTGTTTTTGTCGGTTAACATTCGTGGCACCCATCTTGCAAATACTTTTTTGAACCCCAGTGAATCAATTAAAATGGATTAAACGCTACCAAAAGATATCTTTAGGATCTCAGCTATATGTTTTATAGACATTCTTCTGTCTTCCAAAACCAGATTCTCAACCTTTTTGACATTTTCTTCTGTAACGGGGGTTGAAGGCCGCCCAGAACGCGGGTCATCTTTACAGCTTGATCTACCTCTTTTAAATTCAGCCACCCAGTACGCAACCGTAGAATAGGGTACAGCATCACCCCTTAATGTCTGCTGAATGTCCAAAAAAATTTCCTTCGTAGAAATTTTTTTCAAACTGAGATATTTTATCACCGCACGTAACTCACTTTCATCCATAATTTTAACTTTTTTGCAACTCGTTGCACAAAAAAATTTATTACATGCGAACGAACTGACAAAAACAAGTGAAAGTCTGCATAAATATAGTGTGATAGAGACTCTTTAATTTGAATATCGAACTTGATCCAAAAAGGTTTCATATATATGCACTTCTAAGAACTTTTTGATTCACCCTCGTAAATTTTCATCCTGTTACTAAATCATAGATAACACTGTAAATAATCGTAGCCCCGTCATTATGACTGAATTTTATAGTTTTTTAGAAATATGCTGTTTTGATCCTATTCTTCCTTAAAGAAGAATCAAAGCAAAATATCTAGTACCCTGGTCTCGTCTGGTCTTTGGACCTTTAGTTATTTATCCACAGCTATTTCAAATCATTTACTTCTTGTACTTACTATTAAGTTCAAATTAGAATAAAATAAGTTCTAAAAGTAAAGTTTCTATTTTATTATTATGACATTGTACGACTTATTATATTATTATGACATTGTATGACTAATTATATTATAATGCCATTGTAAGATTGACTAATTAAATAATTAAGTGTTGATGAATATATGTAATATGTAAATTTGACGTACCTAGTATAACGCAATGTTATTAGGTTAATAAATTTGTATGATTTCTAGGTAAAAATATATACTCGTAGAACAAAAACCACCTCTTTCAAAGAACGTATGTACTCGTAGTTAGAAAACCAAACCACAGCTTTCCAAACCAAGTAGCATCCTCAGTAGCAACAATAGACTGGCCATACAAACACGTTAACAGATACATGGGCGCAGTTAACCGTTCCCTTTGTAATGAAAACCATTTGTCTACGTAATGTGCTCGCTGGATATCGTCTAATATGAAATAACGTCTCGCAGACGATGGGTCATTATATCTGGTCATGTGTCTTCATGAAGTCTGATCGGGAGATACGGCCAAGGTGCCCGAACCGTTGTTTCCTCTACTGATATTGGCGTGGTTCTTTTATTGCAGATAATGTTGAGTATTCTGTGAATAATTCACCGTGAAAATCGTTACTTGCCTTCTTTGCCACATGCCTTGTTCTTAAAATGTAATGAAGGTGTTTTTGAAACAAGTTTTTTTTGTCTTCGTATGAGCTAAATGGCCAAGCTCTGATTTCGAGTGTTTTCAATCCCCCCGGAGGCCTCTGGCTTAGCTTAGCAAGGAAGAATAGGTTTATTCTGGGAAATCTTATATCACAAACTTACCATCAGGTGAATTGTAACCATGCTCAAACCAATTGATTGTAAAGGTAAGAATGTTCTACAGCTTGCATTATAATTCAACTTATTTACAAAAAAAAAACAAGTCGCAAGTGGCTAGACAGGAAGTAAAAACATTCAACCATTTCCATTGTAAAACAGTTGCTATTGGTGAAGTTACTCAATTTAGGGGAGGACCCAACTCCGTATCCTTTTTTTTACTCTGAATAGGCCAGCGCTTGACCACAATTCACCTGACAGTAAGTAATATTGAGGTCTACGGTGGATCGCGCTTACCTAGAAGGAACCGGTTCACTCTTGCCTTGAAAATCGCTAGATTTTAGTCATTTTGGAACAGGGAATTCGGCAAGGAATTCCAAAGTTTGGCGGTTCGGACAACACAGGTGGAGGCAAAACGCTTTGTGCGTGCATTGGGCACCTCAACCGTAAACTGATGCCGCCTTGGCGTTTCCCTGCTCGTTCGATAATGGAGGTCTATATCCTGTCTTTACTTAAGGTCAAAAAACGTCAAAGAAATTGTTAAACTACTAATTTTATTACTTTTTATTTTACTATTTCTGAGAATCGGAATTAAAAGTAGCCAGCTCACGTGAGTGAGTGACGTGAATAGTGAACAAGTGACGTGAGTAGTGAGTCACGTGACGTAAGTAGTGAGTGAGTCACGTGATCGGGAATCAGATCGGCGCTCACTGACCGGTATCGCGGCTGTCAGCTCACTCGCCGCTTTGTTTGCGCTGCTCTTATCACTGCTAGCTCAAACACGCCGACCGGAACTCTACGTGGCATGGTGGATACGGCACTTCCGGCTTAGTATATTTTTTTACTACTGGTCCGTCGGGGTTAAAAATAGCGTTAACGAATTAAAAGTAGCAAAAAATTATTCCAAGGTATAAACTATTTCTACCTAAAATTTATTAAAAATTTATTAAGGCGTCTGAACTCACTAAAGTATCGAAAACAATACAAGTGTGTACGTAGATATATATTAATCTACGTACACACGCATACACATACCTAAAACAACACAGCTATATTTGATACTTTAATGTGTTCAGAAGCCTAAATCAATTGTTAATCAATTTGATATAGCAATAGTTTATACCTTGTATTAAAATGTTGCCACATTTACCCTAACATTCAAAGAGAAACTGCCAAATAGCAAGAAAGAGTATCGAAAATGCCTATAGATTATACGAAAAAGAAAATTCATAATTCATTTATCGAATAAAACGGTAAGAACAGTTATTGCACCAAAATGCTAACTATTTAGATATTAAGACAAAAAGCGGAATGCGCACAAAATGTTAGTGATGGTACTACAACAGACATTGATATCTTAGATTTAGTAGACAGATATAGCGTTAACATAAATTAGGATTAAAAAATTTGGGTTGTCAAAATTACCGCATCCATTCACAGATCTATGGCATCACTAACTCACTTACGAGCTAGAGCCAAACAAAACAACCTGACTGGGCCTGATTAATACCAGCTCCAGAATGAATGTTTGTTACATATACTTATGTACCTATAATGTATGTATGTAGGTACATATGTACCTGTACTTCATATTGCAGGTGAATCGGTTCAACCTTTCGGACTTGTTTTGCTGAACAAACACATTTAGTAATATTGTTGAACTTGGAGTAAAATTCAGTGATCTTAGTGGTAATATTAACCATCATCATCATTACCTGAGTCTCTGTTTCCTGAGAGGTATCATCCGGGGGCCTTCAATAGTAGAGTTAATAGGTATCGTCTAGGTAAGCGTGCCACACCATAGACTGCAGTGCAGCTTAACATCAGGCTAGCTGTAGTCAAACGCTAACCTATCAAGGATAAAAAAAAATATCATAATCAGCATTATTTCAGTAAAGGAAAACATCATGAGGCAACCATATCAAACTTGTAAAGCATTTTTTTGTACTCATCTGGCTAGGAACTACCCTCTCGTTAAAAATCTATAACCTGACTAGATGTTCCGGCAGCCTCTTTGTGAGCCAGACGAGACATTCTGCATCTTAGGCCGGAATGTCGATTCTTATTCTTCTTCTCCGTATGAGCTAAGAGCCCAAACTCTGGTGTCTTTTCAAGCCATCCGAAGTTATCAGACTTGGCTTAACTACTGCTTGTACTTAGACTTACAGCCGAACCTACAATTTAACGTGTAATCTGACCCACTGTAGCACCCAGATCAAAAAATTAAATACCACTTTTAAAACGACAGTCTTGTGCATGGTACATCCAAACACCACAGAAACTAAGGAGGGGTCTACATCGAGCGTTGCTCAGCTTCGATGATAGTGTCAGGTTATCCTTTTTTTTATTTATTTTTTACTCTGAATAGGTCAGCGCTTGACCACAATTCACATGATATTGAGGTCTACGGTGGATCGCGTTTACCTAGAAGGAACCGATTCACTCGCGCCTTAAAAATTGCTAGATGTTAGTCATTGGGGAACAGGGAATTTGGCAAAGAATTCCAAAGTTTGGCGGTTCGCACAACAAAGGTGGAGACAAAACGCTTAGTGCGTGCCTTAGCAAAGCTAGCCGAGCTACAGACGCTATACAGAGTGTCGAAAATTCGTATGGATACGGACCTTCCCGATCAAATTCCTTGCTGTAATGCGTAAAATAAAGTACCAAATCCCATCATCTTCAATCATCCACCTCTAAACTACAATCAAACTCAAACAAACACACATGATATACACCACAGTGACGATAAGACCACGACTGAGGAACTCAATAAGTAATAAATTAGGGAACAATGGCTGGGAGTAAATACACAATACATCCTGCGGGAGTGACGGGAATTATCTCATTATATACTAGTCACTCGGACTGATAAGGAAATGGGACATTAAAATGTACTGGGTTATAAGAAAAGAGAAGAGAAGAAAGAACCGAAGACTAAATAATTGGCCAAGTGTTCAAGTAGCCAATTCTTGTATGGGAACCCCCCTTAAATATTATTTTTGTAATTATTTTATGATTTCTTATACGTATAAATTAACGAAAAGCGCAGAATAAAGAAATATCTACCTAAATACATACTGGTTACTCGTCTAAGGAAATGGGTCATTAAATATACTGCGTGACAGAAAAGAGATGAAAAGACCAAAAATTCGAAAATATTTAAGAAAAGACATCGAAAAGAATGGACAGCAAAATCTTTTTAAAAAAACATTATAAGAAAATCTATTTTATTTTTTACTCTCATAAAAAGATGTTCTTTACTGCCTATTTATTTGTATGATAGATAAAGAGAAACTAATAATTAATTGCTTCTTAAGGTTTATTTTTTTCTTCTGGTTTCTTTCTGTTTCTTTTCTGAGAAAATGTTTTCTTGCAGCTTATATCACCTTTCTCTATAACCATGTATATAATGATGGGTGGTCTGATTTGCTTTTGCTTTTGCTGTGCCAAGACATAGGTCAATGAGAAGTCAAGACAAACGGATGCTGTCATATTGGTTGTTCATTAAGACGGTCAGTTCAATTATCTTTTGTATTTAGGTACCGGAATTATTTTGATATATTAACTGTCTGGCAAATTTAACTTTTGTCTGTCTATTACGCACAAATTTATGCCTTTGTAATTATAGTAACATACGAGTACATAAAAGTTTTTTTTTATCCTAAATAGATCTGTGCTTGACCGCAATTCACTTGATGGTAGGTGACATTGAAGCTTACGGTGAAGCGCGCTTACCTAGAAGGAACCGGTTCACTCTCATCTTGAAAATCGTTAGATTATAGTCATTGGGGAACAAGGAATTTGGCAAGGAATTCCAAAGTTTGGCGGTTCGGACTAGTGTAGTGTTGATTTTTGTAAAATGTCTATATTTTTTTTTTATCATTTATTTAATTTTATGCAGGGTTTTAATAAAATGTCACCCTTGTGACACAAACATGTCTATGTATTATTGAAAAAAAAAGGCTTTTTATTTTATTTTTATGCATAAAAACCAGGTCAATGAGTAATTTTGGTCTGATTTTGCTGCCACGGTGCTCTCAAGTGGTCGGCCCACCTAGCTAGCCTAGCTTTTGGAGTATTTTTTGTTATTTATCTAAAGCTTACCCAATTTGCTCACTTTTGTAGTAAGTAGCATAGACAAAATATACTTTGAAGTTCGTCCCCGATGATGACGCTCGTAATGCGTCGAACCCCGTTGGACGTATATCCAACGTTTTTTTTAAGTAAGTTTGTTTCGTACAAATATATAATATGCCTTACGATAACAGTTTACAAAGTACAAAATAGACTTTTAGTAGTAGTAAGTTGTTATTAATTAATTTATTTATTTTTCTATTTTTCGTAACATTCAGCTATTTATATATCAGGCGTAAACTAGTAAGTTCCCGCGTCCGCCGCCACTGGACCTGCGTCCGACATCTCAAGACACGACTAATCCATTACAATAACACGGAACAGTATCAGTAGCGACCTCATTAGCAGTGTCGGCCACTGTCGGCGAGTGCACCGCAAATATTGGAGCTTGGCCGACAGTCGGCGAATTGTCGGCCAAATGGAGAGCAAACATTCATTAGGCATATTAATTGTGGATGTTAATGCAGCACTTACGCACGAGTGTTGGCTAAACTTGCCCGTAAGCTGCGTGATTGGAGGGGAGGCGATATGGATACTTGTACAGAAGACACTGGCCGTATTTTATAAGGACTGGATGGAAACCAGGCATTGGAGCCTTATAGAGCTTGTCATGTTCTTATTGGATTGGTTACAGTTGTCTTAATGGGAGACAGGGCAACGGAACTGGTTTTACATATCGTACCCACGTCAAATGTGACGGACTTTTAGTTTTAGTTTATTAAACTATATACTTCCTTATGTTTTCAAACCTGCAATAATCATTCAAACTCGTTCAAATTTATTTTTAAGGTTAATGTTGTTTTACCATTTTTTTCCAATTAAAAATTAAATAATAAATCAATTACTTTACTGTTTTAATATTGTTCAAAGTTATGTTCAAGGATTTTGTCTATGAATAAAATAGAGTGAAATATTTATTTTCCAATGAAGTATTTGGTATAAGTTCTTTTTCGTCAGAGCCCTTTTAAAACAAAAAAATATCAGTCGCCAATGAGATACAATATTAATAACTGTTTTACAACAGTGTATATACAATTATGTAAGTATATATACAAGTCTTGACTGTGATAAAAAAGTTTTCAGGTTACTTCAAAATTGTTGTCAACTGCAATCAGATGTCAAACTTTTTGTGATAGTCTTTCTTTGTCAAATAATAACAAAGAACAAACAAACATAAAACATGATAATCGCGTCCATAGATGCAGCATGAGACTTGGAAACTCCATCAAGAGGTAACCACGCGATGCCGAGCGCAATTCGTCGCACACGATCGCTTCTAAAAGACACATTTGCTGAACTTTATTGTCAGTATACGGCTTTAACAGTGAACGATCTTTGACAATAGCTGATGCTAAGAATATGTATTGAATCATATCCTTTAAAAATTTAATAATTTTGTGTAATATTTGGATATATTGATCTATTGATCCTGAAATAAATGAATTTGAATTAGATTTTTTTTAAATTATTTTGATTTTATTTATCAATTAATTAATATAAAACACATATTTCTTAATAAAATATGATGATAATTTAATGATCCATATATGATAGCTTAAATATTGCCCCCACAAAAAAAGTTAAGAAGTTTTCATCAAATATACGTAATTTATTGTTGAAAATACGCATACAATTTGTGTATAAACAAACAATTAATTTCCTTATTTAGTGACAATGGTATCTCATTATATCTTCCTACATATAAAAATTAGTTTTTTTTTTATTTTAAATAGTCCGTATTAATTCTTAGAATAATAAAAATTAAATTAAATAAGCGACTAAAAATAACAATAATTATAAAAATATGTTAATACGTTGGCCTTAGTACTACACTGGACGCAAATAGGCTGATGATTACTCACTACAATGTCAACTTGTAACTTAAAATTTGCGTTCAAACTTACTTCGAGTATGCTTTTTAAATAATTGGTTCAATATTTTTATTGATTTGTGTTGAATTTTTTTTTTGAAATCTTTGATGCAAGTGTAATGTAACTTATTTTAGAGTACAATATAGTAAGTGTGGAGAAAATAATTTCTGAAATAAACTATTTAATAATAATAATATGATATATGCCTTAAAAATGTATTTGAAATATGTCAAAAGCAGGTTTACACATATAGAGTTAGCAAGTTAAATCAAAGTCAAAAAAAAATTATTGCGATTTTAGTCTCTGCAATCTTTCTTCCATAGGACAGAAGACAGCTCTCAAGCGGCAGAGGGTCCACAAAATCTGGCCTTTATCCAATCTAATGGTCGGGGAACACTATCGATCATACGAACAATGGAAGCGCCCCCAAGGTTAGAGAAATATACTACAAGTGGAAATAGAAAAGTTATGGTGATAGCACAAGTATTTCTTTTGATATTGGAATGATTTTATCATTATAAGTTTTCGGTAGTACGAGTTAATTCGTTTGTTTTTCTCGATAGCTTCATAATTATGTTTGAGGTAAAGCTTTAGTGTGGAATAATTTCTAGTCTATGAAGTGCCACAAATATAGGCTAGTTTTAAATGTACGGTGAGAATTAGACACCAGTGTCGCCTTACTGTTTTACTTATCACAGCTTGATATATATTTGACAAGTACAGGAGTAACGGCACTCTGGCATAAGGTGGAACATGCCTAGTCTGGGATAACTGGCTCTCAAAGAGATTGGCGGAACTCACAATTAGGTTCTTAGCGGCACATTTTCAATATGAACCACTCGTTTGCTAAATCGGTAAAGTCGCGTGATTAAGTGCGTGTAATTAGAGTACAAAAAATACATTTCTTAAAAAAAACACAAACATGTAATTTTTTATGATAAATAGGCTTATGTTTGACCGCAGCTTGCCTAATGTTAATCTTGACTGTGGTCTAAGATGTAACACGCATGCCTAGAAGTAACCTATTTACTCTAGATTTGAAGACCCCTACATTGTAGTTCTCGGGAAAAAGAGACTCAGGAAGAAAGTTCCAAAGCTTCGCAGTTCTCACAATGTAACACTTCAAAAACAATTACTATATTTAAATAATGTAGTTTGAAATTGCAATCATAGAAAATAATGTTTAAATACTTAAAAAAATGTGAACGTACTGTACTATCTATGTAAACATTGGTCTATTCCCCTAACCAAAAGTTTTGTATCCGCAGTTCGCTTGAACTGTTATTGATGGAATTCAGATTTAGGAACAGATATCGTTTATAATATTTTTTGCAGCAGTCACTCTTTGTCCAACGCTTAGGGAAACAAAGTAAAGGTACACTTGTCGTCAAAACTTTTTCAGTGTTTTATTTTATTTTAATATTTGTAATTTACAACTATAAATATGCATTTTAGGTGCTAAAAAGTGTAATTTCATATCATTTAGATATGAAAATAATTATAGCTAGTATAATTTACCTAATTACTCAGGAAAAACAATAGTTAAGTAAGTATCGATTGTTGTATGAAGTATTAAAGTAGTAGAAATAAAGGCTATTTTTATTTTATTTTAATTTACAGCTAAGTGTTTTACCAGTAACTTATTACACTTTTTATCAAAAAATCTCCATTACAACTAATACGAAACACACATAGGGATTTATAGACAAAAAAAAAGGCTAAGAATCCCTATTGAAGGAATATCGTATCAAGGGGTATCGTACCCAGCGTACACACAAATCAACAGTACTCCGGCTAAAGAGGAAGTTCCAGGTGAAGTATGCTTATTTTGGTATTTTTGGTAGGTTTGCTAGAATACAATGCTTTGCGACAGATTTACAACTTGAGAGTGGTTGGTACCCAGCCAAATCTATTTTGTTTAAAGTATGACACCTTTTCCCCAGTTTGATATTAAAGACATTTTTTTTTGCAAACAGTCTATGCAGGTTTTGTATAAAGTTAACTCAGAGCATATCTCTGACTCCGTGAACTCAAATATTTCCTTCCAATAACCCTTTTTAGTGTTATGTATCTTAAAAATAGTACTCAACTCCCTAAACCCTATTACTCACACACACTAAACCCAATTACTCACTGAACTAAAACTTCAGTAAGGCAATTATTTTTTTTAACAGTCTTACAACTTTAGCTCTCGACTGTCCTCTATGATTGCCGTCACGGTCCACCGGCAAGGGTTGATACATGGAAACAATTTCGACTGCATCAAAATGCGCCCTCAGACTTGTCTTTCGCTTTGACAAGTCATTTTTCTTACGCGTCACGTCGCGCCGCCTCGCGTTTGTTTCGCAAACTATTACGTATTTAATGTGTAAATTATATCTGGCACAGTGATCATCGTGTCTAACAGATTTGGTAGTTATAGCATTGCATCTATTATGCATTATGTCACATTCTATTATGTAGTTTATTGACTCAGGCGTTACTTTGCGGAAATCCATTGTAAATAGAAGACAAAGTTAAATATTTAGTGTACTTCCGCTGTGATCCGAAATCCAAATTACTTAAGACAAGTAAAGGAAAAATTAACTAAGATTAATTAAAATTAACGTTACCTATCACAATTCGATTTGTCGTTCGAAGAGTCAGCATCTCCTGATGATGCCTTGTGGTTAGACGAAACACGTGTAGAGTTAAGAATTTCCGAATTGTGATAGGTAACGTTAATCTTAATTAATCTTAATTAATTTATCTTAGTTAATTAATCTTGATTAATTTTTCCTTTACTTGTCTTAATTTGGATTTCGGATCACAGCGGAAGTACACTAAATATTTAATATTGTCTTCTATTTCTATTATGTATTATATTGAATTTAATGACTTTCTATTTTTTTTTTTCAAGCGGGTGAATATAAACGGAGTTCTGAAGTAATATTAGAAAATTGGGTAAGTACTAGTCGGGTTCACGCATAAAAAAATCCGTAGCAATAATTTAGTAATATGGACAAACCCGTTCTTAGTATGAGCTAATATTTTCAGCTTTCTATCACGGTATCTGAGAAAACCTTGACAGACAGACATAGTAAATATTCTTTATTGACATAAGTAAGAAATACACTATTTAAATGGAACCATCGTAGTCTTAGTGATAAGAGCCCGTTTTTACCTTCAAGGTACGAAATTCTACCTACATATATAGTTGACCTAAAAAGTTTTTCTTTTAGTATTTTTTGCTGCATATTAATAACGGTGACAGGTAGACACAAAATATTATAAAGTTAAATATTATAATTGTACGGTTGCATACCCACAAGTATAGTGCATTTCATTGTGCTGCGTCATTCCTTATTAAACTTGCATATAAATAAATATTCTTTCTGTGAAGGTATCAGCTCAGTAAATCCCCAACTCGATAGAGATCGGAGCGACTCTGTTAATATCCCATTAGGGCGGTCGCGGCGCGCGCCGGCTTATTCAAATCCGACGCGACCTGAGCTGCAGGGTGCTTGCAAATACAGGCTCAGAGACTGTTGGAAGTGGGGTTCGAACAGTCCATACAAATTGGGCCAGAGTTCTCTGCCGCTGTAGATGTAGCTCAAAACAAAAACTAGGAGGACTTCAGTCAGAACCTGGATTACTCTGTTAAGCACATAGGCAGGTCACCGGGGGTTTGTAGTGAGGACAAATACCACATAACCTGGCTGCGCCCCATTGTAGCTAGGTATCTTGTTGAAAATTCTCCCTTTTAAAAAACCAAGGAGGTTTCCAGTGTATTTCCATTGAAGAACCTGGAGCCCTCCATCAAGCATCGAGGCTGGTTACCGAGGGGGTTTTAGAAGGTGAAAATCCCACATAACCAAGCTGCAACCCATTATTCGAGTATATCTAGATATCTCATAGAAAAGAAGCTTATAAATACCTTTTTTTTTAAATAAATGGGTTTTAGCTTTTAAACAATTTACCTATCAGTAAGCCATATTATGATCCAAGGTGGTGCTACGACTTTGTTGCAGAGAGCACGTTTTAACACAAAACGCAATAAGCAAATCGGCTAACTAAGGTAATCTGAAACGCTTACCCAAGTTAAGCAGCGGTCGATGCGGGCATTCTTAGGATTGGTGACCATGCAAGAGCCTATCGCTTAAAAAGGGAAACTTTCATTATGGTGTCAAAAAGTACGAGATGAAGAAATCAAAAGCAGTTTAATAATTAAGTGTTGCTTGTTAATTGTATTGTAAAACAAACATTTATTGAGTTTTTTTAATCACAAAATAATTAGACCAGTTATTTGTTATATTTTTTTATGTTTTCACCTGTTACAACTATGCATTCACATTCGTTATAACTATGCATACTAACAAGTATGCATGGTTATAACGAATCATGATCAAATTATGTGTCAGGCAAGTATTTCATTGACATTGGTAATATAACTTTATAGTAAGTAGGTATGTAGTTTGGAATCCCTCCCTCTATAAGCACCCTGTCGCTCGCACGTGTAAGCTATTCAAATCCCATATGACACGGCCATGGAGGCAGCTAAATAGTGTAGATTACAGAGAAACACCATCAGCTGAGCAACTTAGCTGGGATCTTTGGCACTTATAGTGTAAGTAGGGATGTAAGATATACTCGTACTCGTATATCGATAAATGACATCGGTGGAAACTTAGACTCACATTTTTGTAGTTGTCAAATGCATTTATTTTGCGTTATGCATATCATAGCATTAAGCATTAGCTGGGATCTTTGGCACTTATAGAGTAAGTAGGGATGTGAGATATCTATCGATAAATTACATCGACGAGAACTTTGTATTTACAATATTAGTTTATGTAATTAATTTTCTCAAAGACCAATGTTAATTAAATATTACAGGCATGACTTAACCAATGTTTTTTTTTCGTTTTAACAGAAACACTAGAAATATTTAGAAAGTCACGTTTCGCGTCCGGCCAAAATGACGGTCAAATACAAAGTGACGGTCAAATATCTAGCTTCAATGTTTAAATAAAACACACACACAAGCCACAGACATTATTCGGGTTTAAAGTGAAGTATTATTAGTCTGGAATCACTGGCTCTTGACGAGGCTGCAATGACACGCTGTTATAACCTGACTCAGGCGTTACTTGGGAAATCCATTCCAGAATGAAAGAAATTCTTAATATTTAAGCGGAAGTACACTAAATATTTCAGTTTTTTTTCTATCCACATGCAGTTAAGCACTTGATGATAGATTTTCAACTGAAAAGCATTAGATATGTTTTTTCCATGTATCTATCTACGCTATAGTCAAACTCTAAAATGAACTAAAGCGACATTTTTATCCTTGATTTACTCAGCCAATATAGCGGAAACAGGTTTTTATCGATATATTTCTTGTTCCTTTGGGACATCTCTATAATCTTGGCCAGCAATATCCCACAAGCAGCATTCGTTCCGCTGCCCGCCCTCGGATTCAATTATTCATGGAATTGTTTATAATAATACATCGAATTGATTTCCTCGCACGTCCATGCCTATTTTGGCTTTCATATGCAATCAATTGTAAGCTTAGATTTGTAATATACATTTATGTTGTTTAAATGTATATAGCTCCTGTATCTCGGATACATAAGGTAATCTTTCTATCCAAAGGTTGCCTGTAAGAGATCGCTTGAGGCGATAAGGCCGCCAATTGTGGTACAATATTTTTATTCTAGTCTTTATTTTAGTTTTAGTTTAAATAACCTTTGTGTCCAGTAAAGAATTATCTATCTGTTTGCCTAATCAGACACAATTAAGCAACGGTCTTCTTCTTCTTATTCGTATTAGCTAAGTGGCCAAGCTCTAGCGTCAAGAGTTTTCAAGCCGCCCGAAAGACTTGCTTGTACTAAGACTAACAACCGTAACAACTTCAAAATCTATGTTACTCCTTAAATTGACATTGTAATATTGTAATTGACATTTTGATATTGTAATTTGACATTGTTATATTGTAATTTGACATTGTATATTGTAATTGGACATTTTAATATTGTAATTTGACATTCATAAGTGTACTTTTGTACCTATATTGAATAAAAATGAACTGAACTGAACTGAACGATCCAACGGCTTGACCATTTTGATGAAATTTGGTGTGAAGATAGGTTAGAGCTTCGATTAACACATAGGCTACTTTTATTTCAGATTAACTTCTTTTGTCCTGGATTATCGCTGGTAACATAAGTCAGCTAGTAAGAGATACGAGTATATTGTAATCCCAAGCAATAAAAAGACACAGAATATCTTGCTGATTATCAATATTGACATATATCTTTAACACTGAGTGTCCGTGTGTGTGTCCGACACTAGGTAAATGCCGTTAACTTTTGTTTGACTTGCTTGATTGTGACGCGATACGTACTCGTATTTGCTTGATACGAAGCAATCGGATTATCAATCAAGTAATCTGTTTTGTTGCAGTTTGTATCGAAAAAAATCTTCCATTAAAAAGAACTTTGCCATACCATAACACAAATATATTTTTTTAACATCAATTTTAAGCTATATTCACAACTACATTATTTTCCTAAAATTATAAGCCTTTTATTATAGGTGTGTTACATTTTGTTTGATCAAAATAGAAATCTTAGATTGATCTTTGTCTTATTCTAATAGTATTTATTAGTCGTGTTACAATGCACTCCGAAATATTTAAATAATTTTTTTTAGTCTTTTACACATAAAATAATCATTCTTTAAAATAATAATGATATAGTTAAAAGAAATAATTAAATATAAAATGTATCTCTAAAATTATTTAGTTAAAAAATGTACAAATGTTATGTAAAAAAATGATACTATGATTAATAACCTGTATCCAAAAAAACTTTTTTCTATCTTAAAAACAAAATGATAAAATAAAAGCGAATCTACGGAAAACAAATTCTTAAGGCAAAAACAAACAGACCGAACTAAACGTTGCAAATTTGCGTCAACGCATTAGCTGACACGTGTGGGAGGCACACGTGAGTAGACTTATAAGCAAGGAATACTTGCGTAAAATACGGATCGCCTTTATACGATTGTCTTTACGAACGCTTTGTTTCAATACTATTAGAAGCTTCATGGGGCGCAGAATATTTAACAGTATTTAAAAAAAATTCAACGTAGCACTATTTATTATAGGAATACCTCCGTGAAACAGGAAAACATCAGCCACTAAAAGGAACTTTCGGAAGCCTAATAGATTAGTATCCAAATCGTGAAAATGACACCTAAATGCCTCTCTCTCAAAAAAAATAATAATATGCGAGTTTCTCCATTTTTAAAGTAAAAACAGTAAACGCCCAATTTACCTTAAAAAACCTTTTCTCACACTTTTAAGCAACATTAGCTTACGATGTATATCATCGTAACGATATCTAAAGAATATAAAATGCAAAATACAGCAGTCGTCCCGAATCTGGTACAGAAAGCAAAGCGCTTTAACCGCTACATTTCTAAGCGCTATAATTTTAAATCTGGCTATAAAATGCACGGAGGCCGCATCTATCCGCTACTGCAGCCCCTTTGCCGCGACACAGGTGGTAAATCTACGGGTTAATAGGCGTGCAAACGACGCCGTCGATGCAGTGCCGAGCAATTTGCCTCCGATGGCGACAGCGCTTGTAGGCTGCAGCGACGTTATGCTCGCTCCACATTTTACTGCTCTGTGGGTTTGTATAGTTTTGTTGCGGGAACTGTGAAAATAGACATAGTTGTCGATCGTTAGAAGAACATTTGGGGCTTAGTTGTAAGTTAACATTTTGAATAATTATATAATGTTTTTTGAATGCTTACAATTTCTTATACATAGCAGTTATAAATTAGCATTTTTTTTTTATTTTTATAGAATCAATGTGTTATTTATTTATTAAACGCACGTTTGTGTGAATATAAGATACGGTGGATTTACTACTGAGATCGGGCTATGCGCTTTCTATTTGGTGTGTTTTCTGTGGGTGTAAGGCTGGGATCAAACCAGGGGCCGTCCGATTGAAAAGCAGACGTTTTCCCAGCCACAATCGCTTATAATTTATTTATTACCTTTATTTCAAATATCTGCCAAATAAAGATTTATTATATTTAACTATCTTTACTTCTATCTTTATTCAATTCAATTTTGACACTTTTGTATCTGTCTTAAATAAAAGCAATTCTAATTTACAATCTTTACAAAGGAAAAACATCGAACTATGGAATAATTTGGTGGGTGATGTGTGTAAGTAGAGCTAAGCCCGCCCAAGCCACGCTCGCCCGACGAAATCTCTTTTATTGGCAAACAGACGAGACTACACATCAATTGTCTGCGCTTGAGACATGCCACAACCTGATTGCAAGGACTGTGTCAAGCTTTTTTTTGTCTTGAAAAGGGTTCTGTATACATTTTTTTATATATAGGAGTTTTGTTTCATTGTTCATAGCTTAAAATTAAAATAACCTGGATGTGTAAGAAGTAACATACTTATCTAGAAGGTACTTATTCTTCTTCTTCTTTGTATGAGCTAAGTGGCCAAGCTCTGGTGTCAAGCGTTTTAAAGCCGCTCAATGGCCTCTGACTTGGCTTAACAACTGCTTGACTAATAATCGGGACCTACAATTAAAGTTTAACATCAGATTCAAGGTAGCAAAACGACAGTCTTGTGCGTGGTCACCCATCCAAACACCGTCCGCATTTGCCGTTGCTTATCTTAGATTGCATCAGATTACCTTAGCGAATCGAGCTACAAGCACTACCATTTTTAGGTATCTATAAACTCTAGATTCAATGACACCTCGAAGGTATTAGGTTATTAGGGAACAGAAATGCAGAAACAAAATCTGGTCTCAAAGTAGTAGGAAGTGTTCTAATTTTAAACTATGATACCCAGGGCAGACAACAAGTGAAGGGACGGTAGGGAAAGCTTTGCCCTATAGTAGGCTTATCTATAAATTAAGAGTGTACTCGTATTATAGGCATATAAAAATAAGAAATTAAGTAAATTGTAAATTGACTTGCCCAGTACGGCGTGATGCCGTAAGGCTAATAAATAATTTGATTTTGATTTTTGAAGATTACGAATAGATAGATACGCCAAGGCGGCATCGGTTTACGGTTGAAGTGCCCAAGGCACGCACAAAGCGTTTTGCCTCCACCTCTGTTGTTCGAACCGCCAAACTTTGGAATTCCCTGTTCCCCAATGACTACAATCTAGCGATTTTCAAGGCGAGAGTGAACCGGTTCCTTCTAGGTAAGCGCGATTCACTGTAGACCTCAATATCACTTAACATCAGGTGAATTGTGGTAAGGCGCTGACCTATTCTGAGTAAAAAACAATTGAAATTTTAAATAGCAAGCTTAAACATTTTTTTTTTAAATCATTTGTTTTTAGCACGATTTTTTCTGTTTTTTCTCCCGGTTGTGTCAGGTGAACCCTAACTCGCCCCCGTAAGCTACCGTCAGCCAACATCCCCTAATCCGACATCCCGCATGTCTGGACGCATCATTACGATCATGCTGTTTTCTATTCTAACCCCATACTAGGGGTATATAGAAAAAAATACTATTGCCAAATTTTGTGAGGTGCATTTTTACTGCTTACTGGTTGTCTTTTATCCTGGTTGTAATTTTCTACTGATAAGTAACAAACGTTTAAAATTATAAATAAGATACGTTTTACTCTTTAAAAAATATTCGTATTACGGAACTAGTTACTTTATTAGCAATAAATATATATGAATATCTATACAAAATATGTATGTATATGTAGTATATCAGTTGTGTTAACTACCATAACACAAACTATAAAGGGTTCAGTATGGGGTTAACCAGCCGTGTGTGAAATGTGTCCTAATATTTATTTATTATTATTTAATTAGGTAGTTAAAGTTTTAGTGTTACAAAAACGCGATGAAAATGTAAGCTAGCTGCACCCCGCGGTATCACGCGTGTTTTTCCGAAATTAAAAGTAAACTATGTGTTAATCCAAACTCTAAACTGTACGTACTAAATATTATCAAAATCAGTTTATCCGTTTCAGCGTAGACAAACGCGTACAAACACACTCTCTTACATACATACAAACCTTTGCATTTATTATATTATTTCATAATTATTCTTAACCTTTAATTGAATGCGGTCTACATGAATATGAATAATGCATTGAATTAATTCTGTTTAAAATTTTGATGAAGTTAATTTTCAACTGATTATGACATATTTTTTCCTCAAGCAATTTTGACGCTCCTAATTATATGAAATCCACTTGTAAAAACCGCGTTCAAATTCGTTTAGTAGTTCCAAAGTTATAACGTATGAGACAAAATTCCAAATTATTTTTATTTTTAATTTCTACTCTTCACTTGTTACTATACTTCCATCGCACTTTATCAGTCTTTTGGAAAAATATTTAATGTACAAACACTCAATTTGATTACCTATAACAAATTCATCGATAACCTGCCTCATGAATTAAAGAACTCACCGCATTGGTACCGTTCCGCACCAATGTGTCTATTCTTGGTGAGTCCGAATAACCGCGAGGCTTTCCACTCTCTGCTACCAGCGAATTCTCAGATATTTTGGACATGTTGCTCGACGAAACCCTGATTGCCTCGAGAAGCTCGTGGTGGTTGGCCAAGTTGACGGAAATAGAGCACGAGGTCGCTCTCCTACCCGCTGGTCAGACCTCGTAAAGACGCTCACTGGCCTACCTATTGCCGAAGCTTTTAAGACCGCCGAGGACAGGAAAAAGTGGCAGACCATTATTAACCGAGTGATCGACACTCCGTATTAGACACGACCTTCAGTAATGAAGTTACGACTAAGAAGAGAGATGTCAACCTTAATATAATAATATATACTTAACTAAAACTATTAACAATATCAACGCCTCTAATTTAGACAGCCACAGACCACAAAGTAAGACTCCACGAAACAGTCTAGTTCAGAAACTATACATTAAATATTGTCGCAAGCAACAACTAATATTAGCAATAGTAATAAAGCCCGCAGCGAATACGGGCCTTAATGGCAGAATAAACAAGAAATGTAATGAATTTCAAGAGTCGATATCGCTTAAATATAAAGGTCTAATATTAGAGCAGCACTCGTCGAGGGTAATAAATGTTAATTCTATAGCAGGAGAGCTAATTGCTACCCTCCGACCGCGGTGGAGGCAGTATGGACCCTCGGACTTTTGATGCATCATTCAACAAAAAAAAAAAACGTTTTCATAGTAAACATTCAAAGCAAAAAATATATATTTGCCACACGTTATTACACAAATTCTTATTTTAGGCGCATTTGGGCTAATTCTTATTATGGCAACCAACTTGTAAATGGACAACTTCTTATCAAACAAGGTCCAAATGAAAAATAAGTAGTCATCATTAAGTTCTTTCTTGTGTAATTTCTTGGAATTTGCTGCCTGGAAGAGATCGCTTTTAGTGATAAGGTCGCTAGTTAAGGCGCTAAGTTAAGCTTTAAAGTTCACTATGTATGTATTCTTTGTAATTTTATTATGAGTGTTTTATAAAGTGTTTATCTTTCTTTCTCAGCGAACTAAAATAAACGGAGGAGTAACTCCATACAATTGCCGCTTAGAGTTTGAATCCATCTACGCGCACAATTATACTGCTATCCCAACAAAACACACACACACAAAGCTCGCACGCGATTGGTCGCATCAAGGTCACGCCAGCGATACTAGCCACGTGGGTAGCTGTTTTGCCCCGCCCGCAACGGCGGTATTTTACGCGTGGACGGTGGAACCATTTTATCGGCCAAGTCACTATTTTATTTATTCTAGCTCGATGATCTATCTATACTGGATTACAACTTCATTCAAGTTAAAAATAGCCAGTACTGCAAAACGTTGGTCAGGGATTTTTAATTTATAGTTTTTTTTTTTCAAAATATATCTTGTCGTTTATGATGTACTTACGTCATCATCGTAGTTATTATTTTATTTTTTAAGTTGATTTTTAAATTAAATGGTACCAACTGGCTCTTGCAAAAGTATGACCTGATTTACTGGCCAGATCTGTACGTAGGTCCGACTAAATATTGACATGGCACCACACTTGACTTTAAAAGTAAAATTTTATTTAAATCTAGGATCGGATTGAGCTTTTTCGGCCGACGTAGAGAATATAAAATTTGACTCACCTTGCACTGCGAAAATGATGTTTACGAACTGTAAAAAAGAAAGTATAGATTAATAACAATTTAAGACAATTCTTTTGCATAAATAAAATTATTAAAACATGATTATTCCAAGTTTATTACAATTGGTAAGTTGTTGAATTATGCAATAATATAAAGTTAACTACTTATACAGTAGCGCCTGTAGCTCGGCTAGCTAAAGTGATCTGACGCGATCATCGAAGCTAAGCAACGGTCGATGCGGACGATGTTTGGATGGGTGACCATGCACAAGACTGTCGTTTTTAAAGTGGCATTTTCATTTGGGCGCTCGGGGGGTCGGATGACACGTTAAATTGTAGGACCCGGCTGTAAGTTTCAGTACAAGAAGTCGTTAAGCCAAGTCAGAGACTTTCGGGTGGCTTGAGAACTCTTGACACCAGAGCTTGGCCTCTTCGAGAAGAAGAAGATCGTTGTACCATTCAGAAACTGCATCTGAACAAAAAAGTGCCAGAAACCAAGGAAGCGAACTCAAAGATTCCTTCAATTGGGTATTTGAAAAAAAAATTTTTTTGTGATAAATAGAAAGATCATATATATTAGTTTTATAACAAAACTATTTTTTTTATTATTTTTTTTGCAATAATTCAAATGTTATTTCAAAATAAAAAATAATTTTTGAATCCAGTACCGAAGACGCGCCGACAACTCCCGAACAAACCCGAGCGCGTGTGACGTCATAATGTTAGTTTTCACTCAGACACTCAATGCAGTTGATAGGAAAATAATGAATACAAAGTATAATAAAACTAACATTATGACGTCACACGCGCTCGGGTTTGTTCGGGAGTTGTCGGCGTATCTTCGGTACTGGATTCAAAAATTAATTTTTATTTTGAAATAACTTTTGAATTATTGCAAAAAAAATAATAAAAAAATATTTTTGTTATAAAACTAATATATAATCTTTCTATTTATCACAAATTTTATTTTTTTTCAAATACCCAATAGTCGAATTAGGAAGAGCTTTGCAAGTTTAGTCCGTTCCAAGTTTAATTTACCGTACAATTTTTTTTAGTATCGCAGACTCGAATGCTAAACTTTAAATAACTATTTATACAACTTAAAATAACCTTTTGTGAAAAACCAAATCATTTTTCTAGAAGGTATATGTGTAAAACAGTTATTTTTTTTAATTAAACGAAAAGTTGAAATGGTTATCATCGCCTTATCTTTAGCACATACAGAATAAAGGTCTTCTTTCTCTTATGCCAGATAAATTTTTTAGCAACGGAACGCAGTAATTAAAATAAATATTTATTTTAATTACTATTTATCTTCTTCTAAGTCAGTACGCTCTTGACAGAGCGATCGTGGTCGTCATGAAGTAGTGGCGAATGGGGCTGACAGTACTCGCCTCACGATGTATTCGAATATGTGATCCTAAATAAGATTGTAGAGAAATTTAACTTGGGACGGACTTTACTTGGAGCATAGGATTTTACAAGCCTGCAATTGTCAAAGCTTTGTCGCATACCGAGAGCATACCGCGCCGTACTATGCATAGCCCATACACAATTGTTCACAACTCTTACTTTCTGTGTACAGATTACCATCTTATAGAATCTACTAGCAGATGGTTCCGGCTTCGCACGGGCTATAAAATAATCTGAGTAGCAAAGAGAAACAAAATATAGCCTATGTTACTCAGGGATAATGTAGCTAACCAACGGTGAAAGAATTTTTCAAAGCCAGGTCCAGTGGTTTCGGAGCCTATTCGCGTCAAACAAACAAAAAAACAAACATTTCCTCTTTGTTATATTGGTATTGACTAGCTGTGTTTCGCGGTGCTACCCGCGTTAATTCGGGAGAAAAAAAAGTTAATCTGGGTTAAAAAGCCATCTATGTGTTAATTTAAAGTCTAACCTATCTGCGCTATCTACCTAATGGTCAGTAATAAAGCTATTCGGGAAGCAATTAAATACCATATTATTAAAAGATATTGTAAACATATGTATATAAAATTGGTCAAATATGTATTGAAGTTACGTAAAGAAGTCGTATTCGCGAGGCCTTCGAAAAACTACTAGTATACTTTTTTAACTGTATAATTATTAACCTACTTTAATCCTACTAATAACATAAATGGGAAAGTTAGTTTGTACTTACAGAAACATCCGTGTTAATATATGTTACTTCTTTACGCTCAAACGGTTTAACCAATTTCGATGAAATTTGCTACTCAGATTATTAAAGAGCCTGTCCGAAGTCGTGGTGACGGTATGCTAGTTTTAAATAATAACGAGACGGTATGCTGGCTACAGAGTATCCATCCACAAAGCAGTAGGTAATCTGTGGCCCGCACACGGCATACCGTATCGACATTTGTTTTTCAACTCTTACTTACTCCGCCATCCAAATTCAAGAAACTCGTTGCGAGTTGGTCCTCTCTTCGATTTAACAATCTTTGTGAAAAGACGCTTTTTTATTTAAGCCACCGAGCTTTGTTTGCGTCTCTGAGTTTTATTACACTTTTACGAAGCGCCCGTAGCTCGGCTAGCTAAGGTGATCTGACGCGATCATCGAAGCTAAGCAACGGTCGATGCGGACAGTGTTTGAATTGGTTGGTGACCATGCACAAGACTATCGTTTTTGAATTGGCATTTTCATCTGGGCGCTACCGTGGTATGTAATATTACACGTCCTGGATAGTTTTTGTATTATAAGCAGTCGTTAAGCCAAGTCAGAGACCTTCGGGTGGCTTAAAAACGCTCGACTCCAGAGCTTGGCCACTTAGCTCATACGAAGAAGAAGCAGATTATACTTTTGAGGATTAGGCTGGATAAAATGTTGTATACATACACGTAATACATGTTTTATAACCTATCGATATTATCAATATCGATGTCATCGATATTATCAAATTGATCTAATCAATATTACCGATATTACCAAAATCGATCTTATTTAGTATGAAGATAGTTATATAGTTATATGGAGATAGATTATAGGTAGATCCTGGAATAAAACAGGCAATTTAGCTTAAAAACTCATAAAGAACTCTAAAAAATTAAGCTTAAATTTTGTTTCATTATACTTAACCAATGAAAATAGTTAAGAAATATCGACGATCGAAGTCAACAAACTCAAGGCAATTCAATTAGACACCGCAGTTTGTGTAAATACGGTTTGACCGCAGAAGAATTCAATTTTTCCCACAAATACCCCAAAGTAATAGTCTAGACATACAAAGTCCTCCATTCGAGGCACAACGCAACTATTTTAATTTAGATAGAGTAACAGATCTGCTGAATCTTTCACGATGTCAATACAGTTCTCTTTCCTTTGTGGAAAAGGGGACAAAAGTTTTTGTACCAGAGAAATATATACCTATGTATATTTGGTACAATAGACTAAAATAAAATGTATATTTTTTCATGTTTAAAAAGCTTCTTTGTTAGACAAAAAACGACTCCTAAAAAACTTTTTTTTATTTGTTTTTATTTTAAATAAATCTAATATACCGTGTAAACTCCATGCAACGTCAATCGATTTAACAACAAACTCTCTAAAGCGTCGAAATCAAGTGGCTTTAATTGGTTTAGCTTGTATTCCATACAATGATACATTCTCTCCATTTAACGACCACTCTCTATAACGCATAGTTCCTTCAGTGTCGTTATATAGAGTTTTCACTGTATTAAGTACTTGCTGCGCACCGTGTACCGTGTTAACCGTGCTTTAATCCAGGACAAAAGAAGTTGATCTGGGATAAAAAGTCGCGTATGTGTTATAGTCCAAGTCTTAACCTGTTTTCACACCAAATTTCATTTAAATCAATCAGCCGTTTGAGCGTTAAGAATACAAACACACAATTTTGCATTTACTATATTAGTACGATATAATTATGTTTTATATTAGGACACATTTCACACACTTCTGCTTAGCCCAATGCTATAGTTTTTCTAGTTTGTATTTTGGGTGCCAGCATAAGCAGTCCACTATACGTTCCTAATGCTGAGACTCGGGCCTTCTCTCACGAGGAGAGTGATATAGACCCAAATCCACCACGCTGGCCAAGTGCGGGTTAGCGGATGGCACATGTCTCAGGTTATTCCCAGCCCTGCACTAATAAACTTGTTTTTCAAGTATATGTAAATTTGTACCCGCTTTACGGTGTAAGAAAGCATCGTGAGGAAACCGACATGTTTGAGGACCACAATATCCGAGGACCTGTGTCATCCGCCCACTCGCACTAGGCTGGCGTGGTAGATTGGCTTATACCTTTCTTCTGGTGAGAGAAAGCCCTGAGTCCCAGCAGTGGGAACGTATAGTGGGATTTTTTATGCTATCGGTCACCCTGTATTGACATAGATAGATATACATGTGTCTGTCTACCCGTGTCGGAGCCTGAAATGGCAAAATATATGATTAATTTTATCGACAAATCAAGCTCTAAAATTTTTTTTTTCCTCCTCATGGTGGAATGGCAGCCATTTTGTTATTTTTGACACCAACCCTTGGGCGCTTGTATAAATTTAGTAATAACTTATTATTTAAAGGGCATATTGATTTAAAAAAAATATCATTTGATAGCTGAATGTATGGGCAATAAAACGAGATTAAACTTTTGCAATATTTTTTATGTTTATTTTATATGTATAGTAGCTCACTAGACCCGACTATTCCAATACTTCAAACTTTCACGTTTCCTTTTATACGCTCGAAAGTGTTCCTCTTTTAAATTATTATCAGGGTTCCGTAACAATGAAATAGATACTCATGCTGTCTGTCTTAGATAGGAATGCGAAATTTGATAAAATATTCTAATTTTTCGTACGAGTTAAATGGTGTCGAGAGTTTTTCAAGCCACCCGAAGGCTTCTGACTTGGCTTAAAGACTGCTTGTACTTACAGCCGGGACCTACAAGTTAACGTGTTATCCGACCCACGGTAGCACCTAGATGAAATTGTCAACATTATTGTGCATGGTTACTCATCCAAACACTATCCGCATCGACTTAAAGTAGTCCCAGACGATCGAACTTGGTGCGGAGCGCACCACGAACATGGTGTGCTCCGCACCAAATACGATCGTGTGGCGCACGGTCCGGCGGACATTATTGTTATTAATATCGGTACGGCTGGTTCGGAGCGCTTGCACATCGATCGCGGTGCGTACCGCACCGATTCGATTGTGTGGACGGCGCACCGAACCAAATGTCGGTTTAGTCGCTATTGTGCTATCGTACGCGCAACACGTCGCGAGTTAGGTATATGCAATTTCACATGATCCAACAATTCAATAAATGCTTCGGAACTCATTTGAAGATATATACGAAAATCTTTATCATCGAGATCTTTAATGAGATTCATATGACTGTACCGTTGTCTGTTTCTGAGATAAAATTTTGCCCATTCTTTTCTTCTTTTTCGTTGGTTATATAACGGCGATGGTAACGATAGCTGCCGCAACTAAAGGAATTTTGGCTTGTTTTGATAGAATGGGCGGCATTTCGAGGAGACGTGTTCACGCAACGCTAGCACGATACGACTGGACGGTTCGAAGTCTGGTGCGATCGTCTGTTGTATAGATCGCACCGTGCGGTTCGTGGTGCGCTCCGCACCAAGTTCGATCGTCTGTGACTACTTTTAGTTTCGATGATCGCGTCAGATCACCTTAGCTAGCCGAGCTACAGGCGGCATTGGTTGAGTCCAAAGTCAAAGTCAATACGTTTATTGTATCATTAAAATATGTTATACAATATTTTAAGCCATAAAACATTTAATGTTCCCTATTCAGGGTGTATCAATTGTATGATAAAAGCGAACCGATTTAATTATTATCTACCTATTATTTGGTGTACATACGTGTCATTTAAATTTTTATCATTTATAAGTCCACAGTTCGATTCAATAATATTTACATTAAGTATCATTTGAAATTCAAAAGATCGCCGGATTTAACTACGGAACCCGTATCTGGTCACATTCAACACCCGCTTGGCTCTCATATTTCTTCCAGGGTGCTTTATGAACCGGATGTGCCTGGAGTCGCGTGAACTTACACCTGCCGGCGCCGGGCGGCGCTCTTATTTAAAAGTTTGTCAAACAACGGATAGGTGCTCGATATTACGTGGATCATACTTTGTTATACTTCACGTACTCGTAACTAGTTTAAAGTTGGATTATAATGTGTTTAAGCTACTCCTTTGGCCTCTGACTTGGCTAAATGACTGCTTGTACTAAGACTAACTCGGACTAACAGTTTGTTAAAAAAAATATCTACCAAACCCTCCAAATGACGGTTACCCTACAACCAAAGTAATGCGCATTTTTACAGCCATGAATGGGGCGGGATAAAAAATCGCTTTTTTAAATAGGTTTTGCGGGTAGAAGTGATTTAATGATCTCAGCTCGATTCGCATGCACCACGCCTCGTGACAAGCACTTTTTACCATTCGTAATTGATTTCTAGAGGGAACTGGGGGTAGATTGAAATTCTTTAGGCAGGTGTGAGGTGAATGGGATTAGACGATTGGTTTTTTCATTTATCTGTGTGTTTACAAATGATTTTTATCAATGTCTTACATATAATATGAATAGTTTTTTTTTGTAGAGGCCGAGCTCTGGTGTCACAAGTTTTCATCCACTCAGCCGTCTGACTTGTAATAACGACTGCTCATACTAAGACTCGTAAGTGATCGTTGTAAGCGAGTGTGGCTCGGTGGTAATAACGTCTGCTTTTCAATCAGACGGCCCCTGGTTCCATTCCGGCTCTACACCAATGACTTGTTTTTCAAGTTATGCGTGGATTTGCACTCGCTTTACGGTGAAGGAAAATATCGTGAGGAAACCGGCATGTTTGAGGACCACAAAATCCGAAGACGTGTGTCATCCGCCAACCCGCACTTGGCCAGCGTGGTGGATTATGGCCTATGTCTCTCTCCTCGTGAGAGAAGGCCCCGAGTCCCAGCAGTGGGAACGTATAGTGAGCTGCTTATGCTATTATGCATACTAAGACTCACAGCCGTACTTAACGTGCCATTTAGAGTAAAACGGGTTCCTTCTTGGCAAGCGTGATAAATCTTAGACCAGAGTAAACCTTAACATCAGGCTAGCTGTGGTCAAACGTAAGTCTATTCATAATTAAAAAAAAACTTATACATGATATCAGATGAGAATAATACTATTTTAACGAAAGCCTTGTGCATGGTCACCCATTCAAAGTCCGCATCGACCGTTGCTTAACCTTGATGATCGCGTCAGGTCACCTTAGTTAGCCGAACTACAGACGCTACAATAAAAATCTTGTGCTGAGCCTAAAAGGCAGTTCACGAAATGAAAAAAACAGTAATACATACGAGATCTCTTTATTAAATGGGTAAAACAAATATCTAGAGTATATTCAAGACATATATAATCAAAACACCACCGAAAGGCGTTGTATTTTCAAGCTAAAGTCAAAGTCTATTTGCTCCATTCTCATTAAGCAAGCTTGTATTAAGACGTTACATTATCTTGATCTAGAGGCAAGGGTGAAACCGCACTAATATTGCAAAGACCCAAAGACGCCATTACAGTTAATATACTAAACAAACAAACAATTTAACACACACAGTAATATTGTTAACAATAGTTTAAAATAATACTGCACTAACATATTTATTAATTTATACCTTGTCTTATAGTAAAACAAACTTTGTCATTTTTGTTAGCTCTGACTTGGGATGTACGAAATAAAAAAATACCAATTTTATTTGTTAAATCTTTAATTAATATATTAAAATATGTAATGTTTTATACAATATCTAAAATGCTAGCTGCTAAAATCAAGACTTAACAGGTTATTTCTAGGCAAGCAATTTACATGTCAGACCACAGTAAAGCTTAACATAAGGCAAACTGAGCCAAACATGAACTTCTTAATAATTATAGAAAAAAACAACACATGGAGATCCGTGGAAATGATGACCCAAGTATTGGATACTTATTGGAATAAATTTGATAAAAATAAAAGGTTTTACGGAAGCATCAACTTTTTTTTTGTTTCAATGCATTAGAACTACTATCCTACTTATATAATAAATACAAAAGTTAGTATGTGTGTGTGTGTAACATACACACACACACACACTCAAACAGCTCAAGCTTTTTTGATTAAATTTGGTATGGATTAGGTTAGACCTTGCATTAACACTTAGGCTTTTATGTTAAAACCCCAATAAAGTTAAATTATGACACATAATAACCATTGCAAAAATTAGGTACTAGTCCAAGTAGTGCTATGTGTTAGTGTGTCTACACCTTAAGGTCGGTAGGTCACAGACTGCAGGCTATATGACCTAAGACCTTGCCTTTATCTCGGCATCGCTACAAGTTTAATGTTTGTTATTCTAGATACAGATTAAAAACAGCGGGTAACAGATAAAAATAAATAAATAAAGTACGATTACGTGTGCGCAAAAGAAAATGAATGATGGAACTGTTAAATTGGATATTTCGTCTCTAAGATTAACTTTGAAAATAATCTTGCTATTAGAAAATGTCTTGGTACTTTTCGGTGTATTAGCTGGCGAGAATAATTGGGCAAGATATTTGCAGTAATAGATTAGATACGAGTATATACGATAAATGTAAAAAAGCTAGTGTGGCTCGGTAGGAAATGTCTGCTTTTCGATGAAACGGCTCTAAAATAATACGAAAAAATATGATATATAGAAAAAATGTGAGCCGTCACGGGACGCCTGGTAGATGTGAATTTTGTAATATGAACGCAAGCCGTGGCACAGGCGTCGCCACGGCATGCGTCGCCACGCCAGAAATCGGTTTAAGGCGAGCTTAGTTTGAAACTTTAGGCAAATAGCGCTCGATACGAACAAAGTCGCTACGCACACAAGCGCGCGCGGCGAACTCGCGATCTAAGACTGGGTGGTTGTCCCGGCGACCAGTCGTTCCGGCGCCACAGTGTAAAAAATAAGTTGACAGAGTGAGCAAACTTATTATTTTATATTTTTATCTTTTTACAGATTCATTCTAGACATTGTAAATGCAGTTACTAAGGTAACTAAGGCTAGCACAACGTTAGTTTTCTTTATTCATCATTTGTATAATTTCTCTAAAATTGTATGATACTGTAACAACTTGTGAAATATTAGGTACAAATGAAATCATATTTTGAAGTGAAAAATTCTTTAGCATCGTTGTGATTTGAAAGTCGATGAAACGAAAAATCGACTGTATTGTGCGCGCATGCGTAGTACAAAGTTTTAGAAAAGGCATCACAACAACAACAATGGTGTTTTGTATACGTGAACGTATTATACGTTTATTTGTAGAGCTTTTTCATCGTATTTTTGAAGGTTTCACTTCTACCAGGTGTGAATAACACACATGATTTTTTTTATCTTGTTGGATTACCTATTTATTTAATTATTTGTATAAACAATACCTTTTTATCTACACTAATATTATAAAGAGGAAAACTTTGTTTGTTTGGTTGTTACGAATAGGCTCAAAAACTACTGGACCGATTTTATAAATTCTTTCACCATACAAAAGCTACATTATCCACGAGTAACATAAGCTATATTTTATTTTGGAATAAAATAGGGTTCCGTAAGATATTTGGATTTTTCGGACACAAACTGAAAAAAATCAACCCAAGAAGTTACTTATTTTGCGTACGCTGCCTAAACTACAAAAGATAGAACCATAAAATGTTGTAATTAATTGTAGATCTTACAAATATCTACAAAAAAGTGCGCGACACAATATACCTATCTATGTCGAGTGAGGCACAACAACCACATTTTTATTGAAAAATCTTGAATTTTTTTTCATCCTGTATTCTTGGAGTCGGTGCTATATAAGAAGAACAAATAAATGTTTGTTAAATAAAACACTATAACATTATCTTTCTTTGCTGGCACTGATTTTGTCTAGAAACTAGAATAAAAATAATTATTAGGCAAAACAACGTTTGCCGGGTCAGCTAGTTTTGCATAAAGGGGCGTTTTGATTTTATAAGATGATGACTTAAATTTCAAATTTCAATCACAATTATCATATTCAAAGTCACATAAACAACAAAGTTAAGTTATAAATTATAAATTTAAAAGAACTATTAGATTGTTTATGTCATGAAACCTCTAGTGCAGTGGACAGGGTTGAATAAAACAATAGAGGAAAACCTTTACTTCTAACCTCCTTATCTCCCCTAAATTGCAAAAGTAAATTAAGTAGTTTTATTCTTACATTTTTGTTGTAAACAGTAAAGACTTATCTATATATCACAACCGAATTTTGTTACCTATGTGCTGTTAAATTAATATGATGATTGATGTTTGACATCGATGTCAAACGGATATAAGCACTGCCACAAATTATTATCATAATTTATATTTCCGAACTTAACGCTTTGACATCAAAAATAATTAAATCACGCACCAATTAGTTCGTGAGTATTGCCTCGAATTCTAAGATTATTTAGTTAACTTTTACGTAAACAAATATTGGAAATTTCAATATGGTTTCACATACATATTCTGCGAACGAACGAAACGATTGCGCAAATTAAAGCGTCGCCTTGCCATCTAGTTAATTTTCACATAAAAAAAAAACCCTGCAATTACAATATAATTTCGTATACATATTCTGCGAAAGAAACAATTGTGCGAGTTAAGGCGTCATCAGCGCCATCTAGTTAATTTTCACGTAAAGATCAATCTCCTTCCAGCTATGGGTCGAAAATCATCGCTTTCACTGACTTTTTCAACAGTAATTTCTGGCAATTCTGTTTCAACACTGAAACAGAAAATTACGTCACATTTAAACACAAACAATCAGTAAGAGTTTAAATTTCGTTTATTTTAAATAGGAATATATAAAAATACTTTATATAATGTAATAATAATACTCACTCGACGCTCGAAACAGATCCAATTTCGACGTTGGATTTTTGTTTCCGCTTTGTCATTGCAGCACTGCAACAAGCACATTATAAATCTTAGGTACATGTAAAATTAACTCAATTCATAAAATATTTTGCGAGCCACTTCTACGTCTTTTAAATTTTGTGTGACGTCATATATATCCTATAGCGTAAAAGCGGGGAGCGTAAAGACGCGTCTGTTGATAGGTACCTCGATTGCCAAATTATGATTACTACTTAGTTGAGGAGATATGGTGGCACAGATGAACATACACTACGTACAAACGTACATATGCTGTTAAAATCATAACCCTCCTTTTGTCTTAGTCGGTTAAAAAGATAGGTACAAGTATCCTAATAAGATATTTTATAAATAAACCTGTGTTCAAAAAAGATAAACCTTGATACCTAATTCTGATTTAATTTTTTCATTCTGTTTATTTTTGACTGTGGCATGATTGTTTTCATACGAAGTGGTCTACAATCTACAACAAGGAAAAAGGTGGAAGGTACTTACCATTTTCCGATATGCCTTTGGAGTCATTATCTTTTATTTTTTCTGTCCATATTTAGGATGAAAATCACCGCGACAAAAATTCGGAATTTCTGACAATTAGGAACAGCGAGCGATACGTCCACTCTCTGAGACGCCTCGGCGGGTACTGGCCGGCGAGCGCGAGCGCGTCTATGGCGTGAATCGGTTTCATTTATTAGGGTTTTATTTTTTCCTGGTTAATTTTTGTATGGCAAGATATAAAAGTATCTCTACAGAATCCTTGTTAATTTTGTGCTTTGTCTGTTGATATTTTTTTGACATCATTTTAGTGATAGGATCTCTCACCAATCCAAAAATATATAAAGGATAATACCCAATTTATGGTAAATTAGAGTTTTTTTCAAAACAAAATTCTATCGAGCGAATTGTTACTAATCGTGTTTCTGTTTCTTGTGATCACTAGATATTATGTTAAATTTTGATATGAGACTAGTTTTATATTTTTTAGTTTATCAAGGAAGTAAATAAACGTAACTTAAAACAGCAAAAAGTTGAATAAGACCGCCTTAACGTGCGGTAGATGTTTCACATCAAGAAGTACAAAAAAATCGTTTATTGCATGGGGACTCCCCATAGTTTTTATTTTTATTTTTAATATTTGCCGTTATAGCGGCACGGGAAATACATATCTTGTGAAAGTTTCAGCTTTATAGATATTACAGTTTCTGAGATACAGCCTGGAGACATACAGACAGACAAACAACGGAGGCTTAGTAATAGGGTCCCGTTTTACTTTTAGTTACGGAACTCTAAAAAAGTATATCCTTTGCTATTTTTCGTAACATACATATGTTTAAAACTTATTTTTGGCATGTATTTTGAATTGATTGTATAGTTTTGTATTGAGTTAGTATTTGTTTATTGTATTTTGTATGGCTAGTTTATAAATATAATCAATATGTTTGTATAATTTAGAAGACACTGGCTTCTGTAACATATTGCATACCTACTAGCACAGAAGCCAGGGCTACCATTTAAAATGTTACTGTAAATTTGTTTGCTACAATAAATATATAATATAAAATAATATAAATATGAGGACACTTTCACACACGGCTGGTTAGCCCCATACTGAACCATTTCTAGCTCGTATTATGGTTGCTAACACAACTGATATACTACATATACATACATACATACATATTATATATAAATACATATTTAACATCCAGACCCACATCCAACAAATTTAGTTAAGCACAAAGATGTTGACCGGGCCGGGAATCGAACCCGGAACCTTCTGATTAGCAGACCGGCATGGTAACCTTTACGCCAACGAGGTCGTCAATATATATGTTTGTTTGTTTGTTGTTTGTTATTTTCAAATAAAAACACTAAAATATGCTTTACTTCGGCAATGACGCATACCCGCGTTGCGAATGTAAAGGCAAACTTCCAGAACCACTTATTCTCAAACAGAGCTCGGTATCGCGAATTTCGCGCGAAAGCGATCGCACCGTTAATTATTATAGTCTAGTGATTCCGCAAGGGGATGCGGGGGCTAGGTTGGGCGCATGGTAACTTCCTTCTGTTAGCCCCTCGAGCCGTTTGATGTTTCTTCAAATAATATAAGCGATATGGCCGCCATTGTGCAACAAATTGGTGGAACTTATATTTTTACTTGTTATTTTTATTTGTTTCGTTGTACAATAACGGATTATGTAGTGTCTTGTATATTATATAAATATACCTGTACACGTTGGGCAGCAATATTATCTTCAAAATGTATAAAAATAGAATATAATAGGATATTTCTTTATAATACAACTAGATAATAAAATAAGCACTTAAACATAAAATAAAAAGAGGCTTAAAAGTAGAGCACATTAGCGGCCTTTTCACCGATGGTGATTTCTACCAGACAACTGAACATTAAAATAAATATTATTATACAATACATATTAACGGAAAAAAAAACAAACAAATATATAAAAAGCGTCAAAAAAATAGATTTAAATAGTATACATATTTGTAAAATCTGTTTACTTTATTCTTAATTGATACTGAGAATTTTTACGAAATCCGGTATTTACAGATCTCAAAGATTTCAATAAAGGAAAGTTATTTTTGCCACATGTAGATGTATAAAATATTTTCTATGGTTTAAATAAGACCATTAGCGTGCCGATATTGGCTGGAGGCTTGACAAGAAGCTATGGACCGAAATTTTAAGGGAGTTGGGAAATATCTTTATCCAGGAGAGGAGTAGTAAAAGTAAGGATAAATAAAAAAATAAAAATTAAAAAAAACTAAAATATCTGTTATTTTGTTTACTAATTTTGTTCCTGTAAATACCAAAGATTTTAAAGTTAAAAAGTTAAAACCCAAAAACTGAGCATGAAAACTGTTTTAGAGGCCAAAAGAAACAACCTTACTGCTCTGTTGCGATCTCAAGTGTGCCTATATCGATCGACTACAGAATACGGCCAGTGCTTAGCAAATTATACAGAATTTTACGAAAAGCATGTTTACCTAAATAAAATCGCTGAGTTTAAACCAACCAAAATGTACCACTACTTTTTTGTACAATGTATGTATTGAATCGTGCATCAATGTTACATAATTTTGTTTTGCACTCAAAAAAGTTACGAAACGGTGAAATTGTAATTAATAGCATTGATTTAAAGCTAGTTTTAATATTCAAAACTAGATGTCGTGATAGAAGACATGCACATTGACAGTTCTTTATTTCCGAGAAATAAAATTCGAAAGTAGCGTAATACATCAATATGATTTAAAGTATTAAGTGCCTAATCACATTTGGCATAATCAAAGACCGTTTTTTTTCTGACGAATCTGTCAGAAAAAAGACGGTCATTTATTTTCTGCTACCCATAAACCATACTATTTTAATGCTTTAATGAAGTGTAACAACACGAAACATATTTCTTATAATTCATAAGCTTTCCTTTTTTATAATAGTTGATAATATTCGTTCGTAACATACTTGATACTTTTGTTTTGAGTTAAGTATCATCAGAATTATTCTATAGTAAATCAGGTATGTGATTTGAGACCATTTGTAATTTATATAACGAAAGTAATCTTAATACATTAATGAAGTCCTTAACAATACAATTTTACATACTAATCACTAGTATTTTCATTAGTCAAATTTGTTTTGATGTATATTTCTGTTTCTAAAACAATTGGTTACCTAATCATACATAAATAGATTAATTACTAGAGAAGATGCTGTTAGTGCTGGTATATCGATTAATTGGCAACCGTAGATATTGTTAGTGTTGCCATATTGGTTAGAGCGATAAGGCGAGGATTAACGCCGCGCCGGCTCCCGCGTGTCGGGGTAATAGAGCGAACGGGCAACACTGATTGCAGTTCTTGGGGTAAAGCAATTATTGCCACTATTGTTCAAGGAATGGAAGTGGATTGCTATTTAAATGCTTTTACAAATGGGTATTCTTTCCTTCTACGCTGAATAGTTTTTAGTGACAAATATTTCAAACGTTATTAATTTATTTGTAATTATTGTTAATAAATAAATATGTTTTAACTTAGAGGTCACATGAGTCAGTGATAGTCTGGGTTAAGATCAATCATGATTAGTTTGGGCTTACTTGCTGTCAAGGAGACTGCCAGAACCCATCGTTAGGAATTTAGCGCAATATGTTTCAGGTAGAGGATGGTTATTAGCTTTGGCAAGCACAAAAAAATACTGCCTTACTTTATTTTATAGATAGGTACAATCAGCAGTTTCTCGTTAATCAGAATGGACACAAGTCCTATAAATTAGGTATTTGGCTACATTAGCGACTTGGTCATAGTCACTGTTCAATACTAAATACTATTGTTCAGATACAAATTAACATTATCACATTGGAATAAGTTGAAATTTACCGAACACATTTGGTTTCCCTTAAATTATTGAAAATTCTGAGATGGTCAACGTGTGTGCCAAGCAAAGCTTGTGATTGTGCATCTCAAAAGTTTCTCCTATCAAGACAAGAGTGAAAAATGTTTTTATTTATAAAACTTAAGATTAGGTTTTGAGATCGGCACACCATAGGTATAGTCCTGATAGAAATGGACTTGTCTTAGAGTAAAAGTACACGAACACCTCTCGTTTGCTATTGGTATACTTCTATTGTATCTCCCTCCTTTAATTGTATACTTTTGTTTTATCCTTTAATTGTATACTTACAAAAAAGGGTCTCAAAATGCCACTGCCATATTTGCTACACTAAATTCCAACCTCATAACGGTCACTTTATTAAACCACATAATTCTTACGAGAATAACTAAACACTATATCTCTCAGACCTCATAGAAGCAATAACCAATAATCCGTCCAATTCAACAATAAAAAAGAAGACAAAAAGCAAATAAAATCCAATATCTCCCCCAAATTCATCCCCGAACCATACATCAAATTCAAACGGCAAGTGACAAAGAATAAAAAGGGAAAATAATAAAAAAGACATACATGAGTCAGTTTTCCCCTCTCTCCCCTCCCATTGAAGCGTGGAAGAGGCCACGATAAATCTGCAGGTGGATTATAGAGACTTATTGTGCGCTTCATGGGTAAGGCAGACGTACTGCGTTAGCGTTTTTTTTTTTTTTTATATTAGCTGTGCCCCGCGGTGTTACATACGTTAATCCGGGATAAAAAGTAGCCTATCCGTGATTTCAATGTCATAAGTATATTCAAAAGTCAAATTTATCTTTACATCGGATTTCATCAAAATCGGTCCAGTCGTTTGGGCGTGAAAGACTTACAAATATACAAAAATACTTACATACAAACTTTAATGTTCATATTGTTTGTGAAAAAGGATGAGAAGCAGTTAGACATTTGACCAGCAGATCGCGTTGTCACACGAATTAGTGACAATTACTGCAGATAGAGTACGCCTAATCTGGAATAGTTCTAATCCCAAAAGGCCTGCCAGAACACACAGATGTTGTGATTAACAGATCTGAAGGTGCTATGTATATTTTTATATTCGAAAATTGATAATAAATAATTGAAATAAACATCATACATAGGCTTATAAATATATTTTCATTTCTGGAATACACGGAACAAGCACAAGACATTTTGTAAAAAAAGACAGCCTTGGCTCATATAAAGTATATGTATGTAAAATAAGTATGTATGTACGGGTGTGTATATGTAGTATATCAGTTGTTAGCATCCATAATACAAACTAGGAATAGATTAGTACTAATAACCTAACCTAAATAACCGTGTGTGAAAGGTGACCTAATATTTATTTATTTATTTATATTGCTCCTTGCAGACTTAGGAGGTTCAAAAAAAACGAATAAAAACATAATACTGGTGTACCAATTTCCAAAACAATACAACCTAGAACCAAAAGGTATAAGCCCTGAAGTAATTTTCATACAAATTGTATACATAAACTATTTCGTAAGTTTTCCTATAAGGAAAATCCCATAGTTTCGCCATAAACCCGAATATAAAGATATACTGGCGCGTTGCCGCTGATTTATCACACTGGATAGAGTGGAAAATAAATTCGTACGATAACATATTTTTTTTAAATATGCTTTATTTTTTCATTCGATAAGCTATTTTCAAGATGAGAATGAAGCAGGTTCTTTTAGGTAAGCGCGCTCCTCCGTAGATCTCAATATCACTTACCGTCAGGCGAATTGTGGTCAAACTGAATCATTAAAGCAACATTAAGAAAACTACTCGTATTGAAAACCTCTTGAGCAGTTCGTTAGGGAATCACAGACAGAGACACACACACACATACACACATAGCCAAATCGAACTTAAAACACCTCGTCCTAAATTTCCGTTAGGGGTTAAAAATGACGACCTCGTTAGCGTGGTCATCATGCTGGACTGCCAATCAGTCCAAGTTCCTGGTTTGATTCCCAGCACGGCCAACATCTTTGTGCTGAACTAAATTTGTTGGCTGTCGGTCTGGGTGTTAAATACATAAAATATGCATCTATGTAAAATATGTTTGTATGTATATGTATATCAGTTGTGTTAGCAACCATAATACGAACTAGATAATTATGGTTCAGTATGGGGCTAACCAGCCGTGTGTGGAATGTCTAAAAAAAATTATAGATATTCGCGGTCACACGGTCTTTATATATTTTGCAAATGTTAATATTTTTTCCTTATATGTAATACAAAAGTTTTAGTTTTTTTTTTCTGTGCCTCTCTATATGCTTTTGAGCATCATTACAGAAATGAAAAAAAAAATAGAATGAAAATCATAGAAAAAAACCTTCTAACCCTTTTCACATCTCTGTTCGCAGCGGCGATAGGAATCAGTATCTTCGAGAATGAGTCGATTGAGTCTCGGGTTCGATTCCCACACAATCTCGCGCTGCGATCTTTTTACTCGACTGGCGCGCTTCATGTACTGTGTTGATTACTATTTTACAAGTTTCGCGTATAAAAACGTAGATCCGAGGTTGAAGGTTCCAGACAAAAGGAAATATTCTAGACGTTTTTTCTTCGACTAAAATATGCTTAATATAAGTAATGTTATGGAAGCGCTTTGCTTTCATCAAATCTTCTATCAACCTATGCTGGTCAGTGGGATTTTCCCGGCGTTAATCCGGAATAAAAAGCTAACGGGATTAAACAAGGATCTTAACTATCTTTAAACCAAATTTCATCAAAATCGGTTCAGTCGCTTAATCGTAAAGAAACAACAAAAATACTCATTTACATACAAAGTTTCCATTTATAATAAAATGAAGTATAATAGTATAAAATGCTTTATGGACTCAATTGCTCACAACCAGACGACTTCGTTGGTGTAATAGTTCGATTCCCGGCACGTTAAACGTCTTTGTGATGAACTAAATTTGTTGGTTGTCGGTTTGTGTGTTAGATATGTATCGATATAAGTATTTATGTTTGTATATGTACGACGGAAAAAAAACTGGCTGCGCCCCATTGTGCTACATACCCACGTTAAAAGTAAACTATGTGTTAATCCAGGGCCTAAGCTATCTCCATACCAAAATTCATTCAAATCGAATCAACTGTTAGAACTGCATGAAGAAGTAAACAAACGTGTATGTTTGTTTACTACACAAACTTTAGCATTTATAATATTAGTAGGATTAAAAGGATAGGGTATCAGTTGTGTTAGTAACCAAAACACAAACTAGAAATGGTTTAGTATGGGGCTAACCAGCTGTGTGTGAAATGTGTTCTAATTTTTTTTTTTATTATTTAGCTAAACGTGATCGCCGCCGCGATTTCATAGCGCTTACTTGACTAAACCATAATATTCTTCTATACGCTTCCTCTATTCCGAGATGACGTTCCCAAAGCCAAGCCCCGACACTGTCTCCTTGTTTATACGCAGACAATGGGAAAAGCTTAATTAATTGTTATTGTTGAAAGGTTCGCCTGAAATGAGGAAAAGATGGTGATAATGATAGTGGGCCTGCTACCGCGGAGTTAAGGGTAATGGAATGTGCGATAGAATAGTTCAAAAGTTCGGCGGTTGTTTGGTAGAAATGATAGTTTAGTAACAAATCTATCTATTTAATATTCTTCTTCATTGTTGTACACCACTTTATTTGGAAATATAAACGTTTTATTTATTTATAAATTTTTTTCTTGTTTATCTTAGAGTTTGTACATAATATATGTACCTACGTTTCTTCTATAAAAAATAAAGCCACTTATATTTTAAGATAGATAGATATTGTAGTTTTATTGCGCAAAATGTTATTTCTAAACCAAATAATCAAGAAACTTTTGAATATCTCTATCGCAAATTCCAATACCGTGTGTGAAATGCGTCCTAATATTTATTATTATAATTAATACATTCTCCTCGGTAGTATATTATGTTGGTATTTTAAAATTAATAGGATTTAATTTATAGGTAATTTTGAAAACAAATTTTAGATATTTAGTTAAGAGTTTCCTGACCGCTGAATTGGTCTCCTAATAAGGTTTTAACTAACCCATTTAAATGAATAACATGTACTTTATTTTTTTATGTATAGTTTGATTGCTAATTTTAAAGTAAAATTTGATTTGTCTAGCAGGAAACAACAAACGTTATTTATCCCTAGCACTTTAAAAAAATACTCATATTAAATAATTTATCATTGAAGGGCCTCAACAACTTGCAACAGTTTCTTTCAAATATCATAATCTTCTTTTCTATATACATCAATATTTATAATCTGAAAGCAGATACTTGAAAAATATGATAGTGATTAGCCAAATAAAGGCCCTACCACCATGCAAAAGATATTACCTAGGTACTCAAAATATGTTTTAGTTGTTATTTAAAAATAATATATACAAACTAGCTGACCCGGCAAACGTTGTTTTGCCTCACTTAGGTATACAGCGCCATCTATTGATTACTTACTCAACCCAGTCGAAAGGTATCGACATCTGTTAGAATCATTTGGAGTTAACAGATAATTGTGACTGTCAAATAATAACAGACAATAATTAGCAATAAATTAAAATTGCGACTATAATTTGAGATTTAAACTATCCTACATCTCAAGTTGGATCGCACTGCACATGGTGTGCGAATTTTATTATAATCGGTTAAGTGGTTTAGGAGTCCATTGAGGACTAACATTGTGACACGACATTTATATATATTAAGATTTAGCTTTTAAAAGACACAGGAACCTCTAAACTTTGTCTAACCTACAACTTATCTCACTAAAATCTTACAAAGTCGTAACACCGCCTCGGAGCGCTTCGTTTATTTTCACAAGTTAAACAATGACTCTTCAACCCCATCTGAAGACCTTTATTACATTCAGAACTACGACAATAATAGTCGAGGAGCTAATGGTTCACTTTTGTGCTGCATAGTTTGAGGGTAAAATGCGATCACCCAACCGTGCCGTATTAATTTTCCTACAAAGGACTTCCGCCGCCAATTTCGACGAAATTTCGGAGACTGTTTTGCAACTTGCTACGTTTCGGGGGAGTTGGGCTGTGTTGTGATTGGTTGAAAAATTTGCGTGGATTGAAGTTTCGGTGGTGAGGGTAATGAGGAAGGAGTTGCAGTTTCCTATTCAGCATTTGGAGATGAAGTTTGTATTGAATTTTTTTTTTTGTACACCTAGGCGATAATATTGCACATTGGTAGAGCTTTGGAAAGAGACAATCGGCTAGTTTCGGCTTTGTTAGCGTTATCTCTGTCACTCGATATACTCGTAAATGCAAAAAATCTACTTCAGGCAAAAATTAGGACAAATTCTTGATTTTACATTTGTTTCTTTATAAATCGTAAACCGTATAAAATATAAAAATAAATTGCTTAAAGACTAACTACAGTCTAAAGAACAAATCTAAGAGTATTATTACTTATTTTAAGCCAATCAGACTTATCAATACGAAAAAATAACGTAACTTTAACCAGTTTTATCCCTAATTCATAAGTCTGATTGGTAGCATAAGAGTTTAAATAATATTTCGAAATAGGATATTAGAATACATTTCACACACGGCTGTAGCCCCATACTAAAATATTTCTAGTTCGTATAATGGTTGCAAACACAACTGATATACTACATTTATATCGATAAATATTAGACTAACATCCAACAAATTTGGTTCAGCACAAAGATGAGACACACAAAAGGCAAGGCCTGCGCCTTGCCTTTTAATTGGCAATCGCCTATGGTAACCATGACGCCAACAAGGTCGTCAAGAATATTACGAGAATCTTCTCCAATCTACCAAATCCCACTTTTCTGGCCAAACTTGAAGCCAAAAAGCGTACCATTAATTACCACAGATGAGAGCAATATAGACGAGAGATCCAATTGAACTCTTCGCCATGCTCGCGCCGCGCCCTGAAGAGCAAAATTAATATTGCCCTTTGTAACGAAGGAGCTTTTATAGAGGGAATCTTATGTACAACATGCGCTATCTGTTATATTACTATGTCTATGACTTGTTATGATTAAATTCAAAACTGCTCTGAAAATTATTTGAGCAACCTAAAATAAATAAATATTAGCACACATTTCACACACGGCTGGTTAGCCCCATACTAAGCAATTACTAGTTTGTAATTATAGTGGCTAACACAACTGATAGAAGAATAGAATAGAATAGAATAATTTTATTCATCATAACGTATCCTATTAGAAATACAATTAATATCACCAACAAGATACAATATGGACTTGTCAATTACAATGTACAATGGAAACGAATTAATAAAACAACAACAATAAAATAAAATAACATTAAAGAAAAATTGTTTAAAAATCAAAAATGTCAGCTGTAAAGTAGGCATGTCGATTTAAAATCAATAAATCGAAAAATCGATTATTTAGAGAAATTTAGAATATATATAGTATATTAGAATATATATAGTATAGAAGTTATTTAGAATAATATAAAGAGTAATATATTAAAGGACTAGCCAATTGGCTGCGGTATTCAGTTTTAATATTTTTTTGCTAGTGTCGGACGCAAAAGCAGCTGGTAGTGCTTGGTCGATAATTTGAACGCATCATAGAGTAAATGTTTATGAACGCTTCCGAAGGTGGCGTTACTTGCGTTAATAACATTTTATTTCTCTATCCGGCTATCAAACCTTATCTTGTGAGCGGGTTTATTTATCAAAAATATACTGTAGATAAATATTATTTTTACTGTAAAAATTTATAGTAATGAAATAATAATATCGTGTTCATATAGCATATTTTATTTTAATTCGAATAATAGTAAGGTATTAGATTGATCGTAATCGATTTATCGATGATATACTACATATACGTACATACATACTTTATGTAGATACATATTAAACAACCAGACCAGAAGCCAACAAACTTAGTTCAGCACAAAGATGTTGGCTTTACCGGGAATCGTACCCAGGACCTTCTGATTGGCAATCCGGCATCGTAATCAATACGCCAACGAGGTCGTCAAAACGTAAATATTGAATTCGTGATAAAAAAAATAAAAACATGAATTCAAATTTATATTATTAATACATAAGTTAATCAATTAAATATAACAAGTTTAACTTAACAACTCAGAAACAAATGAATAATTAGTGTCAAAAATATAAAACAACTTTTCTTCAACTTCGATTAACATTTAAACCGTTGAACGACTTTAATTTAAACTAATTTCAAAAAGCACTTAGATTATCACCGTGGCAATAAATTACAGCAAATTAACTTGGTAATTCGTCTGCACCAGAATTGAAATCCAATTAACACTTGGACTCAAATCTATTGTTCCAATCAATTATCGTTTCAAATCGAAATTTCGCCAATTAAATTCCACGATCACGCCACGAAAATACGGGCTGGCTTCCAATAAGACATAGAGAGTCAGTACTTATATACCTACGTACTTATATAAATTCTTGTCGAAATAAATATTGTACAAATACTGTACTTATATAGGATGAAATGGCGACAGGTCTCTGGAACAACTTGCGATCGAAGAATCCCAATCAAACTCAAGGGGAAGATCTACAAAACGATCTTATGACCTGTCGTATTGTATGGATCTGAGTGTTGGGCGAAGAAAGTGGTGCATGAGAGAAGATTGCATGCGGCAGAAATGCGAATGTTAAGATGGATGTGTGGAGTGACAAAAATGGACAAGGTAAGAAATGAGTATAGCAGAGGAAGTTTGAAAGTGGCACTTATGCCAGAGAAAGTTAAGAGCGGAAGGTTATCTTGGAATGGGCATGTCATGCGAAGAGAGGAGAAGTATGTGACTAGGAGAAGTATGAATATGATTGTACAAGGTAGTGGAAGTAGAGGACGACCTAAGAAGATGTGGATGAATTGTGTGAAAGAGGATATGAAAGAGAAAGGAGTGACTGTAGATATGACGGCTGACAGAAGAGTGTGGAAGCAAAAAACGGGCTGTGCCGACCCCACATAGTGGGAAAAGGTGAAGGCAAAGAAGAAGAAGATAGATTCTTGTCTCACGTTTTTTTCACAGAGCAATACTTTTTTAAGAGACTGCTTTAAGCGATATGGGCGCCATTTTCAGCACTAGTTTGAAGTTTCTTATGTATATAAAAAAGGTTTTAAATTTTTTGTTAGGTTTATGTTACTAAGAAATGTTTTGACCCTGTAAACTGAACTTTATTGATTATTTTATATATATTAAATAAATGACATGATTGAGAAAAAAAAATCTGAACTAGCAAATTTGTAATTTTCGGTAGAAACAGATAACGAAATGGTAAGTTTTCGAATTAAAATGTTTGTGCCTGTATTCTTTGTATGTATATGACACGTTTGGCTATTATTTAAAATTTTTAAATAATAGCCAAACGTGTCATATACTTTTAAAATTGAAAATTTACATTTGAATCATATCATATACCATTGTTATGATATAACATTATCTACTCGAATTAGAATTATAAATTGACATTTTGGTCATATCATAATATGCTATTGTTATGATATTATATTACTCGAATTAGGTTTGAAAATTGACATATGAGTCATATCATTTACTATTGTAATGATATTATATTATTTGACTTGTAACTTTGGTGTTATCAATAAATGATTTGTATTTGCATGTCCAATTCAAGAAAAATCGTTGGTAAAGAAAGTGGGAGCATGTGTTGACACGTTCTTCAAAAGATTTTCATAAATTAAAAATCTTTAATATTATCTATACCTAATGTTTATATACATACAAAACTTTACTGATATGTAGTTTGTTTTGTGCCCTGAACCAAAATTAAATCCTAATACATAAATATAACTCTGAACTCGACAGCTACGAGTTATAAAATACATAATATGTATTTTATAATAATATAAAAAATTATAAATAGAACATTTAAGATTAAAAAAAACGTATAAAACTATCAAAAAACGCTTTAAGCAATATGGCCGCCAGTTGTGGCACACTTATTAGTAAGTCTTTTGTGTATTTTTTTTTAATTTAATGTTTGTGTCCAATAAATATTTTTTTATCTATCTAAATGCGCCTTAAAATTTCTACCAAAATTAATGAATTCATTTATTAAAGAATAATATATACAATTCAAATATATATATCAATTAAATACAATTCAAATAAATAAAATGGAAGCAATACATTCCAAAGCCACCATTCCATTAAAACCCGCCACCTATTCGCACTAAGCACTAAATTATTTAATAAACAAACCATAATTACTTTGATATGTAAAGCAACTCCCTCAGGAGTGGAGGTGTTAAGAACCGACCGAGCCTTATTTATTATTCAGTGTTACTAGATTTATTACTTTCAGCTACCAAGTGGCAACACCGACCAATGCAAACGTTCTCACTAAATGTGGCAAGAAATAGACGTCAAATAATTGTGAAGATTGAGTAACTTTCGGCTTGAGTAACGTATATTCAAATATGATTTAGACATGTGCTGACTAGAAGAAATAAATAATTCTTCTAGTTGTGCCTTCTATAAAAACCTTTGAAACTAAAACATGCTTTTTAAACCAAATGGCTATTAAATTATTAAAAATAATACAAAATTCATATTTTTTTAATAATCTTGTTTACAACAACAAACTATCATATCATATGGAACAGCTGTTTTTTTGTACAGGTTCTTAGCCGTGAAACTAGCAAAGTTCTGTTTTAGCTGTTTGCAAAGATACTTGAGTTTTATGGGGCTTATTTCACGTCAAATTTGTTAAATGATGCATTTATGCATGGTGGTAGAGCATTTTTTAGTGCTCTGCCTGCCTGGTAAGTAACCAACCTCAGGTTCAAAAATCTGTCGCCTAGCACCTAACCACTCCAAACACCTTAATTTTAGTACCATCTTTGAGGGCCATTTATTCTAGACTAGGTATACACCATCTTAGGTCAGAGTGTCGCTACCTCGTTACGCGCTGCTGCTCGATACGCTTATCTGTAAGGAGCAAAAAAAAAATCTAAATCAAATTATTTATTAGCCTTACGGCATCACGCCGTACTGACGTATTTCTAAAATTTTGCCGAATAACCGTAAAAGAGCTTTACAAAATGATCTGTAATTTAACCTTTCGTGCTTTATGTGTCAATAAAAGAATGCATAAATGTAGCTTCTAACATAATCAATTGTAGCTTTCCAAGAGGTGAATCCTACTAATATATTAAATGCTAAAGTTTGTGTGTGTATGAGTGTTTGATATTTTTTCACGCTCAAACAGCCGAACCGATTTTGATGAAATAAGGTGGGAATATAGGTTGGATCTTGGATTAACACATAGACCTATTTTTATCCCGGATTAACACCGCGGTACGCAACTGGTCAAAGAATAAAGGGCAGAACCGGCCATCACTATGCAGAACAGTCGTCCGAACCGAAATATTTAAATAGGCACAGAACATCATTGTGCTAGACTGCTGAAGAAAATTATAAGAATAACACGATGATAGCATACTTAATTTAAACAAAAAAAACTCCATCTCAGTTAGGAAATAACGTAAAGTTGAGTAAACCAATATTTGCCCGGACTCGGACGACTTAAGAACTATTCAATTTAACTTCCAGCGATAGGGAAACTAAACAATTAAATTAATTAATCAACAGTTTGCTTCCGTCTGTTTGAATAATAAAAGGAATAACAAAGATTTAAAATAACGGTCATAAATTATGTACGTTCAAACGAGTTTTGCCATCATTTTTTTTTTTTGTTTATTTGTTGTAAATGTGCATGAAATGGTTAGTAATACTATAAGTTACCATTAGTGGATTTAGTTAAAAACAAAAAGTACGCAAACTTATATTTAATTAAACGACATCAAATCTTACGACAAATAGATTCGAAATTAGATTAAAAGTACACACAAAGATCGATTTACTCACAACAATTTCCAATAGCACAATATTCACAAGAGCCATCTAAGTGTTTTCCCCTGTAGCTAACACCTCAGGAACCGCAAAAATGCAGCGAAGCGCTTTCTCGTCATTTAATATGTAGAGGGAAACCATTTTGAAAACAATTAAGAATTTATTATACAGAATTGAATCGACTTTAAAAAGAGACAGAGAATGAGAGAAAAAAGGTTCTTAAGTTGACTGTAAGGTACTGTTTACTTAATTCACTGTCACACAGGTGACAAAATTTATTGGTTATCTTTTAGCTGAGTCTGGGTTAAAAGAAAAATAAGTTACGTTAAAAAATATGTTATCTTTTAGTTTTCTACATTTTTTATTGCAAGTGTTTAATATGAATTAGAATAAATAATTGACAAAGTGCAAGACCGGCTCGCGCATTAAGGGTTCCATAACATTATTTTAATACATAATATAAAAATATATATATCAAATTCAACCTTAAATCTGATATGTATCCTACATTTTTCAACATGAATGAAAATTATGAACTAAAACTTACCTATTTTATTTATAATTGTCATTTAAATAAACAAAGAAGAAAAAACATAATGCATGGTTGCCGATAAAGAAACGAATTTATAAAACACTAGCATCCTGTCCCGGCTTAAACGGGCTCTAAAATAATCCAAGTTGAAAAGAGAAACAAAATAGAGCTTATGTTATTCGGGGATAATGTAGCTTTCTAATGGTGAAACAATATTAAAATCGGTCCAGTAGTTTCGGAGCCTATTCGCGTCAAACAAACAATCAAAATTTCCTGCTTTATAATATTGGTATAGAATAATTAATGCCTTTAAGTTTTAGTTAATGTATATTAATATCAATATAAATTATCTGTATTAATATTATCAGTTTTTTAAATGATAACGTACTAAAAAGTCTGTATTAAACTTTAAAAGGTGCCAAAGTGCATAGAATAACATCGAGAGATCAAACCAATTACATTTGGTGCAAGTCGGGCCTAGCCGCGGGCTATGTGGACTTTAAACGATTTCATCTCTACTAATGGATTTTTAGACTGCCTTTGTGGAGAAGCCTTCAATCTGTAGATTTATATGGTATTATGGTTAACATTGAGACTTCGGTAAAAATACTTTTTTTTTCACAATAAAGAGGCCATGTAGCACTGCTATACAGGCCAATCACTTTGGTCTAGTGCAGGGCACAGCTCTACCTAACTTAACTTTAACTGTTATATATATGTATATATATATATATATATATATATACCTACATTTATTTATAAATTATGTTAGGATTAAGTGTGTACATTGTGTTTGAATAAAGAAAGATTTAATTCACACACAGCTGGTTAGCCCCATACTATAAGCAACATGTTGTAAGCAACCGTAATACCATTTATGTGTATTACGGTTGCTTACAAATACTCGTACATACATATACAAAAATGTTTTAGTATGAGGCTAACCAGCCGTGAGTGAAAATATGAGTTCTAATATTTATTAATTTTGTTTATATTTAACACTCAGACCAACCAACAAATTAAGTTCATTACAAGAAAGAAAGAAGATTTATTTCAGAAACAGTTAAGCTATGAAAGATAACTTAAAAACGGGATGGTTTATTTAATTTATTATTTTATGGTATATTTAAGTTATTATTATTTTTACCTTTAATTTATTATTTTACTTTTATTTTTTTTTTAAGTTTTTAGCTCTTTAAATGACACTACCTTCTACTGTAGCCTAAACTGTGTTGCAGAAGGTAGGTTCTTACATAAGTTCAGTTTTACAATAGTGATTTTTTTTATACAAATTAAACTTTAATAATAATAAAAAAAGTTGGTCGTACCGTGAATCGAACCCGGCCTCTGGTTACCAACCATTACGCCAACGAGTCATGTCTTAAAGAAACGGATAAAGGAATAACTTTAAATTTTCAAGTAGCTAAACTCAGATCTCCACAAGTTAGATATGAAGATGAAATGCATTCACACGTGAGTCGGGCATATAAAGATGAATCCATATATTTAAGAAACGTTTTCAAATAACGCTACGAATTCGAGAAAAATCTACAACTATCAGTTTCTAGACTTTTAGGTTGAACGAAAGATATTGGCTATTCGTTTTCTTTTCAATATAGAAAAAGCCTATTTGAAAGTTGCTATCAAAGGGTGAAGCATTTTTCTTTCAATTCTCAAATGCATCAATGTCACGCACGAAGATTTGTCTTTATGAAGGCGTGTGTAAAGAAAATAAAATATTTCAATAATAATCGAAAAATGGAAAGAAAATACTTTGGGTTGTTGTATTTGTGTAAATCTTACAAATTATAATTAGTAAACCAGAAATGGTTAAGATTTTTGCTATTTTTCGTACTGATTAAATTACCTCTATTATTGCTATAAATACCAACTATATGTTCAAGAAACTCATTTCTATCGACACGATTTTTTATAAGTATGCAGACTTTTTGTATCTAGACGATGTATTTTTAGACGATTGAGTACAAACTAAAACAAATGAAACATCATTTATATCAAAACAAAACGCATAAAATAAAAGACGACAGTGCGGCTCTAAAACACAAAATAAGTCCCAATTACCCGAATCCCACAATCAGGCGGCAAACTTTACAAATTAAATCAAGTCTAATAACATCCCGGTGGCATCCATTTTCGGTTTTTCTAGAAGCTTCTACTTTTGTCTCGCTCATAAAGGGTGCACTAGGCGGAACAGGAAAATTAATTTCAGACAATGCAGTCAGCCTCGAACCGAGGGTTTAGCAATGGAATGGTTTTTAGCTCTACAGGGGTAACTTTCAGTTCAACATTATTGTTTAAGTATTGTTTGGCTAGGATAACTTCTTTATTAAAATACAAAAAACAAATTACTGAAAACTTTTAAACAGCTTAAAAACTGTAGTTTGCCAGCTAGGCAAACTTATCGCAAAAAGCGATCTCTTCTAGACGACCAAATTAAAGAAAGTTAAAGTTAAAGAAAAAGCCTTTATTCTATTGCATTACATATTTTTAAATAACATATTTTTTACATATTTTAGCAAAAGTTGCCGCTTGGGCATAGGCCAAATTAAAGAAAGTAGAGCGTCTATAAATTTGCAAGTTATTGATTCCAAAACATTAGCTTAAGGCCTTCCAAAGAACCACAATAAGAATATTGATACATATTTTAGTACCGTTGGATTAGAAATGAAAGTGTTTCAAAAAATGAAAACCGTCAAAATCGTCGAATCTATGACAATCGTAAATCGTCATAGATTTACAGTGAATAAACTGTAAAATTTATTATGTGTCCTATTTGAATTATTATATTTTGTCCTGTGTTTTAATATGTCACAATAAATAATTTTCTTTCTTTCAAAATTAAGATTTTTTTTGAACCATTTCTAGCTCGTATTATGATTGCTAACACAACTGATATACTACATATACATACATACATATTATATATAAATACATATTTAACACCCAGACCCACAGCCAACAAATTTAGTTAAGCACAAAGATGTTGACCGGGCCGGGAATCGAACCCGGAACCTTCTGATTAGCAGACCGGCATTTCAACGAGATTTTGCCCTTTTCTTCATCTTAAATTAATTCTTATAACGTAACGACAAAACTGCTTTAAAGTCTTGTAGTAGCTACCTTAAAATGTTTAGCTAGGACACTTTTTATGTATTTACAGGAACCGCCTCGACCGCCCGCGCCGCGCCGCCGTGTAATGAGAAAAACTGAGGATAGTTCCGCTCTGCTTCCGGCTTAGAGAATGAGATGGCAGCCGGCTTGTTCACGGATATTCAGAAAAAACTATTTTAAAATTATATGCGATATAAAGTTAATAGTGTTAATAGTGTTAGTTTGGCGTCTCGCGCGCCTGCAGTCGCAGCAGGCTAGCACTGTGAAGTGTATTTTATCCGTGCCGTTATGTGCTATAAAATAAATTATTATTATTAAAGTATTTATATCTTCTTCTCCTTTCCCACTAAGTGTGGCCGGCACAGCCTGTTTTTCTCTTCCACGCCACTCTATCAGCCGTCTTCTCCACATTCACTCCCTTCTCATTCATATCCTCCTTCACACAATACTTCTCCTTTTTTTTTTTTTTTGTTGACGAGGGGGAAATCTTCGACAAGATACCTGGCTACGATGGGGCGCAACCAGGCCATGTGGGATTTGTACCCACTAAAACCCCCCCGGTGACCCGCCTCTGTGCTTAACGGAGGTCTCCGGGATCTTCCGGGAAACACTCCGGAGACCTCCTTGCACTGCGCTGTGGCCCTTCCCGCGACGGTGACGGTCACGCGACGCCGTCGTCGTTCACCCCGGACTCGATGGAGCGGGAGTCGGAACCCCATCTCCGAACACCTTCGAGTCTGATGCCCCTTTTAGTCGGCTCTTACGACAGGCAGGGGCAATTCCGCGGCCTTATTCTTTCACCCAAGCTGCAGGGTTAAACCATACTTCTCCTAGTCACATGCATCTCCTCTCTACGCATTACATGTCCGTACCACGCTAACCGTCCACTCTTCACTTTCTCTGAAACAGGCGCCACTTTCAAACTTCCTCTAATATAAAGTATTTATATATTTTCACGAAACAAACGGTCACACTTACTTAAAAAACGTTGGATATACGTCCAACGGGTTTTGACGCATCACGAGCGTCATCATCAGGGACGAGCATCACACGGACTATCCCGTTGGACGTATATCCAACGTTTTTTAATTAAGTGTGATCGTTTATTTTGTGCAAATATAAAATATGCCTTACGATTGCGACATTACGATGTTATTGCTGTGTTAGCAACCATGATACAAACTAGAGATGGTTTAGTATGGGGCTGACCAGCCGTATGTAAAATGTAAAATGTGTCCATATATATAGTATACTACCTGACCCGGCAAACGTTGTTTTGCCTTAAGAACAGTTAAAAACACTATAATTGATCTGTTATCGAGCGGGATGAAAAAGGAAAACCTTTTATTTTTGAATTTTATAACCAACCCCTATTTGCTATGGCCATTTTAGTTGGTCATAAAAAAGCAAAAATTTGGTGTTGTACATAATTATGTATTTTGTAATGCCATGTTATAAAGAAATAAACAAAATTTCGTCGGAAAAATAAAAAATAAAATGTAAAGGTGAACAACCCTTATCACCTAGGGGTATAAAAAATAGATAGCATCCGATTCTCAGACCAACTAAATACACATATAAAATTTGGTAAAAATCGGTCAAGCCGTTTCGGAGGAGTAGGGTAACTAACATTGTGACATAAAAATGTTATATATAAGAAGATGTGATTCGGAACAAAAGAGTAAGGAAAAAAACATGACAGTCAATCAAGTGATCTTTTCGTGCAATACACTAAAACCCGATTTATTTTAATAATTTGACCTTCAAATTACGAAACAGCGCAGTAATTTAACGTGTACCTTACGAATTCTTGACGTTCTACAAGTATATTTAAAAAAATGCAAAAAAAATCCATTACCTACTTTTAAAAAATTAGAAAAAGAAAACAAAACATAATCTTCATTCGAAATTCAAAATCGCATCAAAGAATATGTAATGTAGTCACAAAAGTGGCATTCAACTCGTACCTACGTTTATTACCTACGAGCACTCGCATTCAAAGAGTTCGTGAAATAAATCGCGATTGTCTGAAGAAATAGGCAAGGAATAGTGAAGGAACAATAAATTGGATAAAGCAGCAATATTGCCGTGCTCCGCTCGCGTAATAGGCAATTTTCGACATCCAATCTGGCACAATGGTGTTCTTTGCCTATTTAAATATTTCGGTTCGGAAGACTGACTGCTCTGCTCACTGATTGCCGATTCTGCCCTTTATGCTTTGATTCACTACTCGGGAAGCTAAGATTGATTATTATATAGGTTTTTTTATATTATTTTATTGATACACCTGGCACGAAAGGTAAAGGTGAGAAAACACTGAAACAAAAAACTTTATATCGATTGATAAATAACACCCAGACCCACAGCCAACAAATTTAGTTCATCATAAAGATGTTGGCAGTCCGGTATGGTAGTTTAAAATCGTAGTTAATATTTCAAAAGTGTATGTTACACTCTTGAAAATAGTAGTTATGTAATTTCAAGTTAACTTATAAGAAGTTACCAGAATGTGTCTCGTAAACGGAACCGGTTCATGTATTTCCGGAGCATTTTCAATTACAAATACCAAAAAAATTTAGGGTCATACAATAAACGTGTTATTTCGTATTTTTTTACGCAATATTAATAACGGTAATAAGTTAACGCTTAATTTTTTTACTACATATATATTATGTATAATGTGGTTATGTAAAAGAAATGATTAAATTTGTAAATATTTAGGGAGGGCGTCCATAAGAAAAACGTGTGTATGTCAGTTTACTAAGATGATAAATGATACGGAATCCTTTATACGCGAACCCGACTCACTTTTAACCAATTATTATTTTATGTATATTTAGTCTTAATCATTTATTCAATAAAATGCTATAAAATGACGTCCAATATAAATGTCACACACTAAAAACTAAAACTAGTACTAATCAAATAACCCGCCCCTGCTCACCCCCAGTGCAAAGGTGCCCATCACGCTTGCTGCATTACCGCGCTGAATAGCTATGGCCAACCTCTGCACCAAGAACGATCCGGAGCGGGAGTCACCGGTGATGTTATTTATCCTAAGACCTATCTCGTGGATAAATTTTTTCGCCTCGTATGTTTTGTGTCAAATAATATATAAATACAATTTAAGTATCAAGCTTTCTTGTTAGAAACAAAACAGTTCACACGCACGCATAACATCCCTCTCTAACATCGTAATGAAAATTTTATCGTTTCGACTTTCAATTAAGGCCCGGCTATATATCTCCGGTACAATATGCTAAGATTCCTGCTAAATTAATTCGCACTAGGCGCATAATGAGGGCCATAAAACAATTGGCACATTAAGTAACCGCAAGGTGTCTCGACCCCCCTTAAGTATTTTAAAGTATGAGGATATTACCTCTGAAATGTACGAAGGGTCTGTGGTACCTGTATAATATATTCCCATATATACAGGTACCACAGACCCTTGATAAAGAGAGTCGAGATACCTTGAGATGCCATATCCCTATTGGCAAGGTATCTCGTCTTTATTGTTATTAAGGTTGCAAATATACAAACTTTATTGTTAACAATCTAATACATTTTATTTTATACAACATCATTATATTGATGACTTGGTAATTTTATGTATATAATTTATTTTGTAACAGATTTTTTAAGATATTTTTTGGTGCAATTAAGCTTATAATAAATAACTTGGGAAACGTTAGCGACCTGGGATAAGATTTTGTATCTTTTTACACAGTTAGTTGGTATCTCAATTGATATACCACATAAATGATATACATACATAAATGATTTATATAGATACATATTTAACACCCAGGCCGATAGCAAACAAAAGTACGTCACAAAGATGTTGGCAGTGCCAGGAATCGGATCCAGGACCTTCTGGGTAGCAGTCCGGCATGGTAATCATTACGCCAACGGGGTCGTCATTTGAAGTTGTATGAACTCTATCTGTCACGAAATCAAGCGCCGTATGTGTGTTAAGTTACAAGCAAATTTAAACAAAAAGGTCCCAAGGAACACTGAGTGTTAAGCTTACAAACTCAAAGACTTAAACCTCTCTAAATTTCTCATCTAACGAAACGTCTATTTATTAGTAAAACTGTAAACTCAAGGTTCCGCCGCTGGTTACGTCTTAAGCATAAAAGCAAATAATTGCCATCACAAAACTTTGAATAACATTAATTTACCAACTTCGCTTATTAAACAAAACACTACAAACCGGGGCGCCTATTCTCAAGGCGCTCGAAAACTCAAAGCTCCGTAATGAATTCGTAACGCTCGATAATTGACACGTCTCTCCCATGTAATCCGGATCGGGCCGGATCGCGACAACTTCTGATATTTCGCGCACGACTCCGAGATTAGTCGGGGAAACGGAAATTGGTCGCGTAATTCCAAAATATTACGCGAAATTTCGCGACGAATGTTTTGTTGCGAAATTGTCTGTCGCGTTTTGTTTTGTTATAACGTTGTTGGGTGGAGATTGGGGTAACTCTGACAATTTATTTATGCGCAAATTGCTCGAAAATATCTGGGAAATACTTTCTACGGTATTTTCTAGATTAAACATGTTTGCAGGCACTTTCACAATTACACAATGTTACTATTGCAAACATAACACATATTTTTAGTAAATTTTTAGACATATCATATAATTTATTTATTGCAAAATTTGTACATTATGGTTTTACTAAAATAAGTGATCTCGCTTTTTTTTACCACCAGGAATACAAAATTACAATTATCAGTAATAAAATTTAAATAATATAAATGTCCAAATTCATAAAAAATCTCTGTATTTTTATTATTATCGTTTCCTGACAACTGAACTCTGCTGTTGAGTCATCGAATGATTTGGCATTAGAAGTCAATTAAATTAGTTTAATTGTTCATAATTGACTACCATTGACTGGACCTACAATTGTAGTCAAAATTAATATTTTTCTACATGGCCAAAAATATAACAATGAATACACAAAAAACCCTTCTTCTTCGTATGAGCAAAGTGTCCTAGCTCTGGTGTCGAGTGTTTTCAAGCCACCCGAAGGCCTCTGACTTGGCTTAAAAACTGCTTGTACTAAGACTAATAACAAAGCATTTTAGTAAAAAATATGAAATCAAAATACATAGGCTGCAAAATATTATTTCCAAGAAGCCAATCCCCACCGTCGTCATATTAAGCCTTAATAGTAGAAAACGTAATTAACTCAGGTAAATCGGATTGGGTGAAAGTTTTCACACGATAACTGGAGCGGAACCCTTTCCCCCCACCCCGGTAAGCCAGCCTAACGAGGGTGGTTTATGATGCTCATTAAAATTTAAACTGTTAAATAATTTTGGTTTTTGATGCAACTGTAGCGGTGACGGTTTGTCGGGTGATTTTGAGAATAGGTCTCTTAATTGGTCGTTAAACTTGAAGCTTTGTGGACTGACTGGACGGGGATTTTTGACGCCGGTCGTGAATGTGAAAAGGAAAAAAGATCAAATTAACTTTAATTTGAAATATTTATATTTTACTAGCTGACCCGGCAAACGTTGTTTTGCCTGACTTAGGAGTATAAAAATAGATAGTAGCCGATTCTCAGACTTACTGAATACGCGTATAAAATTTGAAAAAAATCGTTCAAGCCGTTTCGGAGGAGTACGGTAACTAACATTGTGACATGGAAATTTTAAGATTAAGAATAAAGAATTAGGAAGATAAGTATGAATGTTTTTGGTAGTAGCGCCTTTTTGTTGACGGGGAGGAAATCTTCAACAATTCAGTAACATACTTGGCTACGATGGGGCGCAGCCAGGCTATGTGGGATTTGTACCCACTAACACCCTCCCGGTGACCTGCCTATGTACTTAATGGAGGACTCCAGACTCTTTAGATAGTAGCGTCTGTTGCTCGGTTAACTAAGGTGATCTGACGCGATCATCGAGATAAGGCAACTGACGATGCTAACAATCTTTGGATGGGTGATCATGCACATGGCAGTCATTTTAAGAGGTTGTATTTTCATCTGGGCACTGCATCGTATAACGCTTAAAGTTAGGTCCTGGCTGTTAGTCTTAGTAGAAGCAGTCGTTAAACCAAGTCACTGCCTTCGGGCGGCTTGAAAACTCTCAACACTAGTGCTTGGTAATTCAATTAATGCAAAGCATAAAAATGTCTTCAGTTAACTGTGTCCATTGTACCAATAGATTTATAAAGCTATTATCCACCACGCTGACCAAGTGCGGGTTGGCGGATGACACAAGTATTCGAAAATTGTCATCCTTAAACACGTCGGTTTCCCCACGACGTTTTCCATCACAGTAAAGCAAGTCTAAAGCCACACATAACTTGAAAAACAAGTCATTGGTGTAGGACCGGGATTGAACCAGGGGCTGTTAGGTTGAAAAGCAGACGTTTCTCCCACCGAGCCATACTCGCGCTGAAAAAAACGCCACATAAGTTGAAAAACAAGTCGTAGGTGTAGTGTCAGGATCGAACCAGGGACAGTCAGATTGAAAAGCAGACGTTTCTCCCACCAAGCCACACTCGCGTTAAAAAAACGCTAACCAAACACTTAGAATAAAAAAGCCCACAGCCCCTGGAATCGTTTATTAGCGCAAGTAATAAGAAAACTTGAGAAGAATCTTCGTGAATTTGCATTTTATCAGTCCGAGAACACAACTTACTTGAAACGGGTTCAATCGCGATCGCGCCAAGAAGTTGGATATAATTTATGATTGTTCAGTGAATTGGCTGATTCTTGTAACGCTCAGATCTATTGTTCTAAGTCTTTTGAGAGTTTCTTAGGGAATTGTCTATTCATACAGCGAAATAAGTATACAAATATATTTTCAGACTTTTACTGTGAAACACAGTTGCTTGTAAATATAATAAAGTTTTAGTTACTGTCTTATATTTAATCAAACAGTAATCATTATAAAAGTATTTGTAGATACATATATTTTATTACAATATGTACAAAAAAATGATTTTATATGTTTTTTTGTATTGTAATAAATTTTATCGTTTTAATTTTGACATAATATGACATGTAACATTATCAATAAATTATTGAATTGTATTGTATATAAATTTTTCTTTGAAGCGATGATAGCTCAGTCGGGCGTGCTGTTGCCTTGCGTATCGCAGGTCGCGGATTCGATACCCGTTAACGAACTCTAGCTTTCTGTGACGAAAAACATCGTGATGAAACAATTGTATGGTGGTATGGCATTTTCTAGTTCTCGCTTAGTAGTTATCAATCTGAGTTTGAAAAATCTGTCGCCAAGCAACTAACAGTGTGTTTAGGCGAGCCAGTTATTTTAGACTAGACACGCTCCGCCTTAGACAAAACTGACGCTGACTTTTGTTGTTACGCGCCCTGCTAGTCATATGTCTAGTTGTATTGTTTAAACAGATTATGTTATATCTTCATAAAAAATACAGTAACATACATAGCACTTAATTATATCTATAGGTACATTGTAAGGGCTCGATATTTAATATCGCATTTAAACTCACTTCTAAACTTCTTATAAAAATTAAAATTTTACAAAAATCAGTTATACCATTTCATAAAAAAATTGAGTTATACTTCATATTAATTATTTAATACATCAATATATCTTTACCATTATTGTGAGAGTAATTTATTTTTTTCTTTCCACTGGCACTAATTTTTTAGATAATATATAGTTGAACATTCATTATTTATCCAATCTGTTTTTTTAAGTAGTTTAACTACTATTGAAACAAAATTAAAGAGTGATTTCATTTAGCATAACACCGTCCAAGCCCACCTTTACCGCCCCGGTCTTATGATAACAATTTTCCTCCCTTTTTATCGTGCCTTTTTTCTTATAATATTACGGCGACAACTACAGAACCTCCGAAGTCCCAAAGTCCCCAAGTCTGCGGAAAAAATACCGAAATCTAGGTAAACATTTTCAGACAAATTCAGGTGAGAATTGTGGGAGTTTTTTCAATTTAGTTATTTTGTAACAAATGTTTTGGAGCGAGAATGTAACAGTGAATCGTAGTCTGTAGCTCGGTTAGCTGAGGTAATCTGACGCGATCATCGAAGTTAAGCAACGGTCGATGCGGACAGTCTTTGGATGGATAACCATGCACATGATTGTCTTTTAATACGTGGAAATTTCATCGACTCTACCGTGGGAAGACTCGGCTGTAAGCGAGTACAAGTAGTAGTAGTACGAGTACAAGCAGTCTTTGAGTCAAGAGGTCTTTGGTAAACTGTCAACAACAGAGCTTGGCTACTTAGTTAAATATGAAGAAGAAGAAGAAGAAAAACCTACCTATTCATATTAAAATAAAACATGTTTACTTTCAAATAAAGTTGCTATTCTATTAACCATTACCAACGAAGTCGTCATATAGCATAAGCAGCCCACTATACGTTTCCACTGCTGGGACTCGGGGCCTTCTCTCACGAGGAAATACAGGCCATAACCCACCACGCTGGCCAAGTGCGGGTTGGGAGATGACGCACGTCTTCGGATATTGAGGTCCTCAAACATGCCGGTTTCCTCACGATGTTTTCCTTCACCGTAAAGCGAGTGCAAATCCACACATAACTTGAAAAAAAAAAACAAATCAATGGGGTAGGGCCGGGATCGAACCAGGGGTCGTCTTATTGAAAATCAGACGTTATTACCACCTAGTCACACTCGCTTTCGGTCGTCATACAAATGAATTGAATTGGTGTGTGCGTTACAAAATATCTAGGAAGTTTCTCTTTACACTAGAGTATGCAACAAAGAAGGTCATGAAGAAGTAAGAGAAGCTACGCACCAAAGTAGTGTTTAGTAAGAGCCCTCATAAAATAAAGGTTAATGACCCCGCAGCATTTGTAAGGGAGATTTTATGGACCCTGGCAATACTGCTGAGAGTAGAAATGTAAGTTCCGAGTTTGGAGCGCAGGTGCTATCAAAATCTTGCAACACTTCGGGGTAACAGCGAACGTGGCAATACTGGGGGTAATCAAAAGTTTAGTTTATGAACTCTGATTTTAATGGCTAGTAACACTGAGACTGAGGTGTTTAAGATCAGAGATTAGTGAAGACTTGTGTTGAGACAGAATAAAATGAAACATTTAATTCCCATAATGAATGTCGTGACTTTTTTTTTTATAATAGCTTGTTACGGTAATCATAAATGGTGAAAAAAAAAACAACATCTCAAGCTAATTCTAAAAGCTCCTATTAATGAAAATTGGGTTTTCCACTAACATAACATTCATTTCGTGGTCCATTAAATCAGAACAAATGTTTTTTTTATAGTTTTTAATGTTTACTTACACGAATAAATAGCAATGGGAGCGAGCTGAGGTAGATTATTTGATTACATTTGAATTGTTGAATAAAAAAGTGGTCACTAAATATATGAAAGTCCGATGTCCGCACCGAAATAGTTGTAATTACCGAAGCTTAATTTTTTTTTAAATTAAACATGTTAATGAATGGCTATAATTAATTATACAAAAACTAGATTACGAATATATTCATGAAATTTCTCAATGTGCTCATAATATTTTCATGAATTTTGAATACTCTTAATTTTTATTTTTGAGCAATTATCAGCTTGTTAAAAAATAATTTTAATTTTCCAACAAAGTTTTGAAAAAATAATCTGATTATATCTTACAAAACCACTGATAATTTCATTCCGCTGTTAGTCTTATTACAAACAGTCGTTAAACCAATTCAGAGACCTTCGGGCTCCTTAAACTCTCGACACCAGAGCTTGGCCACTCAGCTCATACGAAGAATAAGAATTAAAAGTTTCATGAATTGTGTACATAAATAGACCCAAATTAATATCATATCGAACTGTAACAAAAGAACTGTAGACCAGGTAATATAAGTATATACATAATAAGTATATAAAGGTACATACACACTGGTAAAGAATATTTTCTACCCCTCAGTAGACGCCGTTTCTCATACCCCTGACTGTTAACCTAAATACGGACGAGAGAAAAACCTATAGAACACTTAAGGGTTAATTTTCCTGTTCCGCCCATAGAGCCTTCCCTCATTAAGGCTCTGTTTGGATATACGACTCCAGGCTGACCCAGTTTTAACGATGTTTTCAAACATTTTCTTATAATGAAGCAGTTTTTATAGAAGTCTTTGGTCTGGATTATTTCGCAGTATTTACAAATAAAAGCAAATGAATAACTAAAAATATTAACGGCAAAAGAAAACATCGTGAGGAAACCGGCATGTTTGAGAACCACAATATCCGAAGTGTGTCATCCACCAACCCGCACTTGGCCAGCGTGGTGGATTATGACCTATATCTATCTCCTAGTGAGAGAAGGCTCCGAGGCCCAGCAGTGGGAACGTACAGTGGGCTGCTTATGCTTATGCTAACTTAAAATATTGCTCATACAGCCAGGCATTCGGCCAGCAAAGGGCGAAACCATATGAGTCAGTGACACTGGCCAAAGGTGGAGCATGCATTGTCTAGAATAACTGGCAAAGACGAACCAGGAGATTTTCAGCCGAGTAATGATTAGAAATATTGTAAATTATATCCTCTCCCGGTGGATAAATTGTCCACCACCCGTGCTTGCTTTTTAGATCATTCGAAGAAGAAAAATGTTATCCACACGTAAACACCATCAATCTATGGAAACCCTATGGGAATCAATCACTAACAAACAAGTTAGTTTGGCGACATCAACATCCAATACGATATTTTACAACCATTGTTCCTGTTTATTATTAATATCGGTGTCGGGTAAATAAATCTCCCAACATCGCTACCCTGGCGAATAAATAACGTTATAATTGCTGCCAGTGACAAACGACTAACGTTTACCCGAATTTTAGGGAGTTAACTAGCAGACCGTTTATTATTTGTAGTTGCATTCATTTTACGCTTTCTTGTGCTGTTTTGTTTGTTTGAATTAGTGTTTTAATTAATTCTGCGATTTATTGCGGAATAATTTAATCTGGTAAATAAGGATAAAAGCACAACTATGAATTTAATAAATACCTGTGATCAGTACATCAGTGGACTTTAAGCATTGACATTGAACAATGGACATTTTGTGAACTGTTAAAAATTAAATTTCAACTTAGTGTGATATAGACACATCAGCATAATTCTGATCGCCTATGAAACAAATTAATTAATTAAAGTTTATAATTGAATTAATTACGTTCAAAATTTTGTTACCCAATTGGGTAGAATCCTGAGAATATTCACGTACAATGTTATCATATCGTAAAACACGCTATCTATTTGCGCCGGCCACCAAATCAAAAACTTACACTATTTTCCATTACTAACTCGTCAGCTGTGAGTGTGTCTCTTAGGGAGAACGTTAAAGATGCAGTCCGCTTCACTCTTAATAGTAGACTTACTTTCATTTAATTTTGTAGAATTAGCACACGCTCATAATATGATGTTATGTGTTCACGCAGAGACACGGACAAGAATGGACAAGAATTGTGAGAAAATGGAAATTATGGAATAAACTAGGGGAGGCCTACGCCAAGGAGGCGACAGCTACATAAACCAATAGTTTAACTGACAAGAGAAATCGCACTATTAATATGATATAACAATTATAGATTTGGACAAAAAACGACAAAATGACATTTAATTCAATAATCAATTTAATGAGTAACTATAATGAAATAAATATTAGTATGACAAGTGTTTAAAATATGTGCATGTAAGTAAATGGTGTAGTTGAATAAAAGGCTTTTTTACTTTTTACTTTTACAAATACAAAATACAAATACAAAATAAATTTATTGTGCCAACAAACTTACAAAATACAAAATACAAAAATGTTTATTACACAAAAATATGCTTAAAATATATACGTAGAGGCTCTGCCTGATGCTTTAGCGCGAGCTGTGTTGCATCACTCAGTCTTCCACAAACAAATAATTATAGTATAAACACTTATAATAATTATAGTGTAAAGATTTTTTTTTTTTTTTTCATACCAGTTATTTACATTAAAAATCTAACGAAGTCTACAATGGTGTTGTGTGTTTATGTGTGGGATGTATGTGTGTGTTGTGTGTAGGATACAGGTGTTGTGTGTGGTGTGTGTTGCATGAAGGTGTGTGTGTGTGTGTATGTGGGATGTATGTGTGTTGTGTGTAGGCGATATGTGAGATGTATGTGTGTGATGTGTAAGATGTATATGTGAGGGATGTGGAATGTGTGTGTGTGGGTTATATATCTGTGTCTCTTGTACACAGCCTCTCCAATGATTTGTAATCATATGTCTGTAGCCATTTATTAACAATTATTGACAGTTTATACCAAGTAACGTTCGATGTGTCTTGTTGAGACCTAAGCTCATTATATAACATAGGAGCGATGTGGTGGTAGTGTCTCCAAGAGAGTGCACAAGAGTATTTTGGTACTGGGCATCTGGGTTTTCTCTTGTTGCTGGCTGTCAGATCTATTAACGCTTGTTTATGATACCTTTTTATACATTGCCGAACAAATATTTTTCGCACCGAGAGAACCCCGCATATCGAGTACAGCTCTTCAGTATCATGTTTAAAAGGCAGTCGCATAATTACTTTGAGTAGGGCGCGTTGGGCACGTTCTACTACTATCATGTGCGTTTTTGCAGCTCCACCCCACGAAGGGATGCAGTAGCTTATGATACATTCGCAAAGCGCTTTATAGGTGTTTATTAGAAGTTTCTTGTCAGCTACATCCCTTAGTAATTTGAAAACATGTATAAACTTTCTTAATCGTTTAGAAACAGTATGAATCTGTTCAGCCCATGTCATTTTATTATCAATGATTATTCCGAGGTATCTAATAGATGTTACACAGGATAAAATGTCACATTTGCAGTTGGTTCGAGAATTATCCAGATTACAAGGAAAAACATGTGCCCTGATGTTGAAATCTGAAGGAACTTTAGTATGTTCTGTCTTTTTAAAACAAATGTACTTTGTTTTTGATGTATTAAGTGATAGTAGACTATTTTCTAGCCATGATGTAATGATAGCCATTCCGTCTTCCGCTGATTTTCTCACATCTTTCCAGTTAGAGCCGTGAAAAAGTATTATTGTGTCATCTGCAAATACAATTATATCAGCATTAGGCAGTTTTATGTTGCATAGTTCATTTATGTATGACAAGAAAAGAGTAGGGCCTAGCGTACTACCCTGCGGAACTCCGTATTTGCAGGTGTCTACACTACTCGTAAACTTATCGACTTTGACTTGCTGCTGACGTTCGGAAAGATAGTCAGAAAACCAGTTTAAGACACTACCTCTTACTCCAACTCCTTCCAAACGCGCTAGTAATATAGGAATTGAAACTGTGTCGAATGCCTTTTGGAGATCTAAAAAGACTCCAACACATCTCTTCTTCTTGTCCAAATAACCCGTAACCAGTGTTGTTAATTTTAATACTGCATCTTCGGTAGATTTTCCAGGGCGAAACCCGTATTGGTTTGCAGCTAGAATGTTATTTTTTTCAAGATATGATATAAGTCGCTTATTCACAACTTTTTCTATGATTTTGGAAAGAGTTGGCAGCAAGGAAATGGGTCTATAATTGGATACAAGGTCTTTATTGCCCGATTTAAAGATAGGACAAACCAGTGCCTTTTTGAACATCGACGGAAATACTCCTTTAGAAATACTAACATTACAAAGATGTGATATTGGTTCTGCTAACGGTTTTGAGCATATTTTAAGTAGTGAGGTATTGATGTTGTCGTAACCCGGAGCACTATTTACTTTAAGTTTCGAAATGATATTTGCAACTTCATTGGCATCAGTTAAGAACATAGCTAGTGATCCCGAGGACAAAAGTGAAGAAAAATTAATATTGTTGCTCGCTAGCTCAGTATCAGTGGTGTTTAGCTTATAAAGGGTAGCATTGGCTAGATTTTGACCTATTGTTGTAAAGTAAGCATTTACTTCATTGAGAGATTCGACAGCATCTTCTTTAAATTTCAATAAAGCTTTTAGAACTAGATTTCTTTTGACTATAATTGCACACTTCTTTAATAACGTTCCATGTATCTTTAAGGTTACCTCGTGATTTTTCTAGTTTATTTTTAAAGAAATTCTGCTTCACTGTTTTTATCAATTTGTTGCATGCATTCCGATATTGAATAAATCTCTGCCGGGCTTCTAAGTCATGCGGAGAAGATTTGCATATTTTTTGTAGTTGGTTCCTATTTCTAATACACCTAACGATACTGTCATTGATCCACGGTTTGAGAGGCCTGTATTTATTAGATATTCGTTTAACTATCGTATTTAGTTTTATATATTCACTAATTGTATTTGATAAATATGATGCAACAGTATTGACATCAGAAATATTATAAAATTGTTCCCAAACATGTTTAGACAAACATTGATTTACAGCCTCGTAGTTAGTCTTAGCTATTGTTTTCGGCTCGTGCTTTAAAATATTATGGCCGAGTTTTTGGTAGATACAAAGAAGAATGGGAGAGTGATCTGTGAAATCACCGAACACTAGTGATTGCCATTGATATGGAGTTTTGAGCATGAAGTGATCCAGGCATGAATCTTTTCTAGTAGGTAGATTAATACCCTGAGTAAGGCAGTGTGAAGCCATTAAATTAAGATACTCAGTTGCATGTTCTTGTAATTTGCCACCAGGCAAGATATTTACATTCATGTCTCCGGTCAAAATAATACTATTCGTGATACTAAGATTTTCTAATATATGGTCTAAAGAATAGAAATATGTGGTAGGATTGCCAAAAGCTGGCGGACGGTAAGTACAAACAATTGTTAAATTATTATTAATTTCTAAAATTAAAAAGTTGCCTTCAGGCAATAGTGATTCATTGCATGTAACTTTGTGGAGGTTGCGAACGTACACTACAACGCCATCATTTTGATTATAACTTCGCTTAGTATAGAACATATTGTAGTTATCAATGAGTGGGGGGTCATATTTAGGAGTCCAGGTCTCTGTTAATACAATGACATCTATATTTATATCAAAACTACTCACATACACTAGAAAAGAATCAAAGTTTTTATTTATACTACGTATATTTTGAGTTAAAATAGTAAATTTATGATTTTTATCATGGCAATCTAAAAGCTGAGAACAGTAAGTATTGAATGTTCTTCTACAATTAATAATTTCAGGTTCATCCAGATCCTGGAGTAGAGTATTTTTTATTATGTCAGGCATTTTAAATAGCTTATGTATATTATGGTGGCAAAATTAAATTGGTGAAATTTATAACAATTTGTGGCTGGTGTACAGCGAAAATCTAACAGACTGTTGAAAAAGGGCTGTTCTCTACTGTAGTACATATTAATAATCATTATGAAATTGTCTAAAACAGCTTGTTTGTTAAATAAGAAAAAGAAAGAAGTTCAATTTTTGAGTAGTTTGATGGGTATAATTAGGTTATTACATTTTGACTTAGCATCAGACCTATATAACCATATTATATCACCTAGAGTAATGTATATGCAACATAGAGATGTATTTGCATAGTATGCTGTGATGTGTTTAGTATTATGAAATGTTAGGTGTAAGTGTATTGTTGTTTTGTTTATATGTAGGGACTTCGTAAACATTTTATATTGATTAAAGAAAATATTTTGAAGTAAAGTAATTAACAAATATACAAAGAAAAATGCTGTTGATACTATATCTAATTGAATATAAGGAATGGTTGCAGGTACATATCTGTTCTCTTCTAGTCATTGCCCACGAAGCTTTTCCAGGACATTTTCATCATACACTCGGATTTGTGGAGAGCCCTCGGATTTTCGTAAAAAGACCCGTCCATAAGAAGTCCAGCAGAATGTATAATTATAGCCTTTGGAAAATTCTCTGGCAAGATAATAGAGCTTGCGCTCACGTTGAGTCAGGTTCTCAGATATGTAGATAGGTTTACTGGGTCCGCCGACATTTATGTTGGTGGTATTGAGCTTGTTTTGCCTGTGTTCTTTATTGTATTTTTTAGATGCGGCCAGAAAATTGTCCCTCAGGAAGACGGTTGTGAAGTCAGCCACGATCGGTTTAGTAGCTGATCTGGTATTCAATCTATAAACATCTTTAATCTCGTTACCTTTCAAGGGGATTTGCAGAAAAGCAGCTGTGCTGATAACTACTTTCTTAAGGTCTTCTTTGGTTTCTTTGCCTTCTTGGCAAATGTTTCTAAGCTCGATACTTGTACAACGAGCATTATGCTCTTGATATTCTAATCTGCTCTCCAGTTGTGCAATATAAGCTTTGTCAGATTTTCTTTCGCTTTCAAGAAATTCTATTTTCTGCATAGCTTCGTCGTACTTAGCTGACATAAATTCTACAGAGCATTTCAGGTCACTAATCGATCCTAAAACTAAGTTAAAGTTTTCCGCTTGCTGTTTTTGAAGTGCAGTAACCATGTCTCTAATATCAGATTTTTATACTTCACTGTATTTTCTCGCTCTAGGTCTAGGCATATTTCTTGTTGTGGCAGTTTGGATGTTCTCAGCAGCCATACATCCGGTCGATAAAGCTGAGCTAAGTCCAGCCTCTTGCCCAATTTCTGCAATATTTGAGTCCGAGAAGCAGTGCTGTAGTGGCGTAGCATATGCGGAGCTTGTACGGGCAGGTTCTTTTCGCGCTGGCGGGGTATGCATCATTTTTGACATTATTCCGGTTACTTTTTAAACAATGCCAATGTATCGCAGTACTAAACGCCAAAAGCACCCTTATCGATTAGTTTTTCTTGATTTATGATAACTCTCAAGGACGTAAGACAATAATCGGATGTAGTGAAATACTTCTGCCGTTGAAGTTATAGCAAAATTTTGTAACTGAAAACCGTAATACGTCGCAGCGTTGCTATTCAAAACTGTCAGGCGCTTTAATTTTTTCGACTTGCTTTTGAAGGTTGTTTCACGTAAATGTCCAATGTTTACAACTTTCAACATCAATAATATCAGTTTTTACGCACCTTTCGGTAATTGTGATTATAATCAATTGTGGCAGTGCAATTTCTTGTCATCACTATCACAAACAAAACACTGAACTCTTCGGTTTTAACTTGGATTTTTATAAATAAGTGAAGAGCCGTTTACAACACGTCAGATCAGTTTGATGCCGGAGGGGGGAAGGACTACTTTACTTCTTACATAAGAATATGGTGACGGCAAAGATAGTAAAGATATCGAGATAATGCAAGGATCGGTTTAGTGGTTACAAATCCCACATAACCTGGCTGCGCCCCATTGTAGCCAGTAAGTATATTGTTGACGATTTCCCCCCGTCAACAAAAATAAGAAAAAAAGGCATGCACCATCTTAGACCTGAGTTTCTCTAAGGTTTTGTGCCTTGCTGGTCAAATGTCTAGTAGTAAAAAGAAAACAACACTGTACAAGTTTACCGTCGGCCATCAATTTGCTACTGTTTCAGAAAAATCTTCATAAATAAATTGAAATCCCTTTTCAAACGATCCATCTAGAAATGGAATCTGAGTGAAACCAGCTGGCGATCAAGTCAGCCGAATGCATGCGATACGCCGCTGATTCCGACCCCAGCGAGCTACTGGAGTGAGCTACTGAAGCGAGTGACTCGCCTCATAGCGCGGATAAAGATCACAGTTCAATTTCATAGGAAATATCTTGAGAATATCTTTAGACTTTGGAATATTTAGATCGTTCTCGGAAAGGAAAGTGGATAAGCGCTTTATTGACGGCTGACTGTTTGGTAAAGACATTCTGAGGGTATTCCCAATGACCTAACATTTTGAAACTGTCCTTCCTTTTAAGTTTATCCTTATCCGCATGACGGTATGCTTTAAGAATTGTTGACTGTTTTCAAAGTATAAGGTTTCTTCTTTGAAGTTGTATCTTTAGCTTCTGTCATTAGAATAAGTACGAGTATATACGCTAACTTTTTTTTAAATTCATGATTATTTTGCAGACCAACATGCCTAGTAACAGTAGTGCCTGTAGCTCAGCTAATTAAGATGATCTGACGCGATCATCGAGGTTAAGCTACGGTCGCTGTGGGTGACCATACACAAGATTGTCATTTTAAAAGTGGCATTTTCATCTGGGTGCTAAGTTCGGTCGGATAACACGTTTATTTGTAGGTCTCGGTTGAATAATTAATGGTTGGTTGAATGTTTATTTTAGTCCTAGTAAAAGTAGTTGTCAAGCCAAGTCAGAATTAAATACTCTCGACATCAAAGATTGGCTACTTAGCTCATAAGTAGAAGAAGAAAAAGAATCGAAATGCAAAAAGCTAGGGACGTTTGTTATTGAACAAATCCTGTCACAACGTAACTTCCACAATTGGCTATAAGCAAAAGAAGAAGAATGGCAGAAATTAATTTTGAAATTATTCATAAGACTCACGATAATCGGCTTAAACTAGGAATATCTTAGAACGTTTCAGTTACCGTCCACCGCCCGTCCTAAGCCTCTGAACTAACCACCAAATATATCATATACAGGTTTAGTTGAAACTCTTGCTAATATACTTTAACAATTCATTTCACATCTAGAATTTCAATATGATATCTGTTTACGTTACGTCTAATGTAATTTAAAAAACAATCAACTGTTCATGTCAAGTCTGTTCAAGGAGTCAAGCTAATTCCGAAACAAATATCCGGCATCTGATTCACTAGATATTACACACATAGGCAGGGTTAATGGTGTGTGTGACTGGCTAAAGCTACTTTAACTAGTCATCTCTGACCAATCAGGCGCCAGTATTTTATCTCCATATTTGTTCGACTGGTTGAACAAAGTTAACTATAGTTACTGAAACCCTGTATATCGTATCCAACTACTGAAATAGGTGCACGGTCTAAGCATGAATAAAATTAACGGCATTTGAATATAATCACTGTTGTACAGAGCCATTTGCATAGGGACCATTAATATGCGTTGATAACGCGTGTTTCGCCACGGCTAGGTCCCAGAGACAATGATGGATTTACTTACGAGAACCACTGAATTATTTAATAGTGCGATCTGGGTACTTGGTGAGAGACAGGTAACAGAGAGATATGAGGAGATGAGACTCATACAGGTGTATATAAATCTCTAGAAGTTACTATAATGCTGACAGTTTAATTGTGTTTTAAAATCTTGAAGATCCGAGAAAATGTTAAAACTGAAAATCGGCTTGAAAAGTTGTGTTGTGCGTTTTTGTTTTTGACGTGACAACGTCTTAAATTAGGTTGCGGCTGGGAGTCACTTATGAAAAAGTGTAACGCCCGGTAACGTTACGATGAGTCACCGAACGAGAGAGAGGCCCGCCGAATGCCTTGCGTCTCTCTCCCACTCAACTATGATCGGTCTGCCGCGTGCTGCGCGCGTTGTCACGTAAAATCTTCGCCCGTAAAACCAACTTTACAGGCAACCATTTTTTTAATCTCTAAATGAACAGACAATCAGAGTTTTTTAATAAAAGTGATTGGTACTGGAAATGTACCAATAATAATGCACTATGTTACTGTTTCTATGACTAAGAATGTTAGGTCTTAGCTATCCGATAAAAAATATCAGCCATTACTTCAGCTAACTAAGCTATAAGTATGGAATTATGGAGCCGTTCGAGGTGTTACAAAAAATAACGTATTTAAGTGTTATTTTTTAAAGTAATAAGCACCTATTATCTGCCCAATATATAGATAATCTTTCTGTTTATAACTGTTATTTTTATATGTTGCTTACCCCTAAACTAAAACGTGATATCTAGCTTAAAAGTATGTAAAAGTGTGAGCTATAAAAAATATATTTTTTTATTTTAGCTCATTGGAATTAATACAATTATAAATTACTTCTAAGTGTGTATGAGGATGTGATAACGGAGTAGTTTGAGACAATACAAATAAATAACTGCTAATTTAAATATTGCACGTCTTCTTTGGAGGTGAAAGATAATAAACCATTAGTAATTAAATTGGCCAGACTACTCAATACCTAGATAAGTAAGAGCGGGGGTGAAACACATCGGGGGGAGGAAGGGGAAGGAATTCTGATAGAATTTTCATGTCTTGGTGATATATTACTGGGCTGTATGTTAGAACTTTTGCTTACCAAGTTTCTACCGATAGGATGTCTTAAGTTATGCACAAACAAACTTTGTACATAATATAGATGTAGTATCTTAGGTCTCGGTATTGAAGCTCTTCCAGTATTTGAAATTAAATAAGAAAAGTTCACATGTTATGTTTGTGCTCAATGAAAAGTTATATAATGAACACGTAATGCTATGATTTACATTTATGGAAGTGAAATTTTTACAATAAATAATATTAAGTATTAAAATATTTCGAAACTAAGCATCGACGACCTTGTTGTTGTAATGGTTTCCTTGCTGGACTGTCTATTCTGGAGGGTTCTTGGTTCGATTCCCCGCACGGCCTAAGACGTGAACTTAATTTGTTGACTGATCTGGGTGTTAAATATGTATCGATATGAAGTATTTGACGACCTCGTTAGCGTAAAGGTTACCATGCCGGTCTGCTAATCAGAAGGTTCCGGGTTCGATTCCCGGCCCGGTCAACATCTTTGTGCTTAACTAAATTTGTTTGGCTGTGGGTCTGGGTGTTAAATATGTATTTATATAATACTAGCTGACCCGGCAAACGTTGTTTTGCCTTAATAAAAAAAAACTAAATATACAGTAGCCGATTCTCAGACCTACTGAATACGTATATGAAATTTGGAAAAAATCGGTCAAGCTGTTTCGGAGGAGTACGGTAACAAACACTGTGACACGGAAATTTTATATATAAGATGTATGTATGTATATGTAGTATATCAGTTGTGTTAGCAACCATAATACGAGCTAGAAATGGTTCAGTATGGGGCTAACCAGCCGTGTGTGAATGTGTCAAAAAAAAAAAAAATTATGTACGAGTGTAAATATGTAGTAAATCAGTTGTGCTAGCAATCATAATACAAACTAGAAATGGTTTAGTATGGGGCTACCAGCCGTGTGCGAAATCTATCCTGGTATTAAAAAAAAGTCTGGCTAGAATTTTGGACACCTTTACCTCTATCCCTGGTCTTTTTCAGGGTTTGTTTTAGTTAGTAGTGCTTTATTGTTTATGAAAAAAATCAGTAATCTTTTATTTGATTTACTATTAAAATATGTATAACATACTGAATGAAATTTTCACAATGCATTCGAAGCATCCAACAAACATATTTAGTGAAAGCGAGCTAGCCAATTCTTCTCACTCATATTTTATTCTATATCAAAAACAAAAATAAAATAATAACAACACATATGATGCGTTTAAGCCTAACAGCCTTAAATAAACCTAATAGCCTAACAACCTAAAATAAACCTAACAACCTAAACACAAAAATATTAATGATTGCTCACAAAATGTGTATAAACCTAACAACCTAACAGCCTAAAATAAACCTTATAAAAAGCCTTACTACCTAAACATAAAAATAATAATAACAGCACACAAAATGCGTACAAACCTTACCTCATCCACAAATCATGCACAAAAAATCCAATAAGCAAAACAGTTATCATTTTGACAATAAACAAAAAGCGAACTATCATTCCGCTCGACTATATCCCACACCTGGCCCCGTATCTTGCTACCGAAGCGACCTCTATAAATTGTTGTAAGAAAACAGTTAAATTGAACGGCCCCAGAGATATATGCGGATAGAAAAAACACTATTTCAGTAGGCGATGGAACCGATAAGATGGCCCAAACTTGTTTGTGTATTTCTTTTGTTATCGTGCGATTGAAAAATGTGAGGATTTCGCGAAGAGAATTGTGCTCGTACCGACTTGTTCTGCTTTACTTATCTCTACCTGTTTGTGAATATAGATAGATATACGATGTTTTGGAATGGTACGGTACTTTCAGAAATGAAATTTTTGGTTATTTATTTCGTTTATAAGCCTGCCACTTGTAAATTATATAGCCTGCTATTAGTAAGTGGGTTTAAAGTATACACATACATTTTAAAGATATATATTTTTTATAATAATAACTTTTTTGTACATTATTTATGTAATTATGTATGTTTTATTTATGTATTTGCATAAGTTATATTACCAGTGCTATAGTTATTTTTTGCGTTATATGTAACTTATTCTTTTCTGTATTGTACAGTACGTCCATGCTTAGTCATTTATTAACTCCTTTCCATCCAAAGGTTGCCTGAAAGAGATCGTTCAAAGCAATAAGACAGCAAATTTTAATTTTAGACTTTATTATAGTTTAAATAACTTTTGTTTCCAATAAAGAATTATCTATCTACCAACTCTGATTGCAAGGATCGAAATAATAGATAAAGAAGGAGCCAGACTGATAAGTACCTGACATTAAAACAACGTGACCTATATGCTAAAAGCGAGCTAGGAAACAATTTCAATAAAACTACGCACTTTACTTTGTGCCTTATCGCGTATGTATCTACAAACCTAATGTCAGTTTTAGAGGATTACGATTAAACCTAACTAGAAATAACAAACATCAGCCGTGTATCAAATATTTTACAACCTATAAACTAAACTGAAAACAGTTTCAATTTCCTCCGGTTTCTAGTCCTTTCATTTATAGCTCGTTCATTTATCTCGGCCTATTACAATGAATTTAGCGGAATAATAAACAGAGAGTCGCGCTTGGCGCAATTTATGGGGGTTCCGACGGAATTAGTTTTTGCTTCACTCGCTAACTGGGGATCTGCTGTCTTCCGGAGAAACCGCAGACGGACAGCTAGACTTGAGGCCAGGAAATTTACAGGTTTACTATTTAAAACGTTTAAGTTCAAAAGTTTCATGCGTTTTCTCATTTTTTTCCGTATAACAAATTTCTTAATGCAAGAAATACCCTGTTATTTAAATTACATTCCTTTTTCTACGTTATTGAACCCCTACGTTGTTAGATAACACATTTACACACACCTTAGATATGTAAGAACATGAGAGAGAAAGTATAGGAATTTATAGTTATAAAAATCTTGACACATAAGTTTGACCACTAAGCGAATACAAAGAAAAAAAAACAAATATTATGTTTTGCATACAAAACAAATACAAATTTACAAATCTTGAAGCTGATAAATCATATAAAAAATAATAAATAAAATATATGATATATTAACTACGAGCTCCGTATTTAATACTTTTTTTTACAATTTAATTTGAAAAGATTTAACGTTCTCAACTATGTTTCATAATTCATAATTAATTTATTCAATAACAGTCAAATATTTATTTGCAACTATGTGTCATAATTCTTAATCAATTTCTTCAATAAAATAGTCAAATATTTAACATCTAAAAACTAAAAGCGTGAAAACTGAAAGCGCACATAATGCTAGTGATGGCACTACAGAAAACATCGATATCTTAGATTTCAGATCAAAACGATAAGCTTCACCAAACCTCTACTTTCGTAGCCCGAGGGAAACGACAAAATTCCCAAACAATTTACATCGTTGGAATAGTTTGGTAGCATCGTGACATATTCATGGCCCAGCATTGGGCAAGGGTGTTAAATTTATTGTTTTAATTAACTAGTACGGGACACTTCGGTTTTGCAATATGCCGTGTGCTTATGACGTGCTTTTGAAGTATGGCGGCCGATGCTCGCTTGTTCCCTTGCTGAAATATTGGCTAACTTGCTTTGGCCAATTTTAGTTTGTAGCTGCATACAGTTTTACTGTTACCCCTTTTGAGGGGACCTAGTTCCTTTTGTTTGTTGCTGGTTGTTGTGCTGTACTGATGTTTCTTTCAGCTTCGTTAACAGTCAGTTATTTTTAAACTACTAATAGACTTTGTTTCAGATGAAATTTCCTACATCAATCCTATTAATATTATAAATGCGAGAGTTTGTGCGTAAAAGTGCGTGTTTGTTTATTGTTCACACGTTTATTGTTTAAACGGCTTAACCGATTTTAATGATATTGGGTGTCAAGATAGGTTAGAACTTGAACCCACGTGTTAAGCTAACGAGCATACTACTTTTATCCCAAAAACAATTGTGGTTCCCGTGGAACACGCAAATAACTGTAAAATAACTGTAAAATCTATGTAACTTCCCACGTTCCAACGGTTGGACTGACTTCGATGAGATTTGCTATGAAGAAAGGTTAGACCTTGGATTAACACCTATGCTATTATGCTATTTTTAATCTTGGATTAAACGGGTAACACGGCGGAGCGCAGCTAGTTACAAATAAATAGACATTAAATTTAAACTACCAGAAAAATAAAATCATAAGTTATTAAAGTTGAAAAATAAAATAAACACATCACCACATCACTAATTCTAATCCCCGAAATAATAATTAAAAAAAAAATCAAAAAAAAAAAAACTGACGGAAAGGTCCTATATAACACTAATGGCATTATAGCGTTTTATAGCGATGGATAACCCACATCAGATTAAATAAATATCATTAGTTTAAAAATTCTTACTAGTTCAAAAAAAATTGTTTGTAAAATTTATAAACAAAATTAGTTTATAAATATTTTTTTAAAATAGTAAGAATTAATTTTTCATTTCTATTCGATGTTTCTATTAAATAAAAAAATGTATATCTCAATGTTGAAGCTTTATTTCGTGAACAGTATTATTTGTTTTCTAACATAACATAAAATATTGTTACATACTTATAGCCAACTAAGTAAAAGTTCTTGTAAGCAAGAGTCTGGATGATATGAAAAATAAATATATTTATTTATTATTTTGATTTATTCGAAAATGTAAATCTGTAAATCTCTAAAAACTGAAAGCAGTTACACAAAATTAAATAGTTAAAAATACGGGTATCAAAATTACGTAAATAACATACCATATCTATTGAAACAAATCGTGACAAACCAAACGTAAGAAATCTTATAAAGAACCTCATCGCGTATAGTTAACTCCTGACAATGTGAAATTAACTTGTAAGTCTCATAACATCTCAACTCCGGGTCCCGGAACCACTTATATAAATCTCTTAAACTTATTAAAGAGTCGACACTTTTTCTCGAGCAAACTTAGATTCTGTGGAGGATTACTTGTATAATTTTCTAGTTAAGTAAGTTCTTACCGCGTCATCCGCTTATGCGCTTCTGAGATATGAATATGATGGCTTTAAATGGTGAAGTAGGGTTTAAATGCATATTTTGAAAAAGCCTTTTAAAATATGCATTTAAACGATTTGATAAATCATGTACAGACGTCGACAATTTGATACATCTTTGGTATAGATATTACAAAGAGGAAAAGATTGATTTTTCGTTTGTCTGTTTGACGAAAATAGACTCCGAAGCTACAGGACCATTTTGAGAAATTCTTGAAAAAATCCGTTGGGAAGCTACATTATCTCCGAGTAACAATAGGTTAAAATTTTGTTTCTCTTTGCAACTTAGATTATTTTATAGCCCGTGCGAAGCCGGGACTATCAGCTATGATATATGTCATTTCAAATGAAATTAAAACCAATAATGCTACTCACTGTAAGCTTATAGATTTTAAATAGTTAGTACATTGGTTTCATAGCTATTTGAACTATTTTATTTAAATAAAATAAACAAATAAAAATAGTTTTTATTTCCCAACTTAATAACATGCATTTATAAACATATACTCGTCCACATATTTCAAACATTGAAACTGTACAATTCATTTCAAATTAATGAAGAGCTAAAAAAAACATTACATTACATTATAAATTATAATTAAATTAATATAAACATTATATTACATTATTAAAAATAAATTTTAATCATTAAATAAATAATACCAAACTAAATAAAAGAATTACTAAGAACGCAATCAACAAAGATAACTTCGTTTATTGTATCTGCTGCATCAAAATTTACCCGTCAATTTACACATATATAAAAACAACATAGTAAACTCATTTTGCACAAATTTTAAAGGCTTACCCTTTAATATTCGAGTCAGGTTTTGCCCTGAGATGGCGTAATTACTTTAAAAGCTTAGCAAATATTTTTCCAGAGAATAACGTCGGCGGAGCAAAGTCGGGTGAAGTAATAGTTTAAACAAATCCATTAGTTAATGTATTGTTTTAAGGGGCTCGCGTATTGGAGATGTCGGTTTTATGTTGGCTGTCGGTCTGTTAAATATGTATCTATATAAAGTATTTATGTTTATATTAGTTGTGTTAGCAACCATAATACGAACAAGAAATGGTTTAGTATGGGGCTTACCAGCCGTGTGTGAAATGTGCCCAAATATTTATTTATTGATTATCCAACGGTATTTTAATAATCATCACTTTTTTCACATAACGAATGGATAAGCGTTTTTGTTTTTTTTTGTAATCATTTATTTAATTTTATACAGGGCTTTAATAAATTGTCACCTTGTGACAGAATGCTTTTTTGATTGACACAAAATATAAATAAAGCTTATTTTCTCCACTCAAATTAAACAAAATACCGTATTTCTTTTTAATTTTAGAAATTCCAGTTCTGAATTTTCTTAATAATTTTGTAAAGTTACAAAATCTAATTTGTTACCAATAACAAAAAAAAACAAACGAAATATTCGAAACGCTTTGATTTTGAAGTTTCAAACAAAATAATTATTATCGCTTTTATAGATATTAAAATTTTAATAGCAATTTGGAATTAAACAGAAAATAATGATTTAAAGAAGACCGTATCGTACATTTTTAGTTTTCAAGCGTTTTGATTATAATAATTATGTATTTATATTTGATGCGACTGTGTGAAATAAAATAATTTACCAATTTCAATAACGTAAAAGGTTTTTCAAAATGGTATTTATTTCATTCGTTATCCCATAACTTAGTAGTTATACATAAACCGTTTTTTAAATAATCGATTGTTCAAAGGAAACATGTTCCGAACAACACTCCAAGACGATTAATAATTGTTAATAAACAGAAGAAAAAATGTATTTATAGATAAAACTAATATAGATTTCACTAACCCATGATATGGTAATTTCTTGTGAATAAATGGCTTTATTTATTTTATGTTCCTAACAGTTTATTATTTCTTTATTTTTCCACGTAAAATAAATATTTTTATGTTTAATTATTAAAACACTCCTCAATGCCTCTGTGTTCGTAGAGGATGCTCTACGCCGTAGAGAGCTCTACAGCGTAGCTTCTCTAAGCGAAGCGTTACAATCGCGCTACATTTTTTAAATTCAAATTAAAATTACCCTACGAGATTTGCTCCTAATTAACACAAAGTTTACTTAAAATCTAATGTAGGTATTAGATTTCAATTTAATTTAATTTTATGAAATGGTTTTAAATAGATTAAGAGCTCACAATAAATTATGCGTCAACTATAACATTATTGACAATAACTAAAATTAAAGCTTAGCATATCAATCTGGTATGTGATTAGTTACTATTGCTTACCGAAGTTGAAGCAGCTGTGGGATCAAATCTTTAATCTTTGTAGTTTGTAAAAATGTTTATAAGTCAAGTGGACACAACGCCTTACGGAAATCGAAGCAATTTATTTGACTTGAATCATGTTACTTACAGTTTTATAAAAGTAAAACTTCTTTTTCACTCATCAAAGCATCTGATACAAAACAAACCTAGACTTTTGATTTATATTTAATATCATTAATAACATCATTTGATATGACCATACTATTTTTTTTACCAGATTTTTACTAAATAATACTAAGTTTAAAAAAAGCTAAACTCACCAGCAATCTCGCCTCGGCTTCGTAGAACTTTGCACAAACAGTTTAAAAGTTCCTAAACTACCAGCTTACAAAACCTAGTGCACACTACTACTACGCAACTACTATTCACAACCGACTGAGTTAGCGTTAACTAGACTAAGACTTCTAAAACACGAAGATTTTATTACCTAACAACAATTTTACTAGTACAAAAAATAAGATTTTATATCAGAAATACTTATCAGAAACTATTACGTGGTTAAAAATTTTACGTGAAAAAAATTGAACTTCTGAAATGGGTTCGCGGTGTTTTTTTTTTAAATGAGCATGGAATAGAAACTTTTGTAAAAGTTTCGCGAGATATTTAGTGCTTTGCAGGACGTGCTTCTAGGTTCGCCGGCGGACTGGCACTGAGGCAGTGTTGGAGGCTATATGTGCCTAGAAGAGCCTAGGTTACACCTAGCTGTAGCCTAGCTATGGTAGCGACGGTGTAGCTATGGCGTGAAGAGTGTTGGTGCAAGAAAATGGTTCCTGCAGTGGAAATATCTGTTTAAGAAAGATCTGTTTTAGTTTGATTAGTACCTAATAAAAGATTTACTTAGCTTTAATGTTTATTAAACTGTTATAGTTAGTAGGTACGTTATGGGAAAAATATACGCTGTACTTATACGAGTATCTATCCAAATATTTTGACTTGGATTTGGTTCTCTGATTGAAAATATTGGTTTAAGAAAGATCCATTCCGTATTTTTTGTGATAATGGATTTTGTTTTGCGCTTTTGTTTATTATAATACTCATAATACTCATAATACTTCTTTATTGGTATACATAGATATACACGTCATTCCATACATTATTGCAATATCTATATAATACAATAATATCTTTGTCAATTATCATGTAATATATAAATAATGTATAAACATACTTAATTATAAATTCGTCATATTATTTAATACAATTAAAAAAATATAATTTAATATAAATTCGATTAATTATTGACTTCGCTGAATTCCTTGTAACTATAAAACGATTGCTCGACAAGCCAGCTTTTGAGTCTCATTTTGAAGCTATTTAGCGACGGTGCTGTAGTGATCTGGTCGGGCAGCTTGTTGTAGACGGTGGGAGCCATCACGTGCGTAGACTTACTGGAGCGCTCCAACGTGCGGGGCTCCGTCGCCAGCTTGCCCTTCCTGCGCGTGCAGTACGAGTGGCTGCTACCCACCACTCCAAACGAGGCTATGTTTACCCTTGCGTACACCGCCACCTGGTATATAACCAGTGACGGCAGCGTTAGGATCCCCAGCCTTACGAAGTGTGGGCGAGCAGACTCATCCTGTGGAATTTTAGCTATTACTCGTACCGCACGCTTCTGAAGTTTGAACGCTCGCTCCCACTCAGCAGCTCTGCCATACAGTTCTGCACCGTACTGGAGGATTGAATGTACAGTGGCAAAGTAGCATGTCCTCACTACTTCTTCAGACAGTACTTTGGCGACCCGGCTAAGAGCGAAACAAGCGCTCCCTAACCTTCCACACATCTTGTCGATATGGGATTCCCAGGTTAAGCTTCGGTCAATTTGAAAGCCCAGGAATGTCGTGGCCTTCACTTGCTCCAATTTTTTGTCCTCTATGGTGACGGTCAGTGGTCTGGTACTGTGCCCAGCCAAATTAAAATGCATAAAGTGCGTCTTCGCTAGGTTCAGAGCCAAACCGTTTGCTCTAAACCATTCCGTCAATTGTGAGATCGCCTCATTCAGTTTCTTCTCTAGCGAATCCACCTCGGACGCTGAAACCACTGCAGCTACATCGTCAGCATACATATATATATCCGCAGTATCCACAAAATCCGGCAGATCATTTAGAAGCAATGAGAACAGAATGTTTGATACAGAAGACCCCTGAGCGACTCCCATCTTAGATTCCAGGGGCTCAGATCTTTCTGTTCCACCGCAAGCGACAACCGTCTGCCACCTGTGCTGCATGAGATCTGTCATCATTGCGAGAGCGGTACCTCTCACGCCGTAGTGCTCAAGTTTTACAGCAAGCGCGTCTCGGTCGGCCACATCAAACGCTTTTGACATATCACAACAAAGGATCGCCACCTGTTGTTTCTTCTCACGAGCTTGCAACACTCGCCGGACTACCTGCCGAGTCAAGGTAGTGGTTGAGTGACCTTCGCGGTATGCGTGCTGGCGTTCAGAGAACGAATCGGTTGCCGACAGGAATTCAACGAGGCGCGCGCTCAGTCCGTTTTCAAACACCTTCGCCACTACGGGTATTATGGACACCGGCCGATAGCTGTCAATGTTTTCGCGGTTGCCTTTCCCCTTATACAGCGGAGTCACTTTGCTGGACTTCATAGCAGTTGGATATGAACCCTCCCTGATGCATCTATTGAAACAGTCAGTTAAGACGGGAGCCAGAGACTGTATGGAATTCCTCACAAGCTTCATCGATAAATCGTAGATGTCTTTGGACGTTTTTGCGGGGATTCGTGTAGTTGTTATGTGTAGCACTTCCTGCACGGTAAAGGGGCGCAGGCGCAGTGAGCAGTTTGCGGGCGGGCGCACCGCTCGTAGAGCTTCGCTGACGCGGGAGATATTGGCACGGGGTGCACCGCACGCGGCTGCTGCACTCAGGAACCGAGCGTTGACGGCGTCCACTGCGTTTTTTCTTGACGAGAACGGGGCTCCGGCAAAATCTCTTACCACGTCGGTAAAATCAACAAACGGAGCGTTATCCTTACCTCTTTCTTTATTAACAATGGACCACACAGTTTTAGACGCATTGCTGCTGTATTTCAAAGCTCTCGTGTAAAAACTAGCTTTACTCAATCTTAGTAAGTTATGGTAATATTTTTTCATGTCATGAATTAAATTATCGAGTGAGTCAGTGGAAGGATATAATTTGTAAAATTTTATTATGTCATAAATAAGTAAATTATAATTTTTAACGTCGGGAGTAATCCACGAGTCAGTTCTTCGCTTGAAATTAACTTTTCTCATGGGAAAACAGATATCAAATTTATTTTTTATTATATTGATAGTTGCCTGTACTATCTCACCTGCATTCCTATTTTTATCTAGTACCTGGGTCCAGTCTACACTGTCTATCGACATATTAAAGTTAGCCTGATTAGCCCAGGAGAAGATTCTCCCAATACGAGGGCCCGAGTTCGAGAGCCGGGCCGGGGCCGGCAGCTCGCACCGCACGGCACAGTGGTCGCTGACGTCGGCGTCGAGCACAGTAACCCGCAGCGTACCCGGTGGCAGGTTCGTGTACACATGGTCCAGACTCGTAGACGTGGTCGGGGTAATACGCGTGGGCACGCTCACCTCGTTGGTCATGTTGTGGTCTACAAGCATCTTTGCGAGCCGCCTCACATTACAGTCGCCGTCGTCTAAACTATCAATATTCATATCGCCACCTATAATGCAATCTAAATTTAATTCGCTAATTTTGTCGAGCAATCGTTCCAAGCAGTCTAAAAATATCGTGTGACTTACAGCGTTCGTCCTGTATATACACACAATGGTAACACCGTAATGTAACATATCAACAGCTGATATTTCACAATTCTGTTCACTGGATAACGCTGTGATATTATGATTTTCTACACAACCGGTATGATCACTTGTGTATATACAAGACCCGCCGTGTTGTAAATTTTTTCTACAGTAGCTTGAAGCTAATTTAAAACCGTCAATACTTATACACTGTAGTTTATTATGAGTAAGCCAGTGCTCCGTCATAGCGAGAACATGACATTTGAGTTTTGTTTTTAGTAACACTTCTAATTTACGCGTCCGACCGTCCGCAGAAATACACCTAACGTTCTGATAACAAACAACTATAGATTGCTTTGCGCTTACGGCGGGCCTATTTGTCGCCGCCGGCGAACGTTTGTTATTACGGCACGGGGATACGGTATTATTAGCACCACCACTCGCGTCACGGCTCGAAACACAGTTTAGGGTCACCTGTCGTTGGTCAGGGGCTCGTCCTCCATCCGCTGTAGCTCCCGTAGGTTCTGAAAGCATTCCGGTAGATGCTGGGTACATAGTGTTCTCCGCAGGCGTCCGGTCGCGGGCTTCACGCGGCGTTAATAGCGACGATCGGCGCGCGCGCCTCAGCTGAGTTGCCCCGGTCGACGCGGGGCCTACTACGAAACCATTCAGAAATCATCACTCGTGGAGGCCATGCGTTTGGTGTACTAATTTTTTTATAAGTACTTTCAGGGCAACCGATCACGAATGCTGAATGCCTTACCGATTTTATCTCTCGCTTTTCAACTATAAGTTCAGACGAACCTAGAGTAGTCAGTCCCTTTTTAAGGTACGTCTTAATATTTTCTACAGTAGTGTCAGGCGCGAATGACCAGGCAGTCATCCATTTGAGGCGTTCAACGGTTTGTAACTCGTTGTCTTCCTTACCAGCTCCGGTATAAACCTTAAGTTTCGAGTTTCTTTTTTTGTGAGTAACTGTTTGCCACTCTTCGTTTGTTCTGGGTTTGTCCTCAACCTCCTGCGACATCGAGCGTGCTGCAGAATTTTCTGTTTTGTTTCGTGATGTCGAGCTCGTAGTAGTACCCTTTGTTATCGTTTTCTGCGTTGTGGTCGGAGTCTTGTTTACCTCAGCTGTGCGAGAGCGAGAGAGTGTGTCAGGGGTCGTCGTAACTTGGCTGGTTGTCGTAGGTGTAGGCGCGTTCTGGTTGGTCCTCGCTTTGGCGGGCTTGTGCCGAGCGGCGCCGCTAGTGGCGGCTGTACCTGCTGCCATTGCGGCGAGCCGCGTCGGTCGAATCACACGCCTCGACGGTTCCGCTGTCACAGGGTCCGTCTCAGCTGTCGTGGCTAAGTTTGACGTTTTGTCACCGTTGTCCATGATCGCAGCTTTCAATTCCAAAATCAACCGCTGTTGATTTTCGAGAATACAGCTTTGTTTAGTCACTTGGCACTGTAACTCGTCGATTTTATCGAGCAACAACTTGTTACGATCGCGCACAACACTTTCTTTATCGTTTTGCTTCATGTTTATAATTTTAAAACCCGTTTAACAGGGAGTCACTTCATACGCGCGGCAGTGTTGCCACCACACACGTATATAACTAGTATAGTTAGTAGGTATGTTTTGGGAGAAAAAATACAAAAAACATTTTGCAAATAAATATAAAGGTTTTGGCTTTGATTATTCATTTTGAATAATCAAAGCCAAAACGAAGTTATTAGGCAGAGACTATTGTGTAGTAGTGGAAAAATATGAGCTTAATAAAAAAATAGAAACATTGATATATGTAAAATGTGAACAATATTTGTAACCGTGTTTAGACAATATAATGAAATAAAATTATTTTTATTGTAAATTACAGATCCATATTTTAAAATACACACAGTATTTTAATCCAATTAATTTACTGGCTATGATATTATATTGTCATAACTGACAAAAAAAATAGAATTGCTAAAAGATGAATATGAGAGTATATTAAAAGCTAATGTTAACTAATTATCTTGACTTACATGACACAATAAGAGATAACTAGGATAAAAAGATCACTTTTCGTTAAGGAAGTTATAATTAGGTAATAAATAAAATACACAGGAAAGTAGAGGAAAAACTTCTGTGTGTGAATTATTACATATACACACTGTCAAAGCGCGCCGTAACACTGCCAATACGACAAACCAATCACACGCGTCAAAAGAATTCTTTTCTTTCATCTGATGACATTCTGTTTCACTCAGCCGACCGCAATAGAGGCAATTTAATTCAATCTCTTTGATCAAGAAAAAAACATCGAAAGTTAAGGTACAATTTAGGCTATTTTTGGTCGCTTGTGGACAATTCGTAAATTGTATGTTCGAAGGAATGTAGGATGAACGATCGAATGATTCTTGGCTTGCTGTAAATGTACGGGGGTTTTAATTTATAGCTCTTCTGTAAGAATTTTTTCTTTCTTCAGGTATTTTTCTTTATACAAGATGAAAAATACGTTTACGTTTTTTTTGCTATATGTTTCATAAATTTACACTTTAAAAGGAATCCAAAGGGTCCCAAAATAGTTTTAAGGGTCTGTGTTATGGGAACCAATGACGTCTCCCAAATTTTCTCAATAGTATATTTACACTTTTGCCGAAATATTATAAAAACTATTTATAAGATATACCTAAATTTGTAACTTTCCTATAGATCTTTTAACTAAAATCAATCAAATGAATATTTATGTGACTTAATTCTCTTATGAAACAAAATTACGATTACGAGTGCAATAGCACTTTTTTCAGATACTAGATAGATACTAATAAGTATCTATCTAGTATCTGAAGAATAAAAAAAAATAAAAAAAACTTTTTATGACCTATAGTATATATAGTGGTTGCTTCACTGGGCGATTGGCCTGAATCGAAGCAACCTTGTCCAGTTACCAATGAAACTTATGCTCTAAACAAGACAACACATATTATACTATCTTTACTATTTATCTAATTTTAATTAACTATTTTTAACAAATCTTCTGTTGTATCATAAGACGACGATTGCAACCTGTTCCGTATTTCAAATGAAGCTTGAGGTAATCTCTTATTCCTTAAATCACAATATTTAATATCTATTAGTTAGAACACCTAAAATACTTTTTCAAGGAACGAATTCCTCAAAAGTGTGTCTAAAACCATTCTGTTCAATTGAACTTGCAACAGTTCAAAATCAAGGAGCGTTCAAAGCGTGATTTCTAAATAAAGGCCGGAAGGGCGGACGTTCGTATTTTCAAACACAATGGCGTACAAAGGCGCGATTGTGTTTAGATACGTTGGTACAGCGCCATCTCTGATCGGAAATGAGAACCGCTTAGCCAACGTTGATTGAAACGCGTTGTCCAGTGCAATTGTGTTGTGCCTCTTGACGTTTTATTTGCTCTGTTGAGTAAGTGAGAGAGAGAAGATAATTTCTTTTAAAAATTTGTTTTAAATTAAAGGTAAGGAAGTTTCACCTGCAATTACTAGTTTCACTTCTTTCGCTTTTATATTGGGACCTTGATGCAGTATTCCGTCTTGATATTGTAAGACGGTAGATGCTTGAACTCAAAAAAAAAATGTGATCGATAAAGTAGACTGAGGAGTGGACTCCCTTCTGCTTCAGAGAATTGACTGCCAATCAGAAGGTTTGGGGTTCGATTCCCGGCACGGCCGACGTCTTTGTGCTAAACTAAATTTGTTGGCTGTCGGTCTGGGTGTTAAATATGTATCTATATAAAATATGTATGTATGTAGTATATCAGTTGTGTTACCAACCATAATACAAAGTAGAAATGGTTCAGTATGTTGTTAACCATCCGCGTGTGAAATGTGTCCTAATAAAAACAAAACGCTCCCTTCACGATTCTACGTAAGACAATAGAGAAAGTTTATTTGTGAGCGTGCTGTACTGCACGTTCACAAATAAATATTAAATTTAAATTTAAAAATTAAATTTAATAAACAAAATGTATACATTTGTTAGGAAATTGCTGGTATTTGTATACTTTTATAAAGATATGTAATAAATAGTGAACTAAAACATAAATAATATGAAGCTAAATATGTATAAAAGTAATGTCAAGAAAATACTTTTGAAATAACATTTAATTTTATTGTTTCCAAATGGCTGCACTTGAATTCACAAGGAATATCATATAGTTTTGATTAGTGACATAGATATGTATATAAAACTCTTTGGTTTAATACTCATACTCTATGTCGACCAAAAAGGCGGGAACACGCATTAGCGTTGCGAATGCGCCTTCTTTTGTTTTTTTTCTGGCAGCCGGATTATCGATTAATTTAGATGGAAAGCAATTGGAGTTAAATGGATAAATATATAAATTTGAGACACATAAATAATCATAACTATTTAAGTGATAAGGTGTGTAACGTAGATATAAGGTTAGAAGATATAATAACTGATTATACCTCAGTATATTAACAATTAGATGAAAATATAATTTGATTTGTTACCTTTATAAAATGTGTTTGAAATCACACCTTTGAATAATGTTTTAGTACATATAAGTATGTAGGCAGGACATATTTTGTAAAAGGCGACTTTACCAAGGCTTGTATTTTCTTGCAGCCTTGTTAAAAAGCCAACAAGCTCGGTAAGCAATATAAACAAGGAGCACAAACAGTGTCCCATGTAGCCTACTAGCAACATTTACATAGCAAATTGCATGAACAGAGCTCGTCCCTGGCGATTTTTGTACCGACAGCCCACCCCGGTGATGGGGAAGGTCTATTTATCTCGCAATGGCGTGCCCTGAGGTGTTTTACATACTCATCCGGGTAACATCCAGGTTAGAAAATAGTTTTTTTTTCTTAAATCAAAGATAACCAAATGACTGTCAAAAATGTCAACGTCAGATGACGTGGAGGGAAAAGTCAAGGTCAAGTATAAGTGTCAGGGTCTGAAAGTGATTATATGTATATGATTATAGTATAGTATAGTATAGTATAGTGAAAATATGTATATGATTAATTTTATCGACGACTCAAGGCCTAATTACATTTGGGCGCTTGCATTAATTAATTTAGCCATAACTTAGTATATTAAAGTATATTAAAAAGATATCTTTTGATAGCTGAATGTTCTACCTTTCAAAACATCATTATACTATAAAGAAAAAAAACAACTAAAAATAATTATCTTTACATCGCAATAAAAAATTACTTGTTAGAAAAAAACTATCTTTTATCTCAAGATTATGCAGCAGATGAATTTCAATTAACATAATCGATATCTAGTGTAACAATAACACAGAAACAATTACTGTTTCCAAAATAGTGACAATTGCTTTAAATAAATATATGTGGCGGCTTATTTCTCAAGAGAATCGTCCAACTTTGTTTAAAAGTTTGCTACAGTGTTAACATCCTACCTCTTATTATATTATAAATACGTAAGTTCATGTTTGTATTTATTCGTTACTTCTTTACGCTCAAACGGTTGAACTTTGTTTAACTAAGATACAGCTATGGCTCTTAACTAACATGATATGATAAATAAGTTGTTAAGTCATATACATTTCAGGGTCGGTATTCACTATTATTTAGGCAACAAGCCAAATAGTTATCTCATCTGTTAAAATCTATCATATTCAATCCTCTTTTACCATTCAATTAATCTAACTAGAATTTAACAAGCTTTTCTTCATCTTAAGTCATCCAGTAAATAACAATAATAATCAAATCCAGGCAGCTGTTACTGAACTAGGCCTTTGTTAGAGCAATCAGTATGAATCGTAAAAGTAATATTAGACAAAATGTTTATAACACAAAAATATGCTTAAAATATACACATAGAGGCTCCTGCTGCTTTAACGGGGCCTGTGTTGAAGCACTCAGTCTTCCCCAAACAAATAATCTAATATTATAACATTTCCATGTCACAATGTTGGTTACCGTACTCCTCCCAAACTGCTTGACCGATTTTGACGTGACAACGTCTTAAATTAGGTTGCGGCTGGCAGTCACTTATGAAAAAGTGTAACGCCCGGTAACGTTACGATGAGTCACCGAACGAGAGAGAGGCCCGCCGAATGCCTTGCGTCTCTCTCCCACTCAACTATGATCGGTCTGCCGCGCGCGCAGCACGCGGCAGACGTTGTCACGTAAAATCTTCGCCCGTAAAACCGACTTTACAGGCAACCATTTTTTTTTTACCAAATTTTTTATGCGTATTCACTAGGTCTGAGAATCAGCTAATAATTTTTTCCATACCCCTAAGTAGCAAGGGTTGTTCACCCTTAAATTTTTACTTAAGGCAAAACAACGTTTGCCGGGTCAGCTAGTTAAAGTATAAACACGAAAAATAGAAGACAAAATTAAATATTTAGTATACTTCCGCTGTGATCCGAAACCCAAATTAAGATAAGTAAAGGAAAAATTAACTTAGATTAATTAACTAAGATTAACGTTACCTATCACAATTCGGAAATTCTTAACTCTACACGTGTTTCGCCTTTCTACAAGGCATCATCAGGAGATGCTGACTCTTCGACGACGAATCGAAAGCTTTCGATTCGGCGTTCGGATCACAGCGGAAGTACACTAAATATTTAATTTTGTCTTCTATTTACAATGGATTTCCGCAAAGTAACGCCTGAGTTATTAATTTTTTTTTTTTACACACGGCTAGTTAGCCCCATACTGAACCATTTCTAGCTCGTATTATGGTTGCTAACACAACTGATAAACTACATATACATACATATTATATATAAATACATATTTAACACCCAGACCCACAGCCAACAAATTTAGTTAAGCACAAAGATGTTGACCGGGCCAGGAATCGAACCCGGAACCTTCTGATTAGCAGACCGGCATGGTAACCTTTACGCCAACGAGGTCGTCAAATTATAGTATCTAATTAAATCAAATTAGTCTAATTATAGTATAAACACTATTGAAATAATTTAATTTTGTATTGAAACTTATCGTATTTACCATAATCTGTAATGAGGAGAAGGAAACCTTTATCTCCTGCAGCACAATCAGCCAGCCGCCGCCGGCCGCGGCCGCACCTGTGCCCCAACTTGCTCCACAATTTAATTAGTTATGGAAATGGACCCTCCGACCGCCGCCATGTAAATTGTTTTCGGAGTTGTTAGTTTGTCAGCTCGTTCGTGGGCCTTGAGCAGGTGTGGCGGACTGTGGCGGGACGGAACTGTGGCGGACTGTGGCGGAATGGGCCGTGATGAGGTGTCTGTGGCGGAGTTTGGGCGCCTTCTTTCATCTTTGCGGTTGGAGTTTGTGGGCCAGTTTCGAATTATATTTGGTTGTCAGTTGTTTTGTAGACGTGTTCATTTATTTTCCACTTAATTTTTTTTTTACAATAATGTCATTTATTTATTTAATTATTTAATACACTTATAATAAGCCTTACAGATATAATCCAATTCGCTTATTAAAGTTCATTAAGGTACTTAACTACTTATACACTACACACATACATATTAAATTAAACTACTTAACTAATTGGTTTTTTATTTTATACTATTATACACATCTCCGATTACTTGTACAAGCTCTGCCTTATTGTCATATACATACGAACATAACGATCTCTATCTCACCTACAGTTTCTGTTTCAATTCCAGCCACATGCATCTCTTCTCTGCTCTTTGAAGGTGGTAAAATATACATCAAAACGTTGGTTAAGAAATGCAGGGTGGTAGAGATAATGCCACACGTTGAAAAGCTATGTCTAAGCACCTATCGTTGTGTTCTGGCAATCTCATTTAGAGCCATTAATTCCAAACTAGGTATGCTCCAGTTTCAGCTAGAGATTCTAGAGCGACCCGTTCGTTTACCTTATGCCATACATAAAAAAAAATATTTACAAATAACGTTTTCAAATAGATTTTCCGAGTTTCAATATGCGAATTTCCGAGCATTATTATATGTCTGACCTGCTCCGCTCACCTGACCAATAACAGCCAATCCGGCTAGTGACGTGCTCATAAACTTTTATATCGATTATCGAATGGAATCGAATCGGTGCAATCGTTATACAACGTGTTCTTTATTCAAGTAAATTTAATTCACAACTAAATGCAACGATGTTTTAAATAAAATTGTCTTTATCCGAGTTAAATCGTTAACACTTAACTTGTAAAATTAGTGATGTAAAATACAATTCATTTATACATTTTATTCGTTTTTAGGGTTCCTTACCTTTGGGTAAGGAACCAAGAATGTGAAAGGTATTAACGACACCCTATTGTTAAGACTTTGGATTTGTCTATTGCAAGACTGTATTTTATAAATCGTGAATGTTAGGTAATGCATTTTCAATACTTACTGCTATTATAACAGTTAATAAAATTAGAAAAAAACTAAAGTGGAATTGCTCAAAATGAACGTGATTTCTTTGCATTTTTTTTTCCTGTCCGTTATGATAACCGGTAAACGCTGAAAATATTCACTGAATGTTATTATTTAATTTATTTTTCAAAATACATTTCAAATATTTGGCCAAGTGCGAGGTGGTCTTGCGCATGAAAGGATTTTATGGAAGCCTTCTTTAAATATTAATTCTATTATTTATTTTAAAAATTTATGCATAGCTTAATATTCTGTGAATGCTTAAAGGGTCAAACAAATGTCGTTATAAAGCTAAAGTAAAAAAAAAGCTTTAAAAATACGTTTTTTGTATGGGGAAAGATTTTTAAATATAAAATTACTATATTATATTTTATGTCTTTTAACAAAATAAAATATTTGTATAATATTTACTACTGACTGTTTACTTGTAACTAATGTTTTAAATAATTTTCACTTAAAATGGAGAGTCTAACATTTGATGCCACGTTGTACACAGTGGGTCATTACAGTAACAGCTCCATTCCCAGCGGTGGGCAGTATCAGTAATGAGCAGCATCGACGGATGCCGGAACTACTGTTATATTGAAACGTTAAGCGTTACATTCAATCCAATTCCGTAGCCATTCCGAAGCGCTTAAAGCTGGGCTAACCAAAGTTAATGCTTTGTTAACTAACAGCCGTTGTGATCTGAATTTGGATGGGTGGTCAAGCAAAAAATGTAGGCAGCAATAAATCTAATCTTCTAATATATAAAATTTCACAATGTTAGTTATCGTACTCCTCTGAAACAGATTGAACGATTTTTACCAAATTTAATATGCGTATTCAGTAGGTCTGAGAATTGGCTCCCCCCCGTGGGGCCCCGCATTGTCGAGGCGGGGGGGCTCAGTAACCGTGGCCTGGTCACCCACGGTGAAGCGAAGAGGGTCCCTTAGGTTGCGGAACCTCGTTTCGGGGGGGTTTCGCAACTGAGGCGGGCTGCGGTGTGGATAGGGAGGCACCGCAGCTGAAGGTGTGGGACCGCGGCAGGAGAGAAGTGTCGGTATTACGGTGCGCCGCTCTTCCTACCTGCCGCGGCCTCGACGGGGTCGCCACCGTTGATGGCGGACGCGGTGGGGCCGCAGGGAGAAGGGAGTGGTAACCGGAGACTACCACTTTCCCTATTCTCTGCGGCCGTAGTGGCATGTGACGGGGCCACAGACCTGACCCGTCACGGGGGACCTAGGACGTCGGACTGGGGTTGTCCGGCGTCCATTGCACTCACGGTCCCCGAGGTGGTTGCGGTGCACTATGTGCACTGCAAGGGGAGTCATCCCCTGAGGAGGAGTCTCTCTCAGGCTAGCCGAGGTGGGCGGGGTGGTGGGTTAATGCGAGAAGCGGAACCTCACCCCGCTCTTTCCGGTGAGGAGGCCATCGTGAGGTTTTAGTCGGTAGTGATGCCCTTCTGGCATCGAGCCCGACATACCCCACCCACCTCCCCGGGTGTGGTGGGCATGCGTAAATGCATTTCCTCACGTTAAAAAAAAAAAAAAAAAAAAAAAAAAAAAAAGGTCTGAGAATTGGCTACTATCTATTTTTCATACTCCTAAGTGATAAGGGTAACTGTACTTAAGGCAAAGCAACGTTTGCCGGGCCAGCAAGTTAACCCGCCCACGTTAAATAAAAAAACAGGATAAAAAAGTTTTCTATGTCCGTCTCTTGTTTCTAAGCTATCTTTCCACCAATTTTCAGCTAAATCCGTTCAGCTGTTCTTGAGTTGTAAGTGGTGTAACTAACGCCACTTTCTTTTATATATATAGACTAGCAGATTGTCCCAGCTTCGCACGGGCTATAAAATAATCTTACTTACAAAGAAAAATAAAATAAAGCCTCATTCAAAGTAAATTTACTCAAGAATAATGAAGCTTCTCAATGGTGGAAGAATTTTTCAAATCAGTCCAGTAGTTTTGGAGCCTATTTGCGTCAAAAAAAGAAACAAAAAATCAAAATTTTCCTCTTTATATATTGGTATAGGTGTAAGTTTCGAACTGATATTTTATACAATGAATATTTCTTTTTTAATTTCTAATTACTCATTTTACTAATAAAACTTGCGTACTAATAAGTACAATAGCCCTTTATTCGAGGTTAAAAGCCACAGTGAAACAAAACAAGAAACTGTAGTACAAGCTTTCTGATAAGAAGAAGCCACAACACAGTGCATTACAGAATACCAACTAAGTTGTCCAGTGAGACCACTTATCTATAAGCTGAGAGATAACAGTTTCATTTTACAACTTATGTTACTGTTCTAGCTTTACTGTGGTATACAGGTGGTATGTTTATCTTACACTTTGCGACATTGTCACTAATTGGACTTAAAATTCTGCTACTTAATTTAAAATAATTGGCCAAAGACGAGTCAGACTCGTGGATGAAGGGTTTCGTACCATTATATTTTAAAAAAATCACGTTTGTAATATGACATCGGAGGATAAGTACTAGGATTCCGTTTTTACCGTTTGGGTACGGAACCGTATAAAAGGAGTAAGTTTGAAATTTTTCAATATATTTTTGTTACGTTTTAATTCCACCGTCAAATCGATGATCATTTATAATGATAATTCCTTTTTTTAAAAGGATGTGATAACAATTTATAGAAAGGTTTCAAATTTATCCCTTATTTTTCGTTAATTTTTATTTTCGTATATATTTTTTGCATACTATTTCTTGATTGATCTTATTTGCGTCAAGCCGTGAAAAAAATGGTGATAATATTAATATAAGGTCTGAACTATCTCCTCGCCATTTTTCATAGAAATCGATACAGCTATTTCTGCTTGTAGGCTTGTAGTAATAAACACAAACACACACACACACACACACACTTTCCCCTTCATAAAATAAGTGGTATGGGATGGGATTTAAATTTAGCATATAATATCGCTCCTTATGTATATGACTCCTTTTATTGTTAACCCGACTGAATAAAAAATATAACGTTACGTGTTTCATTCAATCTGCGACATTTACACATTTTAACTGAACGCAAATAGAGCAGTTAAGCTGCAGTCCCGAAGGGCCAGTCCCACTTTACATACATAATTTATAGATTAAAACGACACTCCACACAGTAGGCACTTACTCGTTATTCCCCCTATCTCCCCTAGATAATAAACAATTGTTGGTAAATCACATATTTTTTATAAAAAATACTTAAGGTGTGACTTAGACACTAATTTAAATTCAAAATTCAAATTCGTTTAATGTAGGTATACATCTTAGTGTTAGGTACGTAAAGTAATGAACAGTTATAGCTATTTGAGTGGAGGGCTATGTCGTACCTGAGAAAGTCGCTGAGCTCTGTGCTAGGTACCTCAAGGGGCCTGTAATGCAGAGCAGCAGAGATCTCACACTACGATCCAATTTATACCACAACTTGTACAGCTTACAACTTACCTTGTAACTAAATGACTAAACGTAAGTATTGGTACACGTTTATGCGAAAGGAAATGTTTAAAAAGTACACAAATAAGAAATAAATAAACCAATAGGGTACGTTCGGTAAACACAAAGTTTTTTTTTTGGCTGCATAGTTACAGATGTACGTGGGACAGCCAACTAGAATAAATAGAATAAGTTAAAAAAATAAAGCCGATAAAATGGTTCCACCGTCCACGCGTAAAATACCTTCCCGCGTAAACTAGAAATGGTTCAGTATGGGGTTGGCCAGCCGAGTGTGAAATGTGTTCTGATACATATAAAAATAGGTACATACAATACATATAAACCCAAAAACAAATTACACAAAAAATATTCATTGAAACCTTACTAGCTGACGCGAACATAGAAAAATAACATTTTTCACAAGAAACCATTATAAACGTCATGAAGTTTTTAAAATACGCGGTGAGCGAAGCGAGGGTGCATATTTTGAGACAATTGGTCGAGATCATAGCCGTTATTGTTTGCAATCATGAGTTTGCATTTCAAATTTTGTAATGCATATCTGTTAGATGAGATCATGAATTTTAATGCGCCTTGCAAAAAGTTATTTGGATTCGAAAACTTTTTAAGAAACAGATCATTTATTAATTTACATATTTTTTTAAGGAATTTCAACATGGTATTTTTTAATACTACTTAATTAAATAGAATACTAATAAACAAATTCTAATTATTTATTGTAGATTATGGATTATCAGCTTATTATAGGTTATAATTTTATGTCCCTCACACTCTTCGCTTTTAGGCATGCAATATTAAAGCTAACACCAAAAAATCACTTGGATACAAACAATGGTATAAAACTAAATTTAAATTAAAAACTAAATATTTGCATCTATATTTACTTTCACGGTGTAATATGTATGGCACGGCTGAACAATAACGTCTAAAACAACATTTTTAGTTTTTTTTTTCATGTTTTATATCGTCTTAAGCATCGTTATAAGTCAGACAATAAGTCCACTATTCCATCTTTAAGTTCATCTTTATCGTAAAAAAAAAACAATTCGCAAAATTCCAAACATTTTCCCATTCACCCTCAAGCAGACCACACTCAGTCATCATAGCAAGGTGTAGTCCAAATAATTAGTAATATGTTAATATAATAATATCCAAATAAACAGTCTATTACTCAAACCACAACAAACAGTCGAAAGCAAAGCGCAATGATTCCTGCCCTTATCGACCTCCACTCACCTGACCATCATGAATATTCGTAATAGCAAAAATAAAAGTCTATAGCGCGGAAACTACGATGCTATTGCACTAATGAAACTACCCCGGCCTACGGTAATGTCACACCCTGTGTGTATGACTAGACATATATATATAGACTAGACTGCGGAAACAGACCCGATCACCAAGTAAGTACCAAACATATTGCTTACGCAAGCTTGGCAAGTGTGTTGGATTATGGCCTATATCTCTCTCCTCGTGAGATAAGGCCGTGAGTCCCACTTGTCTTAACTGTAATTTCGTTAAGTACACAACAATTTGACTTAGATAAGCTAAGTTACTTGAATTGAACTTAATAGTAGTAACTTAGTTGAATACAAATACAACAAATACAAATCTATTTATTACCAAAAGGTTTTAAGGAACATACGAGTAATACAGCTAACGTCATTATATTAAACAAACTATGACTAAACATATATATAGACGTAATAAAACAACTGAATTATAGAAATATGTGCCGGCTGACCCGGCAAACGTTGTTTTGCCTTAACCCTTAAATGGACGATTTTTGTTTTACGTTTTAAAAAATATATTTGTGTAATATTATACATGTATTAGTGTCTAGGAAAAAATAGTAAAAAAATCTAGACGTAAATTTACTATAATTTTTGTAATAATGTGAGTGTTGTTTATAAAGTACATAGCGCAAAATTGAAAAAAAAAAATTAAATGAAGGTCAATTTAATGTGTGATTTTTAGTATGTTGTTTAAAAACAACATTGTCTATTTAAGGGTTAAGTACACTATAATTGATCAGTTATAATTGATCAGTTAGACGACCTCGTTGGCGTAAAGGTTACCATGCCGGTCTGCTAATCAGAAGGTTCCGGGTTCGATTCCCGGCCCGGTCAACATCTTTGTGCTTAATTAAATTTGTTGGCTGTGGGTCTGGGTGTTAAATATGTATTTAAATATAATAAGTATGTATGCATATGATAGTATATCAGTTGTGTTAGCAACCATAATACGAGCTAGAAATGGTTCAGTATGGGGCTAACCAGCCGTGTGTGAATGTGTAAAAAAAATATTTAAAAAAAATATATATATGCAGTATATCAGTAGTATTAGCCACCATATCACAAACTAGGAACTACTGAACCACAGTATGGGGTAAACCGGGTGAGTGCAAAATTAAAAAATATAAATATACTCAACCTATAAAAAAAATATATATATACCTACTGGCTGACCCGGCAAACGTTGTTTTACCATAAATATAAATGGACGATTTTTGTTTCACGTTTTAAAAAAAAAATTGTGTAATATACATGTATTACTTACTGTCTATGAAAAATAGTAAAAAATCTAGACATGAATTTACTATACTTTTTTTGCAATAATGTGAGTGTTGTTTATAAAGTACATTGCGAAAAATTAAAGAAAAATTATTAAATGAAGGTCAATTTAATGTGTGATTTTTAGTGTGTTGCTTAAAAACAACATTGTCCATTTAAAGGTTAAGTACACTATAATTGATCAGTTATCAAGCGGGATGAAATATGATTAAATTTCTAAAATGGCCATAAAAATAGGGGTCGGTGATAAAAAAGTAAACATTTTGGGTTGTATGTATTTTTAATGCCACACTATGAAAAATAAAAGCAAAATTTTTTGTCAAAAAATTATAATTAAGGGTAAATAACCCTTATCACTTAGGTATATGGCAAATAGATAGTAGCATTCTACTGAATACGCTTATAAAATTTTGTAAAAATCGGTCAAGCCGTTTCGGAGGAATTGTGATATGAAAATTTAGTACTTATATTAGATTAGAAAATAGATATAATACACTACCAGCCCGCCCCAGCTAAGCACGGTCTATATAAGGAATCGCTTAACACTATTGGTTTTTTTTTGTTTAAGCTAAGTAGCCAAGCTCTGGTTTCGAGAATTTTTCAAGCCGCCCGACGGGCTCTGACTTGGCCTAACGACTACTTGTACTAACAGCTTGGACTTACAATTAAACGTGACATCCGACCAACGGTAGCACCCAGATTAAAACGCCACTTGAAAAACGACAGTATTGTGCATGGTCACCCATCCAAATACAGTCCGCGCCGACCGTTGCTTAGCTTCGATGATCGCGTCAGACCACTTTAGCTAGCCGAGCCATAGGCGCTACTATCGTTGATTTTATTGAGTATCTATCTTTATTATCGTTAGCAACAAAGGATAGTCTATGTTACTCGGGGGTAATGTAGTTTTCCAGCGGTGAAAGAATTTTTCAAATCGCTCCAGTAATTTCGGAGCCTATTCGCGTCAAACAAACAAACAATTAAACTTTTACCCTTTACAATCTTCTTATATATAAAATTTCCATGTCACAATGTTCGTTACCATACTCCTCCGAAACGGCTTGACCGATTTTACTAAATTATATATGCGTATTCGGTAGGTCTGAGAATCAACCTTGCCAAGACAAAACAACGTTTGCCAGGTCAGTTAGTATTAGTATAGATTAATACCATTAACCAATATTTTACTCAACCTCTTAATATCATAAATCATCAGTGGCAAACTTTATAACAGCGCCATCTATTAAGACTAGCGGGAACTAGTCAGTGCAAGAATGCACTCTGTTGCAACAAAGTTAAACGATAAGTGTTTTACGTACGTTTTTTATTCGTCTCTTGTTTACTCAAATGTAATCTAAAACTTATTTTCTTTCTTACTAATTGATATAGCGCATTGTTAGACTAAACATATTGCTTACGCAGTTTATTTTTATTCGAGTAGTTGATATTTTTATTATCATTTTAATTACTATGATAAAATGTACATATTTTAAACATGTCAGGAACAAATGGTTAACAATATATTAGACAACTATGGTCAGAGGAAGTATAGACGGATCTACACTAAATTAATAATTATTTCAGTTATTTTAGTGTTAATTTCTCACCTTTGTACTTTTAAATCATACTGTCTCAATTTGACAATAAATGAATCTGAATCTCTTTGTGTACGAATATGCTGAACTCTAGTCTATAGTCTCTGATACTTTGATGATGTTATTAACCCGAGAAACAAATTAATTTACATAAAATCAATAATTTAATTTCTGATTCATTTTAAAATCTCTTAAAAATTAAAAAACTCTCAAATATTTATAAAAATATTTCCGTTCATATTCGTAATTTGGTATGTTTTTAATTCCACCAAACGCAATCATTTACATTCTCGTACAAGCCGGCTCCGAGCGCGTTTCATAATTTCCAATTGGGAATAATGTTAAAATATTTCTCCGAACGTCAGTAACATGCTTGCCGCCTCGACACATCGGGGAGGCTGAGGCAAGGTGGATCTATACCCTGGTTTTTAAGGTTCTGTACCTAAAGGTAAAATCAGGTCTGTGTTACTAAGCCTCCGCTGCCTGTTTGTCACCAGGCTGTATTTCAAAAGCCGCGATAGTAATAAAGCTGATTTATTTACAGATTGTGCATTTCCTGTGCCACTACGACAACATATGTACATACTCGTATTATACCAAAAAAAATATAATTTAAGGTATATACGACGAGTTTTATCGTATTTTTTGCTATATATTAATAATGAAAACAGGTACTTTTTTTTCACAGCAAATATAAATTTATACTATTTAATCATTTCGAAGCATAAGTTTAAAGCAAACATACAAGAATGGGAATTCATAAGCAATTTTTTACTTGATCTTTATAACGACATGTGATGGTGATAGGCAGACAGACAGCGGAGACTTAGTAATAGAGTCCTATTTTTACCCTTATAGGTACGAAACCCTAAAAATGAAGACACTCTATAATTTCAATTAGAGTAAGCACACTGTCTAAGCTATCGCTGTGTATCATGGCTCCCGTGATTTTGGCAGCATTGCCCCGTTGAATAGCCTAAACTTATTACACAAACGATGTTCCAAAAAAATTCGTTCGCAAAGTCTTATGCTCGGTGATCTACTAGTTTTTATTCTTGGGAAATTATTTGGATGAATCATTTATCTATCTATCCACATTCTACAGCCTCAGTCCCAGTTTCCCCACCTCCCCTCCTATATAAGTAGTGGCGGCAGTGCTGGCGGAAATGGTAGCTCCATCAATATCCGGCCCCGTGCGGCACCTCACTGTGGGAAAATATCATTATTATAAAAATAAATTAAGTATTGTATTAAAAGTTTCGTAAGGCATATTTGAATAATGTTTGTATAACCTGCTATCACTTACGTTTATTTTGTCGGAATTAGCCCGACATGTTTCAGCACAATCAGTTCAGGCGCAGCCGTCATCGCGAGCGTACGTTGGCTTTGTTCCTGCCCTTGAAAATGGCACACTGATTGTGCTGAAACATGTCGGGCTAATTCCGACAAAATAAACGTAAGTGATAGCCGGTTATACAAACATTATTCTTGTTAAGTATTGATCCCAGATAACGATCCCAAATGACGCGCAAAAAATGCTAGAAATTTAGACATGTAAATACATAGTAAAAATTGTGACATTTTGGACGTACTTTAAAAAAATTGTCATAATAATAATCTCAGTAACCTTGATTTGCTTTTTTAGACATTTTATTTGATGATAAATTTTATAATATAACAAAAAACTGTAATAAACTTATATTATTTAAAAGTTCATTATTAGTTAAAGCACGGCATCCTTGAGAATGGCACACTGATTGTGCTAAAACATGTCGGGTTAATACCGACAAAATAAACGTAAGTAATAGCCGGTTATATGTACAAACATAACTTATATTAATTGGTATAATGTTCAATTCACAAGCTTTACTGAAATGAATTTCCGAAGGCAATATTCCAATTTGAATCTCAAGAAACGATCCCATCACCAAAGATCCAATACGCAGTCAATGGCACCTACCAATCTGTGGATTATCACTTACTGGGCTTGTACCATTGTCTTCTTCAAATTATATTCATATCATCACTATTTTTGGATATTAGCATAATATAAGCATTAGCAGCCCACTATACGTTCCCACTGCTGAGACTCGGGGCCTTCCCTCAGGAGGAGAGAGATATATGCCATAATCCACAACACTGGCCAAGAGCGGGTTGGCGGATGACACACGTCTTCGGAAATTGTTGTCTTCAAATGCCGGTTTCCTGTTGTTTTCCTTCACCGTAAAGCGAGTCAATCCACACATAACTTGAAAAACAAGCCATTGGTGTAGGTCTGGGATTGAACTAGGGTCCGTCAAATTTAAAAACAGGCGTCATTACTACCGAACCACACTACCTTTTTCATATAAACTATAATATATAATAGAAGCTTAACCTCTTGTTGAAATTTGTACTACGTGTTTCATTCGATACACGTAACGCCATCAATTCGTATTTTTTTGAAACGACTTTACTCTGGTCACGCAATGTACTATCGTTATATCACTATACGACTGCAGCGTGTTTGCGGAATTTGTCGGCAGCTAGGCTGCACGCTCGATTTGCAGCGCCATCTAGGTTTCATCGGTAATTATGTCTTCCGCGCCACGCTTTTTTGGATGGGAATCAGCAATCCTTCTATTCAGATGCCTGGCGAAACGTAAATTACTACAAAACTTCTAATTCATCGATATTCGTCTTTTATTTCTTAAACAATATCTTTTTGTGAGTTAGGTTCACTTTTATAGTTTTAATTTTAGTCAACCCTTTAAATTCAGAGAGTACAAGCCACCAGTACGCATTGAATCGACAGCGATGATCGAATGATCACGTCATTGCTTTAGATGCCAATTGGCTGGCGGGCGGGGCGCGGGGTGCGGCGGCGCCACTGAGCCCTTCAATATGTAAATTGTATCCGGACTCTAACTGCCCATTGTTGTGCCTACCTTGACTCAACTAGGTGTGCTATACCTGTTATAGATAGGCTAGGAAATCTATTATAGTAGATCCAGCCGTTTATTTTATTTTTGACAGCACCAATTCAACGAAAAACAAGACATGAGAAAAATGAATCGATATCGTGTTCACTATAATCACTTAGTCACAACACTATAACTGTCAAATTAGATGTGTCAAAATGAAAAAAAGCGGTTAGATCATAGACAACTTTCTCTGTCTACGGCGTAGACAGAGAATTTTTTCTTTTGTCTATGGTCTACGGGTTAGATCTATTATAACTGTTTGAATTTTTGCATGCACCAATCGATTTTCTTTGAGGCGGTATGGAAGCAAGATAAATAAAAGGCTGCATTTTTCAGTTTTATTGCATTACTTTTAATTATGTGTTTAAAATAGTTAAAGTTCCAAAATAGAATAACGTGAAATTCGCATTGCCTTGATAGCATAGCATAGCTTCGCTTCTTTCATTGATAGCATAGCTTCTTTCATGAAAAATTGACTTTAAGTGATTATTAAAGTCAGTTAAAGAAATCGTACAATTTCTTGTAAAAAAAAAACTTTATTATACCGAAATCGTACTATTTTGTAGAATAATAGTATCGGTATAATTACGTAACCTTTTAATTCCTGTGTACCGTATCAACAATCACCCAATAACCACATAATTTTACAAATATCATTAAAAAAACTATAGATCTGAGAAAAAAAACTACAGAGTTTGGATTTTCATCTATCTATTCAATTCACGTTAAATATATTACAAGATTAGCCGCATACATACGTAATTCAGTAATTCTGCAGACATGTTACGACCCTACATTTTTATCTCAAATCAAAATGGCTAACGACGCATAACGATAATTTAAAATATGATCACTTTTATAATAGAAACACTCGATCAAGTTGATGATATAACCTTCTTTATAGTCTGCTTAATAAATGTAAGTGATTTAATACCAGCTCTGTGGAAATTGCAAATATTAATTTTCAAGTATAACCCGAGTCGATTGAGAAAATATTTAAATGTTCATGTCATCGCACTTGCTTCTTCTTCTTTTTCATAGTAGGCAAGTGGCCTAGTTCTAGTGACGAGAGTTTTCAAACAGAACGGGCTTCTGACTTGGTTTAACGACTGCTTGTAGTAAGATTTGACTTGTTGTGAGTACGATTTTGATATACTATATATAAATTCTTTATTTTCACACACTCATTAAAGTAAATTGCGTACATTAGATATTTACTCGTAAAGACACTAGCCTCCGTGGCACGGGCGCGAATGCGTCCAGTTTGAGAGTTAGTGAATAAGTTTAAATGTACAATTTAAAACTATACATTGTTGATATACAATGAAGCAACACGGCTGGCATTTCAGGCACTCTTCCCACTGGCACATTTTTTTAGATTATTTACTTTTACTATAATTATTTTAAATTTAATTAACTTTTCTCTTCAAATTAAAAAAAGCTAAAGACTTTTTATTTTGAAACGTAAAATTTAAAGCAAATTAAAGTGTTTTTTATTACACATTTAATGTAAAATTTAAAACGAATGTAATATTTTTGATTTTGTTTTTTTTTTTTATTAAAACTAACGCTGTATAATAATATAAGGATGCCATTGAGCCATCGGGCTGGTGGTCTGTCAGCAAGTTGTGATAAGTAACGTAATCTAAATTAAGCATTAGTTGACGCGATCTAGACAAAGATGTGTGACCGAAGAGTCCCATTTTCCATTGAGCGTGGTAATTCAGTCAGTGAGTTGGATACTTTTTTTATAGTCATCAAAGATTAGTTTAGTTCAATCAAATACAACGTTATAGGCACAGGGTGCACATTTTCTGTATATTTGTGTTGCTAATAAAAACATTTTGAATTTTGAATTTGAATTATATTTGTTTTTAGATATAAACTTGTAATATATTGTAAATAAACAAATCTAGACTATAAAAAGTTAGTAAATATAGATTTAATCCACTATTTGTTAGGTTTTTTTTACTTGGAATTACAAATTACAATGTCAAATTATAAATAACAATGTCAAATTATAAATTACAATGTCAAATTATAAATTACAATGTCAAATTATGTATTACTTAACAATCTTAATTACTGTCTTATAGCTAGCGTCATTACTATTGTCCATATTTGAAATATATTTGTTAAAACAAAAAGTAAGCTTAGTTATAAAATTACCAAAGTAATTAATTATTTTCTAAGATATTATAATGTAAACGAAAGGAACTGTCAACATGAATAAATGATGAATATTTCGCCGCTCATTAAGGACGAAAAAATCCTCATGATTATGTAAAAATTAATCCGCAAGATAACGGAAAAAGTACATTTCCATGTTAATTCGAAACGTTCGCCGAAACTCTTAATCGAGAAGTTTATGAAGAATTAAGACATGTACTACACTGCAGGAGAAGATAATATCCGAATATTTTCCTGGACAAAACTTGACATGGACTTTTTTGTTCGACAAGACAGGACAGGTGAATTTTAATTTATGACAGTATTTAATCTTATTATTAAAGCTATAATAACCGTAACAGTGTTTACATTGTTTGTTTTCACAGGGTTTGTTGGTTACGGTTACGGATATCATTGTACTACGTATATGTATGTATTTTTATATAAATGTCAGTACATAAGAAATAATTTCAGAAAAATATCTGAAAATAGTTTCTATTTTAATATTTACGACTAGAATTGTAAAGTGACGTATTTTTGAAGATAGATTAGACATGGGCTACTTTTTATCCCGAAAACGATTGTGGTACGCAAATAACTTTAAATAGTTACTTCTTCACGCTCCAACGTCTGGACCGATTTTGATGAGATTTGCTATGAAGATAGGTTATACATAATAGAAGATAGGTTATAGGTTAGAATTTGAATTACATATAGGTTATTTTTTTATCCCGGATTAAGTTTTTTTGCCCCGTATTGAGGCGAGTAACACCGTGGGGAGAAGCTAGTGGAAAATATAATAGCTTCTCCATAGCTTCGCGTGGAGCGCAAGCCTAGAAGCCATGTAAAAAGAAGTCAAAGTTTTTCAAGATTCCGATTTAAGTTACATTCCGATTTGAGAAGTTGGCCAACAATTTACATGCTGAATAATAAATTAATGGCTATCCGCAAATAAACCAGAGAACGCTTTTAAAACTCTTCAAGTATTTCTTTGAATAAGTTTCCATTTTATATTTTTACGTTATGAAAGCTTTTAGTCGCTATTTTTCTTTTGCATATTTTGGTTTGAAGTTTGATTTTGTAATGTTCATTTGAGTAATTAAGCTATTAAGATTTGAGTAGCTATTTTTAGAATTACTTATAGGCTGAGATTTTTTAGATATTTTTATACGACGACCTCGTTAGCGTAAAGGTTACCATGCCGGTCTGCTAATCAGAAGGTTCCGGGTTCGATTCCCGGCCCGGTCAACATCTTTGTGCTTAACTAAATTTGTTGGCTGTGGGTCTGGGTGTTAAATATGTATTTATGTATGTATGTATATGAAGTATATCAGTTGTGTTAGCAACCATAATACGAGCTAGAAATGGTTCAGTAGGGTTAGCCAGCCGTGTGTGAATGTGTCCTAATATTTATTATTATTTTATTTATTTATTTTTATACATGTGTCTCTACTTAGAGACGAATAATCTCACGAAAGTAGAGGAGGTCGTGGAGTATTTGCAAGTGAAGACCTCCTGGAATTTGAGGGTCGAGAGGTTGGAGCCTCGCCATGAAACTAACTTCAAGTCTTTTGTGGTGCGGGTACCGACGCATTGTCTCGAGAGATTATTTAAGAATCAGTTCTGGTGGAAAGGTGTCGTGTACCGGCGTTACGTGGCCAGCCGCGCGGCACCAGCCAGCAACACGACGCCGCCTCTTCGTGTGTAATAGTTAATAAGTCTAGTTTGTAGGTGATTGATATGTATTAGTTTATTTATAATTATTATTTTATTTTTCATTGTTTTCTATATTAAGGGCCATTGTTGCCTGAAATATAGGTAAAAAATAATAAAAATCATCATCATTATTCACCATGTACTGACTATATGTAACTAAGACATAACTATTTAAAAGTTGTTTTATTACGCCTATACAAATAAATTTGGGTTATGAGTTTAGTAAATTTTAATCACTATACAGGAAAAATTCGCCCGCCAGAATATATGGAGAAGAGATAAAAAAAAACTAAATTTGCATAGGCTTCTATTAAAAAAATGCGTTAATCACCACCACCTTAGAAATAAAACTGTTTCAAAAAATCTAAAAGACCTTTAAACTATTTTTCGATATTTTTTACCGTTCACGATCCATAGCGAGAAAACAGTTAAATCAAGATTTTCTTTCACAACTTTATAACAATGGTGTAAACTTTACAACTTTAAAACATTGTGACATTTTATTTATTTAATACACTTATAATAAGCCTTACAGATATAATCCAATTCGCTTATTAAAGTTCTTTAGGGTACTTAACTACTTATACACTACACACATATTATATTATATTATATTTAACTACTTAACTAATTGGTTTCAAATTTATACTGTTATACACATCTCTGATTACTTTTACAAGCTCTGCTTTTACAATTAAAAAGATCAAGATTCTGGTTCTGGACATGGAATTATATATAAGATTTATAAATTAAAACACACGCTATTATACGAGTATTATTCACATCATTAAGTAGATAAAAAAGTGAAATCACAACAAGAATTGTGGGGATTTGTGATGTCGTATCATTCCCCCTGATCGCGCGGAGCCCCGTCACATATCGAGACTCGACTCGGTGCCCCGAGCCCGCCTGTCCGGCGCTACATCCTGCACAATAAATCCTTCGCGCATTGAGACACTACAAACATCACTGAGTTTGACCAGTAAGGAGGAAACTGAAAATCAAATCGTGAAGTTCTTTTTTATGTATAAGTAAGCTGCGAAAGAAATAAGTCTATGCATTAATCTGGAGTCTAAACTGTGTCAGTACCAAGTGACTCGTAATTAGAAATGCATCTATATTAATATTATCTTTGATATAATTTTCTGCATCCTAAATATTAATAATAGATTTCAGAAGTGGCTCCCATACAACTGTATTTGAGAAACATTTATTAACCGGTTTCTTCTGGGCAAGCGCGCTCCACTTAGATCGCAATATCGCTTACCATCAGGTGAATTGCGATCAAGCGCAAGCCCATTATGAGTAAAAAAAATAATAATAATAAATTTAAATGAAAGAAGACTGAACAACATAATATCATAATGGATTTAACCGATGGAATGGATTTTTTTTCTGTGTCATAGTAGAGAAAAAAGACATATAAGGTTGTTTTTCATTCCGATACCCCCCCTCCCTCCTTAGTATTTTCCAAACTTTAACTTGCAGAAACTTCTAAACTAATATTTCATACTGATAGACTAAGTTAAAACTCATTCGGAAAATTAAATCGCTAGACCACTTTAAAATTTCACATAATGTTTTTTCAAGTCAACAACCAAAACAACAACAAGCAAGCCAATCTCATATAAAAGAAAAAGATGTAACACGACCTTCTGTATCAACATTCTCTGTGTCCACAAAGCTGCCCCCAGCTAGCGGCATCTTCCCAGTGGAGCAACACTTATCATCCGTACTCGATAGCCGATGCCTGGCTTACTGTCCGGCTGGCGCGCTTACCTCACTTGTTGGCTTACCTTCAGACGCTTGGAAGATAAGGACTTTTTTTTCACTAACCCAGTATAGCTTTTTTTACTCAGTGTCAGTCAGTTTTTTTACACAGGGCCAATGATTGTGGCATTACAATCCAGTCTGAGTCATTATACCAACTTAGTTAGAGTTTTTTCACTTTGATATACTTATTTTTTAATTTATTTGTCATGAAAAGACATGCGGTTTTATGAATTTATATAATATACCTAGATAAGTAGAAATATATTTTTACTTATCCGTATCAGTATCCTTGACTATTTTATTGATATTATTAGCGTTTCCCACAAAACAAAACATTTTAGTTCATTTACAAACCAAAAAACACCAAGATTTTATTAATTTCAAAATGTTTGTCTTAAATAAATGTTAAAGCTAACATATCACTTAAAACAATTGACATATTATTATAAATACCTGTTTAAAAAATTACAGAACTATTTGTCGTTCACTTAATGCTAGCATAATACAGTAAAAATATACGATAAGTTACCGTATACAATTATATTTACGCAATGTAATGTCCACGAAAATTTAGAAATAAACAAAGCAAAAAGTATGTTTAAATCGAGGTCTTTCACGATTACTAAAAAGAAAGAAAACGCCAAGAAAACAATACCAAAGCTTAAAGCTTAAACAACAGCATTCAAAGCACTTTTCTGAAGCTCAGTCACAAAGACACTAAACTCGTGCCTTCGAACGTCCGCCAATTGAGCAAAATTGCAGTGAAATGGGCAACGCCGGGCACGACAAATTTATAGAGTGGTACAGACCAGCCCGGCGAACGGACAAAAGATACATTTACATAACAAATTGAAGGGCTACGGATGTGCTACGGCGTAGCAACGGTGCTACGCCGCTACGAGCTACGAGCCTTCGTTTGTTCGGCTTTGACGTCAGCCACCAGACTTGAAAGATGATTATGTAATGCAATCAAGTCGGCTGCCTTGATCATTTGTCGAGAAATAGCTTGAATCGAATATTATATTTGGAAAGGACAAGAAGAAAGGAGAGATAAAGACCATAATCCACCACACTAGTCAAGTACAAGTTGGCGGATGACACAAGAATTTTGTGGTCCTTTTAGCATGAGAGTTATCTCAATTTTGTGGTACTTTTAGTTTGTAAGTTTCCTTACAATGTTTTCTTTCAAAGTTTGGGTTAGTGCTAATTCTATACTTAACTTGAAAAACAAGTCAGGCTGGATTCGATCCAGGGTCTCTCAGACTCGTGCTCCGCGGGCGGTGTGGTGATTGCGGTGTCTTTAGACATCGCAAACGCATTCAACACACTGCCTTGGAGCACAATCATGGAGGGAATGAGGTATCATCAGGTACCTCAATACCTCCGTCGCCTCGTCGGGGATTATCTCTCCGATAGGGAGATAGTCTACCCGACGATGCAGGGTGAAGTCAGGAGCGCGATGACGCGAGGTGTTCCACAGGGGTCTGCACTGGGCCCACTCCTGTGGAACATTGGGTATGACTGGGTCCTTCGGGGCACTACCCTTCCTGGCGTCGGCGTAGTGTGCTATGCCGACGACACGTTGGTTACTGCCCAGGGAAGGGACTTCAGGGAGGCGTCGATCACGGCAACAGCCGCAGTCGCAGGGGTGGTGGGAAGAATCCGGAGACTGGGCCTGGAGGTGGCGCTCCACAAGTCCGAAGCAATTTGCTTCCATGGACCGCGTCGGGCGCCACCTGCAGGCTCCTGCATTGTCGTGGGAGGAACTGAAATCCCCGTCGGTACGACGCTGAAGTATCTCGGCGTCCTGCTCGACGGGAGATGGAAGTTCGAAGCACATTTCCGGAGTCTGGGTCCCAAGCTTCTTGGGACGGCTGCGGCACTGGGCCGATTACTGCCCAACTTGGGAGGCGCTGGAGCCACCTGCCGCCACCTTTACATGGCGGTGGTGCGCTCCATGGCGCTCTACGGAGCCCCGATTTGGGCAGGGTCCCTGTCCCAACGAGTGAGTGCCCTGCTCCGCGGGCCACAGAGGAGTATGGCCATCAGGGTCTGCAGAGGGTTCCGGACCCTCTCGCACGAGGTGGCCTGCGCTCTAGCCGGGTCCCTACCGTGGGACCTCGAGGCTGCCGTCTTGGCGCAAGTCTACTGGCGCCGGGCGCGGTCGCGAGACCTGCGCCCCCTCCCTCAGGAGGTAGTGCGCTGGCGGAGGAGTGCCAGATGCGCGGCCATGGCGACCTGGCAGGAGCGCATCCTCGCTGGACCCGCGGTGCGGGGCACGGGGGCCACCCGTCTCCTCGAGGCCCTTCGGCCTCTCTTGAGGGGATGGGTGGAACGGAGGCACGGAGTGCTCTCCTTCCGGATGACGCAGGTTCTCTCGGGGCACGGTTGCTTCGGGAGGTACCTGCACAACGTCGCCAGAAGGGAGCCAACCCCGGAGTGCCACAGGTGCGGTTGTGCGGAGGATACCGCGCAGCATGCCCTGGAGGTATGTCCGGGAGAAGCCGGGCTGCGACAATCCCTGGTCGCGGTGATTGGGACGGACCTCTCCTTACCGACCATTCTCAGGAGGATGGTCGACGATGAGAGGTCATGGGACGCGATGGCCTCCTTCTGTGAGACAGTGATGTCCAGAAGAGAGGCCGAGGAGCGGGAGCGGGAGTTAGACCCTCACTCCCATCCGCTCCGCAGGAGACGGGCACGGAGGCGAGCCATTCGGGCTCGGACTCCGTCCCCACTTGGAGGCCCTGGGGCATTGGACGCGGGGGTGTCCGGTGCCTCACACCAGGGATAAGGGCCTCCCGAGGGACGATGCTTTTGGTTGTCCCAGGGCATCGCTCGCGCCGTAGAGGGGGGCGCCGCCCCCCTTGAGGTGGGTCCGCTCGGACTGCGGACAGCGGCCTGGGCGGGGAGAGCAGCGGCAATGCGCGAAGCGGTCCTGCATCCCTGCCCCCGTCGTGAGATGGGACACCGTGAGGTTTTAGTCGGTAGTGACGGCCCTTCTGGCTGTCGAGTCCGACATACCCCGCTCGCCTCCCCCAGGCTGTAGCGGGAGATGCGTAAATGCATTTCCTCACGTAAAAAAAAAAAAAAAAAAAAAAAAAAAAAAGGGTCTCTCACACTGCAGTCGAAAGTTCTCCCGACCAGCCACATTCGCTCTTATTATAAACTAGCTATTGGCCGCGGCTCTACCCGCGTGTAGGTCGCTTTTTGTGTAGCCTGTGGAAGTATAATGTCAAAAACACAAAACTTTGATCCCCCTTAATGCACCCCTGCCAAAATTAAATGTTTTCTCAATTTTATTTTTGAGGAAATCAACTTTTATAACTCGAACCATAAAATGAAACAGTAGAAAAAAAAACATAAAATTTCTCATGACACAGTTTTTACCAAAAGTAAACTAAAATTTCAGAAGTCTTTGAAAATGCTATCAAAATTTCACGTCACTTTCATCAGCCATCAATGTTTGAAGCCTCCATAAGCCCCACTCCGTCATAGAGTAAGGAAATATACGAGTACAGGAGAAGCCGTTAAGGTTCCCACGAAAATAGACACAGTGAAAAAATTACAATAATTACATACATATAGGTAAATGATGTCAGTAGAACGTTGTCCATATAAATAATGGTAGTACTTTTTGACTTTACATTTTATACAAATACATTTCTACTTAACCATACCGTATTGTAAAAATAAATAATGTGATGTCACATTTATATTACTATGTTTAGGGATACGTTTTGTAAATAAAATCTTTAATTTATAATATAAATAATATAAAATAAATAAACCTTTATTCTACTGTAACAAAAAAGTTTATTCTAATGTAAAGAAGAAGTAATTTCATACATTTACAACAGAAATATATTGGAAAAATCGGTTCTAGTGTGCATTGACTATTATTTTGGGATGAAGGGAGTAAACTACACTGCACACTCCAAGTCAACCTCAACCTGCACGTGGTCATCCTGCTGGCTAACGAATGAGGCTCTGGCGAACCGACCGATGGCGGTATAACCATCCGACAACCACGTAGCCGAAATAACACAGGCTGGTGTCGGGCAGCAGCGACACCGGTGCGACGAGCTACGTGCTGCGATTGCCAACACGCATGCCCAGCGCGGCAATTATGGGCAACTCCTCCTAATGAGCAGCACAAATACAAAACGGCCCCTAGTTCCCGGTCGCCCGGCTATTCCTGGCCAAGGTGGCGGCCATGGTAACGGTCGGGTAGGGGGTGCTAAGAATCCCCGGGTTACGGTAGGCCACTCAAAAACCAAACTGACCCTGGCGACATATAATGGGCAAACGATAAGGCTAGACCATAATTTGGCACAAGTTGAAACGGAATTAGAGAAGATAAGATGGGATATTGTGGGGTTATGTGAAGTCCGTAGACAGGGAGAGGACACCGTAACCCTACCTTCTGGACATCTGTTCTACTATCGCGAGGGGCACCGACTGTCACAAGGTGGTGTCGGGTTTCTCGTCAACAAAGCCCTCCTTAACAACGTTGTGGAAATATCTAGTGTGTCGAGCAGAGTAGTATATCTTATACTAAAACTTACCGAGAGATATAGTCTGAAAGTGGTACAAGTGTATGCTCCATCATCGAAACGGAAGCCGACACCGAATATATCTTCGTCGTCGAATCCGAATGATGAAGTAGAGCAGACATATGAAGACATATGTAAAGCTCTTCACAACACCACAAAGACACACTACAGCGTTGTTATGGGGGACTTCAACGCCAAAGTGGGAGTACAAGCGTACGGCGAGCGGCAAATAGGTCCTCATGGCTATGGGAGTAGGAACGAAAGGGGGCAAATGCTCGTTAACTTTCTAGGTAAAGAGATGTTAATGAACTCGTTCTTTAAAAAGCAGTCCCAAAGAAAGTGGACATGGCGAAGCCCTGATGGGGTAACTAAAAACGAGATCGATTTTATCATGACGAATAAAAAGCACATATTCAGGGATGTCTCCGTGATCAACAGGTTTAAAACCGGTAGTGATCACCGACTTGTCCGAGGCACCCTGATCGACTTCAGAATAGAGAGATCACGTCTGGTAAAGTCCACGCTCCGCCCAAATAAACTACAAGCCATTACTGGATCGGACCATTTCCGAATACAGCTCGAAAATCGCTTCGCTGTGCTGGAAACCACGGAGAACGTTGATGAGATGACTCACAACCTAGTGGGAGTTTTGCAAGAAGAGGGAAGGAAATTTTGCCAATTACGTCGTCCAGGCAGAAAGTCTAAACTCTCAGCAGAGACTCTCCGGTTGATGGACACAAGGCGAAAACACGCCAATGCCACTCTAACGGAACAGCGTGAACTCAATAGTAAAATCTCGAAGCTTGTGCGACACGACCTAAGATCTTTCAATACTCAAGCTATCAAAGAAGCTATAGAGAAAAATCGAGGGCCGAAAGTGTTTGCACAAGCTTTAGGGAAGAGTCACCTAACTAAGTTGACAACAGCTAGTGGGTCTGTCGCTGTGTCCAAGCCGGAGATACTCGCAGAGATAGAAGACTTCTATAGTCGCCTCTACGACTCGCAAGCTTCTCCTCCTAATGCTCAAATGCCAGACTCTCGTGCTCTATTGACACGTCATTTCACAGACGACCTGCCAGAAGTTAGCCTTGGTGAGATTGAGATTGCCCTCGGACAGTTGAAGAACGGAAAAGCCCCAGGCGAAGACGGAATCACTTCGGAGTTATTGAAGGCAGGGGGGTACCCTGTCCTTCGGGAGCTCCAGAAGATATTCAATGTCGTAATAAACAGTGGGAGAACTCCAATGGCATGGCACAAGAGCGTTGTAGTTTTATTTTATAAGAAAGGTGATAAAACACTCCTTAAAAACTACCGTCCCATCTCGCTCTTGAGCCATATCTACAAACTGTTCTCGAGGGTAATCACCAACCGTTTAGCAAGAAGATTTGACGAGTTCCAACCCCCGGAACAGGCTGGGTTTCGAGGAGGTTTCAGTACCGTGGACCACATTCACACAGTAAGGCAGGTTATACAGAAGACGGAGGAATATAATCGGCCTCTGTGTCTAGCTTTCGTGGACTACGAGAAAGCGTTTGACTCTATCGAAACCTGGGCTGTTTTGGAGTCCCTGCAGCGGTGTCAAGTCGACTATCGTTACATCGAAGTGTTGAGAGGTCTTTATAATGACGCAACAATGGCCGTCCAAGTACAGGACCAGCAGACTAAACATATCCCGTTACGTAGGGGAGTGAAGCAGGGGGATGTTATTTCCCCGAAACTGTTCACTAACGCCTCAGAAGATATGTTTAAGACGCTGGACTGGAAAGGAAAAGGCATAAACATCAATGGCGAACATCTCTCACACTTACGATTTGCTGATGACATAGTCATAATAGCGGAGTCGCTGCAGGAACTGCAGGATATGCTGACTGGCCTAGCCGATGCTTCACGACGGATAGGTCTCGGGATGAACATTGACAAAACTAAGGTCATGTTTAACAGTAGAGTGACCCCGGGGCCTGTTATTGTCAACAGTGCTCCTCTTGAAGTTGTTGATGAATACGTCTACCTTGGACAACTACTGCGTTTGGGTAGAAGCAACTTCGAGAGAGAGCTTGATAGAAGAATTCGGCTGGGTTGGGCAGCATTCGGGAAACTTCGTCACATCTTCTCATCGTCTATCCCACAGTGCCTGAAGACAAAAGTCTTCGATCAGTGCGTCCTCCCAGTACTTACCTACGGAGCCGAAACGTGGACACTAACAGTGAAGCGAGTCCATCAGCTAAAAGTCGCTCAGCGGGCCATGGAGCGGGCTATGCTCGGGGTCTCTTTGAAGGATAAAATCAGAAATGAAATTATCCGACAAAGAACGAAAGTAACCGACATAGCCCGCAAGATTAGCAAGCTGAAGTGGCAATGGGCTGGCCATATCTGCAGAAGATCTGACAATCGTTGGAGCAAGCGGATTCTGGAGTGGAGACCACGTGTCGGCAAACGTAGCGTGGGAGGCCAACCGGCCAGGTGGAGCGATGACCTGCGGACGGTAGCTGGTAAGCACTGGATGCGTAAGGCAGGAGACCGTGCTCTGTGGCGATCTTTAGGAGAGGCCTATGTCCAGCAGTGGACAACTATTAAATAGGCTGATGATGATGATGACTATTATTTTATACTTTTCTTTACCAACACTACCTATGTAGGCATGTATATTGTCGTCAATGTTGATCAATCTGTTTCCATGCACCAATCCATGCAGTGTATTCTGACAACCTCCCAACAGTCAGATTTCCAGATTACGCATGCTTCATTTAAGGCTAGTGTCGCTAACACGTTGTGTGGTTACGCACTCAACTGTAAAAAAGTTAAAAAAATAATAATAATAGTAGTTTAAAAAAGTAAAAAACACGCTTATCTGGCCGTTTTAAGTGGGTCAAAATCGCGCCCAAAGAAGTCGGTTACAAGCAAAAATACAAAAAAATGTAATAATTATATCAAATTAGTGTATTGTCATCGGTCCTCAATAAATCTACAAAGTTTCAACGAAATTTGGCCGTTAAAAGTGGGTCAAAATCGCGCCCAAAGAAGTCGGTAACACTTTTTGTTCACAAAAAAGTACGCCAAAAAAGAGGTACGCAATGTTTTCATTCACAAAAAAGTACGCCAAAAAAGAGGTACGCATTTTTTGTAAAAGTTCTAGTCTACGAAGTAAACGTCAATGGTCGGGACACAGTGGGGCGGCAATCAATCGGGTCTCACCTGCAAAAAGTAAAGCAACCATCCCGCGCTAATAAGTTTGCTCACCCTTGCATGCAGCGGCGGAATTGCACCAATTCCGCCTTAAAATTTGCAATCGGAACGTAAACGAGATTTTTCGCAGCTCCATTTTCGAGGAGACTGTGTGTGTGTGTGTGTGTGTGTCTGTGAGAAAAGAGGTCAACGTTAAGTCGAGCTAGAGTACTTGGTAATTGCTCGGCTAACTAAGGTGATCTGACACGATCACCGAGGTTAAGCAACGGTCGATGCGGACAGTCTTTGGATGGGTGACCATGAACATGAACTGTCATTTAATGTGTTAAGTGGCATTTTGATCTAGGCGATAATTCAATATTGTGTACAGTTTTTAAAACTACTTTGGGAGCCTTTGGATTCCTATTACTTTTATTCATAGTATATTGTAACCTTTGCCCAAATAAACGATTTTGATTTTGATTGTGGGTTGGATAGTACGTTAAATTGTAGGACCTAGCTACTACTCTTAGTACAAGCAGTCGTTAAACCAAGGCAGAGGCCCTCAGGTGGTTTGAAAACTATCGACATCAGAGCTTGGCCTCTTAACTCATAAAGAGATCTTATCTGTCACAACAATTAACCATACTAGTAAGTCACTAATCATAAAGGCTTTACGACGTCCTGCACCCAAAACCTACAATTTAACATGTCATCCAACCCACGGTATCACTAAATAAATACTAGGACACATTTCTTACACGGCTGGTTACTAAGCCATTTCTAGTTTGTATTATGGTTGCTAACACAACTAATATACTACATATACATACATAAATACTTTAGATAGATACATATTTAACACCCAGACTAACACCCAACAAATTTAGTTCATCATAAAAATGTTGGCCGTGCCAAGAATCGAACCCGGAACCTTAACCATTAACCATAGTAACCATTACGCCAACGAGATCGTCAAATTTTAATGCAACTTTTTAAATAATCACCGACCAAAGATATTCCTAATCGACCGTTGCTGTTAACTTCGATGATCGCGTCAGATCACCTTAGTTTGCTGAGCTACATGCAGTACAAGTATACCCATAGATAGCCACATAAGTAAACATTCCTGGTTGTCTACAAAAATTCCGGCAACAACGCATACGTCTCGACCAACAATATTAGAATAATTGATTAACTAAACGCAAAGAGAAATAATCGCGATTCAGCGTTTTACGAATAAGGCTGCGTTCAGAACTGCGATTTGTCGCTTGAATATTGCAAGCCTTTACAAGCCAGTTTCAGATAAGGCAAGCTCCAATCACCTGCTGAACAAATGTCTAGCTGCTATTTATAAGAAAAACGATTCAGGTTTTTTTTAATCTTGTGCTCGAGCGTCAATAAAAATAAACACTGACACACACATACAATATTAGTTAATATTTTCATTTATAAAATTCGAATTCATTTATATAATGCATTTGATCCATATTCAAAACATTACGTAGCACAATATATCATTAAACTAATACAAATTAAAATTATAAAATATAATTTAATATAAATATAGATAAACGGTAAAGAAAAGATATACAACCTTAACGGAATAATCTTCAAGGCATATTACACTTAGGACATATTATTAACCCTTAAATGGACAATGTTGTTTTTAAACAACATTCTAAAAACCACACATAAAATTGACCTTCATTTATTTATTTTTTAAATTTTGCGCAATGTAATTTATAAACAACATTCACATTATTGCAACAAAGTATAGTAAATTAATGTCTAGATTTTTTTTACAAATTTTTCCTAGACATTGATACATGACTATTACACAAATATATTTTTTAACGTGAAAAAAAATCGACCATTTATGGGTAAAAGTAAGTACTGCAAATTTGACACTAAATTAAGCAAGTTATTCACTGTACGTTCTTTTATTTGCTAACCCAAAGACTCTTCGCAAGCTATATTTTAAACAAATACTAGAAGAAATGTATAAGAAAACACGCGTAAGCTTGCCCCCATGTACCAAGAAACAATGTCTAGACTTTAGGCCATACATCACGTGTAAACTGTGCGATGATTCCCAATATATCTCCCGTGTGCACCCGGCCTAAATCTCCTTCGTGCCAGGAAAAATGATTTATAAAATCTTGCTCCCATCGCGCTATCTCTTTCTCTCTCGCGGCTCGGCGTGTGTTTGTCTCTGTCTGTTCTAGTCCAATTTCACAGCCTGCTGCATGCTTCCATAGGTTCCAAGTGATCGCAGATCTTGTAACGAGAGGTGGGATCGGCAATGCACACTTTCTGGAATGAGATAAAATATCATGAAAAATATATTTACTACATTTTGATATAGAGTATTTTTAAATCGGCAAATCTAATAGTACTTATTAGATTTACCAATTGAAGGATTTTCTATAAACGGCGTGATATACATCAATTAATAAAAAATGTAAATGTATATTAATCTTCAAGTTCATGACAGAATTAACGTGAACTAAATAAAGACTTGGTTGAGGTTGAACAACCCAAATTTCGACTCATGAAAATTATGTGACACAACGTTTGCGCGAGTTAATTTTTCTAGTGGCGCCATCTAGTATGAAACTAACGAACTAGCTATTGAACCTTATTTCACCGAACAAAGAATCTATTTTTTGCACTCATAGTCATTAATTACGAAACATTCAAGACTTTCTTTTTAAATTTGCCTTGCATTTACTTATTAAACGATCTAGTTCTAATGTTTAAATCTAGATAGCGTCAGAAAACATGCATATTAACCAATCCTAATTCCTGAGATCTTAAAGTACCTATGTCAAATTTGAGATAGCTACAAAACTTTTTTTTTCCCTGATAGATACTTATTCTGATGATAACATATATTTTTTTTAAATCTTACTGAAAAGTTTTTTTATACATGTACTAGCTGAGCCGGTAAACGTTGTTTTCCGTATAAATTATTTTAGGAGTATGAAAAATAGATAGTAGCCAATTCTCAGACCAACTGAATACATATTTAAAATTTGATAAACTTCAGTCAAGCGGTTTCAGAGGAGTACGGTAACTAACATTTTGACATGGAAATTTTATATATTAGAAGACTTTTTTTTAATCATTTATTTAATTTTATACAGGGTTTTAATAAAAAGTCACCATTGTGACAGAAATATATTAGAAGATTTAGCCTCGAATTGATATGAAGCTATTTCAATTGAAAGCAGGTTGGTTTTACTTCTAAGTAGAGCCTCCATGTTTCTCTAAGCTCTGTGAAAGTAATGCCTCTATTGATTAAGAAGCTTGAATATTCATTCAATTATATCGCATCGCGGTTTTCTGATGAAACGCTCGAGGTTTGCCGTTTTAAAGGGTTCCTCATGTTTACATTTTGGTTCGTGGTCTTATTGTTTAAGCGATTTCATTTTGTTCTTGTTCTGTTTGAAAATCATTAGCTTTCAATAGAATTGTGCTCCAAATGTCTACTTTATTAAATGATTTGGTTTTGTTCTATGAATTACTTAAATAAAAGATAATATTCATTTTAGCACAAGGTTAACATGGAACGCCAGTTTAATGACACTTCTGTTGATACATTGACTTCCATTACGAATTTAATGCAATTAATTTCCAAGTAACTACATACAATGCAAGTTTACGTTATGAATTTAAAAAACCTTGAAAACATATTTTGTGATAGTGGAGCTCTTGAATTTAAACACATATTATGATTTCTACAAATCTTCATTTGACGCCATATTGAATAATATGAAACCCGCCATTTTGTTGCGGCAAGTATCTTGGGTAATTTTTTATCATAATTATGTAATTAAAACCATTAACTTCTAATACATTTTTCCAAATAAAAATCAAGGCATAGGCAAAATCTTGAAAACCTAAATTTTAGATGTTTTAAACCAGTTTTATTACTAATTCAGAAGTCGCATTGGTAACAAAATAAGTATATATATTCTTAGAAAGGTACTTTAGACGATCCTAAATCTATTTCTTTTCTATTTTTTCACCGTTAATAATTAACAAAAAAACCTCACACACAAACACACGTCAAATTATAACATCCCAATGAAACTTTTTTCATAATAAAAAACAAACCATTTATTTCAGTGTAAATACTCGATCCGATGAGTTCTAAAGTTTAATAATGTTTCAATGTTGCCACTACGACAGGAAAAAAGCCTCGATCGGCTGACAATATCGTTATACAAACAAAATATTCATGCGAGAGATTCTGAGGTTTGAAATCCTTACTCACTAGGTTACAAATAAAAGTCGGGTTTTAAGCAGAAAATGAAATTTTTGTACAAAGTTCATTTACAAATATTTCATTTATTTTCTCCTTTCATAATATTTTTAAAACCTTTTAATGAAATTATCCGTGTTAATACGGGATAAAAAAAACTCGGTTTTTATTCGGAATCCAAGTTATCTCCACACCGATTTTATCCAGATTGGTTCAACTGAGCGAAGAAGTAACAAACAAACTTACGCTTTTGTAATATCAGTTGGATTTTGCTGAGAAACCTATAACCATATTAATATTTGCACAGGTATAGGGCTACTACCCCTCGTGGGGCCCCGCATTGTCGAGGCGGGGAGGCTCAGTAACCGTGGCCCGGTCACCCACGGTGAAGCGAAGAGGGTCCCTGAGGCGGGCCACTCCCTAGACTTGTATTCCCAGTATGCAAGTGCTAGATGGAGTGGCACCAGTAAAGACAATTTTAATTTTAATTTGAATTACGTTATGCCCGCTTTAACATACTTTTTTTAAAATTCGGGCGAAACCGCGGGTAACCATTAAACAAAATTACCATAATACAAAATGAAAAAGCACTTTTTAAAATGTTTAAATGCCAGTGTGTTGGAAGGAAGTAGTGAGTAGAGCCAGGGAGCGGAAGGATTCTCGCAATCTATCGTGTATATAATGGAGCTGTTAAAGACAATATGCCGGGAAACATATTGGATGCAGCGAGAGGAATGTGTAAGCGAGCGACGACGCGCGCCCCGGCCTGTACTGGGAGCAAATATATCTTATATAAAAAAAAAACATGTCTCAATGTTAGTAACCGTCCTCCTCCGAAACGGCTAGACCAATTTTTATCAAATTTTATATGCGTTTTCAGTAGGTCTGAGAATCGGTTACTATCTATTTTTCATACTCCGAATGGTCGAAGATCCGAGCCTACATCGACTTTCACTGACGTGATAATTGAATAAAATTAATTTCATAATAAATTTAGCATTTTAGAAAATATATTAAAAATGGTTCGCCTAAAAAAAACCTGGTAAGAATATATATTTTTTTTTAAATGAATTATTATAAAATTTTGAAAATTTTAAAAAGAACTACTGGGTTGCCATGTGCCATAACAGGTATGTCGAAATCAGCTACTTTCAACCAATTTGATAATAGAAAAAAATATATATCAACATGGCAGCACGTTTTATATGTTCTATACTTCAACTCAGGATATATATTTTTTTATCATCTTGATGTAGCAAAATTTTATAAAAAAAAAAACCTTTTTTTTAATATTCTCTCTTTTTTTAAGGCAACCCAGTTTTAATATATTTTCTAATATACTAAATTGATAATGAAATTTATTTTATTCAATTATCACGTCTGTGAAAGTCGATATAGCCTCGGATCTTCTACTAGAGGTAATAAGGGTTCTTCATACTTAATTTTTGGATGAATATTTTGTTATTTTTTTTATAATGTGGTTACGAGGCTTCTTTAGTTATGAGGCTGACATTTAGAATGTAAAAAAAAGGTTTTTCTTTTAGAATCGTACAGATCGCTCCCAGTAGGTCTCGGGCTTGGCGCGGCGATAAATCCGTCGCTACACGCGATCCGGCGCGGGCACTCGCTTCAATTTTATTACCATTCTCCTCAGTTATTCTCTTACCATTCTCCTACTATTCGCTCCGACTTATTTGATCCAGCCGTCAAAGCGAGCGGGTACATTATCGCTTTCTTCTGAAGACGGCTCAGCCTTTGTGGCGGAAGATCTGATCCAATTCCAGGCAATGCGACTGAAAACTCAGCTGCTGTCCTAGACCTGTTTAGTGTTTACATTTTTTAAACTCAGCTGCTGTCCTAGGCTTGTTTAGTGTTTACATTTTATTCTTAAAGGCTTTTCGTTCATTGAACCCAATTGAGTTTATTGAACAAAAATTTGGCGTAATGGTTACCATGCCGGACTGCCAATCTGAAGGTTCCAGGGCCAACGTCTTTGTGCTTAACTATATTTGATAGCTGTCAGTCTTGGTGTTAAATATGTATCTATACAAAATGTGTGTGTATGTATATGTAGTATATCAGTTGTGTTAGCTACCATAGCACAAACTAGAAATGGTTCAGTATGGGGCTAACTAGCCGTGTAAGAAAAAAAAATAAAAAAAATAAGTGTTTGAAAGTTGATTGAGAGGGCGGGATAATCAGTCTGGGTGGATTCTGGCGCAGTGCTATCTAGAGAGGAAAGGGCGCCAGCGTTCGTTACGACCATAGGTGCATTACGGTATACCCAAGGTCAAAAATTAGACTTTATACCGTGACAAATTATACACACACTCAATAAGAATAGACAAAATAGTAGACAAGTAAATATCTAATAAGTCATATTTCTTGTATCTATTTATTATTTGTTGTCCTAAAATCCAATATGCTTTATAACGAGGAAACACTTCAACTACAATGTAGTACAGTTTATGATCACCTTATCGAAGCAACAATTTCGTTTTGCTATCAAATATACGGCGAAACAATACCTACACTGTTCAATAAACTTTAATTTTATGAAAAGCTAGAATAGATTTTTATAATGTAATAGCAAATTTTATTTCATTGCAGCAAAATATTTTCACATAAATATGTTTTTTTTTGCAAATGTTTTAAAAAGCGACATCTATGTACAAGTTTAAGAAACAGCGTATTTTTTTAAGAGTGAAATAATGAATGTAAAATATTTTATTCTAATAATTTGCATTGTAACACAGAAAGTTTCTTGTGCAAACAAAAATGAAACAATGATCAGAGATGTGCGTCACTATCTGGCAGCGGTAAAAAACAATAACAATATTTTTTTTGCCATCTATTGTTTTTAATAAAAACTTCTAATCATACATATTTTTGTGCTCAAAAATGTACCAAAATAATAAAAATATGCAAAAAATTAAAAATATAAATAAATATCATAAAAAATAAAATATACACAATGTAATTATTAGTTTTTTTTTTATATTACATTGTGTATATTTTTGAAAAAAAATAATCTTAATATTTTAATTGGTTGGTTAAGAATAGTATACTTCAAAATTTCGAAACACGGTTATACAAATTTAAATATCCCAACGATATTTCTGTCAAAAAATATACGTACAGTGTAAACTCTATATAACGACACTGAAGGGACCGTGCATTTTATGGCGTTATAGGGAGTGGTCGTTAAATCGGAAGAATGTATCATTGTATGGCATAAAAGCTAAACCAACTAAAGTCAATTGATTACGACGCTTTAGAGATTTTGTCGTTAAATCGAGTGACATTACATGGAGTTTACACTGTATTACAATGAACCGTTAACCGTTTAACACTACGGAAACAATCTAAGGTTTTTAACAATTATATTTTGTTTTTTCAGGAATTTCTAAAATCTACATTAAATACCACTACAAACTCGATAATAGCAGTGCTGCCTCTTCAGTTCGCTCTCTGCAAGCTTGCTTCGGTGGCCACCGGAAATGCCAAGAAGGAACTACTAAACATTTTGGGATTCAAAAACCAGGCTCGGGTAATCTTATTATGTTCAAGATTTTTTCCAATTTTTGTAGAAGAAGTAATTAACTCCTACATACTATGTTCTGATATTTTTGTTAGACGTTAAAGGAATATGTTTTTTTCTGAAACACGTTCGGTAAAGTCAAACTATGGATGGGTCAAATATTTGAATAAAAACTGGTAGATTTTTGGTTTGGTGTACCTAAATATTATTGACGCCTAACGCCATCTATTAATTGGCGGGCGCAGTTGTTTTTTCTTGGTTCATTACGGTGAGTTGTATAAGAGCCTCCTTTAAATATTTACTGCTTTTAGAAATCGCTATAGCAGCAACATGGCAAAGCGGGTGTGGCTGCAAAGCGAGTGTGGCTCGGTGGTAATAATGTGTGCTTTTCAATCAGACGGCCCCTGGTTCGATCCCGGCCCTACACCAATGATGTGTTTTTCAAGTTATGTGTGAATTTGCACTCATTTTACGGTGAAGGAAAACATCGTGAGGAAACCGGCATGTCTGAGAACCACAATATCCGAAAACGTGTGTCATCCACCAACCCGCACTTGGCCAGCGTGGTAGATTATGACCTATATCTCTCTCCTCGTGAGATAAGGCCCTGAGTCTCAGCAGTGGGAACGTATAGTGGGCTGCTTATGCTTATAGCAGCAATAGAAATACATCCTTAGAAAAATTCAACTATCTAATTTTCACGGTTCATGAGATATAGCTAGGTCACAGACAGACAGACACACAAACGAATGAACAATGAAGACTTAGTTATAAGGTCCTTTGGTTTTCTTGAGGCACAGAATCCTCAAAAACATTTTAGTATCGCCTAATCGAACAATTTATTTCAGATTCATACTTATTACCAGGAGTTTTCTGACATATTGGCCCAACTCCAGCTCACAGACCTTATGTATCTGAACAAAATATACGTAGATTACAGCAAGCCCATAGAGTCGAGTTTTGTGGAGAACTCTCTCGCGACGTACGGTGTGTTTGTGGCAAAAGTTGGATTCGACTATCCCAAGTCTGCTGTTAGTTTTATAAACAAAGAGGTGGGTATATGTTTTCGAAGTACATCTTTTTTTGAAACAGATGTAAACTTGTAGTGTTAATAAGATTTGACGTGTCCAACCGTTTGAATGTGAAGAAGTAACAAACATACACGCGCACAAATATGCGCTTGTGTAATGGTAGGAAACAGGATATTTGAATTCAAATCAAATATTAATTCATATAAGTGTGTAAGTTAAACAAAGTAAATTCATTTAATAATTAATATATAATAATTAGTATACGCTTTTTTTTTATTTTCATCCTGATACATTTTGTAAAGATTATGAATTTGTGAATATTATGATATGTTTTTTATTTGCATTGTGTAAAACCGCAAAGCCATTCATTATCTTCTTTAAAAAGTGAATTTAAATTGGTAATATTTGGACTTATATTTTTCTTTTTCCTCTTTCTTTGTGCAACTAGTAAGGTCAGCTCAATATATTTTCTTTCTCGACCCACTTCTATCAGCCGCCATAGGTACATTCACCACTTTCTCTTTCATAATATCATCATTCATAAACTCTATATCTGTTTTTTTTTTCAATCAACCTCTTACCGTTCTACGTCATAACAACAATGTATAAAGAATATCCCTGTGTCTCCCTCAAAACTTCCACGTGATAAGTATTGGAGCATAATTGATCAATACCATATATGTTTTCAGATATCTTCAACAACTCTGAGACGAGTGGAAAACGTGGTCGGACCAAACAATGTCACCAATCAGACATCGTTGTTACTCGTCACTGCGGCGCATTGTAAAGTAAGATAAATAAAAGAACTGACGAAGTGCGAGAAGATATTGCGCACGAAAGGTGCCAAACTATAATCTTTATAAGTGCGCGAAATCACGTTTTAAGCTTATTAAATATAAGTTTTAGGTCATGAAAATTTTAAAAGCGCTTAAAGTCTATAATCATGCAGAATGGAACTAAAAGAATATATATGTCATCATTAGCTAAGATTTTACAAAATTTGGTACACTTTGAATGGTGGCAATTCAGCGGCACACACGACTAAACCAAATTTAAAGAAGCGCCCCATCTCTTTTCATCTTAGGTGTCCAGAAAGAGACGGCACGCTGTGCGCATAGTCAAACCAACTAAAATCACGTCAAATATGAAATGTGCAGGCAGTTTTAGAGGTGATACAAATGAGTGCGGACTAAAGTCGCCTATATTTTCTACCTTTGACGTGATTTTAGTTGGTTTGACTATGGTGCACAGCGTGCCGTCTCTTTCTGCCCACCTAAGATGAAAAGAGACGGGGCTTCTTTAAATTTGGTTTAGTCGTGTGTGCCGCTGAATCGCCACCATTATTGTAAATGCTATCAAATTTTCTAATAAGTTCTAGTCCGTAGAGCATATGTCACTGCCTATAAATAGTTTACGCCTAATGCCATGTATTGACAAACAGCGTAGTCTTCTGTTCAGCATAGTTAGTTCTTCAGGTTCCGGGTTCGAATCCCGGCACGGTCAACATCTATGTGCTTAACTAAATGTTTTGGCTGTTGGCCTGGGTGTTAAATATGTATCTATATAAAATATGTATGTATATTTATATGTAGTATATCAGTTGTGTTATCAACCATAACACATACTAGAAATGGTTCAGTATGGAGTTAACCAGCCGTGTGTGCAATGTTTTCTAATATTTATTTACTTATTTATATTTATTCTTTTACAAGTCTGTTAAAGTGTGCTGTATTGGAGCCCTTTTTAATATTAATTTTATTTCTTTTTTACTATTTGTAGTTTTAAAATACGAGTGAAATTTCAAATGTCTAGTTATCACAGTTCAAGAAATACACCTAACTTAGAAAAATCCTACCTACTTAGAAAAATAATCTCTAACTTCAGCCTACATGGGAAACCCCGTTCAATCATCAGCTGACCAGAATGAGGAGCTTCCGTCTGCTGAACAATGACAAGGTGGAGATACCAATGATGATGAAATCAGAGTCGTGCCTCATCTATGATGCTAAGGATTTCCGGGTAAGCCACAACACAAATATTGTCATCATCAATCATCATTATCATAGACTTTTGAACTAATTTCCTTTTTTAATATGCATAAGCAGTTTATGTTCCCACTGCTGGGACTCGGGGCATTCTCTTACAAAGAGAGAGATATAGGCCATAATCCACTCCACTGGCCAAGTGTGCATTAGCGAATGACACACGTCTTCGGATATTGCAGTCAAATGTGTCGGTTTCCCCACGGTGTTTTCCTTTACCGTAGAGCAAGATCCAAATCCACACATAACTTGAAAAACAAGTCATTGGTGAAGACTGAAACAAAACCACGGGGCCACCTGATTGAAAAACAGACGTTTTTACCACCGAGCTACAATCGTTTTTGAAGTAAGCAAAGCGTAAACTAGCTTTCTATTCAGTATACGTCGGAAGTTAGCACTCGCGTAGAGGATGTAATTTTTAGCCATTTTTAATTAAACCTGTAAAAGTGGCCTTACGTTTTTTTATAGGTTACTTTTTCATTTCTCCTGCCCATATCAATGCGAAGATATGTTCTTCATATCAATGTGAAGATACCAAAGCCTTTGTTTCCATCTTTACCGTCTCAACCGCTTAGGTGTGATTTTTTTGTTTAAACCCCCTGTTTTCCAATTACTGTAATATTTTTTCAAGGCATAAGTATACTTGTTTCTTCTGGCAAGTGCACTTCCCCTTAAATCACATATCGCTTACCATTAGGTGAATCGTGATCAAATTCAAGACCATTTGGGGCAAAAAGTTTTTTTTTTATGGTTTACTTGTTTTTTTTTCGTGTCGACTTAGTCTGCAATAAACGATGGTTTGTTTTGATTTTAATTTAATTTCCAGGTTGTAAAAATGAACCTGGTCAACACCGGTTGCTCCATAACATTCATTCAGCCAGATTTCTTGTCGTTGGACAGAATCATATTGAAGCTTCAGGACCCCGTGTTTATGTCCAATATAAAAAGGAAGATGATCTACAGACAAGTCAGACTTGTGTTGCCGAGAATTAAGATAAAGAGTCACGTTAATCTGAATGAGTATTTGAAAAAGGTTTGTACTATTTTTTTTTATTATTGACAGAAAATATGCTTACGCCAACCTTTAGTCTCAAAAAAGATATCGTGATACACTCATGCAATTTTCGAGTATATGCCTGGTTAACCTACGGGTGGAGGTGGTTTATTAACGATTTAATAATTGTGGGTACAAATAATAAATCGTTTATCAAGCAGCTAATGGATCAGGCTTGTTATTATTTTACATTTATACAATTAATAACTATTAAGCTTACATTATCTTTATAATATAAATCTTTGTTATAGAATTTCTAAAAATTTTCAGCTTGGAGTGAAAGAAATTTTAAGCAAAAACACAACAGGTCTAAATGCGATTTTAAGAGAGGTGAAAAATGCAAATATGTTCGTGAGCAACGTGTTGCAGAAGTTCTTTATCGAAATAGATGAATTCGGAGTATCCAGGGTAGATAAGCGTGAGTTTAAACTACTGCTTGTACTAAGACTAACAGCCAGAACCTACAATTTAACGTGTCATCCGATCCATGGTAGCTGCCACACGAAAGTGACACTTTTTAACAGACAATCTGGTTACTTAATAAATAACATTTCATTATTTGATTTTAATTTAAATATACAGACGAATGAAAAATTGTCCAAGTAAGTTTAGTATGAAGGTACTCGTATTTCTGGTGTTCGCCTAGCTAGGAACCACCCGTAAGTTGAAAAATCTCAGTACCTTAATAATGTGTTCTGCCAGACTTATTGGGAGCTAGCTATTCAAGACTAAGCATGCTACCCTACAACTTAGGCTCTAGTCTTAGTTGTAGTGTAGCAACACTCTAGTGTGACTTTCTGGTATAATAATACTGGATACTGCTCATGAAATAAATAATATGATTACACACATGTGTAAACTGTTATCGTAAGGCATATTATATATTTACACGAAACAAACGGTCATACTTACTTAAAAACGTCGGATATACGTCCAACGGGTTTCAACGCATTACGAGCGTCATCATCGGGGACGAGCTGCACACGGACTGTCACCGACGAGATCCGCGCACAGACTGGCCCGGCGCATGTTGCGCGGGAGCGTCAGGGACCCGCGCGTCCCGCACCCCGCGACGCTCCGCGCGCGCCACAGCCCTCTGTTCCCGCGCAGATAACGCCGGCTGGATGGAGATTGTTTCTTCCTCATCACTGGATGGTATTGGAGAGTATACTCGGGTCCGCACACACTACACTGATTGTGTCCTGAGTAGGTTCTGTCATATCGGATCGCACAATATTTAAAACGGGCTTCCATGCAAACCCGTTGGACGTATATCTAACGTTTTTAAGTAAGTGTGACCGTTTTTTTTGTGTAAATACAGACATGTGATTATGTAAAATTAAAGTATCTTATATTTTAGTGTGTGTGATTAATTATAAACTAAGATCAACTATAATAGTTTATTTTAAGTAATAAACGCTGTAACAAGCATGACATAGGCAGCCCGTATATAAGCCGTAACAAATAGTTACGCCACTTACCAATAGATGGCGCTAGGTGAAAAAAGTAAGAAAGCTGAATCGCGCAAACAAGATCAACAAACACGACAGCCTGCAGTCATTGTACCATAATCATTCAACTTCTTCTCTAGACTAAGAAGGTTCTAATAATATAGATCTTGCTTCCACCATTGCTGGGACAAGCATCTAGAATACTTGAACACAACTTGTGTTCAAGTATTCTACACAACCAAAGCATTGTATTAAAACATGAAGCTAGTTCAGCATTGTATTTTTCCTAACCGACACCCTTTCAAAGTTTCAACTCATAAAGTCAGTTTACATGTTTTTATAATTTCTTTTTTAACTTAATTTAATCCATTATAATTATTTGACCCGTAGATGCGCGCCTCGGCGAGGGCCCGCCGACCCGCGACCCGCCTGCTATGATCGAAGTAGCTTTAGACCGCCCCTTCTACTTCTCTATCAACTTGGAGAAAACAACTGAAGATCCTAGAGTAAATGACATCTACGAACTATTCACTGGGGTCTATTATAAGCCTGATGCATAGAAATTATATTTAAAAAAACACAGTTGTTTCTCTAACAGAACTTAAATTATTTGGGGTGATGTCTGATATTAATGTATCTGAATTAAGCCTGTAAAAAAATGACAAATGTATTTTATAAGCATTAGCAAACAATCTAAGTCTAATATATGCGTTTCACTGATGGGGCTCAGTGTATACAAGGAGAAAAGTAAAGGCCATCTTTTTCGCTGGCTAAGTGCACGTTAATGGATGACACAAGTTTTTGGGTTTAGAAGTTATTAATATTATTTTTATGACACTATACGGCGATGCATATGACAAAAGGACCACATACCAGTGAACAACACTATGACCAAAGGTGGAGTTTGCTATACTTTGGACAAACTTTTTCTTTCTGACCACACTATGTTAAAATAATTTTCACTACTACTTTTAGCATTACATTATTCCTTTCTACCCTTGTGTCTTAATAAACAATTACAATACCGATTTGATTTTGAAAGAGCTTTATTTACATGGATTAATTTTAATATGTACATACCGCGTAATTAGTCTGGATAACACTAGCTTACATATTTTAAAGATTTATAGGCCTTTAAAATACTTGCATCTTGGTTTCAAACTAATTCTAATTAAATCTTTTATATAAACAAGTAACTTGTATTAAATGTAATTACGTACTGCAATGCTTACTAGTCCGTTTATAGCAAAATTACCTTACTGATGTAATCTTCAACTCAAGTTGCAGCTACTTACCATCCATTATTGTTCAAATCTGACTCAAAATCATCAATAATAGCTAACTATAGGCACGTGTATAGCACGTGCAACAAAATGACAAAAATCAACCCTTTGTACTCCGCGCAGCGACAAAGGGTGGAAATAAAAACTAGTTAGTCAATTACCTCGCATCGTTACAGAGAATAGTTCAAATAATTGGCCCGTGGAATGTAGTTACGGCGCCCTTTTGAACTGTATTTTAACTGTGTTGTCGACGAATAAAAGATATCACGGTTAATACTATGCTAGAATAGAAAATAATTTGGATGACAAAATTAAATATTTAGTGTACTTCCGCTGTGATCCAAAATCAAAAAAAGGAAAAATACAACAAAATAAAAATACGACAAGTCTTGTCGTTCGAAGAGTCAGCATCTCCTGATGATGCCTTGTGGTTAGGCGAAACACGTGTTGAGTTAAGAATTTCCGAATTGTGATAGGTAACGTTAATCTTAATTAATCTTAGTTAATTTATCTTAGTTAATTTTTCCTTTACTTGTCTTAATTTGGATTTCGGATCACAGCGGAAGTACACTAAATATTTAATTTTGTCATCTATTTATAATGGATTTCCGCAAAGTAACGCCTGAGTCAATAAGTTATTTAGAAAATAATTTATTGTACACTTAAAACTGCGTACGGGACAGATCTCTACATTATGCAAAATCTTCTTCTTCTTTGTTTGAGCTAAATGGCCAAGTTTTGGTGTTTAGTTTTTTCAATCCACCCGAAGTTCTCTGGCTTAGCTTAACAATTATTTGTATAGCCGGGATCTACAATATAACGTGTCATCTGACCCACAGTAGCGCTCATATGAAAATTCTACTTTTTAAAAGACAGCTTTGTGCAGTGTCGACCTTTGATGATCTTATCAGATCACCTTAGTTATTGCCGCTAGAGGCACTACAAGCAAAATAAGATCCTTACAAATAAGTGTTTCTTTCGCTCATGAGATGACAGTTCTGTTAGGCGTGCACTCGCCTTACACCTCACAGGTGTGGGTTCAATCTTCGCCAATGACCTCAAACTTACGGTGAAGAAAAACATCGTAAGGAAACCATATCATGATGGTAGAGCATTTTGCCTGGCTAGATAGCTAGCTGGGCTAGCACGCTCAAGTTGAAAAATTTCGTCAAGCACCTAACAGGATGCTTCGACAGCCTCCTTGAGAGCCAGTAGTTCCATACTAGGCGAGCTTTAGTATTAAACGCTCTGCATGTCAAATGTCATACGTAAAGTATTATAGATTTATATTTACATACGTAAAGTATTATAGTTTTATTTTTACATACGTAAAGTATTATGTCATAGGTAAAGTATTATAGTTTTATTTTTACGTATTTTACGCAATTTTGTTGTTGCTTTACATACACCTAGTTATTTGGACGAATAAACTGTCACACTTAAAAAACGTTGGATATACGTCTTTTTTTTCAGTAATTATGACCGTTTGTTAGTGCAAATATGGTATTGAAATTCAAATTTTGTTAATTTATATAAATGATACTTACAGCTAAACTAAACGTATCACTTAGACTATTTATACCTAATATGCCTTACGATAGCAGTTTACAAAGTAAAAAGAAAGACAATAAGTACGACATGTACCTAGTTACTTATTGTCTTTCATAGTCAAATATGCCATTAAGTTATCACACTTATGATTAATCCCCAATTGGATTCGATCATAATTGTCTGTATCTCACACATTGTAAGAAGCAGTAGAACAGTTGAGCCTCTTCACGCGGCGTACTGTAATATTATTCAAATGTAGAGAAATAACATCGCTAGGCGCGAGGGAGCTATAAGAGTTATAACTAGCAGTTCTACGAACAGTACACCTCGCGAACATGAATGAATGAATGAATAAAATAAAACATCTTTATTTCCAAAAAAGTTGTACATTTTTGTATATCAACACAAACTATGACTAAATAAGTACCTAATAGGCCTAAAAGTATAAAATATGTGTTAATGTACAAATTAGTTGCTCCCAGAATCCCACACGAGGCAAAACCTGTGTTGTGGGATTCAGTGCCTTCCCTTAGCCTCTAATAACTAAGTATTACAATAACTTTAATAATTAAACATAAATTATAAATATAAATGTAATATGAATGAATTATTTATTGTCTAACTAGGTACATACATACATAGGCGGTATTTTAAAATGTCATAAAAAGTAAAAACTATTTACAACTTAAACACAGTAGGTAGAGATTCCTCTAGTTTTTTTTTTAACATTCATCAATATGTTTGATGAAAATTGGCCTAAAATTTTGATGACGCTAAGAACACTAAAAAAAAAAAAACAAAATTAAAATCAGATCGGGGGCTACGATGTTGACAGTTGACAGAAGAAACACACACAGACACTTCTAAGTTTTTGCGTCTGGCGTTAAAAATTCAATTCGCAGTTATTTTTTTGGAAACAAAATGTAATATTATATCATATATTAGAAAATAAATTATATTCCATTTAAGTCAAAATATAGTAAATTAATCGATGTGCCAAATATTATTAAAATCGACCAGTAAATAGCACTGCAAATCAAATGTCTGCACATAAAATCTTTTATGTAGTGCATATTGCGTTTCGTAAAGATAGTAAGGTTCAAAACTTAAAATTACGGCATTTTTACGAGAACCAACATAGATACAAACATACAGACAGGCAAAAACTAAATTAGGAAGATAATTCAAATTCAAATGGTTTCTTGAAATAAATCATAAAATATCATTTGGTCCATAAAATATCATTAAACAAAAATTAAAATTGTAATTAAAATTAAGCTTGTACATTTAATAAAACTATTTAAAAAAAGTTTTTATATGTATTATATTAAAATTTAAACAGAGAATTAATAATTATAATAAAATTGAACTTAAATTTTAACATTACAATGCAAAGACTTCGCTCGCTTCGATCACTCGTTCAATAATATGCAAATCTAATATTTATATAGCTATCAACGTATTCTGATGAATGGGCTTGAATAAATTGGAATTCATGGAAAGTTTAAGTGAATTGGGGGATTGCAAATGTTGGTTTTGTAGCCCTAAGCACATATAAAACTAATTCTGATTATTATGCTTAAAATTAACAAAATAAAAAATATAGATAATTACTCATAGAGCACTTGTTTGAGATAAACATAAAACATAAAAATACCTTTATTCAAGAAAAGAATTTACAATATTAATAAGTAGGAACTAGACTTAGAACTAAATATGGATGCTTGTTTGAGCTGCTACCAAACCCGAACTGAGTAACAATACTCGTATATCGGGATTATGGTAGCTTCACAAACAAGCAGTATCAAATAAGATACTTTATTTTTGTTTATATTAGTTTTATGATGATGATGATTTTAAAATGGCTTAGTTAAACAGACAAATTTCAAAAAATTTCAATCTAAATGTCATTTTAAGTTCTTTTTCTTCGTATGAGCTAAATGGCCAAGCTCTGATATCGAGGGTTCGACCCTCAGTAGCACCCATACGAAACTGCCAATTTTAAATGATGTTCTTGTGCTTGTTTGAAGGCCTTCATTTGATTGGTCACCCATCAAGACTGCCCGCATCAACCCAGTTGTTTTACCTCCATGATTGCGTCAGATCACTTTAGTAAGCCGAGCTACGGGCGTCATATTTAAACTTACTAGAGATTTTAGAACTTTGGTTCCGATAGGTAACGTACAAACATAGTCAGTACACGAGAATAATCAATGTCACCTTTCACACATAACTAAACTCGGTAAAGATAGCATAGGAATATAAATTACTAGTTGCTTCCCGCGATTACCCTTGTTATATATATCCGGGATAAAAAGTAGCCTATGTTTTATTCCAGGGCCTTACTTTCGCCGATATCATCGCAATCGGCTCAGCCGTTAGAGCGTGAAAAACTTATACACACTTACACACAAACTTTCACATTTATAGTATTTGTAAGATTAGGCCTCATTTAAACCTGTCAGTCAAAATGTTTCTTACCATTCCTTACTTTCATACTTTCATGTTCCATGTTTCATGCACCTTCCACCGCCAGCTTTAGGACTAGACTCAGGGTTTGGCTATTAGATAAAACTTTGTACAATATAAATGATTATCTAAATTTGAAAATTGACATTTAAATTGACAAATTGACATTTGATTCATATCACATACTTTTGTATTGATATTATATTAGATACTAGAATTAGTAGTGACAATTGACATTATGATTAATATCATATACTATTGTAATGATATTATAGTACTAGAATATAATTGAAAATTGACATGGACACATCTTATATATAAAATTTCCGTGTCACAGTGTTTGTTACCGTACTCCTCCGAAACGGCTTGACTGATCATTACCAAATTTCATATGCGTATTCAGTAGGTATGAGAATCGGCCAACGTGGAACGTTTTTACCCCTAAGTGATAAGGGTAGTTCACCCTTAAATATATTTTTTTATTTTTTCGACGAATTTTTTTTATTTTAATCTTCTTATATATAAAATTTCCGTGTCACAGTGTTTGTTACCGTACTCCTCCGAAACGGCTTGACTGATCATTACCAAATTTCATATGCGTATTCAGTAGGTATGAGAATCGGCCAACGTGGAACGTTTTTACCCCTAAGTGATAAGGGTAGTTCACCCTTAAATATATTTTTTTATTTTTTCGACGAATTTTTTTTATTTTAATTTTATATAAAGTGGCATTAAAAAGTACATACAACCCTAAATTTTTATTTTTTTATCATCAACCTCTATTATTTTATGGCCATTTTAGTAAATTTCCGTGTCACAGTGTTTGTTACCGTACTCCTCCGAATCGGTTTGACTGATTTTTACCAAATTTTATATACGTATTCAGTAGGTCAGATAATCGGCAACTATCTATTTTTTATACCCCTAAGTGATAAGGGTTGATCACCCTTAAATGTTTTTTTTTTTATTTTTCGACGAATTTTTTCATTTTACTTTTGTATTAAGTGGCATTAAAAAATACATAAAACCCTAATTTTTTTACTTTTTTATCATCATTCCCTATTTTTTATGGGCATTTTAGTATTTTATTCATTTTTCATCTCGCTTGATAACTGATCAAATATAGTGTCTAACTGTACTTCGAGTAAAAATCTTTTTTTTTTCTAAGATAATAACTAACAAAATTTAACCTGATATACATAATATGCTTAGTATTATTACCAATCTTAAATACTTAAAGTTTGCCGCGCCTTTACTTTTCTGGTGAGTTAAATGCCACACTATGCCTTACTGCCACTAACCTCTCCTGCACATGACTGTTGTAAAAAAAAATATTTTCATCTGTGCGCTACTGTGGATCGGATTATACGTTAAATTGTAGGTCTTCTTAGCACAAACAGTCTTTAAACTAAGGCAGGGGCTTGAAAAACTCTCGACAACATAACTTGATCACTTAGTTCTTACGTAGAAGAAGCTACAAAATTTGATGTACTAATAAACTAGACCCCGAAAGTATGAGCAAAAAATTTTTAACAAATATGATAATGACACTACAAATATAATGTAATTTGTTCTGTTTTGGACTTCTTTATGCTCAAACGGTTCGAACAAATATGCTAAAAATTTTCGCGCTCGCTTCGCTCGCGCATAGCTCGCTGCGCTCGAGATTGGTCCTAGGACTTTTAGGTCATAGCTTACAACACTACAAATATTATGTAATTTGTTCTGCTTTGGACTTCTTTATGCTCAAACGGTTCGAACAAATATGCTAAAAATTTTCGCGCTCGCTTCGCTCGCGATTGGTCCTAGGACTTTTAGGTCATAGCTTACAACACTACAAATATTATGTAATTTGTTCTGCTTTGGACTTCTTTATGCTCAAACGGTTCGAAAAAAATATGCTAAAAAATTTCGCGCTCGCTTCGCTCGCGCATAACTCGCTGCGCTCGCATCCGGCTCGCTTCGCTCGCGATTGGTCCTAGGACGTTTTGGGTCATAGCTTACGACACTACAAATATTATGTAATTTGTTCTGCTTTGGACTTCATTATGCTCAAGCAGCTCGAACAAATATGCTAAAAATTTTCGCGCTCGCTTCGCTCGCGATTGGTCCTAGGACGTTTTGGGTCATAGCTTACGACACTACAAATATTATGTAATTTGTTCTGTTTTGGACTTCTTTATGCTCAAACGGCTCGAACAAATATGCTACAAATTTTCGCGCTCGCTTCGCTCGCGCATAGCTCGCTGCGCTCGCATCCAGCTCGCTTCGCTTGCGATTGGTCCTAGCACGTTTTGGGTCATAGCTTACGACACTACAAATATTGTGTAATTTGTTCTGTTTTGGACTTCTTTTTGCTCAAACGGTTCGAACAAAATATGCTAAAAGATTTCGCGCTCGCTTCGCTCGCGCATAGCTCGCTGCGCTCGCATCCAGCTCCCTTCGCTCGCGATTGGTCCTATGACGTTTTGGGTCATAGCTTATGACACTACAAATATTATGTAATTTGTTTGGTAACGGCTCGAACGGAATCGCTAAAAAATTTTGAATACCTATAACTTTAAAAATATCATTACCTACTAAAAAATTACTAAAAACTATTAACCTTAAAAAAATTACAATGCAATTGTATTATACAAATAACAGACTTCAAAATCATACCTTCATTTATAAATTCTGACTGTATCTAAAAAGTGAAAAATAATTTTATGCCTACACTTATGTACCATCGAAGACTTTATTCGATTAACTTATAAACATGCTATTTTCAATTTTTATTTATCCTGTATTCTTGGCGTCGGTGCCATCTAAGAAGAACAAATTAATGTTTGTTAAAATAAACACTATTAAATAGATATGGTTTTGGAGTCGGTTATTTGTTTTTAAAACAATTTTATTGTGTCTATAATTCCAGTATGAGCTCAGTATTTAATATAATGCTCATTTAAAAGAGGTAATTGGTGCTATGGATAAGGTTCACGCTATAGCATTAAAATATTGATGTTGTTTGTTATTGTTTTTGTCGTAATTAATATGTGATATGTAATTTTAGGTTATAAACTATAAAAACTTGAACATAACATTTTTGGCGTTTGTTACTTTTATATTCCCTTAACGTTTGTTCATGGCGCTCCATACCCATTTTACGCATATACCATACACACTTATAATGAATAAGTAACATTTTAATTATACTAGAATTTGTCTAGAAACTAGAATAAAAATAATTAATAAGGCAAAACAACGTTTGCCGGGTCAGCTAGTATCATATACTTTTGTAATGATATCATATTATTTGACTTGTAACTTTGGTGTTATCAATAAATGATTTGTATTTGTATTTCAACTGGAAGTGACAGAAGAAGCAGCCGATACAATTAACGTTAGAAGTGGAGACCTTTAGTTGTGGACCTCAGTCAGGCCGCCGTCAGAGGCACGGCAGCCGGCGCGCCGGGAGCCGGCAAATCCGGACAATCCACCCTGAACTGGTCAAGGGTATTTAATAGTCCCGACACGATATTAAAAAAAATATCCGATTAAGAGTCGAGCTCGCGCATCAAGAGTTGCGTATCTCAATTAAATGGCAAACAACAAAAGGTGCAACAAAAGGTGGGGACACCCCTTAAAATTATTGATTTTTTAGGGTTCCGTACCTAAAAGATAAAAACGGGACCCTATTACAAAAACTCCGCTGTCTATCTGTCTGTCTCCAGGCTCATATCTCAGAGACCGTAATAGATGAACTTTCTAGCTATTACGGTTCCTGATATATAGCCTGACACATACAGACAGCGGATTCTTAGTAATAGGGTCCCGTGTTTTCCTTTTAGGTACGGAACCCTAAAAAAGGAATTTAGTCGTATCGCTATACAGTGGAAATGCCGAAAATACGTACTAAACGATTCGCTTCCACGTTTATAGTACGGACGGCCAAACTGTGGAACTCTTCATCTTAGACTGCAATACCACTTAACATCAGGTGAGTTGTGGTCAAGCGCAAGCCTATAATGTGTAAAAAAAAAAAAAAAACGTGTGGTGTCAAGAGCCCCGGCGTTGGTCACGGCGACTAATTGAGCCCCCCGGGACGCCACCTGTCGGATAACGGACGAACATCTCGCCCCGAGTTGTCGTTGATTTATTAGCAACTAAACATTTTGTTGGTGCTGCTATTTAGGAAGGGATTTTGCATTTGCACGGGTTTGGGATACCATTGTCCAGGGGCGAGGTAGAAATTTAGATCATTAAAAAATAATAATAATAGAAAAGTTATAAGTTCCGGGTTCTGCTGTATGTATATAATTATGATTACAAACTTGAAATCCGTATAATCTACTTGTATACCATATAGGTACCAATATTATAACGAGTCAAAGTTTGATATCTTGTCTCTTTGTTTGACGCAAATAGGCTCCAAAACTACTGGATCGATTTGAAAAATTCTTTCACCGTTGTGAAGCTTCATTATCTTGAGTAACATAGGCTATATTTTGTTTCCTTTTGCAACTTTGATTATTATATAGCCCGTGCGAAGCTGGGGCGGGACGCTAGTATAATGATGATTTAAATTATTTCTACATGTTTAAAAGAAATCATGAATATTTTGATATGTGAACTTATCTTTTGCTGAATAAACGAGTATTATTATAAGTTTAACGAGTCTCTATGTGTGTGTGTGTGTATGTGTGTGAGTGTGTGTGTTGTGTCAACTCATAAAGAGAGGATAAAATGATTTCGATGTTATATTTCATATGGTTTGTTTGTCGGGATTATTTTTTTTTTACACTGAATGGGATTGAGCTTGACAACTTACCTGATGGTAAGCTATGTTGTGATCTAAGGTGAAGCGCACTTAGCCAAAAGTAATCAGTTCAGTTGTGCCTTGAAACCCGCTAGATTATAGTTTTGAGGGAACCGGGTGTTTGGTATTGAATCATTTTTTAGCAGAATCGTCCTATACCTATATAAAGTTTCCATGTCACAATTAGTAACGGTACTCCTCCGAAACCGATTTTTACCAAATTTTATAATGATATGCATATTCAGTATATCTGAGAATCGGCTACTATCTATTTTTCATACCCCTAAGTGAGGCAAAACAACGCTTGCCGGGTCAGCTAGTAAACTATAACATCCCATTGGCGATAAATATACGTATACATATGTATGTTCTTACTAATAAATATTTGACGTCACTCTATTGTTAAATACAAATAAAAAATATGATCAAATAATAAGAAATAACAATCATTCATTATTTTATCCAATATAATTTCAATACTTTAAGTAAATTACTAGGTGCGAGTTTTCATTCAACGAAAATTCAAATTTCCAGATAGACTTGAAAAATTTAAACCTATCTAGATATCCTAGTCTTTTCACTACATTCAAACAGCAAGCTTGAAACCACCATGCTATCACTTGCAAGCGCCATCAGGAGCAACCCTAGGCCTATTCCCATAAGCGCTACATTAATTGTGCCAACGTAGCGGCACCAACGGCACTGCCAACCGCACCTACGTCAGGCGGTACGGTGCGCAGAAAAATCGTGTGCCGCGCTCGCAATGACAGCGGGTCATTTGTTAATTCGCTGAAATATGGCGGCGGGCGACGGCTATTCATTATAAGGCTCGCTCGTTTGTGCACACGTGTGTGGTACGGTCAGCAAAACATGATGGCTTGATTCAAAAGTTTACAATTTATTTGCTTACATAAGTGATGTGTGCTATTAACTATTATGTTTGCTGAGTTAAGCTAGTGCTATCTCGGCACTAGCTTCTCTTGCAACTGAATTCAAAATTTTACAATTTAAATAGATAGATAGATTTTTTATTGGACACAATATTTTAAATAAAGATACAAAACCAAAAAATAGCACAATATTATTTTAGTTAATTTTAGTGTGCCACACTTGGCGGCTTTATCGCTTAAAGCGACCTCTTCCAGGCAACGTGTCGGTGGAAAGGAATTTAGAATTAGAAACAACTAAAGAAGGACGCAGTGTAAAATAAAGAACAAAAAATACATACATATAATAATAAGATATATAAGATATGTCCTAATACATATATATAATATACTAATACATAACGTACCAATTCACTTGAGTAAAAAAAATATAATTAAAATAATGTATCGCTTACATAAGTAGTGAATGCTATAAACTATTTTGTTATCTGAGTTGAGCTAGTACCCACGAAAATACGTTTCAACTGAATTGTCAGAGACGACTTTGACAGAACAAGTGCAAACAAATAAAATAAAATGGAAATAAATTAATATTTTAAATAAGTTAGATCAGTATACACGTAGCCTTCTTCTGTAATTTTGAATATAGATGTTTGAGGTGAAATAATGAAAAGTACAAAAAATACCGCGCCTATTATAAATAGAAGACAAAATTAAATACACCTATTTTTTTTTAATATTTAAATATTTCCTTTGTTTATCTTAATTTGGGTTCCAGATCACAGCGGTAGTACACTAAATATTTTATTTTGTCTTCTATTTACATTTAATTTCCGCAAAGTAACACCTGAGTCATTTAATATTAGATTAATAATAAATAGGTTATTTACCGCGCCTATTATATTTGTCTTAGATTTACAGTTAATTACAGTTTATTTTATGGTTACTTTCCAATCTCAAATTGGTCCATAATGCGCTAAGATTTAGAAAATTTAATAGATTTACAAAACTTAATATCTTAGTTTTATTGTTTTAGTTCTATAGCAACAAACGTAAGTTACAATTCTCAAATCTATTTCAAAATGTATAACTGTTACATTATTTAATCACCTTATTTGCCTTACCTAATTCGAAGTTTCTGCAAACCCTACCCGAATCACCTAAATGTTAATTTCGTACAATTTCCCTGCTATCCGTACTTGCAGGCAGTGCATTTACTTGTGCATTGACTACGGAGCTTCATTAAATATGTTCGTCTCCCTCTTTTACATGCAATTTCTATGTTTGCGTCTCTTTCTCTCACGCCGTCGTTGAAACGTTAATAACTGCTGTAAAAGCGTAAAAGCCTACATTGCATGAGCTTCATATGAAATAGTTTAAGAGTGCAGTTTTTCAAGAGTTGTCAACTTAATGCTGGTCAGTTATTTTAACGATACAACCAGAATTAAGACAAAAATGGCGTATTAAAAAGTAGTTGACATTTTTATATCAAACGTGTGGCATGTCGTTTTTATTTGATACCTGAAGCTAATAGCATAATCATACTTTTTACATGTTTTAAACGCCATTTAAAAGTTTACGGTTGAGCTGCCCAAGGTACGCACTAAGAGTTTTGCCTCCTCCTTTGTTGTCCGAACCGCCAAACTTCGGAATACCTTGCCGAATTCCCTGTTCCGCAATGACTGTAACCTAGCGATTTTCAAGGCGAGAGTGAACCGGTTTCTTCTAGGTAAGCGCGCTTCACCGTAGACCTCAATGTCACTTACCATCGTTCTAGGTAAATTTGTCAAGCGCTGACCTATTTAGAGTAAAAAATGTAAATATTGAAGATGTTAATGTTTAAGTTATACTTGGTTTATGTGTATACATAAATAGTAGTAAATTGTATGTTTTTCTTCAATTATGACTATTAGCCATTGCCGCTAAGTCCGACAACAAAGCATGTGTCACGTCACGAGACGTGAGGCTAGACCCCAGGGTCATCCGTTATTCACGGTGCCACGTGTGGGGAATATTAACACCAAACGTTACATACTGGATGTTAATCTGGTTACTGGTGGTCATTATTAGTGGTGTTTGGGATTCATCATCATTACCTGCAGCCAGCGAACTAGAATAAAGAGAATAGGAACTTGACCGATAAAATAGCTCAACGCGTAATCGTATAATACCACGGTGGGCGGGGCAAAACAGCTACCCGCGCGCCCGCGTGGCGTCACATGGTGTGGCACGCCAATCGCGTGCGAGCTTTGTCTGTGTGTGTTTCGTTGGGATAGCAGTATAATTGTGTGCGTGGATGGATCCAAATTGTTAGCGGCAATTGTATGGAGTTACTCTTCCGTTTATTCTAGTTCGCTGCCTGCAGCTCAATCCTTATGCTCTTTTCTCTAATCTATACTATAAGACTCTTTGTCCTGACTTATTCATTCATTCATTCATTCATTCATCTATAGACAACGCAGAGCCCAAACGGCTGGTCCTAGGGTTGTGAAATTTGGAGGGTGTATTTGTTTTGGTATGTAGACGCGTACTAAGAACGGATTTTTGGAAATTCCACCCCTAAGGGGGTAAAACAGTTTGTATGAAACTTCTTTGTTTTTGAACTTATAGCAATGAAATTTGGAATATGTATAGTTTATGTAAAATTAAAAATAATGGTATCAAGTTTTTTTACCAGGGGTGAACTAAGGGTTTGTTATGGGGGGTGAAAGTTTGTATGGAAAAATCTTTATTTATCAAGTTAAAATCTTGAAAGTTGTTATGGTAGTAGTTTATTGAATGGTTAAATTAAAATTTTAAAAACTTTTGCCAGGGGTGCATTAAGGGGGATGCCATTGGGGTTGAAAGTTAAAAATGAAAGTTTTGTGTTTTTGAACTTAAATGTGTAAAATTTGGAGTGTGTATATATTTCAGTACTTAGACGTGCACTAAGAATAGATTTTTGGAAATTCTACCCTTAAGGGGGGTGAAAGGGGTAAAACAGTTTGTATGAAACTTCTTTGATTTTGAACTTCCAGCAATGAAATTTGGAATATGTATAGTTTATGTAAAATTAAAAATAATGGTATCAAGTTTTTTGCCAGGGGTGAACTAAGGGTTTGTAATGGGGGGTGAAAGTTTGTATGGAAAATTCTTTAATTATCACATTAAAGTCTAGAAAGTTGTCATGGTAATAAATTATTAAATGGTTAAATTAAAATTATACTTTATTTTGCCAGAGGTGCATTAAGGGTTGAAAGTTAAAAATGAAAGTTTTGTGTTTTTGAACTTAGAGGTGTAAAATTTGGAGTGTGTATATATTTTAGTACTTAAACGTGTACTAAGAACGGATTTTTGGAAATTCCACCCCTGAGGGGGTTAAAGGGGGAAAATAGTTTGTATGAAACTTCTCTGTTTTCGAACTTCTAGCAATAGAATTTGGAATATGTATAGTTTATGTAAAATCAAGTTTTTTTGCCAGGGGTTAAATAAGGGTTTATAGGAGGGGGGAGGGGGGTGAAAGTTTGTTTGGATTTTTTTTTATTTATCAATTTAACAGTCTTGAAGGTTGTTTTGGTTGTAGTTTATATGGTGGTTTAAATAAATTTGTAATGATATTTGCTAGGAGTGACTTAAGGTATGCCATTGGGGTTTAAAGTTCAAAGGGAAAGTTTTGTGTGTTTGAAATTAAATACTTATGAATTGGAATTTAAGCATGTGGTTTACTTAGTGGTATGATTCACGTATTCTTATTATTTATATTAAAATAATGGCTTGGAGAAAACGATCTAATCTGTAGCATCACCACCAAAATAGATAAAGCAGAGGTTAACTAGATCTCAGGAATCGAATGCGGAAAGACAGATGCGGCTTATTTTGATATCGTAGCAATGTTGTGTTTTTATAAAATTGGCACGGGAATAGGAAACAATAGATTTTTTCCACCGGTTACGCAAAAAGCGACCTACACGCGGGCGGAGCCGCGGGCAACCTCTAGTTTATTATATTTTATTTTACTTACTGCGCCCGCGGTGTAACCCACGTCAAATTCGAAAAATAATTAGCCAAGTGCCAGTCGGACTGGCGCAAGAAGGCTCCCGTACCATTATCTTTAAAAATTGGCAAAAAACACATCTGTTATATGGGAGCCCCATCAATATTCATTCTATTTTGATTTCATTTTTTTTAATAAATAGTTAAATATTCTGTGAATGTTAAAAGGTCTAGCGAATATCGTTATAAAGATTTGTTTATATGAATATGTATATTTGATACTTTTCTAAATGGCAAAACCAATTTTCTCGGAATTTTATTAAAAAATTAGGTATTTTAATCCAGATTCCGAACAACTTTTAATTTATAGTCGACTTTTCTCTAGATCAAAAAAGATCGATTTCAAAAAAACCTCTGTCTATTTTAACCGATACTCGAATGCAATTTTACATAAGCTAGTACTTGAATAAAGTTAAGCGACTTTTACTCGTCTAGATATACCTACTTGTAGTCAAACAATCCAGGAAAGTTACCGGCATTGTTTATTATGGGCCCGGATTTCGGATGCCATAGGTATGTTTAAGGTTAGGAAGTACAAGGTAGAACGGAAACGTGTCTTTTAGTATTTTGCCATGATATACACAAAATCTATTAACTTAAAAATACATACAGACTGAGAATTTGTATGTTTAAAGTAAAATATTATATATTGTAAATATTATTCTCATCAGGGATGTAAGACGGTGGTCAACAAAGTAAAGCTTTATTCTATAACTTAGTATGCTGATAAAACCTTTGCCAACGATTTCATGCTACGAACAATTGTAGATAATTGCAAATACTTAAAAAATACTGCGTCGTCATGGATTTTCTTCAGCAAGTCTATTCGGTTTCCAGAACACGAATATGTATTAATAGAATTGTGCAAATTGTTAAGAAGTATCTTAAGTGATGACATTATTTACACACATACACATCACATCACATACATTATCACAGCGAAAGAACACTTAATATTTCATTAATTCTTCTTCTTCTATCTACGCTTTTTTGATATTTTCAGACATTTAGACGCTACAAAAAAGCATATCTCATAGGTGCCTCTATTGGCCATTTTATCAGTAATTAGAAATCCTTGGCTGAGCTCCGCACCCAAACTTTATAATCCGGATTCGATGCGCGCAAATTCGATTAGAGTTCACGACTGGAGGATTTCTCAACAACCTTTGAGGTAAACTGCTTCTGAACTTGCCTTTAACTATTCGCTAAAATTGTATGGAAAATATAGAGACTACTGTATTTCATTAGTGAAAAACATGTGTTAAAATTATGTAGCAAACAGGGTTGACACATCATTAAAGCCACAGGTCCTACCTGGACGAAAATTGCACAAGATTGACGCAAATGGCACATGCAGAGGGAGGCCTATACCCAGCAGTGGGATAAAAAAGAATGTGAATAATGATGAATGACCAAACAGATTGATTAAACATAAAATTTAACTCAATAACTCTCAAAATTATAGTTATGCTCCAACTTTCGCCACATTGCCGCTGACTGTGCAGTTATACTATTTGAAGATTTCAGGATGGTATTTTTAAGAAAACAGACCGTCAGGCAGAGAATTCCTAACCTTCGCAGTCCTCACTATGAATATTGAGTCAATCAATAAAATAATGCCGACCATGCCAAAACTTTTTTTTTGCTATTCTTTCAATCAATCTATGAATATTTTTGCTAATAATTCTACCCAGGCCCATACCCTTTGCTACCGCTATCTGCTATTCCTTTCTTTCCCGGTTGCCTGGTAGAAAAAACCATATGTGTTAAGGCTGCCATTGTACTCTACTTTTAAGCATTTAATTTTAAATATATGTAGTAATTTTAATTTGCGGTTGTACAATGAAGATGTATTCTATTCTATTCTTTCAATAAAAAAAAAATGTTCTTCACACAAAACAATCCCGGCAAGTATTTGAAAGCGATGCGTCGCAAATCAAACAAAATGTTCTGATTGCGATACGTTCATACCCCGTGTTTGCGGTCTCTAACTAGTTGACACACGGGGTTGGCGCAAGGCTGCCACGCGAAAATCAACTTTAATCATATGGTATTTAGGCCTGTATTTTTGTCTACATTTGCAAACCATTTTGCGCCTTATTAGGTAGGTTTTAAGGTTGATAATTTCAACTCAGCAGTGGTACATAGTAAAGCGCAATTACGTTTAATTTTGTGCATCGTTTAACATGCATTCTCATTTTAAGCTAATTTTAAATGCTGTTTTGTGTCATTTGACTCTTTCGATTTTATTTATCAGTATTTTATTTATTATACCTCTTAATGCGTTATTAAGAAGTTTGTGAGTATATATCAGCATAGAATAGACTAACTAATAAATTTTAATATGATAGACGCTCAACCTTTTGGTGAAAACCGTAACATAGATCACAATGTCACTTACCATCAGGTGAATTGTGATCAAGCTAGTATAAAGAGAAAAAGTTAGATTTTAGATTATATTTTTTCACGCATATAGTCTCCAAAACTACTGGACCGATTTGAAAGATTCTTTCACCGTTTGGAAGCTACATTACCCCCAAGTAACATTAGCATAGGTTATATTTGGTTTCTCTTTGCAGTTTAGATTCTTTTACAGCCCGTGCAAAGCCGGAACGATCTTCTAGTCATAGTTGGTATAAAAAAAACTACGAGGGATTCGTGGCTTTCAGTAATGATGATTTTTTTTTTTATAACTTATAGGTTTGCGTTTGACCACAGCTTGCCTGGTGTTTAACAATACTATGGCCTACGATGTTACACGCTTACCTTGAAAAAACCTATTAACTCTAGATTTGAAGACTAAATATGACTAAGGACGTATACAAGTTATTATTCTGTGCTAAGGAGAAGGATTATAAGACAACATGAACGTGTTGAAGGGAAGGCACGGGCGCGATAGAAGACAAACAGACAACTATGCAGACGTTGGTGCAATCCATTTAATTAATACCGATTTTCGTAGTAACCACTCGGAGAAGTAAAGGTGCAACTCTACTTACATAACAAAACTATTTCCTTGTCACATTTTTTTTAAACACTGAATAGGTCAGCGCTTGACCACGGTGTACAAACAAAACAAAAAACAAACAAACAAATTTATTTCAGCAATCAACAATCAGTTATAATATAAGTTATCAGTTATAAGTACTAAACATCTTATATATAAAATTTCCGTGTCACAGTGTTTGTTACCGTACTCCTCCGAAACGGCTTGATCGATTTTTTTCAAATTTTATATGTGTATTCAGTAGGTCTGAGAATCGGCTACTGTATATTTAGTTTTTTTTTTTTTTTTAGGCAAAACAACGTTTGCCGGGTCAGCTAGTAATATATATAAGTACAAGTAGATAATGTGTACATACAAATAAGTTCTACCTACGTACCTAGGTACCAAGTACCTTATGGTAAGTGATATTGAGGTCTACGGTAGAGCGCGCTTACCTAGAAAACGATTCACTCTCGCCTTAAACATAGCTAAAGTATGGTCATTGGGGAACAGGGAATTCGGCAAGGAATTGAATTTTCTAATGCAGTTAGCATATTGTCTAATATAACCTTATAGTTAGTTAGCATCTCAGTACGGTCAGTGTGCACCAGCCTAAGGTCCACCCGAGCAAGTTGCGCGTCGGAAATCTAATAAAGCTACCGTCGAATGACCAACGACAGTCTGTATGCAGCTTAACGTCAGGTGTGCACCCACCTTTACCCTGTTTGGACAAGAATTTAGTTTCCAAGCTACGCGCTTGAATTAGGTTTATATATTTTATTATTGACTTAATATACAATTCTGTTTTGACGACCTTGTTGGCGTAATGGTTATCATGCCCGACAGTCAGAAGGTTTCAGGTTCGATTCCTGGCACGAACAATATCTTTGTGCTCAACTAAATTAGTTGGCTGTTGGTCTGGGTGTTAAATATGTATCTATATAAAATATGTGTGTATATTTTATAGTATATCAATTGTGTTAGCTACTATAACAAAAACTAGAAATGTTTCAGCATGGGGTTAACCAGCTATGTTTGGAATGTGTCCTAAAAATTATTTTATTTATTTATGAACTTATACAATATATGCTTGACGAATTACTTCTGTTAGTATAAAAGCTACATTTATGTCGGAGTGAAAAAAACACGGCTTCTTTCACACATTTTGTTTTTATTTCTAGTGCTTACATAGCTAGGAACCACTCGCAAGTTGAAAAAGCTATCACCAACTTTACAGGGTTTTCTGCTAGCCACTTTGTGAGACAGACAATCCAGACTAGGCGTGCTCCACCTTATGCCAGAGTGTCGCTGACTCGTTTGGTCAGCAGGGCGCGTAACCATGTGGTTTTTAGTCGAATTATATTAAAATTAGTCAATTATCATAAATTATATTTAGTTATTATTATAATAACTACACTAAAATTAAAGAAAACATGAAAAAAACAACACAATAATTGAAATAAAATACTTACGAATAGTTAATTAATCCTAAGTCAGTGTCCGCGGGTAAGGTGCCTAAAATGCTGGCGGCACAGACTCGCTGAATCGCCGAACTTATAAATTAGATGTATTGCATTTCTTAAATAATATAAAAAATAAAAACACATTAGAAAAATATTATGAAAAGAAAATTTATGTAAATGAAGATTTTGCAAGGTGCGTTGCCATGTATTCATTTAGAGAACATTTTATTCCCTGTGTGAGTGTTCTCAAAAGTTATTTTTTAATTTTCTTCGAAAATAGCAGCTGTCTTTATGCTAATTGCCCAATTAGATAAATGAGATAAAATAGCAATAATATGTTCAGCTGAAAGTGTGAAACGAGCGAGTGTCCTGCGCCCGGTAAGCGACGGAACGTGCGACAAATGTTGAACATGACGTAAGGGTCCGCGCACAAGTTGCAGTCAATTCAATTTCAAAGAGTCCTTTTTTTTGCATAAATCTTAAGATATGTACAATGCCAGTGCTTAGTTCCTAGCTATACAGTAATCTTAATCGATATATAAATCTCGTGTCACAATGTTTGTTCTCAATGGACTCCTAAACCACTTAACCGGTTATAATTAAATTCGCACACCAGTTTCAGTTCGATCCAACTTGAGAGATAGGATAGTTTAAATCTCAAATTATAGTCGCAATTTTAATTTATTGTCTGTTATTATTTGAAAGTCACAATTATCTGTTAACTCCAAATGATTCTAACAGATGTCGATACCTTTCGACTGGGTTGAGAAAATAATCAATAGATGGCGCTGTACCCCATAAGTGAGGCAAAACAACGTTTGCCGGGTCAGCTAGTATTGATATATGAACTGTTTAAAAAGCACAAATAACCTAATATAAACTAATTGCATTTAAATATATATATTTTTAATAAGAAATTGTGAAAAAACAAGTGGCAGTACATTATATTCCACTACACATATTTTCTTTAGGTTTCTTGAGTGCAGCCACGTCATACATATTTGGGTAGTAGGCATTTTACGAAATAATAATGTAATACTAGATGCGCCCCGTGGTGTCGCGTTAATCCGGGATAAAAAGTAGCCTATGTGTTAATTTAAGGTCTAATCTTCATAGTAAATTTCATAAAAATCGGTCCAGCTGTTAGTGCGTGAAGGAGTAACATAGATTTTGAAGTTATTTGCATATCCCACGGGAACCACAATTGTTTTTGGGATAAAAAGTAGCCTATATATTAATACAAGGTCTAACCTATCTTCATAGTAATTTTCATAAAAATTAGTTCAGATGTGACACACACACACACACACTCACATACAAACGCACAAACATTTGCATTTATTATATTAGTAAGAAGTAGTATAGGATGCAGTCTTAAAGTTGTGGTATATAAATGCATTGTTGCGAGTTATTTTAGAAACATACTTTTATTATTATTCTCATTATTCGAATCGGATCAATGCGCCATCTCAGTAAGTTAATAACCTTTATTGTGAGGACTGCGAAGCTTTGGAACTCACTACCTGAGTCTCTGTTTCCTGAGGGGCATCATCCGGGGCCCTTAAAAAGTTAATAGGTATCTTCTAGGTAAGCGTGCCACATCGTAGACTACAGTGCAGCTTAACATCAGGCTAGCAGCTGTAGTCAAACGCTAACCTACCAAGGATACAAAAAAAAAATAGAAAATAGAGAAATGTCTGCTCTGTGCGTAGCCTCCCCGTTATTTAGTTATTCCGTCGGCATCACGCGCTATTCAAAAAGCGCAACGAATAACGCCAATTATAATTTGGCGAATCAAATGAAGCAGAGTTGTGGTTTTACTGCGGCGGCGGGAAATTGAAAGCTTGCTTGTAAAATTGTGATTTTGTTGTGTTTTGTAAGCTCGTATTTCCATTTTAATTAATTGATATTTGCAGATGTGAGTTTCCTTTATTTCTTGTTAAAAAAGTGTTGTAGAAAATAATAAAACATACCATATTGTTTCAAAACTATCAATAACTTTGTATCTCAAATTTAAAATTACTCGTATCTATTCTTCATCCATCCATTATTCAAACGTTTTGAATGGAATTAGTCGATTTAATTGTTCTCGATTACCAAATGTTTCAATAAAAAAAAAATTGATCAGATTATATTTAATTGACACTAATGATTGTATGTAAAAATGCCATTTTTTATGAATATTAAATCACTTTATTCAATATTTTCTTTGTATAAAATTCGTTACTTTCTCATTCGTTAACACATGACTGGCAGTCAAAAAAAACAACTGACAAATAAATCACATGCGCCAAGAAATATTCAAAATTATAATTAATTCTAAAACCTATTTAATATTTACAAATTAAACGACAACACCAAAAACAAAGTTCGAAGATCAATGTCTCAATCTTCCAGAATCGTAAGCTGCAAATAATGCAGCGAAAACTTTATAGGAACAAATACGGGATTATGATAATTTTGAGCCGTTTTATTCAAATCCTTAGTCAGGATTTGGGCGAATCCTTGAACAGTTGGTAAAGGTGCTTACATAGGGAGAGGGTCTGATATATATTCAGAGCTACAAATAACTTCTATTTACTTTGCCAGGTGATTTTACTCTTTGGATAAACCTTTTGAAGTTGAGTCGCTACTTTTTGTCGGAGTAACTTTGACTAAACAACATTCGTTGGTTTTTTCGACAATGTAGAAAAATCGTATGTTTATTTTCAGACCGATATAGAGATATAGAGATTTAAGTAATATACATTTACTTATCTATCACATAACTATATGGAAGTAAATACTTTTTGTAATAGGCAGTATGTGTATTAAAAAAGCTATTTTTTCTTGTAAATATCTGTCTAAGAATACCTATCAAGAATTAAAAGCAATTATTTTACTAAGAATAGCTAGAAACATCATCATCTTAATCAGTCTTTATTATTCTATTCCAAAACGCAAACTTTGTTTCAAGCTCGAAATAAAATAATGGTTATGACGAATTTGTTAAAACGTGTTACAATAATTTTATTTAATTTTTGACATACCTTCCAATAATTAAAAATAAAGGTCCGTTACGATATTTCAAAAATCATATGTTCGATGAACCTAAGATCGACTGAACGTTAGTTCGAATAATAACTTTGGCGCGAAATAACGTTATATCCAAAATGTTCAATCGCTGTTGCGAATGAACATTATTTCGAATTTACTGCAAAATACCGAAGCCATTATAATAATATAATAATAATATTTCTTATTTATGCATAAAAATTGTTACATTTTTATACAAAATGTAAGTAACAAAAGTCTTATTTTAGTGTTAGTTTTAGCTAAATTTTGCATGTTTGGAGGCTCTAGCTTTCTCAGTAGGATTCCCTGAGTTTGAGAAAGCTAGTTTCTCTTCTGGGGTGCAGTAAAAATGGCTACTTAGAAAATAATACCGCATTAGACATAAAGGACGTGTGAAGCAAGGTGTTACGAATGTAGTTCAATAAGGTTGTTTGGTGTGTGTTTGATAGAGTGTGTGTTTGGTGAGTATAGTGTGTTAAGTATTTTGTATTATTAAAATATGTCATTTTTTCCAATATAACAATTACTTAGTTTAATTTTGAAAGTTTAAAAAGTAGTAATTTAGTTTAGAAATTTTAAATCTTTAAGAACACAAAACTGCATAGCTTACTCATTCCACCGTATGTACCTAGCCTAAGTAAAAAGCTGGACCGAATCGCCTGTAGGATTGACAATAGCGCTTCCGATTCCACTGCTTCACTGTTATATATTCTGTGACTTTACTTGGCTTTTATATCTCACCGTAGTGTCTCACAGAGAATTTGAGTTTAGTCTAGTGCCTAATTTTAGCTTAAGGCGAAGGCGAGGATCTGGAACTAAGAGATTTTTCGCAAATCAAAGGCCGTATAAAGTACAATTCTAAGAATATTTTTAATTATTTTGGGTTTGAGAAGTCTGGGTCATTTCACCTATAGACTCACAGAGAAATGTTATTTGCATATAAGATAAAATAAATGTACATTATCAAATCTAATTAATTTCAGATATTTAGTTTATGATAAACTTAATGTCTAAAATGAATATCAAACTAGTGTACGAGTACTACAAATTTTATCAATTTATGAGATTAAGATAAATATATGGTTTCATTTGTTTTTAATAACAAAAGCTTTTTCTCGGATAAACTTGTATTAATAGTGTTGTAAGTAGCGCCTGTAGCTCGGCTAACTAAGGTGATCTGACGCGATCATCGAAGCTAAGCAACGGTCGATGTGGACAGTGTTTGGATGGGTGAGCATGCACAAGACTGTCGTTTTTAAAGATTAATTTTCTTATGGGTGCTACCGTTGGTCGGATGAGACGTAAAATTGTAGTTCCCGGCTGTAAGTCTTAGCACATGCAATCGTTAAGCCAAGTCAAAGACCTTCATAGGGCGGCTTGAAAACTCTCGACATCAGAGCTTGGCCTCTTAGCTCATACGAAGAAGAAAAATAGTGTTGTCATCATTTAAGGCACCATAAATATGAGTAATATTTAATGATAGTTTGAAGAAATCGTGTCACATATATTTTCCTATTTTTAAAGAAGTGGGCAAGATAGTATAACAAAGGGCTAACGAATTCTGTTTACTTGCTTTATTTTTCTTTCCCCTTTAGACTAAATCGACTGCAGCAATTAACAAAGTCGGAACTAACATTTTGGCCATTTTCGTTTTATTGCATGAGAAGTCTTAGAATACCCATATCTTGAACCTCACAAAGTATAAAAATTCAAAACGGACGTTTTCTGTGTTTTTTGAAATTAAAAAGGTCGGATGTTTTCGTGACGCTCGACTAACAATGTAGGTAGTTACGTTACGACGTTGTTCCCGGGGCGCGCGGGGGATGAGGCGACGCGGATCTGCCAGTTCCCACATTGTTAGCGGGAACAGCGCACGCTCCACGTTTCCAGATCAACTCCACCGATTTTTTTATGGATTTATGAAGTTTTGGTAATTTAATGATGGCTCGGTCAAGACTTATGATAAACTTAGTTTGGCAACATGATTCAACTAAAGAAATTCTATTAAAAACAAATTCAGATGACACCGGAGTTCAAACAAAATCCAGCCAGAAAAGAAACAGTAAGCTTAAAATATTTTTTTAATATTTTTTTAAGCCCATAACAGTGATTGAGTATTTATTTATGCTTTCATTGTTTTTAATAACGTATTTCTAACAAAATTAAAAAAATATATATTTTGAGCGGCTAAAAACGTAGCATATGCCAGATCCTACAATCTTAACGGACTCTCATTTTATTTTTTGTGTCGGATGTACCATATCCTACAATATTAGTGGTTGGTTTATGAATAGCGTTTGTCGTATGTGGTACTACCGACGTTGTTTATTGTACATCATATAAACATTTTAGTTGGATGTGGTAGAACCTACTTTATTATTCGAATAGATGTCGTAATATTTGAGTCGGATATGTATGGATATAATAATTATAATTATTATACGCATGATATATCCGACTAATATTTACTACTGGTAATTACCAATATATTAAAAAGTTTTTTCTTGTTTATTATTGACTTACTAGTTGATTTATGCATAACTTAATCTTACTTATTACACGTTTGACTTACTACCTGTTTAATGCTTATTTTTGTGTATTCAGTATGTTATATTTATAATAACCTATCGAAGAATCAGCTGTAGCTGTTTGAGCGTACTTAATACACAAACTCAATTATATGACCTTTCGGATTTCTAAAATTATTATCAAGAAAGATGAAGTCGATTTGCATTCTACACACTTAACTGTCTAATCAAATATTTTTTTGGTGTTTGTAGGAAGAATTCCCCCATTCCTGAAGAAACCAAAATCTGAAATAAATTGAATCTAAAAAATCTAGACTTTGACGTCCAATGAATTCCTTTCTTCCAAACATTCCTGCACCTATTGCCTCCAGAACATCTCTAGTAGAGGCATCAAACATCACATCAACAATCCTAATCATAAGAGCAAGCGAGAATATTGTACATACTACAAAGAAAACTGGTTTTTCACCTTGTATGGTCTGAGTAGTAGCTACATGTGGCACGATGGTATTGCTAAGCAAGGATCAGTAGATGTATCCACTGGTCTTTTAGATTTTATCAAACAGCATGTTCGAATAGGTGTTAAAGAATTCCGATTTTGGTCTGTCTACTGCGTGGGACAGAACTGCAATCTAATAGTACTTTTGCTCAACATGTTTGTGGCTAAAAAAAAATAAGTTAGTGACTGTCACGCATCATTTCCTTGGATAGGATTACACACAAAACGAAGGACACACGTACACTCCATAATCAAGCGGGCTTTCCACGACACGTCATCATGGGTGCCCGAAGAATGTTAATACTTAACTCGATGGGCTAAACCCGAAGGCAACCCTTACGTAGTAAAGGAGATAATCAATTCGAGGTCTTTGATTTTAAAACGCTGCTTGTCAATCACAAATTGTATCAAAAATGCGGCAAATCAAAATGTTATGTGGACCACTGCAAGAGAGATCAAAGCTAATGCCGATTAGTTTGATCTTATAGAGCACAAATACGAATTCGACGAGGAGCCAAAGACAATTTTCGTATTATGGGCGAGCAAGTGAAACCAACAACGTTAACAAACGAATTTTATTTGTAACATGGCTATGACAGACATAATTCTAATTCTATGATGGGTTCAGTCAGACCTGCACTGAAAACCCGCAGGAGGCGTTTAGTGCATTCTCCTACCAGCATACCCAAGCTATCTGAGCTCTTTGAAGTAACGAAGCATGGTCTTGGGTCGCTGGCATACCTGATCGACTGTCATTGCGTCAGATATTGTGCTACCTGTATACAACAGGAAGCGTCCAAGTATAGTGTCGTGTTTTGTTGGGATTCCCTTGCTAATCCGGCTTCTTCTGTTGTCTCGCATTGCTGTCAAGACCTATCAGCAAAGACAAATGTAAAAACTTTACAGATCTTTGCAAAACAGGAATTATACCCGATCGAATTATTTTTGACGTATAATTTAAAAATAAATATTTCATTTCAACTTACTTAAAACTGATGCTTCCAATTCGGTTAGTACTCAATATGATAACGATGGTATGGATTTGGAATAACAATGATTGTGCGATGTGAACGTATGTAACTGTAGTATTTTTGTATTGTATTGATCGTTTTTTTTTTCTGGAACGACTTTAGACGTTCCCTGTTTAAGTTTGATAATTGTAAGATTTTTATGTTATCCATAAATTAGTCTCATGCAAGTTGTCGATACCAGCCCAGCCAGTTAGATATTAACATGGGTTATCAGATGAATCTAGGGTTGCTGTGGTAGGCAACAGACGTCAAACAAAATATGAAATATTTTGAAACACAATATAAACTTTGAAACACTCTGACGTATGTTGGAACATGCCTAGTTTAGAATAACTGGCTATCAAAGAGGCTGCCGGAAAACGCTGACACTTTTTTGATAAAGTTAAAATATGTTTAGGGCGTATCAATAGCACAGGGTGGGATACTTATAATTTTTAATGTTTTTAGGGTTCCGTACCTAAAAGGTAAAAAAAGGGACCCTAAAACTTATTTATTTTCTTGATGTATGTAGTATCTACACCATAGTGAGTGGACAGGGTGCAGTTAACAATGTAGGTTCTCCCACTTCCAACACATTTTCCAGTTAGAATTCCGATAAATAATGTAGGATATACCACATCCGACAAAATCAACGAATACAACTCCATCAAATTTTGTAGGATGTCCCAGTTCCGACATTTTTGTAAGGCGTTCAAACGGTTAATAATGTCACATGTGCCTTTTTTCAGCTTTCCTGAATATAATATTAGTTTTCACTGAATTGTCTTTTAGAGTAACCTAAACTATTTCATCATACCAAATATTGTATCAATCTCTGGTTCTGTGTGGATTTTATACAACTTATAAACTTCATTTGGCCGTCCTGTAAAATTGTATTTTTGCAGTTCCGACTTTGTTAATTGCTACGGTCGAAATAGACTCCATTGCAATGCCATAAAAATAAAAATAAACATTTTCCTATCAAGAAGTGCCCTTCCGAAGTAAACAGAGGCATACAAAAACACTAACCAGTGTTTATTTTCCATATTCCCTGTGAAAGTGCACGTTTGGAGCTACCCCCGTCATTTACAACCCTTTAAAAGTTTTTATTTCAATACGAAAACGGTTGACCCTTGGGGTATGGGGTTGCGAATTAGGGTTTTAACGCACTGAGATTAGTTTACGTTATATTTTCTCTGTTACATTTACGTATTGTTTTTCTTATTATAATATAACTGTGTTTATTTATCAAGTTGAAGTCTATAATAAAAATTATACATGTCAAAAACATTTAATGTTAGGAAAACCCGCCCATGACCGTACATGGTGCAAAGGTGCCCATAACACTGGCTGCGTTTCCACGCTGAATAGCAATGGCTATCCTCTGCACCAAGTACGATCGAGAACGGGGATCCCCCGTCCTATCCACTAGTCTTCGCCCGAGTTCTTCCACTAGCCTCCTCGCATCTGCACCCCAACTGCCCATAGTCTCAACAGCAAAAGGAAAAAAAAAAATATTGAGACTCAAGGCCCGCATATTTAACCTTTTTTTTTTCTAATAGATTTTTGCACTATATGGCTAGGTATTTGAGAAGGTCGTATGACTACTAGAGACCATAAAACTGTGACCGAAAAAAGTGAGTATGAGTGACCGAAGAAGTGAGCATGCCATGTATGTAATTTTAGTTGAATTTAATTGGTTGAAATTGTTTGATCAGCTTCAAAGGAAAATAAATGTCTAGAAATATTGAGGAATATGTATTTCATAATTTTATGTGTATAAATATTCTCTCTTTTGTTATTTTATCTATAGTAAGTTGCTCTTAACAGAGGACAATAAAAAGATTTTCATTAACAGTTCATCTATAGACATTTAGTCTCTTTGGCTTAAATATATGACATAAGTAACGATTTTGAATAATATCTTTTGACTATGAACAAAATCTAAATGGAAGGAAAGTCTAGATATAGTTTTACACAAAAACTTTATGTCGTAAACTTTTGTGTCAGAATCTACGAGTAGCTTAAAATGAAGTTAAATAGTGATAAGAAAAATTGTAATACGAATATATACATAATATGTATTAAATAAATAAATAATTATTATTTTTAATTATATTATTTTTATTTTATTTTTGTAATATCTTAGTTTGAATAAAGTTATTTTAAAAATTTTAAGTTTTTTTCTCAACTAACTCAAATCCAAAACATATAAACGTGGTACGCAATAAGTGAAATTCTCAGCCATTGTGAGTTCCGAACCCTCAAAGAGGCGGACGCAGGGCTCGCCGGACCCAAACCTGTCACTAGCCAGTTATTCCGCGCCACTAAACTTATTAGAAGGGCTCTGATTGGCTTCCGACCTGCCGACCATTTGACCTGACTATTTTTTTAAATAGTTCTTTATTAAGGTCCGGGAAGGAAACCCCATTAGGCGAGTTTTGCGGTCCGCTGCGCTCAGATTGGGTTGGTTTTGTTGAAAACATGATTTGGTAATACGATTTGTCGGATGGAAGTTGATTTTTGTGCTAGAATATAAAGAAAGAAAGGAAAATAAGTTTATCTTGGACATATTAAATAAAAGATTACATTCATTCATTTCTTTCAAATAAATGTATTACCACTTATTAACATTAAAATATTACAGTCATTTAGCTTAACATAAACAAGAATAAATATTAATTACATTATGTAGAGATTAGCGGGATTTTTTTAAATTCATTTTAATAGACTCGTCTACAGAGCAATATGCTCTCTTAATTAGCAGAATTTTAACATGCTAGAGATAATGAGGAATGTACTCGTACTAAATATACATAGATAAATGAATTGAGAAAGTTTGACATAGTGGTAGAGTATTTTCTAGTGCTCGCCTGTTTAGCATCTTCAAGTTCAAAATCTGTTGCCGAGCATCTAACAATGAATTCTGACAACCTTCTAGAATGCCAGTAATTGCAGACTGGGCATGCTCCATGTTAAGACAATGTCGCTATATGGTGTGGTTGCGCCTTGCTGATAAAATGCCTAGCTGTTATGGTTAAATAAACCTTTTGCCCAAAAATATTTGTGTCCTAAGAAAATAAGTGAAAATTCGAATTATGATTTCCGTAGAAAAATACACTATTTTAGTTAAAAAAAAAACTTCAGCTTAACATTTTGTTTTTTATTCAACTCTCCAGTAATTTTATCTCACAATGCATTACATTGAAACCAATTTAAACCTTCCATTATTACTGTACCAGACAGAAAAATAAATGCTGCAAGTAAATAAAAGCCATTTTCCACGAAACAAAGCGTCTCCTAGCAAAATCTCCTTTGAACTATCCGTAGTTTTTGTGAAATGAAACGGTTCAGTTATCAATTCCCTGTATCGGGAGATGAGGTTCCGTAATGATGGCAATACAGAGCCCCGTCAACTCCCCTCTCCTTAGATCTTATCTAAGTCATAAGAGACTCGGATGTCTCTATAAAATTAAATGTGAATGGTATGAAAAGATAAAGTTTTCTTCGACTTGAAAGGTGTTGTTCAACGGAATGGCAAAAACTAGAATAAACTGCATGTTTGAAAGTTAAAATTATGAGTCAAAAGTAATTTTGACTCAGTTACCATAATGATAATAAAAATATATTAAATTAATAGTATGTAAATCAAAACAAAATCCCAAATCAAATAAATAATACTATATATACTTATTTTGGTACTTGTACCAATCCCGTTTATCATATATTAAGGAAAAAACAGGTACAAATATTTTTTACAAGTTTTATTTCTCAACAAGTCCACCAAAATAAGTATAAATTTCATAGGGTTGTTATTTAGACGGTTTTTAAGTTTTTTTTTTATATTTTATTTGATTGTAACCATCACGCCAACGAGGTCGTCAAACTTACTTACAATATGTGGCGTTTGAATGAAGAAACTCTCGCCCGTTCATCTAACGGTTTGGTTAAAACCAAAAGTCGTTAGACGGCTAACGGCTTTTAATTGCCCATTTTAATGGGCAATTTTTTTTAAAGTTATTTTACGCAAGAAAGTCGCTCATTAAATGCAAAAAAGACCGATGACGGAACATGCTATTTTTACTGGAGAAGCTAATCATTTTTTAATAGATTTTTATTTTTTATATGATGTTTTCATATTAATATACCAAAAGTTGTGTTTTCTCTCTCTGGTATCTATGTGTATATATAAAATGTGACGTCGTACGGCGTCTATGCACTGAAATTAGCAACCGACAAAATTAAAAAAGCGGTTATGCGTTTCTACGATTATTTGAGCCAAAATGTTGGCTGTTTTTAACGGAACTGTAAAAATAAGCTATTTAAAATGCATTTACGTAATAAAACGATTTCATTATTTTTATTTGTGGCCCTTTTGCGTTTGATGATTGAAGTTTCAAGAGTATTTTTCAAATAATCTTCTTTAGGGGCCAACAGTGTTTTTCAGAGGTTTATGGAGATTTTTTCGTATCAGCATTTTAGCTGTAACTCGTGGCTTGCGCCAGAGTCGAGTCTTAAGACGGTCATTTGGCCGTGATAATCTGAGTGTGGTGCTGAAGGCAGAAGCTCTTTATTATCTTTGTCCACGTGTAATTGTCAGGGACGTACGTGCGTCGATTCAATTCCTTATATCGGGGGATTCGCTTTTATATTTTATCTTTTTCTCTGTGTTTTTTGTACTTGCTGTATTTTCTTGTCAGGTGGAGGGTGGTGATTGGTACGGGCTTATGTTATGCGTTTAGATTACTATGTTACTGTTTAGGGTATTTCTTACATCCTAACCCAGTAATATTCGTATAATAAATGCGAAAGTTTGTGCATGTGTGTGTATGTTTGTTACATCTTTAAGCTCAAACTGCTGAACCGATTTCGGTGGAATTTGGTGTGAACATCTAGTTTTGAATATGAGATCTAGCTTTTTTTACAATAGATTGACTTGCGCTTGATCACAGTAATTGTGATCAAGCGCAAGTCAATCTATAGGTGAATTATTCACCTGATAGCAAGCGACATTATGATCTAAGGTGTAGCGCGCTTACCCAGAAAAAACCAGTTCACTCTTGCTTTGAAAACCGCCAGATTGTACCATGTCTTGTAAAATAATGTTATGCAATTTATTAATTAATTAATTCATAAATTAACTTTAATGTTTTGTCATTAAATAACACACTTTTTGTCGATAGTAGCCTGACATGTTGCGAGAATTTTGATAAAGTCATTAAAAATGTTCGAGTGCATAACATAGAATGTAACTATGACGTAGGATTGACTACCTCGGCTTCTACAAAATAGTAGTAAGTGGCAACTGGCTGGGTCTTTGCAAAAGAAATGCCTTCACCTTATTTTAAATCCTTTATTCCCATTTAAAGTAATTTTCAGAATTTCATTTCAATATTATTATTATTCTAGAATCGGAAGCCCTGCAGAATGCAAATGGAAGGCGAATAATGCACCTAAAGCACTTAGCACTAAGTAACGGGTTTGATTGAATTAAACATTAAACATTTGATTGCATCGCTAAGATTTGCGTCTCCATTTCTAGAAGCAATCTAAGTTCAGCCTTGGGTGTAACTTTACCCGTACTTATACCTTACTTAGTTGGGACATAGGATTTGGTTGAGCTGTGAAGGAACTAAGGGAGATAATTTGGAAATGTAAGTTAACATTTGTTTTTGATATCACTTAAATTTTGTATGTTGACTACCTCATTGGCGTAATGGTTACCATGCCCGACTGCCAATCAGAAGATTCCAGGTTCGATTCCCGGCACGACCAACATTTTTGTGCTTAACAAAATTTGTTAGCTGCCGGTCTGGGTGCTATATATGTAACCATGTAAAATATGTATGCATGTATATGTAGTATATCAGTTGTGTTAGCAAACTTAACACAAACTAGAAACGGTTCTCTATGGGGTTTACCAGCCGCTTGTTAAATGTAAAAAAAACTTATCAATGAATTGAGAAATGAGTATAACTATTTATATTAAACAACATTTAAAACGAAAGCCTAAGCTTAAGTTGTTGCCAACTGTATAAACACTGTATTAAAATAAACATTTTCACAATTGGAAATAGTGTCACGATTTGATAATAATATCTTAAATTCTTATCTTTGAGATTGTAGCTTTTTCAATTTGGTTTTGCATACAGTTTACAAAATTAGATGAAAGTATAGAATTTCAGATAATTTCCATGCAAGCAAGTGTTAGAGGGAGCTTTGAAAGCTAGCTGTGCTTTTGAAACCAATTTTAAACAATAGCTATCGAGAAAATTCGTTGAGTTGCTGAAAATGTAACTTTACTATATAAAAGTTACACAAAGCTGCAAGCAGAATACGGTGTAACCAGTAACTAATGCAAAATTTTGTAAGGTATGGGAATACAATATGTATATACAAATCTTGATTTACGTTTTTTTTAATTTGTGGAGAGTATGTATATAAACTCGTTTACGCAAAAAAACATTCGTTGTCCGTGACAAAATGTTTGGAGCAGATTTAATTTTTTTCTTGAATTTCTATAAAAGATATTAATGGGTTTATATTAACCTACTTACGAGTAAACCTCATTTGAAGGTTTGATGTTAATTTCCAGTAAAAAGATGTTTTTATTGCGAATTAAATGGCAGCACGGATTAAACATTACAAAATTAAGTACGATTCCTGGCACGGCCTAAATTTTTGCGCTGAACTAAATTTGTTGGATGTCGTTCTGGTTCTTAAATATGTACATCTACATATAAAGTATGTTTATATTTATATTTGGTATATCAGTTGTGTCGGCAAACATAATACGAACTAGAAATGGTTCAGTATAGGGAGATGATAAAAAACATCTTTATCCAGCTGTGTGTAATATGTGTCCAAAAGAGATTTTTTTTATAAATAATATAGTCGCTTTTACTCATAATTACATATGAAGTTTAAAAAATATACATTATCTTGACATTTTGAAATTTCACATGAATTTAATTTCACGTGAAATTTTTGTGATAATATTATTTCACAAAATATAAAAACCAATCAGTGTTGTATTTTATCTCCAAAGTAAACAAACATACAGGATGTTCCGTAACTCCAATACCGGATTAAGATTATCATAATACGTCTATTATTCATAGAGGAGGGTCGCAATCCACCGTGTGACTCGCGGCTGGTCATTGTTAGGGTTTTTTATCATCCCATATTGTGTGACATGGGATTAAATAGTTAGTTTTTGTTAGTTGAAAATTGAATTAAGAAAATTATGATTGGAGCAAAGTGAATTAGCTTTACAATAACATAAAAAAAATCTACTAGCCCGATGGCCCCTAGTTCGATCCCGGCCCTACACCAATGACTTGTTTTTCAAATTATGTGTGGATTTGCACTCGCTTTACGGTGAAAAAAAAACATCGAGAAGAAACCGGTATGTTTGAAGACCACAATATCCAAAAACGTGTGTCATCCGCCAACCCACACTTGACCAGCGTAGTTGACTATGACCTATATCTCTCTCTTCGTGAGAAAAAGCCCTCAGTCCCAACAGTGGGGTACAATAAAGAAGACAGAAGACCAAGAGCGTGGGAATCATTGGAGGAGACCTTAGCCTAGCAGTGGCATAACATAGCTTAGATTAAAAAAAGCTACTTATTAAAAAAATACAAACATGTTCCTTTTGTACAAACACCCATATTATTAAAATTATTTCATATGTCCTCAATTTGTATACAATTAACTATTTCCTTTATACTTTTTTTTTCACTGAAATTAACTATTTTCAATAAAAACCAAAAAAGTAATACAAACTTGTTAGTTTTGTTCCCATTATTTTTTTGTATATTCTCACTCTTTACACAATAAACCATTTCCAGAAACGTCGCATTTTCATTAATGTTTGTGAATAATTAATAAAAATATAATGAATACACTAATATTAAAATTACATGAAAAAAAAATACACAGTAATTAAAAATTAAAAAACTTTACCAACAGTAAATAAAACCTAAGTCAGTATCCGCGAGTAAGGTGCCTAAAATACTGGCGGCATTACCTCGCTGGATTGCCAAACTTGTACGTTGGCCGAGATAAGCGCCAGCTCTTGGATCATTTAATTTTGTTCTGTCCCCCAGCCGTTTGGAAAGATCATTGAACAACTTAGGAGCGTTGGGGCCACATGGTAAAAACGTATACCATTGTTGGCGATTCAGCGGCACACGCAACTAAACTAAATTTAAAGAAGCCCCGCCTCTTTTCATCTTAGGTGGCCATAAAGATACGGCACGTTTTGCACCATAGTCAAACCAACTAAAATCACGTCAAATGTAGAAAATATAGGCGACTTTAGACCGCACTCACTTGTATCACCTCTAAAACTGCCTGCACATTCCATATTTTACGTGATTTTAGTTGTTTTGTCTGTGGTTCCGAACTTTCTGGCCACTTAAGATGAAAAGAGACGGGGCTTCTTTAAATTTAGTTTAGTCGTGTGTGCCGCTGAATCACCACCATTTTCTATTTTTTGAACAACAATGTTACTTCATATACATTGTTGTTCCACAACACTTCCATTCAGCTACATCCACAGGGATCTCGCGAACTGCAAACTTCGTAATATCTCAATCCCGCGTCATACACAGGGTGTACCAAAACACGCAACAGCAAATGATTTGTAAATGGAAGTTAGTTGACGGCTTGGGGGCATATGCAAATACGTCGCCTCGATTGTCACACAACTTTGTGATTACACCGTCTCGCACCACCCTGTATGCGGGGATCATTTATACGTTGTATGTTTACATGTATATGTTTAAATTTAAACATGCAATTCATTTTTTGGTGCCGTCTAGCAAAGAAAGTATAATTTAGCGTATGTAGTGTGAAAAGATAAAAAACGTCAAAGTTAATTATAAACTAACCTAGTAGCGTCTGTATTATAATTATTTTATTCTTTTATTTATTTAATTATTTATTAGGCACTCAGACAGATTACAAACATTCATCTTAACATTACTAAACTAAAAGAACAAAAACAAGTCTGCAATCCAAAAAAGAGTACACAGCATGCTAGTGTAAACTTAATAAGGAAGGTTCATATATACATAAAAAAGGGGAAATCTTAAGTACTAAAACAATTTAACCTATAACTTATATTATTTCTAAGTTGACTGAGACTGTTACTAAATACATCCAGTTCAGTAATGTGAGTCTTACATTGGTTGTTAACTGTCTATTGGTTGTTATAGTCACTACAGCGAAATATTTCTAAATAGTTACAAAGCTTGATATCCTTGACCTAGCAGTACGTACATAGCCGCCAGGTGGCAGCATTAGCGCTGATAGCGATCGGCCCGCGACCGACCTGAATAAGTCCACTTAGCAATTCGGAAGGCAAATCCGCAGATATGGTGTATTGGAGAAGAAACATGGCGGAGATAGGTTTACATTCAAAATGTAGGAACAATGACAATGTCTTGCTGGGAGTTCTTGGTTTTGTATTTTTTTATAATGTACTAGCTGACCCGGCAAACGTTGTTTTGCCTCACTTAGGAGAAAAATAGATAGTGTAGCTTATATGACACGTTTGTAGATTTACCATAGCAGCGCCATCTATTGATTACTTACTCAAACCGGCCGAAAGGTATCGACATCTGTTAGAATCATTTGGAGTTAACAGATAATTGTGACTATCAAATAATAACAGACAATAATTAGCAATCAATTGAAATTGCGATTATAATATGAGATTTAAACTATCCTATCTCTCAAGTTGGACCGAACTGCACAATATGGTGTGCGAATTTTATTATAATCGGTTAAGTGGTTTAGGAGCCCATTGAGGACAAACATTGTGACACGAGATTTATATATATTAAGATGTATGTAATGTACTAGTTATCCTCATACCCATATTGTGAAAGTTGTTAAAAATATTTAATCCGCCATTTTGTGTCCCGGCCATCTTGATTATTAATGAATGACAGCTGAATTGAAATCTGTTACTGAATAACTTAATATAACTGTTATGTTTTCACGCCACGCTATGCCACATATATTTGCCATTAAAATTTGTTTGGGAGATTTATGATTTGAAGGAGAGGTTATCATAGACAGACACGTACATAATATACAAACAGACATTACTTATAAAACCCTATTTGCGTGGTCGTAGGGCCTTTTCCAATGCCCATCTGGGTAGCAAGCCCCCTTAAATTGAATAATCTGTGGGCAAGTACCTGACTGTTGGTTCCGGCATGCTTATTGAGAAACCATCATTCCAGACTAGGCATGCTCCACCTTAGGTCAAAGTTAAGAGTGTCAATAGCTCGTGAGGTTACGCGCCTTTCTAGTCAAAGAAAGAAAAAGATAGGTCTGTCTAGCTGTAACGAGTAAATGTAATAAACATCAAAAAGTATGGTTTTGACATTAGGCCAATTTCTCACCGCAGTGCCCAAACGGTCTAGCCTAGTTTCTACCTCCAAGCTACCTGCTTTTCGGCATTTCCACTTTCTCCGTATAAAGTCAGCAATAAATTAGGGCGCGAGTTGCCGCGATACGCGGAATTAACGTGACGTCTGTACCCGCCCTAAGGAGATAATGAGAAAAGTGAGAAAATACCTCGTGCATTACTGTCGGCCTTATTGCTATTGGATTGGTAGGCTTTATGGCGAGGGGGTAAGGTTCGAATTCGGGAGTAATCATTTACGTCTTGTTTTACATTGGACGCTAAATTGAGTTTTAATTGTCGAGCCTTAGCGGTCTTGTTCATAGATTTTTGAAGGTGTTGGTAGGTTTGGATGAAAAAATTACGAGGTGTTTTGTCTGACTTATGGTGACTGTCATTTGGCAATGACCCATTTTGCGTTTTGATAAGTTTGGCAGGTGAAAAACGCCAAATAGTAAACTCGCTTTCCAGTTGAAGGTTTGACCTACCTAATTATGAAAATTAGTAGTATTACTCATTTTCGACTATAAACTTTTTGTTTGTGTTTAGATTTAGCTTAAAATTCTGTCACATATTTCCAATGCTTAAGAGGCTACTAATTTGCAAACATCTATAATTAAACTAAAGTAAGATGTAACTTGCCTTGTCTGGAGTAACTGGCTTACAAAAAGGCGACCAAAATACACTGTTACGTGCTTTGCGATTGATTTTTCACCTCGAGGTTGTTTGCTAGCAACGCAAGCAATAGAAAATTCTCTATCGCTATGACTTCTACAATGATTTCTTTCGCCATACATTTGTTACCCTTTATGTTTTTTCTACAGATTGTGTTTTTAATTAATCTTAATTATTACTATTGTAATTATTTCGTTTGACATTTAAGTTTATTTAATTTTGTTTCAATGCCCTGATTTAGTACTCTTATTTTTTATGATTTTGATTATGTTTAATATGGACTATGTCTGAAATAAAATGATTTGAATTTGAATAAGGCGAGTGCGAATCCTTACATAACTTGAAAAACAAGTAAGGCCGGTATCAAACTGGGGCCCATCTGATTAAAAAGCAGACTTTTCCTCACCGAGACACATTCCTTCGCTTACAAAAAAGGATAAATTTCAAATAATATGGCCGCCGTCACGTATTGTCAAGTTGGGTTTTAATTTTTTTAACCGACTTTATAATAGGGGGAGGTTATATAATTTTGACTATAAGTTTTTTTTTGTTAGTAGGTACTGTATTTAAAAAAAGCAAAAAAATGTTTTTTGTAAATTAATGTGATATTATGATTAATTATTATTTAATTTGTATATTGTAATTTTTAATTCTCATTATTATTTTATTTATTTTTAAATTGTATGTTTTGACATATTATATGGGTATATTTTTTTTCTCTAACATGTATGAGTCCTTGTTACTTGAAAATAAAGTTTTCAAAATTTGAAATTTGAAAAAGAGCAATCTCTGTGCTTCTTTTATAATACTAATCTCTTTGCTTCTTTCATAATAATAACAGAAAAAAGAAGCAAAGAGAGCAATATCTTTTCTTTTTTTATAATACAGTACAAGTTTTTTTTTTCTGTTTGTACTGAGAGAAGAAGATAGAAGAGATTGCTCTCTTTGCTTCTTTTATAATACAGTACCTACAAACAAAAAAACTTGTACTGTATTATTAATTATAGCAAAGAGATTGCTCTCATCGTAGCTTCTTTTTAACCGACTTCAAAAAAGGAGGAAGTTATATATTCGACTGTATGTTTTTTTTTTTATAATACAGTACACAGTTACAGTTTTTTTTTTTTTACACATTCACACGCGGCTGGTTAGCCCCATACTGAACCATTTCTAGCTCGTATTATGGTTGCTAACACAGCTGATATACTACATATACATACATCTATACTATAAGACTCTTTGTCCTGACTTATTCATTCATTCATTCATTCATCTATAAACAACGCAGAGCCCAAACGGCTGGTCCTGGGGTTGTGAAATTTGGAGGGTGTATTTTTTTTAGTATTTAGACGCGTACTAAGAACGGATTTTTGGAAATTCCACCCCTAAGGGGGTGAAAGGGGGTAAAACAGTTCGTATGAAACTTCTTTGTTTTTGAACTTATAGCAATGAAATTTGGAATATGTATAGTTTATATAAAATTAAAAATAATGGTATCATGGTTTTTTTGCCAGGGGTGAACTAAGGGTTTGTTATGGGGGGTGAAAGTTTGTATGGAAAAATCTTTATTTATCAAGCTAAAGTCTTGAAAGTTGTTATGGTAGTAGTTTATTGAATGGTAAAATTAAAATTATAAAAACTTTTGCCAGGCATGCATTAAGGGGGATGCCATTGGGGTTGAAAGTCAAAAATGAAAGTTTTGTGTTTTTGAACTTAAATGTGTAAAATTTGGAGTGTGTATATATTTTAGTACTTAGACGTGTACTAAGAATAGATTTTTGGAAATTCTACCCTTAAGGGGGGTGAAAGGGGGTAAAACAGTTTGTATGAAACTTCTTTGTTTTTGAACTTCCAGCAATAAAATTTGGAATATGTACTATACATATTCCAAATTTTATTGCAATGTAAAATTAAAAATAATGGTATCAAGTATTTTTGCCAGGGGTGAACTAAGGGTTTGTAATGGGGGGTGAAAGTTTGTATGGAAAATTCTTTATTTATCACATTAAATTCTTGAAAGTTGTCATGGTAATAGATTATTATATGGTTAAATTAAAATTATATTTTTTTTGCCAGGGGTGCAATAAGGGGGATGCCATTGGGGTTGAAAGTTAAAAATGAAAGTTTTGTGTTTTTGAACTTAGAGGTGTAAAATTTAGAGTGTGTATATATTTTAGTACTTAAACGTGTACTAAGAACGGATTTTTGGAAATTCCACCCCTAAGGGGGTGAAAGGGGGTAAAACAGTTTGTATGAAACTTCTATGTTTTTGAACTTCTACCAATTAAATTTGGAATATGTATAGTTTATATAAAATCAAGTTTTTTTGCCAGGGGTTAAATAGGGGTTAATAGGGGGGGGGGGGGGGTGAAAGTTTGTTTGGATTTTTTTTCATTTATCAATTTAACAGTCGTGAACGTTGTTTTGGTTGTAGTTTATATGGTGGTTAAAATAAATTTGTAATGATATTTGCTAGGAGTGAATTAAGGTATGCCATTGGGGTTTAAAGTTCAAAGGGAAAGTTTTGTGTGTTTGAAATTAAATACTTATGAATTGGAATTTAAGTATAAGGTTTACTTAGTGGTATGATTGACGTATTCTTATTATTTATATTAATAATAATAATAAATAATAATAATAATAAAATCTTTTATTTGGGTATATTGGCTTATATGCTAGATATTTTACATGTTCTGGCCGTGCACAAGGTACCCTATAGGTCCTGACTGGCACGGCTACAGATATATAAATCAGTATCGATATCGATATCACCTATAACCCATTTAAGTATATACAGTACAAAACAAAAAAAAAAGAAACTTAAACAAACTTACTTAAAACTAACTTACATTCGCAACAATTTAAATGATATTGTAGTATGTAGGTGGTTCAGGTTCTCAAGGGCATTTACGTCTGTGTTGCCAGTTAAAGTTTTAAAAGAACCTTACACATTTGTATGCATTTCGGTAGTTTCCTGTATATAGGTGATAACAAATAGGTATTAATTTCGCTTATGTATATAAATGTGTGCAAGTGCTTGTATTAAATATATAATAATATAATATAATATATATAATGATAAATAATAAATATATGTATATATATACTGTATGTAATTGTACTAGCGTGCGTTAGAGTGAGTGAGTGTGTGTGTGGGTGAGTGCTTGTGTTTTTTTTTTTTTTTTTTTTTTTTTTTTCGCTTTATTTGCCTTATAATATAAGCAGGTTATTCCTTAATTTCTATCAACTTTTCAGTCTGATGGTAATCTAGGGTTAGTAAGAAGTCAGTCACTTTTTTATTACATTCATAGCCAGATCTTCCTATTATCGTCAGTTTTTTACAAATTTTGTTGTACAATGGTGGTCCTAACTTACCTACGCACTGTCTCCCGAAGTCTGTTCTCGTGCTCGAGGTCTTCAATATTTGGTCTTTTCTCCTTTTTGAATTTATTGCAACTAGGCGACTCTTTTCTACCCTTCCATGTTGTTTTATGATTATTGATTTTATGAATAGTTGTCTCACTGTAAGAACACCACACTCTGTATATAGTGCTTCTGTTGGAAACCGCCGTCTTTTAATATATTAAAATAATGACTTGGAGAAAACGATCTAATCTGTAGCATCACCACCAAAATAGCTAAAACAGAGGTTAACTAGATCTCAGGAATCGAATGCGGAAAGACAGATTCGGTTTATTTTGATATCGTAGCAATGTAGTGTTTATATAAAATTGGCACGGGAATAGGAAACAATAGATTTTTTCCACAGGTTACGCAAAAAGCGACCTACACGCGGGCGGAGCCGCGGGCAACTTCTAGTATTATATATAAATACATATTTAACACCCAGACCCACAGCCAACAAATTTAGTTAAGCACATATAGTACAGCTGAGCAAGACACGAAGTCACCGTAGCCCTGTGTGAGCGGGGGTACCCGCCGCTGGCCGGTTCGTTGCGCCGCCACGTTTGACAATCGGATAGGACGGCGTCCGCGAATTTACTACAATTCGATTTGTCACGGCTCGCCGGCTCGGTCCACTCTGTGCGTAAATATCTGACCAGATTATATAGATTGACACACGGACTGTGGGAGAAGAACGTTAGACACGTGACATTATGTTTTAAGCGCCTGAAGCTCGGCTAGCTAAGGTGATCTGACGCGATCATCGAAGCTAATTATTATGTTTAAATTTTTAACATATCTTTCGAAGATGTCTTGTAAAGAAAGTATCAATTGGTGTATGTGAAAAGAAAAAAAGTCAAAGTTAATTATAAACTAACGTAGTAGCGCCCTTAGCACGGCTAGCTAAGGTGATCTGACGCGATCATCGAAGCTAAGCAACGGTCGATGCGGACGGTGTTTGGATGGGTGACCATGCAGTGTCGACTAGAGTACTAGTAGACTGTCGTTTTCCTAGAGGCATTTTTATCTGGTCACTACCGTGGGTTGGATGACACGTTAATTTGTAGGTCCTGGCGAAAGACTAACAAGTCTTAGTACAAGCATTCGTTAAGCCAAGTCAAAGGCCTTCAGGTGGTTTGAAATCTTTCGACACCAGAGCTTGGCCACTTAGGTCGTACGAAGAAGAAGATGATAACGTTCTTTATTTAAGGGTAACAAAAAATTCAAGATGAATAAATAACCGCCTCCTTTTCGGTCGATTAAAAATACCTATTAATTTTGCTCACCGATAATGATGTTTAATATTTTCTTTCAGTACAAAAAATCATCAAAGTTGTGAAAGTAAATTTTCTTTTACTTTATAAAATTTATGTGAGATACCAAACACATGAAAATACTTAGTAGTTTTACTTAGTGCAAAAATTGCCAAAAACTTCACACCAACCCTTTCAAAAACGTAATCAAAATAATGCCAATGTTGCCATCAATAGGCGCGCTCCAAACAAGGGGTGGCAACAAAAAGTTTGACAGCTCGTTAGATAGCGGGCCGCGGGGGAGACTAATTGGGTACCTAGGGGCCGCGGGGACAGCGGGGGACGTCCGCCAGTCACTATCGCCCGTTTTTACGTACTATTGTGTCTCAAGACTTGCGTTTGACAACCCTGCGTGAGGCCCTTTGAAGACGTCGTTCGGGTGTAAGGTTTTCTTTTGTCAGAGCCTGCTTGGAGGGTCGGGTTGCGAAATAATTAAGAAAAGTAAAAATGTTACGTCAAATATGGTTTGTTGTAAGAAAAAAATTGCGTCTTAAAATTTTAAAGACGTTTTTCACTACGTAATTGACGTCTCTAACAATGAGGTAGATTTTCAAAATGCTTTAACTGTAGTTTAAAAAAGCTATTTGTTAAACTTATGACGAAATACGTACAACAATTTGTCCTAAAACTGTAATTGTTCTACTTATATTTTGAAAAGGCCAAACATGTCATGTTATCCTCACGATGTTTGCCTTCCCCAAAGGCTCGAGCTCATTGGCGGGGATCGAACCTATATACCATAGCGATCGAACCATAGCGCATGTCCAACTGAGCTATCATGGATTTGTTGCCTTTTACATTTAGAAATGTTAATGAATGAATAAGAAATATTAATATAAACATATTCTAAGAAACATAATAACTGCTAACTCAAAGATTTCCACGTATCCGGCTTAAACCAGTTATAACTGCCGAAACGCAATTTCTTAACGCGGCTCCAAGTTTAAGGGCCTGTCTACACTGGCGGCCCGACCACCCAATCTCTCAACTCGCATTTAATCCCAGTAATTGGCCACGAGAGCCTATCAAACTTGTTGTAAAGTTCAGAGTTGCCCTATTACGATTCGGCGCGAGTCGTGGACCACTCGAGATATTAAATTACATCGGCTCGACCCGTGTGCGCGCACCTTTAAACTTTCCATGTTTTTAAAGCGTATGGCTGACAAAGAGTATGAAAAATTTAATATGAAATTCAAATAATAAACTTTAATGTTTTAGTACACAATCCAGCATTTTTTTTTCAAACCGACCTAATGAAAATAATCTCTAAATATTCTTTATTTTATTCGAATAATATATCGAAAATACATCACAATCTATAATATAATATTTAAGAGGCAAAAAACAAAATGTTTCATGAAAACATAATTATGGTAAAAATAGAAACGTAAAACCGGGATGAATGGCGTACGAGAATAGAGGCATATGATTAGCATCACAGGCTGATGATGATCATGATGAATTATTTACTTTATTTAACATATTAAATAAAGTGATGTAAATCTTTGATCAATGAGCTTAAGAATTTATACGTAGAGAAGAGATGCGTGTTACTAGTATGATGTATCGAAATGGTAACAAAGAAGAGCAAGAGTCCGACTGAAGAAGACATGGATGGAGTGTGTGAATGAGGACATGGGAGAGAAAAGACTGCGTGTGGAGATGGCGTCTGATAGAAGAGAGTGGAAGAAGAAGGTTTCCTGTGCCGACCCCACCTAGTGGGACAAGGCAAGGAAGAAGAAGAGTATCAATGAGTTTAAGAAATGCGTTGAAACATTTAATTTTATAATATTTGCTAGACTGCCTTTTCTGCATCTTATTCTTTGGCAGACAGGTAAGTAATACATATTTCAATATCGTAGAAGAAGGCAAAGTTTTCCATTTTGCGTACCCTGAAACAGCGCGGCGCGACGCAGTGCGGTCTGCTCCCTTTAATTTATTTTTTATCATAATACATTTATTTATTTATGACTCATGTAGATATTGACTATGAAATACCCATCAATAAGCAACACTCTTGGGGTTATAAAATTACAATTCACCAAACAAAATATAACCACGAAAAACGTTTCTGTTTTCGAAAACAGCGTCGAACGTTTCTCATTGGCCGAATGCGTCCGTTTCCAGGCGAGTGCTCGCACGCGTTCAATAACAGTCACCAATCATGCGGCGTTCGAAATTTAAAAAAGCAAAATGGATGAACGCGACCGTTACTAATTTGACATGTGACGTCACATTTGTCCTGCGGCTGTCAGGGCTTGATCGGGAAATGGTGTTATTGGAAATGTTAAATAGCTGGTTCACTCAATCGAACGCGCAATTTTGTTCCTAATTATGACCTACTAGCAGATCGTCCCGTCTTCGCAGGGGCTATAAAATGATTTAAGTTGCAAAGAGAAACAAAAATAGCTTATGTTACTCAGGGACGATGTAAGCTACATTCACCCACCGGTGAAAGAATTTTTCAAATAAATCCAGTAGTTTTGGAGCCTATTTACGTCAAAAAAAAAAAACAAAAAAATCTAACTTTTTCTCATTATAATATTGATATAGAAATAATATACTCGCACGACGAAAAAACATCTTTAATTCAATCTTTCCGTGTTTTTAGAAAAGACGAATAAACATTATCGCAAACTAAGTACTTTAAAGTGTGATTTTCAAACAAAAGCACCAATATTTTCTGCCAGAATTTCTGGTTTCTACAAAGCAATTAAAAGATTCAAAAGATAGGTAGTGCTCTTTTGTCTCCGAATCCCCGTGGCACTATGAAGTAAGTGCCACAGTTCAGGTTGTCACCATTGACGTTGAAAGTTAAAAGCCAAAGTTGACTCCAATTGCCCGATGCGATTCACAGCCTAATGGAAATTTAAATACCTACTTCCGCCTTCACACAATGCAGCGGTGACAACCCTAATTGTCAACTTTTTAGATTTTTTCTCACTTAATATGTCAAATTGGCTATTGTCGAGGAGCAATCGTGTGAACGCAGGGTCTCTCCGGCGCTTTTTAGTTTTTATCGGTGACGATAGAAAAGTGGGATTTTTGTTCGACGAGGCATTCGACAAGGAATTTCGGCTTTGTGCCGGAGTACTTTTGATTAACTTTTTATGAGACAATCGATGGGTAAAACCGTTTTAATTACCGGTGGGAATCTAGACGACTGATGAAGCGTTTGGTGTTGTTTGATGTCGCGTTTGTTTGCTTCCTAGTTTATACTTTAATCATTCTTCTTCTTCGTATGAGCTAAGTGGCCAAGCTATGGTGCCGAGTGTTTTCAAGCTGCCCGAAGGCCTTAACGTGGCTTAACGACTGCTTGTATTAAGACTAACAGCCGAAACCAACAATTTAACGTATCATCCGAACCACGGTAGCGCCCAGATAAAAATCCTCGTAGAAATGTTATGGTTACATATTAAATAAATAAAGTAATTTGAATGAATTTCATTTTAATATATAATGGTTACGAGAATTTAAGTAAACAAATGTTGAACTTCCTGTTGCACATACTTAGTATCAAATATTATATTTATTTTTTATCTTTTTTTACTCATTAGGCATTTGACCAACAGGATGCATAACCACAATCACGAACTAGCGACACTTCAGGCCTAGTCTGGAATAACTGGCTTTCAAGGATTCTATGTGAAAGTGTACCTTTTTATTTTCTTATATATAAAATTTCCATGTTACAATGTTAGTTACCGTACTCTTCCGGCTTGACCGATTCTTACCAAATTTTATATGCGTATTCAGTAGGTCTGAGAATCGGCTACTATCTATTTTCCATACCCCTAAGTGATAAATAAGGGTTGGTCTTCCTTAAATATTTTTTTTATTTCTTTACAAATTTTTTTGTTTTTTCTTTTTTTATACATACAACTCTAAATATTTCCTTTTTTATCACCAACCCCTATTTTTTATGGCCATTTTAGTAATTTAATCATTTTTCATCCCGCTCGATAACTGATCAATTATAGTGTTTTTAACTGTACTTAAGGCAAAACAACGTTTGCGCTGGGTCAGCCAGTTTACATATGTATCTACCATTTAATCACAATAAATAAATAAAAAAATCTTTCCTATTTTCCTGAGAGTTGCTCTGAATATTTTTAATAGAAGACATTTTTGAAAAATCACTTCAATATTGCTTATAAAGTTCGCTTTGTGACATAGCTCGTCAAAACTACTAAAGTTCAATAAAAGTTTTCGTTATAGATGGATTAATAATTAATCCAATGCTGCTTGGAAATAGAATACAATTATTTATCTTGCAATAACTAAATCAAATCAAATCAAATGTTTTTATTTGCGAAGTATAGGTCGAAAGGTGTTACATAGGTATTAAAATTTAATGTACTCTATACTATACCCGTTAGGGTGTGCAAATTTATGTTGGATCTAACACTAATGTAAAAGTAAGTAAGTAATAGCCGGTTACACAAACATTACACATTATCTGTGGTTAGTAAAACTTAGTCATGATACAAATAAAATTAGGTCAGGATATTATAGAAATAGATCACAATTTGTCATTAAAAAAATCTTTTAGAGAATAGTAGGCCTTAATCTGTAACAACTAATCAGAATAAAACCTCTTCGTGTATGGAACTGATTGACAGCTTCGTTAAAACTTACCGGATTATCCGTATATCTCAAACGAGATCCTATTTACGACGGAAACAAGTGTTTGCGATAATGGATTAACTTGCACTGATTAAATTGTAGGGAGAAGGGCAATATTTATGTTATGTTTGGTTCAGTTGAAATGGGAGGTCTAATATTTTGATTAAAAGTTATGGACCATTGAATGGCTATCTAATGTTTATTTCAATGGCTATTCTGCCCTGCTTAGCGCAAAAGCGGTATCTCAAAAAAAAAACGAAAATTTGAGTTTTATGCCATTGGATAGCTTAAGAAAATATGCATCTAATGAACTAAGCCATTTAGCGGTATCCTGTTTAAAACATGTGAAAAAACCCTTAAGAAAGATTTCTCTATATCACTTTTACCTAAACTTATTTAGGGTATAGGAGTATTGTGATTTGTTAATTAATTAGCAGGGTTGCTCATCTCTAGTAAATAATTACTATGGGTAATTTATGTAACTGTAAAGTAACAATATAATATTGTAATCAATTCTTTGACTTTGACGCCCATGATACTAAATTACGAGTTATTTGTGCCATCGTAGCTCATTTCACACTGGTTAACCCCATACTGAACCATTTCTAGTTCATATTATGGTTGCTAACACAACTGATATTATACATACATACATATTTTTTTATAGATACATATTTAACACCCAGACCGACAACCAACAAATTTTGTTCAGCACAAAGATGTTGGCCGTGCCGGGAATCGAACCCGGAACTTTCTGATTGGCAGTGCGGCATGGTAACCTTTACGCTAATGAGATTGTCTCACTCACAAGAAAATTAATATTTAAAATTAAATTTAAATAACACTAAAATATTTAATCAAAGTAATAAACATAGACTAATTCAATCAAATATGTACCTAGTTTATTTTAATTAATCTTACAGGACTATGCACAGTCCTGTAAGATTAATTAAAATAATTTAATAAATAATTCAACCAAGTTTTCGGAGAATTACGATTTTCTAAAGTAATAATCTCATTAGTTCTTTCAATTGTACAGTGCTGAGCACAAGTGTTGCTGGAATTAAACAGCGAGGCGAACAAACACAGACAGAGTCTGCGCTTTGAGGTATACTAACGCAATTTGAGCCGCGCGAAACGACGCCTCCTAATTATTTACATGGAAATTTTGATTTAATTTAACGTAGCCGCGATTTGGGCGAAATATGGTTGGAAAATTGGCGGAAATTGAGTAAATGTCTACGATGTATAACAACCTCGTTGGCGTAATGGTTACTATGCCGGACTGCCAATCAGAAGGTTCTGGGTTCGATTCCCGGCACAGCCAACATCTTTGATCTGAACTAAATTTGTTGGCTGTCGGTCTGGGTGTTAAATATGTTATTGAGATTCCTTATGAACAGAGGACACTTATTTTGTATTTCTACTTTGGATTTTATATTAATTCTAGCCGGGAGCAGAAAAGATGCCATATTCCTTTTCACTACAATATCCATCATTTATGTATCTCTATAAAATATGTATGTATGCATAATATAGTATATCAGTTGTGTTAGCAACCATAATACGAACTAGAAATGGTTCAGTATGGGGCTAACGTGCCGTGTGTGAAGTGTGTCCTAGTATTTATTTTATGTTTTTTTATCCCGGTGATTAATTGTGAAAATTAATATAAAGATGTTGGCAGAGGTCATGTTTGTGTGGGTGTTAGTATGTACCTATGTTTGTTACATGTTCACGCTAAAACGGCTGAACGGATTGGCATGAATTTGATTTGAGGATAGCTTAGACTTTGGGTTAATATATACGAGTAGGCAACCTTTTATCTCGGATTAATACGGGTAGAACCGCAGGACGCAGGTAATATATAAAAAAAAACACACAAAAAAAAATTACTCAGAAAATCAATACTGCCTTGTATGACTTTGGCACGTCCTATGCCGTCTCTTTTTTTATGTCGTATGTTTCTTATGTTTTTAATATAAAATACACTTAAGTATGTATATATGGACTATGGTTGGTATCAAATTTTATCATCATCAGATTTTTCAATTTAAAAAAAAACATCAAATTTCAAAATTGTCATTAAAGATTTTTTGACCATTTTTTTTTAGTGAATAAGTTAGTGTGGTACCTAAATTAGTATAAAAAGTGACATGTTATTTATAACGATCGCTATAAAAATTTATAGTTCTTAGATCCCATGTCTCATCGCTTTCATATTCAAAAGGCTAGTGTAAGTACATGCCTGATGTAGCATTACTGTGGTCAACGATTCCCAAAATAAACCTATTAACTATAGAATTGAAGACCCCTATTAAAAAATCCAAATATAATTATTATTTCGATTCTGGCAGGCATTCACGCCCCGCCCCGTTTCCAAAATGCACCTACATTTTTATAATTCGTGGAATAAAAATCACTGTTTCCCTTTAGCCTGAAAATGTGTACCTCAACTTCACAACATTGAGTTAAGCAATTAAAAGGCCCCATTAATATTCCTGACCAGACATCAATTTAGTGTATTTTTCTCACTGTCGAAGAGTAAAATAAATTCAGAGTGACTATTCGCTCTTTTTTGTTTATTTCTTCTGAAATTTTATGAATGAGTGCAAACGAGTTGGTTTATTAATATTGTCTTGAAGCTGCAAGATTTCGGTAATAAAAATATGCATTGTCAAAAAAATATTCATTGACCATAGGAGATTCATGTTCAAGCAAACCTGTCAGGGCAAATATTACTTATGTTGAAAAAATATTATTATTAGTATTATTATTATACTAGCAATATGGGTAACCACACGAGTTAGTGACACTCTAGACCAAGGTAAAGTATACCTAGTCTGGAACAAATGGCTCTCAAGGAAGCTGCAGGAACGAAATGTTTATTGCTAGGCGATAGATTTTTCAACTTAAGGGTGGTAGCTAGAAAGTTCGAACTCTTTGGTGGGGATCGAACCTACGACATATAGAGCGCAAGGCGTCCACACGCCCAATTGAGCTGCCATTGCTTTTAAACTTCTACAGGTACTATACAGATAGATAAAGAAAACATACTTATGAAAATTTAACGCCATCTAGCGGCATTTGAGCACTTGTGGCATGCTAAGGAACAACTTTAACATGCTTAATCTACAATTTACCGTCCAATGTCTGTCCGCATTAAAGCGGTAAGTTTTTATTTCTTTTCTCTCTTTATTTATTTATCTCCTACATTCTAAGTTACAACTTACTATGAACTTAACCAATGAACATATCTTTCGTACAAAACGCTTTGCGTCGACCTTTATTGTTAGGACTGCGAAGCTTTGGAACTCACTACCTGAGTCTCTGTTTCCTGAGAGGTATCATCCGGGGACCTTCAAAAGTTGAGTTAATAGGTATCTTCTAGGTAAGCGTGCCACACCGTAGACTGCAGTGCAGCTTAACATCAGGCTAACTGTAGTCAAACGCTAACCTATCAAGGATAAAAAAAAAAATATATATATATATCTCTGTTCATCGCCTACTCCACCGCTCCATACGTCCATCCTTACAATTATCGGCGTAGCTCACATCGCCGTTTGCATAACAATTACCGGCATTATGTGTTAAACGACATTTCATATCGCGAGCCGAATACCAGATCTGGCTAATAGAGCTACTGATTGCAGCATTATGTCGTTACAATTATTATTACGGTCGTATAAAGATGGTACTCACTGGTGGAATCGGACGGTTGGTTATGGAATTTACGGTGATGATTTGGAATTGATATTTTATAACATTCATACTAACCTGATAATATATTTAATTGTAATTGTATGAAGCATGTTAGTTATAAATTGCAGCATTATGTCTTACAATTATTATGATGGCAGTATAAAGATATCACTCACTGGCGGAATTGACAATCTGTTATGGTATTCGCGGTATCGAATTGAAATTGATAATTTTAAGAAATTCATACAAACCTACTTCGATAGATCGGTTATCATTTTGGATGTATTTTCTTTAAAAAACACCTTTCAAACAAAAAATGCTTACTCCAAATCGGTTTATCTATTTGGTTGCTACGATGGTACAAACAGACTCACACTCACAGACACTTGAAATAAATAACTCCCCGTTTTCTTGCGTATAGAGTAAAAAAATAATAACATTAAACTTGCGAATAAAGTAACATAAGTGTAATCTTCTTCACACTTATTTAGTACTCTATATTGAAAGAATATGTTCTCTTAAGTAAAAATTTACTTATTTATTTAAGAGTAGTCTCTTTAAATTCTCTTTTAAAAGGCATTACCCACCTTTAACTGCGTAAGACATAATCTTGATAAAGTTGAGTGCCTAAGTAACTTAGAAAGCTATAAAACCTTTTATGAGTCGTTTTGTTGATAAAAATGTAATAAGAAAGAGCTACTTATCTAGTTTAAGGTCGTGGATTTCATTAGTAGTATCAAAGGACACTCTTTGGAGAAGGGTTTTAGTTCTGCACTCTGTAATGTATGAACTTGCTTAAAGCGGCGTGGAAAGACAAAAGACATTTTTTTTTTCAATCCTGCGTAACTGACGTGATACCTACTTTGAAGATGTTTAGCCTAAACACGACGAGATCGTAGCTCTCAATCGAATGTCGGGAGTGTTTTCAGCTATGGCTATAATCACATTAATGATATAACCACTTTCATAAATTCGTTCTAATACGTGATAACTATTAAAATATACTATACTATACCAAATATCGTTATAAAGATCGAGTAAAAAACTACTTAAAAATTACGAGGTTGGATTGAAAAGTTCGCGCGCGGCCTCACCAAGAAAGCAATATAAAATATAAGCAACAATAAACTCGCCTATTTTTTGCATAAACTTTTTATGTTTAATGTAAGTGGGTCCAAGATGGCCGGCGCCAAAAATGGCGGTTTTTTGCTTCCACACTCTTCTATCAGCCGTCATATCTCCATTCTCTGCTTTCTCTTTCAGTTTCTCTTTCACACAATTCATCCACGTCTTCCTAAGTCATCCTCTAGATTCACTCCTTTCTCTTTTATATCCTCTTTCACACAATTCATCTACGTCTTCCTAGGTCACCCTCTAGATTCACTCCTTTCTTTTTCATATCCTCTTTCACACAATTCATCCACGTCTTCCTAGGTCATCCTCTAGATTCACTATTTTCTCTTTCATATCATCTTTTAATTTATCCACATCTTCTTAGGTCTACTTCCAGTACCTTGTGCGACTAGGATCAATGTATTTATGTTATACATGTGTTTGATGAAACACACGCATGGTGATTCAGCTTATTCGCTTATTACGTGTAATTGGTGCGCGGAGCAATCACCAGGCAGACACGTGACCGCCGACTGCGCTTTCCATCACGGGTGACGGCAGACGAGCGGAGATACTAAATTAAATAAAAAGTTTTTAATGGCTTTCGTGAAATCGGGCTCTGAAGAATGTATGTCCTCTAAATACAAAAAACATGTTACTTGTATTTTTTTCTGTATATCAACGCTGTCACCAAAACGAAATTTATCTCATGATTTTTTACTATGACTGTCTGCACTCCAAGATATTAATACAATAATACCCTTTTTAATATTTAAGAATTAAGAATTAAAGTAGCCTATACAATTTCCAAGACCTAGTGCGCGGTGTTAGACTTTTCAACTTGCAAGAGTTTGCTAGCCAGACGTTCACTAGAAAATACTCTACCACCATGCAGAACTAATCTAATAAACGCGTTTAAGCACAAAGAGTGATAATACATACGCCTACCACAATAATTTGCCTTCATAATAATTAGCAAGAATAATTAAATATTTGTTAATATCGCAAAAAACTTAAGAAATTGAAATAAAATAAACTACTATTTATAAGGTTTCGTGTGTGTGTGTGTGTTTTTATTTATAATTATAATTAGTTATGAAAACAATCACAACAATAACCAAAATAAAATAAACATTAGCAAGATTTATAGTCTGCTAATAACTGAACTTGAAGCGATTTTGAAAAATGGGATAAAGCAAAAACAAATAAAAAACATATTCTATTTTTTCCAGCGTTTTTATTTCCCGCCCGTGTGTAGCGGCCGCTAAGCCCCGTGGGAGGCGGGCGGGGCGCGACGGATCAACATTATCATTTGACACTGCATTTATTCAACGGCACCAAATACGCTTATTGTTTTCCAACGTGCCGAGCTGTGAGTGAAATCAAATTGACGAATTTTACATTCGTTTATTTAACTTTAACAGTATTTTCGGGTTTACAAGAAGCAATGAAATAAAATAAATAAATAATAAGTAGATTGTTATGTTTAGATTTCTTTAGAAACTAGAAAAAACGCTTATAAAATTCATGTATAGATAATGACTTGTTGTAGCCGCGTTAATCCGGGATAAAAGTAGCTTGTGTGTTAATCCTGGGTCTAAACTATCGTTATACTAAATTCCAACGAAATCGGTTCAGCCGTTTGATAGTGAAGAAGTAACAACCATACACACTTACACTCTAACAAATACACACAAACCACTTTGCAAGCTTTGTTATGGCGTGATCTAACATTTTTTGAATGGTACAACTCAGCAAACTACTATACAAAAGTAACTTGTATACAAAAGTAAAGTAACTACTATACTTCAAAAGTAACTTGGCCGATAAAATGGTTCCACCCCACGCGTAGGTTATACGCGTAAAATACCGCGATGGGCGGGGCAAAATAGCCATCCACGCGCCCGCGTCACATGGTCGATGGCGTGACCTTGATGCGACCAATCGCGTGCGTGCTTTGTGTTTGTGTGTCGTTGGGATAGCAGTATAATTGTGTGCGTAGATGGATCCAAATTCTAAGCGGTAATTGTATGAAGTTACTCTTCCGTTCATTCTAGTTCGCTGGTACAACTCCTTTATACCTAACTGGTACTTTAACATTTCGTTAATGTTAAAGTAAGCTAGCACAACCCAGCCTTAGTTAGAAAAGGTTAAGTCAAAAAGAAGCTTACTCGCTGAGTAGTGAAACTAAAAGCTGGCAATAATTTTACGCTACAGCTCATAATCGGAAGTTTCCTTCATTTAATTAGGGAACAAAGCGTAGGCCAAGCCATAAAACAACGTAATAACTTCATCAGTGCAGTGGGATTTGTGAACTGTCGTGGAGGTTCCATGGTTTCCTGGGACATTTTACTCGACCAGCTTTTACTTCAATTTCATAAAACCATTATGAAATTGTACTAGAATTAGTTTTGATAAAATTTGAAATAAAACTTTCATTTTTCCTCAAACAGTGTTATAAAATTACTATATACGATTTTGCCACTAAATAATTAAACATTATTGTCATAGACGAATCAAGTCTAAAGTTTTTTGAGTTAAAAATTAAGTAATAGATAATCATAAGTAAGATGAGATATACTTTTAATTTAATTGATTTTAGATAAGATTTACATTAATTGATTGATTTGATTACCTATGTAATAAATTAATATAGAATTCATATTAAAAAATACAAGCTCATATTCAGGTGAGGATCTATTAAACAATATGCGCATTTATTGTCTCAAATTAGGTGTTTAATATAGTTGAACTAAAGTAAAATTATCATGAATTAATTACTAGGTAAATTAAAAAAAATAAAAGCGAGTATTTTAAAACTCTCCTCGATCAGCCGTCGTCTCTACACTCACTTCTTTCTCTCTCATGTCCTCATTTACACACTCCGTGCATGTCTTCTTCTATCGGCCTCTTGCCCTTCTTCCTTGCACTTCCATTTCCATACATCTCCTACTAACATGCATCTCCTCTCTACGCATCACATGCCCATACCACGCTAACCTTCCACTCTTTAATTTCTGGAGCTACTTTCACTCTTTCTCCAATGTACTCATTCCTTATTCTGCCTATTCTTATCACTCTAACCATCCATCTTAATCGCATTCGCATCTCTGCCGCATGCACTCCACTAACATCTCCTACTATCGTTCCCCAACAGTCAGATCATAACAATAAAATATTTTTCATTAAAAAATATATCTCCCAAAAATATATTTTTCGTGTAAAACCCGGCAGTTTCATATTGCTCCTGATTCCATTCACCAAGGACTGCAACAAAGGGCTGAGCTGCACCGTTATGGAAATTTAATTATTTTATAGTGCGCAATAAAACACCGTATTTGAGGCTAGGTGGAGGCCACGTCTAATTTATTGTGAACACAGATTGTTCTTAAATAGATTCCTAGTTTATACTAGCTGCCGCGCGTTATTCCGGGATAATAAGTAACCTTTCTATTAATCATTAACTTGATTAACACATCCACCCATCCAGGCTAAGGATTAAAACATAGGTTACTCTTTATCCCGGAATAACGCGGGTAAGACCACGGGGCACAGCTAGAACAAAATAGGAATCTATTCAACAACAATCTGTGTTTCAAATTTCATCAAATTCGGTTCAACCATGCACACAAACTATCGCATTTATTATATTAGTAGCATTGCGTATCGGATTTCAATGCAGCCCAAATCTTTGACAGTAATTATTTGCATATCTCACTGGAACCACAATGGTTTTTGAAATAAAAAGTAATCTATGTATTACCTAATTCTAAGATCTTCATATTACATATATCAGTCCTTACGTTTCACAGTGAAGGAATAACATAAGAAAGAAAAAAAAATTGTTATGTTAGAATATAGTTAGTTTAGAATATTGAATAATGAGTATCTAAAACAGATAATCAGTGTCTGTAACAGAGGTAGCGCTTCGCTAACTTTCGTGAAATTATTCGGATGGAGTATTTCGACTTGCGATGTCTCCCACCCGCGCTGTCTAGTTACGCCGGGGTAGTTTGCACCCACTACTTGCTACCACCATAGATGATTGTCTACTATCTACATTTGTTAATGTACTTGTATATACGATCTTATTCTCCATCGTATGAGATGAGTGGCCAAGGTCTGTTATCAAGAGTTTTCAAGCCGCCCTAAGGCCTCTGACTTGGCTTAACAACTGTTTGTACTAAGACTAACAGCCGAGACTTGAAGACCATGTCTTTATTAGCAACATCATTATTGTTAAACGAAAAATAAGCGCCCTGTGCTAAGTTAATAAAGACTAAGTCTACTTAAAATTAATTACTTAATACTTTATTGGAATTAGTTATTTACATTCTGATATTATTAATTTGTAATTTAACGTATGATTCGACCCATGGTGTTTGGTATAGGTTACAAAAATGTGTTCTATAAAAGGGATCTAAAGGCTCCCAAAGTAGTTTTAAGAAACTGTTTTAAGGGAACCAGTGGCATCTCCCAAATTTCTCCCAATATAAAAACAATTTATTAGAAAGTTACACTAACTAGGAATAAAATAATTAGAAAAAGAAAATAAAAGCCAGCGTGTATTTGAAATTAAATTATAATATTATAACTTTTATGGTCAAGTACAAAGAGAAATAACTGTTATTAGCACATTTTCTTAGAACAAATTAATATATTTCCCTCCATTCCCTGAAGTTTGCAATTTTGATCGCTATGTCTTAAAACCGATCTGAGGAAACAACCACCTAAGCCCGTATTTAAATAATTTAATTCAATTGACAATTAACCAAATTCAAAACCCGGATGACGCCCAGCCGACCGGGTAAACGGGAAGACGTCCCGGGATTACCTAGAACATGGGGCTGTACTATTACCTGCCCAAACCTTCGAACGAATTCATTCTCGCTCAGAAAGTTAGAGATTCACGGTTTCAAGCAGGTTCGACTGTATTGCAGGGGAATAGAGTGTATATTCGTAAAGCATTATATTTAAAGCTTTCTAAAGACGGCAGTAGAGCACCAGCCCACTGGGTCTACCCGGCCGGTTAATTAGATGAGACCCGTCAACCGGACAAAAATTAAACGCCATTTTCATATTCAAACTTAGAAATTTTGACGGTGTTAATTATGGTGGGGAATGAATTCATCATTCATTGTTACTGCTATTCTTGAAGCGGATAAATTGCGAGAAATCTAAAACTTGCAAATACGTTTCTGTTTTCTTTATTTTAGGTCAAAGAAAAGAAAATCTATGAGTGTGAAAGACTGTTCTTTTGCTGTATCAATTCTAATTGATACAGCAAAAGCCTTATCAATGTTATATGATGAGGTCTGCCCCATCATATAACATGAGTTAATTTATTATGGTCAAGCCTAGCCTATTTGAAATAAAAATTACTTCCAAAATGGAAGCCCATTTTGTGAAAGCAAAAATTTGGCAACGAACCCATTTTGTAGAATCAGTATCGCTCGGTATCAATCTCGCTAATATCCGACGGGAATAATTACGTCGTCCGCGGAAAAGCGCATGCTGCGGCCTCCGGGGTGCTTTACACCATACGACATTATGACACGACGCGACATATACATAATTCACAATGGCAAAGATTTTCTCAAACCTCCCCTTTGATTATTAACTGTTGCTGGTATCTCACGCATAGTTAGACCACAGTATAATACACCATATATACAATTCATCGTCAGTAAAAATAAAAACAACGGTTGATCTACTGCTCTTTGGAAATTCAAGAAAAGTGCCCTAGTTTTTAATCTTGAAGGCATTTAACTTGGCTAATGGCTACCTTAACAAAGACTACATTCAAAAGTCCGAATATATTTTATCGTGTCAGCCGATCCACAGTATACAGCCCGTATAAGAGAAAAAATGCCAATTATTTTAAATACAAATAATCACTTATTCAAAACTATCCATGTCAACTAATATCACCTAACTTACTACTCAATCAATAGCCTATAATTGGTACTCAAAAAAGTTCTTATTTACAAAACGTTACAAGTTTGCATAGCATTCGTTCTTTTTTTCATTAAACGAACTAGTTTGAATGTTCAAAACTAGATGTCGTGTGCAAAGACATACACAACGACAGTCTATCTAATTTAATTCCAAAGACAAATAAATATAAACAGAAGTTGTTGTATTTTAGCTGCCCCAAGTTGGCACAACCATAAACGATGTTTTTTTCTAATGTACTACATATATATTTTTTCTATATCCGTGCTTAAATGCGAAGATTTCTTCGTGTCGCCTTACACACATAAATCGCTGAGATGAGGTGACTTAGGTAGGACACCTCTATAAATCTTTTTTTTTTTTTTGATGAATAGGCTTACGTTTGACCGCAGCTTGCCTGATGTTAAGCTTAACTGTGGTCTAAGATGTAACACGCTTGCCTAGAAGGCTAGATTTGAAGACCCCCAAATTGTACTTCTCGGGAAAAAGAGACTCAGGAAGAGAGTTCCAGAGCTTCGCAGTTCTCACAATGAAGGTCGAAGCAAAACGCTTTGTGCAAATCTTTGGAACTTCGACAGTGAATCGATGTCTCTTCGCTGTACCCCTACTCGTTCTATAGTGGAATGGAGAAGCGGGAATTAAATCATGCAGCTCCATTGCACACTCTCTAAAATGTATCCGATAAAATACAGACAGACTGGCGACCTTGCGCCTATGTTCAAGGCTTTGTAGCCCTGCTTTAGATACGCAAGGCTGACCGATGAGCTTCTTGGCTCGCCTCTGATCTGATCTTGAGGCCGCCATTTGTGGCAAACTTATTAGTAAGCTCTTACTTTTTCTTTTTGAAATGTCATGTATTTGCTCAATAAAAAATGTTTTATCTATCTATCTTGTCACTTTGCACGTCCCGTCACATCGAGGCCTGAAACGGCCGCGGTATTAGCCGACTGGCGCTGCAATCGTGTCGTAGAGTGTGAATCGACCCACCCGTGTGAGGGGCGGGCGGGCGCTGCGTGAGCGCTGACGCGGCAAATTTGATCGCGCGGTTTCGGCTTACCGGGTACGCTTAGTTATTGCCATACAGAGTGCTCGGAAACTACCAGTTTCAGTTACAGTTTCAAAAAGTCTTTATTTCAATATAAAAAATATACAGTAACAATATTAGTGTAAATTAATCCTAACATGCTACATCATACGAGCTAATAATGTTTTACGAGCTACAAGCCCATTTAAAAACTTATAACATTTTATTTAGTTTAGGTACACGAGCATCAGATTTATAGTGAGGCAAGCACATCGTCATTAGATAAGTTTATGTACGCAAACTACCGCTACTCGTTTCCAACGGGGATTTTGTATTCAAATCTTAAAAATTTGAATTAGCTATTCTTCATCTTTTTAGCATTTTGTAGACGTACCCTTACATGTAGTTTCGTTTCAAACAAAGGTTTCGATTATGTATGGAGCTTAGCATACCTGTTTTGCCCTTCCACAATAATGACCAATTTCAGCATGAGATAATAAAAGAAATTAACGGGGGAGGCCTACGCTCAAGCCCAACTTTTGCATGAAAATGTGTAATAAAATGTAATTTTTGTGAAATGCAAAACAATAGAATAAAGGTTTTTTTACTTTAATAAAAGAAATGCCAATCGATAGACAGAATGCTTATAAATCGAAACTATTACATATATTACAAATTGAGCTTGAGCAGTTTTCTAGCAATGTTTGAAATCAAAGGTTAAAAAATTATAACTCTTTATCTCAGACAGTACGCAATAAATTGATATGCTGTTTTCATTAATATGTTCAGGAAGATAAATATAAACCTATTGGGTTTTTTTTAAATACAACCTGAAAAGCTCTAACGTGATTCGATGCAAAACTACGAGTATATCTGAAGGCAAAAAGCTTTGATTCAGATATTTGTTTTATTCAAAAGTATTACCGTCTTACTCAAAAAATTCCAGCGATGCTTGAATATCCGAAATCGAAATTTCAAATTTCGAATATGCATATACTAGTAGATATAATAAAATGTAAGATAACCCCATCATGGAAGAGGAATATCCACATCCCGTATGGTTGCAGCGGAGTCGGGCGCGGTTCGCGCGCAAAGAACCGTGAAATTGGTATATTCGCCCGGGCCAATGAATAATTAATATCGTAACGTGCGTCGGCCATACACCATATCTAGATTATACCAGATCCGCCAGATTGTGCCAGATCGCATCTGCATCGGCGTTGCCAGGTGCCTCTTTTCTACCGTATGTGGACGAATTTTTAAGATAACTTATTCAAAAATTTCATCACAATAAATTTCATATAATTCACAATAAAACATCTTTTTTTCCAGAATAAGTCTTTTTTTCAATTAAAATGGGCTTGCGCTTGAACACAATTCTAATGGTAAGCTACATTATGATCTAAAGTGGAGCGTGCTTACCCAGAAAAAACCGATTCACTCTTGCTTTGAAAACCGCCAGATTGTAGCTCTCAGTACTCAATTGAAAATTCAAACTCGGATACTAATAATACATTTTTTTTACGTTTTTCAAGTCAATTATGTGTCATATAAGTACGAGTAAACTAATGTGGAGAGCAAAGACTGTTTATTCATAGCTAACACCATGTATGTCTAGTTAATTTGTAAAGGTGTCTTACAAAATTAAACTAGACAAACGTTTACTATATGTTACGAGTTTTCATGTATGAACCACGCACTACGCGAGTCAGCTACAGTCTGGCTGAAGGTAGAGCATGCCTAGTCCGTCTTTACTGACTCGGACGGCGGTTGCCAAATTACACTTCTAGGTACTTGTCGACAGATTTTAACTTGAAAATGGTAGTCAGCCAGACAAGCATTAGTTTCAGTTTATTTCATTCAAAAGTAGACTTATGAATGTCAATTTACAATACTAAAATGCCAATTTACAATATTACAATGTCAATTTACAATATTACAATTTCAATTAACACTATTACAATTTCAATTTACAATATTATAATGTCAATTTAATTCATGTCATTAGAAAATACTCTACCAGTATGTTTTTGCTGGTTGGTAGTGTATTTTCTTTAACAAAGGACCGTCTTTTCTTTGCCCGTACAACTGTAATCAAAAACCTGGCAACACTGGAGCCTGCATAAGGCGTGGGAAGCGCCGACTGTCTGGTATTAGGGAATGAAAGAGTTAAACCTCGGAATTGAAGGGAATTCAATGAATAATTTGAGTGGCAAGGAGAGCCGCGTCTCGCGACATTTGTGTGTTTGATGAGGGAAACTTTGCATGCATTATTTTGTGGAGTTTCAGCGTGATTGAGAAACTGAGACAGCCGTCTTTGGTGGTTAGGAATACATTATACAATTATGATTGTCTCATTCTTACTGCGTGGTGTTTTAATGTAGATACTATAGTAGGTATAAACATTATATTTACTATGTTAACCTTATGTGGCTTGACGGATAATCTGCTTTTTTATACGATGAATGTAGAAGAGATTTTGGAAAAAAATATACATATAGTCGAAAATAAGATTACCTTCTTTTTTGTAGTCGGTTAAAAACAAATATTGTAAAACGTTCATTTTTAAACTAGTATTTTGGGTAGGTTGAACGGCATATGAAAGAAAATCTGGAAAATTAAGTTTCAGTCTTACAAATCGTAAATTGTTAATTTTATCAAAATCGTTTCTTAACCGCTTAAAATGCATCTCTATTACTTTTAATAAGAATTTTAATTAAAAATATTTTTTCGCACATTATTTGCATTATTACATCAAAATGATCTTAAACTTTGACGACCTCGTTAGCGTAAAGGTTACCATGCCGGTCTGCTAATCAGAAGGTCCCGGGTTCGATTCCCGGCCCGGTCAACAACTTTGTGCTTAACTAAATGTGTTGGCTGTGGGTCTGGGTGTTAAATATGTATTTATATAATATGTATGTATGTATATGTAGTATATCAGTTGTGTTAGCAACCATAATACGAGCTAGAAATGGTTCAGTATGGGGCTAACCAGCCGTGTGTGAATGTGTCCTAATATTTATTTATATTATTATTTATTTATTTAAATATACTTTTTATTATTCGTTCATAGGTCTAGCAACGATTTTCAATATTTATAACACTAAAATTGTTTCCCCGGGATCCTCTTCAATAATAAAGACGAAATTAAATTCTTAACCCCTCGGTTAGCTTCCAAGGCGTTACAATCTCCAATGCTTACTTACATACTCAACTTGAACAAATATCAAAAGCCTTCGAACAAGCAATTACGGCCGAAAGCAAAACAATTTCTTCACCCTTGCACCAGTTACTTGAAAGGCGAACAACAAATTAATAAGATCTTACAATATTCCAGTATTTAATTCCAATATTTAACAATAACAGGGACGTTAGGGTTCACAAGATTGGAGTCTCAAGTTAATTAACTCAACTTAAGAATTGGTTAACTTAGAATAGACGGAGTTCAAGTTTCAATCGAGTGTTTCGAAATTGCTTGGTTGGAAATGTTCTGGCGGGTACTTTTAGTTGGTGCAAGAATTAAATTGTGAATTTAAAAAGATTTTATTGGAATCGTGTATGGAATGTTTTAAATTTATGACTAAATTGTCTGAATTTGGGGTTTTAATTTCCATTAAAATTGCCGAGATAAGATCTTAAACACGTCAATTTCTTGAGATTTACGGCGAAATTTATTACGAAATTATCTTTTTTTTTACTGCAGAGTGTTGCATTATTATATCGAGAGAGCCACTTACACTCTTTTTTAACAGGCCTTTATTTACACTTCCTCTTCTTCACGGTATGTAGCTCGGCTAGCAATGGTGATCTGACGCGATCATCGAAGCCAAAGCAACGGTCGACACGGACTGTGTTTGGATATTCACAAGAATGTCGTTTCTCAAGTGGCATTTGAATTTGGGTGCTACTGCGGGTCGGATGATACATTAAATTGTAGGTCCCAGCTGCTTAGTACGAGCAGTTGTTAAGCCAAGTCAGAGGCCTTCGGGTGGCTTGAAAACTCTCGACACCAGAGCTTGGCAACTTAGCTCATACGATGAAGAAGAAGAAGTTCTTTTTCATTGGCCATTTACACTAATACCAACTACAAAAAAAAGAAAATTGGATAACCATTGGTTAAAACTAAAGTTACTCTTAAAGTCGTAGCTCACTACTAGAGGGCAGTGTGTTCAACCAGTTGGCAGCATTACCGCGTTGAATGGCAATGCTGATGTGATGGATATGTAAAGCCAAATACTCAAAAATGTTGGTCGAGTGTCTCTTCGAACATGAATTTAGATGACATTTGAAAAGTAAATAAATATTTATTTAACCTAGATTCCAAATCCTTTCCATAGACTCATAACTTTCCGCAAAGGATATTCAAATGACCTTTTTTCCATTGAAAAGCCGAAGTGTGAGAAAAGCAATGAAAGTGAATTCAAAGTGACAAAGAGACAACGGAAAGTGTACCAAAGTATAAAGGGGCTATGAAAAAGTGTATCAAAGAACAGGGTTATGTGAAATCAAACAATTCTACCCAGATCCTCTTAAATTTGACCTGGAATTGAAGCGTTATATAATTATGTTAATCCAATTATCCAGACTACAGACCAATTGTCACAGATAAAGTTGTATTTTTGCAAGCATGAATGCTTCGGATGGAACTTGCATCGTCTGAGCCGGCTTCTTATCGGAAAATAAAAAATAACTATTTTCTTCATAGTTTCAACTATCCCGATATTCGATTATCCGAATAGTCCTAAGAACAACAATTAGTCCGGTTAATCAAGTTTCTACTATATGAAATTATTTTTATACATGATAGGCTTGCGCTTGATCAGAACTCACCTGATGTTAAGTGACATTACGGTCAAGGATAGAGCGCGCTTGCCAAAAAGAAGCAGTTCACTCTCGCCTTGAAGACATTAAGGTTATAAGTTCAGTGGGATTCCGGCAAATTTGGCCGTCCATACTATAAATGTGGAAGCGAATCGCTTAGTACGCATTTTTGGATTTTCCACTATATATCGGTGCAGTAAGGATACAACAACAGAAAAAGAAGTATTATTAATAAGTAGTAAACAATTAATTCATTCATTCAGTATTTAAGAGCTGGGCTCTTGTCTGTGGAGTTTTTTCCAGGTAGTTCTATCTTCGGCCAAATCCTAGTAAACAATTAAGTAGGTATATTAAACCTCTTATCAAAACGTAAATCCGATCAATCCTTTAGACTCATTCAGTATTATTTTTAACTTTCAATGCTTAGTTTTTTTTCAGGCTTGTCTTTATTTCCCAGTAGCCCTGTATAGGGTGACAATGAAAGTGTGGCAGGCGTGGTCCACACGGCGGTGACAATATTATTTGAGGCGAAATTGGAGATCCACCGCATTTATTAAAGAGAACCCGCAACAAAGGACCGTATTGAATTGTAGGGAAGGTGACGTGGAATAATGCGATAAGGTGAGGAGGCATTTTACCGTTCAGGATAGACATAGCATAAGCAGCCCACTATACGTTCCCACTGCTGGAATTAGGGGCCTTCCTAGCAAGGTCGAGCAAGGGTTTTTTTTCTCGTTGGTTTTTAATGTGTTAGGCGGTGTTTCTAATTCTTTATTTTTGCAATTGTCTGTTTGTTTCATCATCATTATTATTTTTATTATTATTATTTTCGTTTATCTATTGTCTTATTCATATATTTTATGTGTTTGCTATTTAATTTTTCTTCACTTTTATTTCATCTGTATCCCCACGCGTCACTAAAGGTTGGTCCTTAAAATCAGTGCTGCAAAGAAATCTGTAGCGTTTATACTGAGGGCTGACCTTTTTTGGACGCTAGGGGACACATACTATGCTGTTTTTCTTATTTTTTTTCATGTTCGTTTTATGTTATTTAAAATAATTTATATGTATTTGTCTTCTGTGTCTGAAATAAATGTGTTCTTTCTTTCTTTTTCTTTCTTTCAAGGTCGAGCAAGGTCTGCCGGGGAGGTTGAATTTGAAGAGAAAATTGAGTACGGCTTGAAGGCGCAACGAGGGAACACCGTGGAGGTTTTAGTCGGTAGTGGTCGCCACTCTGGCACCGTGCCCGATATAACCCGCCGCCTTCGCCGAGGATTGGTGGGCATGCGTAAATGCATATCCTCCATGTTAAATAAAAGGCTAGTCAATGGGTATTGCCTCATCCATACCCCACTGTTCATGTTTCGTACCTCCGGGATCCGAGGTCGCCGCTAGGAGGCGGGAGATGACACGCACAAAGAGTGCCAACTTCTTTCATTGTAGATTAAATTCTTTGCGCAACACACCTCTCTTTGGGATTGTGATCCAACTACAGCTATACTAATATATACACTTTTTATATTATATACAAATTAATTTATTGATAACACCAAAGTTACAAGTCAATGTATATGTAAAGTATACATATACCTCAGGAATGTAGAAGCGAAGGCTTAAGAATAGTTGATCAGGGTTTAGCTCAAAATGTATTAATATGTTGATGATGATAATAATTTATTTTAACCCGTTTGCCTTTGTAGTGGTATTAAAATTCGAAACTAGAGCTCAACCACTCAGATCTTTCTACGTAAATAGTTAAGAAATATTGTAATTAATAATTCAAAAGACCTCAATAAAGATTATTTATCTACATTAAGTATACACGCTTTAGAATTGCTTGTGATTTTTTACGACGAATTTTTTTTGGACAAGTGTATTACGAAAAAGGTATTATGCTATTTGCTTTTTTATCCTATTTATACCTAGTCTGACTGCGTCCACCACTGGTCATAGGCCCAAAGCACACCACGCAACCCTATCCTGGGCATATTGTCTCCATCCACTGTTTTTTTTTTCGTATGTCATCAATCCATCTCGTTACAGTACGTCCTACACTACGTGTGCCGGTACGCGGTCTCCACTCCAGAACTCGTCTACCCCAGCGGTTATCAGCGGCAATTGGCAATAATATAACAATGTAAGATGTATAATTAAGAAAGTGTAAGTTGGTTTGAAACTGAATACTTAACTTACAACAGTTTGCTATTCAAAAATCAAATTCAAATTGTTTACTACGAGTTACACAGACTCACAACTAAATGAAATATTATAAACCATGGAATTAGTAAATTTATTAAATTTATTAAAAACAAGTCAAAAATTAAATTGAAATGCCAAATTAAATTAAAATTAAATACAATAATCATCAAAAATAATAAAATAAATATCCGCATAAATAGTTGCCTATTATAATAATCTACTACTATTGGAAACAAAAAACGGAAAATGTCTAAAGCATCCATTATTTATATAAACGCAGTCTATCCGCAATCATAGTAAAGACGGCATTGGAGATGCCTCGCACCCATGTGAGAGATAAGATAGTTTAAATCTCAAATTATAGTCGCAATTTTAATTTATTGCTAATTATTGTCTGTTATTATTTGACAGTCACAATTATCTGCTAACTCCAAATGATTCTAACAGATGTCGATACCTTTCGACTGGGTTGAGTAAGTAATCAACAGATGGCGCTGCTATGGATATAAGCTACACTATCTATTTTTCATACCCCTAAGTGAGGCAAAACAACGTTTGCCGGGTCAGCTAGTTATGTATAAAATCATCTTTATACTATCGCTTTCAGTGGTTTGCTACCCCAGCACCAGTAATATCGGGTCCTACTGTCACCGGCTTAATCTCTCCGGTCGCAGATTTAATACATATTTCATTGAAATCAACCGCCCCCGGTTATTACCCCGGTTTCTTTGGGACTCTATTATTTGAACGCTTTTATGAGTTACTGACTTACCTCAATGGGAATAAGCCTTTGAAGCCGCGAGGAAATGGCGGACGAAGAAGTTGGCGAATGCAAAGGTTAGGTTTTTTTGTTGTAATATAATATTATATTAGGGGAAGGCCTACACCAAGGAGTCGACAGCTACATAAACCGATAGTTTAACTGACAAGAGAAATCGCACTATTGATACAACAAAAGCTATTGACAAAAAAATCGAAAATGTGACATTTAATTTTAATAATCAATTTAATGAGTAATTATAATGAAATTAATTTTGATAATTGTATTAATTTAATTTAATATATATGCATGTAAATATGATGCAGTAGAATAAAAGGCTTTTTTACTTTTACTTTTAATTAATATAATATTATAACTGTCAAATTGTGGACACAATCTGAAGTGCTTTCGCGATTCGTTTTAACGGTACATGAACCATTGCCATAATTATGATTCATGTACTTACTAGCAAATTAACTAAACATATTTCTTCTTCGTATGAGCTAAGTGGCCAAGCTCTGGTGTCGAGATCTTTGAAGCCGTCTGAAGTCCACTGACTTGGCTTAACGTCTACTTGTACTGAGACTAACAGGTAGGACCTACAATTTAACGTGCTATCCGAAAATGCCACTTTTAAAACGTCAGTTATGTGTATGGTCGCCCATCCAAACACCGTCTGCATCGACCGTTGCTTAGCTTCGATAATCGCGTCAGATCATCATAGCTATCCGAGCTACAAGCGCTACGACTCCTCTACTAACAACATCAATCTATTTCCGAAATCATATCACCGAATAAAAACTTTAGCAAACTTTCGATATTAACGTTAATAACAAAATCCAGAATGCAATTACTTAAACATCTTATCAATAGACGAAGATCATCTATTACGAGCAACTTTACTGAGAGGGCGGGGGGTGAAGAGGGATGATAAGGGGTGAAGGGGGGGTGTTATAAACACGATTGTTGGGAGTTTAAATCAAACAGTTCGCTACAGTACTTATTGCCACGTGCGTCATTATGAACTGAGAAAGTTTGACGGTGTGTTTCCATTGATACTATAAGAAACTTCTTCTTCTTAGACGGCAAACTCTTTGCTGAAGGTCGTGTCTTGTATAAAATGTCGATCACTAAGTTCACTATGCTCTTCCACGTTTTCTTGCGGTCTTAAAAGCTCCGGTAATAGACAGGCAAGGTAATAATATAAAAATAAAAACATAAATAAAATTTAAATAAGAAAACATGTTGAAACTAAATTATAATAAAGTTAATTTATTAAAAAAAATATATTTTTTAATCAAAACTTAGCTTCAAGTTATTTCAATTTTACATCGTGGCTAAATAGAAAGTAAAACCTTTTTTTTACTGTACTGTTTTTTAAATAATTTGGCAGCTGTCAATTAAAAGCGATTCTCCCTAGGGATGCAATGTATTACTTTCATCCCGCACCTCGAGGGAACTTCAGATCTACTTTCAGATTCAGATAGTGTGAGTAGGTAATAAAAAATAACATAATTTTCCAAAGACCGATTGCAGTATTTTAACTTCGGTGATCGAGTCAGATCATGTTGTCTATCCGAGCTACAGACGTTGTACATTGGAAACAGTCCACAGAGTAATGAAAGTACAAGTGGATGGACGCGGCAGTACCCGCGGGAAGTTTGTTTGTCTCTTAATTTATCGCCTCCAAAGCTTACCCTCACAGATACTGAGCAGATATGCAAGTTTCTCTCGAGCCCTGGGATAAGGGAATGTTGCAGAGATATAAGTTGCCACGGAAACAAGCCCGAAGATATTCGTAAGTTATATACGTAGATATTATTTTATACTCATGTATTTCTTTCCCATTTGAGAGAAATTAAAGAAGATAAATATAAGATAAAAGATATTTATTGCGTCTTGGGTATAAGCACGAATTACACAAAATAAAAGTATACTTATAATTAAGCTTTTGAGCCGTGCGTTGCTGGATGATTGAGCCTCGTTGTAAGTATTTTGAGAACCTGTATCGCAAGGCATCAATCAGTTTCACTCCGATAACATTTCTATACACAAAGTACTTACGCCATATAAAACATATTATATACACACTATATACGCTATATTACACAAAGCATTTACGTGGAAAAAAAAATTACAAGTATCCAATTAATTACACTTTCTTTGTAACAAAACAAAACAGATAATAAATTCTTAATATATTAATCTGTCGGAAAATGTATATATACAAATAATTTGACTTATATTTTTCCCAAAAATAAGTATCAGTATACAACGGAATAATACAGCCAGCATTTTGGACTGGTAGACCAGACACGGAAAACTTCTTTTTAAAGTTTTAAAATTCATTTAATTTGATGAATTTGTTGTTGTACCCATTTGTTATAATGTACATAAGCAAATACATTCACTCACAAAACAAAATCCGATACATTTTGAACATAGCTAATTGCAACGAAATTAAACCTTTTATTATTTATGCAATTATCTATCTGAAAGTCCGAAATAATAGCAAGCCATGACGATTGTAGCTAACGCCAAAATAGTACGTTTTGCTTTTTTAAAATACAATTTTAGGTATAGATAAAATTATTTTGGCATAATTTGTGGAAAAAAAGTTGTGTAGAAAACTAATATATTTTTGTTATTCATCAGTCAATCTAATACTAACTACAAACTGCTAATTGTTGTGTCTAAACTACGTACCATGATTTCATATTTGACTTAATTTAAGTTATAAAAGAAAAAGACAACGACAGAGAGGCAGACCTCCAGCCATATGGTCAGAAGACATCGCTGGAAAGAGCTGGTGGAAACTGGCTGAAGATCGTACTATATGGCGTGATGTAGAGGAGGTCTATACCCAGCAGTGGGAAGATACAGGTTGATGATGATGAAGTTATAAAAAAAATACTGCAAAATAAAGCTAAGTATAATAAAGATTGTGTTCAAACAACTTAAAATACAGAGATTACAAGTGGACAAAGTTGTCCTTCTGATTTTACATAACCTTTAGATAAATGTAGGTAATGTTTTGGTAAAGTTAAAGTTTTATGTTACATCAGTTTATTGTTGCAGACTCGGTATCGTGTGAGGGTAGGTATTATTATGATAATGAACATAACGACGCAACTTTGGGTTATTTTGATTAGAACAATGTGATTGCAACCAGATGAAAACGTAACTTACAGCCTAAACAAGAGAACTTTTTTCACTGATAATGGGGCTTGCGCTTGATCGCAATTCACCTGATGGTAAGAAAAATTGCGATCTAAGGTGGAGCGCGCTTGCCCATATGAAACCGGTTCACTCTTGCCTTGAAAACCGCTAGATTATAGTTATCGGAGAACAGGGAATTTGGTAAAGAATTCCACACCTTGGCAGTACGCACAATGAAGGTGGACGCAAACCGTTTAGTACGCGACTTAGGCCTCCACAGTATAAAGATGCCGCCTTGGTGTTTCCCTACTCGTCCGATGGTGGAATGGGGCGGGGGGATCAAATCATGCAATCCTTTTGCACACTCTCCGAAATGTAACCTATAAAAAACCGAAAGGCTGGCCACCATGCGGCGATGCTCAAGGCTCTACAAACAGCTTCGAAATAAAAGAAACAATAAAATGTAGAAAAAAAACCAACTTAACTTAAAAAAAAATACTGAACCAATATGTTCTTGTTGTGCTATGGTAGCATGAAATAATTAAAATATTTTTTTTATAATGTAAAAAGAAGTAAATAATAAAAAAATGTAGCCCCGGTTTAAAATTTCCTAAGACAAACTTTGGAACAAATTTGGTTCACATCAAATCAGGTTTACAAACCCTTACCAACTAAAAATTTCAAATCAAATCATACCAAATCATTTATTTCAAAACTGTGTAAAAATAATAATATATCAGCTTTATTGTACACTATAGTAACTATGACAAAAACCGCGTTACAATTAAATAATAAGCGGATTGGATACTCATAGCTTCATCAAAGACAAAATAATGAGGAAACGACTAACAAGTGTATTACAATACATACGTACATACTATATCTACCTCACTAATATTATGAAGACTAAGGTTTGTGTGTGTATGTTTGTTAACTTGGACTCAAATGGGTCGACCTATGGTTCGAAGATAGCCAATTAATCAATATTGAAGAGCTGGATTCTTATCCGTTGAGTTTTTCCAGATAGTTCTATCCTCGCCCGAATTCTTGACTGACGATAGTAAATAATACCTAAAAACTTGGTTTGTTACATGTTGAAAAAACAATTAATGTGCTTAACTACAGTGCTTGTATCTCGGCTAGCTAAGTTGATCTGACGCGATCATCAAGCTAAACTACGGTCGATGAGGACGGTGTTTGGATGGGTGACCAAGCAAAACTGTCGTTTTTCAAGTGGCATTTTCATCTGGGCGCTACCGTGGCTCGGATGATACGTTGAATTGTAGGTTCCGGCTATTAGTCTTAGTACAAGCAATCGTTAAGCCAAGTCAGAGTCCTTCGGGCGGCTTAGAAACTCTCGACACTAGAGCTTGGCCACTTAGCTTATACGAAGAAGAATAAGAAGTACTTAACCGCAATCATAATTTAAAGAAAGAAAGAACACATTTATTTCAGACACAGAAGACACATACTTATACATTTTTTTTTTTTTTAACACATTCACACACGGCTGATTAGCCCCATACTGAACCATTTCTAGCTCGTATTATGGTTGCTAACACAACTGATATACTACATATACATAGGTACATACATACATACATATTATATATAAATACATATTTAACACCCAGACCCACAGCCAACAAATTTATTTAAGCACAAAGATGTTGACCGGGCCGGGAATCGAACCCGGAACATTCTGATTAGCAGACCGGCATGGTAACCTTTACGCCAACGAGGTCGTCAAATTATTACATTACAATTTATCCCAAGCTTTATTTTCTTACAACACCCGAAACAAACATTCTAACTCCACCGCTGCTTAACATTTAAGGCCGACTTTCCGCGCAAATAATGCGGTCGTCTACTTACTTTTAACTTCTATTCACTTAACAGTTTTCCTGAGAGTTGGCCACAAAGTGCCGGAACTAGCATCCTATTTCTGTGGACGATAACCAACTCCTAAACCGGAATATATTATCATTTCAGCAATAACCGTGGACTTCCAGTTTAACTCTGGTGTTGCTACTTCTGGGAAATTCGGCCGGTTTTAGGGAAAATTATGATTAAATACTAGTAAAAATGAATAAATTATAATAATTTCGTATGGGCTAAGTTAACTAGCTTTATTGTCAGGAGTTTTACAGTAGACTCACATCACAAGAGTCTGTCATAAATTCTAGACCAGATTTTTTTAGAAGAGTTGAAGAGATTCTCAGTTCTACTGTAGTTCATTTTTTGTTTTTAATAATACGAGTATACATAGTATATTTTCCAAATAGTCTTAACTTAAACGAATCCCAAATATATTTAACATACCTTAAATAGGTTTTAGTTCATATAGTATTTATTAAATAGAAACGGACGGACGAACGGTTCAACAAATTTTAAACTACTCCAAAAAAAATTTGATTTTTTTATGATTCATAAAAGATAGATAAGGTAAGATATTTTTTTTCTGTACAACAAGAAAGTGCGCGTATGTAAGTTTTTACGACTACATAATCCCTTAAGCTTAACTGGTACGCAGTAGAGATCACTACGTCATAACTATAAGAAGCTCTGATGTGTTGAAATCTTTCTACGCCTGAGCAAAAACTTTTTCACCAAGTTCATAAAAGCCGCATTTTAAACCAAAAATCCGAAAAGAACTTGGGTAATTTTTCCCTAGCACTGGCAATCCGAAACTTTAAATCTATCCTGGTATACCTGCAAGACCCGGCCGGCTGGCTACAGTGCGACCGCGATCAGCCATTCCCATGCAAATGTAGCGCTGAACCAACTAACGCTATGTAGAGGGTGTTTTGTCTGGCCCAGGATAGACTTGCAGCTTACGCCGACCACTTTACCTTGAATTATTATAATTTTAAAGCCTGTTGTGTCCCAAAAAGGAAAAAAAAGTCTGCTGGGAAAAGGCCTTGAATTGGATTACACATGTATACCCAATTTTTTTTTATACTAGATGGGTTTGCGCTTGATCGAAATTCACCTTATGTATATACGACATTGCGATCTATTGGTAAAGCGCGCTTGCCCAGAAGAAACCGATTAACTCGTGCTTTTAAAACCGCTACATTATAGTTTTCAGGGATCAGGGCATTTGGAAAAGAGTTCCACACAATGAAGTATACATAAAAATAGAAGTTAACATAAGTATCTACATTGAAATATTTACTAGCTTGTAGCCTATTTATTCCACAATGGCACAAGGGCACAATCTCCAGTTTATTAACTGCATATTATATAGGTACAATATTTTTTCAAATAATAGATCTAAAAATATTATAGTAGCTATCAAACTTATGAATTAAAAATAAAAGTGGTCCAAAAAATCTAAAACAAAATGTTAGTAAAATAAAGTTTCAATTTTCTTTATTTTGATAGATCTGCCATATAATTTACCCTTTCTGATAATTATGTAACAAAAAAAACTGCAGAAACAAGATTTTGTCCTATCGCCCCATCGCCTAAACCGAAAAAGAAACGAAAAAATTCTTTTTTTTTTGTTGTTTGTTATCCTAGTAACCTGTATAAGTAGTTAGAGAGAAGTTCTTTATATTCTTTTCCAAAGAAGAGCATCGCAATGAGCCCCGAGGCGGTACTCCGACCAGCAGCCAAATAGCAATTGTCTGATCCCGACAACTTGGTGACTACGTGACGATAGAGTACCGCGCTCCCGGATATGAAACCTTCGCCACTATTCTCGTGCTTTGTGAAACGTTTTTGGTTTTTCAATAGATGCTTGTTTTTCTATCGTTGTTTTTGTAGAGGATGCCTTTTGATGTTTTAAATGTGATATAAACACACATAGACACCTTCGTACAAGCATTGCACTTTCATATATATATACGAGTGCATGCATTAGCACATATAGATGTACGAATATGTGTGTGTGGATGAGTATGTGTGTATTTCTTCTTCATCTTCAGCTAAACTGATTTCGGCAAAAATTTGGAATGGTGATAGTTTATACTTTATAGTAACATATAGTTTTTTTAAAACAATTACATCTTTCAGCCTTGAGTTTTAGACATGTGCCATTTTAAGAAATTGACCTAAGTATTGTGAATGTTAAACTTAAAACGGATGATCCTTAAAATGATCATCCGTTATCACAAAAAAAATATCAATATCCTGTAAAATAAAGATGCAGTAAACATTTTTGGGAACAATCAAATTGCCGAACTCTATAAAAATTAAATAAGTGTATCAAGTTTTGTAAAAATTGGTCCTTAATTGCGGCTTTCATGCGAAATTTAACATACAAACATTTATAATATGTAATCACATCACATACATAATTAGACTTAGGTCGTATCGATGGCTTGGTCAACAAGTGAGTTGAGGATACATTTTTAATATCTAACAAAAAAAAACAACACGCCGGAAAATCCTTTACTTAAAAGTTGCAGCTAAATTCTTGTAGATTTGAAACTTCTTTGGCGTCGGTTTATCAGAGTTGCCAGGCTGGTTATTTACCATCAGTCGTTGTGTCGGTGTTATGTTTACGTTGGCTTGGCTAGAGCAAGAAACAAGCCCAAGTATGGAGCAGTAATGAACCGAGTTGGCACGCTACACCGCTGTGGGCTCGTTTTTGGTTTTCGCCTTTGGGGCGCAGAACGTGATGCGAATGGAAAAGAACTGTGCTTTTGGTGCGCATTGGAATTGTATTAGAGCCAGTAGGTTTGTTTGTTAAAAAGCGAGTGTGGCTCAGTGGTAACAAACTTCAAGTCTTCGTGAACCGATGCTTTCGCAGAATACTTGGTATATATTGGCCCGAGAAGATATCCAACGTCCAACTTTGGGAGCGCTGCAATGAAAACCCGTTCGACCAGCAGATCAGTAAATGGAGCTGGATAGGCCACACTCTCCGAAGGGACCCAAACCATATACCGAGGCAAGCCCTAGACTAGAATCGCCAAGGAAAACGCAAACGTGGTCGTCCAAAACAGACCTGGCGGCGGACTATCGTTGACGAAGCGAAGGCTATCGGAAAGACCTGGAGCGAGATCAAGCGAGAGCGAGCGGGATGGCGAAGCACTGTGGACGCCCTCTGCCCCATCTAGGGGACATAAGACCAAGTAAGTCAAGCTCAGTGGTAATAAAGTCTGCTTTGCAATCAAACGGCCCCTGTTTCGATCCCGGCCCTACATCAATGACTTGTTTTGCAAGTTATGTGTGGATTTGCACTCGCTATATTTAAGGACCACAATATTTTGCGCTTATTTTACTATGATCTCTTTTAGACTGAATGTTGACAAAAAACAGGAGGAGGTTATAGGCGAAATTTTTGGCAAATTGCACGGTTATTTTTGTTTGCTTGAGGCATGCCATGCACCTATGTATGTACCTATTTATTGGTCGTATTGGCATCGCGGTATATTATGATGTAATCCTAGAAAAAAATTAAGCCTACAATGTTATCTAAAGTACGGCTTTCATTTGATTTTTGACATATAAAACAAAACATTTTTGACATTTGAAAAGCTACACAAATATGTGTAGCTTTTATGGATGTTTTAATTTTTGATATAAATTTGTACAGCTTTCATTTAATTTTTGACATACGAAATAATATCTGTATTAATAGTTTATCATGTTTTATATAATAAAACTTTTCTAATATTTTATTTTAGTACTCATTATATAATTTTTTTGGGTGAATATAACAAACAAACAAACATATATTTATTGAAGCAAACAAATTTACAGTAACATTTTAAAAGGTAGCCCTGGCTTCTGTGCTAGTATGCACTGTGTTACAGAAGCCAGTATAAAAGCTTATATATATATATAAGCCTTAAACTTGATTAAAGTATCTACTGATCATATTTTCTCTGACAATTTTGACTTTTATGTTACTTAACGAATCTATTGTAAGTCAAACTTAACTAAACAATAAAATTATTGAATCATTCCGATCCGAGGCGTCAAATCAAAGTGTACGAAGTCCAATAGTAAAAGTTATGATTAGATTAGCAAGTGTACAGAGCGGACAGTAGCAGCGAGGCAAACAGGATTACCTAACGGCCGATGTAATCAAAGGGTGACGGGCTACCGAACTCACAATAACATTGTTATTATGAATTACCAATGCAAATAGTTGACCGAACGGCCTACTTGCAAAGACTAAAGAAATTGTGAACAGAAGGATCTGTTTTCAGAACATAAAATTAATAACATAGTAATTTATTTTGACTGTTAAGGCAAAGGTACCAAAATAAGTATTTATTCTTATAGTAGTTCTTTAGACGGCCTGCTAGTATTTCGACAATTTTTACTGTTTTTTATTTATAAGTTCGCTGGTTATGGTGTGTAAACGTGTTCGCTGATGTAACCTCGTTCGCTGTTTGTAATGAAAACACTGGGATAAATAGATACTTTCAAAGAATTTCTTAAATATGAAACTTAATTTTATGATAGCAAAGTACCTACCTACATGAGTAATTAAAATTTATGTAAATGTATAATTTTTGAGTAGGTTATCAAAAAGCAGCCTACATTCATAGATATAAACTAATGACCGTCTCAATTGACATTCAAATTAAAAAGTTCCTAGCTTTATCTTTATCTTTATCTTTATCTTTATCTTTATCTTTATCTTTATCTTTATCTTTATCTTTATCTTTATCTTTATCTTTATCTTTATCTTTATCTTTATCTTTATCTTTATCTTTATCTTTATCTTTATCTTTATCTTTATCTTTATCTTTATCTTTATCTTTATCTTTATCTTTATCTTTATCTTTATCTTTATCTTTATCTTTATCTTTATCTTTATCTTTATCTTTATCTTTATCTTTATCTTTATCTTTATCTTTATCTTTATCTTTATCTTTATCTTTATCTTTATCTTTATCTTTATCTTTATCTTTATCTTTATCTTTATCTTTATCTTTATCTTTATCTTTATCTTTATCTTTATCTTTATCTTTATCTTTATCTTTATCTTTATCTTTATCTTTATCTTTATCTTTATCTTTATCTTTATCTTTATCTTTATCTTTATCTTTATCTTTATCTTTATCTTTATCTTTATCTTTATCTTTATCTTTATCTTTATCTTTATCTTTATCTTTATCTTTATCTTTATCTTTATCTTTATCTTTATCTTTATCTTTATCTTTATCTTTATCTTTATCTTTATCTTTATCTTTATCTTTATCTTTATCTTTATCTTTATCTTTATCTTTATCTTTATCTTTATCTTTATCTTTATCTTTATCTTTATCTTTATCTTTATCTTTATCTTTATCTTTATCTTTATCTTTATCTTTATCTTTATCTTTATCTTTATCTTTATCTTTATCTTTATCTTTATCTTTATCTTTATCTTTATCTTTATCTTTATCTTTATCTTTATCTTTATCTTTATCTTTATCTTTATCTTTATCTTTATCTTTATCTTTATCTTTATCTTTATCTTTATCTTTATCTTTATCTTTATCTTTATCTTTATCTTTATCTTTATCTTTATCTTTATCTTTATCTTTATCTTTATCTTTATCTTTATCTTTATCTTTATCTTTATCTTTATCTTTATCTTTATCTTTATCTTTATCTTTATCTTTATCTTTATCTTTATCTTTATCTTTATCTTTATCTTTATCTTTATCTTTATCTTTATCTTTATCTTTATCTTTATCTTTATCTTTATCTTTATCTTTATCTTTATCTTTATCTTTATCTTTATCTTTATCTTTATCTTTATCTTTATCTTTATCTTTATCTTTATCTTTATCTTTATCTTTATCTTTATCTTTATCTTTATCTTTATCTTTATCTTTATCTTTATCTTTATCTTTATCTTTATCTTTATCTTTATCTTTATCTTTATCTTTATCTTTATCTTTATCTTTATCTTTATCTTTATCTTTATCTTTATCTTTATCTTTATCTTTATCTTTATCTTTATCTTTATCTTTATCTTTATCTTTATCTTTATCTTTATCTTTATCTTTATCTTTATCTTTATCTTTATCTTTATCTTTATCTTTATCTTTATCTTTATCTTTATCTTTATCTTTATCTTTATCTTTATCTTTATCTTTATCTTTATCTTTATCTTTATCTTTATCTTTATCTTTATCTTTATCTTTATCTTTATCTTTATCTTTATCTTTATCTTTATCTTTATCTTTATCTTTATCTTTATCTTTATCTTTATCTTTATCTTTATCTTTATCTTTATCTTTATCTTTATCTTTATCTTTATCTTTATCTTTATCTTTATCTTTATCTTTATCTTTATCTTTATCTTTATCTTTATCTTTATCTTTATCTTTATCTTTATCTTTATCTTTATCTTTATCTTTATCTTTATCTTTATCTTTATCTTTATCTTTATCTTTATCTTTATCTTTATCTTTATCTTTATCTTTATCTTTATCTTTATCTTTATCTTTATCTTTATCTTTATCTTTATCTTTATCTTTATCTTTATCTTTATCTTTATCTTTATCTTTATCTTTATCTTTATCTTTATCTTTATGTTACCGACCACGTACATGTACATACATCTATGTATATCTATTTACCTATTCTATACAGCTTCCAAGGAGACGGCCAGTCGGCTGACCGGGGCGGCTGATTGTTCCTGTAATGTTTACTGTTCCAATAACAGTCTTATCAAAGGCTACCAAGTGTTGATCACTTACCCAAATATTGGAGTTGGCGGATTTGTTTAGGTATCAGGAAGTAGACATCTGTTACATTTATCTTTGGTTTGCCGATATACAATTTACATAAGGTTTGAGAAAGATAATCGAATCATTGTTGGTTTGGCGGAAGTAAAAGTGAAGAAGGAATGAATCGAAAGCTTTGTTAAAATTATTATTCAGTATAAATGGAAGTCAAAGCCAAAGTCAAAGGGAAAGGAAAGGAGAGGAAAAGAAAAGCTGGATTGACTTCGAATTGGAAGTTTTAAAGTGGTAGCATAAAGACGAACATTTGTGTGTGTATGTTTGTTACTATTTCACGCTCAAACCTATTTCGATAAAATTTTGTTTGGACATAATGAAGACCCAGGACCCTAGATATAGTCTACTCTTTATCTCAGATTCATACATATTCACCGTAAATAAATTTAGTGACATTACAGGATGACGTACAATAAAATATTTAGTGCGCGTACAGAATAGTAGGTATACAGAGATATACAGAATAGTATGCGTAGCGTTTTAGCCTACAGAACCTTTCATATGCACTAAAATATTAGTATGCGTTTTCATAATTATTAAACTATTTTTTTTTAATATAAATTAATTAATTTTATTTCAAATTAACAATACAATAATCTTTATAAATTCCGTTAAATACATTCAACAACATCATAAATACAAATTAGTTATTACATGTCAAAAATAATAAAATTAAATAAATTAATTGGTTTTGATTAATTCATTGATTTCCCCCAGCAGACCCTACTACCTACTGAGTACTATTACGTGTAGGTACAGTTTAGTACTTTTATTGGTTTTCTACTTAATTTAATTATATCTTATTCACATAGCTTCAAGTGATCAACATTTAAAATGTAGGTACAAAAGATTTTTTACCCTTTCTCCCCTACTCATCAATTTAAATACTAATCACATTTTAAATCGCCAGCAAACACCAATCAGCTAAATTTCCTTCCACATTTTAATTAGCAAATACACGTGTAAACATCAATAGCGGCGGCCGTCAAAGGGCCCGCCCTTTGATCTCTACCGCTCATTTAGACGATGGAGTTTTTCTAGCACTGACCGCGGGACAGCCTAATGAAAGGCTAGTTAGGGTTTAACATAACGGGAGAGATTTTTCAAAGTCAATTTGTGTATTGCAATCATATTGTTCGATATATGAACATTCAGATAATGGGAGCTTAGTGGACTGTATAAAAAAAATTACAATGCAGTGGTGATGCACCGATCCAAACAAGAACACAGATAAGAGGAGGCCAATATATCTACCATTTACCTTCAATGCTTCTAATGTCGTTCCAAGACAGGGCTGGTCGGATGAGAGTTCTCCTGGGTAAGGTGGGATCTTATCGGATGTCGACACACACACACACACACACTGGGTTGTAAAATAGTGCACGGCAGCTATTTGCAGAGCTCACGGAGCTAAGGAACGTCCTTTTTGTGATTTTGAAGAAGATGCGACCTACGGAGGCTCTTGTCGTCGATCCACTGGCACTTATGTGTCAGTTGTCTTTTTCATACATATACACACATGTATATGTATTATATATTTTGTATTTATTATTTTATATTTATTTTGTTAAAATATATTATTTATGTATTTGAATTCCCATATACACTTATGTTATTACACCTCGTCATTATGTTCTTTCTTTGTATTCTTTCTTGAAATTGGTTGCCTGGAAGAGATCGCTATTAGCGATAAGGTCGCCAGTTAAGGCACTAGCTTTTATGTACTTTGTGTTTTTGTAATTTGTTCCATTTTTTTTGTGAGTGTTTTAATAAAGTGTTTAGCTATCTATCTATCTAACACTCTTCTGCTGTCGGGTAAATAGGGTATTATGTAAAAGATACGTCTATCTGTAATAGCGTCACTCGCCTGGGTCCAATCTTCTCTGAACCTAATAAAAGACACAATCGAGAAAGAAAATTGTTCCGATCCAATATTAGGTATTTAGTTAGAGGAAGGATATTCCAGGTCTTGCTTTCTTTCGTAAAACGCAGATAAGGAAAGTAGGTCGTTTTTGCATAGAACGTCAGTACGGTGAACTAATGTATGAGCACGAAAATAATCTTAATAAAATTCTCTTAAAGTGTTACTACTTTATTGTCGCGAGAAAACAAGATAAATCAAAAGATGGTATTTTTGATTCAATTGATTTTCAGCAGTAGTTTGAAATAATATCTTGTTTTATTGGTAATTGTAAATACATACTTACTAAGTTGCTATATCTATAAGTTTGAAACTTAGCAAATTAGAAAAGTCCAATTATTATTCGTCCTTTTCTGTTTTCCCCTTTTGCAAAAACATAAAGTATGTTATCATATACATAATCATATAATATATAACTCTCAATAAAAAAAAACATTTTATATCCTCTTATTTACCTGTCATTACCAAATGACTTTAAATTTACCATTAAGAAAATTCTCTTCATCTACCTACCTAGATGAAGTGAATTTTCTTAATGGTTTCTTTACTGAGGCGTGTTATATTACTTATTATTACCGAAAATAAATAGATTTGGTAATTAGCATTATATTATAGAGAAAGGACCTACTAGTACTTAATTAAATATTTCCAGATACTTTTCGACATTGTTAGTATTCCGTTCCGCCGTCATTTATAAATCCATGAGCAGCCTCCATCGGGACTCTCATTTGCATCGGCGAAACTTTTTCACGGTAACTTGAACTTTAATTAAAAACAGAATTATCTAGAACCGAGCGCACACGTCTTGCCTAGTTACACTACACGACACGAATAAATGTACATTATTTTAATCCATATATTTTGTTTATAAAGTACTGACGCCACGCCACGCCACGCCAAGCCACGCCAAGCCACGCCACGCCACGCCACGCCATGTCACGCCATGTAACGCCATGCCACACGGAAACGTTATGAATAACTTCATATAACTGTTATGATTGTGTATTACCTGTAGTCTGGAGCACCGCCGCATTGTTGCCAGTTTGTCGGTATTCTATCGGTTGCATTTCGCCGAGTGTGCGAATGAATTACATGAAGTAATTCCCCCCGCCCCCTTTCACTATCGGACGAGCAGGGAAACGCCAAGGCGGCATCGGTTTACAGTTGAGGTGCCCAAGGCACGCACTAAGCGTTTTGCCTCCACCTTTATTGTCCGAACCGCCAAACTTTGGAATTTCTTGCCGAATTCCCTGTTCCCAACGATCTGGCGATTTTCAAAGCAAGAGTAAGCCGGTTTCTTCTAGGTAAGCGCGCTTCACCGTAGACCTCAAAGTCACTTACCATCAGGTGAATTTGTGGTCAAGCGCTGACCTATTTAGAGTAAAAAAAAAAATACCTAGTCTCATTTGATATGTCAAGAATTTTCGCGCTCGTTTCGCTTGCGCATCGGTTGTTACTTGTTGGTGGGATGGATTTACTATTACTCCGTTAAACATGAGCGCTGAAATCAAATCCATTCTCAACTTCATGTAACTGTTTTAATCAAATACGGGTATGTTTTACAACCTCAGTTGATGATCTCAAACGGCGGGTTACACCGCGGGCGCAGCTAGCAACAAAATAAAGTAAATGCTTAGTAATATTTACGATTTACTTATATTCTACGTAAAATAAGTGATATCAGTCAACAATTAAACCATTACGGCGTGGAAGCAGACAGGTGTCTCTCGCGACTACCGACCCATGTAATGCTTTTACCGAGGATCAAAGAAATAACACTCTTTTTTTATATAGAAAAGAATTACGTATTACGAGTATCTTATGACAAAAGCTTACTTAATATCATACTAAAGAGGACCAGAATTCTAAAGAGCATTGCTCGTTCCCATATAATTTTCATTAAACGTGGCGCGAAAGTTGCCAAAATTACTGATAAAACCTAGATGGCGCTGCCAATCGAGCGTGGAGCCTAGCTGCTGCCAAATTCTGCAATGCGTTGCAGTCGCATAGTGATATAACGATAATAGATTGCGTAATCCGAATGAATTCGTTTCAAGAAAATACGAATAGATGGCGCTACGTGTAACGAATGACACACTTAGTACGATTTTCAACAAGAGGTTGAGCTCTGTAATATTTATTAGTCTATGTAAATATATTGTATCATCTTAAAACATGTTTAGGTAAGCATGTAGTAATGGACCGTACTTTTTCTGGTACAAATAAATACAGACGTCCAGAAATCCCAATAGATAAGAAAAAATACACCAATCACATTTCTGGCATAACTCACACTTTTGTCTCAATAGAAAAAACAAAATGTGCATGTACATGTAAATGTAAGTACGTAATGAAATATTTTTTTTTATTAATATATCTTTACAAGAGAAACAAACAAACAACCATTTTCAAACAATTTGCTTCAAAATGCATACATAGTTAGGACTGCGAAGCTTCGGAATTATATGCCTGAGGTTCTGTTTTTACTATCCTAAGATATTGAAATTAAGAGTAAATGGATTTTTTCCATGCAAGTCTTACGTATTATATTCGTCACTGCGCATGTTACAAAACAAAAAAAAATATAAATAATAAAGATAATAAAAAAAATCTCACAGAGTATCCCAACACAATTACATCCCTCTACTATTAGAAATACGCAAGTTTGTGTGTATGTCTTCACGGTCCTTCACGCTCAAACGGCTGAACCGATTTTAATGAAATTTGTTGTGCAGGTAGGATAGACCCTGGATTAACACATAGGCTACTTTTTATCCCGGATTAATGCGGGGCGTTTACAAAAAAGCTAGTTTACAATATTAGTTGGGATCCATGTAATTTTAGAAGTCTACGGCGGAGACTCCTTGCGCAGCCGTTTATTGTTCAAAGCTGGGATTACCGTTAGTCGGTCGAGCTGCTCGGAATAAATGCTCTAATTGGCGAATCGAGGAGCTTTGATTTCATTATGAGTTTTACTCGCAAATAATAAAGCGCTCTACAATTGGCTGCCTTTCAGTAGAAATCATAGTAATCATACAACTTTATTAACCTTATATTTTATTTTTAGCGTTATACCATATGATACGTGTGTCTTTTGATATAATGTAGCGACATCTATTCGCATGTTCTAGAAATGACTACTCCAGTCACGCAATGTACTATCGTCATATCACTATGCGACTGCAGCCCATTGCGAAATTTGGCGGCAGCTGGACTGCACGCTCGATTTGCAGCGCCATCTAGGTTTCATCGGTAATAATGGCAAACTTCCGCGCCACGCTTTATTGTATGGGAATCAGCAATCTTCTCTAGTATTCTGATCCTTGTTGGTTATAGTTACTAATGTATCACAAGTTACATTATATGACTATTGAAATTGGCTGCCTTGGTAGACCAATGTTTTCTGGATTTTCCCTCATGGGTAGACTAGTTGCGCCCCGCGATTTTATTTAAAATAAAATGTTGATTGTTCGCTTGTTTTTTATTTTATTTTATTTATTTATTGTTTGTTTGTTTGACGCTAATAGGCTCCGTACTACTAGACCGATTTGAAAAATTCTTTCATCGTTGGGAAGCTACATTATCCTTGAGTAACATATGCTAAATTTTGTTTCTGTTTACAACTCAGATTATTTTAGTGCCCGTGCGAAGACGGGGCGTCAAAGATAAAAAGACACGGTCAAATGCCTCGTATAAGGTACGCGTAAAGTAGTATTGTAAAGAAACTAGTAAAACTACAAAAGCAGTGTCATGTCTGTCCGCATAAAGCACACGTTTTACCGCCTTATTATACAACGTCGAGAGTTTCGTTACTCCGAACGCAGCGTTAGAGCTACGTCTCCCCGGGGAATCCAAATTGGCGAGAATTTTACGACAACCATTCAAGAGCTTGATGTAATTTTGTCCAGAGTGTGATAAAAACGTGTGATGATTGTAAAAATACGCGTCAGTTTTATATGAAAAGTTTTATTGTAGATGCTCGAGTAAAGTCGAGGCTGTTTCTTCTAACTGAATGGGTTTAATTCTGTTGGTGATGAGATCTGTGTAAGCTTAGTACTTGTTTGAGGTATTAGTTTAAAAGTTTCTTTAGAAAATTGCTGGCACTTCGTTGAATTAAAATGTATCTACATCTATGTAGTTGTATGTGATATAAAACATGTGTTTTATATTATATCATACAATCGACCTTATAAAGAACTTTTGTCAACATTTGCTTTTCGTATTTTCATAATAATACTCCTAATTAATTGATTCAGTAAAATATTTATTACAAAAGTGCTAACTACATATTGTATTCGATCTAAAGACCAAAAGGGCAAATGCGTTTACAGTGTTAGTGATGCTACGCAATTAAATTTCAAATTATCTATGTATATTAATTAAATACTTATTAACTTAAACAACAATACCAGTGTACATAATATTCTAGCTCCTATTAACATATATATTAGAAACATTTTTAAACAATATCAAAAATAAAAATGTGGTCGTAACTTTCGATAACACACACTATTTCGTAATTTTAAGAAAAAAAACTGTTTTTACGTACTGAATCGTGTAAAAGTCTGAAACAAGTATATTTTTTACACGGGATTTTTATTCGAATCGCGAAATACGCCATGTTGCTTCCCAGGTTGTGTTAAAAAAATGCGAATTGCGAGATTGTTACTTCCCAGACTGTATTAAAAAAAAAACGTAATTAAGTAAATAATACAATCATCGCTACTTCAAACAATCAACGAATGAGCCGGGCATGGTCAACTCAATACTGCAAGCCAATCGACGCAATATGTATGTACTTAATTCAATATACAGCTTAAACAGTGTCCGGTAAATACCCAGCGCCGGATTAAAACTCCACGGTTAATTTAACCGGCAGCTTATTTTAATGCTAGTGATTAACGGAATGAATTGTATTTTGTTGATTCTTCGTTTAATCTAGGGCTATTTTAAATTGGCTTCGTTTCGAGCTTTTACGTAGTGATGGCATTTTGTTTTAACACGTTCAGGGTGCAACATAATATGTTTTTATGGTATTTGTACTGTATCGACTTGTGCGTGGCGCTGTGAACTTTCTCTCGATTAAGGAGGGAAATTAAAAACCCTGATGATATATTTGATACATTTTATACAAGTAGTTTCCAATATGAATAGAATAAACTAACTATGGGTTGGAGCGTCGAGCCGAATCGGATCCTGGCCTCCGATACTAGGAGACGCCACTGTTCTCGGTCCTGTGCCTTCTCCTGCCACTGCATGACCTGGAGATTGCGCAGGTCCTCGTCCATTTGGTCTATCCAGCGATACCTGGGACGTCCGACCGGTCGACGACCGCTCGCTCGTCCCGCGTAAGCTCTTTATGATGAATAGAATAGAGAATATAGAATATACGTATAATGAATAGAATAAGATGTCAAAACTATGTATTCAAACCATTTTTGTAAAGTTTTCATCATCATTTTAACTTTGTCGGATTAGCAAATTTAAGTGTCATAATATTTCAGTTTTTCTAATTGAATTCTTAACAATAGTAGATAATATTCAGTTTCATTCATTCTGAAACAAACCTTGCACAAATATATATTTAATCTTAAGAACACCTAATTATAATCGTTTATAACAACATTCTATGTTCAAATTTGAACTCAGAATTATCATTATCGTATAATTATTTTCTATTTCAAATTACATTGTTATTTTTTCATTTTTCTATACAAAGTAAATCTGTATAATATTTATATTGTTAAGTAATGTAATTTTTAATACAATGTTTCTTTTTATTCTAAAATAAATAATATTTATCTGTATATAAATCGTTAGTTTATCAAGTAAATCTCAAGAGGGCGTCCACTCGCGTAATAGGCAAGGAACTGGCAACTCTAACCGCTACCTCGGGAGCTTGCTTATTTACTGGCAACATTTAATGGGCAGTCTTGAAAGTGCCTCTTTAGAATATATTCTAATACACGTCTGAGATATTTTAATGTGGATATGTCTGGACTGAAGAGCGGTTTGACTTGAGAAGTGGTGTCAAGAAACGAGCTCATTTGTGTATTTTATAAGATATTCAGTTTTTTTAAGTTTAGTATCTTGAAGTTTATAATGTCTATTCAATTTTTAATTTAAGATAATTATTAAACTTGATGGGGCTACGGCATTTTTTTAAGTTTATCGCCGAGCTTCCGTTTTTTTTTTCTGTGTTAACAGACCCAAAAAAATATCGTGGAGAAAAAAAACATCTTTGTAACGATCTTACTTAATTTCATCTTCGTATGAGTTACGTGGCCGCACGCTCTGGAGTCAAGAGTTTTTCGAGTCATTCGAAGGCCTTTGACTTGGCTTAACAACTGCTTGTACTAAGATTAACAGTCGGGACTTTTAACGTGTCAACCGACCCACGGTAGCACCCATATGAAAATGCCACTTTAAAAACGACAGTCTTGTCCATGGTCACCCATCTAAATACCGTTCGATGATCGCGTCAGATCATCTTAGCTAGCTGAGCCACAGACGCTACGACTTAAATTAAAACTGGAGGTGTAAACCAGCTTTGTTTTTGATCTATAAAAATTAGCTAAAATTGAAAAAATATATAAGTACCCTCAAGCTACCAACCAAGTACCATATAACATTTCTACCTACCCTCAAAAGTAACACCTCTATCCCCTACCCACATTATGCAGCCGTCCCTCGTATAACAATGCGAAGAGGTTCCCACATTAATATGAACGAAACCGATATAAAATTAAGTCAACAAGTTTCTTCCAAAAATTATTCATAGAAAATCCCCTAGAGGTGAGAAGGAGAGGTGAGGGTGGGATAAAAAGGGAAAAAGTTGGATAAGTTCGTTCATGAATTGGAAATGTAATTTGAGCTCGAGGACGTAGGATTGCTTCTGAACAATTGTTCGGGTAATCGCCGTGTGGTTTGACGAACGGTGGACCAACCGGTGGGACGTAGTTTTGGACCTTCCTTCTTTGATTGAATATGGTAATAATATAAGACCGTCGTTGTGGTTTTTTTTTTCGCTGAATGTGCTTGCGCTTGATGACAACTTTCTAGAATTAGAAGTGAAAATTGACATTTGATTCATATCATATACTGTAATCATATTATATTACTAGAATTAGAAGTGAAAATTGACATTTGATTAATATCATCATATACTGTAATGATATTATATTACTAGAATTAGAAATGAAAATTTACATTTGATTCATATCATGTACTAATTATTAACTAATGATTCTATTACTAGAATAATCATTAGAAGTGAAAATTGACATTTGATTCATATTATATCCTATTATAATACTAGTTTTAGAAGTGAAAATTTACATTTGATTTATATCATATACTATTATCATGATATTAAATTACTAGAGTTAGAAGTGAAAATTGACATTTGATTAGTGTCATATAGGTAGATACTATTGTAATGATATTATATTACTAGAATATAATTGAAAATTGACATTGATACAAATCATAATAATATACTTTTGTAATACCATAGTATTTAACTTGTAACTTTGGTGTTATCAATAAATGATTTGTATTTGCCAAGAAGAAACCGGTTCACTCATGCCTTGAAAATCGCTAGATTATAGTTTTCGGAAAACACGGCGTTTTTTATTAACTTTTGATAGGTTTGCGTTTGTCTACAGCTTGCCTAATGTTTAGCTATGTTTAAGTCTACGATGTTGCTAGCTTACCTAGAAGATACCTATTTATTAACTCCACTTTTGAAGACCCCTGTAAGATAGCTCTCAGGAAACAGAGACTCAGATAGAGAGTTCCAAAGCTTAGCTGTTTTCATAAGAATTTTTAATTTATGAATGTTCAACTCATGGTGTGGTAGCCTTTTAGAGAGCCAGTAATTCCAAAACAGGCCTGCTCTACCTTGAGCCAGAGTGACGCGAGTGTGCGAGCGTGAGTTGAGATTACGTCAAATGCCTAGCTGTACTAAAGTACATAAAATAGAGATAAGAGATGTCGTTAGTCGTAAAATAAAACCGAAGTGATATTGTACACCCTTTCATTTAGTGTAGTAAAGATAGCATCGCTTGCATTCGCCCTTTACAAAGATCTTGAAGAAGTCTAGCAAAGTAGCCGCCGCAGTTTGCAGCCAGTAACTTTCCATTTGACCAAGGGAGGGTTAAACATAATAAACATTATGGTATACAGAGTTAAGTGTAACTTACACTCTTAAAGACAGCTTTGGGATTTTTTTTAATTTCACACGGCTGGTTAACTCCATACTGAACCACATAGGTTATTTTCATTCCGGATTAACTTCTTTGTCCCGGATTAACACGGATAACACCACGTGTCCCAGCTAGTTTAAAAAACAGCTAGAATAAATAAATCTTATAAACTGATCAATTAACAATTTTGGTCATATTTATTAGACAGTGGCTTTGTTTATCGCCAGTAAACAGTAACCTTGTATCCAGTATATGTGGTATAAAATGAACAGGTCTACAATCTGATACGGTGGCAATGTAAGTGGATGTCAAATGGAATGTCTCAAGTTTGCCGCTTTGTTTAGATGTCGTGATTTATAAGATTGTAGTTTAGTTTTAGTTTAGTTCTGTTCAGTGCTGTATGTATCATAAATATTTGCCTGGCCATCTTCTTGGCTTCGGTGGTTGATTTATCTCAATTTTAATCTCATAAGACGCCATTGTAATTTACCCGCACTTCATATATTTGAATGAAGCGTCTGGATAGCGATAGAAGGATAAATTCTAATAACATCAATTATTAACAAGATAATTGAAAGTTTTAATAGCTGCGATGGGTGACACTACACGCTGTTTATGTCATATTATATAGTTTAGCGCTTTGGTGCAATAACTGTTCTTAAAATTATGAATTAATTATTAATTACAAGTATGTATTATAATAAAAAAATAATGAAAAAATAAATAATAAATCTAAAAAATATTAATTTATTTGAGATAATGTACTTATATTAGTGTTAGATCCAACAATTTTTTTTAAATTTTAATACTTACTCGTTTGTAACACTTCTCGACCTATACTTTGCAAATAAAAACATTTGTTTTGATTTGATTTGACGGATGGACAGCGGACACTAAGTAATAGGATCAAGTAGGTATTATTTAGGCACGGAAATCTAATGACCAACATGAAATAAAAGGCTTTTCTTAGCAAATGAAAGCAAATGATCAGTCGCAGAGTAAATGCAGGCTTCATCAAAGTCTTAAGAGTAGTTCGCTCGCTTCGGTAGCGCAACACTATTGCTCTTGATTATACATTGGAAAGAACATCGTTTGTCTTTAACTTGCTTTTATTACGGCACTATCTCTACTGTTTACTTAAATACCATAAACATATTACTTGATACAATATATAATTATAATTAATTTAATGTATATTTATGTACGTATTCATTTATATTCCTCTAAATTTTCAGTTTTTTTACAATAAATTATATAAAAAATTAAATACAATAATATTATTATAAAAACCTGAAAGCTAGCGTGGCACTGACAGCGAGGCGCGGCCCAAGCTACCGGCGGTAGGAGCTACAGGGACAGGGACCTCCGGACAATGTATATTTACATTGAAATGAAATGTGTATTAAAAGCAGATTATTATTTTTTAAAGCCTGTACGATGCCGGGACGGGTCGCTAGTACCAACTGTTCGATGCAATATGGTTCGATGGGTAATTCTTAAGTTTTTTACTAGATGGCGCCACGGGAAAGATTAGCACACGCAAACGGTGTGTCGCATGAGTTTCATGTATTAAAATTTATGTTCCAAATAAAATCAGCTTCAAAAAAAAAACACAACCTCAGTCTTTTATTCACGTCAGTAACGCTTCTTTGCATAAATATAAATAGATTTTATAATAACCCCGGTAAAATAATATTATTTAAATAACGAAATTAAATTCAAGTAATTAAGCTAGACTGCTAAATATTTAAAATATATTTAAATGGGGAAAAATATGTAGTCCAATCAGGTGTCGCCGGTTCAAGGTAAGATTTTAATTACCTACGCCTTCCGGGACAACGCTATGAAAAAATATTCGTATACCCAGTAAGGGGAATTCATATATTTAGCTTCTTAATTAATTTCACGAGTTTATAATAAAAAAAAAAGTTATGAAAATAAGAAATAAACGAATATAAAGAAACTTGTTATAAACCTTACTGGTTTTATCACCACGTCTAGTTTTGTGTTTCAAATTAAATTTTTAAAACAAATATTTATTATTTCAAATAAAGATGATTGATTCATTTCGATATAAAATACGTTTTTTTCACGGAATTTGTAATAAAAGCACTGTTTTTAACAATGTGTTAGTTATGTTGTTTTCAACAGTGGTACCTACAAACTTCTTCTTCGTATGAGCTAAGTGGCCCAACCTTAGCGTCAAGAGTTTTCAAGCAGCCCAAAGGCCTCTAAATTGGCTTAATGACTGCTTGTACGAAGATTAACAGCCGGGACCTACAATTTAAAGTATTATCTGACCCACGGTTGTGCTCACCCAGACTAAATGAAAATAAATGTAATGTATTTTTTATTATTATTAAGGTTTGACTTATAAAATGACAAAAGACGGTATGGTCTCGTCAGTACAAACTATGTACTATGTAAACAATGTCATGATATTAATATAACATATAGAAAACCTCTATGAGTAACATTGTATAGGTATTTAAATTCATTTAATAATAACATTCTCTTTTGTATTATTAATTTGAAAGTCATTATAATCATTTACTAGAAAATCTATAGTAGTGCACATTATGGTTCTTAATAGAAGAAGTCGTTTAACATTTGCTCTGAATTTTTATTCCGATGAAAATGCCATTTTTAAAACGTCAGTCTTTGCATTGTCACCCATCTAAAGACTGTCCACATCGACCGTTGCTTAACCTCGGCGATCGCATCAGACTACCTTAGCTAGCCGAGCAACAGTACATACTGCCTTATATATATAGTTTGATGGTTTTTGCGGGCGACTCGGGAGATCTCGCTGTCAACTAAGATAAAAATTAAAAAGCAATAAAAATGCAAACGAAGCAAGTTTACGGAAGCACCTGCCAATAAAGATACCGACTGATTAATTAATTGATACCTAACCGTGTTTATACTCGTGTTTTTAGCAAATTGTTTTTATTTTTTGTTATTAATTACTTACTTTAATGCTGTTTTGCTGCCAGAGTTCTTATTCTACGAGTATTCTACTCACCTTAATTGACGACCTCGTCAGCGTAATGGTTACCAAGCCGGACTGCTAATAAGAAGGTTCTGGGTTCGATACCCGGCCCGGTCAACATCTTTGTGCTTAACTAAATTTGTTGGCTGTCCGTCTGGGTGTATCTATATAAAAAAAAATAGTATATTCGTTGTGTTAGCAACCATAATACGAACTAGAAATGGTTCAGTATGGGGCTAACCAGCCGTGTGTGAAATGTGTCCTAATATTTATTTATCTATTTATTTTATTTACTTAATATATTATTTTATTATAAATAGCCGTTGTAAATGTTGTGCTTTTTACAAAAAAATATACAGTTATTCTTTAGTCTTTAAGCTAAGTTTAGTTTTAATATATTTTACCGTAAAAAGAAAAAACTGCAAATTCCAGTTTTTGTCCATATCATTGCCCTTACTTAGGCTATGCGTACTAGTTATTATTCTGTGGCTATGCTAAAGAATGCGCAGTAAGTTAATTGGTTATATAGGTAACCGCCCCATCAAGTACCTCACACTCCGTAGACCACAACATATCAAGTCATACTCACATTGTCAGTCCACTCTCATACATCATTAGTTGTCACTTATATTTTATGAGCGGCCGCCCGCCCAATTTCATGGTCTACCGCCCGCCCTGCTCCAGTACCATCACATCTTCAGCTCGCTTCCAACTGGTGCTTTTTTGTGATAGCCCTCATGAGGGAATAAACTTCACGAAACGCTCTGGGAAGTGCACTGATCACAGGTTAGCAAGAGATTTTTTTTTTATTTCTGCAGCCAGCTATCAAGCCGGTTTTTAATATTAGTTTGTATCGTGTGCAGTGGCTTTAGAGTTCATGGTACAGCTCTATTCCAGCTTGGTAGTGCAGTCTAGTTGTTTGTTTTTACCCGACAATCTGTAATGGGAGATTTATAATGATTAGAAGCTGATTTACGAGCACGGATAATAATAACGTGGCATTTTCAAACAATTCAACGTCAGAGTCATATTATGCCGTGAGTCAATAAAGAAAACATATGAAAGTTAATGTCTTCTCTCTTGCTAACCGAATTAGAGTGACTAAGAGTAAACGTACTTTGAAATGTTTTATTTATTGACGCGGGTTTTTTGGTTGCAAAAAATAACAATTAGTTAATAAATAGTAACGTTATTCCAAAAGGCATACTAATTATAATAATAATTTAAAAATTATGAATTAATTTTTGTGCGAGATAACTTTATAATATAGAGAAAAGTTGCTACGAATAAACTTTTGCTAGAATGAACGTTTGTTTGAAATCGAAAAATGCTGCTGCGAATAAGCATGTGTTTCATACTTAGAATACTTTCTGTATTCTGAGGTTTCATAGAAGGACGAATTGACGTTATAAGTAAATAAGTATAAGCAGCCCACTATACGTTCTCACTGCTGGGACACGGAGCCTTCTCTCACTAGGAGAGGTAAAGGCCATAATCCACCACGCTGGCCAAGTGCGGGTTGGCGGATGACACACGTCTTCGGATATTGCAGTCTTCAAACGAGTCGGTTTCTTCACAATGTTACCTTTCACTGTAAAGTGAATGGAAATCCACACATAACTTGAAAAACAAGTCATTGGGCCGGGGTCGAATCAGAGGTTGATAGATAGATAGATAGATTAACACTTTATTAAAACACATACTAAAAATAATTACAGAAAAAGAAAGGTATTTAAAAACTAGTGCCTTAATTGACGACCTTATCGCTAAAAGCGATCTTCCAGGCAACCAATAAGGGTAGTCTGATTGAAAAGCAGACGTTTTTACCACCGAGCCACACTCGCTTTTTTTAACGTTCGGATCCTTAAGTAGTTTTATTAATAAGGCAAGAAAGCGTTTGTCGTGTCAACTAGTCTATTATAACTATAATATAATTTGTGCTCCAAGCAAGCAGCGCGCCACTAAAGCCTCCGATTCCTCGCACTACCGCCGCGCTCCCTACAGGCTCGTTAACAAGTACCACGGCTAGATTTATGCGAGCACACGATAATCATTACACGACATCGATTACCCGCTCTTAGATTCCATAAAAACATAGTGAAAGTGTTTGTCAAAGTCAAACTTTTATTGCAAAATTAAATGTTATGTAACAATATCTTTGCTTAAATAACACTTAATATACCCATAGTCAGGGTGTAGCAATTCAGATTTGGAGCGGGCCGATTTATATAATATACATTAGTTCTTTATTATTAATTATTCTAAGTTCACGTCATTTACATTATTGTCATTAATATATTCTTTTAAGTCATAATAACATTTATAAAATAATAGATTTTTCAGATATCTTTCGAATGTGTTATCATTTTCTATATTTTTTAATCTATCAGGTAGTTTATTAAATATTTTAATCGCCATAGCGTTTGGTGATAGTATATTTGAAGTGAAATATTCGTCTTAGCTACTTACTAGCTGCGCCTTACTATTCAACTCAATAGCGTTAATCCAAGAAAAAAAATAGCCTTTTTTTAACGTGAGAAAATGCATGCCCACCAAACCCGGGGAGGTGGGTAGGGTAGGCCGGGCTCGATGCCTGAATGCCGGCAACACTACTGACTTAAACCTCACGATGGCCTCCTGACCAGAATAAAATAGCCTATGTGATATGACATCTTTTTTTGGCATTAACAATAATAATTGTTAGTTTTATGAGATCGTGACAAGAGTTAAGTAAGCAGCTATTTATTGGGGTTCCCTAGGTGCCTATAAGGTAAAAAAGGGTAGGTATTACAAAGCCTAAGCTGTCTGCTGGCCATCAAGCTAATCTCATAAACCGTGATAGCTAGAAATTAGTAATTTTCACAAATTATCCCTAAAAGCTGAAAATTTTATCAAAATTTCTGTTGTCGCTAGAACAAAAAAATATTATACTTGTCCAATAATTTTTTTGTTAATTCTCAAACGATTTAGACTAAAAGTTATTTGTCTAGACGAACTAAACTGCCCCAGGTTTAGTAACGCCTAAAATGTACAAAATAGTCCAAAAAGCTAAACTTTTAGAAGCAATCCTGTACATTATATAATGTAAAAGGTAAAAGTCACATAGCGGTCTCTAATAGCGACACTCTATGACTATGCCAAAACACAACGACTTTTATGACATTCAGTGGTGGCATTTGAACAATTCCACGGTTTATTTGCATATTATTCCTTTATTGTAGTGAATGGATTCATATGGTAATGCGAGCGATATTTCGCGTCTCCGAGGGCCGCTCCGAACGGCCCTAAAGAAGCTCGCGACCTGATTTTAATGGCAGCTTTAACGACACTACCCTAAACTTATTGTGTAGACAATGTTGTAAACTGGCAGGTTTTTGTTCTGCTGCGGACAAAATACTGTATCACTGTATTAAAACTTTCGTAAGGCATATTTGAATAATGTTTGTATAACCGGCTATCACTTACGTTTATTTTGTCGGTATTAGCCCGACATGTTTCAGCACAATCAGTGTGCCATTCTCAAGGGCAGGAACACAGCCAACGTTCGTCCGCGGTGACGGGAGGGCCTGCACTGGTCTAATTCCGACAAAATAAACGTAAGTGATAGCCGGTTATACAAACATTATTAAAATACTGTATGTTTTTTTTTACAATTAATGGGCTTGCGATTGATCACAATTTGCCTGTTGGTACGCGACATTATGATCTAAGGTGGAGCGCGCTTACCCAGAAAAAAATCGATTCACTCTTGCCTTGAAAACCGCCAGATAATAGTTTTCGGGGAACAGGGAGCTTGGCAAAGAATTCCATACCCTTGCGGTTCGCACTATGAAGGTGGAGGCAAACCGACTTTGGAACCTCCACAGTGGAACGATGCCGCCTAGGTGTTTGGCTGCTCGTCCGATAGTGAAAATTTGCGGTTTTCAATTTTTACTGAGACGCTGACAACAATATTGTCATCCCGGAAAAAAAAGACATAAATAAATATGTATAATATTCAATAAATATAAATATTAGGACACACAGGGCTAGTTAGACCTATAATAAACTATTTGTAGTTCGTATTATGGTTCCTAACTGAACTGAAATACTACATATATATACATACTTTTATATAGATACGTATTTAACACCCAGACCAACAACCAACAATTTTAGTTTTGTTGGTCGTGCCGTTAATCGAACCCGGAACCTTCAGATTGGAAGTCCAGCATGGTAACCATTACGCCAACGAGGTCGTCATGATGGTCGATGATGGTGTGTTACGACAGTTTTCTTGAATAATTCCAGACTTCTTGCCAGTAATTCCAGACTAGGCACGCTTCACCTTCAACCAGAGTACGCTGAATCGTGTAGTAGCGTCCTCTGATTTGGCTTAACGACTGCTTGTACTCAGACGAACAGCCGGGACCTACAATTTAACGTGTCATCCGACCCATGGCAGCGCCCAGATGAAAATGCCACTTTTAAAACGACAGTATGGTGCATGGTCACACATCCAAACACCGTCCGCATCGACCGTTGCCGCGTTGCTTAGCATCGATGATCGCGTCAGATTATTACCTCAGCTAGCCGAGCTACATACGCTGCTTACTTACCAATAATATTTTTTTTATGATGGATAGGCAAGCGCTTGATCGAAACTCACCTGATGTTAAGTGATGTTGCGATCTAGGGTGGAGCGCGCTTGCCTAGAAGAAACCGATTCACTCTCGCTTTGAAGACAGTAAGGTTATATAGTTCAGGGGAACAGGGATTCCGGCAATGAGTTCCACAGTTTAATGGTCCGCACAATAAATGTGGAAGCGAAACGCTTCGTACGGATTTCATAATATCATATCATCTATATTGGGCGTACGAAGCGTATATCCCAAGCCAAATATTGTATGTACCGAAGTCTGTAGAAGGATTTAGTATGCTAGTCGTAGTCAAATACCGTAACACTCGAGACGGCTGCCCCGTACGTAGGTACACTAGATAGGTACCGTGTCTGGTAGATGCCCTACAACTGACTGGAATACCGACAGAGATATAGTTTACTATATCCAGAACGAAAAGAACTTAATACGGGCACAGAATAATAACTTGTACTTCGTACAGAAGCTTCACTTCGCAATGGTTTTCAAAGAAATATGAACTCAATCTGATAAACAATATGGTTTAATTTAGCTCGCGGTCCAGTCGAGCTCGTGATCATTTCGTTACCTACCAATTTCTTTTCAAAGGAATATGGGCCTTAATTCACTATGCTACGGTTCATAATACGTTGTACATGGTTATATGTAGTACTAGTTATTATTCTGTGGTATTGAAAGAGCCACATAGAGGCCCTTTGCGCAGTGGCCGCCGCCCGTAGGTATGTTTTTAACACCTACACGCGGAGTGACACAGGCCTGATACGGGGTAAAAAGTAGTCTATGTGTTAATCCAAGGTCTAACCTTCATAGAAAATCTCATAAAAATCGGACCGGCCTTTGGAGAGTGAAGGAGTAACATAGATTTTGAACTTATTTGCGTAGCCCATGGGAACCACAGTTATGTGTAATCCAAGGTCTAACTTATCTGCACACTAAATTTCATTTATCTCAGTTCAGGCGTTACAGCGTGAAGAAGTAACAAACACACACACACACACACTAACACGCAAACTTTCGCATTTATAATATTAGTAGGAAAATATAAGTATTTTTTAAACATACGCTTTTGATCTTAATTATCCGTGGGTCGGATGACACGTTAAATTGTAGGTCTCGGGTGTTAGTGTTATTACAAGAAGTCGTTAAGCCAAGTCAGAGGCCTTCGAGCGGCTTGACTCTTTCGATTTCCGGCATGGTCCAAGTTATTATTCTGTGGCATGGTCAACATATTTGTGATGAACTAAATTTGTTGGCTGTCGGTCTGGGTGTTAAGATGTATCGATAAAGTATTTACGTATGTATGTATATGTAGCATATCAGTTGTGTTAGCAACCTTATTACAAACTAGAAATGGTTTTGTATAGGGCTATCAGACGTGTGTGAAATGTGTCAAAAAACACGTGAAAAATATAAAGCTCTTCCTCTGTCAATATCTTTCTCCCCTGCAGTCCGCAGTTTGCATGGTAACCCTACCGAGAAAGCATAGAGTGGATAATGCATCTGTGATTGCATTGCCATTCACACTTTTAGAGTGCTAATGTGGAAGTTGGAGAATTGGGTCCAATGTTGGTTACTTCTTCACCAAGTTTTAACCAAGATCATCAAATAGACAGATAATCTAGTATTGGTGTAGGAAAATATGTATACCCTCAAAATATCACAATTACATATATGTATAAGCGACTTATTAAGGCAAAGTTAAGGGCAAAATCTTAATAATACCTACAGTTTTTTTGCTCTAAATCGTAAACGGAAATAATAAAGAAAAAATAGGTTAAAAGCCGCCTAAAGAACCACTCTAAGAATAATTATAATCATTATGGCACCTGTCAGACTTAATCAAATGAAAACAGTATGAAAAAAAACTGGGTTGATAAACTTGATTTTAGATTTTTGGGACCAGTTTTGTTTCTAATTCATAAGTCTGATTGGTACCTACCAAAATAAGTATACATCATTCTTAGAGTCTTTCTTTAGATGGCACTATTTTTCCGATATTTTTCCCGGTTACGATTTAAAGCGATAAAACTGTAAGTTCAAAATTTTGTTCTTAAGAAAAAATTTTTCACTGAACCTGTGATCAAAATGTATACGAGTAAATGTTTTGCCAAGCATTGCAAGTATTCGCAATTTTGACACTCTCCCGAGATGTTAAAATAACTCCAAACATAAACATAATTCCAAACAAATCAAAACTTTTCCAATCAAAATATTCCAATTCAATGGCAAAAACTTGGCAACGCTCGTAACAAAAGCACTCAAAGTGCAAACACTGGAAAGGACCCTCCGCTGCATTATATCTTGATTATGACTAATTTCGGCAGACGTTTCTTTAAAGTTTCCCAAATTGTGGGCTCTTGAGAGGATTTGGTAACACAGACGATAAAAAAAGAAATACAATACATACAACTTTATTTCAGCAATAAATATAAGTACAAGTATGTATAGTATACATACTATAATAGTATACATTAAAATAGGTTCTATTGAATGCCGTAAGGAGGTCATGTACATGAAGAGTTGCTGCGCTCAGCACTAGGTACCAGAAGGTCCTGTTATGCAGGGCTACAGTGGATCCCAACCGCTTTTTCCCCATGACGTATCGTGCAACAACTATAGTTTTACCTTAAATAAATTCGTATCTACATACGTAACTTTATAATTGAATAATGTTTGTATAACCGGCTATCACTTACGTACAGTTCAGGCGCAGCCGTCGTCGCGTGCATACATTGGCTGTGTTCCTGCCCTTGAGAATGGCACACTGATTGTGCTGAAACATGTCGGGCTAATTCCGACAAAATAAACGTAAGTGATAGCCGGTTATACAAACATTATTCAAATATGCCTTACGAAAGTTTTAATACAGTAACTTTATAATTAACACATTGGTAACCACGTTACAAATGTCAATTTAAAGTTAGTTACAAATGAGCAGGGGATAGCCATCGCAATTCAGCGTGGAAACGCGGCCAGCGTTATAGGCACCTTTGCGTTGGGCACAGTCAATGGTGGGTTGTCCTGATGTTTCTTGTTTGTGACAGTTTATTTTGATCAGATTTTTTAATATTTAATAATAAATAAATAAATAATAATAAATTTATTTATTTATTTATTATTGTTACAAATGTAAACATTAATATAAAACTAACCACATGAATATAGCCTTACTTGCTCAAATAAATTGCAAAAATTCTTAATTATAATTACAATTTAAGTAGTAGTCTAAGTTATGCTTTTAAACTTCATTTTAAATAGAAATCAATCTCGTAAACCAGCTAATATAATAGCGAGTTGATTTGAATTATAGCGCCAAATTCCATCTTCAAGGCTATGCGTTTCTATTGGATGTTTGAAAGAAAACAAGGTCAATAGTGACCAATGAAATGTCCATCACAAACTTCAAATACATAGTTTCATTCATTCGGTGAATCAGCGTTCAGTCAATGTTCATTCGATATTGGGTGTGTTTATTTTTATGTGAAAAATCAACAACAATTTATGTGTTTTATATAAAGTACAATGTTTTGTGTTTGTGGAATCAAGTTGGTGATATTGCTAGTGATTCTTTAGTGAGTATTTAGTAGAAATCTCGATTATGCTTTACGTATTGCCAATACATGGACTTTTCCATTGATTTGTTGTGTGAATGAAAACATATATTTTGGTTAGACACCGGCCGGATAGAAGTTGCGACACTCTTAAGAACTATATAGGTATATTTATATTAAAAACATAATTGTAAAACAAACAATTTAGAGTGTAGCTAAAATAATATTTGAATCTAGTTGCAATTTCATCAATAATTAGGTATGGATTAATCGTACCTAGGTACAATTCGTATTAATTGCTAACCGAAATAGCCCGTGAGGTCACTAGTGGTATTTGGTACCATTTTTTTAAATGGACACAATTATCCTTATACAGCTAATTTCATAATTAACCTGAACATAATTAAATTAAATTGACACTTTACTAAAAGTATTCACAATAAGCTAAAATTAATCAATTAGTAAATCTAAAACTGTAGCTCTTCTAACTAAGACGATCTGACGCGATTATCGATGTTAAGCAACGGTCGATGCGGACAGTCTTTGGATGGGTGATCAAATGACCATGCACAAGATTGTCGTTTTAAAAAGTGGCATTTACATCTGGGCGTTACCATGGGTCGGATGGTACGTTAAAATGTAGGTCCCGGCGGTTCGCCTTTGCGCGGCTTAAAAGCTCTCAACACAGAGATTGACCTCCTAGCTAATACGAAAAAAAAAATTAAGAACCTTTAACTTACCTAAAATTAAATTGAATATATAAAATGTAACAATAATAATTTAAGTATGATTCAATCAAATATATTTGAATTTATGTTAAAATAATAAATGTCAAGGACATAATTATAATATTTAAAATATAATTATTACTTAAATTATATTTTATTTATTTTTTTTATTTAAATAATTAATTTTGAAGAAGGGTGGAATAAATATGGACAGATTTGGCAAATTTTATTACGACTAGTAAATTGTATTCTGTCTCTACCATTCAGTATTACTAAAATAAGTTGTGATTGTGATGTTTCTTTTTATATATTTTTTATTGTTATTTTACAGAAATATAGATCACCTCAACACGGAGAAAAACAATAAAACGTATTAAAATGGCTCCAAAGATTCCAATATCTTTGGAAGGAACAAACCTAGGAGCTCGACATCGGTACCTCAACTCAGTGGTCAACGAATCTTATAAGTCTGGAGATAATATTGAAGATATACTAAACTTAGAAGAACTGTCGCATGTGGATCGCCTGTTCAAGATAGATCTCGCATCCAAACACAAAAATGTACAGTATATTGTGAACAATCTCCAAGACAACGATATGCTATTTGTCAGTCGAGCTTTGAAATCAAAATGGCTGCTGGATGAAGAACATCGTCAAATCATCAACCCTTCTTACCTGGAAACTACGTTGTATCCTCATATGCTGACAACAGCTATTAACAAAATGAAAAACTGGATTTACCTAAACTTAAGAGACCCTGTGCGATGCCACGAGTTCTACCAGTATTATTTGGAGAAAGAATCAGAGTATGCTATTAAATTTGTAAGCAAATGCCACAAAGAAATTATTCTAACTGAATTTATGAAGAAAACGACACTAGATAAGATCACTCCGCAACTACTCAAAGTATTGTGTGAAAAAGCGCCCGCAGTGTCCAAGATGTTTTACGATATCATTTCTATAAAAGAAAATGTTCGTCCTTATAATATGAGACGAGATGAAAACAAATACTTAGACAGCATTAAATGCGTCTTGAAAAATGATCCGGATACTTTCTTAGATATAATTGAGAAATATTTTACGTCCCAGTTAAAAAAATTAAGTGCCAATGCCACAAAATTCATCCTGACTCAGCGTAAAGATCGTTTTATTCATAAAGCAGAGCTTTACACTGTACACGTCCTGCATGTTAGCACTATAGCACAATGCCTAAGCCAAGAAGAATGTGAAGAAATAGTCGTCAGACTAGCTCGTGCCCACTACTTGAGCAGTTGGTTTAGTTACAGAAATGTCGAGCCTTTTGTAAAAAGATTAGAAAAGGTCGGTCGGTAAAAGAGCAAGCTTTAAAAAAAAGATATTTGTGGACAAAAAATTCGGTGATATGGTTTTAAAATGTCCTTACGACGTACCCAAAAACTTGGCCTACTTTTCAGTTAATGATGATTTAGAATCGGAAATTCCTGACATTTATGGGAATGTCGACATGCAATATCAAAAAGATGTTTTTCTTTATGAATATGAATCAAACACTAAATACGATTACATTGGTGAAGATAGTTACATGGCTTTGGAGTCGTGTATGTCTTTGTGTAGGGCTGATTTATGTTTCGCAAATAGTGCAAGATGTTTAATGCTAAAGAAGAAAACTGGCCTCGACTTGTTATTTGACCAATACAGATACACAAGTTTTTTTAAAGCATTATTTGAACTGCGCTTGAAAATACAAAGCGAGAGCTCTCCGCAGAACCGTATGCATATGTTTCTAGTATTGGTGAGCAAAAGTGGTGGTACAACGGAGAGAGCCTACGGGCTTTATTTAATTTGTTAGCGTTACACAAAAACGAGCCTAGTCATGTACGAGCTGCTATCGTCCGAAGCCTTGTAGTACGGGTTTCAATTTGGCGTTCACCAAACGATATTTGGAATGATTTTCTAGTATTCGGCCATGGACTAGGCCTAGACGGGAGCGTCCCAGAAGCAGATTGCGTTGAAGGTATGCACGCAGCAGTAATTCGCTCTCTTTTATCCGAAAACGACTGTGAACCCGCTCTTAAAACTGCATTTATGAAGCAGTTTTCTACGTTTCACGAGTATGCTTTGTCGGTAAAGGAAAAAACACAAATCAAAAACATCTTACTGAAAATGCTTGTAAGTAATGCAAATCAAGAAAAAGATACGAAAACTGTTGCACAGATTTTAGAACAAGCTATTGATGTTTTACAGAAGTACAAGATTAAGTTTTCTACACAGACTGAACTCATTGCTGTCATTAAAAATCTCATGAAAAATGATATCAAGGCTGCTGAGTTTCTTATATTGCGTCTATTCAACTCAAAGTTAGGGCGAAAAGAATTGTTCAAAGAGAATTTTGAGATTATACAAACAGATGCATCTTACGTGAATGCACTAAAACACGACATAAATATAATTTCGGTTGAAAAAATTCTCAAATCAATCTCTACCGACAATATGAAAGCAGAACATTTTATAAAGAAAATAAGCGTTTATTTTAAGGGAAAAGAAGACATAACAAAAGATATTCTTGTTGCATTTAAAGATGCAAAAAATAACAATCAGTTTGCTAGACACATCGCTTATTTAAGTGCTAAAGAATTATTACCGTACATTCTAGAATTGGATATCAAAGATGACAACAGTAAAAGATTTGCAGCGCGTATACGAGCTAATTCACACGTTGCAAGACCAGTGCTAAATATAAATGACTTGGAATGGAAGATAGCTGGAGTAAAATTTATTGCCAATAGAGTTGTTTCATGCAAATCAATAGACCTTGACAATCTTATCAAAAATCTTTTAGCTTGGAAAAAAACTGCGAGACTGGCCACTGTCTTGGCACCAAGAACTAACTATGGAGCTGATATTTACGCAGCTGCTGCTAAAATGAGGCCTGCTGCAACTCTAAAGTCTGCGCTCTCATATTTTCGACTACAAAAGAACCAATCAGATCCACTTATTTGGAATGTAGTGAAACCGTTGATGGTAAATATAAAATCCATCAAATCAAGCCCCCACTTGCTACGTAATATTAGAAATGTAGATTCAATACCTCCAATTATACAGAGTGAGTACCTTGTGGAGGCATATAAAATTGTAGCTAACGTAGATTTCAATAAATCTCTGAGCATATTAAGCCGTATCAAAAATGTAATTTCGAAAGTTGAGCCCACGTTTATTGAAGAAGTATTAACTCATTACCTTGAAAATCAGTTAATCCTTGAGAATATTCCAAACGCTTCGTATGATTATTTTCATACAGTTGTGGAACTACACCTGAACGTTCTCGCTAAATATCTCTTGTTCTCCAAAACCGAAGAATTACAAAACGGAAAATTCAAAAAAGTTGGTCAAATATATCTTGATAGATTGCAGTCATATTGGGAGTCCAGAAAAGACAAAAAAATATTTTTCGAATACGTTAACGCAATCACAACATCTCTCCGTAATACCGAAGTGTTTACCAATGAGGAATACGTATCAAGTTTGCCAATTATGGATAATGTTGTACAATGGTTGCGTTCTGTCGTTCCCATTGAAGAAAACATTAAATTGCTTGTACCCTTGCATCTCAACATGCTTTATTTCACGGCGATTCGCCAAACTGGTGCACTGAAACCTGGAATATTTGACAATGTGCAGAGTCATGACGAAGCATACAAAATCGTCAGTGAAACTTTTGGAAATTTAATCGTTCAAGAAGCACGCGTGTTAGCTAAAGTCTATTTTGATTCTATCGACGTCCTGTACGGTATTGGCCTGATCAATTTCTGCACCAATTATAACAACAATAAATGGAATATAGTAGTACCTTATATCATAAAAACTATCGTAGAGGAGAGCGATGGATTTGAGTGTACTTTAGGATTGCAACTCTATGATAACATTAGGAATAAGTATTGGATAAAAAAGAGCGTTAAAGAAGATATCTATAACTGTTTTAAACAGAAAGATGATATTGAAATGCAGTTTTTCTTTGGAGATTGCGTTCGCCCTGAGTGATTGTGTTTTGCCAGCAACTAATTTATAATGCTTTATTATTGAATATATATCGATATCTCTACATATTCTAATCAGCGCCTAGAAACTAAACGAAACAAACTCCAAATGTCGATATTCGTAAATGTGCTTTCGATTAAGATTAATGTACTCGTATCTGCTTCAAGTGCCTCGAGCACCTTTAAACTTAAGAGTTTAAATTAGAAAGGTAAGGGCTAAAGTCGCCAACAGTTCATACACGTAGCAAAGGAGCCAATAATAATAAATCTCAATAGTGAGTCCAATTTAATAGTAAAGGCTTGAAAGCGACGCCGCACCGATAAAAATCCCCTAGTCCCGGGGAAGGAATGGAATTGCGTATTGGGGCTCAGACAGGGCGTAATCTGCCTACGCCCTAACTGGCCCGGGAGTTGGAGTACCTCGCCACTCTACGGGCAAAGTCTTCCTCACAGTACAGAAGCGAAGAGCAACGTAGGTAGGTGCAAGAACCCAACCTTGTTGTTTCAGTTCTATCTTATCTTTGAAACTTTGTATATTGTGTTGAGAATTAGCATTAAAATATTATATTTATATTTTAAAAAATATATTAGCATTATTTAAATCAAAGATGATAAACGAATATGTATCTAAAGCTATCGTAAATTTGTCTTACCACATGAACTAAAAATGGTCTGCAATGATTTTGATGCCTATTATGTGTACACAATTCATGAAAGTATTGTAAAGGTTTTCTTATGATTGCTCTAGTATTTTTAATTACTTAAATATTAAATTTTATTTATAACAAACCGATAATTGTTTAAAATTTAAGATATGCTAAAATGGTGAAAATATGAGCACATTGAGATCTTTTAAGAATTATATTCGTAATCAGGGCGCTTAATTTTAATATTTAGGTCAATAATTTTGTGGAGCTGTGATAGATCTTTGTTTACAATAAATGTTTTATGTATGTATGTTACAGTTTAAAATAAATGTTTTGCTAACTCCACTTTTTGTTTTCTTTATCATACGTAAATCATGTCACTTTACAGTGAGAGTTATTTGATTAGTATTAGTTTTAGTTGTTGGTGTGTGACGTTTATATTAGACGTAGTTTTATATAATTTTATTGAATAAATAAATAATATTTATAAAAATTAAAGATATGTTTATAGAAAAGTATGTATGAAAAAGTAATTAGGCTAACTTTACAGTGATATATTTTTTCGATATAGCCCCAGTAGTACAGAATGTCCCTTCTGAAAGTGCAGCGTCAGATTATTCTATGTCCAGTGCATGGAATCGCGCCAGAACTAAATGAAATTGAAATTAGCTTTCTCTCCCCTGAGCCACGAGCGGAATTTTCCAAAATAAAAGCGTATTATATTTTAAAATACGATTTCAGTCGGTGCAGTAATGGGAACCCAGGCAACCTAGGGCGTCTGGGAAATAAAAGTCTAAGGTAACCTAAGGTACCTATAAAGCTGTTTATGGACCTTTTGTTTTACAGACTACCGGACATATTTGCCTTAGTTAAATTTCCTATCTGTTTATTTCGTACACTTATTTTAAATTACTGAAATAAGTCCAAATCGAGTATTTAGCAACTTATAAATCTGATTGGTGCCAAAATAAGTGTAAATATTCTTAGTGTTATTCTTTAGACGGTTTTTAAGCTATTTTTTACCGATTTTTTAATACATTATTTACATATTTTTTTTAGTGCCAAATAAATAAATACTAAACAATTTGATTAAGATAATAGCATTATACGTAAATATAATATACTAGAGGTTGCCCGCGGCTCCGCCCGCGTGTATGTCGCTTTTCGCGTAACCTGTGGAAAATTCTATTGTATCCCATTCCCGTGCCAATTTTATATAAACATTACACTGCTACGATAACAAAATGAGTCGCATCTGTCTTTCCGCATTTGATTCCTGAGATCTATTTAACCTCTCTTTTTAGCTACTTTGGTGATGATGCGAAAGATTACATCGTGTTCTCCAAGCCATTTTTTTAATATAAATAATTAGAATACGCGAACCATACCACCAAGTGGAACACATCATCATCATCAGCCTATTTAATAGTTGTCCACTGCTGGACATAGGCCTCTCCTAAAGATCGCCACAGAGCACGGTCTCCTGCCTTACGCATCCAGTGCTTACCAGCTACCGTCCGCAGGTCATCGCTCCACCTGGCCGGTTGGCCTCCCACGCTACGTTTGCCGACACGTGGTCTCCACTCCAGAATCCGCTTGCTCCAACGATTGTCAGATCTTCTGCAGATATGGCCAGCCCATTGCCACTTCAGCTTGCTAATCTTGCGGGCTATGTCGGTTACTTTCGTTCTTTGTCGGATAATTTCATTTCTGATTTTATCCTTCAAAGAGACCCCGAGCATAGCCCGCTCCATGGCCCGCTGAGCGACTTTTAGCTGATGGACTCGCTTCACTGTTAGTGTCCACGTCTCGGCTCCGTAGGTAAGTACTGGGAGGACGCACTGATCGAAGACTTTTGTCTTCAGGCACTGTGGGATAGACGATGAGAAGATGTGACGAAGTTTCCCGAATGCTGCCCAACCCAGCCGAATTCTTCTATCAAGCTCTCTCTCGAAGTTGCTTCTACCCAAACGCAGTAGTTGTCCAAGGTAGACGTATTCATCAACAACTTCAAGAGGAGCACTGTTGACAATAACAGGCCCCGGGGTCACTCTACTGTTAAACATGACCTTAGTTTTGTCAATGTTCATCCCGAGACCTATCCGTCGTGAAGCATCGGCTAGGCCAGTCAGCATATCCTGCAGTTCCTGCAGCGACTCCGCTATTATGACTATGTCATCAGCAAATCGTAAGTGTGAGAGGTGTTCGCCGTTGATGTTTATGCCTTTTCCTTTCCAGTCCAGCGTCTTAAACATATCTTCTAAGGCGTTAGTGAACAGTTTCGGGGAAATAACATCCCCCTGCCTCACTCCCCTACGTAACGGGATATGTTTAGTCTGCTGGTCCTGTACTTGGACGGCCATTGTTGCGTCATTATAAAGACCTCTCAACACTTCGATGTAACGATATTCGACTTGACACCGCTGCAGGGACTCCAAAACAGCCCAGGTTTCGATAGAGTCAAACGCTTTCTCGTAGTCCACGAAAGCTAGACACAGAGGCCGATTATATTCCTCCGTCTTCTGTATAACCTGCCTTACTGTGTGAATGTGGTCCACGGTACTGAAACCTCCTCGAAACCCAGCCTGTTCCGGGGGTTGGAACTCGTCAAATCTTCTTGCTAAACGGTTGGTGATTACCCTCGAGAACAGTTTGTAGATATGGCTCAAGAGCGAGATGGGACGGTAGTTTTTAAGGAGTGTTTTATCACCTTTCTTATAAAATAAAACTACAACGCTCTTGTGCCATGCCATTGGAGTTCTCCCACTGTTTATTACGACATTGAATATCTTCTGGAGCTCCCGAAGGACAGGGTACCCCCCTGCCTTCAACAACTCCGAAGTGATTCCGTCTTCGCCTGGGGCTTTTCCGTTCTTCAACTGTCCGAGGGCAATCTCAATCTCACCAAGGCTAACTTCTGGCAGGTCGTCTGTGAAATGACGTGTCAATAGAGCACGAGAGTCTGGCATTTGAGCATTAGGAGGAGAAGCTTGCGAGTCGTAGAGGCGACTATAGAAGTCTTCTATCTCTGCGAGTATCTCTGGCTTGGACACAGCGACAGACCCACTAGCTGTTGTCAACTTAGTTAGGTGACTCTTCCCTAAAGCTTGTGCAAACACTTTCGACCCTCGATTTTTCTCTATAGCTTCTTTGATAGCTTGAGTATTGAAAGATCTTAGGTCGTGTCGCACAAGCTTCGAGATTTTACTATTGAGTTCACGCTGTTCCGTTAGAGTGGCATTGGCGTGTTTTCGCCTTGTGTCCATCAACCGGAGAGTCTCTGCTGAGAGTTTAGACTTTCTGCCTGGACGACGTAATTGGCAAAATTTCCTTCCCTCTTCTTGCAAAACTCCCACTAGGTTGTGAGTCATCTCATCAACGTTCTCCGTGGTTTCCAGCGCAGCGAAGCGATTTTCGAGCTGTATTCGGAAATGGTCCGATCCAGTAATGGCTTGTAGTTTATTTGGGCGGAGCGTGGACTTTACCAGACGTGATCTCTCTATTCTGAAGTCGATATTCAGGGTGCCTCGGACAAGTCGGTGATCACTACCGGTTTTAAACCTGTTGATCACGGAGACATCCCTGAATATGTGCTTTTTATTCGTCATGATAAAATCGATCTCGTTTTTAGTTACCCCATCAGGGCTTCGCCATGTCCACTTTCTTTGGGACTGCTTTTTAAAGAACGAGTTCATTAAGAAGAGTCCCTCTTTAACTAGAAAGTTAACGAGCATTTGCCCCCTTTCGTTCCTACTCCCATAGCCATGAGGACCTATTTGCCGCTCGCCGTACGCTTGTACTCCCACTTTGGCGTTGAAGTCCCCCATAACAACGCTGTAGTGAGTCTTTGTGGTGTTGTGAAGAGCTTTACATATGTCTTCATATGTCTGCTCTACTTCATCATTCGGATTCGACGACGAAGATATATTCGGTGTCGGCTTCCGTTTCGATGATGGAGCATACACTTGTACCACTTTCAGACTATATCTCTCGGTAAGTTTTAGTATAAGATATACTACTCTGCTCGACACACTAGATATTTCCACAACGTTGTTAAGGAGGGCTTTGTTGACGAGAAACCCGACACCACCTTGTGACAGTCGGTGCCCCTCGCGATAGTAGAACAGATGTCCAGAAGGTAGGGTTACGGTGTCCTCTCCCTGTCTACGGACTTCACATAACCCCATATATCCCATCTTATCTTCTCTAATTCCGTTTCAACTTGTGCCAAATTATGGTCTAGCCTTATCGTTTGCCCATTATATGTCGCCAGGGTCAGTTTGGTTTTTGAGTGGCCTACCGTAACCCGGGGATTCTTAGCACCCCCTACCCGACCGTTACCGTGGCCGCCACCTTGGCCAGGAATAGCCGGGCGACCGGGAACTAGGGGCCGTTTTGTATTTGTGCTGCTCATTAGGAGGAGTTGCCCATAATTGCCGCGCTGGGCATGCGTGTTGGCACTCGCAGCACGTAGCTCGTTGCACCGGTGTCGCTGCTGCCCGACACCGGCCTGTGTTATTTTGGCTACGTGGTTGTCGGATGGTTATACCGCCATCGGTCGGTTCGCCAGAGCCTCATTCGTTAGCCAGCAGGATGACCACGTGCAGGTTGAGGTTGACTTGGAGTGTGCAGTGTAGTTTACTCCCTTCATCCACACATACTTAAATTCCAATTCAGAAGTATTTAATTTCAAAAACACAAATCTTTCCCTTTGAACTTTAAACCCTAATGGCTACCTTAATGTACTCCTGGCAAATATTATAACAAATTTATTTTAACCACCATATAAGCTACAACCATAACAACTTTCAAGACTTTAACTTGATAAATAAAGAATTTTCCATACAAACTTTCACCCCCATTACAAACCCTTAGTTCATCCCTGGCAAAAAAACATGATACTATTATTTTTAATTTTACATAAACTATACACACTCCAAATTTCATTGCTGTAAGTTCAAAAACAAAGAAGTTTCATACAAACTATTTTACCCCCTTTCACCCCCTTAAGGGTAGAATTTCCAAAAATCTATTCTTAGTACACGTTTAAGTACTAAAGTATATACGCACTCCAAATTTTGCACCTCTAAGTTCAAAAACACAAAACTTTAATTTTTAACTTTAAACCCCTATGACATCCCCCTTAATGCACCCCTGGCAAAAGTTTTTTAAATTTTAATTTGACCATTTAATAAACTACTACTATAACAACTTTCAAGACTTTAACTTGATAAATAAAGAATTTTCCATACAAACTTTCACCCCTCATTACAAACCCTTAGTTCACCCCTGGCAAAAAAACTTGATACCATTATTTTTAATTTTACATAAACAACACATATTCCAAATTTCATTGCTATAAGTTCAAAAACAAAGAAGTTTCATACAAACTGTTTTACCCCCTTTCACCCCCTTAGGGGTGGAATTTCCAAAAATCCGTTCTTAGTACGCGTCTACATACTACAACAAATACACCCTCCAAATTTCACAACCCTAGGACCAGCCGTTTGGGCTCTGCGTTGTCTATAGATGAATGAATGAATAAGTCAGGACAAAGAGTCTTATAGTATAGAAGATTAATAAATATTATCATAGGCCTGCCTTCTGCCTTAGTAAATTTTCCTATCTATTTATTTCGTACACTAACTTTAAATTACTGAAATAAATCGAAATCGAGTATTTAGCTACGTACCCATAAGTCTTATTAGTATCAAAATAAGTGTAAGTGTAAATTTTCTTAGTGTTATTCTTTAGACGGTCTTTAGCTATTTTTCAATATTTTTTGCCTTTTTTTATTCATTATTTATATATATTATTTTTTCTATATCTGTTTGAGTGCTTAGTAAATAAATACTAAACAATTTGACTAAGATAACTGCGTTATACTCGTAGTTAGACGGCAGTTATTTATTCCGAATTCATACCAACGAGTACCTCCAAGCACACTCCTACAAATGAGGTAGAATATAAAATAGGAACCAAAGCTTTGTACATGATGTTTGGACTGCGTTGTAGCGTGGTTGCGAATTCGCGAACGCATAGCTGATGAGGAGCGTGGGAACTGTCACATGTATATATAGTATAGGTATAGGTAGGTATATATTTTCCCAACTCACTGGTTGGTATTCATAGGATTCGCTTTGCACCAGAGCTGTGCGGTGCGTTGGGGAATACCGCTAACGGAAAGTTTGGAAAACGGTGAATTTTTAGTAGTTGATGTTTATTGGCAATCTAACACTTATAATGTGGGTTGGACATGGAAAAAGAGTAGGTACGAGACATTTAAAACAGTCTCTTTCGATTTATAAGGCGATGTGGTCGCAGACGCAAGCAAATAATTCGGAAATAAAACTGTTACAAGAAATCTAAAATTAAGTTTTTTGAACCATTATCATAATGATAGGGGAGAAAGGGGTATTGGGAGTCACTTAAGCAATATATTCTCCAAATCAAACATTATTGTAGTTATGGTGATAGTTATTTATTTTTAATGTAATATACTTAATCAACTATCAGTCTGATAAGTTTCATTAGCTGTAAAAATTATACTTTTCTATTTATAATTATTTTAAAAAATAATGACTTTGACTACCATTGCCCGCACATGCGGGTAATAATAATCACTATATTTGGTAATGGGAGTCAGCGAATCCTAGCAGTTGTCACACACGTAATCTTCAACTGAATCCCATCCGGTGCAGCTTGCGCATGCCCATAGCCCACAAGATGTGCATCTGTACCAAATCTCGTTGTTTCGGCCAAATTTACGAATTTTATGAAGTTCTGCGCTCTGTGCGTTGTGTCAGAAGACAATTACGCTTTATTTGTGCTCCTCGGTCGAGTTTTCGGCATCTGCCAAATAAAAATGTACGATATAATTAATCGTTTGCACGTTATAAAAACTGCGAGTAATGAGACGTGGACGATGGTCGACACCCATTACCCACAGACGCTCGACTCTCATTACCCGAAATGGACAATTTGAAAATTTACAGTTATAAAATAATTATTTTAGACTTTATTACATTAAACGATTCACAAATCCAATCTCAAACGTCATAACTAAAGTTTTAACTTGAACTTATGATTAAAATACATCATAGTAATGGACTTACCGTTTATTTTGTTCACGTAAAAAATTATATGAAATTGGCGCGAAAACGTTACGCGGCAATGTTGTCCCAGCGCTTGGCGTGAACTCAGCGGGCGTTGGGGGCCGGTGCGGGGTGCATGGAGTGATGTTGGTTACGGGGCAATAATAACTCTAGGCTTTTGGTTTCTTTAGTTATTTTAGTGACTACGATTGCCCACTGATTCCTATTACCCCTTTCTCCCCTAAGTCTGATTGGTACCGAAGTAAGTATTCTTAGTGGTTCTTTAGACGACCTTTTTACCGTTTACAATGTATAGCGAAAACGACTCCGCTGGTCAAGGATATACACTCTAGCATTAGATAATATCTAATGCTAGAGTGTATATCCTTGACCAGCGGAGTCGTTTTCGCTATATGATATGCTTTAAAGCTCGACTTAAACGCTGGCTTATCGAGGAAACTCTCTATAATATAAATGACTTTCTAAAAATTACAAAATAAGGATAATATTAGTACTCGTATGTTGACATTAATAATAATAATAAGCATTTATTTCAGGTATTATAGTTACACCCATTTTACATTGTTTTATTTTTTTATTAATATCTACATATGACATTATTGAAACTATGAAATGTACACAATATGTATCTTATCTTATATATAAAATTTCCGTGTCACAGTGTTTGTTACCGTACTCCGCCGAAACGGCTTGGCCGATTTTTTCCAAATTTTATATGCGTATTCAGTAGGTCTGAGAATCGGCTACTGTATATTTAGAAATAATTATTAAGGCAAAACAACGTTTGCCGGGTCAGCTAGTATTTATATATGTTTTTTGTAATGTTTTAAAATGACGTATGAATTGACCTGTAAAATATTGTTTTTACCAATAAATATGATTATGATTATGCTGTAAAAAACTTTGAATGTAAGATAAAAAGCTCTGTCTAAGGTAAATATAAAGAATTTCTCACTATCTCTGTGAGGCAGTGTTCATCAGTACCCAAGGAAGGCTGGCTCTCAGTCCGGTGTCCGGTGTGAGACGCACGGATGCTTCCGCGCTCGCCCGCCTTTGGCTGACCAGACGTGACGTGGAGACAAAAAGATGTAGATAGGCCAAAATAATAAATATAACTTTTAGGTGTCACCCCTGGTTGAGTCCCGGAGAAGGCCGCCGAGTGTTCCCGCTCGCCCGCTCTGGTGAGACTCCCGGGGTGCAGCACTTTCCCCAGGGTCAATGTGCCCTGGAGCCCAGCCTCGGTAAAGAGGAACCTCCTCGAGACGGATTCCCTACCTCCCGAGTAAAATGAGGCGAGGAAGAACCAAAACTGAACTGAAGCTTTTAGGAGTAGAAGTGTACAACTTTTAGGCCGTAACTCGTCCAGGTATTTTATATAAAAAAAAATGTGAGCCGTCACGGGACGTCAGATGTGAAACATAGATATTATTTTGTAATATGGGCGAATGCCGTGGCGACGCGTAGCCACGCAAGAAATCGGTTTTACGTGCGGCTATAGATGTTTCACATAGAAATTTAGAGATCGTTTTGTGAATAAAAGTTTTTTTTTTTATATTCGGGGCATACTTTTACCAATGACAAAATCGGTTGGTATGACATGATATGCGAAGACTTGTCGAGCAACGAGCTCTTCATTCATATGGTAAGCATTAAGCTGTCCCGATTCCAATTAAATAATTTGGATAATTATGGAATTAAGGTCACTGCAAACCTTAATTCCATAATTATCCAAAAACTACAATAAACCATAGACAAAGCATACTTTATCTATGAATAAACTAATGCCTACTGCTACTTTCATTACAAAACTCAGTGCCACAAGTTTTCTGTAGAGATTAAAAAAAAACAATTGAAATATTCAGTCTTTATATCATAGATTTATATCTCTTTCTACGCTTTATATAAAACATTTTCGTAGCTCCACAGAGTAGATAAGACACACGAGGCAGTTAAATTACCGACGTATTCAGTATTCCACGTACGCGTCAGTGTTTTTTCCCGCGCAAGCGAAGCGGCCGTGCGTGAAGCTGCATCTACCTCCTTTTGGATATCTTTGGTAAATAGTGTTGGATAAATACAGTAAGTCACGCCTGGAATTATTGTTGGGGATTCTTTTTATCTTTGATCTTAAAGTAAATTATCTATTAATATGTTATATATGATATCATATTATTTGACTTGTAACTTTGGTGTTATCAATAAATGATTTGTATTTGTATTAAAATAAAATATCTTTGGTCTGCAGGAGCCATCAAAGTTTTATTATACGTTGCAAAAAGAGTTTGTCAAATCGAGTGTGGCTCGGTGGTAAAAACGTCTGCTTTTCCATCAGACGGCCCCTGGTGCGATTCCGGCCCTACATCAATGCCTTGGTTTTTTTTTCAAGTTATGTGTGGATTTACACTCGCTTTACGGTGAAGGAAAACATCGTGAAGAAACCGGCTTGTTTGAGGACCACGATATCCAAAGACGTGTGTCAACCGCCAACCCGCACTTTGCCAGCGTAGTGGATTATGGCCTATATCTCTCTCCTCGTAAGGGAAGGTCCCGAGTCCCGGCAGTGGGAACGTATAGTGGGCTGCTTAACTATTCGATGCAAAACATGTTTTATGTATTTTGTGAGGTGACTTCTAATGAGAAACTTAAATTGTAGGGTTCGGTTAATACGTTAACCTAAAAGATGCTCATGTTTTATGGTTTTAAACAATGATGTTATAGCTCAATGATGTATTAGCTCAATGGTTTTAAATATATTTTTTTGCAATTTTGGCACTTGCCTCTGTCTACCAATTTATTTGTCTCACCCAAGCTGAAACTGAATTTGTTCATAAATAGATACGCATAACTCTTTGTAAATACTGAAATAAACGCTGGGTTTTCGATCAAAATTGTCATAGGTATAATATTCGGCAAACATCTTGAGCAATGACCTTGAGTGCGCAGTAGACGATTTTAAGGTATCATTGGTGGTAGGAGAGGTGCGCGGGGGCATTCTGTCGGCACGCGGCCCCGCGATTGGCCGATCAGTTTGCCGCTGTCCCCCGCGCCAAACATACGTCCCGCTAGCATCTGTACTGGCATCGATTACACTTGCGTGCAGTTTGAATAGCCTATTTCGAGTTAAGAAGTTTTGTTGTTAAAGTTTTATATTAATTTATATTATTGTTACTTTGTTTTTTGTTATATTGTGTTTATACCTATACCATAAAACTTTTCTGACTATGCCGCGAAAACATAACACAGTTCTGAAGAGACAAGCTAGAAAAATGGTGTATGATGTGTATTGCTTTCTTAAACAGGAATCTACAAAACAAATGGAAACTATAAAAAAGTCTGCAGAAGCAACTAAAACGTCTGTTAGTACCGTAAAACGAATAGTATTATAATTTAATTTAAATAATAATATTTTTTGAATCTAAATTTTGTTTTTACGAATAATGTTTCACAATATTATTTTTTTTATGTTTCTATTGGTATCAACAATGACCAATAAAATATGTCCGGAAGTGTACATGCGCGGACTTACCCCCTCTACGTCGACTTTTGCTCAAGTTATTTGCCGGCCACTATACTCAACATATTACGACTCTTCCTTTTACCACTAAAACAAATTTGTCCCTACAAGTAGGTAATGCTTATTAAAAAGGCAAATTTTAAACAGTCAACATTTATTTAGGAAAATAAGTACGCCTTTTTCTTACATATGTATAAATAGTTAGTTAGTTAAAAATTAAATATGCATGTCGCTAAAGTATCAAATCTTACAGCCGAGATTATTATTTATAGTAAAAAAATAAAACCTTGTCTTTGATTTTATTTATCACAATATGAACTACAAAACAATTTAATAATTAACAGCACAGCACAAAAAGTAAAAATAATATTTGACTTATTTATATTATTTTATGCCACTACTAAAATAATTAAATTATTTTTAATTATAATCTAAAAAAAAACATTTAAAAATAAAACTCTAGAGCAAAACATTCAGCTGATGTTTACATACTACAATATATTTGTACTGATTTTACTAATATAATAACATACATTATACTACCTAATGTCATACAGTGATTTTATACAGTCTATTAGTCATATCTAGATAATAGAATAATTTCACGAATACGAGTATATGCTAGATTCCTTAATGTTTTAACACCCATATTGACTATTTATTTGCTATAAATATGTGTATTTATATATCCATCCATATACATAAGTGAAGTTCTATAGTGCATTCCATAACCGTAGCGAAATTCAGACATTGACGTCTTTTATTATCATAGCGCTAGGTAAATTGTAAAAAGCTAAAAAACATTGCAGGAACCCTTCACGCGCGATCCCGACTAGCAGTTGGCCAATATTTAAAAAAAAATCCGTAGTTTCTTAAAAGCTGTGAAATCTAACTCCTCCATATAAATGTTTCGATTAATGTAATAAAACATTTGACCAAGTGCGAGTTAGACACGCGCGTGAAGGGTTCCGTACTATTATTTAAAAAAATTACAAAAATTCACGTTTGTTGTATGGGATCCCCCGCTAAAATATACATTTTATTTTAATTTTACAATTTATTTTTTAAGTTAATACACAGATATTTTGTGAATGTTTAAAGGGTCCAAAATGTCGTTATAAAGTTTTTTATTCTTAGTATTCGTTGTTTGAGCGGCACGGGAAATTAATAACTTCTGAAAATTTCAGTTTTCTAACTATCACGGTTTCTGAGATACAGCTTACAGCTTAGTGTCAGACAGACAGACAGCGAAGGCTTAGTAATAGGATCCCGTTTTTAGTTTTTGGGTTCGGAATCCTAAAAATTAGGGATACGTAGGTATCAGGACACCAAGTATTTTAGCCTTATCTAGACATCCTATTATACTTTTCCTTTAGCAATCTTCCTGTCAAGCCGTTTTAGCCTTCCTCTCTTTGACCAGGCTGGATATGAAGAACTCTCCAGCCCTATAGGAGGATCTGACCAGGGCTCCGCTGGCCGTGTAAAGGAACCCTAGCTCGTTGCCTCGTGTCTCCCAGTGCTTGAACTTGTCCGGTGTGACGTACTCAAACACTTTGAGGTGACGCTTGGTCGGCTGCATGTATTGCCCGAGGGTCAGGCAGTCGACGCCGGCGGCGCGAAGATCTGGAGGGAAGAATAAATTCTCTATTAAAAAATAAATGGGCAAGTGCGAGTTGGGCTCGCTCATGAAAGGTTCCGTACCATTGTTGTATAGGAGAGCCCCCCGCCTTAAACATTTTTTTTTTCAATTATTTTATAAATATTTTTTAAAAACAATACATAGTTCAATATTCTAATAATGTATAGAGAGAGGGTCTACCAAATATCATTATAAAGATCAAGTAAAAAAACTACTTAAAAATTACGTTTGTTGTATGGTAGCCGCTTTCAATGTTTTCTTCACTAAAATTTCAAATATTTTCATTAGAATAGACTGGACGACCACAAAAATTAAAACATTAAAATGAAAAATTATTTATTGAATCAAGAAACATTATCATAAGAGAAGTAATAAATAAATTATGTTAATTATTTTTAATAGCAATAATAACCTTTCATGGTCTGCTCGACCTGTTCATCAGTCTCTCCGAGCCCCAGCATGATGGACGACTTGGTGATCAGCTCGGGGTTCAACTTCTTAGCCAGACGCAGCACTTCCAGAGTTTGACGATACCTGTAACATGTAAAAAGAAATTTGAGGTAAGTACATAAAATTACAGAGTTACAGAGTATGGGTACTCCGTACCCAGGCAACCAAGTAGGTAGCCCGAGTATTAAGTAGCCTTTATTTTTTACTAACATATCTATACCTGATTAACAATTTGGTGTCTTAGATAATCTAATGTATAAAATTTCCATGTTAGTTACCGTACTCCTCCGAAACGGCTTGACCGATTTTTACTAAATTTTATATGAGTGTTCGGTAAGTCTGAGAATCGGCTATTATCTATTTTTCATATCCCTAAGTGATAAGGCAAAACACCGTTTGCCGGGTCAGCTAGTCTAATATAAAATTTCCATGTCACAATGTTAGTTACCGTACTCCTCCAAAACGCTTTGACTGATTTTTACCAAATTTTATATGCGTGTTCAGTAGGTCTGAGAATCGGCTACTATCTATTTTTCGTACCCCTAAGTGATAAGGGCTTTTAATTTTATTTTTATTAATAGAGATAATTTGTAAGGCAAAATAACGTTTGCCGGGTCAGCTAGTATCTTACTAAATTGGACCTATATTGGTACAGCCGGTTAAGTATTTTAGTTGTTCGCCTTTAGCCCATAATAGATAAATTTCAGAAAAAAAGGCTGCCAGGCTCAACTTACCATCAGGTGAATTGTGGTTAAGCGCTGACCTATTCAGAGTAAAAAAAAAATTAATGGGCGGGCTTTGTGTGCAGGTTGCACCCTAAACGCTGAGCAAAGGTTTCTGGCACATGGAACTATTTAGATGGTTGAAGACAACGAGGTATATTATTAAGTGTGATACAATTATAAGTGTGATATGATATTAGTATTAGTGATACGATACTAGTATTAGTGATTTGGTGCGTAGGGAAATCTCTAGATGGACCAGGGCAGTCACCAAATGGGATCCGAGGAACAGAAAACGACAGAGAGACAGACCACCAACCCGATGGTCAGATGACATCGTTGGGCACGCTGGAAAGAGCTGGTGGAAACTGAGTGAAGACATACTACATATATGACGTACTATATAACGTGTTGGAGAGGAGGCCTATACCCAGCAGTGGGAAGATACAGGCTGGTGATGATGATGAAGATGATATTATTAAGTGTGATAGCCCCTCACCCGGCCCTGGGGTCCCTGACAAAGGGTGTGAGTCGCTCCACAGTCTCGATGTTGTGCGCAAACACATCGAGCCCGGCGGCCGCCATCACACCTATACTGGACTTGTTGCCGCGGAAGTCCGGCACCAGGCACTCCACTAGGATGTTCTTGTTTCTGGAACATTACGAGATCATACATGAAACATAGGGGGAGGCCTATGCCCAAGCGGCAAATTTTGCATGAAAATGTGTAAAAATAAATATGTAATTTTTATAAAATATAATGCAATAGAATAAAGGCTTTTTTATTTTTACTTTAACATGAAACATTATGGATGATTTTTTTACAGACAATTTTTAAAAGAGTTACTCAAGTTAATAGAGGTTTTATAGTAGCCATAAAACATGTTTAAACATTTTATAACAAAGGTGGATATTTTTATAATTTGAAGTATTAAATGCAAATGCATATTGAATAACTGAATTAAATTATTTATTAACCAGAATTAACATTATGATACATTCTCATAATATAAATTATACCAAGTTGAGTAGACAGATGTTTTGATGTGTAACTACTTTCTCATAGTTTATTGACTATATTGTCATTACTGGATCAAAATCTTTCTGGATTTCTACATAAAATTTAATGACAAACAAACAATTTTGAATACACTTGACTTGGTTAGGCTGTTTAGGTATAAAGATTAATTATAGAATTAGAAAACTCCTGACACTATTTTGGGTCAATTGAACGGTGTGCAAAGAGGCTCATAGGCAATGACAATCTTTGTTAAACAAAGTTGCAGACCCTAGAGCACCTGAATGTGTGCGTCTGAATTACATGATGTAATTCCCCCCATCCCCTTCCACTATCGGACGAGCAGGGAAACGCTAAGGCGGTATCGGTTTACGGTTGAGGTGCCTAAGGCACGCACAAAGCTTTTTGCCTCCAGTTTTTTGTTGTCCGAACCGCCAACCTTTGGAATTCCTTGCCGAATTCCCTGTTCCCCAATGACTACAATCTAGCGATTTTCAAGGCGAGAGTGAACCGGTTTCTTCTGGGTAAGCGTGATCCACCTTAGACCTCAATGTCACTTACCATCAGGTGAATTGTGGTCAAGCGCTGACCTATTCAGAGTAAAACAAAAAAAAGGTGGTCATCTTGAATTTGTAATTTACCATAATGTGTGCATTTGTCCTAGTCAAGCCTTTTTATTTAATACCCAAATTAAGAGAACTGTGAAAAGTATGACATTAATTTAGGTATAATAAGAACAAACCGAGCATTAATTATCTGAATAACTAATGGAATCATTATGTCTTAAAAGCTGCAGCCATGGTGACTGCATTTGAACTTTTAGTTGAATAGAGAGTTGATACTCAGACTCACTGTTTTTTAATTTCTCTGACTGTCTCCGCTAGATGCGCCGCGCCACCGTCCGGTATATCTGTAGTTATACAAACACAATGATCATAGTTACATTTAACTTAAAATAACCGGCTAGTGCTAATAAGTGCTAGTTAGGCTAGTAATAATAAATGCTAGTTAGGCTCACGCACGAAGGGTTCCATGTCATTATCCGTAAAACATCGAAAAAAGATAATTGTTGTATGGGAGCCTTCTTAAATTAGTATTTATACTATTCTATTTACAATAAGTTTTTTTAATAACTGCAACAGAAATACATTATCTGTGAATATTTGTGCTTGACTGCTTGTACTAACAGCCAGGACTTACATCCTGATGTGTCATCAGACAAAATCACAAATCAAAGGTTAAATAAAGTATTTGTCACTGAAACAGTCTATTACTATATCTATCCACAGAAGTGAGCACAATAACGAAGTTCTCACTGGTGCATTATATCTGTCTCAGTCGTACTAATACAGTCTGTATCTTACCATCTCTATCCACAGATGTCAGCACTATATATCCAAGTCCCCACTGGTGTATAGCATGAGCAGTGTTCCTGGGCTCGTCGGGGTCAAGCGGCGGGGGCGCGCGGGATGTCTTCACTGAGCAGAACATGCAACCTCGCGTGCACGTGTCGCCCATTAGCTGGGGGGAAATGGGGGTATAAACATTTTATTTATAACTAGCTGCGCCCCGCGGTGTTACTCGCGTTAATCCGGAACAAAAGAAGTTAACTTGGGATAAAAATTAGCCTATGTGTTAATCCAAGGTCTAGTCTATCTTCATAGAAAATGTTATCAAAATCGTTCTACCTGTTGGGAGTGTGAAGGAAGTAACATAGAATTTTGGAAGTTACTTGTGCGTTCCAAGAGAATCACAATTGTTTTCAGCATAAAAAGTAGCCTATTTGTTAATCCAAGGTCTAAGCTACTCATATTTTCAGACCAAATTTCATCGAAATTGGTTCAGCCGTTTGAGCTTGAAGAAGTAACAAAATTACACACATACACAAACATTTGCATTTATTATATTAGTAGGATTCACATGCTGGTTTTAAGGTTCTAAAACCAAACAAGTCTGCAATATATTTTTATAACTAGTTCTCAAGGGGGTTGCCCGAATACACCAATAAGTGTTATATGTCATTTTTAGGCACTCTATGTGTTTGTGCAAATCAATGCATAATGCCTCTAAAAGGCTAAAACTTTATAGTGGTTTTCAGTGATATATTTGGGACTAAATGATGCATGTTCTTAGAAATGTGTAAAGGGTGTAAATCCTCAGTGGGCTCAGCAAAAATATTTTCTATTCAAACCAATGTGGCTAACCCCAACTACTAGTTCATTTGTAATGAAGTTTTCAGTGATAGATCATGTACTTGCATGTACTTTAATAGGCATTACTGTCTCATAAAGAGTGCCCTGCAATATAAGTACTTATAAATAAGAAGTTATCAATTTCATTAGGGTAATGATTACAATGCTGGACTGCCAACCAGAGGATCCCGGGTTTAATTCCCAACTTATTGATGACCAAAATTTGTTGGATGTTGGTCTGGTTGTTAAATAAGTATTGATATAAGGTATCTATGTATGTATATGTAGTATATCAGTTGTGTTAGCAACCATAATACAAACCAGAAATGGTTTAGGATGGGGCTAACCAGCCGTGTGAGAAATTTGTCAAAAAATAAGCTAGTATGTAGTTAGTACTTGTACTAATTCGGCCTTGGAAAATATTATGCCTTGAAGTAACAGATTATTATCTCAATTATTACTTTTTTTTTCTTACCATAATAGTAGCTGTGGACATGCCATGCTTGCCACCACTCCAGCATTCCCCAATGTTGGGGCACCTGGCCTCCTCACACACTGTGCTGAGCTTCAAGCTACGGAGCTGCTTCTTTAGCTCACTGAATTTGGCTCCTGGAAAGTAAAGGAAGGAATAATTTTAGTGTCAGACACTTATTACTGAAGATTGTAGCACAAAAAACAGAAGCTCTAAGAAATTGCTCTTTCTCACTTGAAAGGCTGAATTTTATTATTCTTATTCTATGGTCACACCTGCACTGACAACCTGCAGGAGGTGTATTGTGCATTTCCCCCTACCAGCCTCTACCCAAGCCATCCAGGCTCCTTAATAGCGGAGCACGTCTTGGGCCGCTGGCATAGCTGTTTCACTGTCACTACATCAGATGTTGTGGTACTACAAAGGCAGAACCTATTATGTTTAACCGGTTTCTTCTGGGTACGCGCACTCCACCTTAGATTGCAATATCGCTTACCATCAGGTGAATTGTGATCAAGAGCAAGCCCATTAAGAGTAAAAAAAAATTATGATTTTCACATTGTGTTAAATTACACCTTGGAAAAACATACAAACAGGCTTTCTTTTTTTTGGGTAACACTGCAAGTCACAGAGATTAAGTTATAAAATTGCGTTAATACCTGTAGGAATAGTGGTCTTCAACCAGGGAGGTAGTCTTAAGCGCTCCGCCTCCCCCTTTTCTCTTTTGAGTTTCCCTTCATAGTCATCCCAGGACTTCGGGCGATCTTCTGACACAAAGTCCGCTAGACCTGGACCTTCTTTTAGCTTCTCACGTATCGCATCTAGCTTACTGGTGTGGTTACATCGCTTGAACTAGAAAATAATGAGTTTTAAAAGGTATTTGGGTACATATTGATATATTTGGCAGGCTTCTTAAAATTGCGAGTGTACGTATTAATGTAACAAAGACGCGTAGTTTATTATTACAATAATCTCTAGATAGAGATCTATACATAGCCAAGCAAGAGAAAACATGATTATATCAAAATATGATGGAAAGGTTCTTGTTTTTACCTCCTGTGTTCTGGATATCACACTTGGTTTGAGCGTGTTTCGAATCATGCTAGATGCATTTACTGTGTTCAATTTAATTAAATAGAGATTTTTTAGGAATCTACAACAAAATTTCGTCGCAAAATGCAAATTACGAAACAAAACGAAGTTGAAATGAAATGACCAAAACAAAGTTACGTCAATGTCATTTTTTTTCATCCATTGACAAAGTTGTGCTTTTGTAAGCAATGGCGTTAAAATTTAATTAGAGTATATTTGAAATTTGATTCTGTATTATACGGAACAACGAAACAAAATATTATTTCTTTCTGCTTTTACTTGTTGTCTTAATAAAATGCTTAACTATCCACGTAGATGATAATTAATTTTCGAAAATATGTAATTTCTCATTAACACGAAAGCTGGTTGCATTCAGCAGAGAATGAAAAAAATAGCATTCAATCAAGTTTCTCTATGATTTTGTTTTTTAGATAAAGATACGAATATTTACGAAAATAAAATCAGAAATAAGTGTACAATAATTTATTAATCGTTTATGGCAAAGGCTTTCAAGATAGTAAAAGTTTAGTCAAGTGGGGAGACATGTAAACAAAGATTGACCTTGAACGCAATACCAAACAGCTGTCAAAAATTAACCTAATTACAGCCAATGGAGTACATAAACAAGCTACTAGTTTATATTTTGTACAGAAAATGAGGACTGTGGACTCTCATTTACTAGAGGATAAAATGGACGAAGCAGTCACACATTATATAAATTCCCATCATCCCAACGAGGTAACAATTGACACATCTCTTACATTTCCTTAGGATGCTTTTGTGGGTTTTGTTTGTATTTATTTTGCTAAATTGGTTTCTTGTAGGTATTGTCTTACTATATAATTATGAAGTTTCATATATTTGTTCCAGTATTAACAAGTTACTACAATATTTAGTACAATACATAGTAAAATGAATAGTTTAAAATGTCATCACAAAGTAAATGCTTTGCTTAGTTTTATAGAAACAGAATCTATTTTCTTATGTAAAATTTAACTACACGAGTACCTTTTACATAATTTGAATATCATACAACATGACACATAGAAATAAGTAAAGTAAAGAAATAATTATTTTTGCCTTCTCTCTACAATGGATTTCCGCAAAAGTAAAGCCTGAGTCAATACTTTAACATGTCACATCTCCATTCCACACTAAATTACAAAGAATATCATCTTTTGGAAATACATTAAGCAATATAAAATTATATTTAACTATTTTAAATACTCATCACTTATTAAAAACACTTAAAAATAAAAACTGTGCAAACATGAAAAACAACTAAATTAAGCACTCAAAGTAAATTAAGTATGTGATCCTATTGATTAAAGCCATAAAATATAATGTCCCCTACTTGTATTCCTCATTTCTGAGGAACTTTATTATAGTATTTATCTTGGGCAAGTACATTAAGATTATAATTTTTACATCATAGTAATTAATTCGTATTTAATGTTTACAGCCCGTCCATATAGATTCCAATGGAATACCGATGACAGTCCAAGATGATGGGGGAGGCAGAGTTACCATAATGCATCAGCAGACCTATACCACACAAATGTGCAGGTAAAATTATGAACAAAGCAATGCTTCTATAATCTGTCCAACTATTTATTTTCTTTTTGACAGCACCAATAGAATGTAACTTTCGTTATGTTACGAAAAAGTTCACTTTTAAATTGCAAGGTTTTAAATTGAGTTGAGAGGTTTTAATTTTTGACAAAAAGAAAATAAATGGTTGAACAGATTATAAGAGTGTGCAATATAATGCATATAAATTTTTGTAGTTTGTAAAAGATAAAGTCCAATGATAACTAGCACATTTATGACGGCTAACTAATAGGTCAAGATCATCAGGTCATAAGAAGAACATTATTGATCACTTAGTTATAGTTTATCTTTGTGTTGCCTTACCTATTACATGTATTATAGTTATTTATGTAAAATATGATGTTTTTTTTCTTTAGACATATTATAATGACTTCGTCACATAAAATGTTATGACTTTCTATGGAAAGACCTGATTGTAGAAAACAGCCTCATTACCATATCTGGTAACAAAATATTTTGTGTTTTAATACAGGCCAGGAGGTTAACATTTTTATGTATCTGTGTGTGCGTCTGGAAGGGAGGAACCACTATTTTTTTTTTATTGATTATAGTATTTTTTTCTGATCGCAAACTTTTCACAACTTCCTGAAAGGATATGATTAGTAGGGTACATACATTGTGAACAATTTCAAACCTTAGATGGCTGACACCAAAATGGTTATCACAAGTTTTCTACATGTTTTATTTACACATGTATCTGTCTATTTTGACAACTGGACTGCCAATCAGAGGGTTCCGGGTTTGATTCCTGGCACAGCCAACGTCTTTGTACTAAACTAAATTTGTTGGCTGTCGGTCTGGGTGTTAAATACTTATCTATATACAAAATATGTATATGTAGTATATCAGTTGTGTTAGCAACCATAGTTTTTTTTTTTTTTTAATATTATGACACATTCACACACGGCTGGTTAGCCCCATGCTGAACCATTTCTAGCTCGTATTATGGTTGCTAACACAACTCATATACTACATATACATACATACATATTATATATAAATATGTACATACTTAACACCCAGACCCATAGCCAACAAATTTAGTTAAGCACAAAGATGTTGACCGTGCCGGGAATCGAACCCGGAACCTTCTGATCAGCAGACCGGCATGGTAACCTTTACGCCAACAAGGTCGTCAAATATGAACTAGAAAAGGTTCAGTATGGGGTTAACCAGCCATGTGTGAAATGGGTAAAAAAAATATACATGTCACCCATACATGTTTTGTCTCCAGGCAAGTGTCAGTGACAGAGCAAGTGGGTGAAGGTCCGTGGGGTGAGGAACTGCTGGAGGGACCTATTGCTGCTATTGTGGCTCACCTGCAGAACTCCAGGCACCATCCCACTTCACATCACAAGGTTACTTATGGCTTTTTGTTTAGTAGATTTTTGCAAACATGCACCAAGATCACCAAAACTAAGGTCAGGCAAGCTGCAGTCAAACATAAGCAATCAATAAATCAATTTGCATTTATAAAAATGCGAGTGTGGCTTGGTGGTAAAATAAACTCTGCTTTTCAATCAGACGGCCCCTGGTTCCATCCTGGCCCTACACCTATGAATTGTTTTTCAAGTTATGTGTGGATTTGCACTCGTTTTACGGTGAGGAAACCGGCATGTTTGAGGACCACAATATCCGAGGACGTGTGTCATCCGCCAACCCGCACTTGGCCAGCGTGGTGGATTATGGCCTATATCTCTCTCCTCATGAGAGAAGGCCCCGTTCCCAGCAGTGGGAACGTATAGTGGGCTGCTTATGCTTATTATATGCAATTATACAAATATAAATCATTCATTGATAACACCAAAGTTTCATTTCTCTACATGACTGACGGTAATAAATAGAGGGCCAACTTAATGTATTAACACCAATTGTACCTATTTTGCAAGTACTAAATGATTTTACAGGTCAAATTTATGTATTCCGCAGGTGTCCCAAATAAGGAGTGATACTGTGGACACATCCGTCATACTTGATGCTCCTATGAGGTACAATGGATCTAGTTTGGTAAGTAACTTTGTTAAGCTGCTATGTTCATATAAGGGCAATAATTTAATACAATACAAAGCAATTTTTACTAAATAATTACATATTGTAAGCAACGACAAGATGTAAAGTAAATAATAGGCCAAGTCCGAGTCGGGCTCACACATGAAGCGTTCCGTACCAGTACACCGACGCAAAAACGCCGAGGTGCTATAAGTCTGTCGTGTACACAGCGAACTAGAATAAACGGAAAAGTAACTCCATACAATTGTCGCTTAGAATTTGGATTCATCTACGCACACAATTATACTGCTATCCCATCGAAACACACACACACAAAGCGCGCACCTGATTTGACGCCGCCACACCATGTAACGCCCCGCGGGCGCGCGCGTAGCTGTTTTGCCCCGCCCACCGCGGTATTTGACGCGTGGACGGTGGAACCATTTTATCGGCCAAGTTACTATTCTATTTATTCTAGTTCGCTGGTCATCACACTATTTTTCTAGTTCGCTGCGTGTATATGTCTGTACTTTCTATAGAATCGTAGCTCCCAAACGGACGGATCATATATATATTTTTTTGTTTGAATGATGTATTTGGAGAGAGTGTACTTAGCTTTGTTTGATGAAAATCGGCCCAAAATAGCCGCCACTGCAACATGGCGGATGACATGTTTTTCTTAACTGCCTCAATATAGGCATCAAATGGTAGGTCTAACTATTAAAATACATACATTATGGTAGCTTTAAAATCTAAGTTGGCTGCCCCTACAAAATTACGGCGGGGGTTTTCTAAATTTCTAAAACTTCCAGGAGCAGCAGTCAGAGCCAATAGTAGTGCAGCTCCCCTCCATGCAGACCCTGCCTCCGCTGCAGGATATGAAGAGGTGCGACACTGACTGGTTCACTGATAAGAACAAAAAGGTATACTTTATTACATCTATTAGTAGAAGATCCGAATAGAAGACAAAATTAAATATTTAGCGTACTTCCGCTGTGATCCGAAATCCAAATTATAACACTTACTTACTTACTATGATGGCTCGCTAACCCCAAAATGGATCCTGGCCTCCGACACCAAGAGACGCCACTTTTCTCTATCCTGTGCTGTCTCCTGCCAGTCTGTGGCATGAAGTGCGCTCAGGTCTTGTTGCACTAGGTCTTCCCAGCGATACTTGGGTCGACCAACCGGACGTCGGCCAATTGGTCGTCCCAAATATGCTCGCCTCACAGCCCGATCCTCTCCCATCCTTTCCACGTGGCCGAACCAACGGAGCCGATGTGCTTTACTTTCGCCCATGATGTTAGGTTCAATTATAACAAGTAAAGGAAAAATCAACTAAGATCAATTAACCAAGCTTAATTAACTAAGATCAATTAACTAAGATTAATTAACGACAAGCCGAGAGAGTACTCTCGACTTGTCGTTCGAAGAGTCAGCATCTCCTGATGATGCCTTGTGGTTAGGCGAAACACGTGTAGAGTAAAGAATTTCCGAATTGTGATAGGTAACGTTAATCTTAATTAATCTTAGTTAATTGATCTTAGTTAATTAAGCTTGGTTAATTGATCTTAGTTGATATTTCCTTTACTTGTTTTAATTTGGATTTCGGATCACAGCGGAAGTACACTAAATATTTAATTTTGTCTTCTAATTACAATGGATTTCCGCAAAGTAACGCCTGAGTCAATAAGTTATTTAGAAGATCCGAGCCTATATCGACCTTCCCTGACGTGATAATTGAATAAAATTAATTTCATAATAAATTTAGTATATTAGAAAATATATTAAAAATGGGTTGCCTTAAAAAATCCTGGATAGAATATTTTTTTTTTTTTTAAAACGATGTTTTATAAAATTTTATAACACCAAGATAATAAAATAAGATAACAAAATAAAAAAGTATATATCCTGAGTTGAAGTCTAGAACATACAGAACGTGTTAACGTTATTAACTTTAAATCATATTAAGTTTTTTTTTTCTATAAATTTATTGACATTTTGTACACCGCATATGCGATAGCCTACAAGGGACACTTCTTATTATTTTCCATGTTTATATATAGATAAGGCTAACATTAGCAGGAAAGACATAGTAGCTATGATGAGAATCCGTTCTGGACACATTCCATCAAACAAATATAAGCAACTTATAGGACTAACGGACTCTCCGAATTGCCCAGTCTGCAATACAGACGAAGATGTGCTTCACGTCTTGATGGAATGTGCCCGGAACGAAGCGCTGAGAATTACACAAACTTTTATGGATAATTGTCACCAAGTAGGTTTGTGCAACAGCATTTTGGCCTTCCCAATGTTGGCTGAGGCCAAAGTACTGTTGTAACTGTATAAATTCATATTAGGTTAAGTCTTTTTTTTAGTTTTGTGCATAGTGAATAGTCCAATGGGAATGGCGTTGTCACTGTGTGACAGAATCCCTTTAATAAATAAAGGAAAAAAAAACATGTTTATATATGAGGCCACCAGAACCAGAGCGGCCCAAACCACAATTTGTGATATTATTACTTGACCACGGCAATGTCTCTTTTCAAAACCCTAATTTCAAAGCCAGAGTGGCTCAATGGTAATTTCGATAAATAATCATAGATGGTGCTAAAATATATATTATGGCATTTTGATTCTTAAAACAATGTCAATAGAGCACACTGGCCCAGCACATATCCACATAATTTGTAGTTTATGTTTGGGCCGCTCTGGTTCTGATGGCCTCATATTACCTGTGACTACGCAAATAAAAATATTTCATTTCATCCCCCGGTCCCGCAGAATGAGCAGGCCCTGCTGGAGGAGTCGGAGCGGCAAGTGCTGGAGCTGGCCAGCTCGTCCCCCGCACACCACAAGCAGCAGAGCAGGAAGAGCTTGCCGCACAAGAAGAGGATCTCCAGGAAACTCAAGAGGAATAACGGGAACACCACTCCCCAACAGGTACTTTTTGTTACTTTCTTTTTTATTTGTTACAGCTGGGTACTTGACCAGCTGGACACGAGACAGCAACACTTTGGCCTAAGGTGGAACAAATCTAGTCTGGAATTACTGGCTCTTAAAGCGATGATAAGTAATGATCTTGAATTTAGTTTTTTCGTTATATAAATCATCAACGATAAAAATCATTGAAAAAGTAGCCTAAAAACCACTCTACCTGAGTCTCTGTGTCCTGAAAGGTATCATCCAGAGGTTTTCAAATTAGAGTTAAAAGGTATCTTCTAGATAAGCGTGCCACATCTTAGACTACAGTGCAGCTTAACATCAGGCAAGCTGTAGTCAAAAACAAATCAAGAAAAAAAAAACATTATACATATTTTGGTGACAATCTCAAAATCTGTTTATGTAGGTATATATATTTTGCATCAGTTACGTCTTTGTCTCTTACTAGCTGCACCCCGCGGTGAAACCCGCATTAATCCGGGATAAAAAGAAACACACACACACAGACAAACTTTCGCATTTATTATATTAGTAGTATGGCGGCAGCATTGATATTTATAATAATTATCATAAGAGTTGACTTGTAAAGTGACACAATAAAGTAATGAATGATATTTACATAAAATGAAATACTATAATGTTTAAATAATCAAAACTAACTATGACAATAAATATAAAAATTAAAATAATTACCTTCAGATATATTTTGCACGCCCTAGTGGTAAGTTTCAGTTAGGACATTTAAATTAATTGTACAACATGAATTCTCTGAAATCGCAATAAATTATTTGACTTTGACTTTGCTTATGACATAAATGAGATATAATATATAGATATGAATTTGAATTGTACCCCTACATGTATTGTTCCAGGACCAGCTGGTGGTGATAAACTGCAGCGAGGCGGTGCCCGTGCCCACGGAGCAGGAGCAAATACTGCCTGACAACTACGTGGCCGTTCCACACGCTACACACATGTCGCACGAGGTGGGTCCACTCCAGGGATCAGAATACTAGAGAAGATTGCTGATTCCCATACAATAAACAGTAGCGCGGAACTTTGCCATTATTACCGATGAAACTTACATGGTGCTGCAAATGGAGCGTGCAATAGCTGCCACCAAATTCCGTAACGCGCTGTAGTCGCATAGTGATATAACGATAGTAGATTGCGTGATCCGAGTGAAAGCGTTTCAAGGAAAATACGAATAGACGGCGCTACTATACACGTAGTACGATTTTCAACGAGAGGTTGAGCGCTGTAGCGCTTGTAGCTCGGCTAGCTAAGGTGATCTGACGCGATCATCGAAGCTAGGCAATGGTCAGAACTTGGCCACTTTCACTTTTCTTCTTTTTCTACGTAAGAAGACTTTTCTACTTCTTTTTCGTATGAACTAAGTGGCTAAGGTGTGTTGATAGTTTCCAATTATTTATTATTATTTATTGATCATAATTAGCACCGCATACACGAGTTACACTAATGATAGATTAATAGAATTACAAAGCACAATGAATACGAATAAAAATAAACAAACATTAGCATTCAACAAATATACATTCACAAAAAATAAAAGATCCAAGCCGGCCGAAGACCTCTTTACACTCGGGACCTACAATTTAACGTGTCATCTGACCCACAGAAGCGCCCAGATAAAAATACGACTTATAGTCTTTGAGCATGGTCACCCATCCATCCATGGTGGAAACTGTGTTATGGGAACGAATGACGTCTCCCAAATTTTCACAATGGTATGTGTAGAGAAAGACTGCTGTTTTAAGCTGTGGTACAGACGCCGGAGCTGAATGAAGTGTCTCCCCCCAAGGTGCGGCCCGTGCTGGTGTGTCAGGAGTGCGGGGAGTATTACGGCGAGGACCAGCTCAAGTTCTACCACCACCTGAAGGGGCACTATGAGCCGCATCACACCATCATCATCGAGAACCCCGTCACCGATCTGCCAATCGACAAGGTACGTGTACACCTTTTTTGTTTCCTCTAACCGAGTCAAAATTACCGCCTCTAACCGTGTCAAAATTGCAGCATCTACCTGAGTCAAAGTTGCAGTCTCTAACCGAGTCAAAAATGCAGAGTCTATCTGAGTCAAAATTGCAGTCTCTATCCGAGTCAAAAATGCAAACTCTACCTGAACCAAAATTGCAGTCTCTAACCGAGTCAAAAATGCAGTCTCTACCTGAACCAAAATTGCAGTCTCTAACCGAGTCAAAAATGCAGAGTCTATCTGAGTCAAAATTGCAGTCTCTAATCGAGTCAAAAATGCAGACTCTATCTGAGTCAAAATTGCAGTCTCTAACCGAGTCAAAATTGCAGTCTCTACCTGAACCAAAATTGCAGTCTCTAACCGAGTCAAAAATGCAGACTCTATTTGAGTTAAAATTGCAGCCTTTACCCAAATACAGAGATCCAAACACACATACGGACAGACGAATGCAAATAATACTTACTGTTGCAGACACACTTTGTTCGTTACACCGAATATCAATATTCCTGCCCGTAGTGAGGCAGGAATATTGATATAAGAGACCCTTATTTCGGTTCCAGATGTCAAGTAACTGTATAGTGGACAATGTGGCAACATTACCGGACTCAATCGTGGAGCTGTCCCTGGAGAACACGGTGCCCAAGACTCTGTATCAGCCCATAGAGAAACATATACTGTACTCGACAAGCGATAAAACACTCTCCTACAATAGCAATAAGGTATGTATTGGCTAAATTATTGCCTAGTATAACTCGCGTCTATTAAAAAAAATTAACAAGAACTGACTACCTCATTGGCATGATGGTTACCATGCCGGATTGCCAACATGAGGGTCCCGGGTGTGATTCCCGGCATGGCCAACATATTTGTGCTGAAATAAATTTGTTGGCTGTCGGTCTGGGTGTTAAATATGTATCGTTATAAAGTATTTATGTATGTATATGTTGTATATCAGTTGTGTTAGCAATCATAATACAAACTAGATATGGTCTAGTATGGGGCTACCCAGCCGTGTGTGAAATGTGTCCTACTATTTATTTATTTTGTTGTATTTCCTAACCCATGGATCTTATTCTTGTCTACATAGATAGTGTGTGACAGAGATAACGCTCTACGTAGCAGAAATTAATTGATTGTCTCATTCCAATGGTCGATGTGTAAATATTTATCGCCGGGTACTATAGAATTTTACTAGCTATAAATAAAGTGCATGAGTTAAAATAACGTACATGGAGTCATATTAAATATTAGGACACATTTCACACACGGCTGGTTAACCCCATACCGAACCATTTCTAGTTTGTATTATGGTTACTAACACAACTGATATACTACATATACATGCATACATATTTTATATGAAAAAAATACTTAAAAAAATGTAGGCTAAAAATGAAATAAAAATAGCCTTTATTTTTACTACTACAGATGCATACAACAATCGATACTCACATAATAACACTTAATAAAACTTGAATCATACTTAAATATTAATGTAAGAAATTAATCGTTTTTTTTTTCTTTAGGACCGACTAACTAAAAAAAAAGTTGGTAATTAAACCTTTAAGTATGAAATTTAGTACCTTTTAATAATACTTGCAGCTTCAGTATTCGATGGCGAGTATGGATGCGCCGGCGCCGAGCGTCGACTCGGACAAGTCCTACCGGAAACAGAGGCACGACCAACAAGGCAGGGAGTCCCACACTAATAATACTAAGGTAAACTAATCACTTTAGTCGGCACCAGGATAAAGTTCAAAATTAGTTTAATTAGTCCGTCTATTAGATAATATATTTTATCAATTCTCTATTTTACTAGTGGTAGAGCATTTTTAGTGCTCACGTGGCTAACTACCACATCAAGTTAATAAACTTTGTCGCGCTTAACGGTATGTTGTAATTTGTAAACTGTTATCGTAAGGCACATTTAATATTTACACGAAACAAACGAACGTTGGGTATACGCATTACGAGCGTCATCATCGGTGACGGGCATCACACGGACTGTCACTGACGAGACAGTCGGTAATGGTATGTTTACAGCCTTTGTGGGAGCAAGTGACTCCAGACTTAGCGTGCTCCATTTTAGGCCAGAGCATCGCTAACTCATGTTATGATATATATGATATATCAATACATGAGCGCATGTATTGATTCTGTTTGTAATATATTTGTTGTTTAAAAAATTTAATAATGATAATTATTTTTTTACCCTCCAAACAGCTGGAAGACATGGGCGAGTTCAGCGAGCCGGAGGACCTGATGGCCGGCATCCAGGTGTGCGTGCCCGAGGCGGTGTACGAGCCCGCCATACTGCCGCACCTCACTGTAGACAACGGGCACGTGCACCAGGAGCACACGCGGCACTGGTCAGTACACACACACAGGTGTGCGTGCCCGAGGCGGTGTACGAGCCCGCCATACTGCCGCACCTCACTGTGGACAACGGGCACGTGCACCAGGAGCACACGCGGCACTGGTCAGTACACACACACAGGTGTGCGTGCCCGAGGCGGTGTACGAGCCCGCCATACTGCCGCACCTCACTGTGGACAACGGGCACGTGCACCAGGAGCACACGCGGCACTGGTCAGTACACACACTCAGGTGTGCTGTGTACACGCCCGCCCGCCTTACGTTCCAAGGGCGTGTGCTCAAATCCCGCCAAAGACTTGAACAAGTTTGGAGAAAGTAACACAATGAGAAAGCCATAAAAACGCGAAGAGTTGTTTATAGTGTTCTAGCTACCACTATCCTTAAATTGAAAATCTGTGTCCAATGGCCTAGCGGTACTTTCTCAGACTTTTTTATTTCTATTTTTTTAAATGATGAATAGGCTTACGTTTGACCATAACTTGCCTGATGTTAAGCTTTATTAAGTTTGTGGTCTAAGATATTACGTATCACGCTTTCTCTACACATAGAACCTATCTGCTCTAGATTTGAAAACCCCCAAATTGTAGTTCTCCTTAAGAGCAAGTAATTCTATTTTAAGCAAGCTCCACCTTAGTCCAGTCTCGCTGACTCGTGTGGTTACGAGACCTGGTGCTCAAATGCTAGCACTGAGAAAAAAAATCAAACACATTTTTTTTTCTAATATTTTTCAAATCAATGCAGGTATAGCCGGAACCCGGGCGCAGGCGCTCCACCCAACGCTCCGTGCGACGCTTACTGCAGCGTGTGTGCCAGAGAGCCTGACACACCCTACAAACTGCTCAAAGGTAAATTCTTCTTTACCAGTCTTCTTCTTCGTATGAGATAAGTGGCCGAACTCTGGCGTTGTGAGTTTCCAAGCCGCCCGAAGGCCTCTGACTTAGCTTAACGATTGCTTGTAACTACTAACAGCCGGAACTTTATCAGTAATAAATAAATAATAATAAATAAAACGTTTATTTGTCCAAATAAAATGGTGTACAATAATGAAAACAATATTTTTACATAAGTATCTTACATTATCTTACACTATTGTACAACAACAAGATGTACCCTGTGCTTCACTGTAGGACAAGTCCTGTGTTGTGAAGCACAGTGTCTCCTCCTCCTTAATAGGCAAATAATTTAAAAAAAAGGAAATAATAAGTACCTACTAAAGTAACTAACTAATAAGGGAATAAAAATATTAAAGTCACAGTACAAGTACACACAGGATTTTAAGGTTAGTTAAAGATAAGCTACACATAATAAATTGCACTGGAGTAGTACATAATTTTACTTACAATGAACTAATTAAATGTTACAAAGATCTCAAGTAAATAATAAAACAAAACAAAACAAAAAAAATCATGTACCTAAAAGTAATATAACAACTTATAATATAAAAATAGTAAGTAATAAGTTGAGTGAATGCACCTGTCATGGCATTTTGTTAATTGGTTTATGGTTTTTATTATAGTTATAAGTCTCAGGGTCTTAGGATGGACAACAAACAATTATTGAATTTCATTGGTTTTGTTGGTTAAACCAAACGTTTGAACCAATGAGATCATTTGTTTACGTTTGAGCATTTAAGGGTAAAGTGACACCGGGACTTTATGGTATGTTGTTAGTTTGTCAATTTTGATAAATGTTGATATGCAAAGCACAAAAAACCGGATGTATGTAAATAATAATAAATAAATATGTCTTATACATGGATAGCTTAGCAAGATTAGAACATTAGTCAAGAGCAGCTACAGTAGTTTTTTGCCACTAATTGATTTATAGTCAAGACTGGGTCGTTGTTTGGTCGATGTAGCTAATGTTATTTGTAGGTGTGGTAGCTTAAGCTCTGTACATAACTGGTTGCGTTGTGCTCGACATTATAAAAAGACTGGTATGTAATGGTAAAAATATGGTAGTGTCTCGTCTTCATAGGTGTTTGTGTTTAAGTGTTATTTGTTATGGGGTCTGAGTCCACGAGTTTCTTAGTTTTTTTTGATAGTGTATATTGTAGACAATGTTAGAAGTATTATTTATGTACCTTCATTGACGTGCTGTATACGAAAATAACCAAGAATCGCGGAAGCAGACCCCTTAAGGTTATCTGATCACTGGTCTGATGCAGACCACCCCCTCTGTTTCTTCATAGTTGAGGCTCAATAACCAGCTGACTACTTTGCGTTTGCATACAAAGCGTGATGTTGATAGTATTTTTGTGAAGTTATCAATATACTGGTAGAGAACTGGTCCTTTGTAATAAAAGGATCTTTGAGCAACCACTGTTCTCGTGCGAGGACGTCTCCATAAGTTTCGTCTTGAGGAAGGAACCTTAGAATGAATGGCAGTTCTGTGAAAGCGTGTAACTGCGCACATAAGATAAAGCTGTCGGACAGTTAAGTGATTCGATTCCGCGTATAATTCGGTCGTAGGGTAGCGCATTGGTTTTTTGTATGCTATCTTTAGAATAAAACGCTGAGCCCTTTCAAGTGGCAACATATATGTGACTCCAGCTGAACCCCAGCACACTATGCAATACGACAAGAGAGACTGACAGAGGGCTTGGTATATGATTCTCATAGTTTTGGAATCAGCCACGCTGCTTAATTTTTTAAAAATATGAGTCTGTTTGCGTACACGTGCACATAAGTTGTTAATGTGGCTATCCCATGTTAGACGATGGTCTATCGTGACACCAAGGTATTTAATAGTTTTAACTCTTTCTAGCGATGAACACGAGCACGGCGAATCACCAGGCGATAAACAACTATGAAGTATTAAGTTTATGTTATTTGGGTATGTCCGTTCAGTCATACAGAATGTGATATACTTAGTTTTCTCTACGTTTAACGTCAAAAGATTGTTTTGGAGCCAAGTAGCTACTATGGAAAGTCCTTTTTGAGCTCTATCAATAACCTCTGGCCAAGTTTTACCATCAAATACAATCGCCGTATCATCGGCAAAAGTAAAAATCTTTGCGTGTTCAATCTTTAGTTGACAGAGGTCATTAATATAGGTCAAAAAGAGGGTGGGGCCAAGAACGCTACCTTGTGGGACTCCAAAAGAAGCTCCTGCGTAGTCGCTATACATGTTTAGAGATTTTACTCTTTGTTTCCTGTCACACAGGTAAGAACGGAACCAATCTAGAGTTATGCCTCGAACCCCTAGGAGCTCAAGCTTTCGCAGTAGTATTGGCCAAGACACAGTATCAAATGCCTTGGCCAAGTCTAGAAACACTCCTAGACATCTTTGTTTCCCATCTAGACAGGCAGCAACATGGTCCACCAAAGACACTACATCGTCTTCAGTAGACTTTTTTGCCCTGAAGCCGAATTGATGTTGAGAGAGTATCCCGTTACTTTCCAGAAACGCTAAGAGTCTCTTATTGACAACTTTTTCTAACACTTTTGACAGTGCTGGAAGAAGCGATATGGGCCTGTAGTTAGACACCATAGATTTACTTCCAGTCTTAAAAATTGGGCATATGTCTGCTAATTTGAAACAGCTGGGAACAACTCCTTGTGCCATGCTCAGGTTGCATATATAAGCGATAGGAGATGAAAGAACATGCGCGGCTTTCTTTAAAATCTCGTTGTTTATCAAGTCACTACCCGGTGCTGATGATGTTTTTAAATTAAGAATTATTTTTGTTATTTCAAGGCTATCTGTGGGATTGAAGAAGAATGAGTTTAGCGGGGAGTGCCCAACTACTGTTGCAACTGCTAGCTCGATTTCTGATTTATTGAGTTTTTGGAGCGAGTGCTCTGCTAGGCTTTGCCCTATAGTAGAGAAAAAAGTGTTTACTAAATTTAGTGATTCAACGGGGTTTGCTTTTATTTTAAGAAGATGATCTGAGTCTGATTTCGTTTTTTGTAAACCACATATATCTGTGTTCCACAGTTTTTTTGGGTTACTCCTATTTGCAGCAATTAAATCAGACTCGTATTGGTTCTTCTCTGTTTGCAATAAGAGATTACAGTAGTTGCGAAATTTCTTGAAACTGTTTTGTAGCGCTTGGTCATACGGTGATTTTTTAGCTTTAAGATAGAGGGCATCCCTTCGCCTAACACAATCTAATAGCTTAGGAGTCATCCAGGGTTTCTTGATAACTTCAGCGTTTTTTAATTTCTTTTTAAAGGTGTTGTTTATAACTGCACGGCCAATTATATTTACAAGGAATTCACTAGCTTGAGTCACGTCATTTAGATTATAGGATACATTCCAGTCAATGCTTTCTAAATAACAGACCAGTTTATTGTAGTCTAGCCTAGTGATGATATTAGGTTTTGATATCTTTGTTAAGCTAGAGCTTCTGAAGCCTATTACAACTGTGTTATGATCTGTGATGTCTGAATCACATACTATAAAGCGTGCAGATTTTTTAGACCGAATTAGTGCATGATCAAGGCAATTGCCGTGTCGTGTTGGTAGAAGATGGCCTGGTACTAACCCAAGGTAGGATGTAAGTTCTAAGTAATCAGGGGATTTTGGATCTACATTAGTAGGTTTAATATCAATGTTCATATCACCTGTTACTATGCAAGAATCAGTTTTGATCGTAGATAAAACTAGTTGCAGAGAGTTCAAAAAATTGGTGATATTATCCTTACTTGGTGACCGGTATATTGCAACAACTGTTAACTCTGAGCTGGCTTTCATAACCAAGCAACTGGCGTCGTTGAAGGGTGGTTCGTAAATTTCGACATCTAAGTCTCTTTTATAGTAGATCATGACGCCATCGTTTTGGTTTTTAAGAGTTGTAGAAGAATAATACTCATAATTTGGTATGACAAGTTTGTGTGTTACGAAACGGCTCCAGCATTCCGTGAAAATAATAAATTTTGGAAGGAATGCTAGTCTCGAAAGAAATACTAAAAATTTATCAAAATTCTTTCGAACACTGCGAATATTTTGTGTAATAATTGTAGTCTGATCCAGATAATCGCTTAAAAGTAACTTACAGTTCTCAGCACAGTTTGTGCTAAAGCTATCAAATATTTCAGTATCGTCGATGCTGTTTATAAGTTCTAAATTACTAGCCATTTTCATAACTTGAATCGATTTCGTCGACAACACAGGGAACCCTGTGTGTATGGGTAGTAAACAAGGTTTTTAAGCAGCGACAACACATAAAATATTTGATAGATAGGTAATAATTATTTATCTGTAAGTTGATTTCTCCGTTATTTCTCTGTGGTGTATAATAGCAGTGATAAAATAAGCTGGGGTAGTACCAACATATCAATATGCGATAACTGTAGTATAAGACGTAATTTATAGGTACATTCGTAATAGGTAGGTCGAGACTTTTCCAAAAATGCATAGCCAATATTGTTCGCACGTAACTGTGGGATAGTTGTATTGCGTTTTGGCCCTTAGATAAGGTATGACAAAGATGGCTGCATGGCGAGCAGTTGTTCGTAATGTGAATTGTATTTAGATCAGAATAGTATTTAGATCTGATTTGTATGACCAATAATTCGTAATAAATACTTTGGTTGGTGTGGGTTTGTACATCCTGTGGTGAGTTGCATGCAATATAGGATATCCCAAATACTAAGTCACGAGTTTTTAACTTAAACTTAAATATGTTGGTAAGAAATGCAGTACATTTCTGTTTATAATTACAATGTATTATAGGAATATTAGCAAGTGCACTCAACATGATTATTGTTTGTATCAAAATAGATAGGTAGGTATATAAAATATTATTATACTTGAGATCTTTGGGTTTTATTTCAGAATAACATGAAAAAGGTTTGTTTGGTAATACACTTATAAGCATAATGAGCACAGTTAACAACAATTCTAGGTATGTTTGAGGTATTAGAAAAGACAGCACATTACAAGACTGATTGTATAGTCATTTGTTGTTTGTGAGTTTCTGAAGGTCACTTTCATTGTTTACACGAATTTGGGGAGATCCTTCTTCTTTGCGGAGATACACACGGCCATTCGCAGACCAGCAGAATAAATATTCCTCTTTCTTCGCTAGTTCACGAGCAAGATAAAACAGTCTGCGAGTTTTCGGCGTTAGATAATCCGATAGGTAGATTTGCTGATTAGAACCCGCAATACCAATGTGTGAGGTGCTCAGTTTATCATTTTTGTGATCTTTATTGTATTTCTTGTAGGTTGATAGAAAGGTTTCTTTCATAGTAACTGAAGTAAAATCCACAATTAGGGGTTTATTATTGGCTTTTGTGTATTGTCTGTGGACATCTCGAACGTCTGACTTTTGCATGGGAACGTTTAAACGATGAGCTATTTTGGTGACTAGATTTTTGAGGTCATCCTTCGTCTCACCTGCGGCTTGTGGGACGTTACGTACCTCAGCACTAGAACGTCGGATATGTTGATGCAATATTTCAACTTCACTTTGCAGCTGTTGTATACATGCTTTATCAATTTGGCGCTCTTTTTCTAAAAATTTTATCTGCGTGATAGCTTCATTATATTGAGCAGTCATAGTGCTCATTGTATTTTTAACTTCATTAATCGAGCAGAGAACGATCTCAAACTTCTCGTCTTGTCGCGCCTGCATTGTACATAACATATCCATAAGATCTGATTTTGAATCTTCTTCTGTGTCCGCATTGTTAGTCATATCAGTCCTCTTACGTTTCGCACGGACGCTGATATTTGTGAGAGACGAGGCTGCACTAATACCAGCCTCTAGTCCAATTTCAGAGATGTTTGAGTCCGACGGATAATTATGTTGCAACTGCAGCGGTCTTCTAAAATCCGCCCGACTTGGAGAAGTTGTAGGAGTACGTTGGAGAGACATTTTCTGCACTATGAGACACTTGTGCACTATCTTGATGCGAATATTTACGATAATTACACGAAGTTAACCTCAAAATTTTCTTTCACTATTTGTCTAGCATGAACAAATTTGCAAAGATAACAAACTGTTTACCGACGTAACTGTGATCGAAAAATAACAAAATGCCGATAAAATACTTTCTGAGGCGGCGTTTAGAAGTGAGTAGGTGAAAAATTATTAGTTGTTATTACGTACTGTTTGCAATTATTGAATCCCGTATGTAGGTAGTTGTCCAAATACACGTCCGCTCGCGGCGGAGGTCAGCGGAGGCTGATCAACGAATCAAGTAAGCAACCGAAACTGATATTTGGCATGAACGTTTGAACTGAACTGAATGTTTTCTAGTACTGGCTAGCAACCACTCTCGTGTTGAAAATTTTGTCGCTAAGCACGTAACGATATTTTCCGGCAGCACCCTTGAAAGCCGGTTATACCAAACTATGATCAGCCTTAGCCCAGAGTTTCGCTAACTCGTATGGTTACGTGGCCTGCTCATCAAATGCCTAGCTGTATCTACTGTGTAAAAAAGTATGATTGGATATGTGTTACGGATGAGAGTATGTTCGTGTGTTTGTACAAACCAATGTTGCCATATATCTCCAAAACTACTTGCCCGAATTTTAATGCACTTTTCAGTGATGAGTTTAGGTTTGATTTGTGCATATTTTTAGGTAGTTGTTACGGTCACAATTCTCTTGGGATGCTTTAATATTTTTTTTTTGTACAAACCAACATTATCTCATTCACCCATTTACCTTCATAACCAGTCCGGTTTTAATGCGCCTCCAATCAAAAGTTTCTTAACCTGTGATAATAAAGTTGTGAGAAGTAGTTTTTGTTGAAATTCAGATATCCTTAGGACCTACTTGTCATACAAAAGCGGAGATTACTTATTCTCACATTTCTCTTACAGAGGAAGTTCTACAAAGGATATTGGACACGGAAGTTTCTGACAACGCAAACTTTGCTGACAACATGATACCAGACCACGAGGTCACAGAGCACGATGACCACCACCCTGATCACAACGATCAGAGTCACAGTCACAATGATCACAATCACGGTCACAACGACCACAATCACGGTCTAAACGATCATAGTCATGGCCACAACGATCAGAGTCACATCCATAACGAACACAGTAATGGTCTAGACACAGACAAACACAACGAAGCTCACATGCAACATCACATGCAAAACGATCACGCAGACTCGTTACGTCACAGTGAGCATAGTCAGCACTCTCAAGATCAGGCTGATAATGACCACGATCGTAGTCATGACATTGATCACGCTCACCTTGCTCATAGTAACCACTGGCAGATGCAGAGTTTGGCTGGTCACAACCAGATGGATCATAGTCAGGAGCATAGCGAGCATAGTCAGCCGCAAAGCGAGCATAGCGAAGCTAGTCAGGATCAAGAACAATATGCGGAGGTGAAGCCAGAGGAGAATTCTAAGGTAATGCGGGCATTTTTACTCATATTAGTCATCTATTAAAACAGGGCACGTGTAACATAGCTTTATGTCATACATGTGTTGCAAGCAAATATATAAACTACGAGTATAAACTTGTCTTTATCGTATATGGTTCATTTCGTCCTAGTAGAACTTATGCTCTTACTAATAAGGCTGTATTTCCAAGTAGGTATTTATTTGCATTATTTAGTGTTATAAGATGGCGATTACCCGTAGCGCATTTCGATGAATCCTACTGTGACGCGATGAAAACCCTCTATACTTTACTTTATTCAGCGAACTAGAATAAAAAGTAACTTGGCCGATAAAATGGTTCCACCCCACCGCGGTATTTTACGCGTGTAAAAAACTGCGGTGGATACAATTGCCGCTTAAAATTTTTATCCATCTACGCACACAATTATACTGCTATCACGATTGGTCACATCAAGGTCACGCCACTGACGATGTGACGCGGGCGCGCGGATAGCAGTTTTGCCCCTCCCGCCGCGGTATTTTACACGCGTAAAATACCGCGGTTGGGGGAACCATTTTATCGGCCAAGTTACTTTTCTATTTATTCTAGTTCGCTGACTTTATTACAGAATATTGAATTATGTATTTTTTTTATATTTAAAAAATATATTCAAGGGAGACTCCCATACAACAATGGTACGGAAGCCTTCAAGCGTGAGTCCAACTTGCACTTTGCCAATTTTTATGCTATTTTACTTAGCGCCATCTATTGGCGAGCTGCGTAACTATTACTTGATACGGGCTGCCTATGTCATGCTTGTTACATTATCATGTTCACTCACAGCACGAGGGACGACTCTCAGTGTGAGTGCTGCGCGATTAATATATTCTACATACATTTACAAATACAATACAATACAAATAGTTTATTCAACACAAATACAGGGGTGAAACATACTATAACTAATTAAATACTAAAGTATAGCTTAGCCTTAAGTGTACGTCTTGCCATATCCACTGCGCCCCTACAATGTACAAAGTAGTTATAGTATTATATTATGTGCTCCGTTTTGTTTAAGCTTTGTAAATATTTCAGAGATAAATGATTGATTGATTATTTTTTATTTCCTGCAGGTGAAGAAGTTCCTGTGCACGAAGTGCGAGCGCGTGTTCGCTCACCGGAACAGCCTGATCTACCACCTGCTGTCGCACAAGGGGAAGCAGCACAAGTGTCGCGAATGTAACAAGTGTTTCCTCACCATTGGCGCGCTTAAGGTAACTAATTCAATTCACATAATGTTTTAATTCGAATTTAACAAAACCACTAGCTAAAGTAATTTAAAAGGCCACTCAGGTCAGGCAAAGATAGCCAGGTACGACCCGGAGCGGAATTCACCCGATCTATCTCTCTAAGTGTATTGGTTTTGTTATTCGTTTTTTTTATTATTTATTTTAAATTGTATGTTTTGTCTGTATTCGAATTTTATATATAATCTCACTAATATTATAAAGGTGTGTGTGTGTGTGTATGTTCTTCATCACGCCCAAACAGTTCAACCGCTTTCGCCGATTAGTTAAGCCCTGGATTAACACTTGGGCTAATTTTTATCCCGGATTAACGCTTAAATTAAATCTGCATCAAACTCCACGGGCAAGAGCCCAGCTCTTAAATATTGATTGATTGTGTAAACACTCGAACACACATACACGTAATCTTTCGCATTTTTTAGTGAGATAACCTGCCACAGTAATATGAACTTAATTTCGTTGCTGTTTAGATCCACAGTCGCACGCACAACGACGTCCGGCCGTATCACTCGCGTTTTTAATTTTAGTGAGACAACCTGCCACAGTAATGTGAACCTTATTCCGTTGTTGTTTAGATCCACAGTCGCACGCACAACGACATCCGGCCGTACAAGTGCGAGCTGTGCGGCCGACAGTTCCGCCAGTGGAGCGACTTGAAGTACCACCGGAACTCGCTGCATTCTGACAAGGTGAGGGTAGACCACATCTCTGACATCATCATCATCATCATCAGTCTATATCTACCCACTGCTGGGTATAGAATCATCAGAATAAAGAGGATATAGAATCAGAATAGAGAGGATATAGGAACAAAATAGAGAAGATTGCTGATTCACATACAATAAAGCGTGACGAGGAAGTTTGTCATAATTACCGATAAAACCTAGATGGCGCTGTAAATCGGGCCCAGCTGCCGCCAAATTCGGCAACGCGCTGCAGTCGTGTGATATAACGCCGCATAGTGATATGACGATAGTAGATTGAGTGTACGAGTGAAGTCGTTTCAAGAAAATACGAATAGATGGCGCTACGTGTATCGAATGATACACGTAGTACGACTTTCAACAAGAGGTTGAGCGTTATAGGCCTCTCTTATGCCATTTTTTTTTCGATCTTGTGCTCCACGGCCCCAGAGCGAAACTTTCAATGGACCTCCTGGCCCCTCGAGTCCCAGCCGTGGGAACATATAGTGGGCTGCTTAAGTTAATGCAATAACTATTTATGCGCGAGGTTGACTCGCACTTGACCGATTTTCCAACGTATTTTATTTATAAATTAACTTCTGTATGAGCGGAGTGGCCAAGCTCTGGTGTCGAGAGTTTTCAAGCCGCCCGAAGGTCTCTGACTTGGCTTAATGACTGCTTGTACTAATACTAACAGCCGGGACCTTCAATTGAAGATGTTACCTTTTGCCCAGATGAAACTTTTTTAAAAGACAGTCTTGCCGTTGCTTAACTTTGATGATCGCGTCAGATTACCTTAGTTGGCCGAGCTACGATAAAACATAGTTATAATATGATAAAACTAAGTTCAAGACTTTGGCTTTATCTGTGATTGATTGTTTCAGTCAATTAATCATTAATTGAACAATTTTCTTTACTTTTTAACAAGACAGTCTTACCGTTGCTTTACTTTGATGAGCGCGTCAGATTACCTTAGTTGGCCGAGCTAAGATTACCTTAAAATTTAATTCAAGACCTTGACTTTATCTGTGATTTAATTACTGTTTTCAGTCGAATAATAATAATTTATTGAACACTTTTCTTTTTGTTTTCAGAAAAACTTCAAATGCGAGTACTGCGGCAAAGAGTTTGCGCGAAAATACTCGTTAAGTCTTCACGTTAAGATCCACACCGGAGAGAAGAACTTTAAATGTGAACTTTGCAATAAAAGTTTCCGATGCTCGTCGTATAAGATATCACATATGAGGACGCATACTGGTGAGCTGATTTATATCTTAAGCTATTGCTATAACACATTTCACACACGGCTGGTTAGCTCCATACCAAACCATTGCAAAGTCAAAGTCAAAATTCTTTACTGATAAATTTATATAGTTTTAGATTTAAATATAATGTTATATATTAATAAAGTAAAGCCTACTTACTTAAAGTAGTGCACATATTTAATTTTTTTATTTGCTACTTTGTATTATGGTTGTACGGGAACGCAGATGTACCATTTAAAAAAAAACTCATATATAATATCAAGTTTGATGTTCAAATCAAGAATAAACATGTAAATTTAAATTTTATGAATAAAACACTTTGACTTTATACAAAACATGTTACATGTCCTGGTGTGTGTGTTCCAGGCGACCGTCCGTTCAAGTGTGTCGAGTGCGACAAGGGTTTCCGCTCGACGTTCGACCTCCGTCGCCACGTCGCCACGCACGAGAGACAGCGCAACAGGTTCCTCGAACACAAACCCAAACTCAAGACCAAGCTGGACAACCTCTCCGCTGCCGACACCAAGGAAGGTAAAGTACGGATACAGTTCGAAACGGATCAACTCGAAATCATACCGAAATACGACATCAACGATCAACAACAACAGCAACCTTCACCGAAAAAGCCTAAACAAGTCGCCCTAGCCTCCACCACGCGGCAAGCGGCTCTCATGAAGAAACCCAACAAACCGAAAAAACCCAACAAGAAGGGAGCTCCCAACGTCACCGTCCAAACCAGAGACGGCACCTTCAAAACCAACGACGACATCGGATACAATGTCGAAGTCTACGAAAAAGACTACGCGAAGCTAAAACACGTGTACGACGATAAAGTACCAGTCGTTTTCAAGGAGGAATTAAATCAGACGAGGGAGTTGGCCATACTCAGACCTTTAGGGGCGCAAAGGCTGGAAAGTTCAGAGGAAAAGGCACCTTATAGGGCTGAGAATACGGACGGGAAGATGCAAGTGTTCACCAATGTGGAGAAAATGTCGAGTCAAGTGTTGGGGAGGGAAGGGAGTGAGCTGCCTGAAGCGGAGACCGGGTTCATTGAACGACTGACCGCCATGTACAGTATATCTACTGGCTGAATGTTGATGTGAACCCTCGTCATCGTCTTTCCACCAATATTTCCTCCCGTTACGTTAATCTCTTCTACTTCTTGTTCTTTACCTTTTTCCACTAGGTGGGGTCGGGACAGTCTGTTTTCGTTTCCACGCCACGCTATCAGCCGTCATCTCTACCTGCAGGGGACGCCCTAACCCGATCGCTCTCATTATTTCTAACACGTTGTTGTTTTGTGACCGGCCGCCTGCCTGACGTCAACCTTCCTTGGGAATGCTTCGTTGATGGATTACCCGCCACCAGACAGTTTTTTTTTTTGTTACACTATATAGCTAGGCATTTTTTTTTTATTTAAATATTTGTTTCGAAAAATTCTTCATCAGAATTGAGTTATGTATACTAAAACATAAATAATTGGAATGTGATCTGTAAAGGAGTACTTTTGTAAATAAAGTTTCATATAATTGGGACCTGATTAGGGTACATTACATTTTTATGATAAATAGTATTGTATAAAAAATTTATGATGAAATGTTTGACTTTGACCTAATTTGGTGTAAAAAGTTCTCTCTAAGACTGAAGTAACTAAAAAAATAAGCACAATATTGTAAAATTAAAAAATATTTATTCCGAAGTTGTGTAAAATGTTTTTCTATATATCTTAATTGTAATTTGTATACTAAAAATTAAAATTAGAAATAATGTGTACTACTTACCTTAACATTTAATTTATAATGAACTAAACTATTAACTATGTGTGTGTATTAATCGCACACTAGCTTGAGCTGAGAGCGTCCAACGAATCGAAATTAAATAAGCGAAAGGTGGATTCGGACTATTCGAAAGAAATAAATTAATTTAAATTTTTTATTTTATTTATATTTTATTACGAGTGTGGATTGAAAAGTTCGTGGCCTAACACATAAATACTTAAACTATTTTAATGTAACTGACCTCATTTGAATAGTTTATAAGTCTTTGGTTGTCAAATTGTAAAATTCTATCGCGATAGCATGAACTGTATTCAAATTAGGCTGTAAAGAATTTTGTGAGCCTTTGTGCAGTGTTTTTTAAAGAATGGAGAAAATTGAGCACCGTGCCATATAGGGTCATCAAATACCTGTTTAAAAAACTAACTCCAAAAGAGATTCACGAAGATATGCCAACGACATTGGGGGAATCTGCTCTATCGTATTCGACTGTGAAAAAGTGGGTTGATGAATTTAAACGCGGACGAGAGCGTATTGAAGAAGACCCTCGCTCTGTCCGGCAAAAAAAACATCAGGAAAATCTGTCATATGTTTAATATTGACAGATCGGAGATTGACCAACAGGGAGATGCAACGTCATCTCGTATGAACAAACCTAAAACATCATAGTCCATTAACTTGGGTTTTTCTAAAGTTTCTTGCGCGGTGGGGTACCTAAATAGATTTCTGTCGAACAAGAACGAATACGTCTTTGCTTATATTTTATACTCGTATTGTTTTCTTACTGAGGCCGCAAACTTTTCAATCCACCCTCGTGTTTTTATTTTTTGTGGAATGTGAGTGTGAATGTGTGTGAAAGTGAGTGTGTGTCATAAGTTTTCGTAAAATAAAGAATTCTAAAATACATTCCGTTCGGTGTGTTCGCTTTCGATTTGTGTGCGATCAACTTTAATGAAGTGATTTGCTCGGCTGCTGTCACAGCTGGCAGTATATATTATAATTATATAATCCGTGCCGTAATGTGTATAATCAATTGTTATCATTAATACAAGAAAATCTAAGATACGGGCGCTATATAGAAAGAAAGAAAGAGACATTTATTTTGTGACACGAATAACAAAGAAAATCAATACACAAGAAACAGCGTACATATACGTACGTAACACCTGTAGCCTGGCTAGGCTAGCCTTGGCTAACTAAAATGATCTGACTCCATCATCGACGTTAAGCAACTGTCGATGTAGACAGTCATTAGATGGGTACACAATAAAGTATTTTTTTTAAAGTGGCTTTTTCATCTGGGCGTTATCGCAGCTCGGATGTCATGTTGAATTGTAGGTCTCGACTTTTGAAAGAAACTGACTGAACATCAAATAAGGGTCGAAACGCGGGATGATAAAGTTTTGATGTCTGACGAAAGAATTGATTAAAAAATTTGTAAGCGAGATTTAATGTTAAGAATTATTAATTCCAAAACTTTCACTATTAATTCGTTAATGAAGTTTCTGACCAAATTCGGTAATAACGGATCTTAATTAGTAACTGTGTTTAAAAAATATATAATAATCGTGTTGTAAATTGAAACAATGTATAAATGTTTAGTAATTTAAGGTTATATTCTGTTTTGTGTACCTTATCAAATAAATAAAAATAAAATATTATTTGAAACCTGTTATTAAAATATATGTATATAAAATTATGGTAAAAATGTAATATACGCCTTAATCCATCGTATTAATTGTAAATATTTGTAATTTATTACGATATTAAAATTAATTTCTGGCTAAAGCTGTTTTATTTTTTACTGTTTTTTGCCATACGGGCAAAATTTTGTTTTTTAGTTTTTTCGCTATAATTCGTAAACTGTGAAAATAGCTTAAAGGCCGTCTAAAGAACCACTCTGAGTATTTTTACTTATTTTGGTACAAATCAAACTTATGAATTAGAAATAAAACTGGTTCTAAAAATCTTAAATTAAGTTTTTTGAACCAGTTGGTCACGGAACCCTTTTTTATCCTTGATAGGTTTGCGTTTGACCACAGCTGCTAGCCTGATGTTAAGCTGCGCTGCAGACTACGGTGTGGCACGCTTACCTAGAAGATACCTATTAACTCTACTTTTAAGGACCCCCGAATAACACTTCTTAGGAAACAGAGTTCCAAAGCTTCGCAATAAAGGTCGACGCAAAGCGTTTTGTACGAAAGTTTGGAACTTCAACTCAGTATCGGTGTCTATTCACTTACTCTGCTCATTCCGTAGTTAGCCCTTAAAGAGAAAAAATGTTTGAAGCTCCTAAAGCTCGAGCGTATAATTAAGCTTCTTTAGACGTACACACTTACATATATAATTACGTATGTAGTTAAGTTAATAAGGAACACAATAGGTCATTTATCAAAATCTCTGATCAACTTGTTAAAATGTACATGTTCCTAAGTATTTCATGTTCAAGCATAATTACTTAAATGCATGAAGTTGCCATTTTGAAAATAACCGCTAAGAAATTTATAGGCTTTTGTGTAGGGAGAGATATGATTAGTTTAGCCTTTTAAAGCTTTAACTTATTCCACAAGAGCAAAACCTTAAATATACAGTTTTGTCGTTATCCTACTAACATTATAATGGCGAAAGTTTGTATCTATATCTTCTAATATAGAAAATTTCCTTGTCACAATGTTAGTTACCGTACTCGTCCGATACGGCTAGACCGATTTTTACCAAATTTTATATGCGTATTACTACTTACTACTTACTTATATGTGTACTACTATCTTTTTTCATACCCCTAACTTGAATTTTCACTTAAGGCAAAACAACGTTTGCCGGCTCAGCTAGTAAGTGTATGTTTGTTACTTCTACACGCTTAGGTATACGGCAGGACGAATTTTTTTTAATACTAGGGCACTATTCACACACGGCTGGTTAGCCCCATACTAAACCATTTCTAGTTTGTATTATGGTAGCTGACTCAACCGATATACATAATTATACATACATAAATACTTTATATCAATACATATTTAACGTCCAGACCGATAGCCAGCAAATTTAGTTTATCATAAAGATGTGGGTTGAGCCGGGAATCGAACCTATGACCCTCTGGTTGGCAGTCCGGCATGGTAACCATTACGTTAACGAGATCGTCAATTTGGTAAGAAGATAGAGTTTTGACCCTAGAATAGGCTACTCCTTATCCTGTATTAACGACCTACCCAAAACCGCGGGGGCAGCGAATGAGGTTCGCGCCTGTCCAACTACGCCCCGAAATGTTACCCGCGTTAATCCGGGACAAAAAGTTAATCTGGGATAAGAAGTTGCCAATGTGGTAATCCAAGGTCTAACCTATCTCCATAGTAAATCGCATCCGCAAAATCCGTTTAGCGTTATTTGCGTATCCCACTGTAACCACAATTGTTTTCGGGATAAAAAGCAGCCTATGTGTTAATCTAATTAACCCATTTTCACACCAAATTTCACCAAAATCTGTTCAGCCGCTTAAGCATGAAGAAGTAACAAACATGAACTTTCGTATTTATTATTTTTAAAAACGTTACGATGTACCACATCCATTTTTTTCTGTTATCCATGCAATGCCTCTCACAAAGAGACAACCCAGAAAAATATTTGCATTCCGCCAATTCCGCGCCCTGCTCAGGTTTTATGGATGCGTTACTCCACAATCCTACTCACTGATCAAAAGCTGTACATTCTGTTCACATCCAACAAAGAAAAAGAAAACCTTGTTTTTTACACATTTTTATGGACTCAGTCATGTGGGTGTAAAATTAATTGATGTGTATTTACATTTTACCTGATGGAATTTGTTTCTGGTTAAATGAGTAAGAACAAAAATATTCAGTCCGAGTTAAAAACGCGGGCGGTTAACGTGGGCAAAGTCGATGGTATTTTCCGTAACTATCTTACAGCTATCCGGGTTAAATCTTCTTTATTAGCTAATCTATGGGCGAAACTGTATTTAGAGTAATAGAAATGTAACAGCCGCGTTTTGTAAGTAACTAGCTATGTATCATTACCCGCGTTAATTCAGAATAAAAAGAAGTTAATACAGGATAAAAAGTGGCCTGTGTTGATCCAAAGTCTAACCTATCTTCATAGTAAATCTCATCTAAATCGGTCCAACCGTTGGAGTGTGAAAAAGAAACATAGATTTTGAAGTTATTTGCGTATCCCACGGGAACCACAATAGTTTTCGGGATCAAAAGTAGCCTACGTGTTCCAAGGTCTAACTTATCTTCCACCCTCGAGTTGGGATTCTGTCGCCAAGCATCTAAACGTGTGTCCCGGCAGACTCCATGGGAGTTAGTTATTCCAGACTAGACAAGCTCCGGCGTTAGCCAGCGTCTGGTTACGCACCAAATATAGGTGTTATCTTCACCCCTAATTTCATTCATTTCAGTTCAGCCGTTTGAGCGTGAACATCTCAATCAGTTAGTATTATTGGTATCTCATTTTAAGCACAGATGAGTCACGGTTTCTATATCAGTCCACGTGGTGGTTCTAATTTCTCCCGCTCATTCCGTCTGAAATAAACTAGATGAACCAAAACGGAGAGAAGCTATTTTTCGAAACCAACTAAAATAGCCACGTATTTTTAACCCGAAATTCCATGTGTTTACCGCGATTCTAAAATTAGTGAACGTTCTCTTTAAAAAATGCGTACCGATATAAACTACGCTCTAACCGTTCCCGGTTCGAGAATTGGCTCATTGGAAAATATAATAAAAATCAAAATGTATGCACTTAAAGTAGCTTCGAATAACACGTCTGTCAGTGGCTGGAGAGAATTTTCTCTAAATCGACCGTCGGATAACAAACATGTCCGAGTTTGCGGCAAAACATAAACAAAGAAGGCGGCGATGAATCTCCCAGGCAATGATAATATCCCACTTGATAACCGATGTAAACAATGTCTCATATTAGCGCAGTTCGCCTCTGCGGTCGCGGGACGCGGTGCTAGCAAAGGACAGAGCTATAATGGGTCCGTGCGGTAGAGCAGGACAGAATATAGTAGATTTAGTTCAAGGGGATATCGTTTTTGAATTTTCGTGTGTTCGACATAATTTCTATAATTTCTGATTACGTAGTCACGGATTACTGAAAAATTAAGACCACCTTGTAGAAAAAAATACAACCTTACAGACGGCTTGATTTTTTTATTTATTTACAAATGAAATAAGTACGTAGGATAATTAAATAGGTTTCGACAACCTCGTCGGCGTAATGGTTACCATGCTGGACTGCCAACCAGAGGGTCCCGGGTTCAATTCTCTGCACTGCCAACATCTTTGCGATGAAATAAATGTTGGCAGTCAGTCTTGGTGTTAAATATGAATTAGTACAAAGTATTTTTGTTTCTATACGTAGTATACCAGTGTTAGCAACCATAATAAAAACTACAAATGGTTTCGCATGTGGCTAACCGTGTGTACCTAATGAAAGAAAGAAATAAACATTTATTTTATGACATGAACAATTAAAAAAAAAACAATTCAAATTCAAAATGTCTTTATTAGCAATACATACAGAAAATGCGCACCCAGTGCTTCGTTATTAGGGACTAGCTAAGACTACTTAAAATTCCTTAATACTATACTTAAATCTAGTTATTAACATTTAAATTATTTTTAAGATTACTAAGTAATATACAAGAAACATAATAGAAAACATTTACGTGCCACACAGATACAATGTGTCCTAATATTTATTTAACTGCACGAAAATGTTTGTGATGAATCACTTAGTTGTTTCGGAAGTGGGGTAAAGTTATACGCCATCAAGTATAGTATATTATCTTTGCTCCCTGGGTAGCCCACGCTCTGCGTACCGCCGGTTAATTCAAGCGCTGTTTACTCTCCTAGCGGCTATTAGCGCGTGAACTGAATCTGATGCTGCAGTCTCGCACGTACACCGGATGCCCTCTCTCTTACTGCGGTCACTCCGTGTCCTCGTATGCCATTTACATGAGTAGTGAGTAATATGAACGTCTAGAAGCTACGGCTGATTTGACAGTTTTAGGGTTCCGAACGTTAAAAAGCGTCCGGTTAAAAACGGGACCCTATTATTACTAAAACTCCGCTGTCTGTCTGTCTACGGGCTGTATCTCAGAAACCGTAATAGCTAGAAACCTGGAATTTTCACAAGATATGTATTTCCCGTGCCGCTATAACAACAAATACTAAAAAAAAATATTAAGGGGGTGCCCATACAATTAACGTGTTTTTTTTTCGTATTTTTTTGTTATATATCAATAACGGTAGCTGCTAGACACACACATATAATAACATATATAAACGTATATAAGCTATCAAATTAAATTATAAAATTTAAATAAAATAAATATTTAAGAGGGGCTCCCATACAACAATGCTACGGAACCCTTCATGTGCGAGCCCAACTCTCGCACTTTTTTTTTCCCCTTGATAGGTATACGTTTGACTTTAGCTTGCTCGATGTTAAGCTGCGCTGTAATCTTCCATATGGCACGCTTACCCAGAAGATAGATTAACTCTACTTCTGAAGACCCCGGATGATACCTCTCAGGAAACAGAGACTCAGGTAGAGAGTTCCAAAGCTTCGCTGTCCTCACAATAAAGGATGACGCAAAGCGTTTTGTACGAAAGTTTGGGACGTCAACTCTGTATCAGTGTCTCTTCACTAACTCTCTGCTCGTTCTGTAGTAAAGAACGGAAAAATGGTCTTCGCAAGCGCCGTGTCGCAATAGTTCAACATAAAATTAAATCTCAAACCAATTCAAGAACAGCTACTAAATCTTCTCAGAAAACATTTAAATTATCAATTTCATCCGCACTAAATCCCTCTTTTGATCTGACTTTAAAAATACATTTGTCAAAGGCGCCTTCTGTGATCTAAATGAGTCAGTTGAAGCTTGCGTTAGAATTATTGGAAGTAGAAGAATGTCGGGATCCGACTTTTCTTTGAAATATTGAGGTTGCACAAATTATGTACATCCTTTTTATTACATGCTTTATATTAGCTTCACCTGTATGTTTGTTTGTATGTTTGTTAGTAACCGAATTCTTTGGGCTCGATTTTGACCCACTTTAAACGGCCAGATTTCGTTGAAACTTTATAGATTTATTGAGGACCGATGACAATACACTAATTTGATATAATTATTACATTTTTTACACGCTTTATATTAGCTTCACCTGCATGTTTGTTTGTTTGTAACCGACTTCTTTGGGCGCGATTTTGACCCACTTTAAACGGCCAGATTTCGTTGAAACTTTGTAGATTTATTGAGGACCGATGACAATACACTAATTTGATATAATTATTACATTTTTTACACGCTTTATATTAGCTTCACCTGCATGTTTGTTTGTTTGTAACCGACTTCTTTGGGCGCGATTTTGACCCACTTTAAACGGCCAGATTTCGTTGAAACTTTGTAGATTTATTAAGGACCGATGACAATACACTAATTAGATAAAATTATTCAATTTTTTTGTATTTTTCTTTGTATGTTTGTTTGTAACCGACTCCTTTGGGCGCGATTTAGACCCACTTAAAACGGCCAGATAAGCGTGTTAGTAGTTTTTTTAAACTACTATTATTTTACTTGAGGAAATGCATTTATAAGTGCCCAGTAGGGTATGTTGGGCTCGCCACCCCTTCGCCTCGACTATGGGGGCTCCACGTGGAAGTGGGGTGGGATTTATGTACTTCCTAGTAAAAAAAAGACATATAAAATTACTTAGAACAAAATTGTCAATACATGAAAAGAAATGTGCTTTGAAGAATTATAAATAATAATACTTTGCTACCTCGTTGACGTAATGGTTATCATGCCGGACTGTCAACCAGAGGTTGCTTGATTCGAATCCCGGCACGGCCAACATCTTTGTGGTGAGCTATTTTGTTGGTTGTCGATCTGGGTGTTAAATACAAATGTATCGACATAAAGTATTTATGTATGCATATTATGTAGTATATCAGTTGTGTTAGCAACCATAATACAAACTAGAAATGGTTTAGTATGGAGCTAACGAGCCGTGTGTGAAATGTGTCCTAGTATTTATTTATTTATTTATGTTTATGCACCTTCTTGTAAAATTAATATTTCATTTATGACCTTACTTGGAACAAACTGGACAATAAATGAAAAGAAATGGGGTTTGAAGATTAATTTACTAATAATAATAGTTAAATTACCAAAATTAATTCCTTCTATGTATCAATCCGGGATAAAAAGTAACCAATGAAATTATCCCGAGTTTAACCTATCTCCATAAGAATTTTATTTCTACTTTTAATAGCGCCCGCTACATAAGCTATTATAGCTTACTAGCTGCGCTCCGCAGTGTTACCCCCGTTAATCCAGGATAAAAAATACCCGGGATAAAAAGTAGCATATGTGTTAATCCAAGGCTTAACCTATTTTCATAGCAAAACTCATCAAAATCGGTCCAGCCTTTGGAGCTTGAAAGAGTACCATAGATTTTTAAGTTATTTGCGTATCCCACGGGAAACACAATTGTTTTCGGGACAAAAAGTAACCTATTTGTTAATCCAAGATCCAAATTTAATCAAAATCCTTTCAGATTTTCGAGTGTGAAGAAGTAATAAACATTACACACTTAGAAACTTTCGTATGTATAATTTTAGTAGGATGTAGCAGGCATACGGTTATATACAGGAGGCCCTAGAACTTGTTAAAACGATAAAGCGGGCCGGTTCATTTCCTTTTGTCATGAATGAACGATCGTATTCTAAATATAGGAACTATGAGTAATGCTTTGGTGTAATGCTGGATCGCTAAACAAGGGAAATATACCAAATAGTTGGCCATACGTCAAACGGAAACTCTTCGCATACCGCTGATCAAAACACATATTTATATAGATTTAATATCGTTAGCAGAAACTTTATGCGCTCAAAATACGTAAACCTGTAAGATATGTTAATTTAACGTTTCCGTACGTGGAAAGAATCTGAACCAACATTGGATGTGATTCACAAAGTGATTCTCTTCGATCTACATCATCAGGACTGCAAAGCTTTGGAACTCTCTTCTGACTTGCTTTTAAATCTGTCACCAAACACGTAACTGTGTTTTCTGGTAGCCTTCTTGAGAGTCAATATTTTCAGACTAGGCATGCTCCATATTCGGTAAAACTATCGCTGACTCGTGAGGTTACGCGCTCTGGAAAAATGCCTATAGTTAAAACAAACAGTAAATAAAAAATCTAACTAACTTCCGCTTCTCCATTTCATTACAGAACGAGCAGGGGCATAGCGAAGAGACACCGATTCACGGTTCCGAAGATTCGCACAAAGCGTTTTGCTTCAACCTTCATTGTGAGAACTGCGAAGCTTTGGAACTCTCTTCCTGAGTATCTTTTTCTGAGAAGTACAAATCGGGGTCTTCAAATCTAGAGTAAATAGTAGCTCCTTCTAGGCAAGCGTGATACATCTTAGACCACAGTAAAGCTTAACATCAGGCAAACTGCGGTCAAACGTAAACCTATTCATCATTAAAATAGAAGGAGCATAAATTCTTAGCTAGGTGTTAAAATAGTGATTTTCATGAGAAAATCAATATTATAAATAAAAAAATAAACAATCGTCACTTCTAAATTTGTCGCATACAAATTCTTGTGTAAACAAAATGGCGTGATGCTTACTCTAATCGATCTCGTTTCGATTATAAACGTAATGATTTCATGAACTCAGTGAGTCACTCTGTACTGAGCTTTTTAGTTCGATGATCGTTTATTTATTCGTCCGTTTGTTGTTTTTTCAGCGTCTAAAAGTAGCGAGTTAAAGTGCTATCTAAATTAACACTTGCAGAGTGGAAAAGCATTTTCTAGTGCACATCTGGTTAATTACAACCCTTAAGTCAAAAATCTGTCACCACGCACCTATTAGTGTGTGGCAGCTTCCTTGAAAGATAGATAGAAAATAATTTATTGGACACATTCATTAAATTAAAAAAAAAACAAAGCAAGCCTGATGGGCACGTTTGGGCGGGTGTCTTAATTTTTATTTTGTTTTTATTATTTTTTTAGTTTACTAAATTTTCGTCTTTTATAAGCTTTGTAAATATTCTTAAGTCCTGTAAAATATAATTATTTATACAAAATATAAGTTACCAGAACACCAAAAAAGACAAAAAGAATACAAATTAGTGTGCCACAATTGGCGGCCTTATCGCTAAAAAGTGATCTTTTCCAGGCAACCTTTGGATGGAAACGAAAGCCAGTAACTCGAGAACAAACATACTCTTCCTTCGGCCAGACCGCTGAAGTAAAATAAAAGGAAATAAACGCAAATTCCAGAATCCTTTGTGTTATGTCTTTTCTTTAAAAAGGAAGTAAAGACTTAATCTAAAACTTTAAAAATTAGCAAAAAAAAATAAAACTAAAACTTAAACTAAAACAGTCTGGAATGGTAAACTTTACGTCAATAAGGTCGTCATATTGGCAGGTAAATGGTACTAAAGGTGTGTAAAATACCGATCACCACTTGCGCATGCGCTGATAAACATTACAACTTTCATTAAATAACGAAAGTATGCAGTAAAAATGCGAGTGTGGAAAAAAACGAGTATGGCTCAGTGGTAATAACGTCTGCTTTTCAATCAGACGAACCCTGGTTCGATCCCGGCTCTACACCAATGACTGGTTTTTTCAAGTTACGTGTGAATTTGCACTCGCTTTACGGTGAAGGAAAACATCGTGAGGAAACCGGCATGTTTGAGGACCATAATAACCGAAAACGTGTGTCATCCGCCAACCCGCACATGGCCAGCGTGGTGGATTATGGCCTATATCTCTCTCCTCGTAAGATAAGGCCCCGAGTACCAGCAGTGGGAACGTATAAATATTTATTCGTTAAAAATTGTACATTTACACTTAATCACTAACCCTCAAACTGGACGCATTCGCGCCCGTGCCTTGGAGGCTAGTGCCTTCCAGTGACTTAAATAGTTTATGTACATACATAGTTTATAGATTAATTTACAATAATATATATATGACGTATTTAGAATTTTAGATTAAATTAAATTACAATAATATAGCTTCTATACAATATTTAAGGACGTAATGGTTTAGTTAATTAATACATAAATAATTTCTGATCAAGAGCAATAAAGTTAAAATAAAATATAAATGTATAGTGGGCTGCTTATGATTATTAAGCTGGAGTTCACGGCGCTTGTACTATAACTACCATAATCAAGATATCCCGCGTTTTGTTACTAATCACTTAATTGACCGTAAGTAATTCTCAGTAGAAGGTACTGACAATGTGTTGAAAGCAAAAACCGTCAAGGCCGCCGAACGGAATTTCCAACAGTTCCGTTGTCTTCGTGCGTTTAGAGTTAAATTAGCATGCATTTAGTAAAAAACTTTAACGAGGAGAAAAAATTTACGTCTTTATGTAGTTATAGGATTTTGAGGGGTTCCGTACCTAAAAGGTAAAAACGGGACCCTTTTACTAAGACTCCGCTGTCTGTCTGTCTATTTGTCTCCAGGCTATATTTCAAAAACCGTAATAGCTAGAAAGCTGAAACTTTCATAAGATATGTACTCGTATTTCTCGTGCTGCTAACAACAAATACTAAAAATAAAAAAAAATTAAATTAAACATTAAAAATTACACAGTAAACGTGTTTTTTCGTATTTTTTTGCTATATATCAATAACGGTAGCATCTTATATACATTACCTTTCAAATTATCCCCATACAACTACTGGACCCTATTACCATAGACAAAGTATATTAAATTTTAAAATACTTTGTCTTGTAAAAAAATAAACATGAAAAGTTTTCTCCACAGTAAACATTCGACAGACAATGCAAGTGCGTGACTCATCTCCAAAGCGTTACCTATTAAAGATAGACGCAATCTGCCACAAAAACGTCATCAGATTAGGCATAGCGTACAAAACAATGTACATTGTGCTTGTAATTAAGTTTGATACCACTCATCAGGGAGAACCCGGTGATATAAATATCCGCCACACGTAAAAACTATAATAGGTGGAAAACCTACTTAAATTTACATTTAAATTTCAACTTCAATAGAATAGAATATTTTAACAAAGTTCCTTATCGCGTGTTGTGAAAGGCTATACGGAAAAAAATCTTACGAAAAGTTGTCACGACACGTTTTGGGCACGATAGGGCAACGTCGCATCTCCAAAATTCGTTCGGAAGTTAAATACGGCTGTTCGATTCTCATAAAGGTATTATTGTGAGATGAGGGTAGAACTACAAAACCTGCAGTCCGCGCGTCGCGGCCTGAGGCAGTCACTCTGGAATCGTATGGGAGACAACCCTCGCTTCTCATCGCCGCGCCGTAGTACAGAGTTACTCTTTAATATATCCTAAATCGTGTCGCGCGTCGCTTCACCGACAAGGATATTTTTTGTGCCGTGTACAGTCAATACTGTTCTGCATTTCAACAAGGAGCTGGACGATCGTTACCCACCGAGCTGCCGCCAGACGCGAGGAGTTGTCCCGGGGAGTGGCGTCGTGGATGAAAGCTACGTGGTGCTATCTAAGTTTCGCAATTTCCTTGTGAGAATCAGAACTTGCATGCAGACCACTCGTTTTGTATCGAACAACGGCTATCAATTTAAGTAAATAAATATTAGGTCACATTTCACACACGGCTGGTTAACCCCATACTGAACCATTTCTAGTTTGTGTTATGGTAGCTAACACAACTGATATACTACATATATATACATACATATATTTAATATAGATATATATTTAACACTCAGACTCAAAGCCAACAATTTTAGTTAAGAACAAAGATTTTGACCGGGCCGGGAATCGAACCCGGAACCTTCTGAATGACAGTCGGCATGGTAACCTTTACGCCAACGAGGTCGTCAAATTGTTAAAACTATTTATTGTTCATGTTGCTCGCTAGCCAGGCGAGCACTAAAAATAATAAATAATAACTTGCTTGCTTGCTTGGAAGAAAATTCCGTAATTCCATAACCTGGGCAGTTCCGGTTTAATCCGGTTATTCTCGTAAGACGTCACAATAACGCTGTGTCCTACAAAAATGTTCACGCAACGGTCTGATATCTGATACTGTCAGAGATATACAAAATATATGATTAAGTAGACATTCTTTGCAGACGTGACGTATGAACTTGCTGAATGTGAATGGGTTTTCCACTAAGATATGGTATTAAACTTTTCAGGGTTTATTTCATGTATTGAAAATAATAATAAATCTTACTCGTGAGTTACATCTAGTATTCGGCACAAATTATGCCTAGTCTATAATTACTGGCTTTCGAGGAGGCAGGAATTGCAATTGTATTTAACCAAACATTATATTATTCCTAAATGTATGGGTCGGAATCTTATGAAATACCGATTATTACCCATGCATGTTCACGCAACGAAGTTATTCGCCAGAGAACGAAAGTAACCGACATAGATCAACGCATCAGTAAGTTGAAGTGGCAATGGGCTGGTCACATCTGCCGCAGAACCGATAACCGCTGGGGTAGACGAGTTCTGGAGTGGAGACCGCGTACCGGCACACGTAGTGCAGGACGTCCTGCAACGAGGTGGTGCGATGATGTACGCAAAAAAGCGGGCAGTGGATGGAGACGATATGCTCAGGATAGGGTCTCGTGGCGTGCCTTGGGAGAGGCCTATGTCCAGCAGTGGACGCAGACAGGCTGATGATGATGATGATGACCCATGCATACGTAAATTCTCAGGAATAATCTTCTAGGTATACTTTTCGTAGCGTTTGCTACGATCCCCGCTACGTGGCGTAGCGCATAGGGAAAGAGTCCTTGACACAGAAATTGTTTTTTATTGTCATTCTCATTTACTTTTGACGTTTACTAACTGTAAAATAATATATCGCGGCGACGTCATTATACTGGGTTACCGGTTTTTTTTTTACTCTAAATAGGTCAGCGCTTGACCACAATTCACCTGATGGTAAGTGACATTGAGGTCTACGGTGAAACGCGCTTGCCTAGAAGGAACCGGTTCACTCTCGCCTTGAAAATCGCTAGATTATAGTCATTGGGAAACAGGGAATTCGGCAAGGAGTTCCAAAGTTTGGCGGTTCGGACAACAAAGGTGGAGGCATAACGCTTAGTGCGTGCCTTAGGCACCTCAACTGTAAACCGATGCCGCCTTGGCGTTTCCCTGCTCATCCGATAGTGAAAAGAGGCGGGGGGAATTACTTCATGTAATTCATTCGCACGCTCACCGAAATGCAACCGATAGAATACTGACAAACTGGCAACAATGCGGCGGTGCTCCAGGCTCTGCAACTTTGCCTTACAAAGATTGTCGTTGCCTATAAGCCTCTCTTGGTAACTATAGCAAAACTTTTTGAAAGAAGGAAGAAAGAAAAAAGCTTTATTGTGCACAAAAAATGAATACTCATACTCATTTATAAACATAACATATACAACCTATTGTACTTTGTGCAAAAACTTTTTTGAAGAAAGTTTTTTTTATTTTAATCTCTATCTCGGTGGACTTGCAAGCTCTCCTTCGATCAAGCAAATCCCACTTCTGATTCACAAGTCTCGGGAATACGTTCTCAAAAAAACTCTAAAACACAATTATGTAAAATTTACAAAATAGTTTTTTTTTAATAAGTCTCTTAAAATTTAGTAATATTGTGTTACTGAAAGTATTAAAAAAAAAAACAAAACAAATTTTACTTTTTTGTAGCTACATAATGATAATCTACAATTGTTAGAGCCAACAAACTTAAAAAACTTACTCATAACAAAAAGTTATTATAAAACAGAAGACTTTTTAACTGACGGAACACTTAAAAAATCTAATGAATTAACAAGGTTGCTCATCTCCAGTAAATAATTGCAATGCCTTATGGGTAATTATGTAACTGTAAAGTGACATAATATTGCAATAAATGGTTTGACTTTGACTTTGAGCTTAAAATTTTTATATTATAAATTGTTGATTTCAAATTAATTCATTGGTGAAAAATCAACTGCCGCTCGTTACTCAAATATGTATAAAGCTCGGTTTTTCAATAGAAATTTCTTCTTTGAAATTGGAACAAGAGTGGTTCTAGATATATGCATACAGTCTAGATTATTTAAAGGTTTCAAATATAATCTAATCCAATCAGTAACACTGTATATTTAATAAAGGAAATAAAGCGGTAGAACTTAGTGAATTGTATTGCATTCTCAATAATTTTGCGAACTCCATTATCAATATAATCTAAACTAAACACATACTAAGTAATTATATAGTACATAGTCACATATTTTATAACCGTTTATTAGACCCGATTATTACTTCCAAGCAAGCGGTTAAGCCCCGGGGTTCTAAGAAAAACCACATTTCCTTCTCAGCTAGTTAGATAAATACGTTATAAACTATTGCCTTTAGTTTTAATCGAGGTCAGAGGTTAAGTATTGCATTAATAAATAACTAACGACCTTATTGGTCAAAGTAATTGATTTAGAGGAAATTTACCCCGAGGTGTTCTGTGCATTCTACGTCACGACATATTTCGTGCAATTTTTGTACGCCTTATAGCTAATGTTTACGCTAGGCGTATATATTAGTAGCTAGGCGTTTGACTAGCAAGGCGCGTAACCACAAACAAGCTAGCGTCACCCTAGCTTAAGGTGGAGCATGCTTAGCCTGGAGTAGCTGGTTCTCAAGGAAATTGCCGGAACGCACTGTTAGACATTGTAAACTGTTCACGTAAGGTATCTTAATATTTCCGCATAGAAAACGGTCACACTTACTGAAACTGTTGGACTCATTCCAACTTTATAATGATAAGTAAGCGTGACCTTTTTCTAAGCGGAAATATTAATTTATCAATTGCTTGGTGACAGATTTTTCAACTAATGAGTGGTTGCTAGCCAGACTAGTACTAAAAAATGCCTTACCACCTTGCATATTAACTGTAAATTAACTGAAATAAATATAAATTAACTGTATTGAAGCTTCATTACTATAGCTAAACCTCATCTGATTACTTAAATCGATGTTGTACCGAGTTCTGCCGCGCCATGCATATCTGAGCGAAGCGCCTTAACTGTGCGGTAGTAGGTGTTTCACAATTTCGATTGTTATTATATTGATATATTCATAACCGCGATGTCGCAAAAATACTACCTTATTAACTTGAGTCAGTAAAGAACACATTTGTATGTTTGTTACCTCTTGCTCACACTCACTTAGTTATGCAAGCGAGTGGACATAAATAAATGAATTTTAGGACACATTTCACACACGGCTGGTTAGCTCCATACTGAACCATTTCTAGTTCGTATTAAGGTTGCTAACACCACTGATATACTACATATGCATACGTAAATACTCCATATTATGGAGACATTAACACCCAGACTGCCCATAAATTAAGATCATAAAAAGACGTTAGCTGTGCGGGGAATCAAACCGGGACCCTTTGGCTGTCAGTCCGGCATAGTAACCGTGACACCAACGAGGTCGTCAATAAGTAAATATATGATAACTTCAATTAATGTATTTTTTATTGGCATGTGTTATACTTACACTAATAAAGTATTTTTGTAGTACATTTAGAGTATAGGGTATTTGAGTAGAAATAAAAAAACGTATTTTTATAAAAAAAAATAAGTACAAATTTAATTTTCACCTTATTTCTAGAGTAGAAAAATGTACAGTACTCATAAGTGCTTTTGAAGCTTCAAATTTACAACTAAACTAATAATACAGGACAATAAATTAACTAACGATTAAGAGAGTAAAATAAATAAGTACGTGGTTTGAACCTGAGTTTGCCTTTGGCACTTAGTAAGGACTAGCGACATCTGGCGACGCAGGACACAAATGCAAATAACTAGAACATTATAGAGTAGAACAAATAAATACTTAACCTAAAAACAAGAGAGCCGTTTACAATAAGTCAAACTGTTATGTACACATTAAACTACAAATAAGTTATCGCTTGACTAGAAGCAAATACTTTAATGTCTACTTTAAATGCTTATTAAATTACCTACCTTTCCTAAATAGTATCTAACTGGAATTAAATATCATAATTATCACAATTTAGGAATTGCGCAAATCGCATTTACGCCGTCAAAGTTACAACTAACTCGTAAAATACTGAAAAAGATGTCACTTTAAATATTTACAACCTCTTTTACACAATACTAGGAAAGCTAATAAAATATGAGTTTCAAAAAAAATTAAGTACTTCAAAATATGTCAACCAAAAAGTCTTGGAACGGAGTAGTGAAGTATTTACAGTACTTTTTGGCCCCATACGCGTTTTTAAGACTAATTAATAAATTACTTAAAACTATAATACTGCTTAGATTCGAGAACTATCTTAGTTCTAATAAGACACAATACTCAGTCGCTTTTTACGTATACTGTTACGTTTTAAACGGTAGTTTTACTAAAACCTCTTCTTCGTATAAACTTAGCAAGCTCTTGTCGAGAGTTTTCAAGCCACCACATTTTAAAGTAGCTAGTTACAAATATTATATTGTTATTTTTCTCAACAAACGAATAGAGCAATATTTCTAACAGACGTAACTTACGGTTGGAGTCTCTACAATTAGTATTTGAGTTACATTTAGAGACGCGATTGAGTTTTTCAACTTGTAGAGTCAAAAAATTGAGTTAAAACAGTGCTAATAGAGTTAAGACACTGTTGAATTGAATTCCTAGCACTTTTCGTCTAATAATAAATATCAATTTCACTAAAAACAAAGGTATTGGATACCTTTTAGAGTTATGGCAGTGCCAAGTTAGGTTTATACACCACTGGTAGAGTTTTAGCACCAGTCTGTTTGTAATTAATCACTGATGACTGGTACATCACTTTGTTGAGTCACAGCACTTTGTTGTTGTTATTTGCAGCTGTCATGTTGAGAACCACGACGTTTGTTGTCTTGTAGCGCGTTTTTGTTGATTTGTAGCGCAGCTTTCATTGAATATTGCACACTGTTGTTGAAATAGCGCAGTTCTGTTGATTTTCAGCGCAGTTTTGTTGATTTGCAGCGCACTTTTGTTCAGATTTAGCGTATTGTAGTTGATACGTCGCGCAATTTTATTGAGTTTTCAGCCTTCAGAAGTTCACTAGCGTGGATTACACGCGCATTCTTCTACGTTCCTCGCATATACACTTAGACCGATTCCACCTCATATTCGCCTGTAACAATAGAAAACAAAATTGCTCATAGTGCTCTTTAAATATTTACAGTTTTGACACATTTTAGCCAATAAAGATTTGTTTAAATAAAGAATCAAAGCATGATCTACTAGTACAACTCGGTTCAAATACTACGATTGACTGTGACGTCAATTGTTTTGTACATTTTACATTTATTTACTGATTTATTTGAAAATGAAACATTCAAACAACAAATTAAAAAATAACTGGTGGCATCTTAAAAAAAAATACATTTTGATAATACAATTAAAAACTTTGCATGAAAATATGAAGTTTCAATCAGCAGCAAAGAAAAACAATCATGCGAAGATTAAAAATAAAATAACAAGTACACAAAAAGCATAAAGTTCGAAGACAATGGATGTCGATGCAGTTTAGTGTAAGTTTGTAGAGTGTGTTCACACAGCAAATAGATTAGGGAGAAGCATTGTTAGGTAATAAAGAAGAAATATGTAATGTGATAGGTTGTTTAAAGTTTTATGTTTTTCAAGTTTAGTTTTTTTAGGACTGTAAAAGTTATATATAAATGAAAGAGAAATTAACTCTGTTGTGTAAACATAAGGTTATGTTTTATCTAAGTTCTGTTGCAATTTAATTGAATTTTTGACGATAAAGAAATACAAAATAAAATAGTTTAACAAATGTAACATTTATTTAGTGCTGTATTCTGTGATTAAATAATTTGATTTCATTCGATTTGATTTGCTGATTCAACTAAAACCAAAGACATATCTCAAATTTAAAGTGTAACTAAAACTTGTTTTAAAATAATGAAAAAATAATTAGTCGTACGAGCTAGTCGATCATTTAAGATCCTTAATTCAAAATTTAAATATGTAACTCAAATTTTTTTAGGTGCAAAAATAATTTAAAAAGTGCAAAAAATGCAAGTCAAAAAAGCCTAAAGGCGAAAGTTAGTTTGAGCAGAAATTTATTGCGACTAAAGTGCTTTGGCGTTAGCTCCTAAGAGCATGCGAGTGCAAACAGCGGGGCTACCAAGGTCCACATCACGCGTATTCATTACGTATTTATTCTATACTTATTACGTTGACGCCGATACGGTCTACGTGATAAGTACGAATCAGTATAGATTAAACGGTGTGGACAAGGAAGCCCTGGTTACATAGCAAAGCAGCAGAGAGACAATTTTATTCTTACTTAGAAAACAAGACAAGTTATTTAACTGTATAAGAACTGTCCCTTTTTCGCTGAAGAATAATTATCTTTCAACTAGTATGCTATGTGTGCTGTATTAAGACAGACAAATCGTGAATTGACAGTTTTAGTCTCATAAATAGTTTCAGTTATTGAGGAATCTTTATCTGGTACGTGTACAAAACAACCACAAAACAAAAAAAAATCAAATGTTTTTTTTTTGTTTTTTTTTTATTAATGCTGTGTACCGAAATTGGTGTAAATGGTTAACTCCGATTTTAGGACAAGCCAGTTTCTCCTAAAAGAAATAGGATAAGTTGGTACAGACAGCAAAACATTTTTTATTTTTGGGCTTTTGTAATACTCATTTGTTCGTCCTAGATTTCTGTATCTCAATTAATTAAACTTTTTGCAATTTTTACCATTAGAGGTTTAAACTGTATATACTTTAATACTCGTATATTTGATTCTATCCGGAAACATCAATATGAAATATGAAACCTTTTACCATTTCTACCGTTAGTAGCTGATTCTTTAAAACTTGTTTGTTTGATTTTACCCGGGAACATGATTATTCTCATGACGACTTACGTTCTAGATTTCTATTTCTCAATATTTCAGTTATTGAGAAATAGAAATCCAAAGAAAAAAAAAACAAGAAAGAAAAATTAAAAACTGTCAAGTTCGAGGCTTAAACTGTAAATTCTCGTTTTTTGTTGTGTTGTAAGTAGTATAGAGTAGAGAGACAGTGTGACACGACATCCATGGTCTGACGAACCTTTCTGAGGCACTGGCGGCGTTCCTCCGAGTTGGGACATTGGCAGGAGCACTTACGAGCGACGTAGACCTTGGGCGCGGCGCATTCGCTGGCTTCCCGATTGCAGCAGCCGCAGCTTACATGCTCATCTATCGTGTACGTCGCGCACATTTCCTTGTTTGTTTGTGCGTTGTATATTCGGACCTGCAGACAATGTATTAATCACGTTACTACAAACACTAGCTTCTTTTGCAGAGATTAGGTCATGAGGAGTTATAATACTTATAGGATTAATAATAATGTAGTCCTTAAAAAACTAAATACTGTTGCCCCGCATAACAGGATCATATGATACTTAGCGCGAGGCTCAGTGGATATGGCAAAACGTACACTAAGGCTAAGCTTTACTTTAGAATTTAATTATTTATAGTACGTTTCATCCTTGTATTTGTGCTAAATAAATTATTTGTATTTGTACTTTACTAAATCTGTTATGGGTGTGCACCTAGATGTCCTTACTGCCTTTGACACACCAATTAATAAATTAATATAAAATCAAATATTGATATTATGAACTCTAATTATTCTAGATAATATCAATACCTAAACAGTAAGATCAAAAGCACACTATTTTTAAAATTTATAACATCATTAGGTCGTTTTAAAATTATGTATGGTAGTAGAGAAATTTCTAATGCTCGCCTGGTTAGCAACCATTCTCGAGTATAAAAATTGTCATTAAGTACTAACGGTGTTTTCCAGTAGCCTCTTTAAGAGCTAGTTATTCCAGACTGGGCATGCTCTACCTGCGCTCAGAGTATCGTGGCCTGCTGGTCATATTACCTAGATGTATCGTGTCAGCAATTTGATTTTACAAAATGCGAGAAATTTATCGAGTTTTGACTTACTAAATATTATGTAATTCCTGTATGACATTCTACCGTATCGTCTTGATAACTGTATGTAAATTTCTCACAGTATTATCTGTATTACAATAGCGGCGCGTGTCGTGTGACTCATCTACATATTTTATCCGGAACTAAGATACGTCTTCATATACGATGACTTAGCTCTTTACCTAATGATTTTATAACAATTTCGGCACTTAGCTTAAGCGGGGAAAAATATTTTGTTTTTGGCTAAATTTAAACTAATCACTTGTTTACGGGACTGTTGAAAAGCTATCAATCTGCAGGATTTTACTATATCAAATTCATTAATAATTTGCTCTGCGTATCAAATGTTAAGCTAGACTGAATTTTCAATTTCATTGCATCTGTTTTTTCCATAGTTATTTTTGACTTATTAGTCTTATTACGATCCAACCAGTTAATCAAATTAGGTTATTAGTTATGTCATTTTTCTTTTTATATCCTATAAATAGTACAATACTGACATCTGCTACTGTCATGGGGTTTATGTGCTTTTAATATTTAGTACTTTTGTATACAAAAACAATGAGACTATTTTTAAGATTGAATTAATCATTTTCGTTTTCAAAATAATTCTAAATTCATACGTTTCTAATCATATTTAAAAATCACACAATATCAGTATATTTAATAGATAATAAAATACATTAATTCTACCATCTTTGCCATGGGATTGATTTATCATTTTCTTTTCCTGAACATTTCTAAATTCATTTGTTTTTAGTTATCTTATTTAATAATTACGTGAATTCGGTATATTTGATAGATAATAAAGTACATTGATTCTATAATCTTTGCGATAACTCTAGTATGTGCGTAAAATTATGTCATAACGCGTAGTTGCGCAAGCGCATATGCCCAAGACAAGTGTGTCAAGGATAGAGCGAGCAAACTGACAGATAACGTGGTACATACAGTATAAACGATCTATGAGATAACATACTGATTACAGACGGTTCGTTGAAGAAGCTAAAAAGGTATTCAGAACGTGGTGAAGAGCATTTCTAAGTTATTTTTATAGTTATTTTTTTATTGATCAATTTCGCTATTTATTTTGTATTGTTGATTTAAAAATAGACAAAGAATTTCCCAATATGCCTCGTTCTCTGCTTGAAACCGCATATTTGATCTAATCAAGTACATTGTTTTTAAAATGGTTACTTTTAATATCATTATGTTCCTTCTATCTATGTTAAGGCTAAATGTAAATCCTTTAAAATTCTGCGTAAATGATAAGGTTACATTTTTTTTTTCAACTTTTTTAAAGACTTGTTAGAGTATAAGTAACAAAGACAAAAATTAAAATAAATCTTACTTTTTTGTACGTGTTTTTTTTTGTAATGATATTATCTAGAATCATTAGAGCTTATAATTTAGATATTGTTAATTGTTGATTTTATATGTATTTATTTCGTTAATAATCGCGCGGCAGGCGCTTTCACTCAGACACCGTGAATAAGGTTTTAGTCGTTAGTGACTTCCCTGGCCCTCGAGGCTGACATGCCCCGCCCGCCTTCCCCAGGCTTGCGGCGGGAGATGCGTAAATGCATTTTCTCACGTTTTATACATATTTATTTCCTAAATAAGCTTCTGTCGAGTCTAGGCGCTTTGACGCGAACACTGTGAGTGAGGTTTTGGTCGGTAGTGACGGCCCCTCTGGCCCTCGAGCTCGACATACAAGGCTTGCGGGAAAAGTTGCGTAAAGGCATTTTCCTCACGAAAAAAATAGGTTATGTTGTAGAACTTACCGGTATTTCCCGTTTGACGACAGCGGTAGCTACACAGGTGCCCGCGCTATCAAATTCACAGAGTCCCACGCAACGTTTCACCCAAACTGCTCCTGGGCTCACCTGGAACAATCAGTTGAAATTGGTAAATTAAACGCATCTAATCTCATTGGATAAAATCAAATCAGGTACATACGAGTGCAGTTTAATGTAGGGGAAGTACAGCTGTTTGTTTAAATAGTTAATTAGATATATATGTAACTATCTGACTTTTACAAGCAATTAATCAGTTGAGTTAATTAAACTATGCTTAATATAAATAAATATTAATATTATTCTACTATATGATTCTGTGCATGTAAAAAAAAATATCACTAAGCTGCAGCCCAGCACCGAAGGTCCCCAAAATGGATTGCCCGATTAAATATATATTATAGTATTTTTTATACACTACACCTAGGCATTTGACCAAAAAGAACGCATAACCACTCGAGTTAGCAAAACTCTGGTGGAGCATGCCTAGTCTAGAATAAATGGCTCTCAGAAAGACTGGTGGAACACACTGCTATGTACTTGGCGACAGATTTTACAACTTGAGGGTGGTTGCTAGCCAGGCGAACAGACCATGCCCTACCATCATGCAAAATGAATGACGTCTGAAAACGGAGGGCGCATCAGAGTGTATGAGGTATCGGTATTTCGTGTGGGGAAACACACCAGTTACCGGCACAATGGCTCGCTACCGGATTTTCTCACGCTAATCACATCTATGTACGCGGATGTAAACTAGAAATTACGAATTATAATATTCAAATCTTACGTCAATTTCGAGGGTCGATAGTTGAACCCGAGCCGTCGATATCTTGCTCGAATGTAGGGCGACACGCGACTCGCGGTCAACATCAGTCGAAATTATGGTCACGCTTTATGACTTATCAACTTTAGATTATTAAGGTCATACAAAGATCTTTACTACATCGCTATTTGTATTTACGCGCTAGGCATATTTGGCAATGTGTGTATGTTTTATAATGTATTTGTCTTATTTGAAGTAACTCACATGGGAAATCCTTTGCATCCTTTCAAACTAATAATTATATTTTTGTCGAATTGCTTGAAGCGTCTTACAGTTTTTGGACTTTCAACTTTGTTGAAGTCGGTCTAAAGGCTTAGTAGCGCCTGTCGCTCGGCTAGCTAAGGTGATCTGACGCGATCATCGAAGCTAAGCAACGATCGATGCGGACGGTATTTGGATGGGTCAAGATGATCGTTTTTAAATGGCATTTTCACCAGGGCGCTGCCGTAGGTCGGATGACATGTTAAATTGTAGATCCCGGCTGTCAGTCTTAGTACAAGCAGTCGTTAAGCCAAGTCAGATATCTTCGGGCGGCTCGAAAACTCTCGACACTTACGATGAAGAAGGAGAAGAAGAAAAGGTTTATTCCTTATGACTAAACTTGTATGTTTTAATATGTTTATTCGTAGGTCACTGACACAATCACTCAGAATCGAAGTCGTTTATGTCGGAAAACGACATAAACGACTTTTTACATTTCGAGACATTTCTTATTGCGAATTTAGTCATGATAAGATTTGCTGCACGCTTATGATGCACTAACAAAGTTGAAAACAAACACTAAAATACTAATTACAAGCAAACACTAGTTTCTCGTATGTAATGAAAAAATTCGGTCTTGCATAGTACCTACCTCTGATAATGAGAATTATCACGTTTTTTCACGAGAAACGGAAATAAATTGTTGCACCAAACGTGCATCGTAAGTTTGGTGATTGAATCAAAGATATTGAGATATCAAGTAAGATTGTATTTTCCATTGACGAAGTGAAATGCCGTCACTTATCTAAAAATGTGTTGTGACAAATTGATATTTAGATATCTTTAGTTCTATTCCACCGAGTGAGTAACAACCAGATTCTGATATTATGTGGGATTGTTGGCAAGCTCGGGACAAAGCGATGTAGGCGCTAATTATTTCAGATCTTATCCTAAAGATATGTTTTCTATATTTTCTCTGAAAGTGGGTGGTGGCCTTAAAGATATGAAACCAGTGGTTACTTTGAAAAAAAAATTGTATTATTTACTTAGTAAATTAAAGTAGATTTTTTGGATAGGATCATATTTTTACAACAACCAAACCACCGTGGGTGGGATAACGCGTTAAATTGTAGGTTCCGGCTGTTAGTCTTAGTACAACCAGTCGTTAAGTCAAGTCAGAGGCCTTCAGGCGGCTTGAAAACTCTCGACACCAGAGCTTGACCACTTAGCTCATTCGAGGAAGAAGAACAACCAAGCCTAGTTAGTATGAAACAGTATTTTATAAAATTGCATTTTAAAGGTCAAGCCAGAACTGTCGATGCTTCATTACGATGGCCAGAACACATTTGTGAATGACGTGATTCAATTTCAACCTTTTGTAACCTTTTGACCCGATTTATTAACCTATTTCACAGATTATTTTAATTATAATAGCTAAATCAGATTCGTTAGTAAAAATAATTAGGAGCGACATATTTATTAAAAAAATAATGCACTAATTATGTTTTTTCTTTAACATCGAATGGATTTGTTTTCTTTTTGAGATTGGCATAAATACATGCACAAAACTGACCGGTTAACCTTCAACTAACTATCTTTTAACTTATTAATTAATTTATAAATGCTCAACTGAGAAATGGATAACGGTATCCTCAATCTCTCTCCTTAAAATCTTTAAGAAGTGGGAGAGCTGAGATGAATAAAAAAACTTACCTCTTCGTGAGGAGCCTTAGGGTCCAAATTGACGAAGACATCCCTGGGAGCTCCACACCTTGATTCTGCTATTATTTTGTCTCTTTCCATCCCTCGGTCTCCCGTGCAAGACACTGGAGACAAGAAATTAATGTTTTTAATGTTTTGACATATTAATTTTCTTGTTTTTGACTTAGATATTTTGTTGAATTTGTAACATTAACACATTATGGATAAGTGTTTATCTATGGTAAAATTATAATAATAAGGAAAAAATATTTAAAAACTATTCATTGAAAAAAAAACTATGAAAAATAATCATAGACAAAACTAAACCTACGTCTGTATTTTAGATAATATGAAATTATTAAATTAAAGTACATTAAGTTAGATTCATTAATTTTCTTGGTAAGGTGAAAACCTGAAAAATTCGCAACAGCAGCTTTTAATAGCGTTTTTCTAACTCGCTGGCTTTCTTAGTGCTTTGTTGGAAGAAACCATGAAATAACTTGATTTCCAAACTTTTTGCTTAATTTTTTAAATAACATTAAAAATACAAGTGTTGTTGTTCTGTTATCACTTAACTGAGACGTAAGTTGCATCATGTATTTTCAATTAAATTATATCGACAACTTTCACTTTTAATTAAAATATGAGCAACCTCTATATATCTTACCAATGTAAACTCTTAAACTTAAAAATGCAGGCCTTATTTTAATCTTTTGACAAGAACTTTTAATATTTTGTTTTAAATTCAAAAAGGGGATTCATTTATTTTCCACTGATTAAAAACCTAGATATAATTAAGAACAGAGTATATCAGTATGATCTAGAGGTCAGCATGATCCATCTTGACCCCACCATCGCTTCCCATAAGGAAGGGTAAAACGTGTACCAACACCAATAAAAGTTAAGTACCTTTCGTATAATCACCCTTGGACAGCCTCAAGTCATGTTCCGCAAACCTGTGCGAGAACTTTGGATGGTGAAGCCTGCGCGTCTCACATACCACCGCCACTACCATTACTACGCACAGTATATACTTTGCCATTTCTAATACTGTCACTTTATCACTAAACTGTCACAAGGTGAAACTTTTGTCACTTTTTTGCAAATTTTCTGTCACTTTTGTTCACTTTTTTTCACAAGTGTGTGTAAGTAAATGTAATTAGTTTAACTTGTCGCGTGTATTGTACTGGTTGTTGCCGCGTCGCGTGCTGCCGCTAGGGCGGTCTGTTATGTTCTGTGCGGTCTGCTCGCCGGGTGGTGTTATAAGGCGGCACACACCCGCGTGACGCGCCGCTGACGCTGCGTGTTTGTCCAGGTGACGTGGATGACGTCAGGACCAGCCCGCCGCTGCCGAATTTCCTTCTAAGAACTGTTTCGGGATATTCTACGGCCCGTACGAGGCTTTTTACAGTCGTATCCTCATTTCTACATATACAAAAAGTTTATAAAAACCATTTTGGATATTTTATTCAGCACAGTTTAGTTGATATTTAGGTGAGTTTTAGAGTATAAGTTGACCGGGACAAAGCACGTGGTTGCTCTCCTACCAGGTCAGACTTCGTAAAGACGCTTACTGGCCTACCCATTGCCGAAGCTTTTAAGACTGCCGAAGACTAGAAAAAGCAGAAGAGCACAGTGGACCGAGTGATCGACACTTCATACTAGACATGACTTTCAGCAATGAAGTTGACAAACATTGTAAACTGTTCACATATGGCATCTTAAAATTTTCACTTAGTTAGTAGTATAGAAGTTGACAAAGAAGAAATATTTTTCAGTGCCCAGGTCAGGTGCAGTTTAGAAATTTGAATGGAACAGTGTGCTTTAGTCAAGCTAGCCGCGCCGCAGGCTTTTCATGAAACACCTTATCATAAAAAATAGTTTAACTGATTAGCAAAAACCAAATTGTCCCTCGAGTCAACTGTATTTTAATTACAATTAAGTCACAATATATAGTTATCCGTCTATATAACCTACCTCTGACCGTTTCCGGTGCAAAAGTGCGTCCCATAACGCTAGCAGCATTGCTGCGCTGTATTGCAACGGCAAATCTATGTACCAGGAACGAACCGGTGTGGGAGTCTCCTGTATTATCCACCAGCCTTTGCCCTAATTTTTTCGTAAGGAAATGCATTTACGCATCTCCCACCGCAAGTCTGAGGGAGGCGGGCGGGGTATGTCGGGCTCTTTTTACCTCGCTGCCCCAACAACCCAGTTTCAACTGGTCTTACTTAAATTAGGACTAATAAAAGAGCACCGGCAAGTTGCGGATCTCAAAACCAATATTTCACAACGTTTCGTAGGAACCCAATCAGTAAACTTTGGACTTTTTGCTTCAGGTATTTCATATCGTATGAGATAACATAAGCTAAAATGCGCTAATACGTGATAAATTGTGAATTATTAGAAAAAAGCAGCGCATATTATGTATCAGTAAAATTTTTCATAGGTACCTACTTGTAGTCATATTTTGATGACAATTTAGTAAATGGGATTCCCTATTTATTTTTAACTGGAAAATGTGATTGAGCTATCACTTACAGGCCAATATCATTGCTTAAGGCTAATCAATAGATAAGGGCGGGCGTAAAATAAAATAAAACAAATATTATTTTTTTAAATACAGTTTTGTAGCTATTATACTTAAACTATTAAGAAAACTGCTACGACTAATTACATTTTACTTACTAACTGTTTAAATAAATAAAACACTAACTCAGAAGTATTCGATGAAAAAAACGTGCAAATGAAAATGTGGACTTCTTGTTCAGAACTTGTACAATCGATAGGTTTGGAACTTATGTAAAATATAAAATATTTACGTGTATTACATTTTATATATATAATTAATTAATTACAACTATCAGGTGTCAATTTTATTATTTGCATTTGCCGGACATTTCCAACTTGCATGACCTCTTAAATGCATAAACAAATGATAAGAGGGAGCGAACTTTCAAATGTTTTCTTTATTCAATCGAGTTAAATTAACTTTTTATAAAGAAACCACTTCATGCATCTGCAATGTAACGCATTTCACATGTAAAATGTGTTGCAACAGTATTAATAATGGACACATTGGTTTTAAATGATTTTGTTTCGTGATAAATCCACTGCTACACGGCAGGGCGCTTTGCTCAAATATGTAAGGTTCGGCTGAACGAGGTACAATAGCATATTAAGGCGGTTTTATGATATACACCAGAACCTCTATAAGTCGAAAATCAAAGGAGAGAAAAATTCGAGTTACAGAGTTTTCAACTTATGAAGGATTTTGCTTTAGATAATTTGGTTGATCTGTTGTACTAATTGATGTGTATTGCAGTAGAACCAAACTACTTATGACAGTATTTAAGTCGAAAACAAATAATTTGCTTAGTTAAATTTCAAAGGAAATCAAAATCCCTGACACCTGAAACCAAGCATGCAAACACGTGTTTACGTGAGACATAAATTTATTATCGTATACTCCTAAAATGTTTTCTAAAAAACAATAGTGTACATTGTCGGCAAGTTCTCAAAGTCGGTAACTTATTTTTGTTCGAACAATTAGAGGTAATACATTTCAAATAATCAAGTTGTAAAGGTTGTTAAATAAAACATCGATATGTTCGAGATGCAGAGGTCAAATTTAGTTTTTCGAGTAATAGAGTGAGAATATGTACCAAAATGGCTTGGAGGGACTCGATGATTATTTCGACTAACAGAGGGTCAAGATTTCAAGTAATGGAGGTTTTGGTGTTTGAAGGGAAAGGAACAATACATTTTTTCGACATTTGGAGGTTTTTGACTTATCGAGGTTCGACTTAACGAGGTTCTACTGTACATAGATTAGCTACTAACTGTATGAAATTTGAATTCCATTCTCGACCTACCTCGATCAGGACAATGAAACTACCCAATTACTTATAAAATCCAAGTATTTGTTGATAACTATAATGTCGAGTCACTACTGCTCATTATTTGATAAGACATGCCGGATCGGTAACCTCGGCGCCGGCGGCGGCACTTTTGACTGATAAACTGATAACATAATCTCATATCAGTTAAATCAGCACACGTAACTAAGGATAATTCTAATACATAAGGAATTTGATAACTTAATAATGTTTAATTACAATATTTTAGCGATACCACTATTGATGATGACTTTAACTGATTGATTAATTTATCATTATTAATGTCACTGGGAATTCCTAAAAAATATGCATTGAGATAAAAATATATTGAGAAATTTATAATTTCTTCGTTAGCTTACTACACATGTGCAACTGATATCTATTGATATCTATCTACATATCTACAAACACACATATATTATTCCAATAATCCCCGTTGAAAATCCCCAGTAATACCCATTTTTGGACATTATAAACTTTTTTATCCAAAAATCCTGATTGGAGTACCAATATGAGTTCCTGGTAAAATAGGAAAAAAATAAAAAATACTGCAACGTAAAATACGCTTAGTGGCGGCATTACCTCGCTGGATTGCCAAACTTAAACGTTGGCTGAGGTAAGCTGCAGCTCTTGGGTCACTATAGTAAAATAATTGGCCACGTGCGAGTTAGACTCGCGCATGAAGGGTTCCGTATCATTGTTGTATCGGAGCCCTTTACATGGTTTCTGAGATACAGCCTGGAGACAGACAGACAGCGGAGTCTTAGTAATAGTAAATAAGGTTCCCGTTTTACCTTTTAGGTACGGAACCCAAAAAAAGCTTCATTCAAGTACTAGTTAGTAAGTTTACTGCAAAATAAGGCAGGTCACCTCTAAGGCAAAGCTTGACACAGAAAGCCTGCCTTCTAATTACACTAATTATGTCCAATTAAAATCATTCAGAGAAACTTATGAACTTTCAACTTTCAGGCAGTTTTTACAAGTTCTAGTGAATGTGTATGAATTATGAAAAGTTCTGGGAAAATGACGTCACGGCTGGAACCGGGTGTGATGTCAGAATGACTGGCAGAACGAACACCCTCGATCGCGGCTAACTGTTTGGTTTAGTTTACACATTTACACCTAGTTATTACTCGTATTTGAAGTGTGTGGTCTAATTTACGAGAAATTGGCTTTGAGAGGCGATGATGCTGACAACCTCGTTGGCGTAATGGTTACCATGCCGGACTGCCAATCAGAAGGTTCTCGGTTCGATTCCCGGCTTAGCCAACATCTTTGTGCTGAACTAAATTTATTGGCTGTGTAGGTCTGGGTGTTAAATATGTATCTATATGTAGTATGTATATCAGTTGTGTTAGCAACCACAATACGAACTAGAAATGGATCAGTATAGGGTTAACCAGCCATGTGTGAAAAAAAACTATATTATTTATTCATTCATTTGAAGCAATGACAGCTCATTCGGGCGAGCGGCTGGCTCTCATCCCAAAGGTTGTGGCTTCGATCCCCGCCAATGAGCTCGAACTTACATCTTTAGGAAACCATAACATGGTGGTAAGGCATTTCTTAGTGCTGGCTAGCAACTACGGGACCCACAATTTAACGTGTCATTCGACCCACGGTAGTGCCCAGATGAAAATGCCACTTGAAAAAAAACGACAGCCTTGTTGTCGCCCATCCAAACACCGTCCGCATTGACCGTTGCTTAGCTTTGATGATCGTGTAAGATCACTTTAGCTAGCCGAGCTACAGGCGCTACAAATGAGTCAGTGTTGCTACAGTATAATATAACAGTAAACCGTTGCGTACGTCACACGATGGTGTTGCAATAATGTTTAGTTAACTTTGATCTGCCGCTCGTCTCACGCAGTTTGTTAGCTTTGTGATTCTTTCCACGTCACAGAACTAAACTTAAACATGAGTTTTGAAAAAAAAACTGCTAACCTACGTATTTGACGCACGAGAGCGAACCATATGGATAGCGGTCAACCATTTGGTATCTATAGCTCGCTTAAAACGTGTGTGTTTTGTTTTTTTTTCTGTTACAATAATGGATTTCATTCTTTATTTCTTTAAAAGAAATTCTGGCATTAAGCACCAGACTAAAAAACAATTTTAAATTATATTCGTACGTTATTATTTTCATAAATTGATTACCATTCTAGTTAAAATTATTAATTATTTTTTTTGTAATATTATTAGCCTTGAATTTTTGCGCGCGAGTGAACGCATATATACGAGTATGTATACGCCTTATTGACTTCTCCGGCATATTTTTTTACATGATGGAAATTGTACTTACCCTATTTCTTCATACCATAATAACAAAATGAAATAATCATCAAAAACTAAGAAAAGTATATTTTTGAAATTTAACTAATGAAACTTAACTCTTAAAATATAGGTTTAACAATGAAGACTAAATTTAGATTCTTATTCATAAGAAAAAAAATTAGACGTCAAAAAAACGGAACAAACTTTTTTTCCAGAGGAAGTCTACTACAGGCATCTCAAAATATTCGATTAATTAACACACTTCTTGGAAATTTCAGTCAAAGACCCATTCACGCACAGGCAAGAAAGCGTCTAAGATCAATTTTTATCAATGAAAAATTGTCTATCCGTAAAAGTTCTAGAAATAAGTATTATAATAGTCATTTTTTGGCACTGAATACGTCTGGAAGTCGTGTTAGACACACCTAACTATAATTCCTGCTCAACTTTAGGACACATCGTATTACATTAATTTTACAAAATAAATATATTAGCAATCACTATAGGTTATAAATTGAGTTCAGTCGTGCTAGCAGATTATTTAACATGAGTCATATGCTTCAACTTATGTAAATCAAGTATCCCATCTCCATTATATGGAAGAGCCAAAACAAGCAGCTAAAATATTACAACTACGAGTACGTATATAGAAACCCAAAGTATCGCACAAATCGATATGTATCAATCATCAGTTTAAAGATTGTTTAACCGTAGAAATTTCATCAAAGTTAAAGTGCTGTCTAGAGTAAAATAAATAGGAACCTTCTAGATACGCGCAGTGTTATACCGTACGCTCATCGTAGTTTCACTTCATGCATAAATAAAAAAAAACACTTCATGCATGCAAGGGCCAAATAGGTACCTAACAGTGTGTTTTGGTCTCTTTGAGAGCCAGATATGCCAGACATGCCAGACTAGGCATGCTCCACCTAGCGGAATGCCGCTAACCAGTGATCCCGCAAATACGTATGTATTCAATTTTTTATGTTTTTCCAAAAAGCCGCGTAACCACACGACTCAGCGACACTTCCCGACGTGCCTTTAAATTGGCAAGTGCCTGTACTCAGCTAGTAGTATTATAGTAGTCGTGTTCTTCTGCCAAGTTTGTCCACTTCTCGCCTCATTTATCACAGTTTCCGTTCATGAATGGCTAACTGTCAATTAGATTGACAACACTCTGACCAGACGATGATGTGTGCTGCCCTTGGCTCCATATTTTGAGTTCTTTTTTGTCTCGGCGTAAGTTTCTGTGAATTGACAATTATCTACTCATTGCTATGTCTACCTTGGATAGGTTTGGACACAAGGCTTTCCTAGAATTGGACGATGAGTATTACAGGATCTTATGCAAGAAAAAACGCGAGATTACTTCATACTTTCTTATGAGTCTTGCTACTAATATATAAATGCGTATAAAATACGGTATGGAGATAGTTATTAGATCCTGGATAAACACTTATGCTAGTTTTATTCTGGTTTAACGTGGGTAGAACCGCGGTGCACAACTAGTTATTTATATTATTATCGGTTACAACTTGCTGTGTCGACTGGTTTTATACGTAATATAATGGCAAAGTATAATATTTGTTAATCCAGAATCTAATCTATTACAATACCAAATTTTATTTAAAAAGAAACTTGAGAGCTGTCAAGGGGCACCCGGATGGAACGATGCTCTTTTCGATTAATTAGTGAAGGAATTGTAATTTTTTTTTAAGTATTTTTTTTATTATTAACAAATATAATGTAATATATAAACTTAATCAGTAGGCTCAATCGCAACTCCACCTGAAACGAATGGCGCTGTTGTCAATTAGTGAATACTTTCATTGATAGCCGTAGTTGACTTCCGATTTGATTCCAAATTTTGGAGATGCGACGTTGCCATACCGTGCGCAAGAGTGTCGTGTCAACTTTTCGTAAGAACTTTTTCCGTCTAACCCCTTTCACAAAGCGCGATAAGGAACTTCGTTCCAATTGTTCCACCGTTTGAACGTGAAAAAGTAACATACACAAACTTTGACTTGCATTGGAATTCTCTACCTGAGACTCTATTTCCCGAGAAGTACCATCCTGAAATCTTCAAATCGAGAGTTACTAAGCTGCTTTTAGGTAAGCGTCCTATATTGTAGGCATTAGTGCAGCTTTACATCAAGCAAGCTTGATCAACTATAACAACTACTATAACAACTATAACAATAACTATAACATATATACAAAAAAATATTATAATATTAGTAGCAATTATATCTGGACATTCGCTTACTTATAAAAATACTAGCTGACTACAATTAAAAACACTAGAATTGATCAGTTATCTATCGAGCGGGATGAAAAAAGATTAAATTACTAAAATGGCCATAAAGAATTAGGGGTGATAAAAAAGTAAAAATTTAGGATTCTATGTATTTTAATGCCACATTATCAATAGGCAAAAAACATTTAAGAAGATACGACTAATATTACGGACAGGTACGTAAACTTATAAGTACAAGCCAATCCATCAATCCGTTTGAGAAATTCCAAAGCTCTGAGCCAAAACGGTCAAACATCTTCAGGTTACTTAATATATGCAAGTCGAGCCTAGATCCGCAATTTTTAGAATTGTCATAAATCAATGACATAGTTTTATGCCGTCATCGTGATGAAACTAAGGTGTATGAGGAAACTGTAAAAAATTGTCATCAGCATTCTAAATAGTAAAATTTTCTAGAGACGTAGGTACATATTTTTAGGTGTAATCGTAATATTAAAAACATTGTAACAGTCTTCTTCGCATTGACCACATTTATTCTTCTATGTTCTTTGCATCGTTATACAAATAAATTATTACAATAAGTTTACATTTTAAGCAACCAACTGACTGACTTACATTTTTAAATAATTATTTCCACGAACGTCTGAAAATATCACATTTTATTAATTTTTAAATTTGTTTAAATGTACTTATCTAAGTGAGTGGAAGGCACTAGCCTCCATGGCACAGGCGCGAATGCATCCAGTTTGAGGGTTAGTGAATATGTTTGTATTGTACATGTGAATTAAAATAACAACAATTTGAATTTAGAATTTTTTGACATACATACATTTATATGGTTCACTCGCAAATGTCATTGAAACCATTATCCGGTTAAAATAGTTGCTAAGCCAAAATAGCTTAATGTTTCCAGTCTATAATATATTTTAGTTTTACTAGTCAAATAAAAATCGGGTACATTTCACACAAGGCTTAGCCCCATACTAAACCATTTCTTGTTTGTATTATGGTTACTAACACAACTGATATACTACATTTACTCGTATGTGTAGTTTATTTTGTGATAAATTAAAATATTACATTGTTAGTGATACAGAAAAATGCTACTTGAATTGGACTTTATGATGATGCAAAAAAGACGATTTCACAAAATTTGTAAGTTATATAATTTTCCAACTACGGCGACGATAATACATACCTTCAACATACTTTGTATATGTATACATTTAACACCCAGCCAACAAATTTAGTTCAGCATAAAGATGTTGGCCGTACCGGGAATCGAATCCGGATCCTTCTGATTGGCAATCCGGCATGGTAACCATTACGCCAACGAGGTAGTCAATGAATCGCTTTCGCCTATCCCGTACAATGTCTCCTATCCTTGACACATGAAAGTGCCTCATCACGCGGCTGACGTAGCACCACCCTTGTTTGACAGACAATTTACTTCACTATTGGTTTAATAAAAAAAAATGTGACGTGCCTATTTTATGGGTCATACTTGAATGAGGTCCGCTTAGGTTCCACAAACAATATTTTTTTCAATAGCTATGTAAATGTGACGTATAATTCTATAAATATCAATAAATGGCATACATTAGTATATTTACTACAGATTTGAGGGTGGTACACGTTTTGAAATAATTTACCCATGTTTGTTGTGTTAACTGATACTACGAGCACAATTACAAATAAATACTGCCACGTAATTGTTCCAAACGTTGGCACGTTTTGTATCAAAGAAACCATAGACAATTACCTCTTCCTTGCTGAACCTCCTTGATAAATGGTTTGACTTTATTTTTGTTTGTATTATAAAATCGTAAAAATGTTGCCACCTATCTCCAAAATAACTAGCCTAATTCGAATACCCTATACAAATAGGTTTTGATGAGTCAATGTTTAATTAGTAGATATTATGTACATGTTCTTAGAATAATGTTACGATGACAGCTCACTAGAGGACGCTGCAATAAATATTACAAAAAATATGAATTAAAATTTACAGATATGTCGCGGGTGTCTTAGTTGGTACTTATTGCTAAAAGTAGAAGCTCAGAATCAGAAATCAGGTTGAATTGTGTAAAAATGAAAATGAAAATGAAAAATATTTAATAAGTTTGGTAAATAAATATTTTTCATTTTCATTTTCATTTTCATTTTCATTTTCATTTATGTGGTTAATTCTAAAAATATATATTTACAAACAAGTCAATTTAAAGCAATTCCAATCGTAAATACACTTACTTATTCAAATTATACACTACCTAGTGTATACTCATAAAAAACGTTTATACATTGCATATTTTATATTTCATTTGTTCCGTTTCCGCAATATTTACATATGTTATTCATCATGTTGCAAGTAGGGAAGTACCTGACTTCCACATGGCATTGCAACAGAAACTGCAATGCCCTAGTACGTTTGATTGAGGGGAAACCCTTGCCGGCGTCAGGTTTCAGTCTGCAGAGCAACTCGCGGGCAAACCCAGGTTGGAGAGCTAGCACGTGCTCGTTAACCAGGGTTTACCCGGGAAGTGAATGAACTAATGTCGGGAAAACTCTTTCAGACTATACACGGTTATCAGAAAGATTATTTGTCTATTAATATTATAAAATTGTTTTAAAAAACAAACAACCGACTTCAAAAACACAACTAAAAAGGGAAAAATAACTTTAAGCCTAAATCAAATCAAGAATATATAAATAGAATAGGAGAGTTTATTTCATGTACTTATAAAAAACTATTTGCAATTTTTACTAATCCTGTATTCTTGGAGTCGGTGCCAGCAAAGAAAGACAATTGAAAATAGTTTTTTTTAACAAACATTAATTTGTTCTTATTAGATGGCACCGACTTCAAGAATACAGGATTACTAAAAATTGTAAATAGTTTTTTATAAGTACATGAAATAAACTCTCCTATTCTATTTATATATTCTTGATTTGATTTAGGCTTAAAGTTATTTTTCCCTTTTTAGTTGTGTTTTTGAAGTCGGTTGTTTGTTTTTTAAAACAATTTTATTTTTACATTTTTAGTGGTTGGGAATGATATTTTCTTTAAGTTTAGCTATGGAGAGCCAAATAAACTTCACGATGAAAAAATTTGGCGTGTGCCAGGCAGGCAACCAATTGGGAGCAAATCGAGCTGGATGCGAGCGAAGCGAGCTATACGCGAGCGAAGCTAGCGCGAAAATTTTCACCGTATTTGTTCGAACCGTTTTAGTTGTAAAAAAGTCCAAAGCAGCACAAATTTCATAATGTTTGTTGTGTCAAAACGTACTAGTACCAATTGCGAACGAAGCGAGCGCGAAAAATTTTCACCGCATTTGTTCGAACCGTTTGAACATAAAGAAGTCCAAAGCAGCACAAATTACATAATGTTTGTTGTGTCAAAACGTACTAGAACCAAGTGCGAGCGAAAAGAGGTGGATGCGAGCGAAGCGAGCGCGAAAATTTTCACCGTATTTGTTCCAACCGTTTGAGCATAAACAAGTCCAAAGCAGCACAAATTACATAATGTTTGTTGTGTCAAAACGTACTAGAACCAATTGCGAGCGAAAAAAGGTGGATGCGAGCGAAGCGAGCTAAGCGCGAGCGAAGCGAGCGCGAAAATTTTCACCGTATTTGTTCCAACCGTTTGAGCATAAACAAGTCCAAAGCAGCACAAATTACATAATGTTTGTTGTGTCAAAACGTACTAGAACCGATTGCGAGCGAAGCGAGCTATGTTCGAGCAAAGCGAGCGCGAAAATTTTCACCGTATTTGTTCGAACCGTTTGAACATAAAGAAGTCCAAAGCAGCACAAATTACATAATGTTTGTTATGTCAAAACTTACTAGAACCAAGTGCGAGCGAAAAGAGGTGGACGCGAGCGAAGCGAGCTATGCGCGAGCGAAGCGAGCGCGAAAATTTTCACCGTATTTGTTCCAACCGTTTGAGCATAAAGAAGTCCAAAGCAGCACAAATTACATAATGTTTGTTGTGTCAAAACGTACTAGAACTAATCGCGAGCGAAGCGAGCGCGAAAATTTTCACCGTATTTGTTCGAACCGTTTGAAGTCCAAAGCAGCACAAATTATATAATATGTGGAGTGTCATAAGCCCAGAACATCCTGGGGGAAATTCGAACGAAGCCGGATAACTCCTAGCGAAGCGAGCGCGTAAATATTTTCCTTATCCGTTCGAGGGTCTTGTCTATTAATATATCAAATTTTACAGTTCCTTCTTCCACTAAGTATGACCCAAGTGGCCAAGCTCTGGCGTCGAGAGTTTTTCAAGCCCCTGATTTAGTTTGAACCCTGCTTGTACTAAGAGTAGTGGTCCAGGCCCAACAAATTAACGTGTTATCCGAAGCACAGTAACGCCCAGATGAAAATATCACATTTTTTATGGAAGTCTTGTGCATGGTTAGCCATCCAAAGACTGGCCTGGCATGGGCCGTTGCTTAGCCTCGATGTTCGCGTCAGATTACTTTTGTTAGCCAGGCTGCTTAGCGAAATCTGTATTGCCGTATGAGCGCGAAGAAGTAAAATAGGTTATCGAGTTATTTGGGCTTCCCAAGGGAATAGCAATGAGTTTTAAGATAAAAAAAAATATACATACAGTCGAATATATCACCTCCTCCTTTTTTGAAGTCGGTTAAAAAGTAACCTTCGTGTTATACAAGGTATAGTCTACCCCCTATATCAAATTTTAGCGAAATCAGTGTGTCATGTGTTATTTGGTGCATCCCACGGGAACAATAATTATTTTCGGGATAAAAAGTAGCCTATGTGTAAACACATAATCTAACCTATCTTCATTCCAAATTTCATCAATGTCAGTACAACCGTTCGAGCGTGAAGAAGTTAAAAAGATTTATATGTTATTTGGTGCATCCCACGGGAATAGTATTTATTTTCGGGATAAAAAGTAGCGTATGTGTTAACACATAGTCTTACCTATTTTGTTCTCAAATTTCATGAATATCAGTACAGCCAAACGAGCGTGAATCTCTCTTCATGCGTAAAAATAACCTAACATTTTAGGTTTTTCTTCGATTTCCCTAGGAGTCCATCATCAGAACCAGTTTTGGTGACAATGGGACCAATTCAGAACCATACTCTTTCAATTAAAAAAATAATTTTGTGAATCGATCCACAAATGGCTGAGAAATCGGTGAACATACATAAAAAAAAAAAAAAATACATACACGTCGAATATATAACCTCCTCCTTTTTGAAGTCGGTTAAAAAGGTGGAAAAGTATGATTATTTGTTTGTTTCACGCGAATTGACTTTACAGGACCGATTTGAAAAATTCTTTCACCATTTTCAGGTATATTATCCTCGAGTAATATAGGCAATAATTGGTTTTTCTTGAAACTTAGATTTTTTATGACGTGCGAATCCAGGACGTAATTAGTCGACGTAATTAGCTAGTAATTAAATAAATAAATAAAAAATCTGAGTAATATATCAATTTAACTACCAAGTTTCATCATTTATTGAGGCAAAGTGTAACAACGTTGTACAATTAATTTAAGGTACGAGTAGTAGTTAAAGTTCAGGAAGTTAGTAAGTAGAAATTAATTTAAACAATCTTGCACCAGGTTTCGCAAAATAAAATTAAAGCTACGAGTATTTTCTTACAAACAGCTTCATTTTTGTCATAACCTCAACAAGAAAGCAATTTGAAAAACTTTAGATATAGCTGAAGATGTTTATTTGCATGGTGAGCATTATCTATTCTTGCATGGTTAGCTATCAGTCTCAAGGAAATCATCGGTTGCCAAGCACGTAGCAGTATGTTCCTCCGGCAGCCTCTATGAGAGCCAGTTTTTCCAGACTACGCATGTACCTTAGGCCAAAATGTTACTATCTCGTGTCATTATGCGCCCTGCTCGTCAATTACTTAGCCGTACGCAATCAAAAAAAATATTGTAAAATTAGTTTCTAATAACTTTTTATATTTGCACCAAGTGGGTAGTGCAAGGAAGAAGAGCAAGAGGCCGACCGAAGAACATAAACATGAAACATAAAAATATCTTTATTTAAACAAAGAATTTACAATATTATTAAGTAGGAACTAGACTTAGTTACTAAATATCAAGAATAAGAAGAAGTCATAGATGGAAAGTGTGAACGAGTACATGAGAGAGAAAGGAGTGAGTGTAGAGACGACGTCTGATAGAGGAGAGTGGAAGAAGAAAATTTGTTGTGCCAACCCCACCTAGTGGAATAAGGCAAAAAATAAAATGAAGAAGACCTAGTATAATATGCGATAACCCTGTAAGTGTAGTAAGTGAAAGGTACAAGAACCTACATGGCCTGGCGGCACGCTCGCCAAAACCGGTTCGAGACAAGCGTAGTGCGTAAACCGCGGTAAATACTATGCGCCGGTTACTGAGGAAAATATCATTACGCGATCTCATTAGCTGGGTTTGGCGTGCGCCGGCGCCGGCCGCCGCGCAGTGTCTACCTACCCGCACTTATTATACATGTATAGACATATTTGCAACGAGTGAGAGCGTGGTGGATATGCATAGATGATATGTAGGAGAGATATGTACATATATAGGCTATGGCCTATATATGTTATAAAAAATATTATTTGTTCTTATATGTATATTATTTGTTATCTGTATTTATATTAACACCAATATAGTTGTAAGTTAGGTCATAAGCATTTACTCTTTGAGCAATAAAAGATTTATTATTATTATAAAATAGGAATATATGTCACACTACAGTTTTCCATTATAGAGTCTAAATATGTGACTTAGATTCTATGTCACATACTAGTCTATGTCATTACTATATAACATAGACTCATATGTCACATACTAGTCTACTTCACTAGTTTACGTCACTTGTATGTGACATATACTCTATGGACAGATATTCTTAATCATCTTTGTCATACGAAGTTAATTACATTGTGTAGAGTATTTAGGTATTAGTTGTTATTTTTTATTGCTACGTAGTATGCGTACCATTTTACAAAAGAAATGTTTCATTTGAGTGAATATTTTTCCAATATTATTATTGAAAATAAATCTACATATTGTTCAAATGTCATTAAATTAATAAGCACTACAATTACATAAATGTTTGTCTCCACTAACTCTGTAAGTAAATAGATAGAATCCAAAAGTAATTGATCTTTTTTTAATGACTTAACTGTATCGGAGCGTGCTTGGGTTTAACCATTTAATATAGTTAAAAGTACTGTATTTTATTATATTATTATATCTCTAAATAATAGTGAATGAAGGTTCTGAAAACAAACACACTCTTTTCACAATTAATATAATTTATTTCTAAGAATAAAGTAACAAATCCCTTGTCCCTCTTTCTCCTCTGATCATCTCTGGTGTTGCCACACCACCCACATTGCCAGTCCCAAATACTGTTTTTCCCAATAAATAAATGTTACAAAAAACTAAACGACATTAAAATATACTGATATTTATACAATGCTAACAGTTCTGAATTATAGCAGTGGGAAGGTATTGTGGGCTACTTAGGCTTATGCCAGAGCATTTAAGTTTCGAGATTCGTCACATATTTCGCAGCATTACCTATTTCAAGACTTTACTAACTGTAAAGTCTTGAAATTACTAAAACCTTCTGATTAAAAACATTACTTTTTAGGGTTCCGTACCTAAAAGGTAAAAACGGGACCCTATTACTAAGACTCCGCTACCTATCTGTCTTACTGTCTCCAGGCTGTATCTCAGAATCCGTAATAGCTAGAAAGCTGAAACTTTCACAAGATATGTATTTCCCGTGCCGCTATAACAACAACTACTAAAAAGAAAAAAATATTATAAGGGGTCCCCATACAATATTTTTTTTTGTTTCTTTTTATTATAGGTATATCAATAACGGTAGCTGGTAGACATTTAAAGTTTACCTAATTTAATACTTAAAAATCACAAAATACATAAATGTATACTAGTTATCAAATTAAATTATAAAATTTAGTATTATGAAATATTCATGAAATTAATACATATTTTTACATCACCTTATTAATATCATATTAAAAATATGATATAAAAAAATTAATTAATTGAATTTAGTAAAAATAAATATTTTAGGGGGCTCCCATACAACAATGGTACGGAACCCTTGATGCGCGAGCCCAACTCGCATCTGGCCAATTATTTTATTATACCTAGTAATCCACTCATCAAGCCCATTCTTTTGATAATCATATTGTGGAAATTGCAAAAAAAAATACATATTTGATAAAATTCAGGTTTATCTTTCTAATCAATAGTTGAATCAAGTCACGTCAATAAACTCGTGTTACGGTTGATAAAAACACAAATATGTGATTTGATGATAATATAGATAAATTAGTTATAAGTTGGATATCTTATTATAATTATAATACCATTGATGTGTTTATAAGTAATCTAGTCGTAATCAAATCACGTCATAGACAGAAATAATACATAGATACGAGTAGTATATACTAGACTTTATCTTACAATCGGCTGTACTTATTTTGAATGAAGATTTGGAAGAATTTTTATGGAGGTATTTAATAATAATAATTAAATCTTTATTGTCAGACACAAAGTCCATAGAGTAGGTAGGTACAATTTTTATACACGGTGTTCAGAAAAGATAAAAATTTAAAAATTAAGATAAACAGTTAAAAATAACAGAGCATATATTTCTCTTGACAACAAAACAGCAAAAATAAATTAATGTATATTATAAAAAAAACACTTAGGGTATTATTGTTGTAATCCAATGTTTCATAAATGGGCTATTGTACTTATTACTAATGATTTGAAGAATGATATTGGAACTATTTCTTATTCTGTGTAATATTAAAATAGTCATATTTGAAGAATTAGGTGATTAAATAAATAAAAATGCTTTCAATAATTCTTAAATTACATAGATGCCGAGTAAATGAATCGTTTCAACCTAGTTTTTTGGACACATTTCACACACGGCTGGTTAGCCCCATACTACATTTTTATAGTTTGTAATATGGTTCTAACACTACAGATATACTACATATATAATATACATACATACATACTTTATATCGATACATATTTAACAAAGATTTTGGTTGTTGGTTCTCGCTCTGTCTTTAATAATTATCAGTTACTAAATTTATTATTATAGTCACTACTTTTTTTTGTAGCGCCTGTAGCCCAACTAGCCAAAGCAATCTGACGCGATCATCGAAGCTATGCAGTCGGATGACACGTTAAATTGTAGGTCCCGGCTGTTAGTCTTAGTACAAGCAGTCGTTAAGCCAAGTTTTTTTTTGGTAAGGTTTTAATTTTATTCTTTCCCTTGACGACAAGAAAAGTGACTAAGTAGGTATTATAACACCAAGACGATAATTCTGATAGATTCTTCTATATCAGAATAATCGTTTTTTGTGTTCGAATACAGGTGACAGGTGCATTCGAATTTTCCATATCGTCATTTTCAGGAAAGTATTGCTTCCGTCTCGAACCTAATATCGTGTTACACAGGAATCTTATCCAATACCTCCAAATATTACAAATACGAGTAATAAAAGTATGTACGTATTACTATAAGGTATTATTTTGATATATTTGGTATATAAATTAACCCTAATTAACCCCTTTCCAAAAACATATAAACGATTATAACTGAATTAAACCAGAGACAAATTATTTATTTATAATTTGTCTGTGGTTTACGTTTCAGTTAATGAATAATTATAAATTATAAATTTATTTATACAGGCAAAACATACAATTTAAAATAATGATAATACAAGTCAAGTATAAAATTAAAAACTAAAAACAAAACCACTTTCAAAATTTAATTTAATAGGCCACTCCGGATAGAACCGGACGGAAAAAATAAAATTATAATTATTTGTTTATTTATATATTTTGTTTATGATTAAACTAAACTTAACGACCACGTTGGGAGGTAAATGCTTAGTTAGTTCTTCATAATTCGGCTTTTAAAACTGCTGATAATAAACCTATAGGTTCATTTAACAATGAAAGGTCTTTTTGAGTAGAATAAATACTACGAGTACATCTCGATAGCGCAATGGTTACCATGCCGGACTGCTAACCATTAGATAATAAAAACACTTTTATTGGATTTGTACAAATCGCTCAATACCCACGTAATCTTTAATTATGTATTATCGATCTCCAATGATGCCATCTATTAGTTTTGGTACAAAATATTACATAAGAATACTCAATTCATTAGATCACCAACATTTTTGCTCTCTTTCTCGGAAAACTCTTCATAAACGGCTTAACAGTGCAAATCAAATACTTCATACGAGATATCTTAGCGCTTTAAATATATTAAGCGAGTTTTAAATTCCAAATCAAATAAATGTAAGGCACTTTGAATTTATTTCACAGTTGGGCATTTAACGTAACTATACGAGTTACAGATACTGGAATAAGGTGGAGCTAGCCTAGTCTGCTTTACTGGTTCTCAAAGATGCTTCACATGTATGTTTGTATGTTTGTTTGTAACTGACTTCTTTGGGTGCGATTTTGACCGACTTAAAACGGCCAGATAAGCGTGTTTTTTAGTTTTTTTTAACTACTATTATTTAATTAACATTCTTTGTCCAACCACATACGGAAAATTATGAGTAACTTCATCACATACGTTTATTTTACTTGCTTGATAAACAATTGAAACATTTTTTCTTAAATTTATTGCAGCTTTAGAATATCACATTTAACAGCATTAAAACCAGCCAGTTACATTAATTGCACCCAAAGAGGATTGATTAAATCGAAAATGCTTTTGCCCCAATCTAATCCTATTAATAATTGTTATAAATGCGAAAGTTTATAGTGTGTATGTTTGTTACTTCTTCACGCTCAAACGGTTGAACTGATTTTGAAATTCGGAGTGGAATAGAGATAGGTTAGACCTTGGATTAACACATAGACTACTTTTTATCCCGGATAAACACGGGTAACACCGGGACGCAGCTTAGAAACGTAGGTTTCGAATAGGTCAGCGCTTGACCGCAATTCACCTGATGGTAAGTGATATTGAGGTCTACGGTGGATTGCGCGTACCTAGAAGGAACCGGTTCAATCTCGCCTTGAAAATCGCTAGGTTGTAGTCATTGGGGAACAGGGAATTCGGCTAGGAATTCCAAAGTTTGGCGGTTCGGACAACATAGGTGGAGGCAAAACAACTGTAAACCGATGCAGCCTTGGCGTTTCCCTGCTCGTCCGATAGTGAAATGAGGCGGGGGGAGCTAGTGACGATATATATAGTGTACTAACAATTGGGTAGATAGATAAATAGAAAGATTATATATTAGTTTTATAACAAAACTATTTTTTTATTATTTTTTTTGCAATAATTCAATGCAGTTGATAGGAAAATGAAAAGAGTGTCTGAGTGAAAACTAACATGATGACGTCACACGCGCTCGGGTTTGTTCGGGAGTTGTCGGCGTGTCTTCGGTACTGGATTCAAAAATTAATTTTTATTTTGAAATAACTTTTGAATTATTGCAAAAAAAATAATAAAAAAATAGTTTTGTTATAAAACTAATATATACCTAATCTTTCTATTTATCACAATTTTTTTTTTTCAAATATCCAATTGTCTATGCAAAATTCATTAGTATTTATCTATAAGTGTATTAATAGGATTGCTGAATGATTGTTTACAAATCATTGAATCTTGAAATAGACATTCGTAGATTTACCAATCTGGCCGTGATCATATTGACCCAGCCGGACAGTTGACAAAAAAGTTAGATTACAAAAATCTATTTTATTTTTAATTATATGATAACACTGGTCTACAGTGGTTTTTTTGTCTTTGATATGATGATGATTTTGGGTCCGTTTATACACACAATTCGTGAAAATATCAATAATTTTGTAAGATTTGCTCGGTTTTTTTTCAACAAATGACTGAGAAATTTAATTTTGACGATAAATCGTTCAAAATTCAATTTGTAGAAATGAGCAAATTTAGTACTTTTACGAATATATTCGTAATCTGGGCACTTAAAAACGTAACAATTTGCGATGATAAACAGGGCAACAAAAAAAAAATGATTTTTTGTAGAGCTGTGTAATCCATAAATAAAATATATCTAATAGGACATGTGATGCGTAGAGAAGAGTTGCATGTTACTAGGAGATGTATGGAAATGGTAGTGCAAGGAAGAAGGGCAAGAAGCCGACCGAAGAAGAAGACGGATGGAGTGTGTGAATGAGGACATGAGAGAGAAACGAGTGAGTGTAGAGATGACGGCTGATAGAGGAGAGTGGAAGAAGAAGATTTGCTGCCGTCCCACCTAGTGGGATAAAGCAATGAAGAAGAAGATAGTCCATAAAACAATTGACAAACGGATGTAACTAACCTAACTTAATTATAACTTACGAATGTTTATAAGCTTTTATATGTAGGTATTTGCTTTTGTTCAAAATAAAGTATTTCGTAATGCCTATGCCAACTTCTTTTTGTGTCTCTTGATTCATGAGCTTTAAACTTGTACAAAATGTATATTCAAAACTTTTTAAAATCTTTCATTATTAAAAATTATCTTAATAATTTCAGCAAGCGTTCCAATTTTACTGCGGTAGTTTAGTTCGTAGGAATAAGGTTGGATTACAGTCCGCGGCACCTCGGATCGAAACCCCTACACCAATACTTGGTTTAAGGGTCCCGTATCTAAAAGGTAAAATTGGAGCCCTATTACTAAGATTAAGTTATGTACGGAATTTTCAATCGCTTCAATCCGAAGACAAGTGTCATCTGCCAATCCGCACTTGGTCTGCGTGCTGGATAGCCTATATGTGTCTCCTTGTAATAGAAAGCCGCGAGTCCACTTGTAATGGGCTGCTTCATGCTATATTCATGATAGAAGTAATTTCTATCAAATGTTAAAACAAATTTAGTTTAGTTTTATGACTTAATTTGCTGTCTCTACTCACAGAATAACTGCCAGTATCTTCTAAGATCGTGTGTACTAATAATGTACTAGACGGTTCGCCTACGATTCTACATCGCTCTAACATCTGTCAAAATATTTACGAATTGACCTCATCAATAAAAACAAGCCACTTTTCTCTATTTTAATCGGTGTTTTAGCTATTGTTAATTTTATCTAGAACTAACAGGTTTATAACAGATTTATTTGCTGACGTTATAATATTTATTTGGGTTTCGTACCTAAAAGGTAAAATGGGGCCCTATTACTAAACTTCTGCTGTCTAACAATATACAGTAGAAACTCGATTAACCGCATTAATTGTTGTTTGCAAAGGCATTCGGATAATTGAAGATCCGAATAATCGAAAGTATGAAGAAAATCGGCTTTTTTCTATTTTCCGATGAGAAGCCGGCGCCGCGGGCGGGGTGATGCCAGGTCCGTACGACACGATCATGCTTGCAAAAGTACGACTTTGGACAATAAATATTAGAACACATTTCACACACGGCTGGTTAGCCCCATACTGCAGTGCATTTCTAGTTCGTATTATGGTTGCTAGCACAGCTGATATACTACGTATACATACATACATACATATAAGTCTATGCATACATATTTTATATAGATACATATTTATCAGCCAGACCCAGAGCTCACAAATTTAGTTAAGCGCAAACCTTTAAAACCTCAATGGTAACCTTTACGCCAACGAGGTCGTCTAGATAGTCGAACTGTTTGGATGATTTTTTGTAATTGTTATACTGATGGATCGAACTATTTGGAAGCATGGATTTATCGAGCAAACCTGCGAGCTATCATATTCGCCCTTAATGTTTTTGGTATGATCATCAGTATAAGGTGTGTGAGGAATGAATGTAGAGAAGTCCCGAGGGCGGCGGCGTCACCGGCCCCGCCGCGGCGGGCGGGCGGCGCCAGCGTCGCCTCCACTCACCAGCCTTCGCTAATCACAATGATGTATCGACACGCGGCGCGGTGAGTCATCACGAGAAATTACTCAAATATTTGGCCGGTTAACCGGCCACTGGAATTAGGAACTTCATGTAAACACCGGCCGCCTTGGTTCCCACGCCCGCAGCCGCGCGCGGGAATCTCACCCAAAATACTCGTTACTCAATACACAGCTATGTTCCCGGACACATGACAAGCCGGTGGATGGAGGAAGCGATGCTTGCGGTCACATAAATTTTGGGCCAGTGGGCGAGGTATTGCAGGAATGCGCATGAGTTACTGCTAAAGGTCGTCATCTGCGTACACTCTCAAAACAGACTAGAAATGTCAAACATGATTAGAATTTTTAACGTGATAATTGGGCTGATGGTTTTGTTTTCTTCCTAAATAAAAACAAATCAAATTGTTTATTAGCCTTACGGCGTCACGCGGTACTGGGCAAGTCAATTTACAATTAATTTCTTAAATATATATCATCAAATTACATGATCTGATTTGGGGTTCAACAGATTTGGGGCAGGTATGCCAGTGAGCCTTGGCCGTGCTGCGTTGTTTCGACGAGCTTGGTTGGCTTAGGTGCCCAACCTAGCTCTTGCTTGAATAAAACTATGCCGTAACAAAACAAATAAGTCATTAGCTTCAATAGTTACTTAGAAAAAAGCTCTTATGTAAAATAATATACGTCGTAATATATTTAGTCATTATTCGTTTAATCACTCTTAAAATAGATTCTAATAAAGGAAAATTAAAGATTTTCTCGTAGTTTTTCTCAGATCACGTTTTTCAAAATGGCGCAGTTGCAACTACCGAATGATTGTTTATTGCGCAAGATATTTCCTATCAGTCTAAAGTGACGAATAGTTATCAAAATGTACGGAATTCCCAGTTACACAATTTGGTTATGTAAAATACTCTTTGAACTTACTTTGATGTCATTTGTGACTCACATGTAGTCTTTTCTGCATGTTGTAGGAACTTTTGAGTTTTCTTTCATTTCCTAAAAACGCAAGTGATATATTATTATAATAGATGTATATTGTTAGTTTAGTTTCTTATGATTATTTTTTAATGATGATTTTAAATTTCAATCATGGAATCTTAAGCAGATTCTCATCGAGTTTCATTCGAATGAAACGAAAAAAGGCAGACTGGCCCTAAAAGGAAAGATTTTTTCCTCCAGAATCTAAATTCTTTCATTGCACATTGACAATACTTAAACATAAATGCTAAAGTTTGTGTGTGTGTTTGCTGGTTACTATGTCACGCTCAAACGGAAAAATTATGAAATTTTATGTGGACATTTGTTTTGGTAGACCTTGGATAACATATTGAATAACTTTTATCCCGAATTAACGCGGACAGCACCGTGATGCGCAGCAGCACAGTAAAACGCCTATTATCCGAATCGGTCCTAATCGTAATGCAAAAAGTTACTACTACTAGTAGTTTTTGTAACAATTAGAAACTTATTGGAATCAAAATATATTTCGATTGTTATGGTAAGCTAGGTGCAAGGTTATTATAGAACTTTATGTGTACCTATAGAACTTGTTAAACTTTATTTTGTGGAGACAGTTTTGTGCTTTATCACCGTTCTACATATATCCGAATTTGCAATTGGCCGAATTGACCCCAGTCTTAATAATAAATTCGCATAGCTGGCATTCTCCTGTATGATATATTTAATCAATCACCTGACATTCACCTGATCAGTAAGTCAGACCAGGGCAGGAGCTATCGATACTCGAAGCCATAACAACAAATATCTGAATCATTAGCGTTTAATAACAACAATGCTATTAATAGTTCCCTGCACTTGAATCCAAATAGATTGCTATTTATAATGATCTACATACTGTTGCATAATTGGGGCTCTATAAGCATTTTTTGAAATTTTCATAACGTTATTTTTTTTTTAATGCAGAAATGGCTCACATTAAAATTTGACCACAGCTTGTTTTTGTTATGCTTTACTGTGGTCTAAGATGTAACACGCTTGCCTAGAAGGAACTTAATTACTCTAAATTTGAAAACCCCCAAATGAACTTCTAAGGAAAAAGAAACTCAGGAAAAGAGATCCAAAGCTTAGCAGATTATTATAGTTATACGCAGACAAGAACAAACTTTGATTTTTAAAGTGTGTTTAACTCGTAAAGTGATAAAACACAGCTCTATTCAATACAAAAAAAAACATTTAAAAGTATCTTTTCCCCTTTACCGCAATCATTTAGTTGAGCGAGAGGTCATGAACTTTAAAGAAACTCTTTACACATTCTTTTAATTCCTAAATAAACGTTTAATACGTTTATATAATAAGGTGTTTAAAATTAGCACCCAAATAAGGTGATTAGTAAGCACCTTAAAGAGTTAAAATAAACAATTTATATATAAACTATATTTACCGTAGTAAACAGTGAACTGAGTAATTTGCCATAGCAAAAATTATTTGCTAGAAGAAAGAAAGTAGTATACAAAATCGTACTCGTATCTACAGCAGACTTTGAAATTCCAGAGCCCTTTTTGGCTATGTCAAAAACTAGACATATAATCAGTACTTTGGAAGATTTTGAATACTTCAAACCAGCTTTTATTAAGTAATATAATAATTTTAATTAGAATAATAAAGAAGTTTGTGATTGTAACATTAACTAATCTTTCAAATCTTTTTGGTGAGCCAACGCAAGTCTGAGTCAGGTTTCCATGAATCTATGAACGAAATCGTACACAGATTACATAGCAGTTACTTCAATGTGCCTGAAATTGACACAGAATACGATACAGTTAGTGGTGAAATGCCCCAGAATAGTTTTCAGTTAGTTACAGATTGTTTAGTAGTTTGGATTTATTTAGTGGAAAGTTTGGTTCAAGTTTGACTCATTCGGGCTAGGCGGAGTGATTATCTACCTTTCTTTAATGGGAAACGGTACCTAATTGGGGGAGATTTATTGGAAATTAAAAGTGCCTGAAAAGTATACTTTCTGTGGAACACGCGTATTGTAAGTAGGTAGATAACCGGTTTTTTTACATTATATTAACAAGCAGTTAATTAATTTGGAATGAAAATAAGCATGTGTTAATCCTATTAGGTAATATAATAATGATTTGTGTTGACACATTTCACACAATGCTGGTTAGTCCCATTTCTAGTTAGTACGAGTATTATGGTAGGTAGCTAGCACATATGCTACCTATCTGAGTACATACATAAATACTTTATATCGATACATAAAACACTCAGACCGATAGCCACCAAATTTAGTTCATCACAAAGATGTTCGCTATGCCAGGAATCAAACCCGCGACCTTCTGAATGCAGTCCGGCATGGTCCATTTTTAATTTCTTTTTTTAAATTAGGACATATTTTCACTCACGGCTGGTTAACTCCATACTGAACCATTTCTAGTTCGTATTATGGTTGCTAACACAGCTTATATACTACATATACATACATACATATTTTATATAGATACATATTTAACACCTAGACCCACAGCCAACAAATTTAGTTCATCACAAAGATGATGGCTATGCCAGGAATCAAACCCGGGACCTACCGAATGCAGTCCGGCATGGTAACCATTACGCGACAAGGTCGTCAAACTTTCCGTCTAAAGTGGTGCACTTTACCAGTTACCTTCGAGGCAGGTGTTTTGAGTACCAAGATGTGAATTCTACCTTCTTCTACTCGCTATTTTTAACTCCCATTAAAAATGTAAACTAGTCCGATCTAGATTGCCAAGCGAAGGAAAACAATATTGCATCACTGAGGTTCAGGGATTTTACCACACCTATTAATAGATTTTAATTACACCTGCATTTGCACTTGACCAGTTTTTCCTTTCCACAAACAACATTTTTGCTGTGAATTTAAGTTATTTTAAGTCCATATGAGGTAAATTAATAATTAAGGTAAAACCAAAACATACGCAAACTGTGTTAAAATTAGCGCAAATTGTGGAAATTATCTGTAATAATCGAATAATGACGTCAGTAGATCTATAAAGGTTTTAATCTTAATTATATTTATTACTGATTTCAATAAAAGGGTTCTTAAATAGACTGTATATTTTTGTACTCTACATCTACGTTATTTATAATCCGTTTTTTTATATTATTATTGAAAAACATTATCGTTTATTTATCATAACATGTAGAAGTAAAATAAATACAGTAACATGTAACCTGTATGTATTAGGTAACTATCAAATTTTAACTAGCTAATTTTACTTACTTACATGCTTAAGGTTAACTAACATGAGACTATTTCTTATGAAATTAACTTAAATTTAATATAGAAAGAAAGAAACATTTAATTTGTGTTACAGACAACAAAGAAAAACAATACACAAGAAACATAAAAGAACATTTATGCGTTACAAAACCGGCCCCAGCTCAGCGTGTGCTGATTGTATGTATGCGCACAGTTAACTAGATTTTAGGTTACAATAAAATCAATAAAACGATAAAATCAGTAAAACGTTATTTATACGTCCAGAATATTCTCAAATTTATAATTATCGAAATTAGTTCAGATATTTTTTAATTGAAGCGGTTTCCTTTTTTATTATTTACTTGTCTAAACTCCTTACTAACCACTCATGTTACTCAAATTTAACTTAACGTAAATTATATATTATTTTATAAATGTATATTTATTTATCGACTTATTTTGACATTGACATTTTAATATTCTAAACTGTCATTCATAAACTGTTTACTACGTACCTGAATCAAATAAACTGAACTGAACTTAAACTAATAATACCGCTCCATATCAAATATTTACCAGACATAATTTTAACATTATGAGCCTATCAAGCTTACATAAACTAACCAGTGAATTCTAATGACTACGGCTAAACCTGCGCAAAGCCTGTATCGACAATTTCATTTTTCCCATAAAACTTTTGACGTCTGTCAGTCAGTCAGCTACAGCCACACCATGTCGACCCACTTGGAAACAATCATAATTATCAGTCATATCATTATCACGTCGAATTTCCCCGTTACGCTACCCATTCTACACTACGAGCGACCTCAAACGCACTTATGAATGAAATGCCTCGTAACTCGTAAACCGGAGCTCTTCCGTCCTGCATTTGAAATACAATCCTCAACCCACGCGGTTTAGGCTCATATTTCGCTATATGCGGGTAGCATCGGAGGCAGACAAAACAAGCATTCTAAAATAGATCTTATGTTGTAACGCTCAAGGTCTGTTGTGGTTTGTTTAGGAGTGCCAGTTACGTCGTTTGGTTGGTGAGGTTAGGAGCACGTGGGTAAAGTGTGCGCGTGCCAATGTCATCGCTCTGCCGGGCGGCGTGAGGCGGCTTATCTCGACACTCGACACTGTCTGCGGAAGTTTATCTGTCTGCGATTAGAGAGGATCGAGTATATGAATGTATTAGCTATTGAAGGAATGGCGAATCGAATATGCGAGGAATTTGTGTCGCGGGCCAAGGCCGCGTGTTTCTGTTTATGGTGCAATACTAATATAGAATTACTAGTAGTACTCACAATTTTTCTCTTAAAGCCTTTGTACCCGATTGTACGTCAAAGTTACAATTTATGTTTTGCACTGGAAAAGTCTGATGTAACGTTGAAGTTACAATTTGCGTGTAGCATACTTGCATGTGATAGTTCTTGTGTTACGAAATTGATCTCGTGAGAAGACTTATAAGTTGCCAGATTTTTATCACGGGATATAAAGGTCGAAATTGGAGTGACACTGCTTTAAGGTTGATGTATTTCAGTTATGCCAAATTAAGTACGATCATAGACCGTGTTTTTCCTGTCTTACCATATCATAGGCTACGTAAAACTAATGCCAAAAATGGCCAGCCTCATCGCTAAAAGACAAACTCTTTTCTCAAATCTTCAGATAATAGACAAGGGTGATATTTGTGGTGATTTGCACCTAGTAAATGGTAGACGAAAAAAATAACTAGCTAATGAAAACTGTGAGGATAACGGTAAGTAAAATTAGAGCACGTTTCGACCTCTTTCTTGGAAATGATTCATGTTTGGACAAGTCGTGGCCTCCTTATCAGCCTGTCACTCACCCAGACTATGCCGTGAGCCAAACTCTTTGTAAAGACACTGTAGTTCATTTATGGGCTGTATATTCATGGCTAGGGAATATCTACGGCAGCAAATTTATCTCCTAATACAGCGGAGGGACGCTGCGAGTCTGATTGGCACGTTTGATCGAGGGGATTGGAAGTTATCTTCATAGACAGATAGATAGAAAAATTCTTTATTGGACACAAACATGAAATTTAAAAAAGAAAATGATTAGGCTTACTAATTAGTGTGCCATTCATTATTGGCAGCCTTATCGCTTAAAGCGATCCTTCCGAGTTTATAAACGACTAAACAAGGACGTAGTGGTACTTTTTAGATTCAATTTATTTTATTTGTTATTTTGACTGCGTATTACTTGACATTAAAAATATTTTGTTTTATAACTGAATGAATTAATATGTATTATAACTTGTAATTGTATACCCGTTCTTATCAAAAGCTGAAATAATGCTACAACTACATACATTTTACTCTATTCTACTCTCATCTCCAATTCACCCGACTGCCGAACTGCCAATCAGAGAAAAGTGGCATTATAAGCTAATATAAATATCATTGCTAGGCTTCAAAAACGTAATCGAACTGTTGGAAGTGACATACTTTTTGAACCACCAAAGACAAATTCTTTATATGTATATAATTTGTCTACGTCTTCACTAAAGAACTTATTTTATTACGCGAGGGAAGCCGCAGCTAACAGCTGTAGTAGAAGATCCGAACCTATATCGACCTTCATCGACGTGATAATTGAGTAAAATTAATTTCATAATAAATTTAGTACATTAGAAAATATATTAAATGGGTAAATATATTTTCTAATATACTAAATTAATTTTGAAATTAATTTTATTCAATCATCACGTCGATGAAGGTTGATATAGGTTCGGATCTTCTACTACAGCTGTTAGCTGCGGCTTCTCTCGCGTGTCTTAGACCACTAGTGTAGTCATAAATAATAATAAGAGTCAGACAACTATAACCGGATGATGTAGGTTAGGTCTGCCTAGCCAGCAGTAGTCATAAGACTAGCTCATGACCATGACTATGAGACCGTTCCGTTTGCATCAGACAATATGAAAGTGAAAGTGCTTCTTGGAATGTTGCCCAAATATCATCTACCTACCGTTTCCGGGACAGGAAAAGGATGTTCAAGGTGTAAATGCTTTTTGTGTTACATAATTGACCAAGAGGACAAAGCGAGCGTAGTATGTATATGTATAATTATTTATATAATTAAGTATATGTATAGTTTGTATATATAAACTGGCTATTAATTGTGCTAGTTTTGCTTGTCTGTCTGTATGTATGTTAGTATGTTGGTACTCGCGTAGGGGCCGTATATTTGAATCACCCCGACATAAGTTGATACACAGGTAACTCCATAGAATGTGTTAGTTGTCGGCGATTTTAATTGGAAGGATGGGTACCAAACTTTAGTGGGAAATTTGCTGTAACGCCATTTTGATATTTGATAATATTTGGTAGAGCGGTGAAATACCACATTCTTAAAAAAATGCAATTGCAGAGAAACATGCGCACGCCGCACAGCTCACAATAGCTTACTATAGCTACGAAGTACAAGTTATTTTTCTGTGCTATAGCAAAAAGTGTCGTGACAACTTAGTTTTGATAAATTAAGTTTTATTCCGTCTAGCCCCCTTTCACAACGCGCGATAAGGAAGTTCGTTCCAAAAATATGAAATCACCCACTTCAGTTTTGAGAATTAATTAGTTTATCCAAATTAAGTAAACAACAAGCTATCGATTCGAGTCACTTAATTACCGTTAATTGGCCAGTATTGCAACTACTTAAGTTCACAATCATTACGCAATCGCCCGTGGTTACAAGCGGCTATATTTAGTCACATTCTTATCAAGTGTACGAAACTGTGGTGAAATAACTGAGCGCTATATTTAGATTACACACGCGGTCAACTTGGAATTTAACCGGCGGTCATGAATGACGCAAAGGAGACGTTGACTGGAAAAATATAAGAACTGGTTACTAGATCATGCACTTGATTAATAAAAGACCTTATTACTTTATTTATTTCTTGCAACGTTATACATTATACGAATAAGGTTTTACAAAAAACGACTAAAGAGAAAAACAAAGAATTGAAAAACTGAATCCAATTCAATAATACAACATCAGATTCTAAAACAAATACGGGACGATATTTATTTTTAATCGGTTATTCAATGTTGAAGCCTTAAGATGACAAAAAAAAACAATTGAATCGACCTCTTCATTTTGGAGTAGTTTTTTTTTACTGTTAATGGGCTTGCGCTTGATCGCAATTCACCTGATGGTAAGCGATATTGCAATCTAAGGTGGAGCGCGCTTGCCCAGGAGAAACCGGTTCACTCTTGCCTTCAAAAAACCGCTAGATTATAGTTATCGGGGAACAGGGAACTTGGCAAAGAATTCCACACTTTGGCGGTACGCACAATGAAGGTGGAGGCAAACCGCTTAGTACGCGACTTAGGCACCTCCACAGTATAACGGTGCCGCCTTGGTGTTTCCCTACTCGTCCGATGGTGGAATAGGGCAGGAATTTTATAAAATAAATAAATATTAGGACACTTTTCACACACGCCTAAAATAAAGCTAAACTTAATATAATTACTACAAACCGTTGCGTATTCTAGAAGTATTATGTTTTTAAGTTGCATTTAGCTATATAGGAAATATAATTCACAGATAAACACTTAATTTACCTACATAATTAGAAATCTAATCTGAATAGAAGTAATTAAAAGTATAAAATAAGAATAAAATATATTAGGTACGTAGAAAAAAATATATAGGTATGATGTAAATATAGATTCTGAGTAAATATTTGATAAGCCAAATTCAAATTCAAATCAAACCAATAAAAGAGAAATTACGTTTTAGAATAAAAATAATTCCAAAACTCATACCGCATCCTCCAAACATGCCATTCTGTGATTCATTCAACCTTTTCTCTATTTCCAAGCAGTCAATTTCTAAGCAAGAAGTGCTTATCTATAATAAAATCTAAGGTTCCGTTTGCTCGGATATTCCAGAAGATCAATGCCACAGTGTATCCGCTACATGTATCTTGTCACGTAATATTCACATTCATTTCAATGTAATACAACCTCGATCGTTCACCTTTCCATGTTGCAGGTTAGCCGAATTTTATGATGATATCATTTTTAACTGGACTTCTTGAAACTTACAACAGGAAAAAACGTTTTAACAATTTTTTATTGGTCTGTAAGGATGTGTATCTAACATGGGCAAAATTTGAAATATGCATAATACAGTCATGGTATTGTAAATAATAAACAGTGAAAGTTATTGAAAAGTAAATTTAAGAGCATCTAAGGGGTAGCCCTAAATATTTTTATAAATATTCAATTTAACCAATTTGGATTTCAAATGGACAATTAAAAATAAACTCTTTCAAAATAAAGGACATAAGAATAGGCACGCACATTTATTTTTTCAAAATAGGTATTAAATATATTTAAACATTGGTTTCAAATACGTTTTCATTCTTATTCAACCTATTGTGATCATTCTGGATGTTTTTATTAGGTAGTCAGTTTTTTTTGTAGATACTACAAACGTCTTTAACTCGTGAGACGGCTTAAAAATCCCCTTACCGAGTCAATCCAGCAAATCTTACTAAGTTTTACTCCCTAATTTTTACGTACCTATATCAATTTCTGAATCTACAACTACCTAAAATAGCTAACAATTAGCCTAAATTATTAGGCTTATAGCCTGTAATAGAAGTTATAGTACTTCCCCTAAAATCACACTTCGTATGTACATGACTAGATTAAAATCCACTTAAGTATATCTATAATCCTAAACCCACAATAAGATAATCATATCATATTCTGTGAATTTAAGCGATAAAATAAAGGTTCTTTTTACACGCTTTATAATTAGCTTCACCTGTAGTATGTTTGTATGTTTGTTTGTAACAGACTTCTTTGGGCGCGATTTTAACCCACTTTAAACGGCCAGATTTCGTTGAAACTTTGTAGATTTATTGAGGACCGATGACAATATACTAATTTGATAAAATTATTACATTTTTTTTTTTGTTTGGTGTTTGTTGGTAACCGACTTCTTTGGGCGCGATTTTGACCCACTTAAAACGGCCAGATAAGAGTGTTTTTTAGTTTTTTTAAACTACTATTATTCTTCTAAACACCATAATACTCGTGCGTGCTTGATAACGCACAAGAAAAAGGAAAGTTACTCAGGAAGTAAATGATAGTGTGCGGCCTTGTATCGTTAGGCAAACACCTTAGCTAAAGAGCGAGCATATTTCATCATTGTCATGACATAGTCTAGTTCACACCTCCCACGGCATCGTATGCTCGAGGCGCTCGTGACGTGACCTACGTCATCAGCCGGGCTCTACGTGAATAGATATTCTATACCTTTTGTCTAAAAATCAGTCGCCAAGCAACTTTTTTTTCCTTCAACAAGAACCTAGCTACGATGGGGCGCAGTCAGGCTATGTGGGATTTGTACCCACTAAAACCTCCCTAGTGACCTACCCGGAAGTCTCCGGGTTCTTCCGGGAAACACTCCGGAGACCTCCTTGCACTGCGCTGTGGCCCTTCCCGGATTGTTTCCGCCAAAGACGCGACGGTGACGGTTACGCGACGCTGTCGTTCACCCCGGAATCGATGGAGCAGGTGTCGGAACTCCATCTCCGAACACCCTCGAGTCTGATGCCCCTTTTAGTCGCCTCTTACGACATGTCGCCAAGCACCTAACAGTGTATTCCAGTAGCCTCTTTGAGAGCCAGTTATTTCCAGATTATCCACAAGACTCGTTTTACAAGTGTTTTTTTTTTATCTAGGCGGTACCGTGGGTCGAATGACATGTTACATTGTAGGCCCCGGCAGCTTAGTACAAGCAGTAGCTAAGCCAAGTTAAAGGCCAAACTAATGACACCAGAGCTTTGGCCACTTAGCTAATACGATGAAGAAGAATTTTCATTCTAGACATGCCCTATTTTAGGCTGGAGTCGCTGACTTGGGTAGTCACGCGCTTAGCTGATTGCCTATATGTGTGGAGTAATGTCTATGGATGGGTCACCATACGGGATTGCGCAAGACAAGTACAAATTAAAAAAAAACACACACACACCTTTTAAAGAAAAAAAAACTAGATCAACATCGGTGTATCCGTTTGGGAGGTACGAAACCGAAGACTCACACAAGGACAGGTCAAACTTATAACACCCCGTCATTTTTTCGTCGAGGATTGAAAAATACAGACCGAAGAAAGCAAAATTGGCCAGTCAGGGTCATGCAGAGTTTTTGGTTGCTATTATCGCTAATAGATCGAGCGACATAATCACAGTACTTATTTCAGAAAGCTGGAATCCACTTAATTAAACCTATTTTTAAATCTGTCTTGGTTATTTGTTTCGTAATGGCTGAAATAATGAAACCAGTTACTAAGAAGAATAAAAAGTCGTCTTAGAAACTACTTACTTAGAAGTATTAACAACGCATTTTAGAAAACTAGTTGCCAAACTTTGGTTTCCTTGTTTTTTCATGTCATAATTTTCTTCTTCTCTTCACTTTTTCCCACTATGTGGGGTCGGTACAGCCCGTTTTTTGCTTCCACACTCTTCTATCAACCGTCATAGGTATATACTTGATACCTACTAAAATCGTGACAACGCGAATCTACTATCGTCGCGTCGTGAAATAACCGTCTTTATTTGTATTTGCATAAATATTTAACGAACCAGTAACTTGTTTCGACTTGTTCGTTATAACGGAGGCTCTAGAAGCGAGTAATGTACTTATTATCAGTCGTAATTTTCCCGGCATTATCTCGCCATGTAAGGTTATCATGTTATAAACCTACTATGTTATTTGTTCGTTAGGAAACTCGAGATTTGAAGCTATAGCAACTCAGTCGAGAGTACGGTGGACTGAGGTCCCGCAGGGTGTGGCTTCAATCCCCGTCAATGAGCTTGAGCTTTGGGATAGGAAAGCTTTAGTGCCTCTTGAAAATCACCAAGCATCTAACAGTGTGTTCCGACATCCTCTAGAAAGCTAATTCCAGACTAGGCATGCTCGGCCATCAACGAGAGTATTACTGACTTATGTGGTACCGCGTCCTGCTGGTCAAACGCCTATTTTTGGACATGGATATGCATTTACGCATGCCCGCCAATCCTCGGGGGAGGCGGCGGGGTATGTCGGGCTCGGTGCCAGAGTGGCGACCACTACCGACTAAAACCTCCACGGTGTTCCCTCTAGGGCGGCTGGTACATGTGGTACAATTAAACCTACTGCTGCTGAAACTGCCAAGGCGGCATCGGTTTCCAGTTGAGATGCCTAAGGCCCTAAAAGTTTTGCCTCCACCTTTGTTGTCCGAACCGCCAAACTTTGGAATTCCTTGCCGAATTCCCTGTTCCCCGATAACTAATCTAGCGCTTTTTAAGGACAGAGTGAACCGGTTCCTTCTAGATAAGCGCGCTTCACCGTAGACCTCAATGTCACTTACTACCAGGTGAATTGTGGTCAAACGCTGACCTAGACTAGACCCAGATTAAAAAAAAGTCTAGCTGTACAGTAAAACACCAGGACAATAACTTTTAATCTTGTTAACGCGGGTTAACAACCTATCCCAATCATTCGGTATCATGGTCACACGTGCGGTAACCATGACTCGAGCAAAACGAGACATTTGACCGTGAATCGACAAATCACGTTTTATAATATCAACTCATTAATTTGATTGTGTCTTTTTTATTACCGCGATAAGCTTTGCATGGTGACAATTATTGTCCATTCATGAAAGTCCGAGAAAATCTGTTGCCATGGTATATTGTGTAGGTATCGAAGTTATATCTTTGGTAACCGATTAGCTTTATGTTCTCAGAAATGAGTAATAAAATTACAGGCATTGTGATGATAATGGGTACACATGTCAATGTGTACATATTATTTATTAGATAATTAGATAACTAATATTATAAATGCGAAAGTTTGTGTGTAAGGATGTGTTTGTTACTTCTACACGCTTATACGGCTGAACCGATTTTGATGATATTTATTATGAACATAGGATAAATCAAGTGGATAAACACACAAGCTATTGACCTGGACCCCCCCCCCCATGGGGCCCCGCATTGTCGAGGTGGGGGGGGGGGCTCAGTAACCGTGGCCTGGTCACCCACGGTTATCCAAGAGATTCCCTGAATCGGGCCACTTCCTAGACTTGTACTCCCCCATGCAATTTCTAGATGGAGTGACACCAGTAGGTTGCGGAACCTCGCTCCGGAGGGGGTTTCGTAACTGAGGCGGGCTTGCAGTGTGGTTAGGAAGGCACCACAGCCGAAGGTGTGGGACCGCGGCAGGAGAGAAGTGTCGGTATTACGATGCGCCGCTCTTCCTACCTGCCGCGGCCTCGACGGGGTCGCCACCGTCGATCGTCATCAGGCGGACGCGGTGGAGCCGCAGGGAGAAAGACTGACTAACACATACTTTTTATCCTGTACCTACTCACGTTTTTAACAGTTAGTAGCCGTTATCGTAAATGAGTAGCAAACATACATCCTGACAAACATTCGCATTTAAAATATTAGAAAGTAATATTAATAAAATATTTTTTCTAATGTAGGCCAAATATTTACAAAAAATATTTATCAAGACATTTTGTTGAATAAAATTAAATTATTATACCTAGAGTAATACTTATCAAAGTAAATTCAATTGATTTCGTGAACTTCTCATAACTTCTTATAATAAATAACCTTGGACAGTAAATCGAGACGATTCTCGGAACTCTTCTAGAAGATAATTAAGTAATTTTATAACAATTGGCAAAGTGCGAGTTAGGCTCATGCACGAGGGGTTCCATACGTTAAATAAACTTAAAATAAACGACAAAAATTGAGGTTGTTGTAACGAGCCAAAACATAACAGTGTGTAGTTAAGTTGAGAATATTAGAAGCGTGAACGATTTTAATAACAACAAGTAATAATACTTGTTGTTATTAAAATCGTTCAAAAATGTGTACGGCCCCTAAAACGTTATTAAAATTAGTATATATTAAAATACTTTTATTACACTTTCTAAATCGCGTAGCGAAGGACATCCCTGTAGCATCGTAGTCTCTACGGTTTGAGAACATAGAAAAAATCAAGGGAGTTTTTCTATATGGCAACTAATTCAAAACCTTTTACGACTTTAGTAGATGTATACAAGACATTTTTGTTACTTATATGACTTTCGAAAAAAAACCGCTGATACACACAAAAACTTCATTGAAAACAAAAGTGTTTCGCTATGAACATGTATGGCAAATCATTTTAAAAGTTCTAAGGCAAAGTTGTTTGCGTAAATATGTCCCTGCAAATCTCTACGGGAGCATACAAATGTAAAGAAAATTAGATTCGTTTTTTTTTATGTTACATTACTACAGATATGAAAAGTATAATCACAAGCACATACCACTTTTTGGAACAATTTAACCTAGTTTGTTTTGTTAAATGACTCTTCAACTACCACGAAATTGTTCCAAACGTTGGCACATTTTATTTCAAAGAAACCATAGATAAGAGTCTCTTCATTACTAAACCTCCTTGAGATTGAATCGTAGAAAGAGGTGAATTGAATACTATTTTATATAATCTATGGCTTTTTCCCGCCATGTCATCTGACGTTGACACGTTTACTGACAGTGAAATGAGTTTAGCGAAGACTGACCTTAAAATATTGATGCCAAAAAATAAGTTTTTATTGCATCCAACACACTACTCACACCCTGTACACTTTAATTATGTATGTATTTTCGTTTTAGATAAGGCTTGCGTGAAACGTTTTGTCTAAAAATAGACATAAAAATAAGAGATAAGAAAGTCTAACAATCTAAAATTCTTAGAAAAGTCATTTACGTACATACTAAAATTATGACTGCATATTAGTATACATCATACGTTGGGTTTTTAAAATCTGCAATGCAGTTATTCGTCATGTTTAAAGTACAGACCAACGTTTAAAAAGGCAAACAAACAAACGCATAGCGTTGATATCTATGACTGCTATTAAATCCTGTTCCTCCTTAAAATCTCTTTTTCCAAGAACCTTTTTTGTGAGTGATTATCTGACGTCACAATTACTACGCTATTGTGACGACATATTACCGACCTTGTGTCACGTGTGGCGGAGTGTTCTTTTCAGCCTCTTATTGATTTGTACCCTATGATTTGAAAAACTAAGTTAGATTATTTTTACATGTGTAGGTATGTTTTGTATCATTTTATTGTCTCTTTATGTTTTTCAATTATATTATGTATTTATAAACTTTCTGTATTGCGTTCAAAACTTTCTTATATATGTTACTTATAATAGGTACAAGGTTTCTTTAAATTTATAAATAAAACTAATATAGGTTTCATTCGATGTGTTTGGTACATTCTACTCATTGGCGGTCACCTAAAGGCTAACATTTTTTTTACAACAAATGGCTTTTTTCATTTTCATAATACATCTGAGGGTAAGCGATATTATGATCTAAGGTGGAGCGTAAGATCCGCTAGAGTAATTTTTAGGGAATAGGGAGCTTGGCAAAGAATTCCGCACCTGCGCGGTTCGCACAATGAAAGTGGAGGCAAATCACTTAGTACGTGCCTTTGGTACCTCCATGGTATAACGTCTTGGCATTTCCGTGCTCGTCCAATAAAACATGAAACTTAGTTTCAACACATTCCTTGACCACAACCCAGGTTGTGATATGTTTTTAGACAAGTTGCATGCCATTCTGACTCTATTTTTGACATTTGGTGAGATTTATATTGTTAATTATTAATAAAGTTTAAGAATTTATTTTAATACCATGAACTTGATGTTAGAGATAATTAATGTAATTGGTTTTATCCATATTAATCACGTATTCATTTATTCATCTAACTTTAAAGTTTTTTACAATTAATATAAAAAATAATCCGTATAAATTATTATTAAATTTTCATTTTTTTTTTCAATAAAAAGAAACATAATGTCAATTAAACCAAATAACCTGCAGAGGCATGTTATTTGATTCCTTATTATAACTCTGTAATATATTCTAAAATAAATAATATATTAAAGTAGCAATTCGCCTGAGGGGCAAGCGGTGCGGACTGCACGTGGGCTGGTAACCTCTATGACTGGGAACTATCTACACGCGGCGTGAGTAATGTAGTACAGTATGCGCCAGTTTCAGGAAAACAAACTTTTCAAGCTTTTTATACGCTTTTGTGTAAAAAAACTTGTACCTATGTTTTTTTAACACGGAACTTTACTAACTGACTAAGTTGACTTGGAAAGTTAATTACCTCAGATTGAGCGCATACCAGGTTTTCTAGGCAATTCACTTTACTCAACAGGATCCCCAGTGTTTTCTGCACCTCCTCGTACTTGTTATCATTATCTTATTGCAATATTGTACCAGTTATAGGTAAGGTTCCTTCTAAGTAAGCGCGCTTCACCGTAGACCTCAATATTTATCACTAACCATCAGGTGAATTGTGGTCAAGCGCTGACCTATTTAGAGTAAAATAAAAATCGCTGAGCGATACAGTGCGTGTCAAATGTCAAACCGTATCCAAATTATCTACGAGAGTTAGAATCAAGGAGCATCTAAAAAAATGCTGTAATAATGACTCAAGTGGCTATGTTTATGCCAGGTTTTAATACCTATAAAAGCTTACATTCTGCAACCAGGCGGTATCTCATGAACCGTGATATATAAATAAGAGATTAAAAATTTTCACAGATGATGTTTTTCTTTTTATTATAGAAACCAAATAGATTAACTACATATTTGACTGACATACAACTGATATGGGACTGTCACCAGACCTCACTGTTTGCTGGTACTCAGTCCTACAGCTACATAGCTCACACAACTACACTCACGCATTCATACATACACACATATACACACACACACACACACACACACACATTCGACATTCACCTGCTGTTGCTACTCTGTATATTTACTATTTTATTATTTTTTATGCTATTTTGGCAGATAGTTTCTATTTAAATTTGTTTACCTAATGGCAAGCGATCACACCGCTATCACCCGTGGTAATCTAGACCATTGTAAGCCCTGCGAGACAGGTTTATCCTAGTGCAGAGCTTACAGTCACTCGCCAAAACGGTTACCTACCATTTCCATAAGTCTTTATTTTTGTTCTTTATTCTTTATCTTTTCTGTAACCATATAAAATAAATAATTTTGTATTTGTATGTTATTTGCACGTTAAGTGTAGAAAATTTCAGAATTCGTACGCGAGTTCGTCTCGCACTTGACCAGTTATTTCACCACCACCCACTACCCAACCGTGTGAATCACATCACACGTAGCGTAGGCAGGCTCGGAAGCTGCGGAGCGTTGAGCGACCTATTTTGGTCGGCGAGACAGCAGGGCGACGGTCATCCATCACTTCTCTAAAGCTTCCGGTGACATAATCACTCTGAGAACGTCTTGATGCCTCTCTCGTAAAATAGTATTGCTTGTTTGTTGAAGGAAATGTGGAGTAAATGAGTATCTAGCCCCCAACGCAGAGCGATGACGTGTTATGACTTTGTATTTGTGGTAAAAGCTTAACACAAATTTAAACGGTAGTACTACTAATATTCCAACAAAATGGTGTGTGTAAGTGGTATGTATAATTCTAACATGTAATAGTTCTTATTATCAATAAATTAACTATGAACTGACGACCTCGTTGGCGTAATGGTTACCATGCCGGACTGCCAATCAGAAGGTTCCGGGTTCAATTCCCGGCACGGCTAACAACTTTGTGCTGAACTAAATTTGTTGGCTGTTGGTCTGGGTGTTAAATATGTATCTATATAAAATATGCATGTATGTAGTATATCAGTTGTGTTAGCAACCTTAAGACGATCTAGAAATGGTATGGAGTTAACCAGCCAAAAAATACCTTAATTTTCTTTTCTATTACTTAGCAAATCCTACATTTGCACCACTTCTTCTTATGAAAATCAATTATCACTAAAAATCTTTTACTTCCACCTGTTTTCCGCGATTGTTAAGGTGTAAATTTAAATAAAGATATCTGTCTTGTAACATCACTGTTGTTTTAACTAAATAAGTTAGGTTCAGCGAACTAGAATAAACGGAAGAGTAACTCCATACAATTTCCGCTTAGAATTTGTATCCATCTACGCACACAATTATACTGCTATCCCAACGAAACACACACACACAAAGCGCGGGTAGCTGTTTTGCCCCGCCCAGCGCGATATTTTACGATTACGCGTGGAACCATTTTATCGGCCAAGTTACTATTCTATTTATTCTAGTTCGCTGGTTAGGTTAATAAAAGTTAATCATAGAAAACATACTACAAATAAATAAGAAGGTGAGTCAAGCTAAACTACTTGCATGCAGGGTTTTCCTCCAAAGACTTTCCCGCTTTTTCCCACAACGAAATAAAAAGTTACCGCTGCTCCAGTTTGCATAATTTTAGGAAAAACTAAATATTTCCTCTTCAGCCACTCAGTCATAAGTATGAGGATAAAAAATACAAGGTATTCTTTATTACAGATAAAGAAACCCAAGTCAAATTCAGTTAAATTATTATTTTTAAAGTAATTGTACTTTTACTACGGCGCCCTAATAGTACGTTGTCCTCGTAATAACTATTTAAAATGAGCACGAATACGAACCTATGATACTAAAATATATATTATAGCTAAATATATAAAATCATATTAAAATAAGACCAGTAATTTTAGAGATAAATGATAACTTTGTTTTGCATCTTAGAAAAAATAACCTTTATCTATGGTTTGCACAAACATACACATAAATGCCGTCTCAAAAGAGGTAAGGGTGTCAGTAGATTACTAAGTAGGTTTTCTTATTTAGAACAAAGTTTCAAATTGATTTGGCGATTGTATTATATGGATGTAATCCTGTAAGTACAATAAATTTTACTAGGTATCTATCTATTTGTTTTACTGGTGTCAGTTGTAGTGGAGGTGTGGTGGTCGGTCAGAGAAACACATCTAATTTTTTTTAATATTAGAATTTTTCCTTTGCTTATCTTGACTTGGTTGCAGATCACAGCGTAAGTACACTAAATATTTAATTTTGTCTTCTAGTTACTATGGATTTTCGCAAAGTAACGCCCGAGTCAAAAGGTTGTAACGTAATTACTATTTACAGTACGTTAAGCACAGGTACAGAGACAAGGTTTATGCAAACCTATCTAGCATTCACACTGGACTGGGAAACCCGTCTAATTTAACGGCGGCTAACGATACGTCAAAGCATCAAAGTAGGCTTTCACGCTCCGATTCATCGCCGAAATGAACCTGCGAGATCCGTCTGTGCATCCGCTACACAATTATTTACTAGATAGAGTACCTATTTATTTGCCTATAGTGCTTAATGACCACAAAAAATGAATTTGACGAGATATAAAATTACAGTGTTAACTCTATATAACGACACTGAAAGGACTGAGCATTTTATGGCGTTATAGAGAGTTGTCGTGAAATGGAGATAATGTCATTGTATTAATGTTTCAGACGGTAACTTATATTGTCACATAGAAATTTTATATACATAATAATATAAGATATAATACTACACCTATATTAATTTAACATTAGACAATATATTTTTTAGACTATACGTAATTGAGGGAAGCAAGATTAAAACAATGATAAACAATAAAAACTGTAAACTCAAGATTTAACCCTGGTCATCCTGAAACTTCCTTATAAGTTGATCGTCGATAACGCAACATTCTAGCAAATGATCGGAATCCAGTCGACGCAGAAGCTACGTAAATCACTCTTTACACAAACCGTTAACATTTTATTATGTTCTTTATGAATCAGAAGCCGCATTAAACATGCCGCTACGTTCATAGAAGTCTAAATATTGACCGCTCGATAAAAATAAAACGCCCAACAATCTGAAAATATGTTGTAAATACGCGAAATAAACTCGTGATTCATCAGCCAGTGCTGGAATTCAGGATTATTAACAAACAACCCGATGGCTTCTTGAAATACTATTAAGAAGCTTTGGAACTCTCTTCCTGAGTCTCTTTTTCCCGAGAAGTACAATTTGGGGATCTTCAAATCTAGAGTAAATAGGTCCCTTCTATGCAAGCGTGATACATCTTATTAGACCATAGTCATGTTTAACATCGGGCAAGCTGCGGTCATATGCAAGCCTATTCATCATTAAAAAAAAAACTTAACTAAATACTAATTCTATTTCGGCATTTTTCCGCCCACGTAAACTCCCATCATCTCTTCGTGCCGGCAGCTAGTGCCCGAGCCTCACATAATAGGCGAATCAAAATCCCACAGACTCCGCTGGCTCGGCCATGTGGAGAGAATGGAATCGGATCGTGCAGTGAAAAGAGCTTACCTGGGACGAGCGAGCGGTCGTCGACCGGTCGGACATCCCAGGTATCGCTGGATAGACCTAGGGGAGGAGGACCTGCGCAATCTCCAGGTCACGCAGTGGCAGGAGAAGACACAGGATCGAAAACAGTGGCGTCTCCTAGTATCGGAGGCCAGGATCCGATTCGGCTCGACGCGCCAACCCAGTTAGTTAGTTTGCGCGCAAAACGCTTTGCGTCGACCTTTATTGTTAGGACTGCGAAACTTTGGAACTCACTACCTGAGTCTCTGTTTCCTGAGAGGTATCATCCGGGGGCCTTTAACAGTAGAGTTAATAGGTATCTTCTAGGTAAGCGTGCCACACCGTAGACTGCAGTGCAGCTTAACATCAGGCTAGCTGTAGTCAAACGCTAACCTATCAAGGATAAAAAAAAGTTAAATACTAATTGTTACCAAAGCCCGTGGTAGCACAATCAGCCCCAACGTGTGAGCGCGCGGAGGTGGGGCCGTGACGCGGCGCTCGCGCACCTGCGTCACTCCGCGTCATACGTGCTTCACGGCGCGCGACTCCAGCGGATACTGCGGCTCACCCGCGCTGGAAAACCACAGGAAGTAGATTCCAATCAGTAGAATACTACCGGGTGGTACTCACATTTTAACCCCGGACACAACAAGTGTTACTTACAAATTTATAAAACAATTTTTTTTAATATAACTAGTTTTATAAATTTGTTTTATACATCTTGGATTCAAAATGTAACATAGTGTAACTAAATTTTTAATAATCAAGCCCCAGAGAATGTGCAGTTACCTATAATGTCTACATAATTATTTATATACTATCATCCATAGCAAGTTCTCTCCTACTTTTCGGAAAAGCATTATCCTTTGATACCATTTATTGTACCATTACTCTCGACTTTCACAACTGCCTCAATTTGGGTGTCAAATGAAAGGACTTAATTAGTAGAATATTTACATTGTAATCAGAAGTTTTAAAAATTGTATAGCATTCATTTAACTATAATAATTATATAATAACAAATTAAAATTAATAATTTATAGGTAATTCTAATGTTCAAAGTTAGATGTCACGTGAGAAGACTAAAACGCTGACAGATTCCTGATATAGGTATAAAAGTTTTAATTTTGGATAAGGTTGTTGTATTTCAGTTGTGCCAGTATGGTACAACCATAGACGATAAAATTTCTTACCTACTTACCTACCTTCAACTTTTTTTTTTAATTAGAAGACAAGTCATATTAGGCGATTTGTCATACCTACTAAAAAGGAAGGCCGTGTAGTTTTTAACTTTGGTAAGTAAGTGTAATATGTATCTATCATGGTGTCAATATAATCAATGTAATTCAAAATATATTTTAACGTAATATTTAGGACTGTGGAGTATGCAAAACTAATCCATGTTTTTATTACCTGCTTTCGATGTAACTCTGATGTAGTCAGTTATTATTTTATCAAACGCCTGCAGAATATATCATTATCAAGGTGAAGCAAGTTACCTGCTAGTTAGTTATTATCAGGAACATTACCTAAGAGACGGTGATTTGAGATTCTACTATTTCCTTGAAAACAGAACGTTTTAAAGATATATTATAAATGCAACATACATAACACCATAATTTTACTTAATAAATCCTAAGATTTGCAACACTATACAAACGTGATAGGCTACAAGTAAAAAAGAAAAGAATAATAATACCAGCGTTCAAAAAATAATATGCTTGATATTATTGTTTAGGGGCTTCTCGTTTCATTCAAACGAGTAGTTTCTAATTTGTTTTTATTTTTAATATAATATTTGCTGTTTCATCGACACATTATATAGAGAAGTAACAACTTTTTTATAGCTCCAGGTTTATAAATTTTAGCATAGAATTTGTAGAAAATCATATTTTTTTACTAATGGCAATAACTTTGAGTGGTTGCTTACACGTCAAATCGAATGGTTTCTGTCTGCAATTTTCAATAAAATGTTCATTATTTATCGTTAAAAAGCCACATTATATTATTAATTTAGGTGCAACAATTAGTACATCATATAATAAAAGTGCCGAGAGTGTTTCCAGTACATAATACATTCCTTAGACTTAATAAATCTAATGTTTTAGAGCACCTGTAAGCTTATCAGAAAATGGGTGAGTGGTTTTTCCACCGCAAAACAATAAAAATTGGCACAATTACAGAGTGATTAAGTTGCGTTTATTGTCTTTTTCAAGGTGGGCTGTTCAGTTACTTCCGTGGGTTGCTAGGGGCGAGGGAGATGAGGATTTTAATCCTCGGTTTGGACGGCGCCGGGAAGACGACGATTCTCTACAAACTCCAAGTCGGCGAAGTTGTGACCACTATTCCCACCATCGGCTTTAACGTAGAACAAGTCACTTACAAAAATCTAAAGTTCCAAGTGTGGGATCTTGGCGGACAGACTAGTATTAGGTGCGTAAATGTGTTACAGTGGAAAGGTTATGTGTTTGTGTCCATTTGACAAAGTAGCAACGTTCACATAGTCATGGTAATTACAAGGTTACACTGCAGTTGTGTAAAACAATTAACTACTATTTTTGTTCATATGCATGCTAACAAAGCCAATAAGTGCTCATAGTAAATAATTAAAAGTTGATTGTGTTGTACATTTTGGATTAAAAACTAAGTTTACTTAAATATGAGTCATTGTTATTACTTTATGGATATATTCTTTCAATGTTGTGATAACAAGCCAGATGCTAACCTGTTTATAATCACTGGCCCATTCCAATTGTGACTGCATCCATGCTTTAATATATTAAAACTTGCATTACACAAAACTGTGTAGCTTATTCGTTCGTATGTTGAATGACATTAGCCCATTTTGTATTATCTGTTAAAAAAAAGTCAAGTTCCATGTTTAAGTTATACCCACACCGGCTCCCGGTATGTCAACAGTTGCGGCAAAAATGTGTTTATACCGGGAGCCGGTGTTTCAACATACAAGTGTTTAATATAGGTATTTTATATCATTGCCTAGTTATATCATCTAAAACACTGTTATATAGTAATTGCACATCACAACTTAGTGGCATAATTACTTCTTCATATGAGCTAAGTTGCCAAGCTCTGGTGGTGAGTTTTCAAGCTGCCCGTAGGCCTCTGACTTGGCTTAACTATTGTTTGTACCAAAACTAACAGCCGGGAGCTACAATTTAGCATGTAATCCAACCCATGGTAAAACCCAAATGAAAATGCCAATTGAAAAACAACAGTCTTGTGCATGGTCACCAATCCAAACACTGTCCGCATCAACCATTGCTTAGCTTCAATGATCATGTCAGATCACCTTAGTAAACCGAACTACACACATAATAACTGATTTCCAACCTATATAAAAGCTTTTAACCCAATAAAAAAAAAAAACTTTCTTTCTTATCACTCGCACTTATTAAATGAGATGACATGCACATTTAAATGTTATCTTTATTGCTGCAAATTGAAAATGAAAATGAAAAATATTTATTGACCAAAAAACTTATTATAACCTAAAGTATATCTAGTGGTTGCTTCACTAGGCGGTTGGCCTGAATCGAAGCAACCTTCTCCAGTTACCCTAAAAACTTATCCTCTAAACAAGACAACACAAATTATTACACTAACTTTACTATATATCTAATGTCTTACATTTATTTTACAATTTTTAACATATCTTTTGTTGAGTCGTATGATAACGATTGTAACCAGTTCCGTAATATAAATGTAGCTTGAGGTAATCTCATATTCCTTAAGTCACAAAATTGTACAACTTTGCTGTATATATACTTATTAATAAAGTCTCCAAAACACTGGGCAAAACTCGTTTTCACAGAAGGTGAAAGCACCCTGTAAGTCCGGCGGCTAGCAATTCGTTGGTAGTCTGGTGAAGCTAGCAGAGACCTATGCGCCCTTAGAGCAGTCTTACGTCATTACATTCCACTGTTTTGTTTATTTCAGGCCTTATTGGCGATGTTACTATGGGAACACTGATGCGATAATATACGTAGTAGACTCAGCGGACAGAGATCGAATAGGAATATCTAAGGATGAACTTGTACACATGTTAAGGGTAAGCTGTTCATTTCTTAATTCACAATGTTAATAATTGCCAACATGAAAAATAACTAGTTAGCTTTAAACTGGCGTGAGCTTTGAGTAACGACATATATTAGCAGTACCCTGGCCTAAGTTGGAGCATACCTAGTATTGTGCTGGAACACATCAATATGTTTAGCGACAGATATTCCTCTTGAACTAACTAGTTAAGCAATACAAAATACTATGCTCATAAAGTTGTGGTCAAACACAAGCCTAACAAGCATATAAAGAAAATTTTTAATTTTGGATCGCCAAGACACAGGCTCATGCCTAGGTTGGGGTTTGTGGAGTAAATTCAGCAGCCTTACTCAAAACTAATCAGTTATATACAAACAGAAATGCAAATTATACAATAAGGTACAATATGTATATCCCATAGGATGATTCATTGTATGGTAATTATAGTAGGTATATAAGCCCTTTTAAAAGTCCATAAATAAACTTTTTTTTTATTTGATTTTGATTTCACCGAGTGTTCAAGCTCATTGGGAGTGTTTGAACCTACGCTCCTCAGTTATAGACAACCGCATAACTGAGCTGTCCTCGCATCATTATTCACACTTTAAAGCTGCAGTTAAATATTGACAGGAAGAGGAGCTAGCGAACGCCATCTTGGTAGTGCTGGCGAACAAGCAGGACATGGCGGGCTGCCTCACCGTGGCGGAGGTGCACCAGGCGCTCGGGCTGGACGCGCTGAGAGACCGCACCTTCCAGATCTTCAAGACCAGCGCCGTGCGTGGCGAGGGGCTCGACCAGGCCATGGACTGGCTCTCGAACGCGTTGCAGGCTAGGAAATAACATTACTATAGGGTAAGGTGTTCCAACTTAACTCTTCTTCTTCATCATCTTATCCCACTTGATGTGTGGTCGGTACAGTATGTACGCTTCTTCCATAAAACTCTGTCATTCTTCATCTGGGTGTGTGAATACAGACACCCCTCCTGGTCATATCGTCATTCAAACAATCACACAGTCTTCCAACTTAACTCTTCTTCTTCATCGCCTTATCCCAATTCAAATGGGGTTGGTGTATAGTATGTATGCTTCTTGTATAAAACTGTCATTCTTCATCTCTGTATACGTACCCCTCCTGGTCATATTGTCATTCAAAGAATCACACAGTCTTCCAACTTAACTCTTCTTCATCGCCTTATCCCAATTCAAATGGGGTTGGTGTATAGTATGTATGCTTCTTGTATAAAACTGTCATTCTTCATCTCTGTATACGTACCCCTCCTGGTCATATTGTCATTCAAACAATCACACAGTCTTCCAACTTAACTCTTCTTCATCGCCTTATCCCAATTCAAATGGGGTCGGTATAGTATGTATGTTTCTTCCATAAAACTCTGTCATTCATCTCTGTACTCACACCCCTCCTGGCCATATCGTCATTCACATAATGACAGTCTTCCAACTTAACTCTTCTTCTTCATCTCCTTATCCCACTTCATATAGGGTTGGTATGGTATATACGCTTCTTCCATATAACTCTGTCATTCGTCATCTCTGTATTCACACCCCTCCTGGTAATATTGTCATTCAAACAATCACATAGTCTTCCAACTTAACATCAACTGATTTATCGAGTACCTATTCTGTCTCCTGAACCCGATCCTAACATGCATTACATTACATTTACAAGGAAAGGGAAGTATATAAGTATATCTACAATCTAACTACTCAAATAATACATTACCTATTAAGGTGCAGATATGTATGGGCATAGCCTTGAATTAACTGTTTTATCGGTATAACCATAAATGTTTAAAGGTATTGAAAAAAATAACTTTTAGTTCATCTAAAAACAACTTGTAAGTATCAGAGTCAATTAGATACAACTTTTGGTATCATTTCAAATTATCAATATCGAAAAAAACTAATAATATTTAATTTTAAATTTTTTAATCAGTATTTTTCTGATTCAAAAGTCTGATTGGTTCCAAAATCTGTAAAAATATTATAAGAGGTATTCTTTTGTAAATATTATCTTCAGGCTAAATATAAAACTCATGTCTGTAAGCCCTACGGGCAAAAACTAGAGGATCACTACATACATTTTAGTTGTAAATAGTTTTAACTTGTATCACATTTTATGACACCACCTATGTACCTAGTTTTATAGACAAATAAATCATTCATTCATTTTTAGATGGTCTATAATTATTTTTATAATACGAGTAGGTTTAACTGTTTACGATTTGCATATATAGATATATAAGACTGTTTTATGAACGATATTTCAAGATTTTATCTATATTTACACCTTAATATTTCACTACGTGTTAGAACTCTATCATAAAACACAATTTTAATGGATTTCTTATCTCCTTTTCCAGGCTGTAATGAAATGGTTGAGATATATATCGGCGTGAAGGAAGATAGTAAGATAGCCATCTGTAAACGCCATTAGTTTAGTACTTAGCTACGACAGTTCGACCGTGACACGGTAAGGCCTTTGTACCGGTACCCTGTATGGATTATCCTTTTAAAAAAAAATGTAATGTAAAAATAATGGCTTACTTTTGTTCCGTCAGTTGTCCCTTAAGACTTAGTCAAGAATGTATTTTGGGTTGAACCTCCTACTTAAGGCTTATTGAAAGCGTTGTGCGGGAAAATTTGATTTTTAATCAGTTTTTTTTTAAACTTTTTTACTAACTAACAAACAACTATAAACGGTTACTTTGTTTGCGGGTATTTGATTATGATGTGTATTTTCATATCGGTATGTTTGCTAGAAATGATTGTAATTGATCATATTTGTAGTGCTACCATTTAAGTAGTAAAAATCCGTCTTTACGTAGATTTAAAATAGTGTGATGACCAGCGATCTAGAATAAATAGAATAGTAACGTGGCCGATAAAATGGTTCCACCGTCCACGAGTAGAAACAGCTACCCGCGCGCCCGCGTGGCGTTAACCGACCAATCGCGTGCGAGCTTTGTGTGTGTGTTAATCGTTGGGATAGCAGTATAATTGTGTGCGTAGATGGATCCAAATTCTAAGCGCCAATTGCATGGTGTTTCTCTTCCGTTTATTCTAGGTCGCTGGTGATGACCTGTATAATTTGTGTTGCAATAATTTGAAAAATAATTATATGAATACAGATTCAAAATATCTTTATCAGCAACACAATCAATGTATAATATAAAAAAGTACAAGTGCTTGGTTAATAGGGCATGGCTAAGACTACTTAAAATGTCAAAAAAGTTTTTTTTGTAAGTTTTAATAACTACAAAACCTTAAAGTCGTTCAAAATCTTGAATTTTCCCGCCCGACAATGTCAATCAGCCTTAATAATGTTTTTGTAATAACTCGTAAATTCTTATAACAATTTTATTGAAGTTGTATTTATTTTTACTAGAAAAGACATGTTAAATGACAGTCTTAATTTATTTTATTGCTACGAAATTACATGTTTCCAAAATATGAACTAAATATATATGATTTGCTTTGTTTTACTACAGAAAACGTCCATACCTACCTTATGTTTTTGTGTATGCACTAATAATAAAATGTATTTTATATATTAATTTTAGTTAACTAATATTGTAAATTATACGTAGGTAGTAAGTTATATTTATATGCTGTCTCGCTTAGGGAAAAAAAATGTCGAGTAACAAAATTAGTGGATTAACAACTATTATTTCTATAGTAAACGGCACAAATGACAAAAAGTCCAAAACCATACTGCTTTTTACATATAACTCCGAGTCAATAAAGAAAACAATTGAAAGTGTATGCTGTCTCACTTGCACAATCATATGTGTGCGGGAGAGAGGTAACTTTCAAATGTTATCTTTATTTACGTAAGTTATATTTATACAGATAATAAATTTAAAATATGTTTATCTTCTTTTTCGTATGAGCTAAGTGGCCAAACTCTGTTGTTGAGAGTTTTCAAGCCACCCAAAGGATTTTTGAGAGTGACTTGGCATAATAAAATATGTAATATAACAAAATTATTAAAAAAATACAACATGGTGTAAATTTGTTTTTTTATTAGCATTGTGTATACATACTTAATATATACTAGATATGTATGTTGGGGGGATCCACTATTAAAACAACACTTAATACGCACTGCACTGTTACTTTATTAATACTTAACTCAAAACTCTTACCTCTTGAAAAACTCTGAAACTCATACAATAGTATTTAACTAAATAGACCTCGTTCTACAGCGATAATAGCGTTTGCGTGATTCAGAAAAGTGACTTCGTTTACTAGCGCCATCTATCGGCAATGTATGTAACTAAAGACTCAAAGCGCGCGGAACACTCCGTTTAGACATACCGCCCACCAAAGAACCTTGTTCTTTAAGAAATCAATATCGCACTAAAAACAATCAAAATGTGATAAATGTACTACCGCCCACCGTAACGGGACGTCTCAAAGAAAACGACTATTAATTAATGAAGTTAGATGGCACTAGTTGACAAATTTAAAATACACTCATTGTTAAATGAAAGAAATTGAATACGTTATACAATACAAAATAATTTTTTCTACTTTGAAGCCCTAACCAAAAAACATAATTTATTGCAGGGTCTTCGCAGAACGCCTCCTCTAGTTTTAACGGATACCACTCTGGTTAGATTGTCCTTTCCGGGGAACGTCTCTACTATTCTTCCCATTAGCCATTTTGCAGGTGGTATGTTGCTATCTCTGATCACTACTATATCGTTAAGCTTTGGTTCTGGTTCCTTTTTAGTAGCCCACTTGTAGCGTTGGTTTAAGGTAACCAGATACTCATTCGACCATTTTTTCCAAAAATGGTTCATTATTTTTTGGCAATATTGCCATCGTCTTAGATTAGAAAATGGTTGCTCCTCGTGCTCGAATTTCTCGTCCGGTATTATCATCAGCGGCTCGCCTACCAAGAAGTGCCCAGGGGTCAATGGCATCGGGTCATCAGGATCATCACTCAGGTAAGATAGTGGTCTGGAGTTTAGACAAGCTTCAATTTGAGTTAGCACTGTTGCTAGCTCCTCATAGGTAAGTGTGGCGTCGCCGATGACTCGTTTTAAATGGGTCTTCGTAGAGCGCACACCAGCTTCCCATAAACCTCCGAAGTTAGGCGAATGGGGTGGTATGAAGTGCCACGATGTGCCCTCATTGGCGAGTAAGTGATGTAGCTCGTTTGATTTAGACTTCTCAAACATCTCTCTCAACTCTTTAGCAGCTCCGGTAAAATTTGTGCCATTATCTGAATATAATGTCTGGCAATGTCCTCTCCTTGAAACAAATCTTCGAAATGCGGCTATGAAGCCGGATGATGTTAAGTCTGATACCGCTTCTAGGTGTATGGCTTTGGTGAAGAAGCATACAAATACACAAATGTAGCCTTTATATGATTTCGCTCCTCGTCCTGGTGAAAATCTTATGTTGATGTGGCCTGTAAAGTCAACACCACTGATTTTGAAAGGTCTCATCGGCTTTAGTCTGTCTTCAGGAAGCTGCCCCATCAGTTGTTGATTGTTCTGTCGAGAATATCTCAGGCATGTCACGCAGGTTCTGTAGCATTTCTTTGCCAAATCTCGTGCTCGTATTATCCAGTATTTTGATCTCAAGTAGTTTAACATCAGTTGTGGTCCACCGTGAAGCGTTTTGATGTGGGCATCCAGAATAATTAGCTTAGTGAGATGGCTATCACTAGGTAATATAACAGGATGGCGTTTGTCATATTTTACTTGAGCTTCGTGTATTCTGCCCCCTATTCTTACAAGCCCCTTCTCATCGAGAACTGGGTGAAGTGTAAGAAGCTGACTCTTGTTGGAAATGTTCTGACCAGATGTTAAACGGTGAATCTCGTCCTTGAAGTATCTTGCTTGTGTCTTTTTAATGCAGAATTGGAGGATTTTATCAGTCTCTTCTCGACTCACGGTTTTAAATGATGTCACACGTTGTTCTTTGGGTTGTCTCAACATCAAAAACTTCTTGCAGTATGCAAGAACTCTCAACATTTTAGTTAGGTTTGAAAATTTTGACCAAATAAAATCTTCCTTTTCGTTTACTGTGATGGTTAGCGCTTTGATTGATCTCGTCTCTTCCGATGTGTCGTAAGTATTACTCGAATTTCGTTGGTACTCGTCTCGCTCTAGCCATTCTGGGCCATGCCACCATAGTCTATGTTCTTTCAGCTCTAGAACGCGAAGTCCTCTCGACGCACAGTCTGCTGGATTCTGATCCGTTGCAACGTGTCTCCACTGGTCGCGACCTACCATGGTAAGTATCTCTGATGTTCTATTAGCCACAAATGTTTTCCAACGACTTGGCTCTCCTGCTATCCATGCTAGGACGACCGTGCTATCAGACCACGCGTAGATCTTGCTTTCCGGTATCTCCATGATCTGTGAAACTTCGTACGCCAGTTTAGTAGCAAGTAGCGCAGCACATAATTCCATGCGAGGAATTGATATTTCTTTTTCCACAGGAGCCACCTTGGTTTTGGCGGTGACCAGATGGACTGCGGTGTTCCCTTCATGGTTCGTCGATTTCAGATACACGGCTGCTGCGTATGCGGATTGAGAAGCATCAGCGAAGGTATGAAGCTCTACATCATCGCCTCGCATTGTCTGAAGCCAGCGTCTGATAGTAATCTTCTCAATGTTTGGTAAGTCAGATCTCCATAGAATCCTTTGAAAATCTGTGTCTCTCTCGTCGACTACAACTTGGCGGTACATTTGAACCAAGTCTGCTACGTTACAGATTCCATGTCTTCTCCATCGCATCAATAGGTGACGCAAGTCTCCTTGTAGTTTAGGTCCGACAAGTAAGTTGTCATTCAGCGATACAATGTTGACTCTTTTGCTGGAAGCATCGAAGACTACTCTTACTCGACTCGTATCCTTGTCAGCTCTGACAACATCGTGATGTGGTAAGTAGACTACTTGATGATCTTCTAAATCTCTGGCCTCTGTGATTGGTTGCGTGTGATTTTGATGTAAATAGTCTTCAATTACGTTTTTGTACTCTTCGTGTAAATTTGGGTCTCGTAGTAATCTCTTCTCAAGTGATGTAAACCTCTTCAAGGCGATTTCTTTTGACTGATTGTCTAGGCATTCTGGATTAGAAGTCTTGAATGGTAATCTTACGACGTATCGTCCTTCTTCATTTCTTTTTGTAGTTTCTTCATAGATCTCTTCGCATCGTGCTTCTTCTTTTGTCATTGGTTTTCCGATACTATCAGGCTCTCTTTCTATTTCCCAAAATTTCTTCAACAGTTGGTGTTCTTTTATCTGTATGTGCATGTTAATTATTTTATGTTGATTGGATAATAACCCTTTGCTTATTTTTCCAGATATTATCCAGCCAAGTTCCGTGTTCGATGCAACATGACCGCTCAACGAAGGATGTTTGATAATACCATTCAGAATAATTTCTCCGTGTACTTCCGATCCCAATACAACATCTATCTTTCCAGGTTCTCTGTAATTTGGGTCAGCCAAAGGTAAGTGTTGAATTTCTGGCCAGTCTGGTGGTGAAGTGTCTTGACAGGGTTGAAATGAAGTTAAGTTCTTCATAACAAACGCCTCAACTGGTACAGAATAGTCAGGGTTGCGTAGTGACTCTATCTCAAATGTTACGATTCTCTTTATCTCGGTTTCTTTATCGCCAATTCCAGAAACGGTACCACTTGCAGCCAAGCCCTTGAGACTGAGAGCTTGTGCAGTGGCTTCGCTAATGAATGAGCCCTCAGATCCTTGATCGATGAGTGCTCGGACGATTTGTGAGTAGCCAGTAGGCGATTTGATTTTGATCATGGCAGTAGCCAGTAATCCCTTTCTGTAGCGAAAACTCTCTCTTGAAAAATGAGCAACAATTTTCATGTTTGGTTGGTTGCTGGACTCAGACACTTCAGTAGAAGTGTTTGCAGGTCTCGGAGACTCAACAGTAGCTGAATCTTGAAATGCTCTCTCATTGTGCAGTAGCGTATGATGTCTCTTGCCGCAGCGACGGCATGATGAAGATGTGCGACAATTCTTCACAGAGTGTGTTGAGGACAAGCAGTTGAAGCACAGGCCCGATGATTGTACATATTCAGCTCTCTTCTCAGGGGTCTGCGTTGCGAATTGCTTGCACTGGTACAGTACATGTTGTCCTGAACACATGATGCAGTTAGAACTCTTCTTCTCCTCTTGAATCGATGTATGGAATGATCTCGCTTTGATGCTCGGTTTGTTTGTGTTGTTTTGTGGATGTGCTCTGACGGTAGATTTAGTGGAGGTTAAATTTGGCTCAATCATCTCGAGTGTTCTGAATCGTATTTCTAAGAACTTTTTAAGTTGAACCCATGTCGGTAGCTTATCTGCGGATTCATCACTCTCTCTGCTCACCTCTAACTCCCATAACTTTCGAGACTCTGGATCTAACTTTGACACAACTAAATAATTAATTATTGTGTCCCAAGATGAGGTGTCAACTTGAATATTTTGTAAGGCTTTTAGACAAGCAGATGTGGTATCAAGAATCTGCTTTAATGCCGTAGGTGATTCACTGGTGATTGCTTTCTGCGCAAACAGACGCTTCATAATCTCATTCGCGTTGAAGCGCTTGTTGTTGTATCTCCGAACTAGCATACTCCATGCCTCTTGATAATTTAGTTCTGTTGTCGACATATTTTTTAGCAGAACTTCCGCTTCGCCTGTTAAGCAGCTTTTCAGGTAATGCAACTTCTGCACGGCGCTCAAACTCGCATTTTTATGTATGAGGGACTCGAACATGTCATGAAAAGTTTGCCAGTCTTCATAACCACTTGAGAATTTAGATAAATGAATTTGTGGCAGTTTAACTTCACTTGTTGTTCCCGCAGGAGAAGTAGTAAAACTCGAACCAGAAGCGCAAGCAGCAACAGTAGGTAGCTTGCGTGCTTGTAAGTCGTCTTTGAGCTTTGTTTTGTATTCCGCGTAAATCTCTTCTACTCTTGAGTATGTATCTTCAGAAAAATATTCCAGCTTGATTTTCTCTGCTTTCTCTAACGCAGAAGCTATCTCGTTGTGACCGTCCAAAAATGCGTTCCATAATTGATTAATTGATTCTAGTTTCGTCTCCACGTAAGTCGCAGTAATCCTCTCTTTGGGTGACTTCTTATAATTTGCTTGGGCCTTTACTACGCGATCCGCCAACTCCTCTTGCCTGCGAAGGCGTGACTTCAACGTTTCAGACATTTTGAATTTAACACTTGTAAAATTTTTAATTTGTAACTTCGAATTTTTCTAAGTCCTTGAAGCTATGAAGCAAAATTGTCTAAGTCCAAAAGTTTTTTAAACGAAATATTCTAAGTGTTTCAGAACTTGTCACTTGTAATTATTTCACTTTTCGAACGCAAATTATTCTAAGTCCCAAAAGTTTTTAAGCGAAATTTTCTAAGTGTTTGAGGATTTGACACTTGTAATTTTTTCACAACTTGAACGCAAATTTTTCTAAGTCTTTGAAAACTTGTAATTTTTTGCACTGTTCACTAAGTCCACTTTACTCACGTTTTTTCTAAGTCCACAGAGTCCATTTCCTCGGGTTTCGGCACCATTATGTTGGGGGGATCCACTATTAAAACAACACTTAATACGCACTGCACTGTTACTTTATTAATACTTAACTCAAAACTCTTACCTCTTGAAAAACTCTGAAACTCATACAATAGTATTTAACTAAATAGACCTCGTTCTACAGCGATAATAGCGTTTGCGTGATTCAGAAAAGTGACTTCGTTTACTAGCGCCATCTATCGGCAATGTATGTAACTAAAGACTCAAAGCGCGCGGAACACTCCGTTTAGACATGTATGTAGTTTTATACAATATCGAATGTGTCTTTTAATCTATGACTGTATATCTGAGTAAGGCATTTACTTTGTCACGTTTGATAACATCGTAGCGCGTCGTGGTCGTCGATTCTTGAAGTCAACTTTTGTATCGGCTTAATTATTCACTAATATATGTTATTTTTTAAAAGTTAAGACTGTATTTTATTGCATTTTTTGTAAGCATACAAAAAATACACAATTCGGTTTGTGAAAACGTATAGAACTCGATTAGCCGCGTACTGAATGAGCGAGCTATCTCGCGAGGAACGTTCGCGCGTCACACTTACACGTTTGCTTCGCTGTTTGTTTCGCGGAGTAGCCTAAATAAATTAATATGAAATTGTCGCGCGCAGCAAATCTGACTGTGTAAGATATAATTTTGAACATCGTAGAAGAAAGCATGCTTTTGTAATAAATGAAAAGTTATTTTATATTTATTTGTGGAAATAAATAAAATATTATTTATTATTCATAATCGCAGAAAAAGACAGTTAAAATACAAACTTAACGATAACGAGAAAAATCAAAACACTACAATTTAAATTAAAGTAAGCTCACCATCCAGGCTGTCGCTGCGGGGCAGAGTTCCCAAGATGCTGGCAGCTCTGCCCCGTTGAACAGCTAAATTTTTTTAAAGCCTTTGTAAGAAATAGCTGCCAGCTCTTGGATCTCCAGATCTCCTCTCTAAATATTATTTTGTATTTTAGATATCATAGCTTTTAAATGTAGCGTTTGAAAGCATGATAGCTATTGTACTTCCTAAAATGTATCGTGAAGCATATGACATTCTTGCACGAACAAACGGTCACACTTACTTTAAAAACGTTGGATATACGTCCAACGGGTTTCGACGCATTACGAGCGTCATTATCTGATGTGACGCTCGTCGCCGATGAACGCTCGTAATGCATCGAAACCCGTTGGACGTATATCCAACGTTTTTAAAGTAAGTGTGACAGTTTGTTTCGTGCATGATATCTAGTTCGTCGGCCACGATGATTTATGTAAATTATTAAATTAATAATAAATTACAAATGTTCTGTAGAGTGAGCGAAGATGGATGTACCTATAACATAAGTTATCATAGTTACATTTAATTATTAATTAATATATATTTTGTATCAGTGACATTCACCAAGCTATTATTTATATTTTATTGCGATAAAAGAGGAAAACTTGTTCCAAATACAATATCATGTATACATTTGATCTTTTATTCTACTAGTAAATATGCTTTTAAAAACAACGGAGTTAGTAACTTAAGGGACAATAAAAAACATATTGTACGCGTTTTGAATGAATAAATGTTTATTAATATTTTCATATAAATTAAACATGGATTGCTATTTAATATATTAGGTAGGCTATATTCTAACCTAAGGCTAGTAAAAAGGTTACAATTTTGAACATGCTTTTATCACAATTCTTCTTTTCTTCAGTTTATTTAACAGCTATACCTGAGCTTCTCCGGAGTAATATCGGAGCATTTAATCCTACAACATGTTATCACAAATTTAATAAACTACCCTCTCTTTTGCTACTAAGATATGTGAAACAAATATGGTGGTCATAAATCTAAAATTGTATCTGTGTTGCTTAGTAGTTTAGATCTGCAGCCTAAAAATAGCAATGGTATTCCTAGCGTAAGTTTTACTATGAGCCATTACTTTTCGTTTTTATAGATTCAGTCCCTAGAGAAAAGAACTTAATGGTTCAAATGAGATTTTTAAAAAGAATAGCAAATGTGAAAAAACTTATACTAGCCCCCTAGAATAATTTACTCATATTTTTTTTTACTGTTACTGTAAAGATATTTACGCATAAACGTAATAAAAAATATATTTAAAAGTTCATGTCCTTTCGCTTGCATAATCTAATAAGTGCGAGCGAAAGGAAGCGAATTTTCAAATGGTTTTTTTATTGTTTTCGTGCGGGGTAAAAATAATGCCATGTTCCGCTGATTGGTTTCAATGTTTGTTTACATTGGTTTTGTCTTATATGTACATTACAGAGTTAATATAGTTTTCGATTAATACAGATTCCTCGTTACTAAGAATAGACTACCTGAATTATATATTTTATATTTTTAGCCCTTAAATCGCCAACAAGAAATCGAAAGCACTCAGCAGGGTTGTTTGGATCGTTTCTTAAACACGTCCATCAAGACGCTCTGTGTGCAACAAGGATACCTGCGCTTCTCCGGAGCTATGTCGGTGCATTTGAACCTGGGGCAGGTGCACTGGATGTTCTGCACCAGCAGCGCTGTGCCGCCAGCGAGGAGCGTCAGCCCCAAGAGGATCTTCAGCCAGCCCAAGATGCCGCGCCCGGCTGCGGACCAGATACAGCAAATTCGAAAAGCTACTTAGATAGAGCAGTCTTCTCCAGAGTGTTTCCCGGAAGAACCCGGAGACCTCCGTAACACAGAGGCAGGTCACCGGGGGGTTTTAGTGCTTACAAATTCCACATAACCTGGCTGCGCCATCGTAGCCAGGTATCTTGTTGAAGATTTATCCCTCGTCAACAAAAGTAAAAAGATGGATCAGTCTCGATAGCTGGTTAACTACCTCAGTTTTGAAGCGTTGACAGCTCACGCTCTGACAGTTGTAGGTTCTATCCCCGGCAATGAGCTCGAACTTTCTTCGTGGAAAAGAAACCATAGAAAATTGTGGTCACGCATTTCCTAGCAACTACCCTCAAGTTGATAAATCTGTCGTCAAGCACCTGACGGTATGTCCTGGCAGCCCCCTTCAGATTCAGTATTTCCTGAGAATAGGCATGTTTCACCTTAGGCCAACTCGAGAAGTATTTTTTTTCGACTTGATTGGTATGCGTTTGACTACAGCTTGCCTGATGTTAAGTAACGCGCCCTTAAGGTAGCCTTTAGCTAGCGGTAGTGTGTGAAAAAGTAGAATGAGTGTGATCAACAGTCGCCAGTCGAACTTATATTTTAGTTATTGTAATATTATCTTTTTTAAGTTGCGAGAAATTATGTGGCAACGCTTTTCACTTAGCATTTTAATTCTACATGGCTCCAGTACGAATATCTGCCTTACTAAAAAAACATAAAACACCAGTACTATATGCTAAGAATTTATTTTCATTCAAGTATGTTATATTTTACCCACAGTCAATTGTATTGAAAATAGTAACTTCTAAAAGTCCTTTTTGCTAAGAGTTTTCCTTACACTTCACCCACATTTTCTCGTTTTTACTTTCTTTTGTATTGAATATAGTAACTTCTAAAAGTCCTTTTTGCTTAGAGTCTTCCTGTCACTCCATCCAAATTTTCCCCTTTTTAAATTTCTTTCCTTCCCAATTCGCTCAATCAACACTCATGTTCCGGCTCGGGCGGCGGTTTGGGCTTCATGAAATCATCAATCTTGTCTCTCACTGTCCGGTATAGTATATTAAGTTCGTCGCTAAGACACGGGTACTTGCGTTTCTCCCGCGGTATCTCGGAGCAGTGGACCCTGGTGGAGCAAGTGCACTGGATAGACTGCACTAGACAAGTCGTGGCTCCGGCCAAAAGAGTCAGCCCCAGTATTATCAAGAGCCAATCCAGCGGGCCTCGCTTTGCTGGGAAATAAAATAATTCAGTCTTAGTATGGCATGTCTTGAAGTCCTGCTTCGACATTAAAGTGCGGACGGTCAAACTGTGTCTCCTTGCTGGAATCCCTGTTTCCACTGAACTAAAACATCACTGTCTTCAAGGCGGGAGTGAACCGTTTTTTTCTGGGCAAAGCTTGCTCCATGATAGATCGCGAGTGATCCTGGTATATCACTTAATATCTGCCCCCCAGTCACGTATTTGTCAAATTGATAATGACCACTGCTATCACAATTACGCGCTGAGCGACTCGACAGTAGTCTACAGTCTTATTTAATATTAATTATTCCGCCCGTATACCAGTCAGACTATCATATTTACAGAGGTTATCATTGAGAGTTGTTACAGTTGCCATTGGCAAAAATACGCGACTTGGGAGGTTGGTGTGCTACGGTACTAGCCTATCTTGCACAAAATATGTATCAATGTTTAAAGTTTGGAACTGATTTTATGTTCAGAGGACTTTCGAGGGTTTGTGAAGAATCTTCTAGGTATAAGGATGTACTTCAGTAATGATATTGTTGTTGCATTAAGACGCCCGCGACGTAAAACTTCAGCATTAGTGCGGATTTAATAAATTACACTTGTTTAATTACCAAGGCACTAGAAATAACCGAGATTTCAACCGGTTCGATCAAAGATATTCACGATAGCGCCTTTTCAAAAACCATTAGCAAGCTATGCTGCCAGCCAGCAGAATAGTATTTACTGAAAATACTCATAGTACATTGAAGAACTTAGAAATTAATCTCAAGGTTTAGCCTTTAGATTCATTTCTAAGTTCTAAAGGTTTAGCATTTAGATTCATTTTTAAGTTCTTCTTTTTTTTGTTTTCTAGGTTAGTCTCAATATTGCTATTTATTTTAGTTGTATAATTTTCTACTAGTCTAATTACGTTATAGACAAGTATATGTTATATACTAGTCTAAATATGATACGTTTGGTTAAACTGTAAGTGTAGGTAATTTATATTAATAAACAGAATGTGAATTCATAATACACAGAATTCAAAAACTCGCTTTGATCGAAGTACAAGTTATTATTCTGTGCTTTGATCGCCATTATCGGCTCGGGCTAATGTGTGTTTACCTTAGTATGTTTGTAAGCTAGAAAGCGCTAAATTTTTTTAAATACTAGGTACTATGGAGTTTATTAGTCCGTCAGTATAAAAGGTATAGTGGGTAAATCAGTTAAGGAAACATCTGACAGATTGCTTTCTCTTTCACACACTTATTTGGTTATGCACGTGAGAGAGAGAGAAGAAGAGAGAAAGAATGTTCATGTACATTCAAATGTCTTATTTATTGACCCGAGTTAAAGTAAGTACTTACGCCTCGGTCGTCGGCCTGGTGGTGCTGTTACTGGGGATTTTCCCTTCGGTGGCATCACTAAGATTCTCGGCTAACACCCCGGCTTGCTAAGGTTTCTAAAAGTCTTCGAATCAAGATCGAATAATGTTGCTAATTCATGATTGACTGGAAAATCCATAGCAATTGAGATTTGTACGCATTTTTTGTAAAAAGTAAGTATTTTTATATTTTGCACGTAAAAATTTTTTGACTGGAGAATTGACAAAAGTTCTGGCATTCATAGAGCAGATTGTATATTTTTGACAAATAAAAGTTTTTATTCTTTTTATTTTATTTAAAATAACTTGTAGGTTTGCGTTGGACCACTTGCCAGGTGTTAAACAATACTATGGTCGACGATGTTACACGCTTACCTAAAAAATACCTATTAACTCTAGATTTGTAGACCCCCATCAGGTGGTACTTCTCAGGAAACAGAGACTCAGGAAGATAATTCCAAAGTTTTGCAGTCCTCACAAGAAAAATCTCTTCTCTAAGGTGAAGAAATCTATAGAAATTACGCTATCTAGCTATTAGTAAATTTAGATATGTGTGTATAAGAAAGAATATTATTATGTACAATGGGTTGTACAGGCTAAATTTAGAGAAACGATTAGGTATTTAAATTAAAAACACAGAATCAAAAGAACAATATAGCAAAAAAAAACTACATATGATAACAAACGAAAATAATCTAAGACTAAATAAAAGGAAAAAAAAATCTAGTTCTTCTTACATAAAGAAATAAGAAAGGAGTTTGACACAAGAGGATTATTTATAATCGTGGAAGAAGAATCTTATCTACCGTCTTTTATAATTTATGGTTGTAAGTCTATACCCCGTCTTATTGTCCTGTCTATTTGAAATGCCCTAAAAATCTGTCATGCATCACGATTTTGTAAAATAACATTATAAAACTATTAAAAATCAATAAACAATGTTTAAAATTCTACATTCTACAGTAAATGTACTGTTTGTGTAAAATAAATACAAAATTCAGCAGCAATGTCTGATAGAGGGAAAATTACAGAGTATCTTCCAATAATAGGTAAGTGAATTAATATACCACTTATACAGAATACCATGGTTTCAAAGCCAAGCCAAGTCAGAGGCCTTCGGGCGGCTTGAAAACTCTCAACACCAGAGCTTGGCCAATTAGCTCATACGAAGAAGAAATAGTATAATAGTTTCAAATATAGTCATTATGATAGATTTGAGTCCGCAAGCTAATAATTTCAATCGATGATATCGCAATAGGTAAAATAAATAAATAAATATTAGGACACATTCACACACGGCTGGTTAGCCCCATACTGAACCATTTCTAGCTCGTATTATGGTTGCTAACACAACTGATATACTACATATACATACATATTATATATAAATACATATTTAACACCCAGACCCACAGCCAACAAATTTAGTTAAGCACAAAGATGTTGACCGGGCCGGGAATCGAACCCGGAACCTTCTGATTAGCAGACCGGCATGGTAACCTTTACGCTAACGAGGTCGTAAAAATACGAGTATATTTCTTTTTACACATTACAGCTAGGCATTTGACCAGTAGATCCCGTTACTTCACGGGTTAGCGACACTGTTCTAAGGTGGAGCATGCCTAGTATGAGAATACTGGCTCTGAAGGAGGTTGCCGGAACACCGTTACATGCTTGGCGACAGATTTTTCATCTCGGGGGTGGTTGCTGTCCAGGCGAGCACTAGAAAAGGCCCTACCACCATGCTTTGGTTTTCTCACGATGTTTTCCTTCACCAAAAGCTCGATCTCGTTGGTGGGAATCGAACCCACGGCCTTCGGGATTTAAGGCAACCGCACGCAGACTGAGTTGTCATCGTTTCGACATATACTGATTTTTTTTTCATTTATAATCATTGAACCTATAATTTTAATCACAATACATTTAAGTTACATTTCATTTCAATAAAAAATATTATACAGACAAATAATACATAATAAAATAAATTATAAAATTAAAAACTAATAAAATTAATTTAAAAGGCCACTCCGGACAGAACCTGACGGAAAGGTACCCATAACGCTCGTGGTGTACGATTCTCATAAAGGTATTATTGTGAGATGAGGGTAGAACTACAAAACCTGCAGTCCGCGCGTCGCGGCCTGAGGCAGTGACTCTGGAATCGTAAGGGAGACAACCCGCGCTTCTCATCGCTGCGCCGTAGTACAGAGTTACTCTTTAATATATCCTAAATCGTGTCGCGCGTCGCTTCACCGACGAGGATATTTTTCTGTGCCGTGTACAGTCAATACTGTTCGCGACGCGAAGAGTTGTTCCAGGGAGTGGCGTCGTGGATGAAAGGTACGTGGTGCTATCTAAGTTTCACAATTTCCTTGTGAGAATCAGAACTCAGGCATTGCCGCGTTGTATATAGCCTATGGAAAGCCTTTGCTTTTCGCCAGGTACGATCCGGAGCAGAATTTACATTCATTGATAAAAAAAACACTTTGCAAGCATACATTTTGTCAAAATATAAATGAATTAAAAAAAACTTTTTTTAATTAACTTATATTTTTAGCATTGTAGCGTCAAAATTAAAACCCTGCAATTACCCATACCATTCTTACTAAAGAAATTGTAACTTTTTAAAATTCAATACATTATTAAAGAATAAACTTACTAAATGGAATTAACACACAATTAATCTGGCTTAAACAATTTCGATAGTTAATAAAATGCTGTCTATTGATCTATAAGTAATATAGTTTCCAAAAACGTAGCATTACATAGGATAACAAACAGGCATTTTTCTGGCTTAAAACCCTTTCGACAGTTAATAAAATGCTGTCTATTGAGCTATGACTATTTGTCATACAAATGTCTGACCCCGGCCAGTATGAGACACACCTATCCCTGCTCATTGAACCCTGTACATGAACTCTTCCGACCCAATCATAATAATAAAGGCCCCCTCTGTCGTTTGATGGTCGCCCCATTTCTCCCGTGAATTCCCATCGAATGACGTGTCGAGTTAACGAGTGTGGCTTGACCGGAAAACGTCTGCTTTTCAAACGGACCCTATCTTATCTTAATCTTAATATATACTAGCTGACCCGGCAAACGTTGTTTTGCCTTAAAATTATATAGTAGAAGATTCTCAGACCTACTGAATACGCATAAGAAATTTTGTAAAAATCGGTCAAGCCGTTTCGGAGGAGTACGGTAACTAACATTGTGTCATGGAAATTTTATAATTCTTTATTGGACACATAAATAAAAAAGGCACAGTAAAAGACAATTAACTTAAAATTAGTGTACCACCATTGGCGGCCTTATCGCTTAAAGCGATCTCTTCCAGGCAACCTTTGGATGGAAAGGAATTTATAAACGACTAAAGAAGGACGTAGTGTACAATAAAGAATAATAAAAAACATACATATAATATTAATAATCTTATCTTAATTTATATAAATCTCGTGTCACAATGTTTGTCCTCAATGGACTCCTTAATTACTTGACCGATTATAATAAAATTCGCACACCATGTGCTGTTCGATCCAACTTGAGAGATAGGATAGTTTAAATCTCAAATTATAGTCGCAATTTTAATTTATTGCCAATTATTGTCTGTTATTATTTGACAGTCACAATTATCTGTTAACTCCAAATGATTCTAATAGATGTCGATACCTTTCGACTGGGTTGAGTAAGTAATCAATAGATGGCGCTGCTATGGTAAATCTATGAACGTGTCATATAAGCTACACTATCTATTTTTCATACCCCTAAGTGAGGCAAAACAACGTTTGCCGAGTCAGCTTGTTTTTTATATGGAGGAAATTAATTTACGCATGCTGGCCAATCCTCGGGGGAGGCAGCGGGGTATATCGGGCTCGGTGCCAGAGTGGCGACCACTAAATAAATAAATATTATGACACATTTCACACACGGCTGGTTAACCCCATACTGAACCATTTCTAGTTCGTATTATGGTACACAACTGATATAATACATATACATACATATTTAGATAGATACTCGTATTTAACACCCAGACCGACAGCCAACAAATTTAGTTCGGCACAAAGATGTTGGCCGTGCCGGGAATCGAGCCTGGAGCCTTCTGATTGGCAGTCCGGCATGGTAACCATTATGCCAACGAGGTCGTCAAAAACTACCGACAAAAACGATCATAGATTGACGACCTCGTTGGCGTAAAGGTTACCATGCCGGTCTGCTAATCAGATGGTTCCGGGTTCGATTCCCGGCCCGGTCAACATCTTTGTGCTAAACTAAATTTGTTGGCTGTGGGTCTGGGTGTTAAATATGTATTTATATATAATATGTATGTATATGTAGTATATCAGTTGTGTTAGCAACCATAATACGAGCTAGAAATGGTTCAGTATGGGGCTAAAACAGCCGTGTGTGAATAAAAAAAAAAAAAAAAAAAAAAAAAAAAAAAAAAACCTCCTCGGTACTCTCTCGCTGCGACTTAAAGCCGGGGGGATCTGGTACATGTACGTACTCTTCAACCATTTCAATCTGATCCTGGTTCAATCCCGGCCTTACTACCGTATCTTGTTTCTCAAGTTATGTGTGGATTTGCAATCGGTTAATCTATAATCTACCACGAAAGCCAAGTACGTGTTGGCGGATGACTCGTCTTTGGTTATTATGGTCTCAAATTTGTAGGTTTGTCCGTCAATCCTCACGATATTTTCCTTCACCGTAAAGCGAATGCAAATCCACACATAACTTGTAAAATAATTCATTGGTGTAGGGCAGGGATCGAACTCAGGCCGTCTGATTGAAAAGCAGACGTTTTCCGACTGAGCCACACTCGTTTCGGTCATTACTCATTAGTGTAGGGACGTTATAGAATTAGGTACATATTCTAATGTGTCAATATACTAAAATGTAAATATTTTTATCAAAATAAAGACTAAGGTGATCGCGTCAAAAGACCTTAGTTAACCGAGCTACAGGCATTACACGATGTTGAAATCTGTTATTAAACTACAGTCAGTTATTACCTTTTCGGGTCCATCCTTCTGTGAGGAATATTCTCGAAATGACGTGTCGACCGGTCGACATTCCCTCCCCGTGTCTCCGCTCGAGAACTTTACTTTTTTCACTAATTGATAATCCTACTAATATTATAAAGGCGAAAGTTTGTATGTATGGATGTATGGATGTGTGGATGTATGGATGTATGGATGTTTGTTACTCTTTCACGTAAAAACTACTGAATGGATTTGAATGAAACTTTACCACAATATAGCTTATACATCAGAATAACACATAGGCTACAATTTTTGAGGTTTTTAATGTGAGGTCGTAAAAAAAAACACATTTTTTGCGCTTACATTGCAAACGCTGACTGAATCCTACAAGATAGATCAAAACAATTTACTACAGTATTGTACAACTTAAAAAGGTCTACAAAAAAGTCCGTGATGGTATATGTTTATCTCTTAGGAATAACCCACAATAACCATTTTTTATCCTTTACTTTGTACGAGAAATAATGGCTTATTTACGAAGCGATTTTAAGCAATACAGTATTAATCCTTACCCAATTAAGTATCTTAAATACATTGTGCATTTAATAAAGATCAATATGGCTTTTTACAGCATGTAAATTAAATAAATATTTTCGAAGATATCACAGATTTAAATTGCAGCGGCGCCAGGCGAACGGGGCGTGGGGGGAGCGGGGGTAGGTGCGGTGGGGAAGAAGTGGCTCATCGCTGAGTGCGCGACCCGAACGCGGGCAGACGCATGAGGGCAGACGTTGTTGACGGTTGTGTCCGTTTTGCGAATTTTCAAGGCACTAGCGATTTGATAAAAACGTATGGTCGCCTACTTTAAGTAATATAGGCCTAAGGTTTGTTATTGCCAGGTTTCTTTTTGGTTAGGAGTAACACGTACAAAAAGATACTTCATTTTTACGAATTACTTCATTGATAATTCAATTACTATATAGATAGGTTACTTACAGTTAATTATAACAAATTATATTAGCAATAAATTAAAATTGCGACTATAATTTGAGATTTAAACTATCCTATCTCTCAAGTTGGATCGAACTAAACATGGTGTGCGAATTATATTATAATCGGTTAAGTGGTTTAGGAGTCCATTGAGGACAAACATTGTGACACGAGATTTATATAAATTAAGATAAGATTATTAATATTATATGTATGTTTTTTATTATTCTTTATTGTACACTACGTCCTTCTTTAGTCGTTTATAAATTCCTTTCCATCCAAAGGTTGCCTGGAAGAGATCGCTTTAAGCGATAAGGCCGCCAATTGTGGTACACTAATTTTAAGTTAATTGTCTTTTACTGTGTCTTTTTTATGTATGTGTCCAATAAAGAATTATAAAATTTCCATGACACAATGCTAGTTACCGTACTCCTCCGAAACGGCTTGACCGATTTTTACCAAATTTCATATGCGTATTCAGTAGGTCTGAGAATCTTCTACTATATATTTTTAAGGCAAAACAACGTTTGCCGGGTCAGCTAGTTACTAATATATTAGTTACGGTACTCCTCTGAACATTTTATGTGCGTAGGTATTCAATTGGTCTGAGAATCGGCTACTATCTATTTTTAATACCCCTGAGTGATAAGGGCTCTTCACCCTTAAATACTTTTTTTTTGTTTTCTTGACAAAAAAAAATGATTTTGTTTTTTTATTATGTGGCATCAAAAAATAAATAAAACGTTACATTTTTGCTTTTTTTATCACCAACCCCTATTTTTATATGGCCGTTTTAGTAATTTATTCATTTTGATCCCATTCGATAGCTGTTCTTTCCTTAACCTTTACAGAAATACATTGCTTTCGTATTCCAGGTGGTGTCGTGGTGGGTGTCGGAATATTAGCGATCTTGTACAAACTTTTTGGAGGGAAGAAAGAGACTTGGCCTTGTACTTCTGTGGCTAAAACACACTTCGAAAACATGCAGAGGAGATGTGACACAAAACGTGAACCGTGTGTCAATGAGTATCCTTGTGCGTGTGATTAATGTTTCAAACAGGAACCGTCGCGATACTTCAATGTGAAAATGAAAAAAAAACTACTTATAACCTGATTTCTTTAATTACCTACTCATATGATCTGCACACGTATTTAGGGCTATTGCCCTAATTGTGCTACTGAGTCAAAGGATTACTGAGGTAAGTTAAGTAACTTTTCATTTGATTATTGATTTGCCTGGATAGGGAGATCGCTTGTTGACAAATGGTTCTGAATGAGGAGGGCATCAAAGTATAGAACCGCTTTTATTTAAAAGTATTGATTTAAAATATTAATGATATATTGAATGATATACCTAAGGCGGATAAAAATGATAACATATAATGTATATTAATACAAGTTTATACTTTACTATAGTAACTTTGAAAAAAAAAATGTGCTGCCCCCAGTTCAGTGTAATGCATAAGCTAAACCAATATTTGATATAAATTTCAAGCACTAGGCTTAGAATGTGTAAACGCAAACTTTACGTCCATACATTAGGTGCCTATGTAGGTACATATTAGGCGATGAAATTGGTTACAAAACAGTAGTCATTTGTCGTGGGTCTGCAGCTAACTCGCGCGGCGCACCGCGGTGGCAGGTGGAGGCTGTGTTGGGCCTTAATGCGGCCCGCTACGGTGCAATATTCACCAAATTCGGACAAATATGTAGAGAACCCTGCGAGGCATGTCTTGTACGAAATAGCTGATGGGATAGCGTTCCATGTCCAAACGTCACAAGTCGCAGGCTTTGATCGGTGCCTGTAGGTTGTGTGTGCACGTGTTAAGGTGTGTTTTCGGGTGCGAGGAGCAAAGTTTGGGGCAGAGCGGGTGCGGGGCGGGGCGGGGCATGCGGTCGGACGGGTTGCGAGCGACGACCGCGGCTTGCGCCCGCGCCGGTACACTGCCGCACTTAACTCTACAATTAAAACCCCACGTGCTTTCCATATCTTGATGAAAGGTATTCACTTTTGAACCCTGAACAATCTTTCACATGCACCCGTTGTTCGCTCCGCGTGGCCTTCGAAAGTGAAAATTACTTTTCTTATTTTTTATCAGGTTTTAAGAGTTCGATTGTTTCGTGTTGGCATGCGTTGCTTTGTTACGAATAGTATTTTAATCATGATTTTCTTCATGAGTACTAGGGAAATGCTTTATGTTACACAAATAATAGCTAACCTACAACTTTAATAGAGCGCTACTTTGAGTAAGTATAAATTAATAAAATACGCAAAAAAATATATCTATAAACATATTTAAACAGACCATGTAATTCAAATCGTTAACAAACACTTCTTTAACGGCCTCGCGAGCGCATCTCCCAAACTCCCGTGAAGGGTCGTCCGCGTTGTGGTCCTGATTGTACAGGGCCAAGTTCTGGGCACGAGTCTTGTAAAGAATTTATAGGAGAGCGGAGCGCTCGGGCCGCGAGTCCGGCCGCGTCACTCGCGCCGCAGTCGCCGCGTGCGCCCGCGCACCGCGCCCAACGCTCGCTCCGGCCGCTCCCGCGAAAAGTAAAAGTTGAGTGCAACAGTGCAGTGCAGTGTAGTGCCACCGCCGACAGCTCTGGAATGGATGGCTAGGTATACCTTTATTGAAGTAACGTAACTCTCGCACGCTTCCAACCACTATTGTTACGGCGAAAGCGCCGTTTTTAAAACTTCCCATTGTTGATTGATGCTTAATTTCTGTATTGTTTCGCATTCGCGCCGCTCCCCCCCGTTTGTTTTTGAGCTCGGTTCTTCTGCTTGTTGTTTAACATTTTAATTGGAAAACGTTTAAGGTTTTATTTGATATGCTTGTTTTGGCGTCACGGTTTTGAAGTGTCTCGTTTTTAATGTAATATTTTTCACAGATAGATCCTAATGTGTTAAAGATTTAGATGAAAATGCTTATAATACTATATAACTATTTATATATCTAAGTAACTGTAATATTCTAATATTCTACGAACTGAATTTTGTAGGAAGGAAAATGTTAATGTTTTTTTTTTTTGCTTTAGTAATTTCCCGCCAATCAATATACCTAGGCAGTGTCACTCAGAAAAGCTTCTTAAAATTATTTCCTATTTTTGTTTTCTATTTTATTATTAGATGCAATAATATCATATGTACCTTCTTTACCAGTATTTTAAGTTCTGTATACCTTGTAGCAGATCTAAGCAATTAATTGGAAATTCAACTTTCTTCTTACAAAAACTTTGATTTCTTTTTCATTTTGTAAAAGAGATTCAAATTAATCTCAGTTCTCGAAGATACTCTTAAACCCAATCTCAACTCTAAACATCCTAAAGAGTGTGTTGATGTCATCGACACAACTCCACCGGTTTTTAATGAGTTCCAACTTGTAATTAGGTACTATTACCCACTAGCAATGCCAGATACTAACGCAGCGCCATTATCATACTTGTTCCGTAAATAGACATGTTAAGTATTTAATAACGTGGTTCTAGTTAAAAGTATTGGTCCTGTCCTGGCCTTACCATACTTGTATTTGGTCATGATCTCTATTTCAAGTTAGTTTTTGGAGCTGGACTCTCCTGGTCTCAATTTATTTTGTGTGCTTTTATCCTATCCTAAGGTTTAATTACTTACCTCTTTGGGCGTCTCTGGTAATAATGCAAAACCCTTTTTAAGAACAGTTCTAGTAAATTTAGACATCATTGGGCTTTTGAAAAATTTTGAAATCTCGTGAATTCACTTTTAAAAAATTCACGACAATAAACTTGCCTCTCCGTGTGATACAAAACGTTCGTTCAATGCAAGACTTGGAACAAGCGAATTAGTTTATTGCGTATTACCAAAAGTTACGACTTTTGGTCAAGAGCTAAACCAGAATATATAAAGCCTACAGGATAAACTAAAATACCATAACACCATACCATACCTACCTACCCTAGCAAATCCTAATACGCTACAATCAGCGAACTAGAATAAATTTATTCTATTTCGCTGGCTACAATCAATAAAACATCGACCTAAATTCAGAACAAGTAACTTTTCAAACCCTGACAAGTAAGCTGCAGACTTACGGACATGCTGTAAGCTCTAACCAATGTCCAGCATCTGATTTACGACACCTAGCGTCAACTAGCGTGCCTAGATCGATACGATTATTACGCAGCAAGTCTTGGACATTATCCGCATAGCTTTGAGACAGGTTCCGTAGCAGATTGACTGTAATTAACTCACCTACCTACTTATTGTGGTACAGTGGGTAAGGCATTTTATTGTTACCTGTTAGAACCTTCGGTATTGCAAATTCTAAGCGAACTTTTAGTTTAGTGTTGAAGTCTTAGCAATCGAAAATTTTGTCCAACGACACGGCTTCGTATCTCGCTGAACGTTCAATCGAAAATAATTCGATTGCTTTCCCAAAATATAATTTTAGTAATAAAAAAAAACAAGTGATTTTTGTTTTCGTTTAAGAATGTGTACGTACATGTATATTATAATTTCGAAGAGTGAGTTTTTACATTGCGGTACGTTATAGAGATACTGTGACCCGTGCTAAGTATCTTTTGATCTTGTGCTTACCTACCGTACCTTTAATTTCTCTGCACCATTTACATCTAAGTAATAAAATAACTCACGACCTGAAAACGTTCATCGCACCTAGTCCCTACATGCATTTGGCTTCACCGATAGCTTACTTAAAAATATAACAGATATCTGTACCTATTTACTAATTCTTTTCAATTTATTTTCATATTCATACCAATCAGTATCAGTGTGTCTATTGAGCCCCAGCGTTCAAAAGGCGAAACTTTTTATAGCGGCACCTCTATAGAGTAATTAAATCAGAGAGCATCACGCTACAGAGCTCTGCTATCTACCGTCTATTCTATGGCTGTCTATATTTGAAATATGATCTACAAAATATCAACATACACTGAGACGGTCAACGACCCCGTGTGTCTTGGGTTGGGCTTTAGATGATCAAAGTCATGGCTTTACAATTTTACATTCATACATGCATTTGTAGCGACGATGTCTGTTTGTACCTACTTTTAGATCAACATGTTATAGTATGCTGTTAACGTTTGAAGACTTTGAAGTCGATTAAGTTCGATTAACGGATGTATGTGTTCAGCTATCCCTAAATAAGAAATGCATTTTAACCAACGGGTGGTACTCACAATTTTCCTTTAGTTTCCGACATAGCCGATCCTACGTCAAAGTTACATTCTATATTTTACGTAAGTATATTTTAAACGTTTTTTTAAGTAAGTGTGATCGTTGGTCGTGCAAATATCTAGTATTCATTTATTATACGAGCTAGTTCTTATGTTCAAAACTAGGTGTCGTGCAAGAACGATAATGTCGAACATAGACAGATTTTTATTCCTGAAAAGTCAAATTTGGCATTAAAGATGTTGTATGTCAGTTGTGTCAGTTTGGTTGATGCAAATCTGTTATCCGTGATTTAGACGATGTATCTTCAATATTATTACTGTTGAAAGCCTTTCTAATCCCATTGTTGGACAAAGGCCTCCCTACCCTTTTTCAATTTCTTCAATTTACGGAGACTTTTATACTAGGCTTTAAGAAGGTAAGGGTATAGCATATTTTTATCAGAACTGATGACTTTTATCAGTAAAAGCGTCATAAGTCTTGCCGTTCATTACAACATAATGTTTTATTGGAATGGTCTTTGTTTCAACAAACTTTTGTATGTTAATGGTTTTCTGATTAGCGGGAGACTGGACGCGTCCAAAAAACTTGTTCGGTGCGTTCAATTCGAGTTAATTCTACACGTACAAGTTTTTCTTACTGAAAAATTTCGATAAATAGCCTTTAGTTATTTTCGACCTTACAGCTTAGATATAAAGATAGATAGATAGATAGATAGATAAATTCTTTATTGGACACATAAATAAAGAAGACACAGTATAAGACAATTAACTTAAAATTAGTGTGCCACAATTGGCGGCCTTATCGCTTAAAGCGATCTCTTCCAGGCAACCTTTGGATGGAAAGGAATTTATAAACAACTAAAGAAGGACGTAGTGTACAATAAAGAATAATAAAAAAACATACATATAATATTAATAATACAAGATATAACCTAATACATATATAAAATATAGATAATATACTAATACATAACGTACCAAATTAATTACTTGAGTAATAAAAAAAAAAAAAAAACTTTATAAATAAATAAACAGTATCTAATTGAAGGAAAAAAGTGAATTGTCTCAGAGCAGTGAAGATAAATACCACTCTTCCACAAGTTTTTTAAAAGTATCAATCGTCTGAGCTTTCTTAATGTTGAGTGGTAAGGAGTTCCATAGCCGCACAGCTTGTACAGTAAAGGAATCGTAATAAAACGATTTCTTTGGTTTGGGGTTCAGTAGAGTAAGCCTTTCTGTTGAACGAAGATTACGAGAGTGGGAAGTATGCACATAGGCAAAGCGAGAAACTAAATAGCGCGGGGAAGCGGGGTTATACAAGATGTTATATACTAGGTAGAGAATGTGAGCATTCCGGCGAAGGCGAATAGGCAGCCACTTGAGCTTAGTGCGAAATTGGGAAACATGATCATATTTGCGAAGGCCAAATATGAATCTGATACAATAATTTTGAAGTCGCTCAAGTTTTTCAAGCTGATCCTCCCGAAGATCGAGATAGCAGGCGTCCGCGTAATCTAGGATAGGAAGCAAAAGAGACTGTGCTAGCGCAACCTTGGTGGCAGTTGGTAAAAAGTTCCGGAGACGTCGTAGCGACGCACCAGTCGCGAAAGTTCTGGAACTTACAGACACCAGATGAGCATCCCAACTAAGAGTCCGATCCATTATCAAACCAAGATTCTTAACAGTTTCACTGTAGGGTATAATGGTACCCTCAAATAGAACCGGTGGCAGGATTTCCCAATCTATCCGAGATATCATATGCGAACTACCAATAATGATGACCTGAGTCTTTGAAGGGTTGACTTTTAAACCAAAAGATTTACTCCATTCTGAAATACGACTCAGGTCAGCATTAGTGGTAGCAATAGCAGAATCAAGCTCGCTGATAGGAGCTTGTGAGTAAATTTGAAGATCGTCTGCATATAGGTGGTAGGCAGAAGTAAGGCGGTGAGATATAGAATTAATAAATATAGAAAAAAGAAGAGGAGATAATACGCCGCCCTGCGGCACACCGGCGGACGTGTTGCACCAAGAAGAAAATTTATCTCCAAGGCGAACCCGTTGCCGGCGCCCCGACAGGTAACTACGAAACCAATCGACCACCAATGGAGATATGTTGATAGAGCCAGTAGGATATCGAAATCGACGGTATTGAACGCGTTACTGAAGTCTAACAGGGTTAGAACAGTAAGCTTACCGCCATCCATACCCTCGCGTATGTCATCAGTGATCTTTAAGAGTGCAGACACAGTACTATGCCCAGGACGGAAACCGGATTGGTAAGGATTGAGCAAATCATGTCGATTGAGAAAATGACAGAGCTGACGATGAACAAGACGCTCAAGGACTTTGGAGAGAAAAGGAAGAATAGAAATGGGACGATATTCAGAAAATGATTTGGGATTGGGTTTTTTAGGTAGAGGTAAAACCTGCGCATCTTTCCAGATGGTAGGGAACTCACCATGGAGAATAGAGTTGTTAAAAATTACACAAAGAATAGGAAGGATGATGTCAAGGATGGGCAATAGCATGTTCCGACTAATAGAGTCACAGCCAACCGCGCTGGATGTGATAGAACGAATGCTCTTCTCAACATCACATGGAGTGAATTGGATGAAAGCAAGAGGAGGAAAGTCAAAATTTGGAATGGCAGAAAGATAATTGATTGAGGCTAATTTATCATCATCGGACATAGTGGATGAAGAAGAAAAATGAGTATTCAAAGAATCTATATCAAGACTACAGGATTCAGTATTTTGACTAGATTTGCCAATTCCCAATGACTTCAGGAACTTCCAGACTTTGGCTGGATCTTTGTCCTTAACGGAAGTATGGACATGACGGCGCATGGCATCCCTACACACCATATTGCAGCGATTTCGAGCCTGAACATATTTAACACGATTAATCTCAGTAGATCGCATCTTATACCGGGTTTTAGCTACAGCTTTTTTGTGCATCAAAACTCTGATATCAGCGGTGAGCCAAGGAGCAGGTAATTGTTTTATTTTGATGGCACGAAAAGGAGCATGTTTATCATACAGATTAATAATAAATGAATTAAAAATGTTAACTTGGTCATCGATGGATTCAGCGTTGACAACAGGAGACCAGTCTATATTACAAGCGTCATTTAATAGTGCTTGTTGATCCATGCCACCAAAGTTGCGCTGCAGAATGATTTGAGGCTTAGGTTTTGGAGGACGTACCTTATAGGAAAGAAATATTAAATCATGATAAGAAAAGTCATTAGTATTATATTGACCATGTTTAACAACATGGTCAAGAGAGCTCACCATCATTAGGTCAAGAAGTGAGGGAGTACAATTAGGAAAATGGTGAGTAGCACTGAGAGGGAGAATATGCATGTTGGCTGAATTAACAACTGTCTCCAACCTTGAAGAGCGATAATCACGTTTGAGGAGGCAAGTATTAAAGTCACCCATAATAATGGTATGACTGTAAGAGGGACAAATATTGCAGAGAACACTTTCGAAAGAAGAAAAATAGTCTACGCTAGAAGAATGGCTATAATAGGCTCCCAGAAGAATTTTAGAGTTGGAAAGCAGGATTTCAATGAAAAGGTGTTCGCCGGCATTCACAGGAGGCGGTTGGCACGACAGACTAATAATAGAATAAGGTATATTTGCTTTTAGGTATATGGCTACACCGCCACCTGTGCGTGCGACACGATCATTGCGAATAAGGATAAATCCAGGAAGTGAATAAGATGTATTGGGAAGGCATGGACGAAGCCATGTCTCGGAGACTATTATAGCGTGTAGATTCTTTTGATCAAGAGACGCCAACATATCTGGATAGCTAGCCGGAATACTTTGCGCGTTAATGTGGGCAACATTGAAATTTTTCGGTACATCAGAAAGACTACTCTCAAGAAACTCAGACAAGGAAAGAACACTATTAAAACTATCTTCACTGCAAACAGAAGATACTGAAGAAGAGGCTGTGAAAAATTCACTGCCACTACTATTAAAAATATCAAGCATTAATAAGTTGGTATTATTATTAAATATTATATATATTAAAAAATAAGTATAAAATAAATAAGTACTTAAATATATATATATAAAATATATTCAAAATTAACAAGTAAGATTGAGGTTTAATAAGCTCAATCCACCCGCCAGTTGCAACTGACACATAAAGTTACTTTTAAGGAATTGTTTTATATTTTAACTTGGAAGTTTTTCTCGTTAACATCGTATAATGCGTAGGAGCTGCGTATGCGCAGCCGCTGTCATCAAAGTTTTTGCTCAGTTGTTAGTCATTTTGATATTGGTAACTTTTTAGGTTTTCAGTCAGGTTTGATGCGGGTAGTTTATTATCTACCTTACCTTACCTACATACTTGTAAGGACTGCAAGCTTTTTATATTTACTTGAACACAAGTGGCCGAAGGATGATTCTGTATCGATATACATATAGATAAAAGCTGATCTGATTAAGAAATTTTATTTAGTATATTCACTATTTATGTTCAGCTTAGTAACACGTTGTTGATATGAAATAAAAGTCTGCTATACTTAATTTCTGCAATTAATTTATTTATTGTCTTTATTTTTTAAAGGGTCTGTTTCAGTGTTCAAGCAGTAAAGCTCAACAGAATTTATTCCGTTTCTTCTAATGTACCGTCGTTTCCCCACCTTTATTATCATCCACAGGCTTGCCTATCCCACAATTTTTTTTTGCCTGTGCGCTCTGCGTCGATCTTGTGCAAACCTCGTCTAGTAGGACCCGCAAATTTCACGATCTCACAACATTTCTCGTTTCCACGTTTTTCTTGAAATATTTATAGCCAGTTGAAACATATGATTGTGGACGGAGAGATATGAGGAGGTTGTGTGAATGACGATATGTGTAGGAGAAGTGTGTTAAAGAGATGACGAATGGCAGAGATCTTTGAAAGAAGCCTACACATTTTAAGCAAGACAGAAAATAAATTTATTGCACGAGTGTGGCTCAGTAGGTAAATGTCTGCTTTCCAATTTGACGGTCCCTGGTTCAAGACTGAGGAAACTGACATGTTTGATCTGTCAACCAGCATTTGGCCAGCGTGGTGGATTTTGGCGTATATCTCTCTCCTCGTAAGAGAAGGCCTCGAGACCTAGCAGTGGGAACGTATAATGCTCTTATGCTTAGGTATGTTATGCTACATATTTTACTAACCCCACATGAAGTGGGACAACCTAATGCAGAAGAATAAGATTGATAGCTAGTTGAAAAAACGCAGAAGAACCTGCTTGCCCATTTACCTATCGTGTTAACTGGACAAGTAGTCAGTCATAAAGCACGGCGCCGGGTGTTACCCGTCACGAATATGGCACGAGCCAAGCTAATGGACGCTAGGGTTGCCCAATGTGGTGGCTTTCCTGGAAGAACCAGTTAACTTTAAAGCACAGTGGCAGGTCACCGGGGAGATTCAGTGAGTTTAGATCCCACATAACCTGGCTGAGTCCAATTGTTGATAGGTATCTTTTCGAAGATTTCCTCACGTACAAAAAAAGAAGAGCTACCCACGTATCACAAGTCGAAAGTAAAGCATTTTTTTCATGGTCATTTGTTGCTACGAGTATCATTTTGTATAGGGCTTCCCAGCTTTGGATAAGTTAAGGTAGATGGTCTTGTTTGTACACGAAGCTGCCAAGATCTAAGTCTTGTTTGTAAGAGAGGGAAAAGAAGTATTATTTTGTTTTCAAAAAGTTCAGCCCCATAGTTAAGATGAAAACAAAACGAAAACTTAAAATAACGCACTAAACTATTTTTTTTTATATACTTGTGAAATCTCATGAAAATCTAAGTTATGTGATAGCCCTACGTCATAGCATTGACATTAAGTTAAATGGATTCCATTTCGCAATTTAATGCCTTGTATTTGGAAGGTCATAAGGTCTACTATGTTACGGTACCATAACGGTAAAATCTTAAGCTAAGCGATGTTGCCAGTTAAATTTTTAATACCATAGTTACATGATTTAAAGTAAGTCGTTTATAAGTATGGTAATGAGCCAAAGCAGCTTTGCTTTTAAATGCACTTAAGAGTCTACGTAAAAAAATGATGCAATCGTTGTCACGCTTTGAGATTGTAATTTGACTGTTGTACGGTTTTTTAAATGTACAATCATTAATTGATGCCGGCTATTTAAAGTTCGTGTTATTCATTCATTATCTTTCTACTGATAGTTTATGAGGGACAATTACAACTTGCCATTATTATTTTTTTCTTGGCGTGTATAAATACTATTCTGTATTTCTTTATTTCTTTCAACTTTGACTTCTCTCCTTCGAGGAAAAGATGATATTAGTTACTATTTTCTTTATTTTTTTGTCCTTTTTTCATTCTTCTTTTCGTCCTTGGTTCTTTCTTATTTGGCTTTCTCTATTTTTGGCTTTTGTCAAAGTTCTTCGAGAAAATTTGAGATTCTATGATTTCAAATTAACTTTTAAGTTTTTAATTGCATTTGTTCTTTTGGGTAATTATTAATTATCATCGGGAACTCCAAATATGTATACGTATTTATTTTAACTATTAGTTTATTTTAGTATCATAATAATTGAGAAACTTCATTTCTTATATTCATTGATGCGATCAGAGACATTTATCTTGTGAGCAGTTGAAAGAAAAACTTATAATTGATCAGCGAGTCATTTTCTTGTGAGAATATCTTGGTGGAAACAAAAAGCCATGGGAAGCGTCTACTATAGGGGAAAGTGAAAGTTAATACAAAGTTACTGCGCACGCTGCTTATTATAAACATAAGTTATGTTATTATGTGGCAAGAAGTGCTGAGACATTACTTATTCTTCAACTTAGGTACGTCTATGTATATACTTACGTAAGTTTTTTAAGTTTAGGATTGTAAAACTTTGTACACGAAATTTTTTACTGTAGAAACGAGTGGCATTTTTATAGATTTTTGTGTAGATTTAGGAAAGTAAGCGAAACTAAAATCAATCTTTGTTTCTTTATTGTGCAACCCCTTTTTTTCTCGTCCTTTCAACTCCTTTCCATCCAAAGGTTGCCTGGAAGAGATCGCTTTTAGCGATAAAACCGCTGTTTGTGGCACGTTGTAAACAATGTTGTGTTGTTACTTTTTATTTTGACTTGTAGGTACCTATAATCTTCCCAAAACAGAGTTTATGTATCTTATCTGTATATCATTGCATCATCATTGAAACTTTTTTTTTAAGTTATAGCGCCTTTTTTACGCATTAGGTACTATAAACTATTTTAGCTGGTTCTTGCAGTATTTTTTTGAATTGAAACATTTATTGATTTATTTATCCCGACTTGTTCTTCTTCGTCGCTACGATTCTAATTAAAGACTTTTCCTAGTGAAAAAACATAGATTGTAGCTTTGAAGTACGATTGGCTACATCGGTTTCTGCAGAAAAACCACGAGTACTTTTCGGTTGGTATTCCATATCATAAAAAAAGGTTTCCCTAATGAAACATTAGAATGCGGAATCTCCCGAGTATCGGGCGGCTCCGGGGCACGTCAGGAATGCGGGAGGATGCATAAATCCTCCTTCGACGGGTTTTTGCCTCTTTTTGGATGCCATTGTGTCAGGTATACGCTGGGGTCGCCACGCTGGACTGACACCCTCGGACTTTATGCACAAAACAAATTAAATACAGTGTAAACTCCATGTAACGTCACTGGATTTAAAGTCAATTTCTCTAAAGCGTCGAAATCAATTGGCTTTAGTTGGTTTAGCTTGTATTTCATACAATATATTCTCGCCAACGACCACTCTCTATAACGCCATAAAATGCACAGTCCCTTCAGTATCCTTAAAAAAATGCCATCACACTTTTTTCCTTGTCCACGCTCACCCGGGTGGTTCTTACTATTTTTCTCTAGAAACCGATGTTACCAATTGTGAATCAAAATCACAATATATACATGTTTTCAATTATTGTCCTAGATATCCTGTATATTGTCCAAGAGCAAGGTTTTAAAAGCTAAAGGACATACAGATGACAACCGCTCCGGGTCGTTCTTGTTGCAAAGTTTGGCCATAGCTATTCAGCGCGGTAATGCAGCGAGCGTGATGGGCACCTTTGCAGCAGGGGCGGGTTATTTAATTGAATGTTTAATACTGTTTAATATTTTGGCGAATTTTGTTTATTTGTATAAAAATTTAATAAATTATATTGAACAATTAAAAAACAATGTTTTGTACTCGGAAAAGTTAATACATAATTACGAAACTTTAAAGTAAAATTGTGTAGCATTCATTTATTAAACGAGCTAGTTCTAATGGTCAAAACTAGATGTCGTGTAAGAAGACACACACATTGACAGATCGTTATTTCTGCGGTATATTTGCAAAGATAAATTATTATATTTCAAGAGATATGGTCTCAATGTCGAGATAAGGCTTGACCACACGCTGTGAAGATACGCGAATATTTTTCGGGTGAATTATTATTGTGTAAAAGATTGTGTCTCTTGAATTGTTTTAATTTTATGGTTATCTGAACAAATAATGAAGAGTTTGTAAGCATTTCTTAACGGTATCTTAATGATTTATGGGGATTACGTCCCTGTCTCTTAAAATTATGGTCACCGTCAAAATATGAACATCTGCCACTCCCCTGAATTGATTTCAAAGGCTTTAAATCGAAATGTTCCTATTCTTTCGATTTAATGACCTCATATAGCCTTTTAGAGTATACAATACATGTATTATACTAAAACCATCACAATAGAATGTGGAAAGTGTAATCAAAATGGATCGCTTTTGGACCCTATTTAATTTTATGAATAGAGTTGGTGTGGTTTAACAAATTAGTTTCTTTCTAATTCTTAAGTTATTCTTTACTGACCGAAGCTGTTATTCTTTATATCTGTTTGTAATTTGTTTGCTTTTAGCACCAACCAATATGTATAGTAAAAGTAAATTATAGCCCTTTCTTTTTCTTTTTTTTAAATTTATTATATGTGTCCAATAAAGAATTTTCTATCCATCTATAGTTATAGTTAGATTTAATCAAATAACATTTAACATGAAACTGTTGTATGATATGGTATTAATCTCGAGATGCCACTCCCCTCGATGTTCTCGTCTTCTGCCAATAGGTAGCTTGAAATCTGAGCCGGTCTTTTCCTCTACCTGGTCTCACCAACGTTTCTTAGGACGTCCAAACGGTCCTATCGGTTGGTCTTTATTAATTTCTCATTTTTTAGATTCTTTACTAACATCTTTGTGTTCTATTCTCACCAATATTCCAATTTTAGCAGACAAGTTTATCTTATTAGCAGCCACACAGTAATGTTTGAATTCCCTGATTGTTGTGAAAAGGGCCAAGAATGCGTTTCCGTAATTAAAGCGTTCATCATATACATTCATTAGCCGGAGCAGTTAAATAAGGAATGTGATAAAACCACAGTTTACTATGTACCTATGTAGGTATTATTCTCGTTCATAAATAGAAGTTCCGCAGTTAAACGTTCAACTCTCGGGAAATTATCGTGGAGCAACAGGTTAGCTACAAAATGATGTACCAGGACCTCATATCATAAAAGAGTTATAGTTTCTGCAGGAAATCAACAGATGCCATGAACAGCTCCCGCTATACTGAACTCCTCCAGAAAAACAGGTTATGTGACTACAACACTTACTAGGATCTCATATGATGCGAACAGTTTCATGATCTGGGTTACCGCAAAACAACTTCAAGGTTCACTCCATACATATTAAAGCCGAATAGAAAACAGGTGGTCTTCATTCTAATAACAGGTGGTTGGTTCCAATGATCACCAGGATAACATGGCCAGTATGTAAGTGAACTAATAGAGTTTCTAATAGGATTGCTGGATCAAACAAGTAGTGTTTGTGGCAAAAGTCACTAAACAGGTGATCACGGAAAATCAGTTCTATGGTAATGAAGTAACAAGTGGCATCGAGTCAGAAGTACCAAGACGACATGATAATGAAGAAAAGATTTTTATCCATTGTGACTCGGCAACAGGCTAACAGCAACAGGTAAAATGAATCAAAAGTATCAGGAGAGCAAAAGTTAATATGTAGTGTTAGTAGGAATAGAAATGTTCCTCTTGTAACAGGTGGAGTCATGTCAATGATACCAAGATGTCATGATAATGAAGATTTTTTTCAAATATATACATTGTGACTAAGCTACAAGCAAACAGCAACAGGTAGTTTGAATTAAAAATAGCAGGAGACCAAGGGTTAATAGAAGCTCTAGTAATTTTCCTACTCATGTAAGAAGATGATGATGAAACTTTGAATCGTTCAAGTCCTGTGCTGTTGCTGATCAATAAATGTCAGATGTAACAGGTGGAGTCGTGTCAAGGCTACTAGGGGATCAGAAGTCGGAAATTTATGGTGACTCCTACAGGTTGGGTGAGGGTAGAAACTGGATCAATATGACGAGAAGCTAACAAGTGGCAGGGTGAAGTGAACTTCTGACATTAGACCTTAGCTGCGCAGTAATTTTCATTCTTACAGAAGCGGAACTTTAACTAAAACAAAATGGACGGTCTCCTTTCTAAGAAATTGATCAAATCAAAATCGCTAAGGTCTTCCTAGTATCACTGGCTCTTCTACATTGACCTATCAATAGATTACAAACAATAATAGACAAAAACATTTAGCTACATCCGATATATAAATAATCTTGGTCGTCCATACAGATTTCATGGCTATAATTTTTAACTTGTCTCTCTGTGCTTTTTCTTGTCAGTGATAGAATCAAATGGAGCTCAATAGAAGCAATTCTGAGAACCGGCACACATTGGCACGAGAGTGATAGGTATATTGTATTGTAAAGCCGTTATACAATATTGTGCAGATACGAGACGCGGATACTATTGAATATGGATGAGGGTTTTTATGATAGCCTTTATAAATATGCTCAAAATAGAATCAAATTAATTTCACGGTTCGATAAGTGGGTATTAAGATGATTGAGGAGTTATTAAAGGCAATGGATTATGCGGCTTATTGGACTGCATTTGGTATTAAAAATTAAATTGTTCATTATTATCTGATCTTGTTTTGAGGAACATGGTTGGTAGTGCTTGTTTGCTATTTGCATATTTTGAGACAGTGTTATCTAAAGGAAAAATTTAAGTTCTCGTCCTAACTTTTGACTGTCAGACAAATCTTACGGCTTTTGGCGATTCTTAAATAACACTTTAGCACCTTATTTAACGTGTCTCTTTATTTGTTTGACGTGTCTGTGTTTCAGATGCATAGTAGCCAGACAGTACCGATCGACCCAAATGAACCAATTTGGCATAATTATTGTTTATTACGAAAGGGTTATTTCCTGAGAAGTATTCTATGTTTGAATGGCTACGATGATCGATGTATGGTTTTCTAAATTTTTAATATGTACTTGCGTCTTGCGACGACCTCGTTGGCGTAATGGTTACCATGCCGGACTGTCAACCAGAAATCCCGGGTTTGATTCCCGGCACGGCGAACATTATTGTGACGAACTAAATTTGTTGGCTGTCGGTCTGGGTGTTAAATATGTATCGATATAAAGTATTTACATATGTAGGTACGTATATGTACTCGTAGTATATCAGTTGTTTTAGCAATCATAATACAAACTAGAAATGGTTTAGTAAGGGGCTAACCAGCCGTGTGTCAATTTCAATTTTTCAATTTAAAATATCTTTATTTATGTGAAAATTTGTTAGCCGTGTGTGAAATGTGTCCTACTATAAATTTATACCTAAAAATATTTTAAATATAAAAAATGCTTGTTTCGTTTTAACCTCTGTAGCAATTTCTTTCATAAAATCTGCCTTCCTAACAGTAGTTTCTAGTCTATTGGCTACAAACAGCATTATTTTCCTGGTCGGTTTGCCAGCTCCTTATCTTATGAGTACAATGGTATCTAGGGGGCAAATAAAGCGACAGCGGCCACCGGTAGCCGCGTCCCTTCATCAATCAGGGTCGCCAGGGGCCGAGCTATTCTTAACAGGGCTGCCACCTGACATACGACTGCTTGTTTATATATATTATTATGGTACAATTCGCTACTCGCGTCTGTAGCTAGGTTAACTTAAGTGAGCTATAATTGGAACTAAGCAGCTAGAAATATAGCTGTAAAATTAGTTTTGAAGTTCTTCTTCTTCTTCGTATGAGCTAAGTGACCAAGCTCTAGTGTCGAGAGTTTTCAAGCCGCCCGAAGGCCTCTGACTAGGCCAAACGGCTACTTTTACTAAGACTAACAGCCGGGACCAATAGATTGACGTGTCAGCCGACCCACAGTAGCGCCCGGATGAAAATGCATTTTAAAACTACAGTCTTGTCCATGGTCACCCATCCAAACACTGTCTGCATCGACCGTTGTTGAATCTCGATGATCGAGTCAGATCACCTTAGCAAAGCCAAGCTACAGGCGTTACTTTGAAGTCGTTAATGACTGAAATGACTTTATCTTATCTTTAATGAAGATAAGTTTCTGGCTCTAGAAGGGCCAGACAGCTCAACAACTTCCTGACTTCGCTTTACAACTTACAACAAGTAACAAAGTGTAACTTCAGCAAATTCTGTTGATTTGTTCCGAGCTAAGCATGTATTGTTTGCTAAACAGCGCCTGTCATCCTTAGCATAGTGCTTCAGGGTTAACTCACTCGCTACAGTATACAGAATACAGACTATTGTGATATAAAAACATATTTACAAGTCTATATGGAATAAAAAATACCATATGCAGTTTTTATTACAGATTTCTATATCTAAATACAGTGTAAACTCTATGTAACGTCACTCGATTTAACGACAAACTCTCTAAAGCATCGAAATCAATTGGCCTTAGTTGGTTTAGCATGAATTCCATACAACGATACATTATCTCAATTTAACGACCACTCTCTATAACGCCATAAAATGCACAGTTCCTTTAGTGTCGTTATATAGAGTTTACATTGTATATAAAAGAAAAATACCTTTTCATTACTCATACTCTGAAAGTAGGTCTGAAGTTGCCGGAGAAGCGGGATGAAAGTAATACTTTTAATTCCTAGGGAGAATCGCTTTCAACGGACAGCTTTCAATTTATATACAAAAAAAAAGGTTTTGCCTACTATACAGCCACGATTTAAAATTAAAATAACTTAAGTTAAGTATTGATTAAAAAAATAATAAAGAATACATATATTTTTAATAACTTTATTATAATTTAGTTTCAACAGTTTCTTCAAAATAACTTAGATTTGGGCAAAATATTTTTAATTTTTTTAATGATAAAAATGAAAAATAATGGCTGAATAGTTGCAGCCACAGAAAAAAAAACGTATTCGTAATAAAAAGCACAGTGTTTTTTTAGTCCCTGGAACTAATGGCGCCCTCCTTTTTTTCGTTCCGGGCGCCAAACCTTGTCTCGGGACTAGACAAGTTATTTTCACCCCTAGGGCAACAATGTACTATTGTTTGCTATTGCAAGAGTAGGTATCCCGTTGCTTCCCCAGTAGGCCGGTACAGCACACGGCTGGCGCAAGCACCGCCTACTGTCATTATCCTATGTCATTATCTCGGTCAATTTGTCCCCGTCAGAGCATTGTCTGTGCTCGGCCAACGGTAAACTCTGCTATCGGTCACTCGCGGTGCTATTTGCGCTACAAGTATTCATTTTCTGCTTATATTATTTATTTATTAATCACAAACAGAATACATCCTTAAGAATATATACTTTGACGACCTCGTTGGCGTAAAGGTTACCATGCCGGACTGCCAATCAGAAGGTTCCGGGTTCGATTCCCGGCCCGGCTAACATCTTTGTGCTTAACTAAATTTGTTGGCTGTGGGTCTGGGTTTTAAATATGTATCTATATAAAATATGTATGTGTGGATATGTAGTATATCAGTTGTGTTAGCTACCATAACACGAACCAGACATGGTTCAGTATGGGGTTAACCAGCCAGTACGTGGGTGGTAGTGGGATAAGGTAAACAAAAAGAAGAAGATACAGAATACATACTTGAAATATTTTACCTAAAAAAACACAAGTTTGTTGTATCCCCCCATAATATATATTTTTTTATTTTTGATATTTGTTGTTGTAGCGGCGTGAGAAATATATAACTTGTGAAAATTTCAGCTTTCTAGCTATTACGGTTTCTGAGATACAGCCTAGAGACAGAGAGACAGACAGCGGAGGCTTAGGGTCCTGTTTTGACTTTTTAGGTACGGAACCCTCAAAACAGACGTACGTGTAGCCACACCCACCTTACCAGGAGACTCAAAAAAAGCACTCTACTCCTTTCAATAGTCAAAAATCAGCAGTAGAAATTTAAAATTATACAATATCTCGTCCCAAATCTTTAAAAATTGGTTTCGTGCGAGACAAACCCAAATGATTTTATAATACGTCAGCCAGGTAGCAAGGAGCATTCTGTAATTCAAATAATCACTCCCAAATTGGTAGCAGGAATGTCTGGACATTTGATTGATGGTGTCGGAACCGAGATAATTACCCCGCGGGCATGGCACGATGTCCGGTATAACCTGACCTGCCGAATTCTCAGGGTTCCTGGAAACTGGGAACTACGTCAGGGCTCTGAAGTAAATGGTTAATGTGGTAGCAATCATATAGAAGGGTTTACATTTGGGTTTACGTTTGAAAGCCTTGGTTTCGGACACGGATTATTAGCAGACCAGCTACAGTCTGCTTAGTTGCACTCGTTAATACGGGATAAAAAGTTGCGTTTCGTTTTATCCTAGGTATAAGCTTCATATATATTCTTCTAGGTATAAGTTTCGTTCATGTCAAGTTTAATGGTAATTAGTCAAGTCTAAGTCAAATAAGTAGCGCCTGTAGCTCGGCTAGCTAAGGTGATCTGACTCGATCATCAAAGCTAAGCAACGGTCGATGCGGACAGTGTTTGGATGGGTGACCATGCACAATGGGTGACTGTCGTTTTTTCAAGTAGCATTTCATCTGGGTGCTACCGTGGGTCGGATGACACTTTAACTTGTAGGTCCCGGCTGTTAGTCTTAGCACAAGCAATCGTTCAGCGAAGTCAGAGGCCTTCGGGCGGCTTGAAAATATCTCAACACCAGAGCTTGGCCACTAAGCTCGTCCGATGATGAAGAAGACGTCAAATACTAGAGTTGAGAGGCAGTTCAGTTGTTAGAGCGTGACGAAGTGACAAATATGCACACATACAAATAAATTGGAATGGGACACAAATTATAATACAATCTGAATCCGCTCCAAACAATAATTTGATCAACTAAAAATATTTTTAACTAGTTGTGCTCCGCGATATTACCCGCGATAAAAGTAGTTTATGTGTTAATCCAGGGTCTGAACTATCTTCATACAAATTCCATCGAAATCAGTTCGGCCGTTTGAATGTCAAGAAGTAATAAACATAGCCACACACACATTTTCGCATTTATATTATTAGGAGGAGGAAGTAGGATAGTAAGATAGGATTATTCCAAACTAGGCATTCTCTAGATTAGACCAGAGTGTCGCCAACTCATGTGGTATGCGCCCTGCTGGTTAAATGTTGGTAAGGAGTAAAAAAGACAATGTCAAAATCAGTTCAATTCCAATGCTTAATAGCTTTCTTCCGGGATAGCTTCTATTGTCTTCATGGCACATTAAACACAGTGTGGCCTCACTTACCCTTTTTAGGAACGGCATCTCATTTTGAGCCTGACAATTACCAACGGAAATGGGGCGACTAAACACGTCTAAAGGGCTACAGCTTTATTTTTCCAACTAAAGTGATCTGATCGCTATAGGCGATAAGGCCGCCTTTTGTGCATCATTTTGTATTTTTTTTATTTATTTATAAATTTATTATTGGTGTGCAATAAAGAGTTTTTGTATTGTATTGTATTGTGATCTGACGCGACCGTCGAGACCAATACTCGATTCGAATAGTCCTTGGATGGATCACCATGCAAAGACTTTCTTTTATAAAGCGGCATTTTCATCTTTCGCTACTGTGGATCGGATTACACGTTAAATTTTAGGTCCCTGCCGTTAGACTACAAGTACTAGTACTAGTACAAACAGTAGTTAAGAAGAAAAGAATGGAAGAGATCGCTTTTAGCGATAAGGCCGCCATTTTCGGCACTAGATACAAGTTTATTTTGTGTATAATTTAATGTACGAGAAATTAGTGGGAAATTAAGAATTTATCTATCTATTTAAGCCAAGTCAGAGGCTTTTGGGCTGTTTGAAATCTCTCAACACCAAAGAATACAGAATACAGACATATATTGATAAATCAATATTTACAAGTTTACAAGATAAAAATAAAATATTATTATTTACCACATGTATTATGAAATTCTTTAAGAGAATAATAGGATTTGCTTACTAAAAAATGTTTTAATTTAGCTTTAAATATAGAGACAGAAACTGCATTTCTTATACTACTAGGTAGTTTATTATATACGAGTAGCTTAGGGCCACCAATAGACCGACTATAACGCGGACGGCGCGCTTCTGTAGTTGTTCTGTTCTTCCAAACCTTGGTCGGTCACTTAGCTCAATCGAAGAAGTAGAAGATTTAGGCTACTTTATTTCTTATCCTGGGTAAAGACTGCGGTATTCAGCTAGTTGTTATTTAAATGTTTCGCAAACAGTAATCAGAGTAAGGACAGTCAGTAACACAGCAAGCTTTAGAAGCAGCATTTAGCACAAAGAGTCCCCTATGCCCCGACATCCGCACTAGTCCCTACGGTTAGAACGCGCTTAGGTATCCACTCATTCACTTATAGTGCTCAAGGGAGCCATTGTTCGCAGCCACATGTGCTCTGAATACCGAGTCAACGAACGGGGACGAGAACTGGGATATGTAGATTGGATGATTGGATTAGGATGGGGGATTATTGAGCTGTTTATTGATATATATGTACATGTTTTGTAATCTTATCTCTGATAAGATTATATTACTCCGTACAAATAGGCATTTGCCCAGCAGGGTTCCGGTCTAAGGTAGAGCTGGAATAACTCTCAAGGAGGCAGCCGAAACAAATTGTTAGGTACTTAGCGACAGATTTTTCAAGATCCCTTATCTTGAAAAATCGTGGCCGGAAGAACCTGGAGTCCTCCGTTAAGCACAGAGGTAAGTCACCGAGGAAGGTGGCCTGGTGTCTTGTTAAAGAGTTACTACTTGTCAACTTAAGAATTGGCCAAGTACGAATTGGTTTCAAACGTTATTTGTGAAATTCAACTTATTATCCATCACGGTTTCTAAGATTTATTTATTTATTGTACATACAATAAGTGAGCTTTACAGTTGCCCAATACACTCACTCTTGCTTAAGCTAAGTTACTTAAATAACTACTAAGACAAATAAGAGTAAAATTTAAAAACACATACGTAGATTACATACCTACTCTCTTATGCAACTACTTTATTATTACAAAGTACAACAACAATATATAGCCAGACAAACAGGAGAGGCTTAGTAAAAGGAATTATTCGCTTTAGGACAGATTCGCTTTATGACAGATTCGCTTTACGGCAGAATCGCTTTATGACAGATTCGCTTTAAAGCAGAAGTACAGACAACTCCATAATAATTAATCGAATCATTTAATTATATTTTTTTATTTCTTTTAATTAAGGCTTCTTGGCACGTTCAAGGTCAACGTATTAAGGTTGTTTGCTAGTAAAAGGCTCTGGTTTTGACCAAGTAGGTACGAGACTTTAAAGAGGTTGTATGTTGTGTTCCAGTGAGGATGTGTGCGGAGTGCGCGCGGAGGCGAGCGCATGACAGATTCGCTTTAAAGCAGAAGTACAGACAACTCCATAATAATTAATTGAACCATTTATTGATATTTATTTTATTTTTTTAATTAAGGCTTCTTGGCACGTTCAAGGTCTGTTTGCTAGTAAAAAGCTCTGGTTTTGACCAAGTAGGTACGGGAGTTTAAAGACGTTGTATGTTGTGTTCCAGTGAGGATGTGTGCGGAGTGCGCGCGGAGGCGAGCGCGGGCGCGCCGAGCGACGAGCGCGAGCGCTGCGCCTGCGCAGCCTGGCCGCCGCGCCGCCAGCCCGTGCACGAGATACTGCGCCCTAAGCCTAGGAGGTAAGCTACAGTTTCCTCTATCATCATCATCATTTTTAGCCATTTATTGCCCGCTGCTAAGTGGCCACGGCTAGGGTGGCTTTTTTTGTTTTCGAAAGGGAATCTTCGACAAGACCTGACTACAACGAGGCGTAGTCAGGCTATGTGGGATTTGTATCCACTAGACCAAGATCTCCAATGCTATATAACACTTTAAATATTAGGACCTTACCTTACCTAAAATAGCCACTCTAAAGTCTATGAAGATGTCCGCAATAGTCGTTCGCTTGATCTAAGGAATACAACGCTTTTCTTATGCTATACGACTTAGACCTTTTCGCCTCTAGTAATGTGTGGTACGATTAGCAAAAATATACGCTCATACGCTGAACTTGTACTTGTTTCGTATTTAATTGTAATGATATTAAGATAATGGTTAGTTCATACATAAAATATTATAATTATATTAATAATTATATATAATCGTATTCTTTTGAAAAATGTACCAGTGACATCACGGCTGTGGTTGCATAGTATTTGTAACGGTTTGTACCTTCATGCCTGTCTAGGTACGAGTACATTCATAAACCTCATTTCTGTTGGGATAAGTACAATACATTTCTATTAGTTACTATACTTACAACCCTAATTGTTTTACGTCCTTCTAGAAACATCTATTATTTCGATAGGATCTGGAACACTGTTATAATTTAGGTACTTAAACCTAATTTGTAATAGTCATATTATCATCTATGCCTACTTACATTAGTTCCAGATTTTTCTTGATAACTTCTAAAACTAGGTAGGTATTCTATTCCTGCTTTACAGTGCCCACAATTTAATTTTAAGTTAGGTATATACAGGTTTAACTAGCCTGAAGTAAAGATGTTTTATTTATTTATTCCAACTATTCCTGAAGTTAACAATGACAGTCTAACTCGTACATCTTACAATGTTGCAACCTCCTCTATCCGTAGAGCACAATGGTGTCACAATCAAAGTCAATAAATTCAATGCTCACATTGAAACTTCTCTTCGCAAATGAGTACTGCTCGTAAATAGGGATAAAGAGGAACATAAAGTGCTTCATTATGTCCGGGGAATGGGTCAAACGGCGCATTCTGAGGGCCATGCCGTTACTCGCCCAGGAGACAGATTGACACCAATCGATGTGCTTAATAGTGGGCACTTTGAAAAATGGATGCTACTGGATATGCAAATATGTCTAGACTTTGATGAAAATGTTGGAGAACTGAATAGAACGGTAAAGGTCATGTAAGGTAGCTCCGTAATGATAGGATCTGTTAAAGTATAGCCAAATGTGTGTCGAAACGTGATTTTTTCTATGTGGGTGGTTGAGTTTTTCTAAATTTACTAGCAAGTGCTGAACCTTTTTGAAAACTATGGGGTAAATACTGAAAAAACGATTATTAGCATTGAATCAAAGATAATCATAGCTCAATCATTAACGCAGCATTTGTAAGATTTAAAAAGTATTTGATTGGATTTATATAATTAGAGCTAGGAGTTCCATTCTAATTATTTATTAAGAAAGTTATCTGAAACGCCTTTATTTTCTATAAAGGCGTTTCAGATAACTTAACAAGTAGTACTTAGTCAGAACATGCCTAAAATATCAACTTTGCAATTGTGAATCAAAGACCCGTTATTAGTATTTTTTTTGATAATCAAAATCACAGTGTCTTACATAGATGATCCAAGCGAGTAAATCTCCCAAACTAGCACCAAGAAGTTCCCACATATCATAACAGCACGGCTCCGATGCTACGGAATGCAATGGAATGTCTCGATCTCCTACACTATCAGATAAACCGGCTTGTTCGAATTCCTACGCGAGGCCGCTCGCTTGTGCTTCATTCAGGAGTTTCATATTGATTCAATTTGCTTCTCTCTCTGCATTTATTATATTTCATTTTTATTTCATCTGCATTTTTGTGCATTAAAATGTATCATGGGCTTGTGTAGGTTTTTATGGAAAAACTACTTTTTCGTTTCTGTCCTTATCTTCATTTTTTATAATATCCCCAAGTAAGTAAGTAAGTGACTTGTAACTTTGGTGTTATCAATAAATGATTTGTATTTGTATTTGTAAATAATCAAAGAATATCCCCTATGCTTCCTAAGGTCATAGCTTGGCTTAGCTGCTAGTACTAAGATTAATAGCCTGGACCTACAATTTAACGTGTCATTCGACCCACGGTCGCGCCTTGATGAAATTTTCTTTTTTTTTAAGACAGTCTTGAGCTTGGTTACCCATCCAAAGATTGTCCGCATCGACCGTTGCTTCCATAATAATCGCGTCAGATCACTTTAGTTAGGGAAGCTACAGGCGTTACTTTATCCTCATTACCCTTATTATTATCTATGTTATCCCTTATCCGAAACTTTATTCTTCTTTGTCCTTATGCCTTATCCCACTTAGGAGGGGACGGGGTGATACTCTCCTTTATCACCTATCAACATTATTTTTATATCAGCTCAAAAAAATATTTTAATTGGACTATCTACAAGTATGTAACTTACGTCAACGCGGTATTTTGAGTTGTGTATGCTTTATTTGAATGTGTAAGTATTATTATTAATGATTCGAGACAATAACGTAAAATAGATATAAGTTTTTCTTAAACTTAAACCGTGGAGCAAAGTATTACCACGTTAGAACATATTAATAATTAACAGCCACAGGCGAATGAAAACCGTGATAAATAATTAATACCGTTGCGCTAAAATAATTGACCGTGATCTTTTGATTGCTAGTAATTGTCAGAACAACCATAAGAGTTATGAAAACAAGATTAGTTGCAGTTGCAGAAAATTTGAATGGCAAGTTTTACAATATATTCAATAAGACTAAGCGTTATATACCTACCAAGATACTTGCTTTGTCAAAATGTTATAATACTAGATTTTTTTTTCAATTTTCAGAAATGTGTAAAGTCAATCTTTACGTTTCCTCAAAGACTTCTTACCTTATGTTGCTCATATTGAGAGGATTGAATGACCAGCGCTGCTGGGGGGTTTAATTATACCAAATGTACCATCCTCCCAGATTTCTACATACCCCGTCGCCTTCCCTGAGGATTGGCATAAGGGCAGATGTAAAAGCATTTCCTCCATAACAAAAATTTAACTTTATGTTAAGTCAATTCTGTTTGTTGTAGCTGAACAACCCTATCCGGGAGTCGCTGCCACGTCCTCATCGGTAGAATTATATTGCAAGTCAAATACCATAAATTTCAATGTAAAACAACCTTTGGGTTGTATCGTGTTCAGCCGCGCTATACAAATTTGAGCGATGCGCCTGACTCACGGCAGTAGGAGTTTCATATAATAAGTTCATATAAAATCAACAATATTGATTCTATATAATATCATTACCTACTTAAAAGTAAGATTTGGTTTATTTCTTTATTAATTCTAGAAGTACAACATTTTTAAGTTATAAAACGAGTATTTTACAAGAAATAAAACTATCGTGCCAATTTTAAAACTCTAACGAAAAAAAAATACATACAATCGCATTGAGAACTTTGAAATATCGTAGCCCTGAGTCTTGAAAAATCCTATCAAATTAAGTAAACGATGAATTTACGCAGAATTTTTGTAGGATTTTTTTAAAATAAGCTATTTTACTCCCATAGCGCCTTAATGATAAGTACCAACCTGGTTACTAGGATCTAGTGCTTTCGTGAAAGGCAAGTCAACAACCGTAAGAGTTGAACACATACTCGTATATTATCTGATCGTGATACATTAACTAGATAAGGTTGGAGGGCCGATGAAAGTCAGTAGTAAAGTATCTACACGCCCTATCCATCTACCTCCATTGAAACAAATAGCAATTAATCTAAAAGCTAAATACATCTCCCCAACCATGCAATTGTCCATGCGAAAATATGAAAACAATGGTTTGTTCAAACAGAATCAGACATTACTTTCGCTAGACCCACCGGTGGGAACAACTTTTAATTGTAACTTGAAGACTGTTGAACAATACCCCTCAACATTTTATGCAACGAAAGTAACTGTTACTCAAGTATTTCACAATTTTACATTATTACGAAACTTTAGTAATATCTCACGCGTTAAAGAAAGGTATTAAATTAATTATTATCCTTTATAGTACACGAGCCCAGGATGATAAAAATATATTAACTCGAGCGCATTTGGAGCTTATTGGATTACGCAGAAGACAACATAATATGAAAAAACTGTATGGGACACGGACCATGGGAACGGTGGCTCGTAGAAAAAAAGTATCAAATAACTTTTTAACCGACTTCAAAAAGGAGGAGGTTATATATTCGACGTGTATGTATTTTTTTTTTATGTATGTTCACCGATTTCTCAGCCATTTGTGGATCGATTCTCAAAATTATTTTTTTAATTGAAAGAGTATGGTTCTGAATTGGTCCCATTGTCACCAAAACTGGTTCTGATGATGGACTCCTAGGGAAATCGAAGAAAAACCTAAAAAGTTAGGTTATTTTTACGCATGAAGAGAGATTCACGCTCGTTTGGCTGTACTGATATTCATGAAATTTGAGAAGAAAATAGGTAAGACTATGCTATATACACATACGCTACTTTTTATCCCGAAAATAAATACTATTCCCGTGGGATGCACCAAATAACATATAAATCTTTTTAACTTCTTCACGCTCGAACGGCTGTACTGACATTGATGAAATTTGGAATGAAGATAGGTTAGACTATGTGTTTACACATAGGCTACTTTTTATCCCGAAAATAATTATTGTTCCCGTGGGATGCACCAAATAACACATGACACACTGATTTCGCTAAAATTTGATATAGGGGGTAGACTAGACCTTGTATAACACGAAGGTTACTTTTTATCTTAAAAGTCATTGCTATTGCCGTGGGAAGCCCAAATAACTCGATAACCTATTTTACTTCTTTGCGCTCATACGGCAATACAGATTTCGCTCATAAAATTAGCAGCCTGGCTAACAAAAGTAATCTGACGCGAACATCGAGGCTAAGCAACGGCCCATCCGGCCAGTCTTTGGATGGGTAACCATGCACAAGACTTCCATAAAAAAATGTGATATTTTCATCTGGGCGTTACTGTGCTTCGGATAACACGTTAATTTGTTAGGCCTGGACCACTACTCTTAGTACAAGCAGGGGTCAAACTAAATCAGGGGCTTGAAAAACTCTCGACGCCAGAGCTTGGCCACTTGGGTCATACTTAGTGGAAGAAGGAACTGTAAAATTTGATATATTAAAAGACAAGACCCTCGAACGGATAAGGAAAATATTTACGCGCTCGCTTCGCTAGGAGTTATCCCGCTTCGTTCGAATTTCCCCCAGGATGTTCTGGGCTTATGACACTCCAAATATTATATAATTTGTGCTGCTTTGGACTTCAAACGGTTCGAACAAATACGGTGAAAATTTTCGCGCTCGCTTCGCTCGCGCATAGCTCGCTTCGCTCGCAATTGTTTCTAGTACGTTTTGACACAACAAACATTATGTAATTTGTGCTGCTTTGGACTTCTTTATGCTCAAACGGTTCGAACAAATACGGTGAAAATTTTCGCGCTCGCTTCGCTCGAACATAGCTCGCTTCGCTCGCAATTGGTTCTAGTACGTTTTGACACAACAAACATTATGTAATTTGTGCTGCTTTGGACTTCTTTATGCTCAAACGGTTGGAACAAATACGGTGAAAATTTTCGCGCCCGCTTCGCTCGCGTATAGCTCGCTTCGCTCGCATCCAGCTCGATTTGCTCCCAATTGGTTGCCTGCCTGACACACGCCAAATTTTTTCATCGTGAAGTTTATTTGGCTCTCCATAGCTAAAACTTAAACAAAATATCATTACCAACCACTAAAAATGTAAAAATAAAATTGTTTTAAAAAACAAACAACCGACTTCAAAAACACAACTAAAAAGGGAAAAATAATTTTAAGCCTAAATCAAATCAAGAATATATAAATAGAATAGGAGAGTTTATTTCATGTACTTATAAAAAACTATTTGCAATTTTTAATAATCCTGTATTCTTGAAGTCGGTGCCATCTAATAAGAACAAATTAATGTTTGTTAAAAAAACTATTTTCAATTGTCTTTCTTTGCTGGCACCGACTCCAAGAATACAGGATTAGTAAAAATTGCAAATAGTTTTTTATAAGTACATGAAATAAACTCTCCTATTCTATTTTTATATTCTTGATTTGATTTAGGCTTAAAATTATTTTTCCCTTTTTAGTTGTGTTTTTGAAGTCGGTTGTTTGTTTTTTAAAACAATTTTATTGTAGATAACATTATGATCTACAATTTTTGTATGAAATATTTTTTGATAAAACTTACCGATTTGCTGAAAATCGCGAAAACCTAATTTTTTTGACCTTTGACCTTGAATAAAAAAATTTCCACACACGGGAATGATGGGGAACTTTCAGCTATTGTTTATAATCGTGTTTTGAACAATTGTACCAAAATTCAGCTTGTTGCGAATTTATGTAATTTCACCCTAATTTTTTGGTCTAATTTGACCGGACTAAGGCGAGAGTGAAGCGGTTGCAATGTCACTTACCATCAGGTGAATTGTGGTCAAGCGCTGACCTATTGAGAGTAAAAAAAAAACACTCTTCCGACGAGCCATGCTATTTACTTATTTTCTGTAATATCAAAGTCTCACATGAGTTACTTTCGCGGTTACTCTTGTCAAATTTTGCATAAAAATTTCACCTACCAAATTAAAACATTTCACCTTCCCAATTTGCGTCTATTTGCTACTAACTATTGCATTATTTAAAGCAAAGAAGTTTCTTATACTTAGTGGACTGATTGCTAATCATAGAATAATTCTACTATTGCTAACTATGATCAAATTTTCAAAGTACCTACTTTAATATTGTAGGAACGAATATTGATGAGGAATCATTCATACGAGTATATCTACCTATACTTGACATAGACATTCACTAAAGAGTATGTGCATAAAAATATAGTAGCAAAGAGAACCATGGAAAGATCCATGCTCGGAATCAAAATAAAAGATCGAATTCGTAACATTGATATTCAACGACAAAAGTCGAGATGTCGGATCTGCAGTCTAGAACCTATCAACTTGGCAGGACACTTCGTGAGGCAACGTGATAACTGATAAATGAAATTGTAACCGAATGGTGTCCGAGGCAAGATTTCAATATGTGATTACGTCTATATTTGTTATAAATAAATAATAAATAAAATAAATATTAGGACACATTTCACCCACGGCTAGTTAGTCCCATACTAAACCATTTCTAGTTAGTATCATAGTACATACAACATTTCACACACGGGCGTTAACTCCATAATGAACCATATCTTGTTGAACTTGAACCCGGGACCTTCTGATTTGCAGTCCGGCATGGTAACCATTACGCCAATGAGGTTGTCACAACGAAGAGGTTACTTTTGCTTTCAAGTGTTTGAATCTTAACTTTGTACCTTATCGACCTTATCGTATGTCAGCCCCAGTACTCTGTCAATATAAATGACATAAATTTATAAATACCATTATCTAAAAGCTATCTACAACTTCATTAGTTCGTTAACCTCGCCTCGTCGAGCTTTAATTACACTTGTACACACCTCTTACTATACAGTTATAGAACCCGCACAGGAAATGCGTAATATTATGCATGCGCAATGATAAGGACATAAAGTTGGTAGCGATCTTCAGGAGAGCATTAGATAGACGCTCCACATGGAAGAGCACACGTTATATTAATACTTAGTACCTTGATGTGTCGGTCTTTCAAGTAGTCGGAATTCAGTGCATATTTCTTAGGAAGACTATTTCGTTCTTCATGATCATCGCTTTCCTTCAAACAGCGAATAATAACGCCCAGATGTTGGATAAACGCAACAGCCTGAAGGAGTTTGCGTTAGTTTCAGATACGATCGTAAAACTGAATTGAATTTATGAAAATCACGTCGAATACATTCGCTGCTCCTATTAGTATTCATGTTTCCTCTATATTTAAGCTTGAACACACGATCTGAAGCCTGTATTCAATTGGCAGCAAATTGACCGCCATGCGTAAGTGCGGCGGCCGCGGGTCCTGGCGTGTTATTACACCGCCGAGTGGTGCACTAATAGCCCTCCATCATGCGCTGCCACTCTGCTCTATATTTAGTTCATTACTTATCGTTACGTTCACCTCTCGTTCGATACAGACGAGTTCCAAGTTTTACGAGCACGCGTTACAGTTAATTCGATAATGCGCATACGCATCGGAGCATCGCGAGCGGCGAGATCTCGTGACCTTCCCGAACGCGAGAGGTTTCGTGCGAACGGTATCATAATCCGTGGATAAGTTGCGTAGCGGGGCGGCGGCGGCAACAATGGCGATGGAGGGTAACGGCGGCGCGCAGTGCGGCCGGCGCCTTCACTCCGACATGCTGTGCCCGGCGCGGTGCTCGTGCTTCCTCTGCCGCGAGCTGCACTCGTGCCGAGCCGCTGACGCCCGCAAGCCCACCGGGAAACACAACATGTGCGACAACTTCATACTCAAGAAGGCCGAGGCCTGGGAGCCCATGAAGTTCATCCGTGGTGCGGCACGCCTGTCCGTGCGGCACTGGCAGGGCCGCGAGCCAGCCGCTGCCGCTGCCAGCTCCCGGCTCGCACCGCATAAGTCTACAAGTTGTGAGCAGCTGTACCCTCATGGGTCAGAACATGAAGCTGCCACCTTTGCCATGCGCCGTGCGCCATCCACTGACAGGATGAAGCACGAGACCAAGCCCCTGTTCAACAAGCTTATAGGTAACTCGCGCAGTAAGAAGACTGGAGATCATGAAACGAAGGTCCGGCGAAGTGTCCTCAACTTCAGAAAGAACGAAGCGCCTAGCTCAAAAAATATCCATGAAAAGTACATACCGCTGTCCCAGTCGCCACCGTCGGAACACATCTACAATGAGCCTCGGCCGTGGAGTTCCCAGTTCGACGACTGCTGTCGGCCTCCTGTCTACCAAAGCGTAGAAAAAAAGAAAGAAGAAAACAACAAGCTGCCCGCGGGCGATAAAAAATTGTACAGTAATAGGCTTCCATGCTACGAGGAACTAACGCAGCGACTTTCACAGGAAAATAACAAGAAATCCAATCTTCCCGTCTCCGAAGTTGGTTTAGCTAATAAAATCACTCAGAACAACAACAAAGTTGTTATTTATTTTGGAGATTCGATCATCCGTAAACACAACGAGCAAAAGAAAGAGGAAAACAGGCTGAAAGATGAAGCGTTATATAAAGAGGAACAACCCATTTATGTGAACAGACTCTTAGATGACTTGGGAAACTTAGGCCACAGTCGAGATGTTGACAAAGGTGGAGGATCAACCGAAGCGCACAGGACAGAAGCTATATACTCAGAAATCAGAAGTGAAGATGTACCGGAGCCTTCTGAAGTAGTGACCATAAACGATGCCACGTACAAGAAGGAATTTTTTGGGACAATGAGTTCAGATGGATTTTTGATTGTAGAGTTTGAAGAGAACTTTGAACGAGCTCGTCAATTGGTAGACCTAGTGCATGGTTCCAGTGCAGATGACCACCACGAGGCGACGGTTCTGGATGAAGACGAACATTGCGACTGGAGCTTTATACAAGATTGGCGAAAGCGGTGAGTCAAATCTTTTCGAAACAATCTTGGTCTTTTACAGGAATAATCCAGATAAAAGGCTATTTTTATCTATAAGCACCTACTAGTTTATATAGAAGTTTTTTACAGTGAGTTTATATGCTGTTATGTGTTCCAGACAATCTGACCTGGATCCCAGTTTCATTGTTCTGTATTAGCAATTATTCATAACAGTTACGGTGCGAGCTTGTAGCTTTAATTGTTGATTGTCTTAAGCGAAGCAATGCAATAAAAGAATGTTAATGTTATTTTAATTATAGGTTATTAACCTAAAAAACGTAAAAAAGCATTCAGATATAAAAGTAGGTGAATCTTTGCGAACATTATAGAAATTTTCGTCATAAACAGTTTAAGCCCTCATTAATCATGTTGAAATTCTACGAAACATGTAATCTCCAGGCACCAAAAGCCATTAGCATTCTTTTGGATTCTTAAGCTACATGCGTATCTATCCACACTTGATTACACAAGCACAGAATCTTTTATAACCGCAGTTATATAAATAGACGCTCAGATCTTATAACGACTATAATGAGCTTAGACATATTATGCATAAACAATCGTGTAGTTATTGAATCGCGTTACCCTGGTTCTAACATGTTAATCGTAATACATATAAAAATATACCAAATAATGCAACACGACAATATTTGCTACATAAGTTTCTAACAAAACTATAACATCGGTCTGACCGGGACTGTAATACTTTGTATTGATCGTATATATGCTTAAACAACTTATTTTTATTATTTGAGTATTATTATTATTTATCTTAAATTTTATTGTTATATTTATTATATGTAATCATATATACGCAGCCTCTTTATTACCCACCATATTTATATATATTGTTATTATTAAGACATGTCCAAGGTCACCCAATGTCACATAGGTTGACCTTGAACGCATCTGTATTTATATTGTTTCGAGTCTCACGTAACTCAATTGATCTATTCACAAACTAGTGTGTTAAGTTAGTGTCATTATGTTAAGTTTTTTCATTTATTTTTTTTTTGTTTTGCCCATTTAATGTGTATTTGTATCTACCCCTAATTAGTATTACCTTAGTTTGCTCATCGCTTATTACTCAGTATTTTAACCTTTGTACCTAATTAACCTACCTTGTAATCATGTACGCTAAATGGAAGAGCCTGAACTCTACGACACAGGTTCAACCTTCTGTGGAGTTCAGTGCACCCCTTGTCTTAAATATCCTAGTTCTTACTTGTAGCCTAAATTTAACTAATGCATAATTTTTAAGACTTGGTGTATAGATGATAAGTGGTATTGTGTACAAAATAAATAAACTGAAACTGAAACTGAAACTCAGATTGTCGCTAATTCTCTGAAGTTAAATATCCGGGGAGATATTCGCATTAACTGCATAGCGATTCCCTTGATAACAATCAGTGGTCGTCGCCCTCGTGCGAGCTTCTGTCTTTGTTCCGATACCATCGGCGCAGGCGCATGTTCGTCAGCGCCGAGTTCATTCTCAACCTTACGATGTTTATGGTTTATGTAACGCCGGATTTCACACCTGAATCCGCTGGGAACACTCTTAGCTTTATTCAATAGACGCTTTGATGCTCCTTTGTTCTGTCTATCGGCTGTTTTATCGTTACTAAGATTGCCAACTTCTTGCTACCATCACTTCCCTGAGACTTTTGAGTATCCAATAGCGCTGCTTTGTCATCCAATTTGGACAGGTTGAAGAAGCTAAGCATATATACTGTGTATACACTTTTTTATCCATCTCTGCCTTACTAATAAAAAAAATATAAATTATCTCAACGAATTATGATATTAGATTACATATTAGATGTATTATTTAATTTATACATACGTAGCGCCTGTAGCTCGGCTGGCTTAGGTGATCTGACGCGATCACCGAAGCCAAGCAACGGTCGATGCGGACGGTATTCGGATGAGTGACCATACACAAGACTGTCGTTTTTACAGTGGCATTTTAATTTGGGCGCTACCGTGGATCGGATGACATGTTAAATTGTAGGTTTCGGTTGTTAGTCTTGCTACAAGCAGTTGTTAAGCCAAGTTGGAACCCTTCGGGTGGCTTTAAAATTCTCGACAGCAGAGCTTGGCCACTTAGCTAATACAAAAAAGAAGAAGAGTTACATTTTTTTACGAATTTATTTAATTTTCAATTTAAGCAAACTGTGTGTTTGTTATTAACAAAGAATTTTTGTTCTCGAACTAGGCAAAATATAAAACTGTAATAAGTACATGTTGTGTGTTGCCAATCACTCGAGGACACTCACAATGTTTCCGATTCGTCGACCATATCACTTATATTTTGATCCAGTTGTAAAAAAAGATCAGTTTGTTTTGTGTTTGCGGTAATCCACATTGAATCGTGCGCATGCAGGCGTGACAATCATTAGCCTCTGATTATATTGTGAAGTAACTTGAAATTTGCGAATTTTGCCACATCTATATCTGTGATAACGATCTTAATTCCTTTGGAAGTGGTTCTTTCGCACTCGGTTAGTATGTCGTCGTTGATTTCCTTGGTATTGTCGCTTTCCAAATTTCACTTATAAGTAATATAATGTTTTCGTTTTCTAAGAGTAACTAGCATTTTCTCGGAGCATTGCTTGCATTAATTTTGTTTGGTCAAACTGACCAACTGGACCCTCGTTTGAGGGCAAATTTTATTTTAGACCCTTTTAGTGGGTGATTACATCTTAAACGTTTAGTAATATCAGATGTAGGTAGAGCTTTGGATAGAACAGTCAGTCAGTAATGGTCCTATATATATTTAAACGATTTTAAGCATAAGAGTCGTTAGTGAAATTTCTGAAAGATTAAACTTATCATACAACAAGTACTGAGGCAATCGAGTTACCAGTATCATCAAAGCATTAGACTACTTACAGTTATTAACATTACAGACTTCTAAATCTGTTCTTTTAGAATGTATAACACACACTCTTACAGAGTTGCTGCAAAGTGAATACCTACTTTATTTTATATGCTTTGTTACAGTTATTCTCACACGTTGTTTTTTTATTAACTTCCGCATAAAAGTAGTTGCAGCATCTTGCTTCTAATGTAAATAAAGCTTATTTTTATTATCTACATTACTGTGATATTCGAAATTGGTGTATTCAACTCACAGCGTTATGTCGAGTGCTCGTTATAGGTTGCAGCGGTTTTACGATGTGTTTTTACGACGTGCCCAGTTGATCGGTGCCCTCCTTCGGTTATTGGATAATTTTCTGATAACTTAATGGCCGCTGTTTTAAAGTAAATGTGCGTATTATGAATTCAAAGTGCACAAAAACTAATTAACGTATTTACGCGACTCCTCTCAATAGTTTTCCGGTTACGAAGCGTGTGTTGAAGTAAATGAGTAAGCTGTTATGCGTTTGCTGGTTACTTATGTAACAAAACATTAAAACATTGTGTCGTTTCTATTAGTATCGTATGCCAGTATACTTACCTCGCAACCAAGGGCTAAGACAATTGCCATCTCTACAGTTAACCCCTAGACAATCGCTATCGCTATCGAAAGCGGTAGATTGATCGCTCAACGCCTTTTAACGATAAATCGTATAGCGTCAAATAACGTGCCACGTAGGGGGTGACGAAGCTATCGAAAAGTTCTGTCATCAGTCCACGTCACTCCCATACATTTCATGGCATCTGGTGTTATCGAATTGAAGCAATACCAGAAACTATAGCAACCGTCTGGTCAGTCCATGTTTTCAATGCCCTTGCGTTCATAAAAACAGTCTAGAGTTGTGCATCATTGCAATGAAATTAGTCTCGCCCGTTGCATTGGTTCCGGTCACGCTTTCCTGTTTAAACGAGCCCTTTCTTTAGGTTTTTTCTGTCTCAACGTCGGTGTCGCCGGCGTCAGTTTAGATCCTATCTTGTCATATACGGCACCGGCCTAAGAATCTGCTTGAGGCTGATATAGGACTGATAAACTCGTCGCATCCTTTGCTTTGCCCCGTTACTTATTAAAATGGTTTTATAGCGTGATTACAAATTATAAGTATGGTTTTAAGTGCTCATTAATTAAACTTGTTATGTATCATAGCCGTATCTGTTTAGTCCAGTTCTGTGGAACTCTAGATTGTTTATCAGGTTGAGTTACCGTTCAGTTCAATATATTTTATGAATATCCTTTTCTCAACTACATAGCTTCATTAACACCGTTTGAGAGCGAGATGTGTTACTAGATGAAATTAATATCAAAGTCTAGGTACTTAATATTGCTTATTTATCAGTCTGACTTGTCAATTTGACGACCTCGTTGGCGTAATGGTTACCATGCCGGACTGCCAACCAGAGGTTCCCGGGTCAGATTCCCGGCTCGGTCAAAATCATTCGATGAACTAAATCTGTTGGCTGTCGGTCTGGGTGTTAAAGATGTATTGATATAACTACATACATACGTAATGTAGTATATCAGTTGTGCTAGCAACTATAATGCAGACTAGAAATGGTTTAGTATGGCTCTAACCAACCGTGTGTGAAATGTGTAAAAAAAAATCCGTTTGAATTACCTTGCGAGGATTACGTTATTTATTATAACAATTTTTAATTTGTATAAGTATGTTTTTTCATGCACTTTGAATTGCATAATATTGTTTATACTAATGTTAACTACATTGGAATTTGTTTGCCAATGTTTACGTAAAATGTAAAATAACAACGCTAGACGCATTAAGAGCAATCGATCTAGGGAAATAGTCCGACAGTTGCGCCTCAATCGATTTAATACAAAATACATATACATATAGGGTTACTAGTTTATTACTACCGCAAAACCTTTGACGTGGTTTCATTCCGTCTCGGCTAACTATTTTTGCTGTTGGACTTTTGGGAATTTGAGAAATAATAAATGACAGCTTCTCAATCTCCATTTATTCATCTCTTCACCGTCTATTTTGATGGTCTAACCTAACCAAATTTAAAAAAAAATTGGTTGAGTAATACTCGTATCAAGTGAAAATTAATCTGTACTACAAACGAATTTCCGAGACATTTAGTTGGCGAGGTTAATACTCGTAGTTCGGAAAACTAGGTACTAGTTTAAAACTACAAAGTAGGCCCACTTTAGCACTAAGAAAAATAGCCCCAATCACAATTACCTGTACTTAAATAACATACATGCATCTTTAGTTACTTGGCTAACCTGACAGGCCATCATTTAGACTGGACCGTTTAGCACTAAATAGCTAAATAAGTAGCTACATAAATACCAGCTATTACCGCAGAAATGAGTAGCTATTGAGACGCTAGAGAGAGCAATTTCAAGCATCATTCATTCCGTTACTGAGGAGGTTACAGGTCGTTTTCAAATGGACCGCAACAGATTCGGCAAACGGTGTCTCTTTGCAAATTTTGAAGCTATGATAGGTCAGTCAGGTGTGCTGTCGCCTTAGTCTCGTAGGGCGTGGTTTTGATCAAAATCAAAATCAAAAATCAAAAACGTTTATTTGGGCAAAGGTTACATAACGAATAAAAGTAATAGGAATACAAAGGCTCCCAGAGTAGTTTCAAAAACTGTATTATGGGAGCCAATGGCATCTCCCAAGCTTATTCTACGGTAACAGTAAAATTTATACTGATCCCCACTAATAAGCCGAGCTTCCGACGAAGGAAATCATCAACGTGAGGAAACCTAATGGAAGAGCATTTCCTAGTGGCTTATGTTGAAAAATCTGTCGCTAAGCTCCTGCGCGTATTTGCATCAGTCCCTTTGAGAGTATGCAGATATTTCATCGCGATTCATGATTTGTCCTGTTTTTTTTTTCATGATTTGTCACGCTGTAGCTTTGGCCGGTGTCGCTATAGTTAATTACCGTGCCTAGCTTTGTTATTTATGTAAAAAACCTCTTTTTGTTAACATGCAATCGGCGGATTTTATTTGACAAACGTTTCCCAATTTCGCGATCGTGGTCGTGTTCCGCTCTTTGTGCCTTGTATTTCAATTATTATGTTCAACGGATTGCACAGATATTCTGTTAAAGATATTCGGTGCTAAATTATTCTTCCTGCCAAGCGGTTTAAAATAACTCTAAATAAACAGAAAATCGCCACGTTCAAGCTCGAAATATGCATTTTTTTACATTTGTTGAGCTCGATGAAACTCACCTGATGGTAAGCAATATTGTGATCTAAGGTAGAGAGCGCTTGCCCATAAGATTATAGTATTCGGGAATAAGACGTTTGGCATGGAAATCCGCATTGGCGATTCGTACAATGAAAGTGGAGGCAAAGCGCTTAGTGCGCATCTTTAGTATCACAGAGACCGAGACGATACCGCCTTGGTGTTTTCCTCGTCCCGTGGTGGAATGAGACTGGGGAAATTGAGTCATGTAATTGCGTTGCATACTCTCCGAAATGTAACCTATAAAAAACCGGAAGGCTGGCTCGCATCTTGCTGGCTGGCATCGAAATGGTCCTACTACGAAGGGTCGCTTGACTTTTTCTTAATGATGCCTGCCTGATGTCAAGCTTTACTGTGCTCTAAGATGTATCACGCTTGCCTAGAAGGAACCTATTTATGTACTATAAATTTGAAGTCCCCAAATTGAACTTCTCGGGAAGAGAGTTCCAAAGCTTTGCAGTTCTCACAATGAAGGTCGAAGCAAATCGCTTTGTGCGAATCCTTGGAACTTCGACAGTCAATCGATGTCTCTTCGCTGTAACCCTGCTCGTTCTGTAGTGGAATGGAAAAGCGGGAATTAAATTGTGCAGCTCCATTGCACACTCTCCAAAGTGTATTCGATAAAATACAGACAGACTCAACCTTGCGCCTAAGTTCACGGAATTTTTACACGCTTTATATTAGCTTCACCTGTATGTTTGTATGTTTGTTTGTAACCGACTTCTTTGGGCGCGATTTTGACCCACTTTTAAACGGCCAGATTTCGTTGAAATTTTGTAGATTTATTGAGGACCGATGACAATACACTAATTTGATAAAATTATTACTTTTTTTGTATTTTTGTTTGTAACCGACTTCTTTGGGCGCGATTTTGACCCATTTAAAACGGCCAGATAAGCGTGTTTTTAGTTTTTTTAAACTACTATTATTTTATCCAAAGCTTGACCATGGAAGTAACCAGGTGTTGTGTGGACAGGCCGTCGAGCGGGCGCGCGGAGGAGGCGTGGTGCGGCGGCGCGGTGTCGGGAGCGCGCGCCCTGCGCGTGCGCGTGGCGGGCGCGGGCGCTGCGCACGCGCGCCGCCTGTCCCCGCCGCCCGCCGCGCACCGCGCCACCACCCCCGCGCCGCAAAACCACCTACACGCCAACGGTAACAAACGTGAGTATTTTATCTCTATCTTTCTCCTTTTATATCTTTCTTTTTTCTCGTCTCTTTTTTTCCGACTCTTTATCCTTCTTTTTCTGTTTATCATTTTCTTTATCTTTCTCTTTGTCTGTGTCTTTCTCTTTCTTTTTCTCTTTCTCTTTCTCTTTCTCTTTCTCTTTCTCTTTCTCTTTCTCCTTCTCCTTCTCCTTCTCCTTCTCCTTCTCCTTCTCCTTCTACTTCTCCTTCTCCTTCTCTTTCTCTTTCTCTTTGTATGTGTCTTTTTCTTTCTCTTTGTCTGTGTCTTTTTCTATCTCTTCTTTTTCTCTTTATCTGTGTCTTTTTCTTTCTCTTTCTCTTCTTTCCTTTTTGTCCTGAAGAATCTATAATACCTATAATTTCTTACAAACAACTAAAACTAACTCGAATCCTTTTAAAAGTGGCTAAAATAGGTACCTATAGAAAAAAAAAATACGGTGAAATGTTAAGTTGTTTGTCAGTACAATCTAATAATGCCCTTTAAAAAAACTTGCGTTAGTTACGCTTGTCTACAAATGAAATACTACAGAGGAACTCTCAAAAGTTCCATCATTTACGTCATTACGACTGTTTTGGTACAATAATGCCACTTACAATCCATTTGCGGAATCTTTACGTCCGTCCTAAACGCCCTCATGTTCTGGCGTCTTATGAGTTAAGTGGCCTGGCTCTGGCGTCAACCTTTTAAGCCGTCCAAAGTCTGACTTGGCTAATTATATTGCCAATCATGTCCGGTATCAATCAAGGAGTCACTCCGGGCCCTGTGTTCCTTATTAGTGTGTACCCACTTGAAATGGTATTGGACGGCTAATGCACTCTTGATCGGATAATTGCGAGCTTCAAGTTCAATAATTGGTTTTGCATTGCATTTTCGGTTGCAGTCATTGATCTTCGGTACTTGATTCGGGTGATTATAAATTTACAGTTATTTATGATCAGGCCCGAGTAAGAGGGTTCGAGATGTGCTTTCAAGTATTTTGTAAGATTAAAAACGGAGTTTTGTAGAATAAGAAAACAATTTTCCTACCATAAACAGACTGTTAATGCTAAATGTCTTCTAAGTAGACAAAGTAAACCTATAAGATCAGTTTATTATAGCTTCCGACTATACGCTCCCACTGCTGGGACTCGGGGTATTCTCTCACTAGGAGAAATGTAGGCTATATAGTCCACCACACTGGCCAAGTTGACACACGTTTTCGGATATTGTAGTTCTCAAACATGATGATTTCCTCACGTGTTTTCACTCACCGTAAAAGTCAAAGTCAAAGTAATTTATTGATAACAATACAGTTCAAGTCACACAATAACATTAAATATTAAATCAATATAAATGTCTAATATAAATCAATAAATTATAATTCATCTCACTACAAGACATACCTGAGACAGCAAATTTCCCTTGCCATACAGCGAGGGAATGCTGCGAGCCTGATGGGCACGTTTGGGCGAAGGGATTGGACGTAATCTATTGAGATTGATTTTTTTTTTTTTATTGACGTTATATGTATTAATCTCATATAAATACCAAGCCAACCCGCACTTGGCCAGCGTGGTGGATTATGGCCTATATCTCTCTCTTAGTGAGAGAAGGCCTCGAGTCTCAGCAGTAGAGGGAACGTATATTGGGCTGCGTATGAAATAGTTTTTACTACGAATGTAGACGTCAAACCGTTTTTAATTTTAATAAATCGACAAAAGAATATAATGTCCGTTCGATAAAGGAAGTGCAAATCCGTACATAACTTGAAAAAAAAAACGTCATTAGTGTGAGGCCGGGACCGGAATAGGATCCGCCATATTATATCCACCATCCATATTCCACCATCGGACGAGAAAGGAAACACCAAGGCGGCATCGTTATACTATGGAGGTGCCTAAGTCGCGTACTAAGCGATTTGCGTCCACCTTTATTGTTCGTACCGCCAAGGTGTGGAATTCTTTGCCGAATTCCCTGTTCCCCGATAACTATAATTTAGCGGTTTTCAAGGCAAGAGTGAACCGGTTTCTTCTGGGCAATCGCGCTCCACCTTAGATTGCAATATCGCTTACCATCAGGTGAATTGTGATCAAGCGCAAGCCCAAGCATTAAGAGTAAAAAAAAATTGTTGCCTGTAAAGTCGGTTTTACGGGCGAAGATTTTACGTGACAACGTCTGCCGCGTGCTGCGCGCGCGGCAGACCGGTGATAGTTGAGTGGGAGACAGACGCAAGGCATTCGGCGGGCCTCTCTCTCGTTCGGTGACTCATCGTAACGTTACCGGGCGTTACACTTTTTCATAAGTGACTCCCAGCCGCAACCTAATTTAAGACGTTGTCACGTCAAAAAAACTAAGCATAATTATGTTTTCCCACCGAGACACAGTCGCCTTTTTAGTTTGTCATAGTTTCGTTCTGTATATGCAGCCCAGCAAGAGGAGCCGGCCCCGCCAGTAAGCGAGGCGGGCCCGGCGCAGCTGATGCCGGTGAGCGCGGTGTCGGCGCTGACGGCGGCGTCGGCGCCGGTGCGCAGTGCGCCCGCGCAGAGCAGCTACGCGCTCGAGCGCCGCCCCAAGCACGACCACCACCACCGCCCGCCCGACCCGCCCCCACAGGTACTCATCCTGTTACATTGTTTAATTTTTTTTATTAATACGTTTTCAAAATTATACAGCGTTTTTTTATCAGGACTCATTTCAGACACGGCTGGTTAACCCCACTTAACCATATACAGGTTTACTTGGTAACAAACTCCACCTTTTAAAGGCGGCCTTAATCAGTCCAGACTTTTGATGACTTGAACTTACGTTTCAATTCAATATTTTTTTATGGAGAAGCCTTAATCTTTTGATTTATCTTATTCATAAAAATTGACGCACATCGACCTTGATTTTGTTCAGAACAGCAATTTTTGTCGCAAGTTTCAAAAAGCTTTAAATTTCGCGGTATAATTTAAACAACTTTGTATACATATTAATAATTATAACTACAATGGGTGTTACATTGGGGATAGCAAAGTAACGCCCGAGTTTTTTGTTTTTACGACTAACTCAATTTGGGTATGAAATTATTGGTCGTGATTAGTAATATACGTATACTATAATCATTTTTAAGCCCAGAAGCCATTCCGCCACCATAACGCCATATTCTAAATTGTTGATACTTGTGCAATTTTGACGACCTCGTTGGCGTAAAGGTTACCATGCCGGTCTGCTAATCAGAAGGTTCCGGGTTCGATTCCCGGCCCGGTCAACATCTTTGTGCTTAACTAAATTTGTTGGCTGTGGGTCTGGGTGTTAAATATGTATTTATATATAATATGTATGTATGTATATGTAGTATATCAGTTGTGTTAGCAACCATAATACGAGCTAGAAATGGTTCAGTATGGGGCTAACCAGCCGTGTGTGAAAAAAAAAAAAAAAAAAAAATTAGTACCTAATTAATTGTTTTATATTACTTCGGCAGAAAATTAAACATAACATACCATTGAGGTAATTTTCCTAACAAAACACAGTTTCAAAACACAGTTTCCTAAAACTACTTTGGAAGCCTTTGGATTCCTATTATAGTATAAATGTATGTAACCTATGCCAAAAAAATATGTATTTTAATTTATTTTATTTAAAAAAAGCAGTTTTTTAATGAGGGGAAATCTTCAACAAGAAACCTGGCTACGATGGGGCGCAGCCAGGTTATGTGGGATTTGTACCCACTAAAACCCCCCCGGTGACCTGCCTCTGTACTTAACGGAGGTCTCCGGGTTCCTGCAGCTTGCGACTTAGTGGTAGAAAAACATAGATCATCAACGTGTTTTGTTGCCGCGTCGTGTCTTACAAATGGCTACATCAAGTCATCATCGTGTTAGTAAACAAACTGTAAAGCGTTTTTGCGTCGCGACCGCGAGCCTGTGCGTGCTCAGACAGATCGACAAACTAGATTATATATAACTACCGTCCTTTTGTGGTCAACAAAACTGCACAGAGTAAAAAAATGATGTGACTTAAGAATAGGTTTCATCGAGTTTAACTTAGGAAAAATTACATCTTAGACTATTGTTAGGGTTTGTCATTTTTGTATTAATTTTCGTTTAAAACAATTATTCAATTATCGGTGTTCATGTTTCGTTTAAAAATATTAATCGATTATCGGTTTTCTAACATTATAAAGTCCTAATATCTGGTATCACTAGGGTATTAAAAAAAAAGGCATCATGATGGTTAGCGGATCACGGGTGGAGGTATTCGACTTCCAGCTTCGGTACTAGACGGTTCTGCTTATACTAGCTAGTGCATAGTCGGTTTAAAAGTAATAAAAAGTGAATTGATTTAAAGTCGTCCTTCGTTAAATTCTCTTCGGAGGCTGTCTACTTTACACTATTAGTAATAGTTATTGAAGTGTTACCACTTCAATAACTGCTCCGGGGACACCATACTAGGGTTGACCTGGGTCGTGGAGTTCAGGCTTTTCCTTAGATAGATAGATAGTTACACGCCCAGCTGGTCAAATGCCTAGATACAAGAAATAAAAAAAGTTTTTTTTACACGCTTTATATTAGCTTCACCTGTATGTTTGTTTGTAACCGACTTCTTTGGGCGCGATTTTGACCCACTTTAAACGGCTAGATTTCGTTCAAACTTTGTAGATTGAGGACCGATGACAATACACTAATTTGATAAAATTATTCCATTTTTTGTATTTTTGTTTGTATGTTTGTTTGTAACCGACTTCTTTGGGCGCGATTTTGACCCACTTTAAACGGCCAAATTTTGTTCAAACTTTGTAGATTTATTGAGGACCGATGACAATACACTAATTAGATAAAATTACGGTTTTCTATGAAAAGCGTGTTTTTTAGTTTTTTTTTTAACTATTAATTATTTAAAGACGTAGAACACAATTTGTTTGTGACGCTAGACGTCGCGTTCTAAAGTCGCCCTTAAAAGTTGCGTTAGTTACCAATATCCCTGTATTGCTACGTCTAACTTGTCCCCAAAATGTTAACTGTCATTCCAAAAGCGATTAGTCAACACCGATCACGACACGATGTGTGTCCACATCGCATTCATATAGAATGCTTTGTGGCTATAAATTATTTTATAGGCTATTGAAACTTTTAATGTTTCTATTTCATGACTCTACTTAAGTTTATCTCTATGATGATTAAGAAACTCAATAGCTGGAAACAGCTTTTTTACAATGAGGTGGGTTTCTTCGATTCCTCAGACTATCGCTTTGTCTGTTTTCTTAAATATACATCCTTTAAAATCTGAAGCCAGGAATCCAATTCCAGTAAAGAAGGCCAGAGGTGTGACTGTTCTATTATGTAAGAGATTTGATACTATTGTTTAAAAATCTACCAGTTTGTAACGACTCTGGTAGTACAGTAGCCAGTGATTCGCCACTGGAACAAAAAGTAAACTTCAACCCCATCTGAAAGGCTACTAGTTTTTAACCAGACCAGTCCTGTGTTTCTAGTGATTCGACCACTTCGACTCGACCCCGGTACTGCATTACCTTAGTAGAATGTTATTTCCAAACGCATTAGTAGATTTTATCTTAAATGTTGGTCATAATCAATACAATAGATAATTTAACGATTCCATAACCGGACGGAGCAATTGAAACAATAGCACGAATTACAAATCGATGTCATCGGGTCAACGGCGAGTGATCGGAGTTTGCGTGTGCGCACGCGAGACTAACGACCCTGTTACGGGATTTTGGAAATAGAATTGCTTGCTTACATGTTTCCACGAAATCGATTATATTCCGGCCTTTCAGTGTAACGATTTGGTGATTTGGATCTCTGTTTTTGTTGCTACCACCGTAATTGGCCTGGGGAATGATTGGAGTGAATTAAAAAGCAGTTAATTCGTTACGGCTTGTGATTCTGAAGTTCTTGGGTGTATTGCTAATCAGCTAATTGTCTAAACGACTTTGCCTTTTAGTTGACAGTCTTATAAATTTGGTCATGAGCAACAATAGGCTATAACAACTATAACGGCACTGAAAAAACGTCAACGAAAATAACGAACACATATAAAGCACCTATAGCTTAATCAAACCTAAACTGAATCGAGATGTAAGGAAGTCTGTTAGAACCATACGAACAGTTCTCTGCATAACATGTTTGGCGTTTTGTCTTCCAATTAGTAACAATAATTGTTTAAGCGAAAGTGTTGGCAGAAAAACTAAATAAGCATTGTCTTGAGGAGGTCCCACGATCTCTTTGATAGGGAAAAGCGTAATCAGTGGGAAGTTGAAAGCGAAATTGTGCGACAATGGCGGCCATGTTGGATTCGTACGTAATGTGGTGACGGTAATTTCGTAAGCTGGTGAGGCATCCTTCGCTTAACTCTGCCGGATGGTGAGATGTAATCTACTAACTCGGATATGATGTGATGTAATGTAAGGAAGTTGCATTCAATTACCCTTAATTTCTTGTGTTGGTTTTATTAAGCTTTTTGCCCTTCGTACATTATGTGAAAAGTTCCTAGTTCGTCTCTTCATTATCTTTATATTAATTTTATCTACGCGATATCATTAAACGAAGACTTTAGAAGATGAGAATTTTGTGAAAGTTGAGATGGACTAAGCAGGAAGAAACCTTGATATGGTTCACAAGATGACCGCAATGTGGGATGTTGATTCGACGATAGCCCTATAAGGCGCCTCACCAGGCCATAAAAAAAAAGATTATCAACCTATCGTCAGCACTTACATTTTAAATAAATGTACTTATATAAATTAAAGTAAAACAATTTTGCGTCGAGGCTTAAAAAGTCATTAAAAAGATAATTTAATAATAAATTTGTGTAGCCAGAATTTTTATTATACCCTCAAAATTCACTTCTGTAAATAAAATATTTGCAAATATGTTTGTGTATGTGTTAAGAAAATCTGTTTCTGTCCTTATTCCAGAATGGAGTTCGCGAGTGCAACAGTAGTTCAGACGAGAACAGGTCTTCGGGGCACGCGTCGATGTCTGACAGCGGGGGTGGGGAGGCGGGGCGGGACGAGCCGCGCCGGGCGCGACACCAACCGCATGCTAGAAACAAACATCGCCCGCATAATAAGGTAAGAAGAAAATAGAGAAAGAAGGTGGCGGAAAGACAAAAGAGAGAGAGAGAGAGAGAGAGAGAGAGAAAGGGAGAGAGAGAGAGAGAATAAAAAGAAAGAGGGAGACTGATGAGTGATGCTGATGTTGAGAGAGAGTGAGAGAGAGAGAGAGAGAGAGATGGGTAGAAATTGATATAGGCAGTGGGAAGGAGAGAAAGAGGGAAGGATAAGGACATATAAGACAGAGATTAGTTTAAATTGTATTTTCTTAAATAAATTGTAGTCGGTTCTTATTCTTATTCTATGATGGGGGTGATCAGACCTGCACTGCAGGAGGCGTATTGTGCATTTCCCCCTACCAACCTACCCTAGTCATCCAAGCTCTAGTAGTCGGTTAAGCCTATTGAGAAATCGCGTCTAAAATGCCTAAATAACCAACTGTTACGAATTACTTTAACCGTATATAACTTAAATAAAATGAAGGTTTTACTCCAGTATGTATATAGTAGGTCCTACCCCCAAATCTAACTCTAACTCAGCAGCTAACTCTAAGTTGGTTGATCAGTTGCAGTCCCCATGGCCGGGCGGCGGTGGGCTTGAGGACATCCGGTCTGCTATCAAGCAGCTGACGCTACGCTCCCGGGACAGCAGCAGCACCGCCACCAGCGGCGCGTCCAGCGCGGGCGGCGGCAGCAACCATGGCGCGACAGGTCTCGTTCAATTCCTCTAATATTAAATTGTTTTTTTTTGTAACTTGAGGAAATGCATTTACGCATGCCCACCACACCCGGGGAGGTGGGTGGGGTATGTCGGGCTCGATGCCAGAAGGGCATCACTACCGACTAAAACCTCACGATAGCTTCCTCACCGGAAAGGGCGATATTATAGCGCCTGCTGGAGAACTTCCGGTCCGACCGAGCATTATACTTCCACTCCAACCGGCAAATCGACCTTCCGTTTTTCTATTCTTCTTCTGCTGGAGTCAATTCAATTTCAATTTTAAAATATCTTTATTATCATATTTTTACAAAATAGTTACATACTAGTGTAGTACGTAGCAAGCATGAACAAAAATATGACATTCAGTCCAAAGTAGACTTTTTAAGAACTTATAGCTTAGTTTGGAACATATACAACATAAGAGGAGCATTCAACATTTTGGTAAAACCACAAGACTTCGTGAGATTAGGTACTGTTACTAAATTTAGATGATAGTAACATTTATAACATGATTTTTTAAATATAAATGGTTACCAATTGTGGTAACTGACTGGTTACTCTGTTGGAGTACTCAATCGTAAAAATGAGCTGAAACAGAGACCTACCGAAGCTGTACCACTCCATTCGGCTAGACTCGTAAGTTGTCGGATTGCTGCGAAACAAAGAACTATAATTTTAATGTTCAGTAAGTATTGTAACACTTACTGAAAACTTATTTTAAATGCATTTTGCCTTGCCACAAGAAGTCTTCGTGAGGTATTTATTGACCTTTTGACCGAAGTATTAATCTCAATCCGGTTTTTCATCTTCTTCGTATGAGCTTAGTGGCCAAAGCTCTTGTGTTGAGAGTTTTCAAGGCGCTTGAAAGCCTCTGACTTGGCTTAATGACTAAGACCAACCGCTGGGACCTACAATTTAACATGTCAATTTGGTAATAATAGACGTATACATTAAGTAGATCATTGTGGCATCTTCTTCCATCTACAACGAATTTGCGTGATGAAACACCTGAGTTAACTAAAAATATTCTTATACATATTCTTTATAATGTAATTTAGATGTTGACTTTTTACAAGTGTCTTATAACTGTTGTTATACATTCCTATGTGAAAATAAAATGAATTGAATTGAATTGAACGAGCTTTTGCTTTGTTTCAGAGAGTGGCAGCGCGGCGGAAGCACGACGTCGGCGGGCGCCGCTGGTGCGGCAGCCGTCGTTAGACACTGTTTGCACTAACATCACCAGCGCTGACGAGTTCGTCTGGGTTGACTCGCATAACAGGTGAGCTAAAGAGGGACAGGAAGAATTAATATCTGAAAGAGAAAGAATGTTTTCTAAAAATATGTTGCCGAAAGCAAAATATTCAATAAGTATCTATATTTGTTGGTTGCGTCGTGGTATTGCGTCCTGCACCGGGACTTTTGATTCTTGAATAGGCTAGCCAGTTGTAAATAATGTTAAGAGTATCAGTGACGCGGTTTATTGTAAAGGCTACTAATATTCAAGTTCCTACTTGTGCAGGAATAAAGTCGCCATTTGGAATGGAACGAGCGTGTTTGGACGTGTTTAGAGTGAGCACTTCTTGACGACGTTACCATTAAGCCAATCAGAAGGTTCCGGTTTCGATTCCCGGCACAGCCAAATTTAATCTAATAAATCTTTTTGCTTAACTAAATTTGTTGGCTGTGGGTCTGAGTGTTAAAAATATATCTATTACTAGAAATAGTTCAGTATGGGGATAGCCAGCCGTATGTGAACTGAGTCCTAATATTTATTTATTGTTATTTTTATTCTGTAATAAAAATACCTTCCTCCACTTTCCAGGCTGGTGGAGCTCCGCTGCGTGCCGTGGACGGCGAGCGAGGTGTCTCGAGCACTTGCCTCGGGCCGCTGCCGCGAGCTGGCGCCGCGTCTCGCACCTGACGCGCCACCGCGACTCGCCTACTTGTTACAACGGTTAGTACAAATTGAACCCTAAATACTAAAGGTAAGAGCGAGTTTGGCGTAGCCTTGTTTTATATAGCTAGGAAAATACTGTACGTACACGCGCTCGCCTAGGGCTGCTGTCGTGTTCTTATAATAACAGTTAAAATTAAACTGTTTTATTTTTAACGCTGCATCGTTTTTTAAGGCTTTAAGACCAGCCAAATGCGTAAATTCAAATCGACATGATGAGGAATCCTGAAATTCAAAATTTCCAAAAAAAAAATGATTATAACTTCAGTGTGAACTCAGAAAAAAAATATAGCCTTAAACATTAATGAAGAAAAAAAAAATTACATGAACGTCGTTTTCGTTCATATAGCATGCAATGCCGTGATTATGATGATTGCATCACTAAATACAATTGCATCCTTGGATAGGAACTTAAGATATAACGCACGAAAAGGCTTGACTCATAGTCAAGTTCCGTCTAAGCCGAGTATGCTAGCAAGAGCAAGACAAACTATGGAGAAGCACGATTGGCCTAAGCTTTTGGCTTGTGACGCATCTAGCTATATCTCGTTCTGTCTCAATCTCTCTCTCACTCTCTCTCTTTTTCTGATACAATTCTTATTATATCCGCAAAATTTTTACACTTCTAATGATAAAATATTTGCAAATATGTTTGCATATAACATATTTGAAAATCGGTTATTGTCCTTATTCCAGAATGGAGCTCAATCTCTCTCTCTCTCTCTCTCTCTCTCATTACTCCAAGTCCTACAAAAAACAATGCCCTTAATATTAAAATCGTGATGTTTCATATTTCAGTGCCCTAGTACGGATATCGAGAGAAGCTCAGCGATTGTCGCAGAACTTCGGCTTCTGTTCGAAGCATGAAGTAGCAGGTGCTTTCAGAATTGTTCTGAGCACGCCGCTTGCTGATGCTTGCATTAAGGTAGGTTATTAATTAGGTTCTTATTTCTTCGATTTAAGTAGCAAGTTATTTTATATACTGGTTTACAGGTAAGTAACGCATGCTTTGATGGACGGCTTAAGTACTATTTTGTTTTTTTTTTTTGCATTAGTTACCTGTAACCCTGAATAAATATATGTATTCAATTTAGACGGCTTGTTATAATATCTAACAAAAAATAGGATAATAAGTATCCTATCGTTTAACTTACTTTTTCCATCTGAAGTAAAAAAAGGTATACTTTTTAAAGCAATTTTTGAGCTAACTGTAGTGTCTCATGGATAAGCTGCATGACAGTTTAAATAAGCATATAATATAAGTCAAAGATATTTTAGAATTATAGCTGACAATTTGTTTAAAAAAGGTTTCAATGTTTGCCATGCTACTAACATATCATTGACATTGGCCAGTGTCTAATATAAGAGACGTATCTATGTTAAAGTTGTGCAAAATCAAACCCACCTTGCGGCCAGCGCACAGTTCCACAACTAGTTTGTTGTTATAATGTTCTGGTTCGTAGAGTATCTATGCTGCCTTGCGACTCAGGTTCTCAAAAAACCTACAGCGAGGCGCAATGAACCAGCAACGCACGGCTCAAAAGTTTAATTATAAGTACCTATACTCTTGTTTTGTTTCTGTAATCCGTGCTCATTCCTAAGAAGCAATAAAAATCTTTATTATTTATTATTATTTATTTATTATTATCATTTTTATGTGTAGCATTTATTCTATCTCCCGTAAAGACGAGGAATTAAGCCATTTCACGGGCTTTTGGCCAAGCGAAAAGGCTTGAATAAAAATATTTATTGATTCATTGAAAGAAATTTCCGAACGATCCGGCAGGTGTTCAATATAACAGCCTTTTGGAGAGACTTATAAACGTTTTTATTTATATCTAGTGTTTCTAGACTTTTATGCAGAGTGTAGGGTATGACGCCAGTAGAGGATATTACAATCGGGACCGTCTTGACAGTGTCAACTTTCCACTGTGTTTTAAGTTCTATTGCAAGGTCAGTGTATTTTGTGATTTTTTCGGTATGTGTTGACGAGATGTTGTGCGTGTTCGGAATGGCTATATCTATGAGATAGACTGATTATCTACTTATGTGTCTGGTTGTTGTGGCAGGGTTGCCAGCGCGCGGCCACGATGTACGCGACGTCGGGCGGCGCGGGCGCGGCGCGGCGCTTGGGGTCGGCGGCGCGCGCGCGCACCGCGCTCGCTCCCGGCCGGTTCCAGCGCTGGATGCTGGACCTGCGCCTCGCGCCCTTCTTACACGAGTGAGTATCTACCCTTATATAGCTTAAAGCTCTTTCATTGTGTATCTTTAACCCTTAAATGGACAATGTTGTTTTTAAACAACATACTAAAAATCACAAATTTACCTTCATTTAATTTTATTTTGCGCAATGTATGTAGTTTATAAACAACACTCACATTATTGCAAAAAAAAGTATAGTAAATTAATGTCTAGATTTTGACGTGACAACGTCTTAAATTAGGTTGCGGCTGGGAGTCACTTATGAAAAAGTGTAACGCCCGGTAACGTTACGATGAGTCACCGAACGAGAGAGAGGCCCGCCGAATGCCTTGCGTCTCTCTCCCACTCAACTATGATCGGTCTGCCGCGCGCGCAGCACGCGGCAGACGTTGTCACGTAAAATCTTCGCCCGTAAAACCGACTTTACAGGCAACCATTTTTTTTTACTAATTTTTCCTAGACAGTAATACATGTCTATTACACAAATATGATTTTTAAAATGTGAAACTAAAATCGTCCATTTTAAGGGTTAAAATTATGTCATATGGATACTATAATTTTATTTTCATTGTAAACTATAATGTAAAAGGCAGTACATATCACCAACATTAAACGCAATGTAGTCAACTTCTACTATGAGATAAACACTTGTGGAAAAAAAAACTCAGTTGCTCCATAGTAAAAGTTCACCGATCCGAGGTAAAATGTATATTTGAGCAGGTTTCTGTTCTTATTATCTAATGTACCTATAGATTTGATTCCGTTTCGGCTTAATGTATTAAGCCGACTACTTTACTTGTAAGTAATTGCAACAACACGGTATTCAATTTTGCTTGACATTTAACTAAAGTTAATTTTGAACTGGTCTTGCTGCAAATTGCTGCAATTGTTTTCCCTTACTTTACGGCTTAAGAGCATTAATTTTTTGCTTTTCCTTTTTTAGGTTTGTATTAATTTGCGCTGGACCGTATCTCACCTGACCTTCATTTATTTGTTTGTTTTCTTTCCCTACAACGTCTAATTAAATATTATCTCCCAGGTACGCAGCGATATATCTGTGCGCCGGCATGGAGACCCTCCTAGAAGAGATCGCCCTCATAGCGGCTAGCAGCGCAGGCGCAGCTCCCATAACGCCGGCGGCGGTGGACCACGCGGTCGCTAACTGCGCCGACCTGTGGGGGCTCCTGCAGCCCTACTCTCATCTCAATGCTGGGAGAGTCGCCTCCGGTGAGCTTCTACAGTTTCTTGAAGATAAGACTGCTTAGTCATAGCTGAGATGAAGGCTGGTTTAGGACGGCTACGGCACGTTTTTTAAATGACGGAACATTAAAAAAATCAAATCAACTAACAGGGTTGCTCATCTCCAGAAAATAATTGCAATGCCTTATGGGTAATTATGTAACTGTAAAGTGACATAATATTGCAATAAATTATTTGACTTTGGCTTCATACATGTGATGTAAAATAATAGAACTCTTTAAGTTGTTTTTCAAAAGAACTACTATTATTCTAATTTGAAGTGGGGGTAATGAGACCACCGACATTCCACTAGGGGCGCCTACTCCTCTAAAAACTCCTTTTAAGTTGTTAATTTTTTTACATCACTATAAGTTAACCAGTTATTGTTGAAACAAATTAGTCCTTTTTGTGGAAACGTCCTTGCCGATATTGTTTCGCAAGTAACTGCGAAATGGACGTTACACAGACTCAGCTATTTCGCTAGTGGAGTTACGCATCGCAATTATTTCGCAAAAACTGGCTACCTTATGCGAATGCGTAGGTGTACTAAAGGCGTTACGGAACCCAAAAATGACATTGGCATATTAATCGGACGAGTAGGGAAACACCAAGGCGGCATCGTTATACTGTGGAGGTGCCTAAGTCGCGTACTAAGCGGTTTGCCTCCACCTTCATTGTGCGTGCTGCCAAGGTGTGGAATCCTTTGCCTAATTCCCTGTTCCCCGATAACTATATAATCTAGCAATTTTCAAGGCAAGAGTGCACCGGTTTCTTCTGGGCAAGCGCGCTCGCAATATCGCATACCATCAGGTGAATTGCGATAAAGCGCAAGCCCATTAAAAAAAATCAAATCAAATTATTATAGTTGTCACGTTGTTACCAGGAGCATTATCCTTGTCCCGGTGGGAATCGATGAGCTCTCTCGGCTCGGGATGTTCCTCCGGGCTGTCGCGGCCGGAGCACAGGCAGCTCGGGCTGAGCCAGGACTCGGGGATCACCACTAACGGATCCGGTGAGAACAACCACTTGGATGTATTAAAAAACTTTCTTACATATTTATTAGAAATTTTGTCAATATCAAACAAAATGTTAAAATGCTTAAATACTCAAATGACTTGGTATCACATTTAAGGTTCTTCGTACTGGATAAAAATTTACATACTCATGTAATTGTAAACATGTAAATTACATAACAATTATGGTCCTTGAAACCGGATCAAATTGTATAAAATTGTAATTTGAAACGATACAACATTTAAACGGTCCTTCGAGCCGGACATAATTAAACATATTGTTTTTGTAAAAGTATCACTTTTAAATATGGTTTAATTAAAATTAAAGTATCACTTTTATAATTAATCTTATGGTCCTTGGAGCTGGCTCAAATTGAACAATACTGACATTTTAAACAAAACCCCATATAAATGGTCCTTCGAGCCGGACAACATTAGTGTGAGTAACTGTTGATAGTAAAAGTGTTTTCTTCCAGGTGGTAGCGGCACGTCGGCTGGTTCTGGCGCATCGGGCACGTCGCACGCGTCCGTGCTACTGACGACGTGCGCCGGCTCGCCGGGTGAACTGCGCGCGGTACTGCGCCGCGTGCACCCTCGCCTCGCTCCGCTCTCGCCCTCCGCTGAACGCGCGCTCTACTATTTCATGCGCTGCGAACAGGTAATGTGAGACGGCAATATGTCGATCAGCGCGTTAGACAAGGCTAGATATAGACTGGCGATATTATCAGTGTGGTCAGGCCTGTGTCACTCCGCGTGTAGGTGTTAAAAACATACCTACGGGCGGCGGCCACTCCGGAGTGGCTAATCTAGTAGGCTGCCACAAGCGAACGAAAACACACGCGTGCGCGCTATATGTTCGACCACGTTCAACTTAATTATTTGATTGATTCATTATATAATTGCAAGATGGACACAAAACGAAAAAAAGCAAAAAGATACTGTGCAGTATTTAATTGTTTAAATACGGATCGTGATCGAAATTTAACTTTTTTTTGGTTATCTAAAGACGCTGACAGGTAAGGGTAAAATCTATTTTGACTGGATTACATTATGTTCCTATATGAAATGAAATTAATTCAAACTACAAACCGTTTCTCCCCGTACTATTCCAATATCCTAAAAGTACAATAAAAAAGATATTTTAGTCGTTTCATTCGAGTTGCATTTCATTTGTCGTACATTTACGAACTAAGACTAAGAGCCCAACGCAAAATATGTTCGGTGATACTATAGATGATACCTATGGAATTCTATTCGCGCTAGATGGCATATGAAGTAGTTTCTCGAAGTAAGCAACCCTAGTCCGTGGCTCTTTCAGTACCACAGAATAATAACTAGTACTCCGTATAACCATGTACAACGTATTATGAACCGTAGCATAGTGAATTAAGGCCCATATTCCGTTGAAAAGAAATTGGTAGGCAACGATATGATCACGTGATCGACAGGACCGCGAGCTAAAATCATATTGTTTATCAGATTGAGTTCATATTTCTTTGAAAACCATTGCGAAGTGAAGCTTCTGTACGAAGTACAAGTTATTATTCTGTGGTGTGGTAACAGATCTTTTTTTTAAATTATATGTGGGTGATATTTAATTCCTTAATATCCAAATTCTTGCTTTTAATCTTCGCAGTGAAGGTGCCGTTAAATAGGTTTTCAGATTCCCGTTTCTGATTTGACATTTAGTCCACTAACCATCTCGTGGGCAGGCAAACTAGATATTTCACTTCAAAAACAAAACTTGTTTCCCATCGTCAAGTATTGTGAATATTTAAGAATTGTCTGCCTACCCTCATATTTAGAATAATCTAACAAAACAATTCAGAGACATGAGTCATATTGACGTGATTTTACTTGTTTTGTAAATGGTTCAAATCGTGCTATCTCTTTCTGTTCACTAAAGATGAAAAGTGACAAGACTATCCTTATTTTAGTTTAGTTGTGTGTTCACCAGAATCACCACCATTGTTTCGATGTTTTCCCCAGCTGGAGCACAGCAGCGTGGGCCCGGGCAGCGCGGCGGCAGGCGCGGGGTGCGGGGGCGCGGGGCTGTGGGGCGAGCGGGGCGCGGGCGCTCTGCCCCCGCTGGGCGAGTGGGTGCGCGCTATCCGTGCGCACGCGGCGCTGCGCCCGCCGCCCGCCGTGCCCGACGCCGACGACGTGCTGCAAGCTGCCAGGCTGCTGCTGCCGCACGCTGACTGCCCGCCCAGACCTGTCACGTGAGTCTTACCATTTTCTTAGATAACTTGTATCTGTCACTAAATTTGATATTTGTAAAGCGATAACATCTCATTTTATTCTTCTTAGAAAGTAGGAAAAAAAACACATTTATTGTGCACAAAAAAATGACACATACTCGTAATTATCATTAATAGCAATTGCACAAAAGGAGCAATCTTCTTCGTATGAAGTGGCCAAGCTCTAGTGTCGAGAGTTTTCAAGCCGCCCGAGGGCCTCTGACTTGACTTGTCTGATAGCTCATTTAGGTGTTCGGTTGCGTTGTTTTTGATCTTTCGGCGAACAATTCATCGTGAGTGATCCATGGCATGAGATAGATTAGAAAGAGCATTTTCTTGTGTTTGCCTTATTATCTATCACTCACTTACAATTAAAAGCCTTTCGCTATGCACCTATAAAGTGTGTCCTGGAAACCACGATAATAGCCAATAGTTTCCAACCAGGCATATTTTCCAGAATGACGATCAGACGTAGATTTCTAATATTTTTATCATAGGTGTAATAAATCTTATTATTGTCATTGAAATAAAAATTATTTACTCGTTATACAAGTAAATCATTTTTATGCACAAAATAAATAAGAGACAAGATTAATGAACTTCATTTATGCACAGTACCTAAGCGCGGGTTCAGCGTCATGCTGAGAATACCTACAGGGTACTCCAGCGCTAGTTTTCAACGTGCGCCTTTATTTACTATATACCGGCACAGTAGATGGGTAGTGAGATAACTTAAATAAATAATCACCATATTGATAGTGTCAATATGGTACGAACTTAGCTTAACCAACTATGGTTGCAACTAATCCACTCTTCCATTTGTATACAGATTGGAAGAAGCGGTGGAGCCAGTATGGTCTCACTCGGCGCGAGGGTCTGACGAGCCGCACCGGGTGGCGCTAGGGCTGGCTCACCGCGCCCTGCTGAGCGGCCGGCCCGAGCTGCTCGGCTCTATCAGGTCCTTGCTGCCGTCGGCTGGGCTGGACTCGCCTGATGCCGCTGGACTCACAGCCCTGATGAAAGCAGCGGCAGCGGGGGATGAACAGATTGTAGCGGTGAGTGGAATGAAATATAAAAAAAATCCAAGACTGTGCTTAGTATTATAGTTGAATTTGCAGTGAAGGAAAACGTCGTGAGGAAATAATGGTAAAGCATTTGATTAGTGGTCGTCAGGCTAGCTCCTACACTCTTCATCAAAATCTGACGCCAAAAACCTGACTGTGTATACCGGCAGCTTCCTTGAGAGCCAATATGTAACCATTGAGAACAGGAATATTTCCACCGGACTTCGGGACCATACTAGTTACATAATATTGTAGCTTCGACCGGTGTTTCGCTCGCATAAATTTTGTTTTTGCGATTCCGAACCAGCGTTGTGATTGGCTGTGCGCTACAGCTGTGATATCTTCACATTTGTAGCCTTTTTAGCCTACTAAATAGCGCGTGGAATAATATTCGTAGGACCGGCTTCACTTACCTTTATTTTCTTGGTATTATCCCGAGATGTGTGCGGGCGCAGCCGTCATCGCGAGCGTACGTTGGTTGTGTTCCTGCCCTTGAGAGTGGCACACTAACTCTACTTCCGTTACTTCTTACAATCATATCCATACTTCACTTAGTCACATGTCTATTATACAAACATAATACAAATATGTATGGAGCAACGTCGGTCTGCCTCCATCTAGCAAAGGGATATCCCCCCGGACAGATGTTGTGTCCGGAGACGGCCGTTCGATGGTCTTGCATTGTAGCTTGGACCAGTCGTACGCGCGTTGTAAATACCGTTTTGCGCGATTCAGGATAAGCGCTCTGATTGGTAGCGGGCGATAAAGTGCGACAGAGACGCCACATACGAAACGCCACGCTTACGAAAGTTTGAATAGAGTGAGCGCATGGAATGTTCCAGATGCTGCTGGAAGCGGGCGCGGACCCCAACATAGAGAGCGGCGGGCCGAGCGCCGTGCACTGCGCCAGGCCGCTGTCTCCGCGCACGCCGCTCCACGCCGGCGCCGCGCCTGCCTACACGCCGCCCACTGCTGGTAGACATTTTTAATTGATCATTTACACATTTTAATCTAACTTCTACAAAGACAATGTTGTATTCTTAATTATGCATACTTGAACAGCCAATCTTTGTATATGATCTCTCCATTTCTTATATGTCTCTCCAGCCTTACGTCGCAAGACTTATGAGCAGCGATTGAAAACCTGCGTCTCACCACACTGTAAGAAAGGATGTTACGTGGGGATCTAATTGAGACTTTTAAAATTATTAATGGGTTCTACAACCTTCCTAATTTAGCAGACAGCTTTAAATATATGTAGTCGATTTCTCCGCCGAGAATCGATCGTTATTACAAAGCAATATTAAACTACGCACCTCATCTCATCATTTTTATCTGTCAGTGTCAGAATTTCATTGACACTGTCAAATCTCAGAAAAATCTAAACATTGAAAACATGACATGTTATATTTGTTTATTCTAACAATATTCTAAGCAAAATACGATAGTGGAAATAGTGTTCTAATCAGAATATGATAGTGGAATGATTCAGTTTATAGAGACGAAACTCCCACGCACCAATAACATGCAGTGTCCAGAACTTTGGTCAGAACTCCAGTCAGAAATGCCGGACACAAATTACGATGTATTTACTATTTCATGGGATGCAGTTGGTAAGTAACGTACCACGTTACACCATAAGTAGCCATCGGTACTACCATACCAAAGAATCCAAATAGACCAGTTCTCTTATTGGCTTGGAAGAACCCAAATTGAGTCACTTTCATTCTCCTTTCTCAACTCAGCACGTTTGGCGGCCTGCTGTCTAATTTATTACGTTCATTTATGTCAGTCATTGTTAATTGTCATCAAACGGACGTCACAAATAAATTCAAACCGTACACGGAGAAACCAAGTTTCGTTTAGTTTCTCCGTCTACGATTCAAATGTACAATTGCGCTTAAAGAAAATTTCAACAATCAGGTGAAAATGTCTCCTAAAAGGCCCGTGAGAGAGATATAGAGAGAGAGAGTGAGTTCTGTTTATCATAATGTCAAGTACAAATTTTGGGTTAAATCAAACTTTTAACTCATGACCCTATTGGGTGAGTCGCTAAATCGCGAAGTCACTTATTAAAATGAGCCTTAAGTATCACTCGGAAAGGTGTTGAGTGTCTTTATATGATCTCTACTGACAACCCTTATATGATATATTTTGTTCCCAGGTTGGACGGCGCTGGTGTACGCGTGCGCGAGCGGGTGCGGCGCGGGGGGCGCGGAGTGCGCGCGCCGCTTGCTGGCGGCCGGCGCTCGCGTCGACGGCGCGCCCGCGCGGGGGGACGACGTATGCACGCTCACGCCGCTACAGGTACCTACCGCACCGCCTTAGCGTTTATCACTGACCAATCTCAGTTAAAAAATTGTGTGAGTGAGATAGCACTCTACTAACTTGTCTCCGTGAATACACTATACGAAGAACAATAATTATTATGTCTACATCTATTTTTATGCTTGTAGAAACCGCACAGAAAATAGAGAAAATAAAACCAGTTTCTGAAACTATAGCCAATCATTACTGCTGTCCGGAGATATGTTTTTTCATCACAACCCAAGCTTTATTAAATGGCACCACATTGGCAGACCATCATGCCTCCATAAAGTATTGTACCCATATTCTATTCTGAGTTCAGCAATCTGAGTCTGAAAAAATTCATCCGCAATTGATGCCATTTATAGTAAGAACTAGCAGTTGCCCGCATGTATTTTTTACTTTCAACCCCAATGGCATCGCCCTCAATGCACCCCTGGCAAAAGTTTTTATAATTTTTATTTAACCATTTAATAATGTAGATTATAGTATGGTAGTAGTACCATAACAACTTTCAAGGCTTTTACTTGATAAACAAAGAATTTTCCATACAAACTTTCACATATTAAATAACATGTTAATCCGGGATAAAAAGTAGCCTATATGTTAATTCAAGGTCTAACCAATCCTGATAGTAAATCTTATTAAAATCGGTTGAGCCGCTGCTGAATAGTTGCGGTTTCTACGAGCAATTATTTATTTGTTCTTCCTAGGCTAATAATAAAAGAGTAATTAGTATAATTGGCTTATCAGTCAATTATACTAATTACTCTGCTAACTAAATACTATAGCTATAATTATAATCTAATCAACAAAATTAACAATTTGAAAAAATGTGTTGTAATCCTTGACATTTAAATTACCCAAAAATTTTATGAATAGTTGTACATTCTCTAAACACCTACAGGTGGCGTGCGGTGTGGGTAATCTTGAACTAGTGCAGCTTCTACTGTCTCACGGAGCCGATCCGTTCCTATCCACGCAGCTCAACGACGCGCTCTGTTACTCCGCCGCCGCGCAATATGGTTGTTACAGGTAATTTGACGACCTCATTTGCGATTTACAAGACCTACAGCAGACCTCTATTAGAATATGGGTTTCAAGTTTGGAGCCCATACTTCCAAAAGGACATTGACCTCCTAGAAAGTATTCAAAGAAGAGCTACTAAGATGCCTCCAGCCTTACGCCGCAAGACTTATGAGAAACGATTGGAAGCCCTGCGCCTCACCACTCTAGAAGAAAAGAGGTTATGTGGGGATCTAATAGAGACTTTCAAAATTATTTATGGGTTCTACAACCTACCTAATTTAGCAGATTGCTTTAAAAACTGTAGTCATTACGAGCATAGCAAAAAAACCAGCATGATCATTCCAACACTAATACGGGGCATCATATACTCAGCAACAGAGTGGTTCATAATTGGAATAAGTTGCCCGAGGAAGTGGTCAGTGCTACATCAGTGAACAGCTTTAAAAACCGACTTGATATCTGGTTGCAGAAAACAAAAAAATCTCTTGCTAACCTGTGATCAGTGTATTAGTGAACTTTAAACATTGACATTGAACAGTGGACATTATGTGAACTGTTAAAAAAATAATTTCAACTCAGTGTGATGCAGGCACATCAGCATAATGCTGCTCGCCTATAATACAAATAAATAATGGTTACATTTTGCACACCACATATGCGGTAGCCTACAAGGACACTTCTGAATATTTACCATGCTTACAATACACTACATGTGGCTAAGTAAATAAAATAATTTCATTTCATATTATTTAACTACTTACCTACTTTGACTTAATTTACATGTACCTAATACTTGTGTTTTCCAAACAGTGCAGTAGCAGTGTGTTGTTCGCACGGGCGTCGCGCGTGTCTCCGCGCGGCCGTGCGTGGCGGAGCGCGGGGCTCGGGCGCCGGCGCCGTCCTCTCCCTGGAGGAAGTGTTAGCTGAGGGAGCTGCCTCCGGCCCTGGTAGCGCCGGAGCCGGGGGCGGAGCCCGGCCTCCCACCTTCACCAAGCAGCAACAGCGCGCCTTGCAGGATGCTATGTACTGCGCTGCTGAGACTGATCATTTGGGTAATTAAATAAGACTTGAGCCTCGCGTGGTCTTCGCTTATGCTAAGACTACAAGGTTACGATTACAATAACGAAAATCTTAATTAAATTAAATATACAAATATGTCTTTATTATACATACCTACAAATTTATAGTAAATTATAAAATTAAAAACTAAAAACAAAACTAATTTAAAAGGCTACCCCAGACAAAACCTGACGGAAAGGTGCCCATAACGGTGGTGGCATTGCCTTCTTGTATTGCGATGGATAACCTTTGCGCCAGGTACGATCCGGAACGGAATTCACCCGACCTCTAAAATTAAGAATTGAAAATATTTACTATACATATATACACTTACATACCACACTAGTAATTTGATTCACAGCTGGTATATCGGCTATTTTCCATAAGTAAATTATTTCTATGCTTCCGTTTTGCGTGAAGCCTTGGGAGGTGTGAGCTTTACTAGTTAATTATTGGAGTCCGTAAAAATGTGATACGAATAATTAAAAATATATTTTTCTAAGGTTTTCTACTAAGTACTTTTTTTTTTTTTTTTACGTGAGGAAATGCATTTACGCATGCCCACCACACCCGGGGAGGTGGGTGGGGTATGTCGGACTCGATGCCAGAAGGGCATCACTACCGACTAAAACCTCACGATGGCCTCCTCACCGGAAAGGGCGGGGTGAGGTTCCGCTTCTCGCATTAACCCACCACCCCGCCCACCTCGGATAGCCTGAGAGAGACTCCTCCTCAGGGGATGACTCCCCTTGCAGTGCACGTAGTGCACCGCAACCACCTCGGGGACCGTGAGTGCAATGGACGCCGGACAACCCCAGTCCGACGTCCTAGGTCCCCCGTGACGGGTCAGGTCTGTGGCCCCGTCACATGCCACTACGGCCGCAGAGAACAGGGAAAGTGGTAGTCTCCAGTTACCACTCCCTTCTCCCTGCGGCCCCACCGCGTCCGCCATCAACGGTGGCGACCCCGTCGAGGCCGCGGCAGGTAGGAAGAGCGGCGCATCGTAATACCGACACTTCTCTCCTGCCGCGGCCCCACACCTTCAGCTGCGGTGCCTCCCAAACCACACCGCAGCCCGCCTCAGTTGCGAAACGCCCCCGAAACGAGGTTCCGCAACCTACTGGTGCCACTCCATCTAGAACTTGCGTACAGGGATTACAAGTCTAGGGAGTGGCCCGCCAGGCCACGGTTACTGAGCCCCCCCGCCTCGACAATGCGGGGCCCCACGGGGGGGCTCTACTAAGTACTATTATTTTGCAAGAATTTTGGATAGTGGGAAACTCAGACACATTTTAATAGACTAGACTATTGCGGACGCTTTGTTTTGCAGATATAACGTTAGAGTTACGAGCGTTAGGAGTCCCGTGGTCCCTACACGCCTGGACGCTATCCCTAGCGGCAGCGGCTGATGCTGCGCTGGATCACATCATAGACCAGTTGCTGCAAGATTTCTTACAAGTAAGTTTTATTTAAACATTGTAAACTGTTCACGTAAGGCATCTTAATATTTTCGCGTAGAAAACGGTCACACTTACTTATTATTAAAAGTTGGAATGAGTCCAACAGTTTCGGTGCTTTCCGAGCACCATCTTCAAAGGCGAGTGTTACACGGACCGCCGCCGACGAGATCCGCGCGCGCACTGGCGACCATCGAACCGCGCCTCTGCTCTCGCGCAGATATCGCCGGCTGGATAGAGTTAACTCTTCCTCGTCGCTGGATGATGATGATGATAAGAGTATGCTTGGATCCGCACACACTACGCTGACTGTGATCTGCATTGGATCTGTTACATTAGAGTGGCTCACAGAGTTCAGTTTTATTTAGAACTTACCTAGAGCAATAATTAATTTGACGACCTCATTGGCGTAATTGTCACCATGCCGGACTGCCAACTAGATGTGGCAGGTAATTCCTGGCAAGGCCAACATCTTTGTAATGAACTTAATTTGTTGGCTGTCGGTCTGGGTGTTAAATATGTAATGTAATATGGATGAAAAATATTTATGTATGTACATGTATTATATCAGTTGTGTTGGCAACCATAATACAAACTAGAAATGGTTTAGTATGGGGCTAACTAGCCGTGTGTGAAATGTGTCCTTTTATTTATGGTTTTTAATAAAACTTTAATATTTTATTTACAGGTTTGTCCGTCAGATGATAGCCACTACAGTAAACAATTCATTTACGAATGTCTTCCTCTGCTATTCAATATTCTTCGATATAGCAAGGTGAGTAAATATCACCTATGTAGTATAGTATGGTTGAAGAAGTTCGTTAATTCCGGTCTAGTTCCAGCCACTACTAAGTTAGAACCTGGGTCATGGACCTGTGGATCCATTGACATTTTTTTATTTAAGTATTATATGGTCAGGGGTAATATGTCTTAATTGTCTTTCCGGCAATCATAGCAGATAACACGGGTATGCGACCCTGGCCCCCGAGCAACCACTCCTCTCAAGCCTTAGTCCTTCCGAGAGAGTGAAATGTTTCCTTTTTAGTGCTTATGAATAAATTTTAAGAATGTAGCGCTCTACAGACTATGTTTCTGTTATGCTATATTTTTAGTAATAAATGAATTGCCGTGGAGACTGGGTAGTTGGAGCAGTGAGGCAAAGAGTTTTGTTCACAAGCTGGGTCTTAGGCTAAATAACATCACCGGTGACTCCCGCTCCGGGTCGTTCTTTGTGCAGAGGTTGACCATAGCTATTCAGCGCGGTAATGCAGCGAGCGTGAACCTTTGCACCGGTGGCGAGCAGGGGCGGGTTATTTGATTAGTATTAGTACTTTTTTTTTAATATGTGACATGTATAAAACCAATTCTTATTCTATGATGGGGGCGATCAGACCTGCACTGACAACCTGCAGGAGGCGTATTGTGCATTTCCCCCTACCAGCCTACCCAAGCCATCCAAGCTCCTTAAAATAGCGGAGCACGGTCTTGGGTCGCTGGCATACCTGTTCCATTGCGTCAGATGTTGTGGTACTTCTATATAAAACCAATATTGACATAAATAATTATATCTATTATTTAATATCGGTGTCCAGAAGGAGGGCACGGTGCTCCTGCTGGCGGACATCCTGTGCGCGTGCTACGGGCGCGAGGCGGTGCCCCCGGTGGCGCAACCCCCGCCGCCGCCTGCGCCGGCGCCCTCGCGCGTCGACCCCTCCTACGTTAACAACCCCTCGCTCGCTGATGTTACTTTCAGGTAACACATTATCAACATACTTACTGTGCCCCGTGGGCACAGTAATCCGGGACAAAAATAAGTTGATCCGGGATAAAAAGTTAGCATATGTGGTATATAGATGGTGTTTGTAACACCCTGTTTTTTCCTTCATCCTTTATCTTTTCAAAAACCTGCACCAATCGTTCTACATTCCATCCAGTAAGGACTTCAGACGTCAATCTTCGAACAAATTTTTAGGACCATAAATAATTATATTCTAATAATATTTACTATGTACTTTACCCTGCCCCCATTTGTGTTGCCATTTTTTCTTTGAAACTTCCTATCTTTAAAGTTTAACTGAGTTTTATGGCCAAACACAACTTGATAATGGTAATTATTGTAAGTATATGTAACTTATTATTTTTTCTTTTCTCTTTATTGTACACTACGTCCTTTTTTAGTTGTTTATTAACTCCTTTCCATCCAAAGGTTGCCTGGAAGAGATCGCTTTAAGCGATAAGGCCGCCAATTGTGGCACACTATTTTTTTGTTCTCAGTTATTATTATATCTTTAGTTTTAAGTTTGTGTCCAATAAAGTATTATCTATCTAATATCTCAGTAATGTGTAAAAATAATTTATAATTTCAGAGTGGAAGGCCGTTTATTCTACGGGCACAAGATAGTTCTAGTGTCGGAGTCGCCACGACTGCGAGCGATGCTGGCTCCGCCGCGAGCTGCCAGCGAGGCACTGCCGCCAGCTAATGCGACGCCACCTCTTGTACAGATCAATGACATTCGATATCACATATTTGAGGTACCTAATCTTTTGTGTGTAAATACATTTTTATTTAGTACAGAAAAACTTAAAGGAATAGTGTAATGTAATAATAATAACTTTTTGTAAAAAAAGAAAAATAGATAATTACAAGTTCCCAAACTTAATTGTGAAAACAGCAAAAGACGAAGCTTTACATTTCTTTACCAGAGTCTTTGTTTCTCGGACAGTATTACCCAGTGGTCTGGCCACAGGAGAGCAAAGCCCTACCTTAGCCTACAGCAAAGCCCTACCTTAAAGGTCTAAAAAGTAGAGCAAATAGATATCTTCTAGATAAACGAGCTGCATCTTAGACAACCAGCGTAGCTGTATCAGACATGTTGTAATCAAACGCAAACCTTCATCGATTTCGCGCGCTGCGAGAGACATCTCTCTCTATGATGGTGCGAGAGAGAGAGGTTTTTACCTATTTATATCTATAATGTGTATCTATTGATTTTCACTCACTAATTTTGAATATATAATTTGATATTTTTTTTTCATTTTTGCTTAGTAAATAGTGTTTAACATAATCATAACAACACGCCATCTTGTTTTGGGTATTGACGTTGACATTATTATAACATTGCCATATAAAAAGTTTGCAAATAATTCGAGTCTCATCTTTCGTTTGCCAGACTGTATTTATATCATTTTGTTTGTATATAAATCGGACTTTATTTCATTTTCTGTATGACATCTAAATAAATAATTTGTCATGACATATTTTAATTTCAATTTAAAATAATAATTTATCGTAATATTATGATAAGGGATTTGATTGTGAAATAAAGGGATTTGAATATTTTTTTTATATCCCTAAATCCAGCAAGTAATGAAGTACCTGTACTCGGGCGGGTGCTCGGGCCTGGAGCTTCCCGAGTCAGATGTGCTGGAGGTGTTGGCGGCGGCCTCCTTCTTCCAGCTGCTGCCACTACAACGCCACTGCGAAGCGCGCGCTGCCAGCACTGTAGATCTGCATAATCTGGTCTCCGTCTATATACATGCTAAGGTGAGTCAGGGTTAACAGTTAGTAACTAGCAAACCCGGCGAACTCGGTTTCGCCACAAAGTTGAGATTTTCCCTGTATTTTGTTTGCTACAAACCTCACGGAGCCCGATACCTTTCCAACGAATGTAAAACCGTGGAAATCGTTTCGTGCGTTCTTTTAGCGTCAGGAAGGAAAACCCGACTTATTTTTATATTATAGCTATTTCATATTCATGATCAGCTAAAAATATATTTTTACTTACTAGAGCCGACTATAACCACGGTAGCATGTGGATCTAATAAATACTACTTTTTAAATAAGCCAAGCAGTGACTGCATCGAACGTTGCTTAACTTCTCTGATCTCGTCAAATCACTTAAGTTAGCAGACTCTAACACGCACATTTTCTATGTACCCAAGACAATCTTTTAGTGTCAATGATTTTTAACATATTAGTAAGTGTGAAAGACCCTCGTGCAAACGCTTATAAAATAACTTTAAAATCAAATTCAAATTTTCTAAATCTTATATCAACACTTCTATTTTTACAGGTGTATGGTGCTACACAACTACTGGAGTATTGTCAAGGTTTCCTTCTACAAAATATGGTGGCCCTGCTGACATTCGACGATTCCGTCAAGCGGCTGTTGTTTGGGAAACGACTGCCAGGTCACAATGTGCTCGGTGCACTACTCACGACATTGCAGAAACGAATCGAAGCTAGAAAAAGCCAAGCTAAACCTAGGTAGCACTAAGACTCGTCATACCTAGGTTATAGTAAAACTTGCTATTGTTTTAGTCTACGAACGTTCATAAAAATAAGTTATTACAGGAAAGTACAAAATAAATAAATTATTTCACCTCCATTTATGGTACGATTGCATAAAATAAAAATAATGGTTTGGAAATCAAATGTTATGTGACGCTATGTATAAATAAGCTAAGTAATTGTTTTTAGGTAATATAAGTGTCTGTCTTAATTGAGTGTCTTCGTCTTCATAAGTATTAAAAAAATCTATTTCTGACTTCACATTGTAGTAAATTCTAAAAGTATTATATCAGAAAATGTATTTTTGTAACAAAATGTAATTATTGTTGATAAATAAAGTTTTGTGTTATTATTGACGCATTTTAATCAAGATCATCCCAATCAGGTTAATATTTTTGGATATAAATATAAAGTTAGCATTGAGTATTTCGAATAAATAGATTAGCAGATGTCTGCATCTTTGTTTAAGACAAGTTTATCTAAGCTCTGATGAAGCCACACAAGAGTTTCGTTGGTTTGGCGATACACGGTAGTTGATGGTTAAATACAATATTTTTACATGGTTACCCATTCAAATAGTTATTGTTCGCATCGACCGTTGCCTAACTTATTTGATTGTGTTAGATCACTGTTATAAAGCCGTAGACCCATTTTACCAGCAGACGGAATAACAACACTCCGATTACTTAACCATCTCAGGTGTGACATAGTTGGTTTTTATGGTAATGTGGAATCTACCGTAAAAAAATGAAAATTTATATGCTGGCAACTGATAGTGAAATTGTCTATGGGTCCTAGTATGACAGATAACATCTGTCATAATAATGTCAATTTAAATGTCAAAGTCACCAGAATGAGTTGGAGGAAAAAAAAACTTATCGTCTATGAATGTCATGAAAGGTGGTGTGATGTGATTGCGATGGTTTTTGCAAATTTTCTATTGATAAATTAGCGGAAGGTGACTATTATCCCGTATTAAGTGCAGTGTAATGACGTGACAGTGAATCAAAATGCAGTTCTATAAGGAAAGAATACTCAACGCCGGGCAGTTGAAAAGACTCAGTGAACACAAGTATTCGTGCACCAGTGCTAGTTTGTTGGACGCCTGGCTGCAGCCGTGGTGGTGCTGGCTGGTCTCGAAGACGCCGCTATGGCTCGCGCCGAATCTCATCACAATCCTAGGTTTAATAGTAAATATAGTCACTACGTTAATATTAGTATGGTGAGTACCCAACTCGAAGGTTATTTTCTGCACCGCAAAAAAATTGTGTCAATTGCCTACGGAGCGTAACGACTTTCATTTTTTGCAAATAATCTTGCTGGATGGTGTGTCGCTCACCAGTGTTTGTTTTCTTTTGATGAGTGCCCGCGTTCGATTGGTCGAGCCAATCGCGCCACTCTGATAAGATCGTACTTACTCTGCTTCTGGATGTTAATACATTTTTATTCCATATTCAAATTATTTTTGACTAGGCAAACAAACCTAGGCTCTTGACTTTGGTTTCAACTGAGTATGTAATCACACAAGTCAGTGACACTATGGTCTAAGGTAGAGTATGCCTAGTTGGCCAGAGGTTGTCGGAACTTACCATCGGGTGCTTGGGGATTTTTCAAATATCAGTAGGTTTCTATCTAAACATGTATCACTATCCAAAATCCACAGTATTTTTCAGCAGGCAAAATATTTTCTAGAAAAGTTAAAGATATCAGGAAAGTATAGTAGGTAAATTGTTTGAGAAATAGTTGGATCCTTTACTGGTGTATTGAACTTATTAATTACCAAAAGTTGTAAATATTATCTAAATGTCTATGACCACTGTCCGTTTACATGTGAGCTTTGTTTAATACATGAAGCCATACAGTAATGGTACATCCATTGATGTACCATTACTAATTTGCAATGGCAAATAAAGACAATGACATTTAAGTAATCTGATCTTTTGTCTTGATATACAAAGTTTTTGAAATAATACTATGGTAAACAAGGGATTACTGTAATATAATACAGGATCTTGTGTTACTAATCTAGATCCACCATGTTTGCTTTGTAAATGTATTTATTCAGGATAAAAAGTTGTTGATGAGTTTATTCAAAATCTTAATTATAATCTTTTTGTTATTTGAGTGTGAAGGTCCAGCAAACATCTACATGTCCTCAATTTTACCTTTATTATATTAATATTAGTATTACTACTACACTAAATTACTAATACTGTTATAAGTAATGACCTCGTTGGTGTAATGGTTACCATGCCGGACTGCCAATCAGAAGTTTCCAGGTTCGATTCCTGGCATTGCCAACATCTTTATACTGCACCAAATTTATTGGCAGTCGGTCTGGGTGTTAAATATATATCTATATATAGTATAACTAGCTGACCTGGCAAACATTGTTTTGCCTTATTAATTATTTTTATTTTAGTTTCTAGAGAAATTCTAGTATAAACAAAAAGTATCTTACTTATTATAAGTGTGTAAGTATGTAGGTACCTATATGGTATATGCGTGAAATGAGTATGGAGCGCTATGAAGGCATGTTAAAGGAATATAAAAATAACAAAGGCCAAACAATATTATGTTCAAGTTTTTATAGTTTATTACCATAAATAAAAATTTAAAATAGCATTTTTATAACTACAATAATAATATCAAATAAAATCTTCGATTGTAGTATATATTGTTATATGTTCCTGATTTGATGTAGGCATAAAATTATTTCTTACTTTTTAGTTACTGTTAATATTTATAAAAGTAGGTATGATTTTGAAGTCCGTTATTTGTATCCAATTGCGAGCGAAGCGAGCCGGACGCGAGCGCAGCGAGCTTTGCGCGAGCGAAGCGACTGCGAAAATTTTTATCATATTTGTTCGAGCCGTTTGAGCATAAAGAAGACCAAAGCAGAACAAATTACATAATATTTGTAGTGTCATCATATTTGCTGAAAATTTTTTGCTCATACATTCGGGATCTAGTTCATTAGTACATCAAATTTTATAGCTTCTTCTTTGTAAGACCTTAGTGATCAAGCTCTAGTGTCGAGAGTTTTTCAAGCCCCTGTCTTAGTTTAATGACTGCTTGTTGACTAAGAGGACCTACAATTTAACGTATAATCCAATCCACTGTAGCGCACAGATGAAAATACAATTTTTTTTAACAAAAATACAATTATTTTTTTTAGTCTTGTGCATGGTCATCCATCCATAGACTTGCCGCATGGACTGTTGCAAACTTTATTTAATGGAAGGAGTATTCTTTGTAATTTGTAGCAGCCAGCCAAATGCTCCCCTCTGCCGCGAGCGGAGGTGCGCAAACGGAAAGGAAGGAGGAGAAGGAGAGGGAGAGGTTATGCAATAAAACGACCTAGACGCGGGTGGAGCCGCGGGCAACAGCTAGTAGATAATAAGAGAGTTACACTGAGATAGCAAAATGATAATTGTAAACATACTACCTACTACATTCGATTCATAAACAATGATGAAGGCCGAAAATTGTGTAAACAGTGAGAGAAGTTTTTGAAGAAGAAATGTGTGAGTGAAACAGGAGACCGACTTCAGTCTATGGTATAGTTTGGCATTTCACTCACCAGTAATGGCGCGGCCAATTTTAAGTATTTAAGATTGGTAATATTAAGCATATATTAGGTTAAATTTTGTTAGTTATTTTCTTAAAAAAAAAAAATAGATTTTTTCTCGAAGTACAGTTAAAAACACTACATTTGATCAGTTATCAAGCGAGATGAAAAATGATTAAAATACTAAAATGGCCTCAAAAATTAGGGGTTGATGATAAAAAAGAAATAAATTAGGGTTGTATGTATTTTTTAATTCCACTTTACTTCATAAAAATCAAATCAAAAAATTTCGTCGAAAAATAACAAAAAAAAAATTAAGGGTGAACAACCCTTATCACTTAGGGGTATAAGAAAAAAATTGTAGCTGATTCTCAGACCTATTGAATACGCATATAAAATTTGGTAAAGATCAGTCAAGCCATTTCGGAGTACGGTAACAAACACTATGACACGGAAATTTTATATAAAAAAAGATATATATATATATCATGATAGATATATATTTATAGATTTTATCTTGATATATATCAATTGATTCTCCAGAAATTTCAAGCTCAAAGTTAACTAACAAAAAATAATTCAGGATAATTTAGGTTGTTTCCTAAGTGCCTTAATTTAACTTAATTTAAAGTTGGAGGAATTGCCCCTTAACTAAACCAGATAGTTTTTTGTTGAAATTCAAACCTTAACATTATATAATTTGAGGTTTATAATAAAATTGGGAATTCCTTGGTTTCTTTACCTTTAGTTTGTTTCTATCAAAGATTTGTAATTGAGAAACCAAAAAGCCCATATTAAGACATAATTTAGACTACTGCAACAAAGTAATCTCGCAGAAAGAAATTGCTGGAAGAGAGAGGAAGCACTCAGGTAGTGTCCTGGGTCCTGGGTAAATAGGAATTTACTCATCAGTGGTCTGATTTGGGGCTCAGACCACTTTATAACATTAAAGAGTCTTAGGGATGAGATTGGTGCGATTATGCGCACTATCGGTGTAAGACGATCATAAAGAGGCGTTATACTAACTGTTGAGCAGTTCTGGTGTATAGCAGTAGAGATCCCAGAAACCTCCTTAAAACACAAGGGATGTCAACCAAGGGGGTTTTAGTGGGTAGAAATCCCACATACCCCGGCTGTACCCCAATGCAGTTGGGGATCTTAGAAGATTTCCCCCTCATCAAAAATAAAATAATCCTATATTATGAATTGGATTGAAAATCCCAATGTGAAGAGGACATCATAGAAGAAACAGGTTGACTGGAAGTGGGAGACAGATGATGATATAAAACTCATAGATCCATGCTGACCCATGACCCTGACTCTGAATGATTACTTTTTACAAATTCAAATTATTAATAAAATTACCTACTTGATTTATACCACAAACAGTTAAAGTAATTAAAAGAATAGGTACTTGATATTTTATGTGTTCATAAAAATAATAATCACCTAGCAATTTTTTTATATATTTTTTTATTACTATTCTGAATTAAACATGTGGTAATTTGACTCTTACTTACAACTACTTAATCTACTATACTATAAGAATCTTTGTCCTGACCATTCATTTATAAAATAGGCACAATGCAGAGCCCAAATGGCTGGACCTAGGAGTATGAAATTTGGAGGGTGCGTGTTGAGGGTGAAAGGGTAACATAATTTGTAACTTATAGTAAGTCATTAAAGTGATTTTTATAACATATTTAAGAGTTTTATCTAATAACAGAATGAAATTAGCTTATGTTTCTTAGCCTGGATATTATGTGTATCTCATATATATCGAAAAATCAGATTTTCCAAACCCTGTGTTTAAGTGTTCCATATCTCCAGATTTTATAGTCCATGGGGTATGTGGACTTCCATTGATAAATAACTACCTAAGATGTTTTTTTTTCCACTATATCCTAGTGCAAATCCATACCTTACTACAAAACAAATCACTGATGTAGGACTGGAATCCATCCAGGACTGCATCTTACATACTTTTGAAGTGCCTCTTTGGTTCAACCAGTTCAATATAAATAAATAAACAAATAAATATTAGGACACATTCACACACGGCTGGTTAGCCCCATACTGAACCATTTATAGCTTGTATTACGGTTGCTTACACAACTGATATACTACATATACATACATACATATTATATATAAATACATATTTAACACCCAGACCCACAGCCAACAAATTTAGTTAAGCACAAAGATGTTGACCGGGCCGGGAATCGAACCCGGAACCTTCTGATTAGCAGACCGGCATGGTAACCTTTACACCAATGAGGTCGTCATATCTCTAACCACTTGCACACACTATTCCAGGTACAGCCCAGACGCCCGGCAGGACCCGCCGCGGTGGGCGTGCGCCCTCTGTGCGCTGGGAGTATTTATCTACCAGAGTCTAGACGCTATCGATGGCAAGCAAGCCCGGCGGACCGGCAGCCAGTCGCCGCTGGGAGAACTGTTTGACCACGGCTGTGACAGCATATCCACAGTGTTTATAGCACTGGGAGCGTGTATAGCTGTGAAGCTTGGAGAGTACCCAACATGGATGTTTTTCCAGGTTAGTTCAACTACTTATTTGTTTTTGTGACTAAGCTCTGGTGTTGAGAGTTTTCAAGCTGTCTGAGGGCCTTTCATTTGGCTTAACGTCTACTAGTACTAAGAGTCTTTATTGTGTGCAAAAATATATGGTTTGTTATTTTTTACATTAAGTAAATGGGCTTATGCTTAATCACAATTCACCTGATGGTAAGCGATATTATGATCTAAGTTGGAACACGCTTAACCAGAAAAAGAATGGTGGACTCTTGCTTTGAAAACCAGATTGTAGTACATTCTTATCATCAGGAAACTAATATAAAAAGAATATGATGCTTTTTTCTTATCATATTGTATTTTAGTAGACAAACAGCCAGGACCTACAGTTTAACATGTCTTCCTGTACACTAAAGCTCAGATGAAAATGCTACTTTTGAAGTAGTTATAGTGTTTTAGCCTGGTCATTCATCCAGAGACTAACAGCACCGCTTGTTGATTAACTTTGATGATTGTGTCAAATCATCTCAGTTTGCCAAACTGCAGATGCTAGAACAGTTTAGCTATAATATAGGTAAACAGTCCATTGAACAGGCTCACCTCCTTTGGGGATCTATTCAATATTCATACTATAGCATGTGTCAGTTATTAATACAATGCCTATAGAATCAGTTTTCATTATGCACCGGGTACTATTGTATTATTGTAATTGGCGAGCAATTGATATTGATAATTACTTGACTACTAAACTTATGTTTTATTTTCCAGTAAATGTATGTAGGAGGATTCTTAGTGTCACTCTGAAACATATTATTGTTGTATAGATTTTGACATTATTATAACAGTAACTGTCATCTAGAAAATGTGTAATTTTATTACTGACATAGCCATAGGGTGTTCAACATGTATTTATATATAATATGTATGTATGTATATGTAGTATATCAGCTGTGTTAGCAATCATAATACAAGCTAGAAATGGTTCAGTATGGGGCTAACCAGCCGTGTGTGAATGTGTAAAAAAAAACAATTTTATCTAGGGTTAGTAAAACGAACAAATCAGAGAGACATGACTGTCATGCTTTTGTTTCTTATTATCTTCTTGTTTTCTTAACTGTTTATACTACCCTACTTTTTATCCCGGATTAATGCGGGTAACACCGCGGAGTGCAACTAGTATTTATACATTTTTGCAAGTGGTACCAACTGCCCCTAGTGACGACACCCAAGTTGCTTAGCATTTGGATCGGATTCTACAATAAATCTACTAGTCATAATTAAGTATATTGAGTAATGTAGCCAATACCCAGAAATACTTTTTTATATAATATGTATTATTAGGACACATTTTACACACGGCTGATTAACCCCATACTGAACCATTTTTAGTTTGTGTTATTTATATTTATATATTATATTTATATACATATTTAACATCCAGACCCACAGCCAACAAATTTAGTTATGCACAAAGATGTTGACTATGCTGGGAATCGAACCGGGAACCTTCTGATTGGCAGCCCGGCATGGTAACCATTACACCAACGATTTTTTTTTAATGACAAATTGTGATCTATTTTTATAATATCCTGACCTAATTTTATTTGTATCATGACTAAGTTTTATAAACCACAGATAATGTATAATGTTTGTGTAACCGGCTACCTATTACTTACTTTTACATTAGTGTTAGATCCAACATAAATTTGCACACCCTAACGGGTATAGTATAGAGTACATTAAATTTTAACATGTAACACCTTTCGACCTATACTTTGCAAATAAAAACATTTGATTTGATTTGAGGTGGTCAGAAATGATCTTATTAAGAGTGGAGACTATGTTGATACTAATATCGACGACCTCGTTGGCGTAAAGGTTACCATGCCGGACTGCTAATCAGAAGGTTCCGGGTTCGATTCCCGGCCCGGTCAACATCTTTGTGCTTAACTAAATTTGTTAGCTGTGGGTCTGGGTGTTAAATATGTATGTATGTATATGCAGTATATCAGTTGTGTTAGCAACCATAATACGAACTAGAAATGGTTCAGTGTGGGGCTAACCAGCCGTGTGTGAAATGTGTCCAAATATTTATTTTATTTATTTATTTATTTAATATAGGTAACACGTTTGTATTATCAACTATTGGTACCATCTTCACGTCGGTATGCGGCAATTTCTAGGTTAATGTCATTAGCATCTTCAGACATTTTTATTTTTACGGAAGTGTACGCCAAGGCCACTATCAGTCCACTAATAAATTAAACCCACAACTTGTTTGTTCCCTCTTAGTTTTACGATGTCGTTTTATAATGGTGTCTGTAGATAGAATGACGGTTTTTTTTTTTTTTTTTACTCTGAATAGGTCAGCGCTTGACCACAATTTACCTGATGGTAAGTGATATTGAGGTCTACGGTGGATCGCGCTTACCTAGAAGGAACCGGTTCACTCTCTCCTTGAAAATCGCTAGTTTGTAGTCATTGGGGAACAGGGAATTCGGCAAGGAATTCCAAAGTTTGGCGGTTCGGACAACAAAGGTGGTTTCATCTGCATCATGAAGATTGTGGATCTTGATGATGATTTGATAAAAAGTGGCCCCGTTTTTAAAGGCTAGCTGCGCCCCGCTGTTTTGCTAACGTCAATCCAGGATAAAAATATCATACATATATATATGTATGTTAATCTTGCTGTCTCTATACCAAATTGTATCGAAATCGGAACTGCCGTTTGAGTTTGAAAGAGTAATTTCATACACACACAAATTTTTTGTTTATAAAATAGTAACACATAACACATATATTTTATTTCTAAGCGCCTTTTCGAAGATTTCAAATTCATAACATATTAAACGAACTGTTACACACACACAGCTACACTATTTAGTTTTAGTTACCTCACTTATTTGCGTAATTATGAGTTTGATTTTTACAAATTTCACTAACACGAGTTTCTTAGCAAATACAAAAAAGTACTTAATTTACGTAGTTTCTTGTCTGTTATCTGAGACGTGTATTTAAGTAATTTACTTATCTGTTCGAGTCAGAGAACTCATCAACCCACAAGAAGGAAAAAAATAGGGTTGTCGACTAGGTAACAAAAAAATAATATGTAGCCAATTCCCTCCCACCTATATACGACTTTGAACGCAAAAATTTTAAGTTAGATTTTTTAGATTGGGTAAATATTAAGCACTTAAAATGTTGTTAATCTGATACACACCTCTGTACACAGTAGGCGCTATTGTTTTTAATTAACATAATATGTAATACATCCTTGTAATTAATGTTCATAATTGAGTTTTATTAGTCATTACAATAAAATTACTACACATATATTATTGTATTGGTAATTATAGTCTCTATGTCCTCATTGTTTCGAATGTACAGGACTTGCTTTTTGTCATTTGTCAAAAATTACGTGAAAGTAGCAACCCTTTTCCCCAATACATATTCTTGAAACATGATTAACTTCTACTTTGTTAGAACTGGATCGTTCCACATTAGATTACGCATGGTATATAAGAGAACGTCCTCGCTATCACTTGCCAAGCGGACGGAGGAAAGTGTTATTGAACTTGTTCATATTTGGTGAGCCGGTTTGGCTGTCGGCCAAATTTGTTGGTTGTTTAGGAATCTCTGATTAGGCCTCAGTTGGCGAAGTCATCTATTCGATTTTAACGAGATGAGCCAGTCGCTAGCCTTTTTTTTCTTTTTCGTAAGGAAATGTATTTACGCATCTCCCGCTACAAGCCTGGGGGAGGCGAGCGGGGTATGTCGGACTCGACGGCCAGAAGGGCCGTCACTACCGACTACAACCTCACGGTGTCCCATCTCACGACGGGGGCAGGGATGCAGGACCGCTTCGCGCATTGCCGCTACTCTCCCCGCCCAGGCCGCTGTCCGCAGTCCGAGCGGACCCACCTCAAGGGGGGCGGCGCCGCCCTTGGAGCCAGTCGGTAGCCTGGTAGTAACACATTATTAACACACATTAGGACACATCACGCTGGCTCATTCGAGACTAAATCTCCAGTTTTGGATTGTAAAACTCGTCGCGTCATCAAAACATGTTTGTCACCCTGAGATATTTGATGGTATGTTTGTTCTTCACAAAACTTCAGAGTTTGGAAATCGGTCTTGCCATTTGACACGAAGGTTGGATCTAAGGCATATCGTGTGAAAATTATATACTAGTTATACGTTTAAACTATAAACGGCTTCGCACAGCCATATCCGAGCACATAGCTGGAATTTTGTCAGGTTTGCCATTAGCGGATACGCCTAGGAGGACTATTTATTTGATGTTAAGTCTCATTACTAAATTTAAAGGGAAATCATGCTTGTCAAATTGGATTACATATTTCTTGCTCGCGATGGTACTTTCCCGTACGGCCATAAACATTATAATATTAATAATAGCCAAAATTGACAATGTATTGACTACGACAACAGGTTAGAGATCTGTCAAATTTTGTCAACCCTCCGGTACATCAGTTAAAATAGGTCTGTTTGTCTCTTAGCAATGAGCCATAGCCATTAGCATTACTTTTATGGGAATTAACTATCATTGGTACGTATATTTCTACAAACCATTCATTGTCTTTCAAACTATGCGTAAGACATTGAAAGGTGTTTAAAACTCAAACACACGTCTTTGAAACTTGGTATGCTAATTTCAGTTTTAACTGCGGAAATAACACGTACGATAACACGTACACCTGCTGTTTGATCAATTGGTTTTATTTAGCTGTTCCTTAATTTACTATTATTTGGTTAATGGTTGGATGAAATGGTGTCAGGTCTCAGTAAAATTTGTGATTGCAAAGTCCGCTTTTATTTAAGTCCATGAAGCGATCATAACCCTCGTACTGTATGAATCTGAGTGTTGAATGACGAAAGTAGCGCACCAAAGAGAATTGCATGCAGCTGATATGCGAATGTTGAGATGGATGTGCGGATTGACCTAAATGGAGAAAGTAAGGAATTAATATATATGTATTTTAGAGGAAGTCTGAAAGTGGTTACAGTAACTGAAAAACTAGGGTGGAAGGGTAGCGTGGTATGGACGTATCGACGTAATGAGGAAGAGCATGTGAAAAGAAGAAGTATGGGCATAGTAGTATGAGAGAAGAAGAAATCGATCTAAAAAAAGATATGGATGTGTTGTATGAAAAAGTTTATGAAAGAAAGAGATTTGAATGAGAAATTGACAGACGATAGAGCGAAATAGAAGCAGAAACTCTGCTGTGCCGACTCTACCTAGTGTAAAAATGCGAAGACAATGGTGTTGAGAATGATATGGTTAATGACGATGGAGTCTATGATGAAACACGCTAGCACAGAAGACACGTTCAATCTTTTGGTGAGACCCATCTTGTCTCTTATCTCGTCGGTGACAGTCCGTGTGAAGCTCGTCCCCGATGATGACGCTCGTAATGGGTCAAAACCCGTTGGACGTATTTCCAACATTTTTAAGTAAGTTTGACCGTTTGTTTCGTGAGAGTTTGAAGTTGAGAGTTTCTAATATTTTTTCATGTCATATCTAAAGACACTGTTCAATATAATTTTTAGTAACATAACGAATTCTTTCATCTTTTGTCCTAAACTCCTAAAATATCAAATAGTATTGATAAAGTTTGACATTGAATCTTGTTCCGCGATTAGCGAATTACGTCGCCAAATGTATTAGTTATCGTTCGAAAACAGCAGCAAACTCGGTATCTGTACTGGCCTTGTATCTGAAGTGTATCCCTGATATCATTGATAAACGTGGTTTTGGTAGATTTTTACGAAATGTTTTATTAATCTTTCTAAACTTACTGTAGTAAGTCTAAACATCCAAAATTCTAGCCATACTACACCTACACCTTCGGCTAAAGTGTCGCTAAATCGTTTGGTTACGCGTCTTGGCATAGATCTAATAATAATTATTATAAACTGCCTAAATGGGGATCTTACTACATCAAGTCTAATCAAAATAGTTCCTCTATATTAGTTAAGTAGTTGTAGCAACATGAATAAACATACTTGTTCATATTCTGTGGGAGAGCCGATCGTCGCTGAATCACAGTTTGATACTAGTTCAGCACTAATGGTTCAAATTAAATATGTATCTTCTTATGTAGTATCTTCTTAAAATATTTAACAAATTATCAGACGACCTAAAGCGTATAGATAATATTAAAACTTTCCGACAAACTTAAAAAACTTACTCATTACAAAAAGTTATTATAAAATAGAAGACTTTTTAAATGACGGAACATTAAAAAAATCAAATTAATTAACAGGCTCAGAATACAGAAAGAACCAGAAACCGTGAGCGCGCCTGAAACTGAGGCTACTAAAACTACTCCAAAATGGAGTAGTTTGACGCGCGACCGATCAGTCACTCTGTGACCGTCGGGACGTACGACGCTGTACCAATTTAATTAAATTATGCCGTCTTATGTCGTTCCTACCTATAAAATGCAGCGGGTCTATAAAAGAAACAGGATGGGATCACATTTCACGTGTAAGTATCGTATTTAGGTATCAACTTTGAATAAATTTCTATGTTTTCAATTGTCATAGATAATGAGGCATCCATCTTGTTAGTGTTGCCAGTATAAGAGTTTTGATTTACCCTTCTTTTTATTACCTCTTGAGGGCTTTTATTCATTGTAGAATATTAATAATTAATTTAATATAAAATAACCGACTTGAAAAAAGAAAGTATAAAACATCAGAGCAGCCTGTGTGTGCATAACCAAATAGTCCTATTAAATAGTATGTTAGTATCTAAGAAAAATACCTAGACATAAGATTTCATCATTTATCTAAATTTAAATTTTTGTTACTAAGTTCAAATTCTAAGAGACAATATTATAAAAAGCTTACTAAGCAAAAAGGAAATTAAATGCATTTTTTTTCTAAAGCGTTATTTTTTTCTAAAGCGTTTTATTAAATTCAATAAATCTATCAATTTCTTGAGACAATTAGGTAGGTACATAATTATAATAAAGATTAGGACAATTTTTATTTTATTAGTATCTCACCTCCTGGACTCCCAAATTTTACCCTAAAAACGGGCACATAATGCCTGAGCTAGAACATTACGCGGGTGGGAAGTGACGCGGGCGGGGGGCATTGTTTTGATTTTTGGACACAGCGTGTAGCTCGCAAATACAGATGAACGCGGCTTCTGGTACTTTCTGTATTCTGAGTTAACAGGGTTGCTCATCTCCAGTAAATAATTGAATGCCTCATGGGTAATTTTGAAACTGTTAAGGGACATAATATTGCAATAAATTGTTTGACTTGACTTCGACTTCTATGTTTTATGTCAATCAAATTATTATTTTGAAGAAATTGTTATTATTCCAGACTAGGTATTTTCCACCTTGAACCGCAAAATGTCGCCGTCTCGTGTGGTTACGCATCTTGGCTGCCTAATCTTAAATTGCCTTTCATTCGGCCCAAGGTCCTAAATATTGATTATCGTGAACCGCGTTTAACCCGAGCCGCCTATTTTAAGTTCGCTATATTTAGACATTTTGTACGACCTGAATGTTATAACAGCTGAAAGTAACAGCCTAGTATAATTTTTCAGTCATTTGATTAATACGTTTTATCTAATCAACGTTTAGTCATCAGGTACCTATGGCAGCGACGTATAAGCAAAAATGTAGCTTCACCCTTGCCCTTTAAATGAAGGGACTATTAGTCATTCTCGCCCATAATATGCTTTGCCTACGCAATCGATTTCACGATTTGATTTAATAAGCAAGACTCCGAGAAAACATTTTTTTACATTACAATCATTCAGCTCTGGCTTAACGTGGAGCATGCCTAGTCTAGAATACCCAGCTAGAAGCCAAAGTGTGTTAGGTACTTCCTTTTTGACTATGTTATAAAATCGCCGTTTTGTGGTTGTTATACATTTTTCACATCTCTCTCAAGAAGAGATAGTCAAATGATGGACAGCATCAAAATAAAAGTTGGCGGGGTTTTTCTGTAACATTAATTTATAATTTGTTTGTTTAATTGTACTATATTGTTTAAATTAGTACTGTAAATTCAAGACTATGCCAATATGACGACCTCGTTGGCGTAATGGTTACTTTGCTAGACTGATAATCAGAAGGTTCCGGGTTCGATTGCCGGCTCGGCCGACATCTTTGTGCTGAATCACAGAATAATAACTACTACCACGTACAGAAGCTTTACTTCGCAATGGTTTTCAAAGAAATATGACTGAATCTGATAAACAATATGATTTAATTTAGCTCGCGGTGCAGTCGAGCACGTGTTCATTTACATGGCTGAACTAAATTTGTTGGTTGTCGGTCTGGGTGTTAAATATGTATGTATGTATATGTAGTATATCAGTTGTGTTAGCAACCATAATACGAATTAATAATGGTTCAGTATGGGGTTAACCAGCCGTGTGTGTGTGTGTAAAAAAACATCGCCATAAGGAAGGGGTTTTGCGTTAGATATTAGTAAGTCCACTGCGTCTGTATCATAAGTACTTATTATGAGTACCGGGCAAGTCTCCCTTGGTTCGGTTGCCAAGAAACCCGCTCCTATACTACGGCGACAGAGCAGTACAGTGCCAAATGGGAATGTCTGTTTTGATTTCAGTTTAACCCAAACATAATGTCGCCATTTGTCTTTCACAGTTTCTTTCTCGCCTTCCTGTTATATCTTATCCGATAAATTATAATATACGACCATAGGTACGTCGTATACATTTGTATTCGACGCGATTCAAATGCTAAGCAACTTGGGCCGTCACGACACTTTTGGTGATTAGTATAATTTTCAAAGAAGAAATAGGAATAAAAAGAACCTGTTTTTTTCTGATCAGTGGAATAAACTAATATTATAAATGCGAGAGTTTGTGGATGTGTGTGTTTGTTTCTCCTTAATGCTCAAAAAACTGAACCGTTTTCGATGAAATTTGGTACAGACATAGTTTACACTCTAGATTAACGCATAGGCAACTTTAACCTCGGAGTAACACTGGTAACTGAGCAGCTAGTTACTAAAATAATTCTATAAGATAAAATTTAATAAACAAAGCATAGAAAAATTTGTAATATTGACTTTCCACACGATAGAAAATAATTAGAGAGAAATGAAAGTTGCTAAAATATATAAGACGAATGGTACACGTTTCTGGCGCTAGACTTAAGAAGCTAGCATTAAATATGGCGTCTAATGGTCACCTGGTTGCCAAGCGAACCGGTGCAAGCGGCTGACTTGTGTAATGCTTGATACATGTGTAGGAATCTAGGTTGTTTAGATCGATTCCGCGAATGGTTTCTGTAGGTTTAGTAGTTTAGTTTTGTAACTAATAGTCGTGTCTATGAAGAGTTATGGTTAAGGATTTATTTTTACTTTCATCATCAATTTACTGTATTTGTTGCCATAGCTGCACGGGAAATACAGACAGACAGATAGACAGACAGCGGAGGCTTAGTAAAAGGCTCCCGTTTTTGGTTGCTTAAAGCTTCGCGCGACGTTGGTTCGAAAACCGCCAAGAGCTTGAGCTCATTGATGATCTTCATCTTACACTCATTGCTTTTATCTTCTTTATGATATTTTTGACGAAATTGTCATAAGGCCCACCATCTTCCCATATCGTAAATATGTATTTATTTATAATATGTATGTATGTATGTATATGTAGTATATCAGTTGTGTTAGCAACCATAACACGAGCTAGAAATGGTTCAATATGGGGCTAACCGATATGGGGCTAGCCGTGTGTGAATGTGTTCCAATATTTATTTATTTACTAGCTGACCCGGCAAACGTTGTTTTGCCTTATTAATAATTTTTATTCTAGTTTCTAGACAAATTCTAGTATAATTAAAATGTTACTTACTTATTATAAGTGTGTATGGTATATGCGTGAAATGGGTATACAGCAGCGCCATGAACAAACGTTAAGGGAATATAAAAGTAACAAACGCCAAAAAATATCATGTTCAATCATATCTATTTAATAGTGTTTATTTTAACAAACATTAATTTGTTCTTCTTAGATGGCACCGACGCCAAGAATACAGGATAAATAAAAATTAAAATAGCATGTTTATAAGTTATGCCAATAAAGTCTTCGATGGTACTTATGTGGAGGCATAAAATTATTTGTCACTTTTTAGATACAGTTAGAATTTATAAATGTAGGTATGATTTTGAAGTCTGTTATTTGTATAATACAATTTCATTGTAAAATTTTTAAGGTTAGTAGGTAATTATATTTTTCTAAAGTTTTAGGTATTAAAAATTTTTAAGCGATTCCATTCGAGCCGTTACCAAACAAATTAAATAATATTGGTAATGTCATTAGCTATGACCCAAAACGTCATAGGACCAATCGCGAGCGAAGCGAGCCCTATGCGAGCGTAGCGAACTATGCGCGAGCGAATCGAGCGCGAAATATTTTAGCATATTAGTTCGAGCCGCTTGAGCATAAAGATGTCCAAAGCAGAACAAATTACATAATATTTGTAGTGTCGTGAGCTATGACCCAAAACGTCCTAGGACCAATCGCGAGCGAAGCGAGCCGGATGCGAGCGTAGACAGCTATGCGCGAGCGAAGCGAGCGCAAAATTTATTAGCATATTTGTTCGAGCCGCTTGAGCATCATGAAGTCCAAAGCAGAACAAATTACATAGTATTTGTAGTGTCGTAAGCTATGACCCAAAAGTCCTAGGACCAATCGCGAGCGAAGCGAGCTGGATGCGAGCGCAGCGAGCTATGCGCGAGCAAAGCGAGCGCGAAATTTATTAGCATATTTGTTCGAGCCGCTTGAGCATAATGAAGTCCAAAGCAGAACAAATTACATAGTATTTGTAGTGTCGTAAGCTATGACCCAAAAGTCCTAGGACCAATCGCGAGCGCAGCGAGCTGGATGCGAGCGCAGCGAGCTTTGCGCGAGCAAAGCGAGCGTGAAAATTTTTAGCATATTTGTTCGAGCCGTTTGAGCATAAAGAAGTTCGAAGCAGAACAAATTACATAATATTTGTAGCGTCGTGAGCTGTGACCCAAACCGTCCTATGACCAATCGCGAGCGAAGCGAGCTGGTTGCGAGCGTAGCGAGCTATGCGCGAGCGAAGCGAGCGCGAAAATTTTTAGCATATTTGTTCGAGCCGCATGAGCATAATGAAGTTCAAAGCAGAACAAATCACATAATATTTGTAGTGTTGTAAGCTATGACCCAAAAGACCTAGGACCAATCGCGAGTGAAGGGAGCTGGATGCGAGCGCAGCGAGCTATGCGCGAGCGAAGCGAGCGCGAAAATTTTTAGCATATTTGTTCGAGTCGTTTGAGCATGAAGAAGTCCAAAACAGAACAAATTACATAATATTTGTAGTGTCATCATCATATTTGTTGAAAATTTTTTGCTCATACGTTCGGGGTCTAGTTTATTAGTACATCAAATTTTATAGCTTCTTCTACGTAAGAACTAAGTGATCAAGTTATGTTGTCGAGAGTTTTTCAAGCCCCTGCTTTAGTTTAACGACTGTTTGTGCTAAGAAGACCTACAATTTAACGTATAATCCGATCCACAGTAGCGCACAGATGAAAATACATTTTTTTACAACAGTAATGTGCAGGAGAGGTTATGCAATAAAGCGGCTTACACGCGGGTGGAGCCGTGGTTAAGTTAATAAGAGAGTTACATTGATATAGCAAAATGATAACTGTTAACAATACTACTACATACGATACATAAACAATAACGAAGGTCGAAATTTGTATAAACAGTGAGAGAAGTCTGTGAAGAAGAATTTTGTGAGAAAAACAGGAGACCGACTTTGGTCTACGGCATAGTGTGTCATTTCACTCACCAGTAAAGTAAAGGTTCGGCAAATTTTAAGTATTTAAGATTGGTAATAATCATAAGCATAAGTATATCAGGTTAAATTTTGTTAGTTATTTTCTTCAAAAAAAAAAGGATTTTTACTCGAAGTACAGTTAGATACTATATTTGATCAGTTATCAAGCGAGATGAAAAATGAATAAAATACTAAAATGGCTATAAAAAATAGGGAATGATGATAAAAAAGTAAAAAAATTAGGGTTGTATGTATTTTTAATGCCGCTTAATACAAAAATAAAATGAAAAAATTCGTCAAAAAAAATGTTTAAGGGTGATCAACCCTTATCACTTAGGGGTATAAAAAACAGATAGTAGCCGATTCTCTGACCTACTGAATACGTATATAAAATTTGGTAAAGATCAGTCAAACCGTTTCGGAGGAGTGCGGTAACAAACACTGTGACACGGAAATTTACTAAAATGGCCATAAAAAAATAGGGGTTGATGATAAAAAAGTAAAAAATTAGGGTTGTATGTATTTTTTAATGCCACTTTATATAAAATTAAAATAAAAAAAATTCGTCGAAAAAGTAAAAAAATATATTTAGGGGTGAACAACCCTTATCACTTAGGGGTAAAAACGTTTCACGTTGGCCGATTCTCATACCTACTGAATACGCATATGAAATTTGGTAATGATCAGTCAAGCCGTTTCGGAGGAGTTCGGTAACAAACACTGTGACACGGAAATTTTATATATAAGATTTATCGTGAAAACTCTTATCACTTTTTCACAAGACTTAAAGAATATTACAAAACTGTTTTGCTTCCATATCGCCTTCAAATTGTGACTTTTATATCTATGACTTAAATAAAAGATAGAAGTCAAAATAAATGGTGTTTCAATTTCAATTTGTTTTTTTTTTTTTCAAAATTCCCCCTTTTACTTTCCAGTGTTTCTGCGCAATGACGTTGTTCTACTGCGCGCACTGGCAGGCGTACGTCACAGGCACGCTCAAGATGGGTCGCATTGACGTCACCGAGGCCCAGTACTCCATCATCATCATACAAATGGTTTCCGCCGTACTCGGCCCGGAGTTCTGGGGCACTCAGGTAATGATATCCGACCTAAACAATACTGTCTCTACCTTGAATAGGTAACGATTACGTCTTGTAAGCGTTTGTTGATCTAACTTGGACATTGATCATGAATTCCAATTAAATTGTTTGATCATTAGATAATCTGATTGGGATACATGACATCTTATTTTGATACTAGTTGTCCCGGCTTCGCACGGGCTATAAAATAATCTAAGTTGCAAAGAGAAACAAAACATAGCCTATGTTATGGATTATGTAGCTTCATCGGTCCAGTAGTTTCGGAGCCTATTCGCGTCAAACAAACAAGAATTCAAACTATATAATATTAGTATAGATTTTGTTAATAAAATAAATATTGAAATTTAAATTTGGTATTATGTATTTAGAGGGATTTTTTAATGAGAAATTAAATAGAGTTTTTTATGTATACTCTGGGAAAATTCTACTTATTTTAATTCGATTGTGAGTGTTTGCTAATTTTACAATTTACCAAAAATTTCCAAGTTAGATGCTACCTTATATTTTAAGTTAGAACCGAGAGTTTTGTCAGTGTTTAAAACTTTTACCTGAAAATGTTTAAGGACTAAATTATTAAAGTTTAAAAATGTGTGCAAATATTTCCGCAGCTTTTGTCCGTCGGCCTTAGAACACAATCGACGTGCCAAGGCAGTATGTCGGCTGTAACCACACTGATCGTCCATTCAATATAAATATTTGCACAGATTAATCTTATAGTGGCACTGCATATCGCTATTCTTAGGTGTTTGCTGTTTTCAAAAACTTTATTTTCAAGTAACCAAGTGACAAAAGATACAACTACAAATTATCTGAAATCATAAATAGTAACAAAGACTCGTACATATTAATTTGTATTGTACATGTGAATTTGAATACTTAAAAACTTTTTGAATTTTGATATTTTTTTAATTTTTTTGAATTAGTTTTCAGGACATTATCCTTATGATATTCTTCTTTGAATTAGATAAATGGCTGAACTCTGTGGTCGAGAGCCGCCCGTAGGCCTCTGACTTGGCTTTTCTATTGCTTGTACTAAGACTAACAGCCGGGATCCACACATTAACGTGTCACCAGACTTACGGTAGCGCTCAAATATTAATAGCATTTTTTTGAATGACTTGTGTATTCACCCATTCAAAGATCGTCCGCATCGACCGTTGCTTAACTTCGATGATCGCGTTAGGTGACCTTACTTAGCCGAGCTACGGGCGCTACAAATATATGAAAGAAATACACAATTATATGTCATTTATAATAATAATAATAATAATAAATATTAGGACACTTTCACACACGGCTGGTTAGCCCCATACTGAGCCATTTCTAGCTCGTATTATGGTTGCTAACACAACTGATATACTACATATACATACATACATATTATATATAAATACATATTTAACACCCAGACCCACAGCCAACAAATTTAGTTAAGCACAAAGATGTTGACCGGGCCGGGAATCGAACCCGGAACCTTTTGATTAGCAGACCGGCATGGTAACCTTTACGCTAACGAGGTTGTCAATTAATAGGTTGTCATTTAATAGCTTTAGTGTAAGACGTTCATTTAAGTTACTAAGCTGTAATTTCCCTTAAAAAAAGTTAAATAAATTTTAAGAAATTACGGGTATCTAAATGGAATTACATACAAACGACAAAGTGTGTATGTAATTCCAACTAAACAAATAAGACAAATACGTTGTTTAATTTAATGTCACACAATTTTGCCCAAAAGATTCGAACATGAATATCGATATGATGTGCCACTTTGAGATTTAAAGTTTTCTTCGAAAATTGTTTGAATATCCGTAACTTGTTTATTCTTTAATTAAAGCTGACAATGCTCTCAGTTGCTAAAACTACAATTTTCGTCAATGGTTATAAAAATAGGGTTAGTTAAGCCAAATAAAAGTCGATGTAGTTATCGTTTTGCATATTTTCTCCTTAGAAGTGAATTAAAAAAAATCACGGTCACCTTGATGTTTGTGTTTGTAATTTTATTAACACTGAGTACATTGACTTTTGTTTTGACTTACATTAAGTATCGTGAAATTATATTTTCAATACAATATCAACTAAAGAAAACACATAAATGTCGTGTCTCACAATAAATGTGGTCGCACTTTAAAGGTGAATCGTAAAGGATATTCCAGACTGTTTAAAAATACCCACATGAATTATTTTCTTGACTATTAATCTGTATTGTTATATATGGACCGCTTGTTGCGCGTCTGTTTATAATTAATATTAAACTTACCCTTATTAATATTTATGTGTAATTTACATCAACCAAACATATCTACCTATATCTAACGATAATTGTTTTAAATATTAATCTTTAACCCAGAAACTGTCTGCTTTCATATCTAATGGTGTATATTTCATTTATGTTTGGTTGAAGTATATCTTTATAATACAGCTAGGTAAATATTTATATAAAATAGGTACGTAAAAGCAAGTTTGTATTTAACAAACTGTCATGGACCTTGGGTTATATACATTTATACTGTGCCCAAAAATGTCTAAATTTTAACTAAAGGTATTGGAACCGGGTTCGAATCCCGGAGTTTTGTTTCTAAAATTTGTATGATAAAGTGTATAGGAAATGCAAACAGTATCAGATCATAAGCCCAAAACGTTAACTAAATACAGTAATCTCAAAAATTTGCTGCTTGTCTTAATCGGTCTATTCCGTTGTCAGATTCTGGATTTATAGTTTCAAAATACCAGTGTAATTTCCATTACACTATGCGACTTAACAGACATCAACAATCGTAGTTATATTGTGACGTGGGATACATAATTATTCATATAAAAGACAAGTCTAATTTAGCCATCCCACAGTTACCCTTCTTGATAGTTTTGTAAAGCTCTCAGTCTAGTACGTCAAGTTAACTCACGTACTAGACTGAGACGTTACGTACGTTACAATGCGGTAGAAAAGGAGATCTCAGTCTCTTTCTGACTTATGGTGTATATTAACAAGAAAGCGACTGATCTAGTTTTTAAGCTGATTTAGACATATAAATAATTACTTATATTTGCTAAGTCGCATAGTAGGGTGACGGTAGAACCACACTGACCAATGTATTATTATATAAAAAAAAAACTAATTTTTATAATTTTTTCAAAAAGATGAATACGATAGATGGTTCATTATAGTCTGGTCTTAGAATGATGAAAATGATACATGCATCAGTATGGTTCTGTTTCAATATGAAAACGATGCTTGGCTCAGTATAGATGCATCTCAAAATTATGTTAATGATATTTGGATCAGTATGGATCATCTATTTCAAAAGGGTAAACGATTACCAAGTTATTGTTGAATCATACTGACCGATGCATCATTGTTATCATTTTGAAACAAAACCATACTGACTCATGTATCATTGTTATCATTTTGAAACAAAACCATACTGACCCCTGTATCGTTGTTATCATTTTAAGACAGAACCAGTCTGATCCCAATATCTTTCTCATCACTTTGAGTTGAGCCATCTCTTACGTGGATCAGTATGGTTTATATCAAAAGGATTTAAACGATACTTGTATCAATATGTTTTCGCGTAGAAAACGGTCACACTTACTTATTAAAAGTTGGAATGAGTCCAACAGTTTCGGTGCTCGGAAAGCACCGAAACTGTTGGACTCATTCCAACTTTTAATAATACGTAAGTGTGACCGTTTTCTACGCGAAAATATTAAGATGCCTTACGTGAACAGTTTACAATGTATCAGTATGGTTCTACCGCCGTCGCCCAGTTGTATAAAGAAGCCGGCACACTCAGGTCGGCGCCGGGCTCGAGTGTCGGTACTCGCTGGCATTGGCCGCGATCGCAGGGGCTTTCCTGACCGTAGGCACGCTGGCAGCCGCCATCGTCTCGGGTGGCGTCGGCAAGAACGGATCCACAGTCGCTGTGAGACACCATACGCTTCTCTGACCACTGAAGCACGAGGTGGAGACAACTGTCTAAGAGACCACCGAGATTTGGGTCGTTGTCAATCAAATTTAACATCTAATGTGTACAGTTAGGAGACCATGCAGCGTATGCCTTGACTGACCAAATTACATCCCAAATGTAAATAAAATTAATTACAATCGGTTAATATCTCAAAAGGAACAAACAATTATGTACGTACTTAGCGGAGAATCTTGTCGTGAAACGTATGGTATGACTAAATTCATGTTCCCCTTAAAACACCTGATATTTTTAGTTCTAAACGTCATGTAAAGACCATCAAGCTAATTTAGACCGTCTTGAATCGTTGTAACAACACAAGTCTCTGTTGGCTCTTAGACGTTTGCTGCTCAGGAGTCACTTGGTTGGGTTCCTTCGGCTTTGGTGGTCGCTTTAATTTTCAAACAGTTTCATCTGGTGATGTGGGACAACTGTGACGTTTAATAATTACTAAATCGTCCGTGTAAACTAACTTGTCAATAGTATCAAATGATTTTTTACTTAGTCGAAGTTTTTTTTGTTTTTTTTTTCTGGTATGAACATGGGTTTAATTAAATTTTAGTAATTTTATCAAGACAAATAAATTTGCATTTCCGCAACTTCAGTGTCTGTAAAAGTATGATAATATGATTTAGTATCGTATTTGGACGAGAAAGAGTCGCGATATTTTCAACTTTACATTAATTATATGTTACGTGTGATGGTCTTTCGTACCGTCATCTCTTTTACCTCGTATAAATACATTTTAATTGTCATTTTATAACGTCACGTTCACAATAGGTCCCACGCGCCTCAGCCTGAATCAGATTTGGATTTGGGCATATTTTCAAAAGTTGTGTTAAATCATCAGTTGAGTTAACATAAATAGATTTATTGGCATCTATTTTAGCCATCAAGCACATACTTCACGTTTAGCTTTTGAATCCTAACCGAGCGTATTTTCTCTTCTAATTGTAGTTTTAGGAAGTTTTCAAACATATTTTAAAACAGATCTTTAGATATAGCATTATTCAGTTATTTTCTAATCTCGTTTATTGCAGTGTTTGAAGACTTCCTTAAAATTCTTAAAGCGATAGTTGTTTGTAAGTGCGATACGTTTCTTCGCTTATTTTGATTGTTAACTAAAATACCGTTGGTCCATTGCTTATTATCATGTGGGTTTTTTTAATAGCATGTATTTATAGATCACGAGTACTCAGTTCAGTTGGATTATGCTCACTGTTTTTTATTTAAATTTTATTTCGTTAACATGGAGCATGATCTATAGAGATATATTTGATTTCAAAGTAAACGATAGTCACGTCGTAGGTATCGGTCATTTAGTTATGTTTAAGTTGTCGATGTGGCTGATGCGTCTTATGAAGTTTATTTTGTCGCATTAAGTTTACGTGGGTCTTCACTCATCGTGGCCTTTGCGACGGCTGGCTACGCTTCGAGTATTTTTGGTCGTGATTTTGATTGGCTTTGTTTTTTTTTATCAAAATTGTGTGTTGCGCACTTGTCGGAAGCGACTAGGCGAGTACTAACGCTGCGTGTATCAATAACCGGCGCGGTGGTCACACAGATCCCAGCGCTGGGCGTGCCCGTGAGCCTGCTGGGCACCACCGTGTGCAATGGCCTGCAATGTATCTTTATCCTGAACTTCGCATCCACCTTCCGCGTTAGGGGATGCGGCAAAAACGGATCTACTATCGCTGTAAGAGGAACTACGACGATCTGTACAGCTCTATGTACATTCACGGGAGGGTGTTTCCATTCGGGTCAATCATGCTTCTACTTTCCGGTGACATTCCGATGTATCCACGTTCCATGGCGCCTGACTTAGTCATTTATATACGGCACATTACCCATCCACGGTCTTATGGTATCAAAACATTTTCCGCTATATGCAAGTCATACATCCTACATCATCAAAATTATATCATCTTATCGGAATGCCACCTTTGACGGGAGAAATGGGCACTGTAAACATATGCACCTTAAAACAAGACATGATTGATTCGCATCATAACTCATTCAGGACTACTTGGAAAAGTACTATAACTATGCATGAATACTATTTCATTCCGTCAATAACTTCAGTTCAAAGGATCCATTATGCATTGGGAAAGTTTGTCAGTGAGACTGGTACGATATTTACTTCTAATCATATGTCAAACTAATGTCACATGTCATACGTCACGTAATACGAAAGTCAGGCGAATGAGTGAAGACAGCACAGAGGTTCCACTACTTATTATTTTCAGCAGAGTCCCCGTATATCTCCCGGTACTGTAGTAGCGAGTAGCGACCTACAGCGTTGAGTTCCTGTATAATAATGGCATGTGTTTGTTCTGGCCGGCGCGGCGCGGCGGACGCGGCGCTCGTCCCGGCCGCATGCGCACTAACCCTACAGCTGCCCACCCTAAACATGAGTTTGAACCTTCTGTCAAACTATGCGGTCGTGGTGTTCACGCTCTACCTTATATTCGGATACGTTACCGTCATTATGAAAGGCGGAGTGGGGAAAAACGGCTCCACCGTCGCAGTAAGAGAACTTAGATTGTTTGTGGCGTTAACACACGATAACAGTTGCACAACGTACTAATGACGTATGCTCGAGTGACAGTTGACAGCTGACAGCTATGCTCGCACGATGCCGCCGCCCGCTACCGCGACTCCTGTCTCTTGACTGTAGTGTTGTGCTGTACCTACACATATGCCGTACTATACATACCGCACTTATACTTACGTACATTTGTCAATTGCCTCTTTGTGAGACCCTCATACTAGACTAGGCGTACTCGACCTCAGGCCAGAGCATCGTTAACTCGTGTTAAGCGTCCTTCTAGTAAAAAAAAAAACATTGATGTAGCTTACATTATTAATAAATTATTTTAAATATGCTTACGCTTGACCAGTCAGCGAAATAACTTTTATCCGATCGTTTTCAACAGTGGTGTATTGTAAACTAAAACAATATGTACATATATTATGTTTTAATGCGGGATCTATAGTATGGTATTCTGTGGTTTTGTCTCTGCATGATTATGTATGTAAATCTACTTCAAACGCATCTCATTCTCGTCAGTAGCTTAAGGCATGTTTGTTTGTGCATGTGTATCTTGTTTTTCGTTGTATGTTTAGTAATAATTTAATTACTTGAAGTTTAATTTTTAAAATATATTGCTATAAAAAGTCCCATTGTTTTTGTTGTTGTTCTTTTTTTAAACTTTGAATATTAATTTAACGATGATTTAAACGTAAATTGCCCCCTAATTTTGCTTTTTGGCCATTTTTTTTGTTGCTATTAAACTACCAAAACAAGGTCACGTCAAAATTGGTTGGGTAAATGTCTGACGCAGGTACTTAATTCAATATATTCTCTCAAAAAACTTTTTAAGATAAATAAAATTTAGTTTTTTTTTTAAATAAATAAATTTAACATTTCACCCACGGCTGGTTAACCCCATACTAAACTCCTTCTAATTTGTATTATGGTTGCTAACACAACTGATATATATTTTATACATACTAAATACTTTATATCGATACATATTTAATATCCAGACCGACAGCCATCATTCATACAACATCTTTGTGCTGAACTTAATTTGTTTATTATTATTTGATGATTTGGTCTGGGTGTTATATATGTATATGTAGTATATCAGTTGTGTTAGCAACCATAACACAAACTAAAAATGGTTCAGTTACGGGGTTAATCAGGCGTGTGTGAAATGTGCTTAATATTTATATATCTACTAGCTGACCCCGCAAACGTTGTTTTGCCTTAATAATTATTATTTCTAAATATACAGTAGCCGATTCTCAGACCTACTGAATACGCATAGGAAATTTGGAAAAAACCGGCCAATCCGTTTCGGAGGAGTACGGTAACAAACACTGTGACACGGAAATTTTATATATAAGATTTATTTTAAAAAAAGTTGTTTGACAAGTCTCACACCCAGACATTTACTTGACCAGTCTTGCACGTAACTCCTCGAAAGCCTCCCGCCCCCCGAAAGAGCGTGGTACATCCCCTCACCCCCGCAGGGCACCAGCATCCTGTCGCCGGTGATACCGTTCTCCTTCGTGGTGGTCCCCGCCTTCATCATCTTCCAGAAGAGCGAGTCCAGCGTGTACGAGAACCATCCAGCCCTGTACATCCTGGCGTTCGGAATGGTCGCCGCCAAAGTCACTAATAGACTAGTGGTAAGTTCATAGTTCTTCTTTGCCTTCGCCTTCTCCCACTTTGTGGAGACGGCACAACCCGTTTGTTTGCTTCCACACTCTTCTACCAGCCGTCATATGTCTTTCATATCCTCTATCATACAATTAATCCACATCTTCTTTGGTCGTCCACTACTTCCACTACCTTGTACAATCATATCCATACTTCTCCTAGTCACATGCTTCTCCTCTCTTCGCATGACATTCCCATACAACCAAGATAACCTGCACCTGCAACTTTCAAACTTTCTCTAATATACTCATTTCTTATACCTTGTCCATTCTTGTTACTCCACACATCCATCTCAACATTCACATATCTGCCGCATGCAATCCTCTCTCATGCACCACTTTCGTCTCCCAACACTCAGACCCATACAATATGACAGGCCTTATGATCGTTTTGGTAAGTAAATACATTATAATATACAATAATTCATTGATAACAGAAGTTACTCATCATAACATTTTCAATTAATTATTTCCTAAATAATATTAGAACAATAAATTATTCAATATTAAATAGATGCAATAATATTCATATATGCTTATGTATATAAATAACTGTCACATAAAAAAAATATAGTATCTGTAATCTAATCTATATTAAAATAATAATATATTCGGCGATTCCGAATCTCCGTTACATACAAAAAGTTCATTGAAACACTGCGATACTTATGGAGGCAGCCCAAATGGAAATTTTCTTATAGTCACCTATATTATATAGACATTCCGCATCGACCGTTGCTTAAATTTGGTAATCGTTTCAGATTACCTTAGCCGAGTACACAGTCACTACTTAATAACCTTGAATAGTTGCTAATACAGTGTTGTTTCCACCCCAAATGGCTCACATAACCTTGAATAAGTACCAATACAGTGTTGTTTCCCCCCCCAGGTGGCTCACATGACCAAGAGCGAGATGGAGTATTACGACTGGTCGCTGCTGGGGCCGGCGATGCTGTTCCTCAACCAGTACTTCAACAACGCCATACCGGAGTACTATGTGCTGTGGCTCTGCACGGTCAGTCATATTTAGCCTGGAAATAGATATTAAATATAATGAGTATATGTGTCTTGGCGACACTCATAGCCTACAAATACTGCAGGGCTGCCCTGCAATATGTGGAATGTATTGATTTATCCTACTGTCCCATATGTATGTTCATTTTAAAATTATGTATGTGTGTGTGTGTGTCTTTTTAGCGTAATTCTTGTAGGCCATACGGTAAAAAACTCTTTTTTATGAATGACGTTAATGATCATCAACTTTTTGGCCTATTTAACTTGGGCAGACTTGCTCTATCGAGATGCGACACAATGCCACCATAACTCAGATTGTTTTTAGAGTTCCTTTCCAAAAGGGTTAAAACAAAAGGGTATAGGGTCCCGACCCTATGCCCCCGCTGTCTCTCTGTCACCAGGCTGTATCTTAGAAACTGATAGCTAGAAAGCTGAAATTTTTATAAGCTATATATTTTCCGTGCCGCTATAACGACAAATACTAAAAATGAAAATATTAACAGTGGTCCCGATACAATCAACGTGTTTTTTACAATTTTTTAAGTTAATGGTACGGAACCCTCCATGCGCGAGCTTACTCGCATATGGCAAATTATTTACAAACCACGCGCACCACATTTTTCTTTGACCCTGACATTATTTTTCGCAGCTTTGCAATAGATCATCGTAATCTAACATAAAAATTTGTAACATTCCAGATATGGGTATGCGTGGACTTCGTGAGATACTGCGGTCAGATCTGTCTCGAGATATGCGACCATCTCAAGATACATCTGTTCCGCATCCCGTACCCGGCGTTACCGCAAGGCCGGCCCGGGACGCCGGCCGGCAAGCCACCGCAGCACCAAGCCAAGCCCGCGGATAGAAACGGTACGAACCCTCGTCGACAGTCCAAGGCTAAACGAGCCAACTCACAGACGTAAGCTAGCCGGCTAATGTTCCAATCTGTGTCAACTAGGGCCACGGTAACTAACGCAAAAGCTTTTAAGGAGACTTTAGTACGCTTAGACACATTTTTGAATTTTGAAAATCACTCGAAAATCGTGTGATCACTGCGAAAGTAGAATATTTCAGATTTTCTACCTTCAATAATGGAGTTCCGCAAAGTACTAGCCTGAGACAATTAGGTTGTAAAGTCACTCGGACTTTTCTGTAGAAGCCGATGTAGCCAAGTAGGTACGTTAATGGCAATCCGTCTTAATTGATTTTAGCGTTACTGTTCTTGTATTAAAGTTATGTCATAACTATAGATCATGTTTTTCTTTACGTTATATTTCTATTTTTTTTTCTGTTATCCGAGGTAGAATTCAAATCTTTTGGATCTAAAGACATAAAAAAGCTTTTTTCCATACATTATGTCTAAGCTAATATTGTATATGGACCACGAGATTTTATTTTGATAGAAGAAAAAATAAATATACATATAGGGGACTGCCGCTGTGGTCTGAAATTGTATTTTATTTTCCAAAGTCGTTGAAAAAATGTTAGTCTAGAAGTAATAAAGTCGTCCTTAAAGGCTTTTGCGTTAGTTACAAGTAGCCCTGTAGGAAAGTTAATAATTAAATCCAATAATCATGAAGTCAATAGCTCTAACGAAGAGCATATCAAACCAAAACATACATTTTCTTAAGTAACTGTAATAGCAATGAACCGTTGTTGACAAAGGCGAGTGCCACTCTAGTTTCCCGTCCACAATAGGTATGATGACCGGGTCGTAAATACATTAAATTGATATTTTAACTCACTTATATATGGAAAAAGTATGTTTGAATTCCATACATCGGATGCTCATACAATAATAAGTAATGCCCAAATCAAAACGACAGGGTATTATAAGATTTACAAGTCTCTGTGGAAATGTGTTTTACTATGGCATAGTAGCTTCTGTGTCTAAATCCATTCACCTAGAATGGATTTAAATGTAGTTTTTTTTGTTTTAATTCTTGTTAGATTTTACTAGAAAAAAATATATATATTGTGATCTTTTTCATATCCAAGATGGTCACTACAAAAGTGTCTAGACGGTTCATAAAATGTTTAATTTACATTTGTTTTTAATACCATTTAAGTGCAAGATATTATACTAAAGAATATAATCATTAAAAAAGTTGTTTGCAAAATGTACGCAATGTACATTTTCCTATTGACGTACTATTCAAATTATTTAAACGAACGAGGTGTCATCGTGCCTATTGTGATAGTGTGCCAAGTCATGTGAAATAAATAAGCCAATAACGTACTTGCTAGTTATCAGAACATACATAGTGTGATGTCTGTCTTAGCATCTTTTCTTCCAAGTTGGCAACACTGTAAAATTGGGAAAATAGTCGAATTCAGTAACTTTCTTTTTTATAGATAGTAAAGTTATAAAAAGATTATTTTTTTTTTTCACTAAAGACCTGTTAAAGATATTTTTGATTATGTGTTGGTGTTGATAACGTTTTGTCCCAGTCTGTCTAAATCATGAATAAATTCATAAGTTTTGAGTTGACCTGAAAATACTTTAAAAGTAAACCCTTTTTATGCAGTCGGTTGAAAATAATGATGTTAGTAAATATACCATAATGCTAACTTTGCTGTATTCTATATTATATCTATATTGTTTGTCTTTATTTTATTTTTTGTAGTCCGTTTTGATAACTTTTAATTTATATATTCTATTAAATAGGAATCATAGATCACAGTATAGGTCTCTGTTAGTTTTTAAAGTGTTGAGAAGGCATATGTGATACGTTGGGAAATCTATGTGTACAAATCTAGCGTAATGAACCAACAAAATATTTTAAATAACGATATAATTTATGTCGTGTAGCACTTAAGCAAGTGTGTTCCGGAAGCCTCCTAGAGAGCTAGTTATTCTAAACTAGGCATGCTTCACCTCAGACCAGAGTGTAGTCAACTCGTTTGAATACGCGCCCAGCTGGTTAAAGCCTATATGTGAGGAATAAAAAAAAGTTTTTTGTATATTTATTAAAATATACAAAAAACTTCTTTTAAATAATTTTACTGCCTTCCCTCTATATTATAATAGTTAACTTTTTTCTATTATAGAGTTGAATCATGCCGTTGTTCATAATTTCCTAACAACAACAAGTTTATTTTCATCAATCAATGTATTCTTCTATTATATTTTTTTTTGGTACTTAAGACAAAGGTTAGGTAGTGTCTTTGCTAAAGTTTAGACAACTATTTCTCTGCCGTAATAGAGCCACTTAATAGAGAATGCGCTATATATACGCTAGACAATGTATACATAGATGATATGTATGTTATTGTGTTGATGTTGTTAATTGTTATTTAATGTCGTTAGTTCACACTGTACATATAATGTAAACAATTAAGGATTTATACATTTCAAAACCCAATACTCAATTGAAAATAACATCTATGGTAGATATATGGTAACACTAAAAAAATCGTATAAAGAACTTGTAGAATTATGTTAATTTCGATGTCTAATATGAACATCTCTTGAAATAAATACTCATAATTATTCACGTCGGTACAGTAAAATTAATATTTATTAGTCAAGTAGTATCAATATGATAAATTAAAGTGCATCCATAATTCAGGAACAGTTACAACAATCGTATAGAAAAACTAAAATGGCGGCTTATGTCCAATCAGAGCGCTATCTGCAAAACTACCCGTTCTTATTGGCTAATTCGTCCGCCATATTTGTTTTACTTCGCGTTCGAAAATCGAAAGTCGGCTTAGAGCTTTTCTTCGCTAAATATTAACTTCCAAGCAAGCGTTATTCCTATCAAATACATTTTTTACATACAATTGCTTGCGCTTGATCGCAATTTACCTCACCTGATGGTAAGCGATATTGCGATTTATAGTGAAGCGCTTTTGCCCAGCTACCTCTTACCTTTATAACTGCTCGATTATAGTTGAGAAGGTTTATCAAATAATTACACACCTTTTCGATCCTTTTTTTTTAAACGCAAATTTTAAATCAAAAAATTAAATCGTAAAGTAAATTTTCTAGAAAATTTAGTCAAATGACTGGTGGTGGCTAACTTGCTACTAAATAAAGTAGAGAGTGATATGATTTGCAGGTTATAGGGTGGTCCGGAACATTGGGCGCGCCGTCCCGGCGTATTCGTATACAACCCGGTCGCCAGTACTGGCTATATGAGTAAATAACTAACTTTTAATACATAATTTAAGGCTGTTTTATACAAATCATTGAAATAACGGGTCACTGAGCAATCAATCACTATTTTTTATATTTTATTTTACTCCTTTTGAAACATCACACTATTTGATATTCCGACTCTTAACAATTTATTTAAAGGTTATTAGTTACTAACGCAAAACCCCTTTATGGGCGGGTGGCTTTAGTACGTTTAGTCGAATTAATTTGTTCTACGTATGTATAGAACTCAAGAAAAAATAATCTCTTTCATACAATTTTGTTTCCGACATATCCGAAGATTTATGTTATCTGTTAACCCGCGCGTGGCCAGCGTGGTAGATTATGGCCTATATCTCTCTTCTCATGAGGAAAGGCCCCGAGTCCCATCGGTGGGAACGTATAGTGGGTCGCTTATGCTTATGCTATGGTCTCGACATGCGGCAAATTATATGTTTAATAATATAATAAGTGTTTATTTTTAAGAATTTCTATTCAATTTTTTTATTCGACTTCTCCTATTAAAGCCGTTCTTAAACGGGTTGTGTGTTAGTAACCAGTAACTTTGTATTTATTACGTTACTAATATGTGCTTCGCCAAATTACGTTTTTTTTTGTTGCTTGTTTTTTTAATCGTTATTCTTATTTAAAATACTTCAAATTCTTTAAAAAAGACAATATTCAAATGTTCTTGTTGCTTCCGTGACCCCTTATTCAAATTATTGTGGTTATGGTTCTTATTGTAAATATCGAAAATTCAGGGGATTAGATATGATATGATGTTTGTACGGAAAATGTTATTTTTCTTGCAGTTCTTACGATTACAGATTCGCCAACTTTTAAAACGCCAAATTAATCATAAACTGTTTTCTTATTTGAAAAAGTAGGATTACCACAGGACGGTTAGAAGTCTTCAAGTCTTTTTTTTTTCACATTCACATTTCATTTTCCGCTAACAAGTTCCTGCTTAGCCGTTACTTGTTATTTAGGCACTTAAACAAAAGCCTAGTTGGTACTTATTGCCTGGAATTTTCTCATTATTTGTAAAACTTAAATATTCTTCAATACATTTTCTAGCAATAAATCTATATGCATATCTATATTATAACTTGACAAGTTGAGATTTAGACTAAACAGCGTTACTTGCCTTGTTTTTCAATAATATGGCAAGATAAATTCTGCTAGTTAAATGACTTTAGAACAATATTGCCATATTGTCAATTAAGTTCCGTATATGAAGTATACAAATCGAGGATATGTTCCCTCTTGCTTAATATACACGCATAAGCGAGTATATTAAGATATATACTACAGAACTCTGAGTTATTTGTTCCTGACAGTTATTTAATATAGGAATAGCAAAAAAAAAACCCACTCTCGCGTCTTTAACGCTTAAACATTTAATGTTATTAGAAATATAGATATTTCTAGATACGTTGTTGCTATAATGTCTTGCATCTTGTACTAACTGAATAGTCAATTCCCGGTTTTGGAACGTCAATTAAATCAGTAATCAATGTGGGGCTAATATGAGTTTTTTGGAATGCGCAAAACTAGAGTCCTACTAGTTAAGCGTGCTGCAACGGAGGTCATAGAGCTGCTTAACTTCAGGTAAAGTTTGGTCAAACGTGAACCTATAACGCATAAAGATAAACTACGTATGTACATATATAGTTTTCGTTTCTATACGTAAACAAATGACAGAACCAATGAGATTGGCTCATATCGTTTGTCTATGGATTTTAATTATTATAATATGCTGTTACTCTATGCGCATTCGAAAAAAGTTTTACTAGCCTTACTGATCTTCTAGAAATCAGTCGCGTATTGACGTTCCAAAAAATGACCTTAAATGTTAAAAAGATTCAAAACGAATCGGTGTTGGCTGCGACTAACATTTTCTTCCTGTATTTGTTCTCTTATCTATATTTATGTAAAAATAGTCATAAGTGCTAGGCTTGCCATTCAATACAGCACCTTATTGTCTCTGTAATAAGTGAGAGAATCGCTAGTGTTGTCTCGCTCAAACGGTGTTACCATGTCGAGCTAGATTGTAAATATATTGTGGTAATAGTAGCACTACCGCTTTACTAGCTGTATGACACTCATGTGACGTGTATTTTGTATGTCAAATATAAGCTAATGTACAAATTTAATAGTTCGTTTTATTGTGTGTTTGAGAACACAGTGTGTTTCACAACACTATTCGGTTGTGTGTTGAACACAGATTTTGTGTTTCATTTTATATTGACACTCTTTTGTGTTACGTCACTTAATACACTAGTATATTAAAACACTGATATTGATGTTTGAAAACATTATACAGCAGTGTTTTATGTGTGTTTTAACACTGTTTATAAATATTGTGTGTTTTATAATATGATACAAGAGTTACATCACTTACACAGCAGTGTGTGATGATGTGTTTCACAACACTACACTTATGTTTTACAACTAAGTTATTTTTAGACGTTTCTCTTTTTATTTTAGTGTGTGTGTTATCACATTTTATGTATATAAAAAATTACATGTATATTTTTTTAGTTGTACGCAATAAGTGTCCCCATATGCTATAAATGTTTAAAGTGATAATTTTAAACCAAGATAAGTACTATTTTATATACGTATTGGTATATTGTTTGGTTTGAATGCAGCTTATGAAGTAACCTTTTGGACAGTTGTTTACTTCCACTAAATATGCTTAACCTTTTACTTAACCGTATTATCTTTTTGCTTCGATACTAATATGTGTTATAAAAACAATATTTGAACGATTCTTAACATTTTATGGATCCAAGGTCATTGCATGCGTATTTGCACTTTTAGTTTTTAGGATTTATTCAATGCACGAAATTACTCGTTTAATCAACTGACGAAAAACTCAAAATGATTTACCTGCTTTATATATTATTAAAACAAAAACAAGTCGGCCAATATAGGAAAATAGATTATTGATTTTAACATTTGATTTTTAGTAGACAAAAATTGTTGGTGTTGTTTTTCGTGATTTGTTTTATTATGTCTCACTTTTAGTTCAATTCATATCATATATTTTAAAAATACTGCATGCATTTTTTATATAATGGCTTTCATTTGTTTAGTAATACTGCACAATATTTTAGTATTTTATGTATTTATTATTGAAAGTATAGCTGTAAGATACCAGCAACTACATATATACCTCTAGTAGTAAATAAGTCTATTAAATGTGTCCCATTTCGAATTTATATTTTATTTACTTCATTAGTTTTCTGGTTTTGTTTGGGGTTCGCGCTTTTGTTCGCTCACAATAAAGACAAAGTGAGTAATGCATCTATCTCTTTCTTTCAGTGTCGAGTGAGAGCGAGAAGTCCGATGCCGAGGATACTGCGCCGCTGATAAACAATAATAGCATTAGTTAATATAGGATTAAGATACATTATTCTATATTTTTTTTGTTAAGCGAAAAGTCACAGATTCTATAATAGTCAGTATGAAATTAGTAGTATTTCAAACCTTGCCTCTGCAATTATTTTATTGATTAACTTATTAAATTACTTTACCGAGTATTTATGATTAAATAATACAGGGATTTTACCTTACAATCATGAATAGCTATTTCAGTTTCTAAATTTAATTTCAATAAATCTTTATTTGTTTCAGGAATCTTTATAATTAAATTAAAATAAATATATGTTTCTAACCTAGATATATGTATCTAACTTTGTAATTTTTAAAATTTTCCAAAATTAAAAATAACTGTAATGTAAAGATCAACATTGTGATTTTTATTAAGGGCTATTGGTATCTAACGCAGGGCGGGTTGCGTACTTCTAGACAAACAAATTTAGTTATACCTCGCGAAAATAAAATCAGCTGTTCTTCTGTCTTACAAAAAAGTCGCCGAAACGCGACAAAAAGTACGTAGAAGCATTTTTTTTCGAGAAACCAAAAGCCGTCATAATTAAAACAAAATCTGTTTGTCTAGATGTACGAAACCCGCCTAGACGTAGCTAAGCCGTCCTCAAAATGCTCTGCATTAGTTACGACTAGCCATAAAGTGAGTATACATTAGTATACCTACTATATCTTGGACTATGTACTTGATATTTTTTCCCTAGGAAGTATAGGTATTACCATAGACAAAAATATACTAGAGAAGACCGCTAATCACGAACAAAAAATCGTACATCGCAAAAAGCTCAGAATTACATATTATTACCAGGGGGCGCTGCTAAATAGCCCGGTGACATGGATATCTCAACAGAACAAGGATAAAACTAAATTATAATTATGCTATTTTAGCTCAAAAGCCCTAAGGTATTTTTTAAATATTATAATATTGGTCAAAATCTATTTAATTTATTTCGAAATAAATTTAAAGTTTAGTTAAGTTTCCCCAGGCTATTGAGAGATGGCGTTACGATCGATTGAAAGATAGAATTCGAATTAACGCGTCCGCTGTACGCTAGATGGAGCTTTTTAATAAAGTTAAGCCAAGCATTGACGAGAAAATGGTATGATAAGTATTGAATAATTATTATTTATATCAAACATACTTTGCAATAATTTTGAATTTATATTAAATATTCCAGTAATTCGTGTGAAAAAACTCTGTGAAATTCTTTCTACATCTAAAATTGTGAATTATTTTCTTGATGACATTGACAGCTTATACCATTTTATTTATTGGCTTTGGTAGTTGTGCCCATTAAACTTCACTAAATCCTTGACCTTTTCTGTAGCCTATGAAATTCTACACAGAGTTACATACCATTCTTCGATTTGCAAGAAAACATGGCAAGATTTTATAAAATCAATAGATTTTTAAATTTAAATATAACCTACAAAATCTTCTATATATAATCATTTGCAGCGATGGTAATTTTGAACGAATTTTTAGTAAAGCTCGACTTATGCAATCACAATTGGTTAATTCTTTATCCGTTCGAGTTACGATGCCACAGACACATACTCGCACAAAGGCCAAGAAACTGATAATATCCTCATTTTTTTCTATATACCTAAACTGCCTAAGCAAACTCTAGGCAACCCGTTCAAAAGCTATGAGACTTGGCGCGTGTCGCCTTTCGAGACAATTGGTACAGTTTGCAAAAAGAGCGAAAATATAATATTATTTTTTACAAAGATAACATAATGTAGCAACTTAAATGATATGTATCGACATCTGTTAGAATCATTTGGAGTTAACAGATGATTTTGACTGTCAAATAATAACAGACAATAATTAGCAATAAATTAAAATTGAGACTATAATTTGAGATTTAAACTATCCTATCTCTCAAGTTGGATCGAACTGAACATGGTGTTCGAATTTTATTATAATCGGTTAAGTGGTTTAGGAGTCCATTGAGGACAAACATTGTGACACGAGATTTATATATATATATTAAAATTGTACAAATGTTTACTTTTAGTGTTTATATGTTATTTTTAAGAAATGTAGCGCTTTAGAGACTATATGTCTCTGTTATGCTATATTTTTAAGGAATAAATAAATAAATAAATGTTTATTTAAGCGTCTAAAACAAGAAAGTAAGTAGGCTTCCGTACCTAAAAAGTAAGATAGACACTAATTGCAGGACCACGGCATACCTTGTTCAATAATAATTACAAAAATAAAGCAGTTATTTACGACATCGCATCGCCTTCTCAGAACTTTGGCTTGTCGGCACTTTTTATGATAAACGACAAAACAATAGAAAACTAATCCTTCTTTTGTTTCCGGTCGGCGTTTTAATCTTCGTGATAAATAGGGTCGTTTAACAAAAAGTCAACATCAACAGCCAACTAACAGTAAACAACCATCAATAGGTATGTCTAGATGTACTCGGCAACGTTTCGTAAGGTGTCGGCATCACACTGAATATTAGATATCCTTACATAACAGAAAAAGAAATATAAATAAGAAATAAACCAGCACGACCAACATCTATTCATTATGAAGATTACAATGCTGATAATATTAATTAATTGTAGCTATCAAGATAAGTCCATTGTTTTTAACTTTTTTTCTCGTTATGGCAGCACTAGTTTCAATACTCCTGCCCGGCTCATCGCAAATATCGCAATCTAACACGACGCAACAAAGCACAAGTAAGAGTGGCAACGCCTCTCAAAGACTCAGCTGCACGAGCTGGCAACGTAACATTCTTATGTCACAAATATCTTTGTCTGTTCAACGTGGCCATAGTCATTTATAATAGCGCCATCTGTTAGTTTTTCTCTGTACTGCAACGAGGTTAAGATTTATCTGAGATGTAAGGGATAACCAGCCGACACTATAATTTTGTATTTTGCCTCAATTCGGTACAAGTAGTGACAGCTAGTGTGCTTGAACGGAAACCAAATCGTTGTATGGTGCTTTGTACTGGAGTTGGCTGTCTACTTTAGTATATTTTGTCTATGGTATTACCTAATAAAAATTATTACAATAATACTCTTTGGTCTTTTTATTGTATCTACTTTAACCACGGACGCAAAGTAAGTATGACGTGTATGTCTTTGGCATAATAACTACCAAAAAAAAATTTTTTTATGAAAGTTTTAGTCGAGATTGTTCTTAGCTTTGTTTGATAAAAATCGGTTCAAGATGGCCGCTGCTACATGGGATAAAACATATACAGTGTAAATCCTATATAACAACACTGAAGGGACTGTGCATTATATGGCGTAAGCTAAACCAACTAAAGCCAATTGATTTCGACGCTTTAGAGTTTGTCGTTAAATCAAGTTTACACTGTATTTGCAAATCTTCTCTGAGATACCCAGCTGCACTGGGTTAATTAGGATTTTTACTAACCCTCAGTGTCCAGCTTCGATGCCTGTTGGAGGGCTCCGGGTTCTTCGGTGTGTTCCCACATCGAAGACCTAGCATTTGCTTTGAGTTACCACCGCAGCTGCAAAGATCTGCTACACTTCTCGGGCTCAATTTCTGACTGGCATCTGTAACTGTTCAATAATACTGAAGCGGGAGCCACTTACATATACACACATATGGACATATTGTCACATGTAAATTTTTTTGGTGTTAATAAAATATATTACATATAGATTATGATGTGATGACAGATGGACTAAGGCGGTAACGGACTGGAGACCAATGTTAGGCAGAAGAAGTGTAGGTCGACAACTCGCACGTTGGGTCGACGACATAGGAAACATCGTGGGCAGGACATGGATGAGGGTGGCACAAGACCGAGACGAATGGCGTACACGAAGGGAGGCCTATGCTCAGCAGTGGGCGATAGAGGGCTGAAAATGATGATGTTGGGTTATGATGGACTGTTGAAACCCCACTTCCAACAGCCTTTGAGCCTGTAGTTTCCTAAATACAGGTTCTTCCCGTTACCTAGTTTATCAGTTTATCACGCATCAAAACAAGATAAGAAACTTTAAGTATTTCTCATGTAGTTACATGGGTGCATCGCTTCTATCTATATGTTTTTACAGGATTACAGATAAGATTTAGACGCCTGAAGACCAACTTTGCTGTATTGATAGTTTGTCAAACGATTTTAGGTACTTGTTTTTTTCTAGATTGTGTGACATTTTGCGGAAAAATATATATTATTAAACTCACATTTTCCTCAAAAATATGGGCTGTTTGAGGAAAAATAAGTTTAATAATAACAGTTGTGTATTTTTTTCCTTAACACGTTCCCTGTCGGCTGAACCACATATGGTTCAAGAAAGTTACGCTTGGATACCACTAATACGTTCCTGAGCTGTTCCCGTATCAGGAGACACATACACACAATTTCTATAGCGATTGATAATTATTTATACGGGGCATGTTAATACTGTAGGTACTCAATTTGTACGGGATGTGCTAAGACAATTTTTATTTGCTTTTGTTTTCTTCTGGCGATATAAAACCTTTAGTTCATCCCTGGCTAAAAAGTTATATTATTATTTTTAAGTTTTCATAAACTATAGGTACATACCAAAACAAAGACCTCCAAATTTCATACTCCTAGGACCAGCCGTTGGCTCTACGTTGCCTATAGATGAATGAATGAATGAGTCAGGACAAAGAGTCTTACAGTAGGTATAGTAAATGAGCTTATATATAAGTGTAGAATAATATTCAGTACAGAAATAACTTCAAATTGTCTCAATATCAGTTCCTAACCCTGTAAATTGCCATAATGAGATTATACGTAGGTATTCGATAACCGTATGATAACAATTTAAATCGTGTTTTGTCAAATCAGAGTATGCATAATATAAATAAATAGTTATAATTTCAAAGATTACATGACACAAATGATTCATAAGTATATACCTACTAGAGTTAGTATGAAATACATCGGCGGACGTACTTATCGTCTTTGGGAACATTTAAATGTCAATGTACATTTGTTTATTTGTGTATTTAAATTCTATTTGTTCGTGGCAATGTTTTTGTGTATTGAAGAATAGTTTTAGTGAATTCACAAGTTATAACCTTTTAGAGTTAGTGTGAAGAACATCGGCGGTCAAACTTATCGTGTTTTTTGAACATATTTTTATTTTTTTAGCTGTTCTCCTTCTGTTTATTCGCGTTACGCAATGTTTTTGTGTGTTATTTTTTTAGTGAATATTTCAAGTACAGTCTCTATATAACGACACCGAAGGACTGTGCATTTTATGTCGTTATAAAAAGTGGTCGTTAAATGGAGAGAATTTATCATGGTATGGAATACAAGCTAAACCAACTAAAGCCAATTTATTTCGACGCTTTAGAGAGTCTGTCGTTAAATCGAGTGACGTTACATGAAGTTTACGCTGTACTTAATGAATATTACAGTTATTATAAGATTCAAATTAATATATTATGACTACAAACGAATGTCAGGGGCAAAAGGTTCAAGTAACACTAATAATTTTATAGTTTACGTATTAAAGTGCAGTGTAAGATGTTTTCTTGGTGGCCACCAACGCGAGACGGTTATGAGCCTCTTCTGAATCAAGGTAAGACACCGCTTTCATATATTAACTAATAGAGAATTAGTCTAGAATTAGAATTAGAATGTCAGAATTATTAATTATGGCAACCTCGTTGGCGTAAAGGTTACCATGGCGGACTGCCAATCAGAAGGTTCCGGGTTCGATTCCCGGCACGGTCAACATCTTTGTGCTTAACTAAATTTGTTGACTGTGGGTCTGAGTGTTAAATATGTATCTATATAAAATATGTATGTATGTGCATAATATGTATATGTAGTATATCAGTTGTGTTAGCGACCATAACACAAACTAGAAATGGTTCAGTATGGGGTTGACCAGCCGTGAGTGAAATGTGTCCAAATATATAAAAAAAAACTAGTTATGCCCCGCGATGCTACCCGCTTTAATCCGGGAGGAAAAGAAGTTAATCCGGGACAAAACTTAGCCTATGTGTTAATCCAATGTCTAACCTATCTTCATAGAAAATCTCATCAAAATCGGTCCAGCCGTTGGAGCGTGAAGGAGTAACATAGATTAAAGTTATTTGCGTATCCCATGGGAACCACGATTGTTTCGGGGTAAAAAGTAGCCTATGTGTTAATCCAAGGTCTAACCTATCTTCACATCACAGTTCATCAAAATCGTTTCAGCTGTTTAAACGTGAAGAAGTAACAAACACACACAAACTTTCGCGTATATTATATTAATAAATTAATAGGACAAACAGATAAACAATTAATATTTATAACAAACATTTCATTCTTGTTAACAGTTGTTTTGTTTGAGAATATACAGATAATAATCAAAATAAAGTAAATATTTCTGAGCTGAGGTACATATTTTAGCTATTAGCATAAACGAGTGATTGGTAAAAATAAAAAAGTATTTTTAAACGTATATTTAATTGTAGCAACATATTATTATCTACTTCAGTGGTCAAACATACCTACGTATGTAAATATTCCGTCACTCTTATCAGACAAATGTCATTGACTTGTGATTAAACCTACAACTTTACATGGAATGCCGTAGTCGGGATAATTACGTAATTAAGTCAAAAATTATAATTTTACTAGCTAACCCGACAAACGTTGTTTTGCCTTAAAAATAGATAGTAGCCAATTCTCAGACCTACTGAATACGCATATAAAATTTGGTAAAAATCGGTCAAGCCGTTTCGGCGGAGTACGACAACTAACATTGTGACGTGGAAATTTTATGTATAAAAGATTAGAAATTATTTCAAATTGTGTTTATTTACATAAATAACACTTACGGATAAACCAAACGTATCACTTAGACTATTAGAAAATTAAACTAAAATAAATTACAATAATAAGACTACTATTATGACTAGGCTTAAATGCTTCATACATTAAGATCAAGTGAATTATATACAACAAAAAAATTAAAGAACTACCTAAGTCAGAGAATACGAAATATATATAATATAACAAATAAAACATAACAAACATATTGAAATAATAATTTTAAAAATATATTTGCCCATGTGGTAATCGCGTGTTTCCGGGATGAACGTACCTTATCTGTTAATCTAGGTTAAAGCATATGGTGAGTTAATGATATTTAACGTTCTATTTATTAATGAATATAAATAATAAAGAAATTTGGTCTGCTCTTTAAAAAAATCCTGTTAATCCAGGGTCAGATCGAGCTATCTCAATATTAAATTTCACCCCAATCGGTGCTGCCGTTAGAATTTAAAATAGTAACACACATCTAAACATATCTACCTACATAGGTACCTAGATCCAAATAAACTTAAAATCTTATCTTACCTAAATATAAATGCGAAAGTTTGTATGTGTATCTTTGTTACTCTTTCAACCTCAAGCGGGTAAACCGATTTCGGTGAAATTTGGTATGGAGATTTTAGAAGTTGGATTAACACATTTAGTAGTACTCTGGTATTTTTACATGCTACTTTTATCCCGGATCAACACGGGTGACACCGTGATGCGCAGCTAGTTCATAATAAAAAAAGGAAGTTGCATATTAATAGAGGCCTCAGTATTTTTTATACAATATTGCAAAAGAACTGAACCAGTATGCAAATTATTATTCGTCATTAAAATTTTGAAAAGTTGTTATTCTAGCGTTTGACCGTCAAGAATGTTAATTTCTTCTTTTTTGGAATTAGATACTGACCTAACTAACTTTGATTAAGTATACATACATAGGTGCATATGTTGCTAAATTACATCGTATTTAAATCAATGAGCTTAACTAACATTCAGGCCTAATTTTAGCCTTTATTTGGAATTAGTAGCATTTTCGGATTCGGAACACCATTCTGCGCTCCAAAACAAAAATTACCGACGTAGCCCAAAAGTCTGCACAGCTGAAATGGGATTGGGCGGGACATATAATAAATAAATAATAAATAAATAAATATTAGGACACATTCACACACGGCTGGTTAGCCCCATACTGAACCATTTCTAGCTCGTATTATGGTTGCTAACACAGCTGATATACTACATATACATACATACATATTATATATATATATAAATACATATTTAACACCCAGACCCACAGCCAACAAATTCAGTTAAGCACAAAGATGTTGACCTGGCCGGGAATCGAACCCGGAACCTTCTGATTAGCAGACCGGCATGGTAACCTTCACGCCAACGAGGTCGTTATCTGCCGAATGTCTGGTGACCGCTGGGCGAAGGTCTGTACTACTTGGGTACCGAGCGCGAAACGACCTCGGGGTCGACCCAGACAAAACTGGCGTCATGACCTAGACGAATATAACACAAACTTGGCCACCAAAGCTGAAGACCGGGCTGTCTGGAAGGAGGGAAGAGAGGCCTTTGCCCAGCAGTGAGACTAAAGCAGCAGTGAGGTTGAAAAAATAATAATAATAAATATTAATAAAGTAGCATTTTCTAGTGCTCGTCTGATCAGCAACCACACTCATACATCACATACACTCATACACTCATTCGACATATATTCTTATTTAATTTAGATTTTGACTTTTAACAAGTGTCTTATAACTTTTGTTATATATTCTTATGTTAATAAAATAAATGAATTGAATTAAAACTTGACAAAATTGTCGCCAAGCACCTAACCAGTTATTCCAGACTTGGTCATTAAGTTTCAGTACAAACGATGTTCCAAAAATCGTGTACGCGTGGTCTTCTTGCCAGTCATAAGTTTTGCAAATACGTACATAAAGAAAACTACTTATTTCCCAGAAGAACCAGTCCGAGAAGACAGCGTGGTAGCTAGCATACGTTCTACTGCTTCCAGCTTACATGAGTGGATTCTATTGAAGCGTCTTGCTCTGCGATGTCACATACAAACCTGGAGTAATTTTTGTAAGTAATATATATTATAGTCTTCTTATTCTTCGTATAAGTTCTGGAGAGTTTTCAAGCCACCCGAAGTCTTCTGACTTGGCTTAACAACTGCTTGTACTAAGACTAGCGGCTGCTACAATTAAACGTGTCATCTGATGCACGGTAACGCCGAGATGAAAAAGCCACTTTTTAAATGACATTTTTATGCAAGGTCACCAATCCAAAGACTGTCCCTCGATGATCGCGTCAGATGACCTTAGTCGAGCTACATGCGCTACACTATGTAAATATATGTCTTAAGAAATGAGTCTTTGAATATCTTTTTAGCCTGGAAATCTATAAAAAAATAAAACTTACGAGATAGAGGGCGAGATCCGCGGGCTGGGGAATACTTACGGCAGCAAATTTCTCTCGCGATTCAGCGAGGAAATGCTGCCAGCCTAATGGGTACGTTTGGGCGAGGGGCTTTGACGTAGTCTTTATAGACTAAGACTTAATTTTATTATTTTTGACATGTAATTGATATTTAACTAATTTGTATCTATGAATGTTGAAGACTGTTTTGATTACTATTTTATTGAATAAATGATTTAATTAAAAAAAGAAAATAAATATAAATAAAAATATACTGTAAGAATTAATTCAGTAATTTATCAGAAGTCTTAAAGGTAGGGCTTCTGAAGGTAAAAGGCCCAAGCGTACGCCCGCGGAGCCATCATAGCGTCCTCATCAATCATCAGCCGCTAGCGTGGCAGGGGACCGAGTTAAAATGACACCTTGATACATTGATATTATACCTACATCATTTATACAGCTACCTTGTGCCTGTGGTCACGCACTGTCGGGTTCCTGCTACATACTTGTACCTTTAAGTAGTAGTGAATAATATTGCTGAATACCGCTGAGGCGTCATTAAGGTCCATTATGGTCCTTAGAGCACCGCGCGTCTGAAAAAAGTCATTCTCAATTGATGCCACTGACAAGAATTACCTCTGAGTCTCAATTGAAACAAAAATTACATTTCACCTTACCACAATAACAATGCACCTTTACAAACAAAAACTAAATCATAATCGTTTTATCCGTTCGGGAGCGCCAGTGCTACAGACAAACAAAACACACATCAGGCTTACAACAAAGTCAAAGTATAGGTATTTATTAACCTTAGGCTAATAGGATATAATATATTTATTACCCTTAGGCGAATTACAAGCACTTGGTTTCGTCAATCATCGGGTCAATATAAAAAACAAATTATACAATGTATGTATAAAAATAGAATTGTTAAAATAAAACTTATATAAAAAAATAATCAAATAACAATAGAATTATTTGTCAATTTTACATGCTAGTACATTCAAGTCATGAAATATATGCCTGTCTTCTATACACATCATCGTTTTTTTTATAATACCTCGTCGTTTTTGCGTCCAAGGAAACTAGTCTCTAGGCACATGAAAATGAATATTAAAAACGCTAGATCATTTCATTTTAATTACTTTGACTATATTTTTTGCTGGATTTTTATGTAAATTGTGATAAGTTGCGTGCTTGGTGGCTCGGGACTAATAATGGTCAGGTTTAATTAACAATAGTACAAACCTACTTTGTAAACTTACTCGTGGTTTTCGCGGAGTGTTATTGTGTGAATACGTCACTTGGTGATCGTTACAGCAAACTCAGTTTTATATATATATAGCTACCCCGCGGTGTTCCCGCGATTATCCGGGGTAAAAATAGCCTAGGTGCTAATCCAGGATCATACCAACCTCCGTACAAAGTTTTGTCGTAATCGGTTCAGGTGTTTAAGCGTGAAGAAGTAACAAACATACATATAATACTACCACACTTTCACACACACATACACAAACACTCGCATTTATAATATTAGTAGGATGGAAGCTTACGTATAATTATAAATTAAGGGGGGCTTTGGTAAATACATAAACCTAGTTAAACATCTTTCGTTCTACAACTCTTAGAAACTTAATTAACATATTCACATGTGTGTCTTCCGCCAACCAGCACTGGCCCAGCTTGGTGGATTGTGGCCTATATTTCCCTCCTCGTGAGAGAAGGTCCTGAGTCCCAGTAGCGGGAACGAATAGTAGCCTGCTTATGCTAAGTACCTATTTTTCTGATCACACACTTAACTCTTACGAGGCCTTTGAGAGCTTCCGTGAAAAAGCTTCAAATGAGCCAACTGCAAGTTTCACAAGCTTTTTCTAAAATAATATGCAAATGACTGCAGCTAAGAGGGTCATGTAATATTCTCATACTACTTTAGTACCTTTCCAAAATAAAACTTATTTACATACGAGTATAGCAGGATAAAAAGCAAGCGTGGCTCAGTGGCACGTCTACTGTATAAGAGAATTTAAATATAGACCTACCGACTATTTCCGGTTACCTAGTATTAAAATTTATTCCTTATAACATAATTCATATTACCAACTTGTCAGTATATAATTTTAAGAGCAATGAATAATAATTAAAATAGCTAGATCTAAATATAGTATAACGTAAGATTATTTGGGAAACTGGGTGCTTAGCAAAGATTGCCACACCATTGCGGTTCGCACAATTTTTTAATTATATTATACTAGCTGACCCGGCAAACGTTGCCTCACTTAGGGATACAGCGCCATCTATTGATTACTTACTCAACCCAGTCGAAAGGTATCGACATCTGTTAGAATCATTTGGAGTTAACAGATAATTGTGACTGTCAAATAATAACAGACAATAATTAGCAATAAATTAAAATTGCGACTATAATTTGAGATTTAAACTATCCTATCCTTCAAGTTGGATCGAACTGCACATGGTGTGCGAATTTTATTATAATCGGTTAAGTGGTTTAGGAGTCCACTGAGGACAAACATTGTGACACGAGATTTATATATATTAAGATGTTATGATCGCAACTCATCTGATGTTTAGTGATGTTGCGATTTAAGATGGAGCGCGCTTACCTAGATTCACTCTCACTTTGAAGACACTGAGGTTATACTTAGTTCAGAGGGAACAGGGTTTCCGGCAAAGACTTCCACAGTTTAATGGTCCGCACAATATACCTATGTGGAAGCGAGGAAGTGTGAAGTTACAATGGCTTAAAAGTTACGTACACCATTTTAAACGAAAATAAAATTTCCAGTATTTTTTTTAATGCGCTCTAACACTTGAGTTAAGTAGGCAGTAAAATCGCGAATGGCCTTTGGGACATAATAAAAATGTCGAAGAAGGTAACACTCCATTCCCTGCGGTATTCTCTGACATTTCACGACGGACGTCGTAGCCGTTTTGCAGGTTTTTGATGGGTGTATTGTGCCTTTATTGAGTAGTATTCTTATTCTCACCAAAAACATTAGCTTCATTATTTTACCTTATTATTATAGTTGTTTCTATCTATTTTTAAAAGCGAATACAAAGCTTTTGAAGTCATTATACGAGTATCTACACCTTTATCCTACACTGGGATCCCAGAGAAGGAAAAAGGGAACGCGGAAGACCTATTCGAAGATGGAGAGACGACATAGAGTCTATAGCAGGAAAACTGTGGACAAGAACCGCCCAATTGAGAAGCACGTGACAAGAGTTGGAGGAGGCCTTCGTCCAACATTGGACGATCCCAGATGACGCGCAGTAAAATGCTAGAAATTTGACATGTAAATAGTAAAAATTGTGACATGTTATAATCAAATTGATATAGATAATAATCTCACTTAAACTTGACATACTGTTTTTCAGGCATTTAATTTTATGACAAATTTTATAAAATAATAATTAGATACTATAATGTTATGAATTTCTGGGAAATAAAGGTTATTTTTATTTTTTTATTTTATTTTATTTATACAAGTATCTTATTCATTTTTTTCCTGTGCCAGGCATTCCATGGAAATCATTATATAATTAGCTTTTAAGCTTTTTATCAGCCAGGATAATCATCATGCTATGGTTTCCTCACAACATTCCTTCAGCGAAAGCTCAGGCTTTGGCATTGTCGGGGATCGAACCCACAGCCTCAGGATGTGTGGCGGCCGCAATTCTGACTGAGCTGTCATCGCTTCCTACTGTTAGTAGTAGGTAGTAGTGTAAAACCGCCACATAGCACGTAACACCGCGGAACGCAGCTAGTATGTAATAAGAATGGCGCTATATAGCACCCTTTTTACGCACCTTCCCTGTAATATTGAATAAAAATATATCATATACTAGCTGACCCGGTAAACGTTGTTTTGCCTCACTTAGGGGTATGAAAAATAGATAGTGTTGCATATATGGCACGTTCGTAGATTTACCATAGCAGCGCCATCTATTGATTACTTACTCAACCCAGTCGAAACGTATCGACATCTGTTAGAATCATTTGGAGTTAACAGATAATTGTGACTGTCAAATAATAACAGACAGTAATTAGCAATAAATTAAGATTGTGACTATAATTCGAGATTTAAACTATCCTATCTCTCTTCTTCGCTTTCTTTCCCGACGTCTTCGCTTTCTTTCCCGACGTGATCGAGCGCCTCAAGGCGGTTTGGGTGGAGCCGGACTATCAGACCTCGCAGATCCTCACGGGTCACGGGGCCTTTAATAAAAGGCTGGCGGACATGAAGTTGCGAGAGGGACGGATGTGTGATTGTGGTACGGCCGAGGAGGACAGACACCACGTTCTGTGGGAATGTCCTCTGTACGATGAAATGCGTGGAAGAATGATGGATGGGATCACTCGGACGGAGGAGGGCCCGGTTTACTACGCGGAATTGGTGCGAGACGAGCGCAGCTTTGGGCGCTTGCGCGAGTTCGCGCACACATGGCACGCCGCGCGCACTGCGCGCGAAACATGAAAGGACTGCCCGGCGGCGAAGTCCGTCTGTGACGTTCCAACGCCCCAGATGGGGGAGAACGGGGCCATAATTTGTAGAACTTCAGCGGCAGTACATACCGCAAAGTTCATGTTTCGGTCCTAATAACCGTAAGGTTGGTGGGACCATGGGAGGTGGTGGGTGTATCCTATCTCTCAAGTTGGATTGAACTGCACATGGTGTGCGAATTTTATTATAATCGGTTAAGTGGTTTAGGAGTCCATTGAGGACAAACATTGTGACATGAGATTTATATATATTAAGATATCTGTATATGTATTTACATACACGCCTCTACGTTCCAAAAAATGTTAGTCTTTCCAACAGTGCGTGCCGATAGAATTAATTCAGTAAATACGGCCCGATACGCTTACGAGCTGGCCTTTGATTCGATTACAGACCGATTACGATTCGACTCGATTGCGGAAACCAATTCGAATGATTGTAAGTAGGTATAAGCCTCGATATTTTGGCTGAAACGTATTCGCTTGATAAGCCAAACCTGCCAATTTGAATCCTACGGCTGACAGTTTGCCAACAATGATAACGTAGCAATTTCGGAATGCTATTATATTTGGAAATATATTCGGAGGACTTTATTCCTTTTTGGGGTTAACTTAATCAATTTTTCTATCAGAGTCAGTCATAAATACTAGCTGTTGCCCACGTGTAGGCTTTTTTTTTGCGAAACGAATTTTCCCTAAATTTAGTTTGTTACAAACCTCCAAATTAATGAACTCCAAAAAATGCAATACCTTGGAAATCGGTTCGTGCGTTCTGGAGTTATAGCGATGGAAAACCCGACTTAATTTTATAATATATGGACTAAATAATTAAATTCGTAGAAAAAAAATTAGTTTCAAGTAAAATAAGTAACATAATGTTATTGCGTAGGAATATTGAAATTATTTCATAAACTTAAGATGAATCTTAAGTTTAAGATACAGATCACAGAATAAAAATTGTATTTTATAATAATAACTTGACAATAACTTTAATATAAATTGGCCGGGAATAGAACACGGGACTCTCTGGTTGTCAGTCCGGCACCATCTTATACTGATGTATAATTTGATGCCTAAAATGTTAGTTTAGTAAAACATAGTGTCGTGTTACGTAGTCACGAGGGTTGGTCTGGTGTAATCTGGGCGTAACTAATGTTACTCAGTAGCTTTTGATTACACGGTATTATATTATGAAAACATGTAATTACTTAGCGTGATGTAATTTTTTTTTTACTCATTCACACACGGCTGGTTAGCCCCATACTGAACCATTTCTAGCTCGTATTATGGTTGCTAACACAGCTGGTATACTACATATACATACATACATATCATATATAAATACATATTTAACACCCAGACCCACAGCCAACAAATTTAGTTAAGCACAAAGATGTTGGCCGGGCCGGGAACCGAACCCGGAACCTTCTGATTAGCAGTCCGGCATGGTAACCTTTACGCCAACGAGGTCGTCGCCATTTACATACGTTACCTGGTTTCGTTGAATTTTTTACTCATTACTGTTAGACATTTAGCCAGCATTTAACACGCACCCTGCGTATTAGTGACACTCTGGCCTTAAGTGGAGCATGCGTAGTCTGGGATAACTGGCTCGAAATGAGACTGTCAGTGGTGAAGGAAAACATCGTGAGGAAACCGACATGTTTGAGGACAAGAATATCCGAAGACGTGTGTCATCCGCCAGCTTGCAATTGGCCAGCGTTGTGGATTATGACTAATATTTCTCTCCTCGTGAGAGGCGCCAAATCCCAGCAGTGGGATATATCGGGCTGCTTAAGCTGCAAATCATATTGCAATTCCCACGAATCTCCAACGGTTGGACCGATTTTGATGAGACTTGCTACGAAGATAGGTTAGACCTTGGGTTAACACAGGCTACTTTTTATCCCAAATGAACTTATCTTGGGAGATAGTAATAGGCCGTAACCGCCAACCCACACTTGGCCAGCGTGGTAAGTGGTGATAGGATGACACACTTCTTTGGTTATTGTAGTCCTCAAACGTGTTGGAATCCTCACGATGTTTTCCTTCACCGTAATGCGAGTGCGAATCCACACATAACTTGAAAAATAAGTCATTGGTGTAGGGCCGGGATCGAACCAGGGGCCGTCTGATTGAAAAGCAGACGTGTTTACCACAGAGCCACACTCGTTTTTTAAATCTAAATACATACTATATGCTTATTCTATTCGTACCTACTAACCCCTCACAAACACAAGGTCCCGTACAAATGGAAGCTTCCAAAAGTTCACATCACGAGATTCATTTATAAATGTATCGTAACATTTATAAACAAAGCAATCAGTGTGATATTCTGCCCGCCGGCCGAACGGTAGGGTTGCCACTCGACACCTATACCGATAACAAGTGTAAATTAAAAATTCAGATAACTATTTGACTTACCTGACTTATTTTCAAGTCCCCTGGGTGGAACGAGGAGTGACTTTCCATTTCGTCCTGTCATGAGCTTCATATTTTACCTCTGACCATGTCTTGCCAATTCTTTTAACTTACGGTTGAGGTGTTCAAGACACGCACAAAGCGTTTTGCCTCCACCTTCGTTGTCCGAACCGCCAAACTTTGGAATTCCTTGCTGAATTCCCTGTTCCACAATGACTACAATCTAGCGATTTTCAAGGCGAGAGTGAACCGGTTCCTTCTAGGTAAGCGCGATCCACCGTATACCTCAATATCACGTACCATCTGGTGAATTTTGGTCAAGCGACCGAAATTTACTCCGAATAGGTAAGTAAAATAAATTAAAATTTCAGAAATCTTCCGACAGAACATTAATTTGTAATCTTGTACTGGTTTTGGAATTGACCATAATGTGTGTATACAACAAATCGAAGTGGTGTAAAAATATATAATACTCGCACGTAATTTAATGGCTGCGTTGCGACTATATTGGATCAATATTCATTAAATATAGCTAATAACTTGCCCGACTATAACACAATTGAAACAAAAAGAAAACTGAATTTAAATTTTGCCTCGGGGGTTAAAATAGGGCACGGGGTCTTTTGAATTGAGAAATTGACATTGTAAGGTTTTGATTATTATTTTTTTACTTACTACAGCTAGAAATATGTCTAGCAGGGTGTGTTACTTTACGCGTTAGCGATGCTCTGGCCTAAGGTGGAGCATGCCAAGTTTGGAATAACTGGCTCTAATGGAGGCTGCAGGAATACACCGTTAGACGCTTGGTGACAGATTACGTACAATTGCGTATTAAAGTAGATATACTTACAAAGTATAAACTTTACTGCATTATATAAAGTTCACTGACTAGTGATATCAAGAAAATATATGGTATCTATGGTTTGTCTAAGGAAAAAGAAAAAGTTTTAGAAATTGATATTTACTTCACGAGTTATATGAGAAATTAAGCCATAAATTTAAAATACTTTTTTGTTAATCACTGTATCTCACAGCTAGATCTGTATATTTCAATCATCAGCATTAGGCCCTATATATACCCATTGCTTTGGCAGTATGTGCGATCTATTGCTTGCTCCACGGCCCCAGAGCGTGCCCTCAATGGATCGGATGTCGTTGATCCATCGGGCTGGTGGTCTGCCTATAGGTCGTTTTCTATCCCGTGGAAGCCATTCAGTAGTATATTTCAATAATACACTTTATTGTTTGTGTAAAGAGGCGCCAACCCTACCAGCCGGTCGGTGGCAAGGCGACGCTTCGAAAAGGGCAAATCCGTAATCAAATTGCGGCGATATTTTTACCCTCGCTCTATATTTTACCCTTTCATTCCGTACGCACGTTTCCTATGAAATATTCAGAGTGTGTCCGTACACAAACATAGCGCGAGTATTTATTTTGCTCATGCCACTGTACTCCAGTGTGGTAATAAAACGTGAATAAAACTGAAAAATAGCTGGATTCACGGGTTTTCGATTCCGCACCAGATGGTTTCAATTAAATATTTAGTTTCCTTATAAAATTGTTTATTTCGTAAGATAATATACATTTATGTATTGTGTGATTTGTACAACATTCCACAATCCCATACAACAATGTTACGGAACCCTTCATGCGCGAGCCTGACTCGCACTTGGCCAATTATTTATTCATGTTTTAACCTTTATCCAGCAGTTCTATACGAAAAACTGTAGGTACGATGATGATGATAATTTGTACATTATATACCGCATAGTTCAGTTACGAGTAATTCATAATAATGCTGTATGAGCTAAGTTCCTCTAGATTGCAAAAGAAATCCTGGAAGACAAAGGAAAAGATGGAGGGACCTATTCCTAAAGATATGCGGACTAACATGGACGAGACAGGCGAGGGAGAGAGAGAGTTGGAAAAAAAACGGGGGAGGCCTATGCCCAAGCGGCAACTTTTGCACAAAAAGGTGTTAATTAAATTATGTAATTTTTATAAAATGTAGCAATTGAATAAAGGCTTTTTTACTTTTACTTTACTTTGACTATGAGCTAAGTGGCCATGTTCAGTTGTCTAAAGTGTTCAAGCCCCACCATCACATATAACTTACATACACATTAACATCACACTAAACGCAAACCCATGTAAAAATCGAGAGTGGCTCGGTGATAATAATGTCTGCTTTCAATCAGACGGCCCCTGGTTCGATCCTGGCCCTACACCAATGACTTATTTTTCAAGTTATGTGTGGGTTTGCAGGAAAACATAGAGAGGAAACCGGCAAGTTTGAGGACTGCAATATCCGTGTCATCCGCCAAGCCTCACTTGGCCAGCATGGCTATGGCCTATAACTCTCTCCTAATGAGAGAAGGCCCCGAGTTCCAGCAGTGGAAACGTATAGTGGGCTGATTATGCTAAACGCAAGCTCAATAAATACTCGTAAGTGATATATTACTTGCGAAAAGTCAAGGTCGGGTGCAACCCCGCGATAATCAATACTCATCACCTGCGTCTTGAGCCGTGACATTTATCGTGCACTAACATAATAGGATCCACCTATATATCACAACACAACCTTGTAGATGCAGGTACATAGGTACTTACTGCAACGGCTTGAGACATAGAGGGAATCGCGCGCAAAGAACCAAATTTATCTAATCTAGTTAGTCCCGAAAAAATAATTAAATTAGAAAGAAGAAAGAAAGAAAGAAAATACATTTATTGTGCACAAAACAAAATACACTTACAATTAATGATATCTATATAATTATCACTAATAGTGTGTGAAAAACATTTAAAAATTGAAGCTCTCTTGTTTGCATAACTAATAGCCAACGCGAACAAGAGAAAACTTAAATTATATTAGTAGGAATCCAGATCAAAACTATTTAATTAAAACATAATACACCATATCTGAACAAGGAATGTTAACTATGCGATTCAGCAGAACCTTTCATGTTTCCTACTTTGAACCGAGTTTGTGGAATAAAGCGATAAGTTTCTGATATTCTGTAACAATAGTTAAATCACTAGCTCCGCCCCATGGGTTAATCTGAAATAAAACATAGTCTACTGTCTATCTACATTGCTAATTTAATTTAATTTTTGTTAAAAGAATAGTAACAAGATACATGCCGGATTGCCAATCAGAAGGTTCCGGGTTCGATTCCCGGCACGGCCAACATCTTTGTTCTGGGCTAAATTTGTTGGCTGTCGGTCTAGGTATTAAATATGTATCTATATAAAATATGTATGTATAAGTAGTATATCAGTTGTGTTAGCAACCATAATACGAAGTAGAAATGGTTCAGTATGGGGTTAACCAGCCGTATGTCAAATGTGTCCCAATATTTATTTATACTCAACTAACTTCTTTTCTTCTTCTAATAAATACATAACTTACATTATATTCATTCTAACTAACTTCTATACGTTTCTCTTCTTTAAATTTACTAACCAAGTTTCTAATTGGTGCCACCAAAGTGTAACGATGGACAAAGTAGGCCCAAGCTGATTTAGAGGACTGTATAGGGTGAAGAAAGGTGGTAAAGTGAGGAAAGGGGTTCTGGACCAGTTACAAACGTAGGCTCCTCTCCTTTTTGCGGGGATTTGTGGGCTTTTCATATGATAATAAGCCCAGGGATGATGACAGTACGACCTGACACGTGTTGTTCGTCAAGGAAGGGAGAAGAGAGGCGAAAACATGAGTGCGGGGGGCTCTGGTGCATTCGATAAGACATCCCAGAGCCTCCCTTCACAGCACATGGGAGGGCCACCGGGGGGGATTTTTAGTGAGTAGGAATCTCACATACCCCGACTACATACCCAATGCAGTTGGGTCTATGAAGATTTTACCCCCTCGTAAAAAAAGGCTCCTCTCCATCGGTGACGGCCCCATATTAGTTTCCCGGCATATCAGCCCCAAGCACTTTGGGAACTGAGTTCTTGTTTCTTCCGCGACTCGTAGACGAGACGCCGCGATAATATTTTTGTTTTATGAACGTAGTATATAGTAATAGATATAATAGTAAAGTAAACTCATGCCATTTTTTGTGCTGTGTTTTTATGCAACACTGAATCTGGTATAAATTTGATCGAAGATCCTATTATAACTATATTACACTATATATATTCGTACGTTCAAAGTTTGATTTTACGGAAGTAGAAGTACGTAGAATTGCATATTAAAAAAACCTTTATAAAAAAGCAACAATTGATGATTAAATAATGTTTGTACAACCGGCTATCATTTACGTTTATTTTGTTCGGACTAATTCCGACAAAATAAACGTAAGTGATAGCCGGTTGTACGAACATTATTCAAATATGCCTTACGAAAGTTTTAATACAGTGAATTGATGATTAACACAAAACTTATAAGTGTTTTGTTTTCAATTATTTAAAAATTATCAAAAAAGCTCAATAATCAGTCAATGTTTTTAACGGTGGCGTTAACCGGTAGCTAGGGCGGCTACGCTAGGGCGGGCGGAAGTGTAGTTGGGCGCGGTAGTCGCTACTTCCGGCAGGCTTTCACGCTTGTTTCACCACTTAATGGTTATTGGTTTACTTTTGCGATGACGTTATAAGGAAACGGGTAAGTTTAAGATATGAATATGTTAAAGAGTTATTTATGTTTATTTTATAATATTTGCTCATTGTTTAAGTTTAAGTCAAAGTCAAAACGTGTATTGCACCATTAAATGTTATACAATATTATTAATCATTAAACATGTGATATACCTTAATCAAGCCGTCTTTTTAGTTTGAGTTTTCTAACTATCACGGTTTTTAAGATACAGCCTGGTGTCAGAAAGGCAGATAGACAGACCGGGTTTCGTTATGGGAATAGGGTTCCGTTTTTTACCTTTTAGGTACGGAACCCTAAAAGAAGGTCAATGAGGCAGTATTGCAATGAATTGCGAAAGGACGTGGCATCGGTACAGCTGGTGACCTAGAACCTCGCTCGGTTATAAATAATGTGTCTATTGGTGGCGATTCAGCAGCACACACGACTCAACTAAATTTAAAGAAGCCTCGTCCCTTTTCATCTTAGGTGGCCAGAAACAGACGGCACGTTCTGAACCACACACAAAACAACAAAAATCACGTCAAATATGAAAATGTAAGTGATTTTAGAGCGCACCCAATTGTATCAGCTCTAAATCTGACGTTTAGTCGTGTGTGCCGCTAAATCGCCACCAATGTGTCTATTAACTCGCTTCTAATTGCGACAAACGCGTAAAGACAGCTTTCAATGCAGGAAGATACGTGGGACATGAAAAGCTAATAGACTTTTTGTTTAAAGCGCACACGATTTTTTCCCATAAACTAAGTAGGTATATATATTTTTCTTTTTATAAGAAGAAAGAGAAGTGTTTGCGCTCTGGTGTTGAGGGATTTCAGCCCGTCTTAACTGTTTTTTTAAGCAAGCGTACTCCATTTTAGATCGCAATACATCTACATATTACATCTACTGAGTTTTGGTCTAACGCAAGTTCATAATTAATAGAAAAAACTTGAAACTGGTTCATTTTATTCTCCATAGTTATTCCAAACTAAGCAAGCTCCGCCTCAGGCTATGGCGTCGCTGACTTGCGCTCTGCTGGTAAAATGTAAATGCCCAGCTGTATTGTGTAAAAAAATACATTATAATACACGGGAAAAATTTAAAAACATATTTAACGACCTCGTTGGCGTAAAGGTTACCATGCTGGACTGCCAATCAAAAGGTTCCGGGTTCAATTCCGGCGCGGCCAACATCTTTGTGCATTACAAAAATTGTTGGCTGTTGGTCTGGGTGTTAAATATGTATCTATATAAAATATATATGTATGTATAGTATGTAGTATAACAGTTGTGTTAACAAGCATAATACGAACTAGAAATGGTTCAGTATGGGGTTAACCAGCCGTGTGTGAAATGAGTCCTAATATATATTATTATAATTAACTAGGCAACTTATTACTAAAGAATGTATAAATACACTAGTTTACTAATTTAAGTTGAAGTAAAGTGTACTTTAGTTCAGTTATTTAGTCATAAAGAAGATTGACAAGTATCATGCCGACATTTCTACAAAGGCTAATGCAGCTCTATTGAGCCTAATTGAGCTATTTCAAAGAAATCACAGAAACATTATGTTGGTCACAAAGGGAATTGAAAAGTTTGAAACTAATTTTTACATTAAATGGGCTTGCGCTTGATAACATATAACATGATCGTAAATAATATTAAAAAAACGAGTGTGGCACGGTGGTAATAACGTCTGCTTTTCAATCAGATGGCCCCTGATTCGATCCCGGCCCTACACCAATGACTAATTTTTCAAGTTATGTGTGGATTTGCACTCGTTTTACGATGAAGGAAAACATCGTGAGGAAACCGGCATGTTTGAGGACCACAATATCCGAAGACGTGTGTCATTCGCCAACCAGCACTTGGCCAGCGTGGTGGATTATGCCCTATATCTCTCTCCTCGTGAGAGAAGACCCCGAGTCCAAGCAATGGGATCGTATTGTGGGCTGCTTATGCTATGCTAAATGATATTATGATCAAAGGTGGAACGCGCTTACCCAGAAAAACCGGTTTATAGTAAAGTAAAGTAAAGCTCTTTTAAGAAATAAATTAGATAATATCACTTGTGTGTTCCAAAATGGTTGGTGGCTTTTTAAACATGTTATTAAACATGTTGTACTTATTTGAGGTTTGAGCTTACGCTTAGACTGTCCCGAGATGTTTCCTACTGCAAACCGGGGTAAAAAGAAGCCTATGCGTTAATCCAAGCATCTTATGAGGTGGCAACACTCTACATTGAATCTTATTTGGTATTTGAGCTCCTAGCTCCTAGCTCTAGCTATTTGAGCGTGAAAAAATAACAAACATACATACATGTATGCAAACATTTGCGTTTAGACAAGCCTACCAGCGACACTTCTAAATATTAACTATGTTTATATTTTACCTGTGGCTAAGCAAATACAATTATTACATATCATATTTCATTTCAATAATGTTATAATAATAGCAGGATAAATATATAAAAGTTTTTATTTCTTATTTTCAAATCAAATGTAAATGATTTTAATTTAATTTTACTGTCGTAAACAAAGCTGTTAAAAAAAAAATCTTTCTACAGCTGAATAAAAAAATATTTATAGAATAATAATTAACGAACTTCGTGTGAATCTCCAAAATAAATCCCAACAAATCGAAAAAGCTAACAGAACGGGAAGCCTTTAAACACAAAACACGTTTCGAATACAAAAATATTTAAGAATCTCTAGAGAGTTGAAATCCAAATTTCGACTCGAGATTTTAGGTAGAGCTTTTGCGTAAAGTTCTCGGAAGTTGTAATTGTGTCCAAGTATATACCTGCTCTATATTCTGTGGCCCAAGGCCGCCTCCGGAAGGCTCCAGTGCCCGCCGGCGACGCGGACCAACCGCACGTCCGCCCGCCCTACACCCGCCCTACGTCTTTCGAACGCAAACATATCGAGATCGGCTTTAAAAAGACAACCTTTAAATAATTCACAAGAACTTTATCAAAAATGCTAAAAAAAATCTAGTAATGCCCAAACCAATCGAATAAAAATCATTAGTTTATTTGCACAAAACAATTTGGTACAAAAACATAATATCAACTTTAGTAATCCTATGTTATATTATAATTAATGTTTTATTTCCGCCAGGAAACAGGAATGTTTCAATAATTACATAATATATGTATAGGTAGGTACTATGCTTTTGAAAATAATAATCTCTATAGTGTAGTGGCTTAAATTAACTGTCAATATAGCGTATAACTTAATGTGGTACATAAATATATATTCATATTTTAATACTTGGATCTACAGCTGTCTAAGCTAAGCTTTTAGCCTGTCATATATAGAAAGCTACACTTCCCTTATATACGAATTTTAATAAATTAATATCAATTGTACCTGACCTTATGCAATGCAATTCAATTTTTTAGTTTAAAACTAAATTGCTTAGAAGTAAAAATCTACGTAAAGAAAGACCGATATCAAGAGTCTTTAGAAAATACAAAAAAAAAACTGAAATTAAAAAAATAAAGTGTACAATAAATGCGTAAACAAAGAGTCTATTGTTGGAGATGTTTGTGAATAAAGAAATAAACATTTTACTTTGATGTCAGTAACTGGGCAAAGGTATAATGATAAAGCCATTATTATCTTATTTGTTCGGAGCAGCTTGAGTTTAATTAAAAACTACAGTTGGTGAGAATATACAGTTATATAATTATTAAGAGTTATGATATTATTATGATTTATTTTAATTTTATAAATAGGTAGAAATGTCTGTGTCATTTTTGGAAGTTGGTTTCGATATTTGATAACTAGTTTTTTGCTTCTAGTAATTTTAGGGTTGCAAATTTAATCTCACATTTCCGCTTCAGAGTTTTCATATTATTTGTGACATGCATGTGAAGCGACTGGACGACGGCGACGGCAATAGATATTTCGCTGACATTTCATAATAAAACTTAAATAATTGTAGAACTAATTTACATAAAACAAGATTTTATTGTTTTTTTTCTAAATCCTAGAAAATCTTGTGAGTAATATATAAAATCATAAATATATTACATAACTTTGCTTCCGTGCCACTTTTATATTATATTCCTGCAAGAAAACCTCAACCGTAATGTTTTATCTACATAGAATAATGTTGCCGCGAGTTTGTTTGTTTACTTCTGTCGCCCGCGTGTTTGAAGGGAAACATTGGATTATAATGGTACGTTGAGCATGCTACCTTTGCTTTATTTATTTATAATGTTTATTTTAATTTATAAATTCTCGCAGAGACAAGACTTTTATTTTTCAAAAATATATATTCAAACTTCTAATCGTCTATCTGTTACCGTTATTGATATATAGCAAAAAAATGTTTTTTTTTTATTTGTAGTATTTGTTTCTATGGTGCACTACATAAAAAGTATATTTTACTGTATTATTGGACATTTTACTGTACTAAAATTCTGACATTATTGACTATTTGACATTGCAGTAATTTAAGATTTGACATGATGTACCTTGTAGTAATTAGATTGGACATTGATACGGTGATAATTTTTTTTTTTTTGTCGTTTATATAAATAACATTCAGTGACATAAAGTAGATTTTTCATATTTGTTTTTTTTTTCTTTAATTAGGTTGTTTTATTATTGATCTTATTTATTGTGATATAGTTAAAATAATAATCATTTTAATAATAAGAAAATATTTTTTAAGTGTCGTGCCGTTTATGACAAAAGTAGTCATAAGGGTAATAAATGATTTGATTTTATTGATATAGGTTTTTTTTTTTTCTATTTGATCACTTTTGTTTCCAAGCTATCTTCAAAATTCAAAGGTATTTTATAAGGTCTTACAATAAAGACTTCTTTTCAAAGGTAAGGAGTCTTGAAACCCTACAGTAACAGTTTAATTTGCGGGTGCACTATGTCTTATTCTGTGACGCCTTGTAAGTCAAAACACAGTATTTAATTACTAGAGGCAAGCTTGAGAGAGAAAATTAATTATGCTCTTACTTAAAGTAGGTTATATACCTACTTGTACGAGTATGACATATTAATTTTATTCGGACTCTGTTCTAACATTATTAATACGAACGTTTGTATTAGTGTATGTTTGTTACTTGTTCGCGCTCAAACTTCTTCGTATGAGCTGAGTGGCCAAGCTCTGGAGTCGAGAGTTTTCAAGCCGCCCGAAGGCCTCTGACTTGGCTTGACGACTGCTTGTACTATGACTTACTGCCGAGACCTACAATTTAACGCGTCATCTGACCTACGGTAGCCAAATGAAAATGCCACTTTTAAAACGACAGTCTTGTTCATGGTCACCCATCCAAACATCGTCCGCATCTACCGTTGCTTAGCTTCGATGATCGAGTTAGATCACCTTAGCTAGCCGAGCCTACACCTTAGCTACAGGCGCTACAGTTCTTTTTTCGTATTATAAAGTGTCCGAGGCTCCTAATTTTTAAAGTAATTGAAGGACAACATAGTGAGGTGTTGTTGCAAAAGATGCCTACTGCCTAGTGCTGTAATGTGAGAAGCACGTACCGGGTTCAAGTTATCTACTACAGGCGCTTCAACATTTTGATAGATAGTAATTTAAAATACATTATTAAAATACATTATTAACAGTATAACATTGTATTGGTAGCATTACATAGCAACCCGCTACGAGCTTGCTACAAAAATTGCTACGCGCTTAGCCATTGACTACTCATACAATGAAGTTATAAATAATAGTTTAAAAAAAATATTACTAAAAAACACGCTTAAAGTGGGTCAAAATCGCGCCCACAGAAGTCGGTTACAAACAAACATACAAACAAAAATACAAAAAATGGAATAATTTTATCAAATTAGTGTATTGTCATCGGTCCTCAATAAATCTACAAAGTTAGTAACGAAATTTGGCCGTTTAAAGTGGGTCAAAATCGCGCCCAATGAAGTCGGTTACAAACAAACATATAGTTGAAGCTAATAAAAAGCGTGTAAAAATTAGATATTTAGTTACAGGGAATAGTTATAGGGAATTACCGGGAATAGGGTTATCAAATGAAGGGATACCGACAATTTTCAAAGGAAACATTCAAAGTGAAAGTGCATTTCTCTGTAATTTTCTCATAACCCTGTATGTAGAATGTTCGAGAAGCTAAGGCTTGTCGAGTTAGGGCGTGTCAGGTTGCCTAGCCAGCAATATCAACATGCTTTGTGCTACATAAAGCTGAGATTACACCTCGGCTCATTCCATTAGACCGTCCCATATGGTTGTGTACACACGCAGTGGTCGTGTCTTTATATGGATATCTCTTTGCTAGATGGAGGCAGACCGTCGTCGCTCCATAAATTTAAACAAAGAAATAACTTACAGACAAGGTGTGTTAACAGTAAAAGGAATAGTTTCAGAAACGTTCTTAGCTTTTTATAACTTCTTCTTCTTCGATTTCATGACAACACAAATAATATCGGGTACTAAAAATCTATGTTCTTAATTCTTTTGTAATTTTGAAAGTATTTCAACATTGAATAGAAACGCGCTTCAAAGATATAACATTACTCTAACACTCTGCCTAAAACGTTTTAGCTTTAACACTGAAACTTTCAATAACGTTCCGGTGAGATTTATCGCCTGCTCTGATCAAATTTTTCGCCAATCTCGCTTGTCCGTGCCTAGCTTTATACCTACACCTGTTACTGTTATACCATCATATATATCTCGATACTTAGGTGTCTAAGTAGATAACATATAGGTTTATATTAATAGAATAAAAAAAAACTTGAGAGGTGTCAAAGGACACCCGGATGGAACAAGGTTCCTTAATTATAATTAAGGAACCTTGTTATAATTATTATTTATTTATAAAACCTGTATACACTTAACAAAAATAATCGTCGCGACACCACACTGTTTAATGCGAAATAGAAATAAAAATATCAGGCTTGCTTTCTATAAGAAAGAGAGACAGACAGAGAAACATGCGCACGCCGCACAGCTTACAATAGCTTACTATAGCAAAAAGTGTCGTGACAACTTTTCGTAACAATTTTTTCCGTCTAGCCCCCTTACACAACGCGCGGTAAGAAACTTCGTACCAAAAATACTGTAATTAATTAAAAACATATATCAAAATTACAATTGCATTACAATTATTGCATTTACAATTGTTTCAATTTCATGAACTTTATGAGGGTTTTCTTTCACTCTACAGCTAAGCATTTGATCAGCAGAGCGTATCAGCAACACGCTAAGGTCAAGCCTGTCTAGTCTGGAATTCCTGGTACTGAAGGAGGTTACCACAACTCGCCGTTAGATGCTTGGCGACAGATTTTTCAACTTGAGTGGTTGTTAGTGAGACGAGCCATAGAAAATGCAGTACCTCGTGCAAAACATCGTAGCGACATCTATTCGTATTTTATTGAAACTACTTCACTCGGATCATGCAATCTACTATCGTTATATCACTATGCGACTATATACGAAATTTGGCGAGAGCTAGGCTGCACGCTCGATTTGCAGCGCCATCTAGGTTTCATCGGTTATTATGGCAAACTTCCGCACCACGCTTTATTGTATGGGAATCAGTAATCATATCTAGTATTCTGAACTCTGAAGCCTCAATCTACCTTACGTATGTTGGGCCATGATACCACCGTGTTCATGCCGTAGAGCCCCGGATGGAGAGAGGGGCAAGCCCTTGCCCCGGGCGGCAACTTCAGGGGCTCTACAAAAGTCACAAATTATCCCATCTTTTACTCGTATTAGGTACTCTTTTGGTAAAAAGTACCTGTAAGTAATACCAATATAAATTAAATTAAATAGTAAAAAAAATGTGAGCCGTCACGGGACGCCTGGCAGATGTGAAACATCGACATTATTTTGTAAAAGTAATGTGGAGAAAAGAACATATTGTGATAGGAACTAAATATGTCATAATGAATACACACACACACACACTGATACACACATACAAACACGCGTCTGATCAACATTTACCGTAAAGGTATATACCAGGCCAGAAATCGGTTTTACGTGCGGCTATAGATGTTTCACATCAAAAATATATGGTCAGTTCAAATGGGAGTCAAAGCTTAACCTGAAGTTTGAAATTAGGAGAAAGTAGGGCGGGGGCGTCATCTTGAGTTATTGTCCCACCTTAAAATCACTAAAGATTCAGGGCTGGCGTCGAGCCCCGATATGCCGTGTGTCCCCACTGTTTGCCTCCGCCCTCATTATCGTCCGCATAAACCGTGGCCTCACTTAGTTTAATCACCGCCGTAAACCGTGGGTGCGTCTAGGGTTATGTCACTCAGTTTATAACTGTCATGTCGCCAACAGTTGTGGATTTGAGAGGATATTTTAAAATAAAACAAATGAAAGCGGCAATTCGACTTTCAAAAGAAAATCTAAATTCAAAATTTAAAAAATAAAATATTTTGCATCGTTTATTTGATTATTTGATAAAAATAAAAGAAGGTGGCAGTTCGAATTTTAAAATATTTATTTTTATTATTCGTTTTCTTCCTTGGCTTCTTTTACTATTGTGTTTACAAAACAATATATTCCAGCACTTACTAACAGATAAAGGGTCGATATGAAATTGAGTAAAATTTAATGGAATATTTTTTTAAAATAGAATATATTCTGTAACTATTTCGGAACGCAACCTCCAGGCACAATTATTGACAAGTCAAAACATACTTTTAACATTGGCAGGGAAAACGTAACGTTGCACCAGTCTTGATGCTTTTTTAGTGCAATGGTAATTTATTTCCAAAATAATTAAATCACATTTTTTCACACCAGCTTTTTTTTCTTTAACGGTAACTATAATTATTTTGCTTGAAATTCTCCATTTACACTTATTATTAAATTACTTTTTCAACTGCATACTTCTGTATTGTTGGTATTTCTCTTATACATCTCGAATTCTACCACAATTTCCGATGTTAAAGTAATTCCATTTTGTTTGTTCTCGCGAAGTTTCTCAGCTGGGGATTCTCAGGTTCTAGCTAGCAGTATAGTGTATAAACACAAACACAAACGCCGCTCTGTTTGTTCTAAGTTATGCGTAACCAATTGCAAAGTATTGAATCTAAATTTAACTGCATATATTGATTTCTGATTCTTGAGAACTTGGTGTCTTCCAATCTAAATTGAAATCCTTAGATCTCTAAAAACGCTAGCTTTCTCTAGGAAAGCATGCGTATGATACTTACTATAATGTTTCTATGACGTATCGTAGAATATGTAGTTTTGGCTTCGGTCCGCTGTGTTACCTTCGTTAATCCGGGATAAAAGGTGGCTTATATGTTAATTGAAATTAAATAAAACGTTCTAAATACGTCCACAACAATTTTCATCCAAATCGATTCAGCTGTTTGAGTGTGAAGAAGAAGGAACAAACATAAACACACATACAGTCAAACTTTGTATTAACTTTTGTATTTAAATATTTGTAGGATTTGAAAATAATTCCCACAACATTATTTTTATATTTATTAATCAAAATTGGAAATAATTTAATTAACCGACGTCATTTTTGTTGTTTTTGTGAAGTTTGTAATTTCGTTTGTAAATATTGTAAACTGTTCACGTAAGGCCTCTTAATATTTTCGGTGCTTTCCGAGCACCGAAACTGTTGGACTCATTCCAACTTTTAATAGTAAGTAAGTAAGTGTGACCGTTTTCTACGCGAAAATATTGTTTGTAAATTATCAAAATTAAAAGTTATCATAAAAAACTTAACGAATATATGCGCGAATATAGTATTTTTTCCTATATAACATATACGAATATTTCCTACAAATGTTAACCATCAATTTTAATATCCGTCCCGGACATTGCTTTTTGCCAACAGGAAATTCCGCATCAATTCACACATGACACGAAATGACGTCACAGTTCTAAGCCACACCTCTGCGTATTTTATTCCAAACAACGTCCAACTGTTTCTACAGAAAAGAGCTGAAAGGTTAACGATTGATTATGTGAAAATCCTTTTAAAAGGTCAAAGCATGGTCACCGTAAATGTCCGAGTGACGTCATCGCCACACCTGAATCAGCCGGTCGTCCAATGCGGTGTGTATGCGTATCTTTCCGGATTGGTTGACAGGATGGCCGGCGTGTGGTCACTCTACTGTGATTTTCGGGTGATTTCAGCGTAATTGTGGCTTAGTACCTATAAAATAAAATAAATAAATAAAAATAAAAATAGCCTTTATTTCTCAACATATATACAAGTATTTACAACAAACTCATTACATTTTAAAAGTTAATGATAAATATTAGTATTATCTAGTACCCATATCTATACCAATCTATAGATAGGATAAGTTTAATATTTTGTTTGTTTGTTTTTTGACGCAAATAGCGTCGTAGCGATTTGAAAAATTATTTCAACGTTGTAAAGCTACATTATTCCTGAGTAACATTGGCCATATTAAAATTTTGTTTCTCTTTGTAACTTAGATTATTTTATAGCCCGTGCGAAGCCTGGACGATCTGCTAATCGTAAATAATCCTCCTAATAATAATAGTCCTTTTGGTTATGACTATGACTTGTTTTTCAAATTATGTGTGAATTTGCACTCGCTTTACGGTGAAGGGAAACATCGCGAGGAAACCGACATGCTTGAAGACGTGTGTCATCCACCAACCCGCACTTGGCCAGCGTGGTTGATTATGGGCTATTATATAGATATTTCCTTATCTTTTGACTTATCTACCCGTCTAAGGATTATCTTTAAGTATAAGAAAGTAGATGATACGATATCCAACTACGCACTTCGCGTCTACATCGCTATGGGAAACTCTTCGATTGATAAGCTTTGAGGAAATATCAATATGATGTTCTAGATAAGTTAACCAATACATACAGACTCATATAAAACGCACGAATTATTAAAAAAAATAGTTTAATATGATAATGCCAATATTGCATGCCGAAATACTAAAAGTGTGAGGGACTTAAAATGGTGACATATAATTTCCTGAAAACCTAATCTGTAATAAATTATTTATGTATATTTTTTTAATTACCTAGTGATTTGCGCAACTAGTAAGTTAAGAATTACGAATTTCAATTACTATCGCGTCGCGTCGATTTTTATAGTTCAGTATCTTAATTTTTATTAATATTAGAACACTTTCACACACGGCTGGTTAACCCCATACTAAACCATTTCTAGTTTGTATTATGGTTGATTATACAACTTATGTACTACATATACATCCTACATACTTTATATCGATACATACTTATACATAACACCCAGACTTGGAACTGGCTGCTTTGGACTTAGCATGATGTTTTTCGGTTGAACTTAAATATCTCCTTATCCTCTCTCTGGTGTCAAGTTTTACAAGCCGCCCGAAGGCCTCTGACTTGGATTAACGGGCCGGTATTAATTATTATTAGGCTGGGTAGGCCAGCTGGGACCTACAATTAAATGTGCCATCTGACCCACGATAGCGCCTAGATGAAAATGCCACTTTTTAGCTAGATCGTTGCTAAGCTTCGATGATCGCGCCTGGTCACCTTAGCTAGCCGAGCTACAGGCGCTACATATGACGACCTCGTTGGCGTAATGGTGACAATACCGGACTGCTAATCAGAAGGTTCCAGGTTTGATTTTTGTCACAGCCGACATCTTTATGCTTAACTAAATTTGTTGGCTGTGGGTCTGGGTGTTAAATATGTATCTTTATAAAATATGTATGTATGTATTATATCAATTGTGTTAGCTACCATAACACAAACTATAAATGTTTCAGTATGGGGTTAACCAGCCGTGTGTAAAGTGTGTCCTAAAATGTATTTATTAACTTCAAATTATGTTTACTTATTATTAGTATTAATATGTTAATAAAAAACATGTAATATAAATAATTAATAATTAATAAATTAGATTTTGAATAATTATGAAGTTCAAAGACCCCGTATAGCGTTTCTCAATAACCAGAGAACAAGAATAAATAGAATAGTAACTTGGCCGATAAAATGGTTCCACCGTCCACGCGTAAATACCGCGGTGGGCGGGGCAAAACAGCTTCCCGCGCGCCCGGGTGGCGTCACATGGTGTGGCGGCGACCAATCACGTGCGAGCTTTGTGTTTGTGTATCGTTGGGATAGCAGTATAATTGTGTGCGTAGATGGATCCAAATTCTAAGCGGCAATTGTATTGATAATATATAGTTCACTGCCAATAACCCTGTATTAAGTAGAATAAACATAGCAAGATATGTATGTCAGTGAACATACTATCGCATACCGATCACTGCGGCTAGTGGCGTAATGCGACATGTTTAATTGTTGTTTAATGACAAGTTAATTTGACTTCGGAATTAACGTGAAATAAAACTGTGGTTTAAAATTCGGTGTTTGTGAGTGACGGGTGATGTTGTGATGTTTCAAATTATAGTTGAAAGAATTGTGCGCGAATACATTTTTTTGTTAAAGGTTTTTTTCTTCGTTAATAATACAAATTAATAAATTGACCAATTGTGAGTTGGACTCGCGCATGAAGCGTTCCGTACCATTGTTGTATGGGAGCCCCCATAAATACTATTTTTATTTTACTTATAATTACTTTTTAAAGTTTTTTAAGGCGCACCTTTTCCTCTACCCCTGTACTTTTGTAGGTTAAGTTTTAGTTAAGTTAAGTGTTTTCTATGATTATTATGTTGATGATAGCATTATCTTCTTATATATAAAATTTCCGTGTCACAGTGTTTGTTACCGTACTCCTCCGAAACGGCTTGACCTTTTTTTTTTCCAAATTTTATATGAGTATTCAGTAGGTCTGAGAATCGGCTACTGTATATTTAGAAATAATTATTAAGACAAAACAACGTTTGCCGAGTCAGCTAGTTTTTTTTATAAAAACACATAACAACAATTGAATATTACGTGAATGTATAGATAGATAGTTTACCAAATGTCGTGATAAAAATGAAGCCAAAAAAATGCTTAAAATTACGATTTTTGAGCCTTTAGTATCTTTTTAATATATTTTTTTAAATTTAATTTCAAAGTTAAAGCCTGAATCGCACTTATCATTTTTATACACATACAGACAAATCAAAGCTGTCCAGTTAATGCCGAAACTTCGCCCATTTAGATCGTTTGATCAAAATAGATTAATAAAACATATATAAAATTAGATTAATAATGTAGAATTTAACCGAATAAAATATAGTAAAGTATATTTAAATATTTAGTGTACTTCCGCTGTGATCCGAAATCCAAATTAAGACAAGTAAAGGAAAAATCAACTAAGATCAATTAACCAAGCTTAATTAACTAAGACTAATTAACTAAGATCAATTAACTAAGATTAATTAAGATTAACGTTACCTATCACAATTCGGAAGTTCTTAACTCTACACGTGTTTCGCCTAACCACAAGGCATCATCAGGAGATGCTGACTCTTCGAACGACAAGTCGAGAGTACACTAAATATTTAATTTTGTCATCTATTTTTTCATTTATAAGTAGATACTAAAGATGATGATAACATTTATATAAAACATATATAAACAAATAAGAAATTACAGAGATGTGTTACTTAATTAAAATAAACCGGCGACTCCCAGTGTGGTCGTAGCAAATTAAACCTAGGTATCCTGCGAATGGTGCCTAAGTGCTAACTTAATTTATTCCAAACTTCACGTCATGAACATGCTCTCTTTAATTTGCAGTGCGACTTGTTTAATAAGTAGTTGGAGATTACGACTAGCCTTATTAATTACTAGCATCCCGCCCGGCTTCGCACGGGCTCTAAAATAATCTGAGAAGCAAAGATAAACAAAATATAGTAAATTTTACTCGGAGGTCATGTAGCTTTCCAACGGGGAAAGATTTTTTTAAATCGGTCCAGCGGTCTCGGAGCCTATTCGCGTCAAACAAACAATAACGTTTCCTCTTTATAATATTGGTATAGATGGTATAAACTAGCTGCGCGTCCTGCGGCGTTACTCACGTCAATCCGAGATAAAAAGTAGCCATTCATAGCAAATCTCATTAAAATCGGTGTTAATCCATAAGATAACAACATTTTTTCTGCAATTGAAAACTCATCTGCCTTCCTTCACCTTTTATATGCCACTTTTAAGTATACAATGTATCCATATAACGTATTTATGTTGACACACTGATATATAACATATATACATGTAGTATATCGGTTGTGTTAGCAAGGATAATACGAACTAGAAATGGTTCAGTATGGGGCTAACCTCAGCCGTGTGTATTAAAAAAAAAAACAATAATTTAACTCTTTCTAAAACATCATATTATGCCAAATTTATTTTGATCAAGTTTTACCAAATACCAAAGTAATATTACATCCATGATAGTTAAAGAGGTAGTACTCGTAGTAGTCCCCGAAGATGACTTTACATAATCCGCAGCCAGTAACTTGGCAGCCGAAAGTTTAAATCCGCTCCGAATCTTGGAATTATTTTCTCTTCCGCAGATGGTGGGATTTGTGAAAATTCTTTATTTTACATATCACATATTGAGTCATATTTTGCGCTTTCTAGAAAAATATTTGATGATAGTATTAGTATAACTATAGAAAGAAATACTATCGGGGTAACTCAAATAATCGTTACTTAGGTTATACTTAATATTAGGATTCTAAAATCTTTTTATTTATAAAATTAGTTTTAATATAATATGTAAACATTGTTTAATAAATTAGTATTTTTTTTAATAAACAAATATATCTTACCAAATGTAATATGCTATCAGCTAACTCAATTGATAGTTAAATTAAATCCTTTAAAGAAAAAGTCAGCTTAACGAAAGTGTACAAGAAAACTAATACCGCTGCAACTTATAAATGTGTTCAAAGTCATCAAAGAACTAAATCTTTTGTCTAAATTAGATTAAAATCCGACGTGCTATTTCACTTCAAAGACTAAAATAAATAAGCATAATAAGCATACATTTTAGGTTGGTATCCAAAACTCTTATTCAATATGAATAAGTGTTTGCAACACATTTGAACAATACTTAAAAGGCAAATTAGCTGTGTCTAGTGTGATAAAAAAGCCATCTTTTAAATGAAAAATATAACTTCGGGCACAGAATAATAACTTGTACTTCGTACTTCGGGTTAAAACCATAAATCTCCTTGGTTAAAACTTACAACATCCTTCGTAAGAACAGCGCCCAAGGCATTACAAAAAGTTTTTTTTTTTGGTTTTGGAACATTTAGAATGAAACCCGATTTTTTTAAATTTTCGAACCTGTATTCTAACATTTAGTGAGTAATATAAGTGTGAGTGTAACGACTACTTATTAAAACCTTCATTCAAACAAAGACCAAAAAATAAAAAAAAAACAGTGCAATAAATAACTTTCAAACCTCTTTGGTAAAAACAGCGCGAGTTTACCAAAAAGTTTTCCCCCGGTTTTTGGAACCTTTTAGACAAAACCTGAATTGTGAAGACGTTATAAGTGTGTGGAGTGATGGTGTGAAGAGAAGATGGCGTGGCCAGGGGGCACGGAGACTGTGGAGCTGCAGCACCAGGTGGAAGACCAGGTCGACAGGCTCGCCGTGCCCGGTACCGCGGTCCGTGGAGGGAGGAATAACAGTGAGTATTAAGTAATAGAAATAGGTATGCAACCTCGTTCTTTTTAGTCTGTGGACAGTTAAAATTAGAATATTTCTTTATTTTTAACCCCCATTATGTTCTGTGGTTTTATCATTATTAGGTATATTCTATTTCATTGTCAAACTTTTTGGTAAAAGTACTGGAATTATGTACTTATCTGATATTTTAATAATGACCATAATAAAATCCCTGTTCTCGGGCGTACTTGGTGCAGAAGATAGCCATCGCTATTCAGTGTGAAAACGCAGCCAGTGTTATGGGGCCTTTTTAATGTTTTTGACATTTCTAATTTTATTTTTTAGCTGTGTTTAGAATCAAATAAAGCTTAAATATTTTTTTGTATTGATACTTGTCTTCGATTTATTTTATACCAGCCATAATACAAGTCCTTTTCATCTTATAAAGTCAAGAATAACAGTCACAATATCGGATTTGGATCGTGTGCCTCTGATCTCGGAGCCGACCTAAGTAAGCCGAATTTATAAATCCATTGGGAAGGTTAGGTCGCTGAGGCTTGCTTGTGAAATATTGGGTTAACGTTTATGTCCGCCTGGATATAACTTTAGTTATAAAACTTAATAAATCACGCTGCGACATTCGCCAAGTTATGTAGCAATTTATAATTTGATATCGATAGTGACTTTTATGTAACAACTAGAGGTTGCCCGCGGCTCCGCCCGCGTGTAGGTCGCTTTTCGCACTTGGCAAAAAAACTTGAAACCATTATTTTTAATTTTACATAAACCATACATATTCCAAATTTCATTGCTAGAAGTTCAAAAACATAGAAGTTTCATACAAACTGTTTTACCCCCTTTCACTCCCTTAAGGGTAGAATTTCCAAAAATCTGTTCTTAGTACATGTTTAAGTACTAAAATATATACACACTCCAAATTTTACACCTCTAAGATCAAACACACAATTAATTTTAAGTTTCAACCCCTTAATGCACCCCTAGCAAACAAATACGTCCTCCAAATTTCATAACCCTAGGACCAGCCGTTTGGGCTCAGCGTTGTCTATAGATGAATGAGTCAGGACAAAGAGTCTTATAGTATAAGAAGATGGTGTATCTGCTAATGCAAGAAGTTACACAAGTGAAAATGTAAAATGGAACTCGTATGTAGGATTCTTAGACGGCTCTATTAGGGTTCCGTACCTAAAAGGTAAAAACAGGACCCTATTACTAAGACTCCGCTGTCTGTCTGTCTGTCTCCAGGCTGTATGTCAGAAACCGTAATAGCTAGAAAGCTGAAACTTTCACAAGATATGTATTTCCCGTGCCGCTATAACAATAAATACTAAAAATAAAAAAATAGTAAAGGCCATACAATAAACATGTTTTTTTTCGTATTTTTTTGCTATATATTAAAAACGGTAGCTGCTAGATTAAATTTTCACAAAATACATAAAAGTATTAGCTGTCAAATTAAATTAAAAAAAAAACATATTTGAGGGGGACTCCCATACAACAAACAGCCTAATACATAAATACTTAAATTATTTTAATGAAACCATGACAACCATGTCATAACTCTGGTTGTGAAATTGACAATTTTTATCCCAGTATTTAGGTAGGTATTTAAATTAGGCTGAATTTTGTGAGCCTTTTGTGCAGTGTTTTTAAATAATTTAATTAAAAAATAATATTTAAGGGGGGCTCCCATACAACAATGGTACGGAACCCTTCATGCGCGAGTCCAACTCGCTCTTGGCTAATTATTTTCTTAGATAAATGGCAATAAAATATGTTTGTTGTATGAGGTGTCTCCAGACACCTCGACACCCCGAAAGCCATTCCAGACTAGGCTTGCGCCACCTTCGTCCAGATAGTCACTGAATCCTGTGCTTACTTGCTGGTCAAATACCTAACTAGTTAGTGTAAAAGAAAAATAACTTTGACTCAGGCGTTACTTTGCGGAAATCCATTGTAAATAGAAGACAAAATTAAATATTTAGACTTCCGCTGTGATCCGAAATCCAAATTAAGACAAGTAAAGGAAAAATTAACTAAGATTAATTAACTAAGACTAATTAAGATTAACGTTACCTATCACAATTCGGAAATTCTTAACTCTACACGTGTTTCGCCTAACCACAAGGCATCATCAGGAGATGCTGACTCTTCGAACGACAAGTCGAGAGTATTTCGGATCACAGCGGAAGTACACTAAATATTTAATTTTGTCTTCTATGTAAAAGAAAAAGAAAAACATATTATAATAACTTGGAGAGGATTACACTTGACCGCTACGTCAGGCGACGTAACTAAGTACCTGTAAATCCAGTATACGGCACCCTCACCTTGCTTGGTAGGGCTTCCTGCCCCCGAAGTCAGGTAAAAACGCCAGTGGCAACTGACACCACTCACATTGGTAATGATGGTCATTGGCGTTAGATAAAACTACTGAGCGACGCGTAGTCTACAAACATTTTTTATTATTTATTCAGATAAACAGACTGACAAACAGACAGCTTAAGTATAAGCTGCCTTATTATACGTCCCTAATGCTGGGATTCGGAACCTTCTCTCATGAGGAGAAAAATATAGGCCATAATCCACGCTGGCCAAGTACGGGTTGGCGGATGACACACGTCTTTGGATATTGTCGGTTTCCTCACGATATTTTTTTTTTTTCACCGTAAAGCGAGTGCAGATCCAAAGATAACTTGAAAATAAGTCATTGGTGTAGGGCCGGAATCAAACCAGGGGCTGTCAATTGAAAAGTAGACGTTTTCCCACCGAGCCTCACTCGCTTTTTAGCATACAGACCGAACCCTACTAATATTATAAATGCGAAAGTTTGTGTGTAGGTTTATGTATGTTTGTTACTTCTTCAAGCTGGAATGAAACCGATTGCGATGAAATTTAGTATGGAGTTTGTTTAGATAATGGATTAACTCTTAGGCTACTTTTTATCCTAGACAAACACCGGTACCAGCTAGTAAGTAATAAATATAATTATTGTAGTCACGTTGCTTAGCAGAGTAATCGTTTTATCTATTGCCATTGATACTAGTCACTATCAAAGTGACTGGGCGTCAGTTGCCATTGGCTTTATTAGCTGACTTTGGGGGCATACACCGTTTGACTTAGTTACTTGCTTGTGGTGGAGTGTGGTAGTTGTGGACCAACATGCTCGTCCAGGGAAGATATCGTGCATTCTTGTTTTAGACTGTTTTTGACCCTCCATAAAAATACAGTGTGTGTTTGTGTATATATTTGTGTGTGTTTATCTGTGGCAAAGGCCTTGAGCGATTGAACCGTTTCGGAATTCGTTGTTTTTTTGCGTTTGTTAATTGTGTGTATTTCTATGTGTGAGTGTGTTTGTGTGTGGCATCGTAGCTCTCAGACCAATTAACCGTTTAGATTCAGTTTATTCACCATTTTTTTACGTTTGTTACCTGTGAGTATTTGTGTCTGTCTGTAGCATAGTAGCTCTCAAACTGATGAATTGTTTCGGATTTCGTTTATTTATTTTTGCGTTTGTTATCAGTGGGTGTATGTATGTGCCTGTCTGTGGCATCGTAGCTCTCAAACGGATGAGTCGAATGGAAAAACCGTTTCAGATTTAGTATTTATTTGTGTCTGCTACTTTGTGTGTGTGTGTGTGTGTGCGTGTGTGGGATAGTGTGAGTGTCTGTCTGTCTGTGGCATCCTAGCTCTCGAACAGATGGACCCTTTCCTATTTAGTTAGTATATTTACCTTTTTTTGCCTTGAGGAGTTCATGCGGCAGAGATGCGAATGTTGAGATGGGTCTGTGGAGTGACAAGAAAGGACAAAATCAGAAATGAGTACATAAGAGGAAGTTGTGAGTAAAAAATTAAAGAGCATGTAATGCGTAGAGAGGAGAGGCATGTTACTAGGAGATGCATGGAAATGGTAGTGCAAGGAAGAAGGGCAAGAGGCCGACCGAAGAAGATATGGATGGAGTGTGTGAATGAGGACATGAGAGAGAAAGGAGTGAGTGTAGAAACGACGCCTGATAGAGGAGAGTGGAAGAAGAAAATTTGCTGTGCCGACCCCACCCAGTGGGATAAGGCAAGGAAGTATGTTGTAAATTACGGTCTAAATCACTCTCAAACAAGAATGCATCATCTTGACCTACCATAGTGTCTTCAGATCCTGGTGTTCATGTACATAGGCACATGTCTCTTGTTCTACGTGGCCCATGTCATAGATTACTACTTCACTGCCCTGTAGTATGGGAACTGGGAAGGGACCTAAGCCATGGAAAGTTTGGTCGCTTTTATCAACAAGTTCGCGAGACTTGGTAAGTTTTTTTTTTACTATTGGTAAGTTTTTTTTTACTATTATATACTAATGGGCTTGCGCTTGATCGCAATTCACGTGGTGGTAAGCGATATTGCGATGTAAGGTCGAGCGCGTTTTCCCAGAAGAAACCGGTTCACTCTTGGCTTGAAAACCGCTAGATTATAGTTATCGGGGAACAGGGAATTTGGCGAAAAATTCCACACCGAATACAATGAAGGTGGAGGCAAACCAGCCGTGTGTGTATATAAAAAAAGGAAAAATAAGCTCCACAGCATAACGATGCCGCCTTAGTGTTTCCATACTCGTCCTTTCATATTTTATTTTTGAAAAATCAAATTTAAAATTCAAAATGTCTTTATTTAACACAAAAATTGTAGTACAAGAAATGTGCACTCTGTGCTTAGTTTATAGGGCATGGCTAAGACTACTTAAAATTAATTACTCAATACTCAAATTCAAATTCGAATCAATTTATTGCGAATATATAGTGAGAGTACACAGACAGATATTCGGTCTCTCTTTCTTTCTTTCTTTCTTCAGATCGTCCCGGCTTCGCACGGGCTATAAAATAATCTAAGTTGCAAAGAGAAACAAAATATAGCCAATGTTACTCAGGGATAATGTAACTGCCTAACGGAGAAATATTTTTCAAATAGGTGCAGTTATAGGAGCCTCTTTGCGTCAAACAATAAAAAAATCTATCTTTTCCTCTTTATATTATTGGTATAGACTAGTTATTTTCATTACTGGTTTATTAGGTACCAGCTTAGAATAGAATATGACTCAAGATAAGCGCATTTTACCTGTTGTTATACAATAACAAACACAGGTAAAATGAATTTATGTTAAGAAAAAAAAAACATGTACCTATGAGTACAAAGACTGCCTTATCACCCTTAGTGATTTCTACCAGGCAACCAGGCAACCAGGAATTGATAGGGATTGAAAGTATAAAGGAAAGCGGTGGTACAAAATAAACAACTTAATTAGGTACAACTAGCTATACAAAAATACATATGTACAAACACAACAATAGAGAAGTTAACTAAATTCTAAGCAATGGCGTAAAAGTGGTTATAAACTTGTATTTGTACCAGGTGCGGTGTTAAAATTAATGCGATTATTAATGGTTTAAAGAGACGAAACACAGCTCGGAAATGTTTTGATAAGGATAGGATAATGACAGTTATTTCAATTTACATACGAGTATATAATAGCTGCCAGCTAGAAATTATTAATAATAATATGTTTCAAAATAAAAGAGATGCTATTACATTAACAGCTTTGGCCTAAAGTATTAGGTAGCCCCAGCGAACTAGACTAAATGGAATAGTAGATAACTTGGCCGATAAAATGGTGTCACCGTCCACGCGTAAAATACCGCGGTGGGCGGGGCAAAACAGCTACCTGCGCGCCCGCGTGGCGTCGACCGACCAATCGCGAGGTTTGTGTGTGTGTGTTTCGTCGGGGTAGCAGTATAATTGCGTGCAATCCAAATTCTACGCGGCAATTGTATTGAGTTAGTCTTTATTTTAATTGATACAATAACTTATCTGTTTAACAAAATGTTTTGTTTACGTAGAAAGAAAGTTAAAGTTCTGTCAGCTAATGGACTAGCTAAAGTACAAAAAAAGGATGTTATACAAACATATCAATATACAACAAGTTGCCAGAGAACAGGTATACAGACAGCGTGATAGGTACTTAGTTTCTTTAGTAGAGATATGTAAAATAAAAATTACATTAAAAGTTTGAAAATTCTTTATAAAGGTTTACTTAAAAAACAAATGCAGCAATAAAATATACCCACCACACTCAAAATATTTAGATACAGAAATCCCCCATCGGTTAGTTAAATATTATGTATCATAAAATGTTTGTTAAAAAAAAATATGACTACTTGTTATTCATGTCAAAGATGTTTAAAAAATAGGTACCTAACTTAGCTGTTTCACTCCGCTTAACTGGACTCCTCACACACCGGAACAACCTGAAACATATAATTTTAATATTAGCGTTGCCTATCTCAATTACAAAACTCTTATTCGACACGTGTCTCGCATTTCCACAAGGCATCTTCAGGAGATGTTGACTCTTCGAACGACGGATCGAAAATGCTTAAAAACGTCTGTTTCTGATGAGCCACACGCCGCCGGCATTTGTTTAGTTGCGACTGTATTGCGGCAAACTTTGTTATCTTATTTTATTTTTAATTTGTTTTTTATTTTTAATTTGAATAAATTTGATTGTTTAAGGTTTTGTGTTTGCCAAAATAAAAATTATTTTTCTTTCTTTCTTTCTGATTAATAATTAATTTATTATCCTCCAAATACCTAACAGTGTGTTCCCACAGCCTCTTTGAGAGCCAGTTATTCCAGACTACGCATGCTCCACCTTAGGCTGGAGAATCACCAAATCGAGTGGTTACGCGCCCTTCTGGTCAAATGCCTAGCTGTAAAGAATAGAAAAAACTTAACGGAAAAGCAAGTGATTTAGAGAAAACAACATGCCCATTTTTATCTCACAAGATGCTAATTACTGGTAAATAAATAATTACTCGCGAGCTTCCCCATAAATAACTGAGAGGATCCTCTGGGAATTTCACAGACACGGACGTGGATACGTATTTCTATTTATTTATTTACTATCGCGTTATTCCGGGATAAAAAATAATGCAGGCTCTAAAATAATTTTAACGAAATCGGTTCAACCGTTTGATTGTCAACAAGTAAGAAACATACATAGACACTTTCGCATAACGACCTCGTTGGCGTAAAGGTTACCATGCTGGACTGCCAATCAGAAGGTTCCGGGTTCGATTCCCGGCACGGCCAACATCTTTGTGCTGAACTAAATTTGTTGGCTGGTGGTCTGGGTGTTATATATGTATCTATATATAATATGTTTGTATGTATATGTAGTATATCAGTTGTGTTAGCAACCATAATACGGACTAGAAATGGTTCAGTATGGGGTTAACCCCATACTGAACCATTTCTAGTTCGTACGTTCCAGCCGTGTGTGAAATGTGTCCTAGTATTTATTTATTTTATAATGTAGTGTGTATAATGTTAGAGGGATTAAGCATCAGGTAGGTAATTACATTTTAACTTAGAGCTTAGAAATTACTACAGGTAATTTGCTTAAGTTATAATGTTCACTTAACTAGAAATGGCTCAGTATGGGGTTAACCAGCCGTGAGTGACATGGGTCCTAATATAAAAAAAGGGATGTTCTTTTTAAAAATTCTAGAAGGCATTTCCCAAATCCTTAGATCTATTCCAAGTAGCTATTGCAAAGTTTTAGAACTATTTATGGAAACACATGCACATACAGCTCATTTTCGTGTGGTATCGGTCGCTGTGAGTTTAAAGACCGAACAAATGCGTGGCCGATCGATGCGGGCAAGGCTGCACCGCTATATTCATTATCTCATTACTACTTATACTCCACTCGTTATGTTATCAACTATTTATGACTTTGCTATTTAATGTCATAATATTCTATTTCACACTGCTACAAATGTTTACACACTTTTTGCAATTAGTACGCATATGTTATGACTATTAAATCCGTATATTGATACACTATGCTAATGTTTTGTTACTTTACATTAAAGTGTGTACTCATTCAGGAATAATCAGTACATGCCTGTACCATACGATATTCTCTTATTTATGGAGCATGTACAAATAAAATTGCCACAAAAGAAAATTTTGCTTAAAATTTTAATTTACCGCAGGTGACTTTGAGATGGAGTAAATAACGACATATTATCTACGCTCGATACTTAGTACAGTAAATAGCATAAAATCTTTATTTTTATAAGAGTTTCTTGAAATTTACGCATTTACGAGATTATCCGTTGAAATTACAAGATATTTTAGCAACCTTGGTAACAGTAAAAAATATTTTTTGCTCTATTAATTTATCTACGCTTTGTCACAATTCGTACCTTCGTTTAAATACAGGTTAATTTGCTAAACGTGAGACTGTATTCGCTAAGGTTGCTCGCTATATATTCCAGAAGAAATACAAACCAATCTGAACTGGAATAATAATGATTAGGTACTTGCATGAAGTTGTAGGTAAAGATGGAGGCCACACTTCCAATACCTACTTGAAGCAAAAATTATGTATCGCCATCTCGCTCTCTGTGGGAAGGCCCTCTCTGTCTAGTAGGGTAACCTTTATTTATTTTTTCCCAGGACAGTTATAATTGTTGCTGTCCATATAGTGGTCTATAATAATATTTATATAATTATCTATATCTCATTAATACTAAGACCGAGCCCTAAAATTATATAATAGGTTAGTAAATTTGGCTGTTTGTCATTAATCTAATCACGCAGAAAGCGCTGGGTCGACATGGACAGAATTTAATGCGGAAATAGATCATGACCTAGATGTAGGTTTAGTTCTCGCAGCAATGCGAAATGAATGACTGAGATCTTTGCGGGCGCGAGAAATAGATACCATTGTACAAATCATATTACAACAACTGGTACTAAGGGACCAACCCAGAAATAGCGAAAAAGAAATCATCGTTAATTTTGTTCCATAATGAAACACATTGAGCTATTTTTTTTGCAAATTTCTGAGTTAGTCAGTGGTGGCGATTCAGCGGCACACACGACTAAACTAAATTTAAAGAAGCCCCGTCTCTTTTCATCTTAGGTGGCCAGAAAGAGACGGCACGTTCTGAACCACACACAAAACAACTAAAATCACGTCAAATGTGAAAAATATAAGTGATTTTAGAGCGCATCCAATTATATCATGGATCAGATGTTTTGTCTATGGTTTAGATCGTACCATCTCTTTTTGGTCATATATGACGAAAAGAGACAGAGCTACTTTAAATTTAGTTTTGTCGCGTGTGCCGCTGAATCGCCACCAGTGTTAAGGAGCAGGAATGGTAAGGAACGTGTTAAAGTGTTTTTATCTTGTGTGCTATTTTTAATATTACGTATATGTATTATACGGAAATATAATAGGAACAACAATTATATGAAAAAACAAAAAGCCTTTTCTATTTAAAATCGTATATTATAATTTTTATATTTATTAGACATGACTAAATATGATTGTTCTGTGTAATTTCTGTCTCTTACCACGTAAATCACTAAAAACATTTTCTTTGTAGCTCTTTAAGTGAGCACGTAGACACATTCAAAAAAAAAAATGAGCTAATTGTTTTACTATCTTAGTTTCATGCATATCATTACATTTAATGGAGTCCGTAATCGGATGATTACGGGTAGTTTTCGTATACATTCAAACGATATATCGCCGGTATTTGACTTTATTTCAAAATCGCCCAACACATTTCTAGCAAGTTTTAGCATATGTGCAGCGTCCAGCAAAAAGTAAATTTTGCTCTTCCTGCTAGTATGTTGAAAGAACGGTCTCAAAATGTTTTGATCTAGTGAACAACCTAAATATTGGTAAGCTTTTATATTGGATGATGCGCCATCACAAGTCAGAGATCTCACGGTGATACCAATTTCATCAAACAGAATTATTGCTGTTTTTATTAATTCGGATAGCAGCTCTCCAGGCAAGTTATTTGCAATAAATAAAATATGAGAAACTATCTGAAATACGAAGACTTCAGAAGCTTATTTTTCTGAATCACTTACAGAAATTGGTCCTAAATCCACATAACCAATAACTTTATCCAATTTTTGATCATAGGCCAGGTTTTTTTTAGTGCCATTCCATCAAAAATTAAAGCAAAATTTTTTAAATGCATTTTTTCTTACAATTTTACTTGTTCTTTTAAATATTCGAGTTCAGATAAGAAACCGACATTACAGTTGAATAGAGACAAATATCTTCATATCGTTTTTACATGAGCCAAAGACGTATGTTTTCTTAAAAATTCATAAGCCTTCGCAGAATAGAAATTCAAAGTTTCGAAAGCGAAAGCTTTCACTTTTTCACTATAACGAATACCATGTGGATTTTTCTGTGTTTTTTGAACTCCTTACAGATAACAGCAAATCGCTCTCGGATAATATTTTCAATCTCTGATTGACTCGTATATTTTTTAATAGTTGCTATTAAGGACGACATAATATCCTGAATTTTTTGAGTTTGTCGCGACACTTTCTGCTTGAGGATTTTAGTTTTTCTCTGAAGTATTTTTTCTTTATTCGATTTTATTTTCGCTTGTACGCCCCTACAAATAATCACAGTAGCGTGGTCTTCACTCTTCACTGCTGCTGACCTAAAAAATCAAGAAAATTTTGTGAAACCAGAAATACATGTCTTGAATTCAGTTGATTATTTTATTTAAATATATCTTAATATATATATATCTCGTGTCACAATGTTTGTTCTCAATGGACTCCTAAACCACTTAACCGATTATAATAAAATTCGCACACCATGTGCAGTTACATCCAACTTGAGAGATAGGATAGTTAAATTCTCAAATTATAGTCGCAATTTTAATTTATTGCTAATTATTGTCTGTTATTATTTGACAGTCACAATTATCTGTTAACTCCAAATAATTCTAACAGATGTCGATACCTTTCGACTGGGTTGAGTAAGTAATCAATAGATGGAGAATAGAGCACAGAATCTCCACTCCTAAGAGTCACAGCGTAATGTTCTATTTCCTGAAGAATTGGGTCAGCAAAAAACTTTTCACATGTGACAGATAATGTCGGATTGGAAAATCATTTTTATTACTATCGTTATTTCTAAATAAAGGAAAGGAAAACTTACAGTTAACTTGTAACGATTGCTTATATTTCCAAGAATTTCCCGACACTGCTTTTACTGATATGGTCGTCAACATTGCAGCCAGCACGATTAACTCTTATTTCCTTATATGGAGCATTACTTTTATAAACAGTAGAACTAGTGCTTGGTATAGCCAGAGCAGCTGTTTGCACCATAGACTCTTCATGTAATGTACTTGATGTCTGAAAATTATAATATGATGTATTTTACAAAATGTTGCCTTTTGTCATAATTATATTTGAACTACAATTATTTCTTATAGTAAAATAGATAAAAATATGTTAAACTAGCTGACCCGGCAAACGTTGTTTTGCCTTAAAAATATATAGTAGAAGATTCTCAGACCTACTGAATACGCATATGAAATTTGGTAAAAATCGGTCAAGCCGTTTCGGAGGAGTACGGTAACTAACATTGTGTCATGGAAATTTTATAATTCTTTATTGGACATATAAATAAAAAAGGCACAGTAAAAGACAATTAACTTAAAATTAGTGTACCACAATTGGCGGCCTTATCGCTTAAAGCGATCTCTTCCAGGCAACCTTTGGATGGAAAGGAATTTATAAACGACTAAAGAAGGACGTAGTGTACAATAAAGAATAATAAAAAACATACATATAGTATTAATAATCTTATCTTAATTTATATAATCTCGTGTCACAATGTTTGTCCTCAATGGACTCCTAAACCACTTAACCGATTATAATAAAATTCGCACACCATGTGCAGTTCGATCCAACTTGAGAGATAGGATAGTTTAAATCTCAAATTATAGTCGCAATTTTAATTTATTGCTAATATAATTTGTTATAATTAACTGTAAGTAACCTATCTATATAGTAATTGAATTATCAATGAAGTAATTCGTAAAAATGAAGTATCTTTTTTTACGTGTTACTCCTAACCAAAAAGAAACCTGGCAATAACTAACCTTAGGCCTATATTACTTAAAGTAGGCGACCATACGTTTTTATCAAATCGCTAGTGCCTTGAAAATTCGCAAAACGGACACAACCGTCAACGACGTCTGCCCTCATGCGTCTGCCCGCGTTCGGGTCGCGCACTCAGCGTTGAGCCACTTCTTCCCCACCGCACCTACCCCCGCTCCGTTCGCCTGGCGCCGCTGCATTTTAAATCTGTGATATCTTCGAAAATATTTATTTAATTTACATGCTGTAAAAAGCCATATTGATCTTTATTAAATGCACAATGTATTTAAGATACGAGATAAGGATTAATACTGTATTGCTTAAAATCGCTTCGTAAATAAGCCATTATTTCTCGTACAAAGTAAAGGGTAAAAAATGGTTATTGTGGGTTATTCCTAAGAGATAAACATATACCATCACGGACTTTTTTGTAGACCTTTTTAAGTAGTACAATACTGTAGTAAATTGTTTTGATCTATCTTGTAGGATTCAGTCAGCGTTTGCAATGTAAGCGCAAAAAATGTGTTTTTTTTTACGACCTCACATTAAAAACCTCAAAAATTGTAGCCTATGTGTTATTCTGATGTATAAGCTATATTGTGGTAAAGTTTCATTCAAATCCATTCAGTAGTTTTTACGTGAAAGAGTAACAAACATACATCCATACATCCATACATCCATACATACAAACTTTCGCCTTTATAATATTAGTAGGATGGGTAATTAAATTATGTGAAATATTTACCATGACTGGAGATACTGTTTGTTGATTTAATAATATAGTTGGAACTGCTGTTGATTTCAAGCGTCTTGTTGTTAAATCATAATCCGTTTCTTGAAACTGCAAACTGCAAATCCTTGCGCTTTCATAGAACTTCATTTTCTACGGTACAATGTAGAGCCACAATTTTCTTCGAGATTCATTTTGAGGAATTCTGGAATATAACATAATTATGGTCTTAATTTATTAACATATCAGAATAGTGAAGAATAAAAATTAAATAAAAATATAAATAAATATTTATAATATTTCAATCAATCCGCCTAATCTTTACCCAACTATTTTGGGGTCTGCTTCCAGTCTAACCAGATGCAGCTGAATTGCATGTAGCGAATGCCTATCTGATCTCCACAACCCAGTAACTGAATAATACGATGATTATTAGTTAACTGTTAAGGTCCTATGGAAAGTCCTACATATATCCACAATATGGTCACACTACAGCAGTACTTCTTCATATAAACAAAATAAATTAAATTTGAGAAAATCAAAGAAATTCAATGTAAATGTATTTGATCTTGACATAGTTATCTTTTACAATTATTTTGAAAACACTGGTTAATCGATTTGCGTGGCAACTAAGTGAAAATACAAAGAAATATGTTTACAATGATTCAATGTTATAAAGCAGGATTTAAACACTTACGCGTGAAACTTTATATCGCCATTTGGACACCACGTACTGCCGCAACCAACAACACAACTTTGCACCATTTTTTTGAATTATAGCTATGTATAACGCGAAAAATCTCAAACGAAGCTATAAACCGAAAAGTAAACAACCGCCATATTGTCCGATATATTTTGGCACATAGGGCCAATGTTGCCACATAACCAAGTCCTTAAGAAATGGGATTATAATTCGTTGATTTGCCAACCCAGATATGCACACGTGATATAAAATTTTGGAATTTTCAATTGAACTAATCACAGTTTCAATATTTTTTATAGTTAAATTATTTGTCAGTGATTTACTACTGGTTAGACTAGTGTGGTGACTAATCATTTTTTTTTTATAGGAGATTTAAATATGAAGATAGCAATACTTTAGTCCACACTAGAAAGAGAGGTCGGCCCACAGAGAGCGAGAAAGAGATAAGTAGGTATTTGCCTCAAGATTTTGTTCTTTATTTATTTATTTATTTATTTGGTACTGTCACAGACAAAAAGTTGACAATTAGATACAATTTTACTTAACAATACCACTATAAACTTTAAGTCCTATTACGACTGTACACAGCTTTCGTTATAAAAATATAAACACAAATATAAATATATAAATTACATACTAAAGCGATCTATTTAAAAATATGAGAATAAATTAACAAAATTTTGAAAATTGAGGTAAGGTTTAGATTAAGATGTTTCATTAATAATAAACGATCTAAAAGAGGCAAATGTAGTCGAAAAAATGTCTTTATCTTTGTGAACACTGGAAGAATCTTCAGAAATACGAAAGTTATTGTACATATTGCACATTCTATTTAAGGGACTATACATTGAAACGTTATTTCGAGTGGGTGGAATATGAAATAGTTTTTCTTTGCGCACTTGGCGGGAAGGGACTTTGAGACAGATTGTTTTTAATAATTCACTACCATGAGCACCATTGACAATTTTATGTAGGGTACACAGATCAGCAATAATTCTACGGCTTTCTAAACTCTTTAATTTAAATTTGGCTAACCTATCGGAATATTCACTAATTTTCCGCCTCAGTCCCAGTCTACTCGCCAGTGATCTCACAAATTTGCGCTGAATGGACTCGATTCGATTTACATGAACATTGTATATTGGACACCAAACTGGAGAACAGTATTCGAGAATAGATCGGACTAAGGCATTATACAAAATTAGCCAAGAAGAAATGCGTTTGAAAGGTTTGGCGGTTCGTAAAACGAAGCCTAACATTCTGTTAGCTTTACTGACTATGTAGTCAAAGTGTTGCCTGAAAGAGAGTTCAGCGTCAAACATTACTCCTAGGTCACGCACGACCTCCACACGGTTTAACACAACACCGGCGATGTGATAGGTGTAGTTAATGAACTTATGTTTTTTTGTAAAACTGATAACTTGGCACTTCTTCGCATTAAGTGACATGTTATTTTTTTCACACCAAAGATTTATTCTATCTAAATCAACCTGAAGTTGCATACAATCAGATACAGAACTGATGCGACGGTATATTTTAATATCATCTGCATATGCTATAGAATTGCTTTTAATCAGCTCTAAAAGATCATTTATAAATGCCAAAAATAACAAAGGACCTAGATTAGAACCTTGCGGTACACCAGAGGTAGCTAAGAATGGTACAGAATCATATCCAGACAATGATACCAGTTGAGATCTATTTAATAGATAAGAACTAATCCATCGCAGCAGACTTCCATGAATACCAAGGTGATCTAATTTTTTTAATAATATAAAATGCTCAACGCGGTCGAATGCTTTTGAAAAATCGGTATAAATGCTATCTATTTGAACACTGGAGTCAAATCCAGCACTAAGATATGTGGTATATTCAAGAAGATTAGTTGTCGTTGATCTACCTGCAACAAAACCATGTTGGTTTGGGTTTAACCGGTGCTTTAAATGATTATAAATATGATCGTATGCTATACCTTCAAAAATCTTTGAAAAACAACTAAGGATGCTGATTGGCCTGTAGTTAGTGGCATCAGTTTTATCACCAGATTTGTGAATGGGAGTGATCCTCGCTAGCTTCCACAGCGATGGGAAAGCACCCTCTGATATGGACTTGCAAAAGATGACGTAAAGTGGTTGAACTAGAGCGGACGCACACATGCGTATAAAGATTGCTGGGATCGCGTCGGGTCCGGCTGATTTCGTGATATTTAGACGTTTGAGTCTGTTCAAAATGTCATGCTTACAAATTTGTAAGGTATAAGTACTAAAACTGGCAGATTTGAATTCTGGAGTAAAAACATCACCATTCGGCGTAGTCTTATATACTGAGGAAAAATAATCAGCAAATAGATTAACAATATCACCCCCTGTACTAGCCTCCCGGTCATGTAGCCTTATTTTGCTAGGGATAACATTAGTTACCCTCTTACTTTTGGTGTAACGCCAAAAAGCTTTAATATTAGTGGTCAAATCATCCTCGATCCGTTTGATATATAGTTTATGACAATTGTTTAGTTCCAATTTCACAATATTTCGGAAGTAGGAATAAGTGTCATAGTCCCTAGGATTTTTATAACGTTTAAACTTGGAGTGATACTTATCTTTAGATTTAAGCAAATTAACAAGTCCCTTTGAGAACCAGATGGGATAGTCGTTCCTTCTCGGTCCCACTTTTGGAGTATTACTTTCTATTATTGTATACAGTTTATTATAAAAGAACTGAACATAATCGTCACAATTTAGTGTTGCAGCATACGTATCCCAATCAATTGCATTCAACTCTATTATACATTTTTCATAATCAGTTTTGTAGTAACAAAATCTATCGGCATCTAATGATTCAATTATGGAGGCAATGTTACACCGGTATATCAGTTCAAAGGGAGGGTGATGCGCATCAAGCCTACTTAATGGCAGGCTGGCAGATATTGAACAGTCATCTGGCTTATCTATGAGAACTAAGTCTAATATTCTGTTGTTGTGATTACTAATATAATTAAGCTGATGAAGCGCCGTGTTTTGTAAAAGATCACACAACGCCAAGGACTTAGCACAAATAGAAGCAGTTGGCAAGCCCAACTCCTGGGACCATGTTAGAAGGCCTAGATTAAAATCACCAATAATACATGTTGTACATGAAGAAGTGTTAGCAACATGCCTACATCGGCTCAGAAAATCAGAATATAAGTCGGATGGTAAATAGTCAGGCAAGTATACAATGCAGATATTAATAATAGGCCTATTGTTAAGCAGTAATTGAACCCATAGATTATCAATAAGATTAAGTTGCCATTCTACCTTTACATGCACTTCAAACTTTTTTAATGTCGCAATTAATACTCCACCGCCGTGAGATTTTTTAAAAGTCTTCTTAAATAAATCACTTCTATCACATCGAAAAACTTGATATCGGTTGTCAATAACTTCAGAGGAAATAATTAGATTATCTAACCAGGTTTCACAAAGACAAATAACATCATAATTTTGACTTAATACAGATTCATAAATGTCATTAACCTTAGTTCTTGCACCACGTATATTTTGGTAGTAGATAGTTAATGCCATGATTACAATGTATATAGCTCAGGATAAAAACAATTATACATATAAAAAAATAATAAATTGCGGCACCAATAAATTTGTAAGCACGCCAAGCCAAAGTGGCTAAAGTAATGAACAAAAAACAAATAATACACTGATACAACAAAGTATTAAAAACTAAATAGTAATGGACAATCAATATACAGCAAAAAATTACATAACTTAAGTGTGTACTTAGTGTGCTACGTACTTATGTGCTTACATATGTAGTTCATTTAATAGTTACTACTGAGTTACATAAGTTTCTGTCTAAGTATTAACAATGTCAAAATACTATGTTAGTTTGCAGTAATGTTAAAATTCATAATTTCAACGAGTATTAAAAAGAAATTAACAAAAAGAAACATGGCTGACAGAAACTTAACCCATTATTTTATCAAATCTAGACTGGATGTGTTTTTAACATGAATATAAGCAGAAGTCGTATCTTTACGAGCATATATGCGGCCATTCCTAACCCACACGAATTTATAAGACGTTTCTTTTGCTTTTCTCCTGGCTGCAGCATGCAGAGCCTTATTGCACGGCGACAAGTGTTCAGACACATAAACAGGTACTTTGTTGCCCGCGTACCCGAGCAAACCCGTGTGGAGTTTTTCTTTCGGGTTGGATTTATTGAACCTGTGAACGGCTGAAATAAATCCATCGCGACCGACTGCATTTCTAAACTTCACGACTATCGTGCGAGGTAATTTGCTCTCTTTATTCTGCTTCGCCACTCTGTTACATTGTTCCACGTCCACTAAGTTAATGTCATACTTGACCACACGGGCGCATTGTTGTATGACGCTTTGGAGGTTCTCAGCACGATTTTCCGGAATTCCATGAATTTCCAAATTATTTTCCCGTAAATGTTGTTCCATGTTATTCAATCGGTCAGATAAATCAGTGACAATGGACCGAAGCTCGCAATTTTCAGTCTTAATCTTATTGTTTTCCACAACGAGCGCATCAAGTGACTTCTGCATATCTTCCTGATTTTTACTAATAAAAATCACTGACTGTTGAAGATCTTTAACAATTTGCAAGTCATTTTTTACTGTTTCCAACTCAACTTTTATCACAGAGGAGAGAACAGACGGCAGTTCAAGTTTGTAAGTGTGGTCTCCATTTTTACCTAAAACTTCATGGGTACTTGTAGTAAAGAGAAAGTAGAAATCGTGATGAGCTAAAAACTTGAGATAACAAAAGTTTAAATGTCACTGTCATAGTCAAGTAAGTTTTATGACTTGTTAACGAGATGGCGCTCTTTGACAGGCTTAGTGTTGGGACGTCGAGAGCATGTCGATTAATAAGCTAAAACTGCTATATGTGAGCGTAGAACATTTGGTATATGTATTAGGTACTTTTTCCTCGTATTGTAACATTATAATTTATTTCAATTCGCGAAAGCAGAAAAATTATTCATTAGTTATTAAAAATACAACATTACCACACAATGTGTATATCTGAACTTATGTTAGAATATGTTATTTTGGCTCCCAACCAGAACTCTAATTATCATAAATACCTTGTGGATATCACCATTAGTCATTGCCTTTTCATATCATTAGTTTTAACCTGAGAAAATTAATATTACATTTATTTGTATATGAAGTTTTATTCCAATTAATTCATCATAATGGCTATTTCTATACAGCTTATTTGACATGACTATACCTATATATCTTTACGAACAAAAAGATTATAATTATGAAGATTAAAACTGGGTTAAAATGAATAGAACTTATTATTTAATGTTTCGCTTTAATTTAATGAGCCGCGTGTTGTTATGCATAACAATGTAAAGTACATTAAAAATATTTATGGCACATTCAACATTTCCGGATTTCTTCAACTTTGCCAAATCAAGGTCAACAAACAAATTCAATGTTGAAATTATATCGACAAGTGCTTAGATGCAAACCACGCATCACTAAACTGTAAACGACATAAACGTAGGCGGTGCGACGAAGCGGGCGGGAGGACAACATTGCTAATGCAAGAATAGAAATGAAATCGATCGCAAATTCTTGTATTCATCGTTTGTGATGTCAACATGTATTTTCTAGTTTATCTTCGAAACTAACAATTACACGCTAATAATCTGTCAGTTTACAGCCAGATAAACCATGTATGATTTTTATAAAAACGTGAAACGAGCTGTTCCGACAGTGGTATTTAGATTTTAGAAATTGCTTTTCAGTGTTTACTTACATTCGCGTTCAGTGGGTGTCTATCTCGGTGATAATGTGTGTCAAATGTAGTGTATTAGTGTAGGAAAGACTGGTGTTGTTGGGATTAATGAGGAAATAAGAGGATTGAAATGGAACGGTTCAGAGAGCGAATTTCGCGGTGGACCCCGAGGCGGAATGTGATGGCTCCCTTCTCCCGGCTCTACCGGGCGATGGTGCTCAAAATGAACCGGCGTAAGTACCTCTAATTATTATTCAGCTGGTGTCACTCATACAAACTAACACTTACAGTGAGAATTGAAGGCGAAAATCAATAAGTCCTTCAATTAACCAAAGAAGATAACAGGAAGTTATCCGCCGGCTCACGTTTATCATAAAAAAGGGAAAGAAATGTCCTTATCCTCCATATATTTTGTTGAGGACTTTTCAGTTAGTTTAAATAAATACCTAATATATTTATAGAAATAATTTAATATGTAAATTTAACACAGTTAAAAAGAATTTTAATTAGGTTCCTTGTAATTAATTTGTTCACCTTAAAAAAGGTTAAATATAATGAACTCACTTCCTCTCTGATAAAGTTTCAGTTTATAATAAAAATAAAATTATTTAAAAGTTGAACTTATTATTATTTTGTATCAAAATTCTCTACTAATCTACTACTACAGATATAGGTAGGATCATTAATTGGTAATTACAGATTTACAAGTAGTTTTACAATTATTTTATGTATATCTATTTCTATTAATCAATTTGTCACTCAGAAATTACCACTACTACTGTCAAATATTAAAGACGCTGCAGAACACTATCCTGAATGACATGTTGGTGAGGAGGCTTATAACCAGCAGTGGGATAACACAGGCTGATGATGATGATGACCAATCTTTCTGAAATAACTCTTTCTTCTTCACCTTATCCCACATCATGTGGGGTCGGTACAGTATGTACGCTTCTTCCATACATCTCTGTCATTCGTCATACCTGTATTGACACCCCTCCTGGTCATATCGTCATTCACACAATCCATCCATACTTTCTTAGGCGCCCCCTTCCTATCTGTCCGTCCATACTCATACTCATTGTCTTCCTCGTGATATAGTCTTTCTGAAATATAAACTAAAAATAAATATTAAAAAATACCATGTCACAATGAAAGCTTTGATAAGAGAACACAATTTAATCTGAGTAATTGTAATGCTTATAAAGTTTATCAAATTGTTATCTTAAACAAGCCAAGTATTGATACACACATACACCTATGACTCTTATCAATAAAGGAAGGAAGTAAGTGGCATTATTTATATTAGTTAAAATATTACTTCCTAATAAATTGTTCAGAGGTATATGTGAAGTGGTGCCCAGGAAAAACACCACTAAATCTAGTTCAAAATATTTATCTTCTCATATATAAAATTTCCATGTCACAATGTAACCGTACTCCTCCGAAACAGGTTGACCAATTTTAACCAAATTTTATGTGCATATTCAATAGGTCTGAGAATCTGAAAATATCTATTTTTCATACCCCTAAGTGAGGCAAAACAACATTTGCCAGGTCGGTTAGTATGTATATAATATAACAGAACAAACTAGATGTATGTGTACATATAGTAGTGTTAACAACAAAATCAAAAAATAAAAATATTGAGTGGGGTTCCCATACAATAAGTGTTTTTTTCGAATTTGGCCAATAACTATTGTTCTGTTAACACTGGTAAAAATAGGGTTTACAGCAAATATCTTGCTTAGATTTTAATTTTTGAAACCTGGCAAATGGACACGCAAAAGTGGAACAAAAACACAATACGAATAAAACAATACTGATTTGATTTTAATTTAGAAAGCGTTACTATTTTACACAACATTAACTTAATATGCTAGGTTTTTACTAGGCTATCAGCACCTTTTAAAAACTTACATCTAGGTACTCTAGCTTATAAACTATTTCTTATTAAATCTTACTTACTATATAACAATTAGCTACTAGTATTCTATATACCTAAATTTAATTACATACTATAACAGTTCCAGCTTATATGTTTATGGCAGATTTAATAGTATAATACTGTCTTGTCCAAGGCTATATACATATAAAAATTACTGTTGTCTGTGTATTTTGACATTGAGGTATGTTTTCAGTATCAAGGTCTTGCACCAAGGTTGGCTTACTTGACCTGAAAATCTAGATCTTATCATAACAATAAAACAAGGCTTAAATACTAACTAGAACAGTAGACCTGGTGAACACATTTTTATTATCGAAAGCAGATGACCTAGTATCCAAACAATCACTTGACCAATTCTAGTCATATTTACAAAATCTTCAATACTTATCTCAAATCTTTTTAACTTTTTTTTAACTTTTAAATGTTCCATGGACAGAGTTATATCAGTTATATACATTTATTTAAATTTTGTTATCAAATAATGGTAACATTAAAGCTAAGAAACTAAACAATTATGATAACCAATGATGATATAAATTTTTCACAAGTGCTTCTTATTAGTTAAGTCATATATTATACACATAACTATCTATCTAAACCTATAAATCAGCCCACTACAGGGCAAAGGCCTCCCTACCGTCCCTCCACTTTTGTCTGTCCTGGGCAACGGTTTTCCAGTCTGGGTTGTGTGTCGAGGTCATACTACTGTCATTTATAGATTATACATAAATATAAATATAAATAAATAAATATTAGGACACATTCACACACGGCTGGTTAGCCCCATACTGAACCATTTCTAGCTCGTATTATGGTTGCTAACACAACTGATATACTACATATACATACATACATCTTATATATAAAATTTCCGTGTCACAGTGTTTGTTACCGAACTCCTCCGAAACGACTTGACTGATCATTACCAAATTTCATATGCGTATTAAGTAGGTATGAGAATCGGCCAACGTGAAACGTTTTTACCCCTAAGTGATAAGGGTTGTTCACCCTTAAATATATTTTTTTATTTTATCGACGAATTTTTTTTATTTGAATTTTATATAAAGTGGCATTAAAAAATACATACAACCCTAAATTTTTACTTTTTCATCATCAACCCCTATTTTTTTATGGCCATTTTAGTAAATTTCCGTGTCACAGTGTTTGTTGCCGCACTCCTCCGAAACGGTTTGACTAATCTTTACCAAATTTTATATTCGTATTCAGTAGGTCAGAGAATCGGCTACTATCTATTTTTTATACCCCTAAGTGATAAGGGTTGATCACCCTTAAACATTTTTTTTTAATTTTTCGACGAATTTTTTCATTTTATTTTTGTATTAAGTGGCATTAAAAAATACATGCAACCCTAATTTTTTTTACTTTTTTATCATCATTCCCTATTTTTTATGGCCATTTTAGTATTTTATTCATTTTTCATCTCGCTTAATAACTGATCAAATATAGTATCTAACTGTACTTCGAGTAAAAATCCTTATTTTTTTTTTTGAAGAAAATAACTAACAAAATTTAACCTGATATACGAGTACTTATGCTTATGATTATTACCAATCTTAAATACTTAAAATTTGCCGCGCCTTTACTTTACTGGTGAGTGAAATGCCACACTATGCCATAGACCGAAGTCGGTCTCCTGTTTTACTCACAAAATTCTTCTTCACAGACTTCTCTCACTGTTTACACAAATTTCGACCTTCGTTATTGTTTATGTATCGTATGTAGTAGTATTGTTAACAATTATCATTTTGCTATATCAATGTTACTCTCTTATTAACTTAACCGCGGCTCCACCCGCGTGTAAGTCGCTTTATTGCATAACCTCTCCTGCACTCCTGCACATGACTGTTGTAAAAAATGTATTTTCATCTGTGCGCTACTGTGGATCGGATTATACGTTAAATTGTAGGTCCTCTTAGCACAAACAGTCGTTAAATTAAGGCAGGGGCTTGAAAAACTCTCGAAAACATAACTTGATCACTTAGTTCCTACGTAGAAGAAGCTATAAAATTCGATGTACTAATAAACTAGACCCCGAACGTATGAGCAAAAAATTTTCAACAAATATGATGATGACACTACAAATATTATGTAATTTGTTCTGCTTTGGACTTCTTTATGCTCAAACGGCTCGAACAAATATGCTAAAAATTTTCGCGCTCGCTTCGCTTGCGATTGGTCCTAGGACGTTTTGGGTCATAGCTTACGACACTACAAATATTATGTAATTTGTTCTGTTTTGGACTTCTTTATGCTCAAACGGCTCGAACAAATATGCTAAAAATTTTCGCGCTCACTTTGCTCGCGCATAGCTTACTGCGCTCGCTTCACTCGCGATTGGTCCTAGGACTTTTGGGTCATAGCTTACGACACTACAAATATTATGTGATTTTTTCTGCTTTGGACTTCATAATGCTCAAGCGGCTCGAACAAATATGCTAAAGATTTTCGCGCTCGCTTCGCTCGCGCATAGCTCGCTGCGCTCGCATCCGGCTCGCTTCGCTCGCGATTGGTCCTAGGACGTTTTGGGTCATAGCTCACGACACTACAAATATTATGTAATTTGTTCTGATTCGAACTTCTTTACGCTCAAACGGCTCGAACAAACCGGCTCGCTTCGCTCGCGATTGGTCCTAGGACGTTTTGGGTCATAGCTTACGACACTACAAATATTATGTAATTTGTTCTGTTTTGGTCTTCTTTATGCTCAAACGGCTCGAACAAATATGCTAAAAATTTTCGCGCTCGCTTCGCTCGCGCATAGCTCGCTGCGCTCGCATCCAGCTCGCTTTGCTCGCGATTGGTCCTAGGACTTTTGGGTCATAGCTTACGACACTACAAATACTATGTTATTTGTTCTGTTTTGGACTTCTTTATGATCAAACGGCTCGAACAAATATGCTAAAAATTTTCGCGCTCGCTTCGCTCCCGATTGGGTCATAGCTTAAGACACTACAAATACTATGTAATTTGTTCTGCTTTGGACTTCATTATGCTCAAGCGGCTTGAACAAATATGCAAATAATTTTCGCGCTCGCTTCGCTCGCGCATAGCTCACTACGCTTACATTCGGCTCGCTTCGCTCGCGATTGGTCCTAGGACGTTTTGGGTCATAGCTCACGACACTACAAATATTATGTAATTTGTTCTGCTTTGGACATCTTTATGCTCAAGCGGCTCGAACAAATATGCTTAAATATTTCGCGCTCGCTTCGCTCGCGCATAGCTCGCTGCGCTCGCATAGGGCTCGCTTCGCTCGCAATTGGTCCTATGACGTTTTGGGTCATAGCTTATGACACTACCAATATTATGTAATTTGTTTGGTAACGGCTCGAATGGAATCGCTAAAAAATTTTGAATACCTGAAACTTTAGAAAAATATCATTAGCTACTAACCTTAAAAATTTTACAATGAAATTGTATTATACAAATAACAGACTTCAAAATTATACCTACATTTATAAATTCTAACTGTATCTAAAAAGTGAAAAATCATTTTATGCCTACACATAAGTACCATCGAAAACTTTATTTGATTAACTTATAAACATGCTATTTTAAATTTTTATTTATCCTGTATTCTTGGCGTCGGTGCCATCTAAGAAGAACAAATTAATGTTTGTTAAAATAAACACTATTAAATAGATATGATTGAACATAATATTTTTTGGCGTTTGTTACTTTTATATTCCCTTAACATTTGTTCATGGCTCTCCATACCCATTTCACGCATATACCATACACACTTATAATAAGTAAGTAACATTTTAATTATACTAGAATTTGTCTATAAATTAGAATAAAAATAATTAATACGGCAAAACAACGTTTGCCGGGTCAGCTAGTATTATATATAAATACATATTTAACACCCAGACCCACAGCCAACAAATTTAGAAGCACAAAGATGTTGACCGGGCCGGGAATCGAACCCGGAACCTTCTGATTAGCAGACCGGCATGGTAACCTTTACGCTAACGAGGTCGTCTTTACGCTAACGAGGTCGTCATATCTAAATAGTTTCATAATATTTGTCTGTGGTTTCGTAATACCTATAACAAACAAGAATTTAATTGTTACTGGAAACTATACAACTAAAATATTTTTATTTTACAATGTTGTTATCAGTGCCTAGTTTCATTATCAGTGTACCGCAAATTAGCAACACTGTGATTTATTCACTACATAATTGCTTGTTTAGGTCACGTTTTTTTTCATACCATAAGCATAAGCCCAAAGAGTTCCCTGGGACTCAGGGTCTTCTCTCACTTGGAGAAAGATTAAGGCCATAATGCACCGTGCTGGTCTTCTGATATGTCGGTCGTTTCGCGTGTCGATTTTATTTATTTATTTTTTATATTTATTTAAGTATCATAGTTTTCATGTTTAGTATATAGCAGTTGTGCTAGCAACCATAATGCAAACTAGGAATGGTCTAGTATGGGGCTAACCAGCCGAGTGTGAAAAGTGACCTAATAAAAAAAAAGTTAATATACTTTGTTCTAGTTCGCTGGTTATAAGGGTAGATTTATTATTGGAAAAATGTTATTCTTTCAAACTGTAACCTAACCTAACCACGGCCGCCGACCGGCATATCTAGGCTACACAAGCGCTGCATCAGCGGATTATAAAGTAACTTTGTGCTGCCGCGATCTAGATTAATATAAAATAACTGGATTCAGTAAAGAAATCATTTGAAAATTCGTTACCTTTCGCTCGCACTCGTTTAGTTTAACACACGCAAGAGAGAGGACATGCGTATTTAAATGAATTTTTTTATTAATTTAATTGAAGAAAAAATTAAATATTTAGTGTACTTCCTCAAAACTTGCTCAAAACCAGGATGAGTGGAAAGAGGATAAAGAAGGCCTTTGCCCAGCAGTGGGACGGAACCGGCTAAAAAAAAAAAGTGTACTTCCGCTTTGATCTGAAACCAAATTAAAGGCAAAGGAAAAATTAAAATATTAAGTAAAAAAATACCTTCTAGGTCTTCCTTTTCCTCTCCTAGCTTCTATCCTTCCTTCTATGATGTTTTTATTGAAATTATCGTCTTGTCTAATAGCTTTCCTCCTATTCTCTGTTGTTGTTAATATGGTTCGTTGTTCTTGTACTAGGCATAGCACCTCTTCTTCTGTTTTCTTATCCTCTCCATCCTCCTAAATAAAATCAATAAAAATCGTGATAATTTGTACAGTTTATTTGAAAGCCGCGGGCGTACAATCAGCTAAACATGTTTTTAAAAATAGAAAGTTGCAGCAGACTGAGTCATCATGTCTGTTGCTTTTTGCTTTGACTTCACTCATCTTTATGAAAAGTATTTCTTGCTTGTGTAACCTTAATGCTTCATCATCATACCTGGCTTCTTAGGTAGGACTATTAGATGACAGATTTTTCAATATATGGGTGGTTGTAGTGTAGCGCCTGTAGCTCGGCTAATTAAGGTGATCTGTCGCGATCTTAATCTGGATGGTTAAGCAACGGTCGATGCGGACAGTCTTTGGATGGGTGACCGTGCACAAGACAGTCTTTTAAAAAGTGAAGACGAACTCAACACAAACACTTTCTCGAAACAATAGAAAGTGCCCTACTGCTGTTTTTTAAAGGTTTTCCTTTCAAACGGCTGTTTTTTTATTATTCATCACAAATAAAATATGTAACAGCCATGCTTTCAGTGTAATAATGTAAAACAAATAATCCTTGAGAGCCAGTAGTCTCAAACTATGGATGTTCTACCTTAGGCCAGAGTCTTACAGCTTACTTGTGTGGTTACGCGCCTCGCTGGTCAAATGCCTAGGTGTACAGTGTACTGCCAGGAGACTGATGTTTTGACTTTAGTTCCAGTCTCCTGGCTCTCAGGCGCAAAGAGGGAACACCTTGGAGGTTTTAGTCGGTAGTGGTCGCCATTCTGGCACCGAGCCCGACATACCCCGCCGCCTCCCCGGAGGATTGGCGGGCAAGCGTAAATGCATTTCCTCCAAGTCAAAAAAAAAATGGTGTACTGTGTAAAAGTTCTTTGACTTTAACTTGAGTGTGTGGGACAACACCCTGATTTAATCAAAGCAAGATTTGCCAAGATTACAGCAACGCCACTATTCGCCGAAATGGAACGGGGACGTGCGAAGTCCTTGACCTTAATTTGGTGTCGGAGATTTCGGGATAATACAATATGACAGCATCGACACCTTGGTACTCCCTCTATCGGTATACTTGGCAATCTTATGCAGTGGTCCCACCAACGGCGAGTAAACGGTTAACTATCGACTATTTTCTCGCTCAAGAAACGTTCAATAGATATAACATTCCGTGTAAATAAAAGAGATGCACATACAAATACTTGATCGCTGACTTTTCACACTGCCGGCGACGACTCGCTTTACTAGTTTTATCGCTTCAGCGACGACCTTTAAAAAATAAACTCGCTCAGCAATACTCGTTCAGCGATACTCGCCCGCTTCATCATTTCTATACAGTACGCACGTTTGCACAGGACTGAGCGAGTGACGCGAGCAATCGCTCGTCGCACTTACACACTCGCATATAGCCCGGCGACAAAACTTTCGAAACTACACTCGCTTCCCGCTGATCGCCAACTCGTTTATAGTTTCTAGTTCTACTCGTTTCTCGTTCGTCGTCGTCGGTGGGACCACTACTGCCTTACTTGTCGACAGAATTTTGGTATTGGAGAGATGAAATTAGTTTGCGAACTGTCATTTATCATCAGATATTTGATTGTGGTTACGATTTAGTGGATGACGCTATCGTTATGACCTTTACCTAGAACTAGTGAACCATAAAAAGTTGGAAACCCGACTTCAGTTTGAACAGTACCAAACAAATTTCGATAATTAGTGTGGGACCATAAAGTATTTATGGTTTAAAAAAACCTTAGTTATTGCTAGGTAACAAACACAAAAATCAATCTAATTGCGAACCTTTTTTATTGAAGTCTGTTCAAATAATCTGATGGTGATTATATGGGGTTTACCATGACAACTGTTCTTCATTCGACTGTAGCTCGGTTAGCTAAGGTGATCTGATGCGATCATCGAGGTTAAGCAACGATCGATGCGGCCAGTATTTGGTGTGTCCTTACACAAAACTGTCATTTCCACCGGGGCGCTACCATGGTTCGGATGTCAAGTATATCATATAAAAATTCGTAGGTTCCGGCTGTTAGTCTTAGTACAAACAGTAACTCTTTGTCCTGAAAATTCTCGACACCAGAGCTTGGCCAATTAGCTCGTACAAAGAAGAAGACTGAAAATGACAAATACCTTGACGTGTTTAAAAAAAAAACATTATTTCACTATTTGTCATAAGATTTGTAAGTTATGCCAAAGATTTAGCTGCCAAGCCCCATGTTTACAAGAGCTTGCCATTTGACCTTCGCGATAAGCTAAATATTTTCTCTTATTAAACAACAAGCACGCAATAACTATCTTCCGGCAAAATTATCATATCTTATCAAACCTCTGTGCTTTGCCAATTTGCATAAAAATGTTTTGTTACGGAATAAACGTCGACGAGTACAAACAACTCAAGGATTTTTTTTTCTTAGAATCGTAAACATGTACTATAATGTTTGTTATAATACTAGCTGCGCTCCGCGGTGTCACCTGCGTCAATCTGAGGCTAAATGTAGCCTTTGGTCTCAACTTTGTCCGTGCGAAGTTTCATTACATGATTTTGATGAAAATTTGTTGGATTGTAAAGAAGTAACAACCCTTTTCACCCCCTTAGGTGTGGAATTTCCAAAAATCCGTTCTTAGTACGCGTCTACGTACGCGTGAATGAAAGAGTCAGGACAAAGAGTCTTATAGTTAGTATACGAGTAGATAAGTTATTTCTCCCTTAACCGTATTTTGACTAAACACAATTATGAATGCACCACATACCAAAACCGCTATCAAATCTGTTGAGTAGTTTCGAAATTATATCAATATAATTATAGTATAAAAATATTATAATTTTATTAATATCGCTTACCATCAGGTGAATTTCGATCAAACGCAAGCCCATTAAAAGTAAAAAAAATATATAACGAACCCGTAGTCTTCTTATTATCCCGAAAACAATTGTGATTCTCGTGGGATACGCAAATAACTTCAAAATCTATGTTACTATGATGTATGTTCCCTCACACTCCAACGGCTTTGATGAGATTTGCTATGAAGATAGGTTAGATCTTGGATTAACACATAGGCTACTTTTTATCCCGGATTAACTTCTTTTGTCCCGGATTAACGCGGGTAACATCGCGGAGCGCAGCTCGTCTAAAATATGCAAAGCTACACCATACCTTTAGAATAGGTAACATACAAACACTAGATTTTTCCTGTCTTTTTATATGTATTGATGATGTTTGTAGTGTCTGATGTCACCGATAATATTATTATTGACATTGAGCTAAACTTGTATTGCGCCCAAATAAAAGAATTAAGTCGATGTTTTACTCTACAGTTTTTTGACCAAACTTGCGAAGTGTCTCAGTATAAATTGCCTCTATTTTCTTGTACATTATCTTGTCTGTTATTTCTTTTTATAAAACAAAAATAACTTTGTTTAAACATTTTATGTATAATTATTGTACTAATGACATTTCTTTTTCATATTGATAAACATGATTGGTATCATAATTTAAATAAAATTTTTATTACAATTACATGTCAAAATTATTCATGTCAAGAACATTTAAAGTTAGGAAAACCCGCCTATGATCGTACCTGGTGCAAAGGTGCCCATAACACTGGCTTTAAATTTTAAATTTTATATAAAAAAAAAATATATTGTACTTACTTATGTATTTAGATGGGTTTTGGATAAATAAACTAGGATTATTATTAAACTATTATTACATAGCTTATAATCGAATATAGGAACAACCAGAAATTATTTTAGCTAACACACACACACAGGATATCGGTGCTTCTTTGATCTCTTTGACCTCTGGCGCAAAACGACGGGATGTTATAAGTTTGCCGTTTCTCTCTGTCTCTCTATTTCTCTCTCTCTCTCTGTGTGTGAGTGTGTGTGTGTGTGTATCTGTATGTGGCATCGGAATCACATCAAAATATAATTGACCAAGTAAAACAAAATGGAAATCGCTTTATCTATTCGGAAGTGACTATAATTATCACATTCACCTTATAACATGTCCCATTATCCCTTTAACGAAAGCATCCAGAATCTAAAATCTACATTTTTTTTTTCTATTTTAAAATATCTTTATTAATTAAATAACTATTAACATAAATAACAATAACAGTGTTCGTGATATCCTGGCTACTATTAACATACTCGTAAATATAAAAAAAAAAAAACACCAGGCTTATATAAAACTTACAAGAGTGAGTTTATGAACTAACTAAAGTCAAATACATAGTCATATATAAAAGAGTAACGAATTAAAACAGCTACAAAACTACGGCCATCTGCAAGCGCTGTTTAAATATTTATCATCTGATAACTTCAAATGAAAAGATAACCACATAACCTACTTGGAAATTGTAAAAAGTAATATTTTTATCCTCCCGACGCAAAAAGGCGGGATCTTATAAGTTACTTTTGTATGCGTATGCGTGTCTGTTGCATCGAAGCTCCCGAAAGTGTAGCATAAGCAGCCCACTATACGTTCCCACTGCTGGGAATCGGAGCCTTCTCGCTTCAGCAGAGAGATACAGGCCACTAATCCACCACGCTGGCTAAGTACGGGTTGGCGAAAGCGTAGACCGATTTGAATTTATAGTTTTTTTTTTAAGTAGAGCTACAAAATGGCGGATGAAATTTTTTTTACAATTCCGTCAACACGGGTATCCAATAATAGTTTGACTAGGCTTGGCTAGTCATACTTTTACCACTTTAATACATTTCAAATCTAACATGATGATCGTATTGGTTAACTGTGAAGCTCACTTATTGTTTAGCGAATAATTTAAGAAGCGAATAATAAACGGAAGAGTAACTCCATACAATTGCCGCTTAGAATTTGTATCCATCTACGCACACAATTATACTGCTATCCCAACGAAACACACACAGACAAAGCTCGCACGCGATTAGTGCCGTGCCACACCATGTGACGCCACGCGGGCGCGCGTGTATATGTATTGCCCCGCCCACCGCGGTAATATACGATTACGCGTGGAACCATTTTATCGGCCAAGATACTTTTCTATTTACATATTCTAGTTCGCTGTATGTATCAGTAGGTAAATAAATACAGTAAATAACATGGCCACCATCGAAAAGTTGTCGGGGGTTTTCTACATTTTTAATTTCCACTTGTTCGTACTATAACTACTTTAGGATTTCAAGGTGACCGGTTTGTAGTAGCAACCTGTAATTTACTCGATAATCGATATCTCTCGACGCTTATGAAAGGGTACGCTGTAGAGCGTAATAATAGGTCTCTACCTGAACTGTCATCTTATTAAAATATTATACGGTTGCTAGTAAATAATACGTGAAGGCCACAAAAAGCAATATTGGATGAAAGATACAGTGTAAACTCCATGTAATGTCACTCGATTTAACTCGTCGTAAATCAATTGGCTGTAGTTGATTTACCTTGTATTCCATACAATGTGTATTTTATCAGTGCCGTAATGTGTTAAAATAAATAATTACTAAGCGTAAAAAAATGATACATTTTCATCATTTAACGACCACTCTCTATTACATATTAAAAATGCACAGTCCCTTCAGTGTCGTTATATAGAGTTTACGCTGTATTTATACTGTCGTAATAAAAAATATTTTTATGTCAAAGTAATAATACAAAATAAATATCAAATCAAATAATCCTTCTAATATTATAAAGGGGAAGTTTGTGTCAGAGTGTTTGTTACTCCTTCGATAGTTAGATAAAATCGCACTTAAAGCCACCCATCTAAAGACCGTCCACACCAACCGGGTGTCACGGCTTTTCGCGATAAGGCCGCCATTTTGGACACTGTGTTAGGTTCAGTGTTAAGTTTCTTATGTAAATAATTTACTGTAATAAGTGTGTGAAAATAAAGAATTAATCTATGTATCTCATTCTTCACCTTTGGCTAGAACAATCCTAGAGCATTCTCGACCTTGGGCTGGAGTATGCTTGGAGCATAATCCAAATTCGTCTAGACTCTAGAGTGTTTCGTAGTAGTATACTGTTAATAAAATATTGTTAAAATATATAGTGCCTATATGAATTGTGAGCCAGGAGAGGAAGAGGAAGACCTAGAAGATCATATTTAGACCAAATTAAAGAGAAGGCGAAAGCCATGTCGTATAGGGAGGTCAAGGATTTGGCCGAAGATAGAACTATTTGGAAAAAACTCCACAGACAAGAGCCCAGCTCTTAACTAACTATCGAATGAAATTGAATGATTGGTTAGAAGCAAGATATGAATGAGAAGGGAGTGAATGTGGAGATGACGGCTGATAGAGTGGCGTGGGAGCGAAAAACAGGCTGTGCCGGCCACACCTAGTGGGAAATGGTAAAGAAGAAGAAGAAGAGTTAAATATGGTATATCTTGTTGTTCCCAGATGAAGACGAAGCGACGACGTCGGGTGTGACGGATGGCGCGGGAGACGACGCTCAGAACCGCGTCATCTTCGTCAACAGGCCGCAGCCGCAGAAGTTTGTCTCCAACAGGATATCTACTGCCAAATACAGGTACCGATGACTTCATTTGTAATAACATAGTGTTTATTACAGAGGCTCATTGCAAGGCAAAATTGCAAAATCTTGAGCATCAAAACGCCTGGTGGCCAGCCTTTCAGTTTTTTATAGGTAACATTTCGGTGAGTGTGCGTTGGAATTAAAAATTTACCAATAAAGAACTTTGACTTTGAATTGCATGATGTAATTTCCACCGCACCATTCCACTATCGGACGAGCAGGGAAACACTAAAGCGGCATCGTTATACCGTGGAGGAATTTACTTCTGTGCAAAAATAAATAATTTGATTTGATTTGCTTAGTTTCTGCTAGTCCTGTTATGGAACAGAGATGGTGGTATAATATTATGCGACTCCGTGGCTCACTCCTTATGACCATTTATTGACTCTAGAAACGATCAAAACATTACTAATCACGCAAATCGCGTAGTCCATTTTCACATACTAAGTAAGCTATGGTACAAAAACATGTATATCCTAAACGGGCCGCTGTGACATTGCGAGCGCCTAAAACGGATGCCAGGAAGGTCACATTTACGAGTACTATACACGCTCCATTCCA